>JAVUNC010000004.1:58550833-59802500 GCA_032173965.1 Sitta carolinensis | reverse complement strand
CCTGTCACTGCCCCTCATTTCACATTAACCTTAACTGATGCCCAGAAGGACCTAACTGCAGGGCATTGGAAACAAATGTACTAGAAATCCATCCTTCCACAGTTTTACCACCAGGCATTAGATATATCAGAGATCATTCTATTTAATTTATGAGGTGTGAGAATCAAATAACCTATATAAAAATTTATGTTGTGTCTCTAGATGTCCAATCGAGATTGAAATATGTCTGGTTAACTTCCAAATAAATTGACTCCTCTAGAGTTTTCACTGAATTTTTCTCCCAGGCTAGAGTATGATTGAGTTTTATAGGTTTAATGTTGTGAAGTAGCACCTTAGAGAGAGTAGAGTTGAGACATTTGCCCAACCATAGGCATATGCTATTGTTTCAGTACCAGTGAGGGGGACTCACTTTAGAGGGAGTTTATGACTCTGCTTTGTCTGTAATTACTGATTAAAAATGGTACCATAGCAATATTTAAAGAGAATCAAGCCCTAGTAAGGGATAGAGCCAGTGTTGTGGGAAATATTTCTGGATGAACCCATGCTTCTCAGCCACCAGAAATTCAGCCATCATGTTCAGGTTAACTGGGATCAGAGAAGAGGAAAGGCAGTTACACTTCTGAGTCACGTTTTCCTGGGGAGGTGAATGTGGGATGCTGATACTTGTGAATCCATTTGGCCAAAGACCCTCTTCTCAAGAACATAAATAAAACATCTACGGGAGCAAATTCAGGCACCCTCCTGTAGTGTGCCCCTCACAGAGAGCCCTGGAAGCTGCTGGGATGCGTGCCAAGGAATTTTGGTGGAATCTATGGGTTGTTCCTTGTGGCTGGGGTCAGTGCAGCACACTGTGCCAGGCTTTCATTCCCCTCACATGCAGTGCAGATGGTGGAGCTGAACATGGGATAACTTTGTCCATCCTGGAGATGCAGACATACAAATGGTCCTTCTGGATATGCGGATATGTTCCCTCTTTGGTGCCTCTCAGCTTGTTGATGCTTTATCACCATGCCTTGAAATGGTGGTGGTAACTCTAGTTCAGGGTGTGTCATGGTTTAAACCCAGACAGCAAACAAATGCCAGGCTGACCCTGCCTCTTGCTCACTCCCCCACCAGTGGAACTGGGGAGAGAATCAAAAGACTAAAGTCCAGAAAACTTGCGGGTTGTGATAAAGACAGTTTAATAGGTACAGCAAAAGCTGTGCATGTAAGCAAAGCAAAACAAGGTTCAGTCAACTCCAGGAAAGCAGGGCTCCAGCATGTGCAATGGTTGTTTGGAAGACAAGCATAATAAGTCCAAACATTCCCCCCCCTTTCTCCTTTTCCCTCTTGCTTTACATAGTGAGCATGATGTCATGTGATATGGAATATCCCTTTGGTTGGTGGGTGTCAGCTGTCCAGGTTGTGTCTTCTCCCAGGCTGACACATACCTCCAGCCCCTTTGCTGACATGTCTGTATGAAAAGCAGAAAAGGCCTTGGCTCTGTGCAAGCCCTGCTCAGCAATAACAAAAACATCTCTGTGTTACCAACTCTGTGCTCAGCACAAATGCAAAACACAGCCCCACACTAGGTACTGTGATGAAATTTAACTCTACCCCAGCCCAAACCACACAGGGTGTAAAACTGTATTTTCCCTTGATGTACATACAATATAGTTGAGCTGAGTATGAAATGTAGATGAGCAGATCCAACACTAGCAATGTTTTGGTAGTGGTGGGGAGGGGAGTTGTGTTGATCAGGTGACAGCCTCAACAAAGGGATTGGTGCACACCCTGATTACATGAGAGATTAAGCAGATATTAAGCACAAGTCCATTGCAAATTCATCATTATCACTGAGCCTAAGCCCTGCATTTTTTAACACTCTTTATCCATTCCTAACATTATAAGTAGTGTTAATCCTACCTTATGAGCCAGCAAAGTAATTTGTTAGATTGCGCATAAGACAGTTTTTACTTTTGGAAATACAAAAAACAAGACTGGAGAATTGACAGAAGATCTGTGGTCTCACAAGCCATTATTTTTTACCTGAAACCTTTCCTTTACTCTAATAAACCTGTGACAGGAGTTGTATTTTACCCTGCTGGCTAGGGGAGCATCTTTGCCTTACTTTTCATATTGTGTAACATATCAGGCTTTGACTAGATGATTGTAATGGATTTTGTAGGGTAGGCAAAACACCAAAACAGAAAATCTGAATCTCTGTTCTTTTTGTGAAAACTTACAGCTGGCACAATGATTACAATTCCTTGGGGCTGCTAAATCCTGTGGGAGTTCTTTAAAATTATACCAGATTTCATTGAGTGTATGTAGCAAATGACCTATGATTCCACCTATGTTTTCCTTTAGTTTAATTCCTACCCCTCCACTTTGCTCCTTTCATCAGCTCTTTTTTAACTTCATGCTGTCCTTGATATTTTCCTGGAACAATCTATCTCTCTTGGGCTTAGTCTTCATTAAAAAGGAAAAAAAAAGTTATCTAACATGTCTTACCTAACAGCTGTTTTTTTTTTTTTTTTCTCAGTAAAGGTGAGAAAGGTGGTTTTCTTTTCAGGCCTGCCAATTCTTGTCTTTTCTTCTGAGATTGCTTACCAGCCTGGAGATGGCTTTGTGTTGTGAATTCCTCTTTCACAGTTCTGCTCCAAACTGGGTTACAACCATCATGTTGTGCCGAGGTTGCCATGCATGTATCCATTCAGAAAGATTTCCAGTGAGAACCAGCAATATTTTTTCCTTTGAAGTGCTAATAACAGTTATTGTTGGGTTCCTCCTGTCCTGGGTGAGTTTACATAAGTGATTGTGTATGTGTATGAGATAGCAAAGGGGGGAAAAAAGCAGATGGAAGAGTAGTAATAACTGGGGAGTGGATGAATCCACAGCGCATGGGCAAAGGAAATGCTGGGAGAAATAATTAGTGCTGTAATCTGATTTGCTAATAATCCATTTATAAAACAGTTATGATATATACTTGTAGGAATGTGACTGATCATAAGGACAAATGGTATTACTTCCTCCCCTCCCACTCTGTATTAAAGAACCTTAATTACTTGATGGCTGAAGACTTTGTGGGTGACTCATGCCACAGAGAGTCAGATGCTCCCAGTGCATAATGGAGCTCTTGAAAAGCTTTCATAATGATGGTGGGCTTTGCACTACCTCCCTCCCATACATCCCTCTCTGCCAAAGAGTTATTAGGTAATTTAAAATAATTAAAAAGGAAATAATTAAAAGATTTTACACACACAGAAATAGCACTTGCAGCTAATTATGTAAGTCTATCACTTCTAACAGTGGAACACAGTTGCCATTATCGGAGAATTGTGTTTGAATTGTGACAGATAATCCCCTGGTCCCATGTTGTACTGTTGCAAGTGGGAACTGGTTGTCTAGGTTTTTACAGAATGAAAGAGGTGTATGGAGCCTGTGGTCTAGCCACGGCTCTGCCATGAGAAGTTTCTGCTCATTCTGCTCAGCTTTGTTCCCTGCAGATTTTTACCTAATTAAAAGGTAGCAGCAAACGAAAACTCCATCTAATCTTAATGTGTTTGCACAGGGTGTTCTGCTAAACGTGCAGGAGCTCCTGCATGTTTACAACTCCTTGTAGCCTTGGGGTGGCAGAGAAACTTCCTGACAAAGAGACTATAGGCATGGGTCATGTTAAATGAAGTAAATGACAAAATGATCCTATGGTTTAGCTATCAGCATGGACACCATCTCTATAAATATGGTGATAGGAGTATGAAGTAAAAATTTATTTCATCAATCAGCAACACAGAGCTTTCATATGGATAATGGCACCTGCTTAACGGTGAAAAAAAATTACATTGTGTTTTTATTGCAAGAAGTTAATATCCTACCCAAATAAAGCCTTTGACACTTTAGGCATTCAGAATCTAATTGTTCACAGAGGAATTTGGCCAAAGAAAGTGAGACAAAACTCCTTCCACCTTAGAAAATAAAAATATCTGTAGTAAATCATGGTTTCTTATCAGACTGCCCCTAACACTGGACAGTCAATAATCCAACCATTGGACAGTGATAATTCTGGCTATGGCAGCAGCAGAAAGTAACAGTGACTGTTGGATTTTTGAATCTCTTGACCTTTTTTATTCCTTTTTTTTTTTTTTTTTTTTTTTTTTTTTTTTTTTTTTTTTCTGTTTTTTTAGAAAGGTTTTGGCAATATTATCTTACAATTTGTTTCCTCTTATGTGTAGAGGTGTTGGGGTCCTCTGAAGGGGTGTTCAAAGTAGAAAGTTCATTTAGCCACTCCAAAACAGGATCCACAGGAGTTTGTATCTCTTTGTCCTTTGCCTATAGATGAAACACAGAGAAAGGAAAACAGCTTTTGTGAGCACCTGCATCGTTTGCATCTTCGGTTGTAATATGGGCTAACAGCAATTTCCTGACATATGAAATGCTTTTTGAGTAATGGATAGATTGTGCTTTTTCAAAGCTAAGCATTATAATCATCATGCAGTACTTTAGGAGTGGTGTAAGAGAGGTTGTATTAAATACCATCATTAATGATCTAAAAGAAAAATGTGATAAGAATATGATTACAAAATTCAGAGGATATTGAGTTAGGAGGACTAGAGAGAAAATGAGATAATAAAGAGAGACCTAAAGAGATTATAAAGGTAGCGGACGTTTTTATAGAAACTAAGATTCATCCCAGAAAACTGCAGGATAATAAATCTGAGGGAAAATAATCTGAAACACATATCTCCAAGAGGAAGAAGAAGCCTGGGAAGCAACAATTCTGAAAGACGTAAGATGATAACGGTCAGCCAACCAAGCTTGAATTTGCCATATCATAAAGCTGCAAAATGTCCAATGTAGTTTTAAGTTGCAAATGCCAAACTATCATGTCACAAGAGTGATAATCTTTTTGCAAACAGTTTATTACAACAGGATGCAGAACAGCTCAAGCAGTTTTCAGCTCTGAACAGTGAGTTTTGATCTATTTAGTTACTGTGCAGTGTCCTCACTAAAACTAATACCTGCTTTAAATATTTCGAGATATTTGCCTAAGACTGGTGAGGTGCTGTTTGGTTTGCACTTCTGTGTGTGTCACACAGAACCACTGTGGTCTTCTGTTGCTGTCCATTCAGGTGTGGGAAGCAATGTTGATAGCAACTCACACACTTTCTTTTCCACTTCCTCTTAAATGAATGGTTTGCATTGTGGATGGAGGCTGAAGAGGAAAATACTTAATATTATTTTAATGAAATGTGCAAAGAGCTGATACTGGCAATGGGTAGGTTGAAAACCTTCCCTTTCCAAGGAATGGGCAGTGGGGAAAATGTGGTATGATTCGTAGTGATTTAAATTAAGAGGTGTCAGTCTGCAATTGAGATGTGCTCAGAGCACACAGACAGGCTATTACTACACCTTGTCTGTGTAGTAAAAACTCCACATTTATATAGTTGATGACTTTTGCATTGCCCTCATCATGCCCTCAACTCCTTGGCCCTGGACCAGCAGGTCTCTATGTGATTTCTATTGAGCCATAGCTGAGCAAAACTTGTTCCCAAAAAGTGACATGATCCGTTACCTATCCTGGGCTGAGGCCACTGGGCATTTTGCAGAATTACAATGTATTGAAGCTGCTGCAGTAGGCAGTGACAAGCCAGCACAGTCAGCTGAAGAAAGTTTTGATATGTTCCCAGGAATGAATATTGCTAGAAAGGAGCTCAGTGGGTCAGCTGAGGAATTGTGTTGCTGAAATTGGTTCCCACTGTATTTTTTTAACTACTGTAGCTTTCAGATTGAGGTAGATTATATTTACAGTCTCCCTATTAAATCATCATAAACTTTTAATGCTGGGAATAAGACCTGTGCAAAAACCCAAATGTAAATAGCAAAAGTTTGGGGTGGTTATTGAAACTGCTGTCAGTGTGAATCATGCTGTTTTACCCAAGAAATAAGCTGCTGGGTTTAATAAGGCAGAAGTTGTGAAAATTAATATCTTCTCCAAATAAAGCAAAACTAACATTTTACTCTCTTCTGATGGTTGAAAATTTATGGTGGCAGCTAAGATATGAATGAAAGTTAAATAGTCCTATTAATTTGATTACTTGTTTCCAGAGCCATCAGACATGTGGAAAGTAATATCATGTGGGAAGTGGTGTAAGATTTACACTCGCCTAAGAGAAATCACTGCTCCGTCTATCAGATTTGATAGGTGTCAGAGGACCCTTTGAAAATGAATAATAAGGGAAATTAATAATAAGAAAGACACTAGCTATTTAAAACTTTTAAACATTTGGATGAATTCTTGAACTAATTAAAACAAAAGTTTAAATTTAAGTTTTTACATATATCTGGAATATGGTAGAACTGCTCAGCTGAGTGTGTGAATTACCTCATGCTCACTGGCATTTGTGAGGGTGGCTTTTGAGGTGCAAGAGATTTTATGGCTGTTAAAATTAGGGAAAATTTGGGTTGAGTTTGTGCCTGTATCCTTTTATGCATTCATGATAGAGGAGAATTCAACCACATCAGGATGCTGCTGTTCAGACCTTTGCACAGACCTCAGCCATATTGTGTATAAAGCAATCCCCACAATGTCCCTTCAGATTGTTTTATGTTAAAATTTGCTAAGCTATTAAATGTAATAAAGTCATCTCATCCAGGGTAGCAATGGGCCCCTACTGCTGTAGCCGTGGTCACAAACCCATGCTGATGAAGAACCTGTTTCTTGCCTCACGAATGCCAATGGCAGAACTCTTCAGTAACTTCAGTGGAAGTGGTGTTAGACCCTAGAGGAGACTATACAAAAGTAATTGACCTGAACTAGTGAAAAAATACATGTCATGTTTCATCTTTGTGCCTTTTTCTGTTGGGGGGAATCCTTTGCCAGCAGCCTGGGGAAGTTCTGTTGTGGAAGTTAGCAGAGTGATGTGAAACAAAGCACTGTTCAGAGCCTGCATTTCCCATGAAACAGCAGCAGTTGCTGTACAGCTTGGCACAGAATAGGGCTGGATTAATCTCTTATTCTTCATTTGAAAGGCTCTGTATTAAAAGACTAAGGTTTAGGATTCTACATCCATTTAATACCTGACTAGGTATTGGGGGTATGTGTTCAGATATTAATGTGACTAAGAAGATATATGCTTGGGTTAAGGTTATTTCAAAAAAAGAAGCTCTGTCATTAATAATTTTTGGTCAGGAGCTCTGCCCGTCATCAGGAGATAAATCATCTTCCAGCAGCTGTGACAGCTCTTTAAGTCTGAGGCCTGAACAGCTTAATTGGGGAAATGATCAATTCTAAGATACATAGTCAAGATGACATCCTTGGTGCAGTAAATTCTTTCAGGAATGAACATGAATAAAATGAATATATTTATGGAACAGTGATGTAATTCAGAATCTTGGCTGTTAGGGAGCCTATGTATCTTTATTCCTTCCCTGCCCTGTAGCAGTTTTCTGAGACTTCCAACCTCAGATAACTGTGAATGGTCTGAAAACTACTCTAGGTGAATGTGGATTCTTTAAGAATGAGGAATCTTTCCAAATACTATGAATGAATAAAAAGTCTGAGTTTCCCAGTGAGTATTGTGAGTTGACTGTACCTTACTTTTCTATATACAGAGTAAACATAATACAAAGCAAAACCCAAAAAGCCCCAGACCACCAAAAACTACTACCTGTGAGTTGCTGGAAAATGTTGCTCCTTTACTGTGACAATTATGTGCCCTGACCTCATCCATAGTAACACAGATCCTATAAGCAGATGCTTCCTTTAGGTGCCTGAGCAGCACTTGAAAATCCCAAGGTTGGTCTTTGTGCCTTTCTTGAATTAAAGATTTTTTTCAGCTGAGGTCACCTAGAAAGTGAAAAACTGTTTCACCTTTTGGAATGCAAGGAGTTTCCAAGGGGTGTGATTTGTTACATGGAACAACTGGCAAGTTTTCCTCCAGACACTGTCATTACATAATTCACTGGTAGCACTGACAGCTGCCTGGAATTTACTTTGCAATGGAGAATGGCTCCCATTGGTGTATATATATTGCTGTACTTTCCAATCCTGCCTGTTTTTTCTCCCCAGTGAGAGTTTCCAGGCATGGCATACACCAGCAGCCCTGGAAAGGTGCTGTGGCTGTGCTTCACTGGCTGGGATCAGGCAAGGAGGGAACCAGAGCATGGGCAGAGCGCAGGAGGAACAAACTGGTGCTGGCCAGAGAGTCTGCGGGTGGGCTGGTCGTGGCTGCCCACTCTTCAGTTCTGCTGCTGGTGTTGTAGCAGGCCAGGTGCTCTGCAAGCTGTCAGTGTTGCTTGTGGTAGGGGAGAGTGGTGGGTAAGCACTGTAGAAATGGGCTCCAGAGCTTCCTAGGTATGCACCAAGCAGTTTTGGTCTTAAATCAGAGTTTTTTCCTTCCTAAAATGCGCTGTGTGCCTGCACATGTTCCCAGGGATGACAAACACTACAGCAGCCATTTGTAAATTACAATCGGTGACTTTATGCAGAAAAAATGGCTTCAGGTTATGTGAAGAGCAACCATTCATACTCAGGTTCTTGATTAACCTCACAGGTTCCCATTGAGTTGTTACAGTGAATAAAGTTAAGAGGCTGCATGAAAAGCACTTTCATACTGACATGAAGAAAAGCAGTCCAAGTGCTCTTACTGTGTATTTTGTCAAAATAATTTTCATGCTGAAGTTAAAGCCACATAGCATAAATATTTCCCAGCTAGCAGCAGTGATCATGAAGCACATTCTGGAATGCATGACTCAGGCCATCAAAAGAAAAGCTTTAGCCATGAACTCTGTGAACTCTAAGGAAAACCTCCAGTTGAGCTAATATAATGTATTGGAAGTGACTTGGATACCTTCCTGTCTGTGGAGGTTTTTAATGAAATCTGTCCTCCCCCACTCTGAATGTGTATGTGTGAGTGTGTACTTAATAGATACAGGGCACTGAACGCCCCAGGATTAGCTAATGAAAATAGCACTGTAAAATGAATTGAGCAAATCGATACAGCCAGAATTTTGAACACTGTGACAAATGCACCAACCCGAAATTCCCCTCTCCCACTGCAGCCAATATTTTATGTGCAAGTATGTGTTACAAACTTCCAAAACAAGGCTGCTATTTGTAAATTAAAATTGACTCAGGCTGCAGGATATGCTTAGGGAAGCAAAGGAGAAGGAAGCACGCTCTAAGTAGTGGAAGATGGGACTGCCCTTGGAAAACTCTGGGTCATGCTTGCCATTAGAAAGAAGACCAAGGAGAGCTTCCTGAGCTATGCTGGTGTGAGGAACTATGTTCAAATGTGTGAAATAACATGGGGACTGGAGGATCTTGGGAATTTTTCTAGGATCCTTATTGCCTTTCTGACCCTTCTGAAGCTTTCTGCCCAGTTGTGAGAGCTCTGGGTGGGGAGGGAAAGTTACCCACAAAAACAAAAGTCTGCAGATGGGCAAAAAAAAAAAAAAAAAAAAAAAAAAAAGACTGTGTGACTTTTGTAGTCTCCACTTTTGGGACTTCATAAACAAATCCCCTTGTTTCTTCCAACACTGCATGAATCCTGGCTTTGGTGAATGCAGAGGAAGCTTAAATTTACTCCATTTCAGGAGGAATTTTTCATCTTTCATGCAGGGTAAGTGACACATAATTTCAAATGTGAATGTCATAATTAAGCCTAATTATTTTACCATACTTTTGCCTTCATTAGACATTGTGTTTGCAATAATTGCTGTAATCAACCATATGGTTAGTATTAACTCATTAACTACATGAGGGCAGATAATCCCTGCAGGAGGAATAGATGACTTCCAGGTCTGGAGGTGTCATGCTGTGTCCCCTCACCCCGGGGAATGGCAGAGTTTTGGCTCTCTGTCACCTCTCACAGATGAGTAGGAGGGAAAGGTTTCAGATGCTTCACATAGCAGAGTGGGTTCAGAGGACATGAAAGCCCCACATCTGTGCTTTGGACAAAAAAAGGAAATCTGTCTGTTACCTCTGCAATTTCTGCAATGCCACAAAATACGTCCACATGGGTTCTCCTTGTTCCCAGGCAGCAAGGCTGGACAGCTGGCTGATATGGGGCAGCCTCACCAGACAGCTCCCTGTGGACCAAATCTGGGCAGTTTTGGTGGGCAAACTGTAGTGGTTTAACAGAAGTGCCTGTAGGAAAACTCCTCTGTGCATGAGTACTTACATTTATCTGGAGCACCAGCTTCACCCTTGCACCCTCAGCTGTAATTTCAAGAAGCCACTGCTAGCATCTGAGTGTGTAATGATAGTACCTACCAACTAATTCTCTTTTTGCTGGCTTGCTAATAATTCTGTCATCTTGTTCATAATGATTATACTCTCAAATTATTTTTTTACAGTTATAATTTAAAAAAAAATCTGTTTTAAGTACACGGTGGTTTCTGGAGTTTGTAGGATATATGTTAATTTTTCTTTTGCAGTGTTCCAGGTTGCCAGAATCAGTTAATCAAGTATTTCATCTTTCTGTGTAAGACTTGCAATGTACAAAGCTTACTGAGTAACGTCTCACCTGACCTGCTACTAGGTGTCTTGTATTTTCCCTTATCTCACTATAAGTGGACTTCAGTTATCTATAGAACAAACCAGAGAGCAAATTTTAATCTTGATGTTACTTTCCAGCCAAATGTTTAATCCATATGTTGATTTCTTCATTTGTTCCCCCTTTTTCTGCTTTTGGGAAAGATTAAAAAAAAAAAAATAAAAAAAAAAATGTGTTCACTCAAAGAGCCAGCAGTGATGATGTTCAGAGCTAATCCATGACCTCTTCAAAATCTTCTTTAGTGGAGATGCAGCAGGTTTCTTCAAAAGCTTTCTCAGCTTCATGGTGGAATTGGTGGTCAAAGACAGAGACATTACAAAAAGATTCCAGTCCTGCCTGACCTTAGCTGAAGTTTGGTCAGGTCCAGACAAGCAGCCCTTACCTGGAAGAGCCAATACGTTCTGGGTACCCCTCTTAACAGTGATGAGGAGACAAAGATGATATCCTTGTGCTCATGAACACCTGTCTTATTTAGCTGGTGACAATAAGGAATGCTTTTAAGCTTTGCATATTGAACCTGGACTTCAGAGAGACCCCAGAGGTGGGGTATTGGGCCCTTTTTTACAAGGGAGGGCTGTTCGTATCCCTTGGATTTGTTTATTTCACTTGTACAACAGCATCCTCCTAGTACAGGATGGGGAAGATTTCAAAATCCTGGGAAATGAAAAAATGCCTCCAGGTTTCCTATTGTTCCTGTGTCACAGTCTGAGACTGCCCTCAGCTCCAGGAGGTGACAACTCATAGTTCTCCTTTTGAACAAATGATGCTCCTTTTGTACTAATGGAAAGGACTTGCAGGGGGTGGATTCAGCTTATCATGTAGATCAGTCAGGATGGTAAGTTTACAGTAGGTTAACAGTCTGCTCCCTTGGTGATCCTGTTCCTTTCCAACCTTGGGGAGTCAGGAAAGCAGCACAGAGAGGGATACCTGTCTGAGAGGTGTCTACATGGTATAGTGACACTGGTTTTTGGGGCACAAGAATAAATTATTTAAAGATCTGATCTTAGACAGACCTTCTGCAAAATTAAAATTGGTGATTTCCAAGACTTTTTTACTCCCTGGAAATCTGCTAGTTTTTTTCTTCTGGATAGCCCCTTGACAAAAAAAGGTGAAGAGAGCTTTTTGATGTCTGCTCCAAATAGTGTGCTTCCCAAACCAACCCCTTCTTTATGATTTATTGTGATTTGTAAAAGAGAATAAGTGGAGCCTATATCAACTGTGTGGAGGAAAATGGAGGAATGTGTTTTGTACTGACTATAATACAGAGGATCTATTAGTACTCCTAATTGTAAATGCAGTGAGTGAGACATCTTTTCATGTGGACAAACAAATGGGGTAAGTGCTTTTTGAGGTGTGTAGAGATAAAACCTCAAACACAAGACATTCTAAAAGACAGCAGAAAATCTGTGGCTGAATGCTCACAGGGTTTGTGTGGGCTTTGGAAAGCAGGTTTGTGTCTTGCAAAACATAGAGAGTCCTACCAAGCACGGAATAACCACTTCATCATTTTAAATGAAGGCTATAAAAAATTACAGTCAGCACATAATAGGTGTTTTGCACCCATGCTAAGTACTGCCAAGAAAATAGTTACCTAAGTAAATCAATAAAGTATCATTCCCTTCCAAGGTCTTCCTGTCCCGGTCCCTGAACCTCTCATTTCAGAGCAGTACTGAAACCTGTTCAAGATTTATTTTGATGAAAGTAAGCATCTCTGCATTATCAGGCAGTAAAGAAGTTGTTTACTGCTACTCCAGTAGTGTTGAAAAATCTTTCTGAATACATACTTGCATTGTAGCTATCATAAAAATGTCTACTAGGTATTGGTGCCCCCAAATTGATTTTTTTTTCTTTCCAGAAAACAAAGAGTTCAGCCTGAAACCTAGAAATTGCTTTATAAGAAAAACCATTTGTGTAGAGAGAGATAGACTGAGAGGTATCCTGTCATATATGGTGTTCAAGTTTGGTATAAAACATTTCTATTCATATTCTGTTAGCAAATAAGCCTGGGCTGAGGTTGCAGCACCTGTTCTGGGTTCGTTTCCTAGAAATCAGTCTAGATGTTTAATATGTTCCTCATTACCGGAGGGTTTGAAAACCAGCAATACACCTGAAAACCAATTTGCTGGCATTAATGTTCCAACAAAGTAGTGAATTTCCAGTTCACACTGTCAGTTATTGGCAGGAAACAGATTCTGACTTGGCCCTTGTCAAGTATAATACAATTCATAGTCATACTGCTCCAGTCAAGCTAGGAAAATGCGGTGTGCAGGATATGCCATTGCAAGAGGTGAAATTCCAAGTTTTTAACACATGCAACAAAATCTTTTCACAGGCACTGCATATATAAAATGATTTTGCGAAAAATTTCAAATGGAAATGACAGTGAAGAAAATCTTCATCTGTTTGCAAAATGTGTGAATGATAGAAAAGCTGACTCAGCTCCTGGCAGTGGAAGGCTTGCCCTGCTCAGAGAGGTATCATGCCAAGTAGGTTGGCAGAGCAGTGCTACAAAGGGGGAACAGGCTCGTGCTCTGTGCATTCTCCCCAGACTAAAACCAGAGTGGTATCCCCTGCTCTGCTTTTGAGCTCTAAAGAGTTTGGGAGAATAAAGAAAGTAGAGAAGGAGTGCTGACCTGCTTGGTGCAGGGGTCTGGCAGACAGGTTTCTCATCCTTGAGAACCATGGAGCTCCTGGGGGGAAATGCCAAGGTACCAGGTTTCAAGCACCTCATAGCACCTTAGTAGGTCCCCAGGGGCTGCATGTTTGTTCCTGGTGAGGGACTGAGAATTTAGGATGAGATTCATTTTTACTTCAGTAAATTAAAAGTTACGTGTCTATTTGAAGGTACTTATTTAGGCTTCCTGCAGACATCACTTTCTTAAGCCTTGGCTTGAAGCCTTAACTTTATCTGGATGGGTTTTCTCAAGATTCCAATCAAGAAATACGATTTTGTGTGGATGTAGAGAAGATCAGATGTCTGCAATCTGAAATCATTAATATTTTAGCTAGAGTGGACATCCTTAGGCAAGGGGGCAAACTTGCATTACTTGTTGGAGCTAAGATGAGTGAAGGGGTGGAAAAGTCACTCTCACCATTGAAAGGACACAAACACTGTTTCATACCTGTGAGTAGGATGCATCAGGTTTTAGCAGACCTGGCACAACAGTGACTCTGACATTATCCTCCTTCTCCCAGATGGAAAATATCATTATCAATATTTCTTCATTGCCTGAGCATGTTCTCTTTTTTATTAAACTGAAATTCTGAGTTCAGAGCAAATGTTAGTTGGGAGCTTCATGTCCCTTGTTTCACTCAAAATTCATCCTGCTTTTTTTTTTTTTTTTTTTTTTTTGCTAAACTTACAAATGAACCCAGTATTTTTGATTAAGTTTTTCATGTTTACATCTTGAATAAGCCTGTCTTATTGACGCCTGCCTTTCTGTTTCTATGTACAAATCTATCAAGACCATCAGGAAATGGCTTCACAAACAGAATTTATTGCAAAGCTGATTATGTATTAATATATACAAATGACAAATCTAAAACACAATGTCAAAAAAGCAAGAAAATGCAATCAAGAATTTATTATTCTCCCATTACTATTCAGCTGGGAAAATAGCTGCTCTACTTTACCAAAATAACTTCCCCCTCCCAAACCTTACACCCAACCTGGGTTTTCTAAGTAAGTGCCACAGAAGTATTTGTAATAAAATACTTTAATATATAATAATATCAAAAGCTCACTGTAATTTATCCACCTATTTTTCTCACTTCTATATTCCATGCAGGCTTATTATAAAAATTCATTGTCACTCATAGACCTTGTGTATTTGCGAGTGTGTCTCTAAACTTACAGGTCCATTTTAGAGATGGAAAAAGCAAATTCTGCATTTCAGAATCTTGCATCTTGTTCTGTTTTGTACCTGTTTTTACAACATTGTAGGCAAGGTTTCTTCTAGGAAATATTCACACAAGTGTTTCTCCCCCAAAATTGCCGTAACCCAAGCCCCAATTTAACTTTTTCCCAATTAAGTTTTTTTTAAAAATAAAACCCAGTAATTTGAATAAAATGCTTTTGAGAAAACATTTAATGCTTTGCTTTTCACCTTGCAAGTGACATTATGACAATGCCTTGTCTGCAATACCTCTTTTATACCTCAAGGAGTGACTGATAATCAGGTCTTTTTCAACTGAAGGACTCATCATGCTGACCATTTTGTTGCCTCTCATGTTGTGAGATACTAGGAGGAATGGGAAGTGAATTGTGTCTTGCAATGGCTTTGGTTAGCAACAGCACTGCATGTTATGCTGACACCATTATATTTACTTACCACGTATTGCTAATTACAGATGAATTTTGTATCTGAAAACTCCTACGTGCCCACATAGCAACTGATGAAATCTCTCTCATTTGCAGGGAAAGAGTGTTTGCTTTTGGGAAGTCTGTGGTAGCCATAGCCCTATGTTTATCACCAGGAGCTGGTTCAGTGCCACACTGTGTGAGGGAATATGGTGGTTCTGGACAAGAGGAGCAATGGGAACAGAATGGTTGATACACACACACAAACATGGACACGGATTATGCAGCATACACCACATGCTGTACATATACTTGTTTATAGTGCTAACTCTAGTATACATGTGCTTATGCATTTGTGCACATACATACATACCCTTATGAGTGAACTCCGAGGCATCCTGAGCACAATAAAGAAATGATCTGCCTGTGTTTCACACAGAGGCAATCACTCTACAAGCTCATGTGAGAAGTCATTATAATAGTTACGCTATTTATGGAGAAATGTGTAGCTAAAATGTAGGAAAATTATTGTTCTCCATATTCTCACATTTTTTATTGAAGAAACAAATCACACAGTAAATTACATCTGATTTGCATGAAATGTTGCACGCACCTAGAGCTCAGTGTGAACCTGGGAAAAGACATTGTTTTAATTCCATAGCCTTTATAGTAGTTTGTTTGTTTCCTTTCCTTTTTTAAAGATGAATTTCTGAGCTATGTTTCTTATTTGGCTTTGCTTGTATTTTATAGGCCCTTCTGAGTATAATTTAATATCTGCAAATTGCCATGGTGAGTGAGAAAAAAGTAATGCCCACTACCCAAGTGGACATGGAGGAGAAGAAGGAAGGAGTACGTGCCTGCCCCATGGTGATAATGGATGCTACCCAAGCTGGCATCTGCTGCCACTTGTGGAGGTAATTCCTGAGAAAATCACAAAATATGCTGAGTTAGAAAGGACCCTCAAGGAACATACAGTCCATCTCCTGGCCCTGCACAGAACCATTCCTAAGTTTCACACCATGTGCCTGAAAGCATTGTCCAAATGTTTCTTCAACCCTACCAGGACTGGTGCTGTGACCACACCCCTGGGGGACCTGTTCCAGTGCCCAAACACCCCGTGGGTGAAGAACCTTTTTCTAATATCCAACCTAAACCTTGCCTGACTCAGCTTCCGGCCATTCCCTTGGGTCCTGTCACTGGTCAGGAGACATTAGTACCCACCCCTGCTCTTCCCCTCATGAGGAAGTTGCAGACTGCAATGAGGTCTCCCTTCAGTCTCGTCCAGGCTCAACAGACCAAGTGACCTCTGCTTCTCCTCAAGGCCCTTCACCATCTTCTTGGCCCTCCTTTGGACACTCTCTAATAGATTTATACCCCTCTTATTTATATTTCATCACCCAGAACTGCCCCCAGCACTGGAGGTGAGGCTGCCCCAGTGCAGAGCAGAGCAGGACAATCCCCTCCCTTGCCCAGCTGGACATGCTGTGCCTGATGCCTCCAGGACAGGGTTGGCCCTCCTGGCTGCCCGGGCATTGCTGGCTCATGTTCAACTTGCCATGGACCAGGACTCCCAGGTGCCTTTCCATGGCACTGCTCTCCAGCCCCTCATTCCCCAGTCTGTCCGTACATCCAGGGTTATCCTACCTAGATGCAGAATCTGTCACTTTCCTTTGTTGAACTTCATATGGTTGGTGATTGCCCAGCCCTCAATTTGTTGAGGTCTCTCTGCAAGGCCTCCCTCTCCCTGAGGGAGTCAGCGGCTCTTCCTGGTTTTGTATCATCTGCAAACTTGCTCAGTATCCCTTGAACACAGGACTATGGTGGTATGAAGTTGTAGAGCACAGGGCTGAGAGTGGAGCCTTGTGTTACCCCACTGGTGACAAGTCACCAGTCTGATGTCACCCCATTGACTACAACCCTTTGAGCCAGACTGGTGAGACAGTTGGTCAATGATTGCATGATGTATTTGTTCTGTGTGTTGCACATTTTGTCCAGAAGGGAACTGTGAGAGACGGTATCAGAAGGGAGGCTTCTGCTTGTTTTGGGCCAACCCAACATGCTGAAGGTTTTGGTGTCTCCTTTTCCTCCAATTTTTCCTCTTCATATCTTTGGATGTCACCAGTAAGCTGAAGAACACTATTTCCCCATCAAAGTTCCCCTGGGAAGTCTGGAAGCTGCAGAGAAGCCCTACATGCACATTGGCCAGAACACACAGCTGGGCCATGTGCAGAGAATGGCAATGTGGTGGATGTGAGGGTGCACTGACACTCTGACTCCACAGGGTAATTAGATACAACCTGAAGGAATTAGTGGAAGCCTGGTCTGAGATTTGTCAATAAGATCTGAGTAGGTCTGTGTGAAAATCTGCCACATTACAGAAAAATGGATTTTTGTGAAGTACTCCTTTATTGTTTATTCATAAAATGAACTGGAAAATGGTGTTTCCTCTTAGAAGTGTATGCTTGAATATGAAAATATTTTTGGTGGAGACACTCTGCCCTCTTCATGTGGTTGTAAGGGACCAGGATGGCTTAGCCTTGCTCACTCCCCTGTGCAGGGACATGCCCTTTGTCTTGAATCCTGCAATAGGGATTGGCCTTGCGTTGGAGGCATCCCAGGTGGGAAGGTGTGCCACACATGGATATGTGTGCATGGGCACACCTTGACACAAACTCTTGCAGAGTTGTTGCACTGGGCCCAACTTGCCTTTAGCTCCAGAGGAGCCAGCAAGGGGCTGCAATGGTGTGCAGCAAGAGAGTGTGAGCTGTCAGTATGAGGGTGGAACACAAGGCATCAGGGCAAGGCCGGGAGAGGGCAAAGGCAGAAGCCAGCAGGGCAGTAAAAACACTTTAGTCTCTGTTACTGTCTTTGCCTCCTTCTCCCTTGAGTCCACAACTGTCAGTGCTTCCTGGGAGTTACAGGTCAGTTGATTTTCATTTTCTTCTGTCAGATGAGCTGTGTTCTGGCTCTGCCTAAAGTTCCTGTGATTCACCATTCATTCTCTTGAAAAGTGCCTGGTACCTCAGGACTTTCCCACCATGTGAGGCACAGTCTGATGTTGCAGAATACAAGGCAGTAATGTGGTACTAGGCCCATGCTTCAAAATAAAGTATTTTGGGTTTGAGTTATGGTTTTCTCATAGTTAATTGTTGCTACAACCCATTTCTAGACAATGGGTTCCTCAGAAAAAAGTTTGAAGGAGTGCAGTAAAAAGCCAAAAGTGGATAAAAATATTTCAGCTAAGCTGGCTTAATAACCACTTGTATGAGGGACAAACTGGGAGGATGTAAACACAAGAGAAGGAGGATTTTGTTTTTTAATTCTGAGAAGTACATAAATGAGAACCTCAAATGATAGCCCTGGTGAAAGTCCTAGTAAGGTATATAAGGCATGCAGTTGTAGGATAAAACTGAATAAATAAATAGATTCTTAAGGAGTCTTTCTTCTGGAGTTTTCAGAAAAGGACTTCTTATTCCATAACCTTTACAAAACCAAAAAAGCAGATTGTACAAGTTAATAATTATGCTTCAGGTCTATTTTTTTCTAGGAGTGGTCCATGGAGTGTGCAAGTAGCCCTGGCTTAGTGAGTGAGCACTTGCAGTCTGATCTCTTGCTGGCAGTGGGCCGTTGTACAGCTGGCAGCAGTCTGTGTGTGGGGACTGAGCAGGGCAGCACCTGGGCTGTGGCTGTTTCCCTGTGCACCATTGTGTCAGGAGGCCAACTCTGTCCTATGTCTGGTGTTGAATTGGACAATGCCATACAGTCAGCGACATTTAAAACAAATAACACATTTTTCTTCACATGGATTTTATCTGAGCTATCTTCTATAGCTGGTATGTGGAAGCGTTAAACTCATTTTCATGTGTGTGTGTTTCTAACCAGGTATTGTATACTTCCTTCTTTTATGTTGCTGAAAGCATACTGCATCTTGCTAGAAGAGCTATTTAGTATGCTTCAGAACTCAGAAACTAATCTCAAAGTCTAGCCTTGAAGGGTATGATCTATTGCAATTAGAAATGTATTGCTTTGCAATTACTATTACTACTTGTTTTTACCTGCAGGCATAGAAATAAATACCTGTTGCCTGTGGATATTTATACCCTCTAAATTCCTGCAAAGAAGCTAGTCTTCATTTCTGCAGCTCTTCTGGGGTAAAGCTGATGCCTGTAAGTAACCCTTGCATCTGATGAAAAGTAGCATAAACAGCCACATCTGTTTTGTAACTATGATCATGCAATTATTGTCACCTGTCTGCAGCAAAAAGTTAGAAAATAAGTGTATTTAGGAACACCACTCTGATCTGAAAAGTCTGATGATTGCTGCAGTAGCCTAGTTTTGGACATATTATGTGATTTCTTCATCTGGAGAAAAATCACTCTTCAGTAATACTGGAAAATTATGTCAGAGTTACTATATCTGTATCATCTCTTGCTGTTGTGTATGATAACCAACTGTCATCAGTATTGAATTTTTGGATATAGCAGGAATTAATATTTTGGATGTCTTTGCTGTTCAGTGTCAGTTTCTCCATGGTCTGGATAGAGTTTTTAGGCTATAGGCTGAAATTGGGAGATGAAGCTGATGTAGGTTAGAAATATTCTCTGCCCCACCTTGCTCTTTGCATTTTTTTGCAGACTTGGGTAGACTGAATGACCCAGGTCACCGTGTGCTCTCTTACACTGTCAGTGCAATTTAGGGGATGAAGGTCTCTACATGGGGCCTGGAATGCAGAAGAATCATTGGCCCTGAGCCCTTTTGAAGGAAACCACCACAGACCAGACATCTTCCCTTTCCCACTCGTGTAAGTGTAGAGCAAGTCTATCACAGTTGGCCGAGGCTGGTGTAGCAGAAAGCTGAAATTATCCCATGTCAGAAGCTGCAGGATTTGATGGATATATTCAGACCCAATGTAGAGGTTGTTTAACCACCTAAAAGCAGATGGTGGCATTCACTGAGAGCTGTGTGTGAAGCAAAACGACTCTCTCAGATCCTGCCTGGGCTGACTACTGCCAGACAAGACTGGAGACAGTACAGTGGCACTTGTTGGGATTTGTTTATGGGAGCAAAATCTGGCATTATTCAGCATGTGTTGGGAGTGCATGCTGGGGATCAAAGTGTCTTGTGAACAGTTAGTTTGATTGGAGTTGAAGGGGTTTGCCTTAAAAAGATGACATAAAGGGAGGAGAATTTGCTTTGCTACTTACACTGAGTGAAGGGGGATGGCATCTCCTGGCTATTGCTGGATAACCAGACACTGTAGGGAAAGGAAATAGACCAAGAAGGGATTGCTGTGTGCACCATATTCTTGTCAGGTTAGTGTGCAATGCTGCATTGAGGAATGGTAGGATGCAGCTTTTCATCACAGAAACATTTTGAATGAGTGATTCGGTGAATTTCTTCACCTCATCTAGTTATTCTCTTTAATTTCAAATTTTCAAACAAAACCTTTGAACTAGAGCTAAGAGTGGAGACAAATTTCTTTACACAAAAGAAATTAATAGGATTTTTAAAGTAACATTTGAAATTGTATCCTTTGCAAACCTATTTCTTGAGTGGGCTATAGGCCTTGCTGTAATCCTGTTCAGTTTTTACTCACTATGTGTTTAGTATGCTGACTGGTAACAACTGATAGGGACAGATCCTTCTCAGATTGTGCCTTATAAATCCTACAAATGTAAAAATATGTATCTCTTCCTATCAGGTATCGCAGACATAAATATCCCTACATCACAGTGTTCCTTGAATCCTACACAGCAATATAGTTTAGGAGAGTTTTTGTCATTGTTTGAGGGAGGAACATCGTACTATAAGCTGTACAAACCACAAAGCAGAGTGAAATTTCTTTTGTACAGTAACAAAAAAGATTTCCTGCTGATAGGTGAGTGTAGGAGATATAAATGCAAGAGAAAGGTTAACACGGGTGGCACACACACTTTCACCTTTCTCTCTCAGTTAATCTGATCCTCCTGGCTTTTCCAAGGGGTTGAAATTTTCCATGGGCCATGCCTTAGAGTGGCCTGCTGTACCTTGGGTTCCCAGGGTCCTCCACACATGGGAAGAGAGGGGAAAGCCCTGTTGAACTTGAAAGGTGGAAACACCAGGGGAAGGTATAGTCTTCTTGCTCTGCACTTCACTTGTGTCCCACTTTCTTCCCCTCTTCTGAATGACCCAAAAATTGCCTCCTGCCCAGTGCAAGTGGGAGGTTGCTACACATTCCTGAAACCACCCATCACTCCCACCAGTGCTGTTTACTTGACACACACACAGACACAATATAGCTGTAGGAACTGCAGTTTTGCTGGGCTTGCAGCATTACTCATCAACAAAGAGCAAAACTTGCTATGTATCCTACAATGCTGAAATGGGCTCTGTGGTTTTGTATAAACAATTATCACATTATTGCATCCTCTCACACATGATTGTTCTGAAGCACTTAAGTAATATGAAATTATCCTCAATACAGCTGTCACAGGTGAAAAAAGCCTACAGTGCGTTTATGATGCGGTTCAAGCTACTCATTGATTTTTGGGCCTACAGCAGCTCTTCAGGGCATGTCTCAAAGACAGGCAAGGTCCTTGAGAGCTGGCTGTTGTATCTGGATTTCTGAATGAGGTGGAAAAAGTGCTTCAAAACCTTTGTATGACCTAATCACCAAGTCCAACTTCTCAATTTGAGGGTAATTTATATGTCCTCTGTGAAGAGGTAATTCTATAATGCTATGAGTTTGGGTATCTGAAGACAATATAAATAGGCTGGATATCAGGAAGTGTCTTAGCTACTAGGATGTGATGAATTGGGGCATGCTTCCCTGTTTGCCAGAACACTTATTTCTCCAAAGTTATTTCCCTCTAGGCAGGAAAGCTCACTAGAATTGCAGAGCCATACACTTTATAGAAGTGGTAGTGCTGGCATCACTGCTTGTTCTTAGACTTGCACTTAAAGTTAGCCTGCCAGGTGGTGCTAATAATACCTGGCTCTCCTGCTGGGCTCATTCTGGGGAATTTGCAAACTGTTTCTCATTAAAAGGAGAATGATTACTGTCCACAGCTTTTTGGTGTGGAATTGGAGGTGCAAGGTATGAACTAGTATGCCAAAGTCTCTCTGAAAAAAAAAAAATTGGGTTATAGGCCAGCCAGTTTTCTAGGTCTTTTGCAAAACTGTGTCTCTTCTTATTTGGGGATCTGACTACAGCACTGAGGTCTTGGTAGATGGACACTGGGATTTGTCCTGCATGTATGATTTTTCTGGCTCCAAGGGCCAGAAAAACAACACCCAAGACTGGTACAATGTCAGATTTGGGGTTTGGGATGAAAATCCCAATCATATTTCTGTTCCTTCCAGCTTGGAAAGGCTTCTTCCAGAAGAAGCAATTTCCCAGGAGACATAACTTGTCTTCATTTCTGGCCTAGTTGGGAGAATGCCAAGGAGTGCTTCTTCCACCCAGTCCTGAACACTGTCTGTGGTTGAAGTTTAATGGACAGCAAATAGTGGCAGAAATTAAGGAACATGGACAGTCACTGACTCAAGTGCACTGCTTTTCTGATCTGTGCTTCAACAGCTTCATTTGTAGAAGGGAATAAAATTATTCCAATCCACTTCTGTAAAATATTTTGTGATCCTTAGCTGCTTTTTGTATTTTATTTCTTCTTCTGTTCCTAATTCTCTGACAATAAACTATGAAAGGGTAAAAAAAGAGCAAATATACATAGATTTATTTTCTTTCAGCTCATAAGGATATATACATTTACATTGGACATATGGATTCCGGCCTTTTGATCAGAATGGAGAAAAACATTTCTTTCAATGGGACTACTAGGAAACTGTCTCTTCAATGGGTTTGCTAGGAAACTGTCCTAAGTTACAGTTTGTAGTGAAACACTGGTTTAATGCTTTTGTAGTCTGGAGAACACATACTATGATCAGAGCTGCCAAAAAACGGGCAATGTGTATAATATAAATATTTTTTTAAAATCCTCTTCTTAACATTATGTACAAAAAAAATTAAAAAAATTGTTGTAGCTTTTGGGCATTCATTAGTTATTTCTCTTAACACCTTTTAAGTATTTTTAAATGTTAGTTTTATCTGCCCATTTTCCTTGCTCCTATGGATTAAAAATGGAGGGGAAAAAGGAATAGAGAAGTCCCAAAACTGGAAAAGTGAAAAATCGTTTTACTTGACAACCCCAAAAAATTATAAAATGAAAAATGTATAAGAAATAATTTATTTCCGGGGAGACAGTAATTTTTCATGTTATAAAGTTTCAGATAAAACTTTAACTTGCCCTAATGATGTCTAAAGCACTGAAACCCATACCTCCAAGTCACAGCACAGGCACACCCAGAGCCTTGCAGTATCATTTCTGCAGGATAATTAGCATTCTGCATAACAGAAGCCAGAGCAGTGAGGCCAGGTTTCAAAGTGAGGAGCAAGCATAGATCCCTGAAATTGAAATCATGTGTGTGGGTTAGATGTAACCAGTCTAGAAAGCTATATGGTTCAGTTATTCCTTTAACCCTTTATTGATTAATGTATTTAGCTCATTGCAGAGGTAAAGTGGCCATTTCTGAACAGAATGTGACACGTGCCTACCTTTCCCATTTCCACTGGTTTCAAAACAGGTTCTGTGTTGGCTCTGCCACTAGTGGTCAAGTTCATAAATGAACAGTATTCTATTGTGTGTGTATATATATATATCTGTAGATTTCTGTATTTAAGAGGCCGTGGGGTTCCCCCTTCTTTTAACTTTTCAGAAACACATATATATTTCAGATGGGCTGCTTTTGCTGCAAAGCAAAGGCTTGTTCCAAGTATCTCTCTGCTGCTGTAACACTCTCATGGGAGAAGATTTGTGGAAATTGGTATCATCATTAGAAAAGATGTTGTTTTAATGTTAACCTGTTAATGTGCTCCTCTGGCAAGAGATGTTCTATTTCCGATTCCACCCCCGATTTCATATGTGAACATGAGTAAATTCTTAGGTCTATACTCACATGAGTCTTCTGAAGGAGCTAACACCTGTAAAGGTCTGACTTCATCTCTCATCTTCTTTAATCTTAAGCAGTGTGTAAGCACATAAAGGATTTTTTTATTAAAATGCATCAAGGTCCTCAGATAATGCTGTGCTGAAGATTCAGAGAAGCTGAAATTTGTCCCCCTGAGAGTTGATGTCTGGATGCAGATTTGTGCTAGCATTTTTTGTCTTTCTTGGTGCCTCCAGAGAGTGAGATGGTGTGGAGTGCTGTTGGGAAAAGGGGGTAGTTTTCTGATGTCATATTTGTTATGCATTCTCCTGGCCACTTTCTAACTGGTCTGAAGTTATAGTTTGGATCACAAAAGCTTAAAGGAAGTAGAAAATTCCACTGATAATCAGTGTGCTTTTCAAGAGACATATTCTTAGAGGAAGCAATGATGGGGGAGGGAGTGTGTGGCAAGTTACAAATGAACATCAGTGACTCCTTTAGAGTTGCACAAAATTAACAGAAATGAGATCTCCAGTTACTGAAGAGAATCTTCTCTACTGAGAAAGCTATTAAAATAAAACAATCAGAGATTATGGCACATGAGAGTCTTTTTAATTGTTAATTTGCCCACTTCAAAATGACCGTACAGTGAAATCTCTGTCTTTTTAAATAACATTGTTTTCCTTAAAATTGGTTTCCCTTTTCAGCGTTATCTTTCTGAGAGCACTGTGGTGATATTGTTGGGAATTATCTATCCCACACTGAGGAGAGCCTATCTGAGGCTAACACAGTCCTTGCAAAGAGCAAGGTAATTAACCATTCTCCTCCCCCTATTTATCTTGATTTTTGCTTCCATCTAGTTGTTTTTCACGCTTGTAAAGTACAATTTGCATAAAGTTTTAGCACTTTCTTTCCACACAACCTTTTGGTCTCCTGTCTTTCTCTCTGCATCACTGCAATGAGCTGAGTGCAATTTATCCTGGAGTAAAGGTGGGGGAACTCTTCTGCCTGTGCACAGCAGCACTGAAGACAATGGAGCACAGCATCCTCGATTGACACAATTCTCTCTCACAGAGACGTTTTGTATGCTAATGAACCTCTGATGTCAAGACCAGACTTTTTTGCTGCTAATTCTGGCAATACCTATCTCTGATGGGAACCTAATTTCCGCCCACAAGGATCTTCAGGGTAAAGGAGTAAGCAAAGAATGATTCTGAGCAGTGATGTGACTTTTCTCTTGGCTTCCCTTCTATGTTTTGCCCACAGCCAGGAAAATAGCACCTCTAGACCAAAGCACTTGGCACCTGGTGTTTCCTTTCAAGTGCTTCTATAAGCCAGGCCCCTTTCACCACTGAATTCCTCAAATGAACTTCTCTTTAAAGCAGTCACTGCTTCCTTTGTACTTAAGCCACACGGCATATCAGCAAGGCCAGGAAACATTGACCCGAAAGCTAAGTGGTGATGGTCAAGACCAAGAAGTTGCTGTGATGTGGCAGTGTTTGAAATGAGTAAGAAGGTGCTTGGTTGCATTTTTTTGTTGTTGTTGTTTTGGGCAATATAAAACAAAGCAAACACAGAAGTAGAGTGAGATTCAGGGACCTGTATTTACACACTGTGTATTACATGCAAATCATGACTCTGACGAGTAGCTTGGCAGAAGGTTGGACACTCAGAGCAATTGTTTCTAGCCTGCTCTTAGTTCAAAGTCTGTGGATTTCATTTTGGATGCAAAGAAGGGCTGATGAGAGCCATAGTTTGTTTTTCCCAACTAGGTCAGCTGGTTTAATTAGAGACTCTGTGTCTCCCTCCACATCTTACTTCCCCGGGCTACTCAGCTGTTTGAATAGATAATCCAAATTCCTAATAATTACAGCTACAATATTATATATTTTGAAGAGATCATTCTTTCAACTGAAAGTTTAGAGCTGACAGTTACATCCTCTTGTATTAGCCCCATATTGCTAGGCATAGCCTGGCTTTTCTTTTCTTACCTTCCTTGTGCCATGCACAGCTTTTCCCCAGGACTGCCAAAACACTGGTCTGCGGAGGTGTCATTCAACACCAAACCAGATGGGGTGGTGGGACCACTGTGGAGATTCAGGCATTTTTGTTTCAAAACAGGTTATGGCAGTTTGACTGGTGGCTCTGCATCTGCAGGTGCAAGTTAATCTGATATTAGCCAGGTTTCAACTGATTTAATAACGTTCACACCCAAAGTTGGTTTAATTAACTTGGATTTACACCAGGGCGTAAGAGGGGACATGTCAGTTTGGTTATTAATCAAAGTAGTAGGAGCCAGCAGATCTATCTCTCCTCCCTTTCAAGCTCTCCAATAGATTAATGATGTGACCTTGGGCAGATCTCCAGGCATGTTTTTTGCCTTGCTCTCCTTGGCCTGGATATAATCAATTTCTCAGAATAGATGCAACACTGTACTCACAGGCGTCTGTGAAACTTAATTCCCTGTGTGCGGAAAGGGTCTTGGCAGCTGTCAGGGAGTGCAGCTCCGTGGGGAAGGGGCAGGACTTACTTGCTTCCTGGTCCATCCTCTTGTGGAACAATCTCTGCCAGGAGTCATAGGTGCTGCCATCCATCACAGCAATGGCACCTGGCTCTAATCCTGAGCTAAAAGTGCTTGGAAGTGCATTGGAGATGGTTGGCATGGTCCTAACCATTTGCTCTCTGTTTTGCTTTATACATGGGAAGTCCATCCAATGACTAATTTTTATTTTTATTTGGGCTGAGGCAAAATGGTCTTCTTTGGGAAACCAACATTTTCTCTGTTTTGCCTCTGTGTGTGGAACAGCTGTAGCAATATGTTTGGCACTTGGAGGGAGCAAAGGACAGTGAAATCATTGCTCTGCTAAACTACTGAGAAAGTGCTGCTCTTGGTCAGCACAGGTAAGGCTGCTCCTCTGTTCCTGCTGTGGACACAGCTGGGCACAGCTGCCTGGCTCCCAAGTACCAGAGTACTTCCGCTGAAGGCCTGATTCCACACACCTCTGCATGTGGGAAATGTAGTCTTGTTGACTTCTTGGCCAACACCATTTGGCCATCTACTGCTGTTGTTAACTGATTGAGCCTTTCTGCACCTCCTTTTTCCAGTCAATCCGGCATATATAAAAGTCTTCCATAGTAATCTGTTATTTTTGTTCTGATGTAGCTTTACTTGGTGCTTCTTCTTCACATTTCCATTTCTGCTTATTCCATTTCTGGTTTGTGCTCTTCAGTTTGCTTTCCTTGGAGAAACCGTGGTTTCAAATGTAAGGTAAGTCACTCACAGGCTCACAGTACTTACCGTGGTTTTGTTAAGGTTCTATTTTGGTATGGGTCAATTACTGGGTCATGAATCTGTCTTTGAAATGTCTGAAGGAGTCTAAGGAGAGGAATTGTGGTGTCTTTTATTTTGTCCCCATCAGAACTGATAGTGATAAGGGATTCGCATTTCTTAATTGTCCACACTGGTCCAGCATGAGCTTCTTGATCAGAACTCCTCAATAAATCAGATACTCCAGCCTCATGCAGGGGCTCTCTAAAAGAGTGGGAAGTGAGAAAACTGAATATGACTTTCTGCTCAGAGCCCACTTATGGGTTTATTTAATAGATGGAGTTTGCACACAATTAACTAATTATGAGCAAAGTTAGTGCTTGCAGTGAAGAGCAGGCCTTCGAAAATAAGTACTCGGATTCATTTGAAGGGCAAACACTTGACACTCAATGTGAACTTAATCAGGAACTGACTTTCAAAGGGAAAATTGTCTGTCAGATTTAAGTCTACACCATATTCTCTTCAATATTTGGGATTCTAATCTCTTTGAAGGTAGTCTCTTCACTTCCCCACAAAGCACTTTTTTGTTCACCTTCACAGCAATTTTCTCTCTTCCCTATCCTCCTCACCCCCAATCCCCTTAATGTTACAAAAGAATTCGCTTCTGGGATGAAATTCTGCTTGCTGAGTTTTAGCCCCAAATTATATTTTAGAGATGACTTTGAAATTCCCTGTAAGTGTGCTCTCATTATTGGATATCTTTGATACAACTTTAAATACAACTGTGCAGACATCGCTGCCATTAGTGCTAGGAAAATATAAAACCTACACAGAGAAAGCAATAGTCAGAGCCAAAAAGCCCCTGTGATAGATGAAAGTAGGGGTATGTTTCAGATATGGAACCCCAGCTTCATAAACATTGTGAAGCTCTCTGAATTAGACACTTCACACAATACTCTTAAGGGAGTTTAAATCAGACTCTGTTGTGCAGGGGCTCATCCTGAATGGATTTAGCCTGGAGAAATCACCCTACTCAGAAGTGCTCTTTTTTTTTTTTTTTTTTTTTTTTTTTTTTTTTTTTTTTTTTTTTTTTTTTTTTGATACTCCTCTTCCCTGGAAATCAGTACAGCAAAAGAAGAGAAGATGTCAAGCAAGAGCAGGCCAATCAAAGCAGATTGTGCTCAATATGAAACACTCTTGAAGCATGTTCACTACAAGCTTCTGCAAACCACATGCTTTTTCAACAGACTGAAGGACCAGTTCCCAGCTGGAGGGAAACATTGGTCATGTAAAGCGAATGTGGACATCACATCTGAGAGCAGAAAATCCCTGTCACTCATATCTTTTCCAACAAGCCAAAGCCTTTTTTGTATTTTTCAGACTGCTCCAACTCCTCTTCCCAGGGGTCACAGAAAACAGGCTAAACTCACAGGTAGAATTTCCTGCCCCAAGACTTATATCAGAACGGACAGTGACTCCTCATCCCTCACCTCTGCAGGTGGCAGCCCTGTGTACTTGGAAGTGTGCACAAGTTTCTATGCAGCTGAGGCAGAAGGGTGAAACAGAAACCAGCCTATGCCTGCATGAGCCCTGCCACAACTCGTGACAAAATCTGCCCTACCCAGGACTGTGGGGGCTCTCCTGGGACAGGCTGCCAACACAGTAGATAGATGAGCAGTATCACAAGACCAAGCAGTATCACCACCACAGCTTTTGTTTGTCATCACAGTTTCCCTCCAGAATGCAAATGAGAGGTTTGTGGGTTTACCCTTTTTTTGCATACTATAGAACATTTCATGTACTGTACAGCAATATGTACCATAGCCCTCACCATTTCAAGGTGTCCTCGTATAAGAGGTGCTTTGAGATCATGCTCTCAGCATGGAGAAGAAGAAAAGTAGCAAACTTGGAAAGGTTTCTTATAGGGTTTGATGAATAGGAATTATGAGTGGCAAATTGTTCCAGGAGGCTTAAAGTTTCTGAGGTGTGCATGTGCAGAAAGACCTGTCAAAAAACCAGAGTTCCTTTACATGAAGCTCTTCTTTGCTGATTTGCTCTATCAACAGGGTATGTTGTACTGATCCTCAAGGAGCAGGAGGAGCTAAGTGTTTCTGAAATTCTCCTGCTGTGTCATTTTGAAAAGTAGTATTCATGTAATGTGTACTCTGGATCTCTTATCGTCAAGCCATTGTTCTGAATATTTCTGAAATCCTCATGCTGTGTTGTTTTGAGAATAGGTATTCAAGTACCACAGATTGCTTAGTGCTGAGCCATTTCTTTCCTGTGTCAGAGATGACAGAAAGAAGCAGATGACAATCTGACTGGCACTGGTGGAGAAAATGCTATTAAAACTCATCAGAGGCAGGATCCAGGGTCCCTTACTGAGATATTATTTGATCAATTGGGATGCACATGGATTAACAGGGAGATGATCCTGTCTTAACCAGCTGATATAATTTTTATTTTGAGGCAAGATTGCAAAGGACTGGCAAGAGGCAGCCAGAGATATAATTTATGCAGGCTTCATTATGCTTTTGCAGCTGCAACAAATGCAAAAAGGCCCGAGTGAGGTCAGCAGAATAGCACAGGGGGTGATGTGCTTGAATGGATTAAGGGATGGCCTCAATATAGACTACAGAGGGATCGTGCTGCTTTGGTGTGACCTGAATGGAGGAGCAGAGAATTACATGGATGAGAATGGGACTAGATTTGTTCCTCTTACTCATACTATTTATCTGAAGCCTAAGGAAGATAAAAACACTATGAAGCAAAAATATTTGCAGATAATGCAGAAATAGGGAGCGCTGCCACTACAAAGAAGATACATGTGTGAATGGGAAGATGAATGACCTAGATAAAACTAAAGTAATGAGGAGCTGGACAGGAGAGAGGACCAGACTCTGAAATATCATACTATGCAGAAATGCAGTTCAGGAAAATTTAGTTCATGGGTAGCAGAAGAAATTTTAAAGATTAAAACTGGTGCATAAATGTGTAGAAATTTATAGAGATCTTTGCAAATATTACATAGTGGGTTTAAGTTTCTAGAAATTACCCCCCTTAAGTACTACATCATCTGACCTGTGACCTGTACTATCATCCTAATTTCTGATCAAAAGAGATTAAAGAATTATTATAATGATAGACAAGGATATAGGAAGAGCAAGCAGAATAATGAAGAGATGGGGGGAAACTAGTTGTCCCAAATATACTGAAGAAATTAGGGCTGTTCTCTGTTGAAATAGAAGACTGAGAGGTGAGATCATTTTTGCTCCCTGAAGATCTTGGGGGAATAGGAAGAATGGTTGATGCAAGACAGTTTGAATCTGTGTCAAATGCAAGAAGCAGAGGGCACAAATTAGAGTTTTGCATTATGTGGAGGGAGGTCCCGCAAGGAATTTAGTTTAGAATTTCTTTATGCAGGGAGCAGATAATATACAAGATGCTGAAAAGTGCACTCTGCTATGCAAAAAGCCCAATGGGAACACAAATTTTTACTGCTATGCTCCCCAAAGCCACATCTTTGTCTGAAGAGTGCTTTAAAGACAGCACCATTCTTCTACAGAATACAGGAGAGGGCTGTAAGAAAAAATAACCTATCTCATCCTCGTGAGAATACTCAAAGTATTTCTCCTGGCTTATTGGTAGCATTTTCAGAGAGACTGGATGTCTGAACCCTTTCGAAAATTTTGGCTGTGAAGGAATTGTTGCCTGGAAGAGTCCATGAAGTGGCTTTGAAATTACAGGACTGGAACTGAAATTATGAGAGTCCTTTGGGATGTAGGACTGAGAAGACTGAATTTCTGCTTTGACTTAGTTTTTGCAAGTTTTAAAGGATTAATAATACTGTATCAGAGGAGATAAAAAGCACATGACAAAGTTTGTAAGACAAATTAAATGTGGCATTATTTGAATGACCCTAAAAAAATTGCTCATATGATACATAAGGATGTATTTGGGATAGACCTATTGTGCAATGGATGCAGATGAATTTACCTGTTCCTCTGGCACTTAGGTGGAGGGTGGATGAAAATCTGAAGTTTAATAACAGGAAAGTCCTGAATTCCCCCATCTGCCCTTTTCCTTCCCTCTCTCTCCTGCTGGTTAAGTGAAAAAAATATGCAGAGTTTTGGCTTACTGAAAATAAACAAATTCCCTAAGTTTTTACTCCACTAAATCATGTCAAGATTTTTTTATGCAAAGCAAACACTTGTAAAATATTTGAAAAAAAAGTCTGACTCAAAGAAATGTGTTTGGCTTCTCTTCTGCCCCTTTTCATTAGGGATCTGTGGGCTTCCAGCATTTGAAGGACTCCTTGACCTGTCAGTGACATCTGCTAACTTATTACCTCTCAGCCTTGCACACAAACTGCTTGCAAGACACTCTGAATCCAAACCTCTGAAGCAGAGCAGCAGCTGTAAATAAGTCTTTCATACGAAATAGAAAAGAACTAACCCTATTACTGTACACATCCAAAAAATGTAGACCGTAACCCTTTGATGTCTGCAACTTGATTTTCCCTTTTTTCCCTCAGTGCATGCACTGTCAGGCATCACTTGCTGACACCAAGAGAATTGAATGCATAGAGAAAGACAAGCAGAAAGGCACCTGATCCAGTAATTTACAGCATAGAGTATATACTGCTGTACAGTGAATTATTTTTACATAGATAATTAATAATGGAGAAACAATGTAGTGACAGTCTAAGTCCCAGGGGAGAAAATTGTCAGCCTATTTATTCATTTATTCTTTGCTAACTAAATTGATGGGATAGTCTGATGCCTTTCTGGATTCCACACGGATGATGAAACTGCAAACAAGTTTCATTTAAATAACAGGCAAATCTTCCAATTAGTCAAAGCCTAATTCTTATGCCTTGAAATGATGAACTGCACGTACTGTGACCTCTGTCAGTTTGAAGGGGAATAAGCTGTGGACCAAAAACCCAAGACATTGATCTGAACATTTTAGGCACCAATTCAAATACATTAATCTAGTGTGATTTGCCAAGATTCTGTAACTGTCTTCTGGATTCCTAGGTTCATGTTAAATGGGATATCATTAATTCTTTCATATAAACTCATCTTCTAGCTGTTGGAGACTTTTGTATAACTAAAGCCCAGTTCTCAAGAGTATGTGGAGGATAGCACTGGATTCTGCTCTCTAATGCATGACCATGTCCACTCCTCTGTGTGGTTTATGCTTCCAGAAATTGCACCTTGCACAGCAGCTGAAACCCCAATTTCAGTAGGGAAAGGATTTTGATAGTTACAAAGTATTGCTAATCTAAACCAGATTAATGTCCAAAGACCACAAACACAAAAAAAATATCCCATGGCCATTTCTGTCGTGAGACAGACATTTCTGCGGGAAAAAGTGCGCTCCCAAAATGTACTTTTTAATTAAAAAGGTTGCATTTTTTTACTGGTTTAACCTTTCTCTCAGATTTTGTCTACTTTTGCACGTTTATTTTCTCATCTTTGTAAGTTAAGGAACATCTCTACTTCAGTGTCCTCGCATTTTTAAAATTCAAGCTGTTGGCTAGCACACATGGGGCAAAAACTCCCAGAGCACAGTGAGTAAAGAAGGATTTTTGCTATAAACTAGCTACAGCTGAATCATGATAGATCATGGTATTTCATTGAATTTATCTTCTGAATATTAGATTTAAGAAGCTGTGTCATGTTGAAATATTGAAATATCTCTGATGTAATCTACTGTAATCCATTGTTGGAAGTTTTGAGGGGGAGAGGGCAGTGAGAGAAGGGGTTGGCTGGTGTTAGATAACCAATAATCTGCACATACTCTTGGAGCTGGCAGCAGAGCTGCAGTCTCAACACTACTTTCAGCCTGGGAGCAATTGACACTCCCTGTACCAGTGATTTGGCTGGAACTTAAATATGTCACTTGGCACTGAGAGTCGATAAAAGCCCTGTTATTTTCCAGGCTGAGAGCTAAACGAGACTGTAGCCTTCCTAAACAATTGCATGGTGCTTATAAGGAATTGTTGGTTTATCTGAAGTAATTTAATCAACCTGATCATTAGATGAATTTGCTACTTCCACACTTTATTGTAATTGTGTTTGCTCGTATGCATATTACACTTTTGCCCAGTTATTTAATTCTAATTAATAAATTGGAAGTTAGCATGCTGTGAATGCTTCCCAAAGAGGATCTTCATGAAAAGGAGGAGTCTGCAAGGAAAACAAGCAGGGCAGGTTCTCCAGAACCATCCTTGCAGACCACTGAAACCTGGGGCTGCAGCTGGAAAATCCACAATCCATTGCAGGTCTGGCATCTAAAGCTAATACATTTCTTCTCCCTAAGTATGCATGTACAGCAGAAGTTGTGTGTTATTTGTAGGGAGATTGTTAATGTTTGGGACATAAACACTGTTGAGAACAGTCACTTATTGCTAAACCAAAGGAATATGTCAAGGAGGCCTTAGCATGTGCCCATTCACTGTACTTATTCTCAGGGTCCTTTTCTTTCCATGTTCCCCTGTTATAGAGCTCTTTGTGGCTGTCCATCACATCCCACTTCACTTCCAAGCTAGTGGATAAGCAAGCCCTTCCTTCAGAGCAACATGAGGGCTGATGGTATAAAGCTTTCACTGTGTCAGCTGCAAATGCAATGCTTTTTTATGAGGAAGAAGTGTTTTTTATAGACTAGGTCTTTTAGGCTGAAGTAAATAATAATCTTACTTTTGTTCTATTCAAGGACCTTTTATATGTGCTCGTCTTTTGTCATCTTCCTGAGTATGGAGATTTCCTGTAACTGAGAGACAGAATGAGTGTTGTCATCTCTCTCTATTGCCAAGCCAGTAGCATTTTATGTGCCATGTATTGAAGTAAGGGTGATGTTTGGCACAGCTTTGCAGTGCAGTGATGTCATGTGGCTGCTGTCAGGAGTAAGGTGCTGACTTTGAAGGAAGTCAGACTGGAGCTTAAATGCACCGTAGTGTTTATGCAGAAACACATTACTAAATATGACCAAGAAAATTTATCTTCAAAGTTTTAGAGAGTATGTACTTCTCCCCCATTTTTTTTGGGGGGGATGAAGTCAAAATCTTTTGTGGCAAAAATCTGGATGTTACATATAGACACTGTCTTTGGAAACAGCATCTGGTGTTTGAGATGCTCTTACAAAGCCCTCGAGAAAGTTGGACCCTTCCTCTTTGGGGTGAGCCACCAGGCAGCATATAAAGAGCAGGATGCCTGCATCAGACAGAGGGCCTCAGAGTCCCTGGCTGGTAGGAGAGGCCAGGTCAGAGTTATTGTAGTGGTGTGTCCTGGCTGTCCACACTGGTGGATTGAGAGTGTGCTCCCAGCCCTCTGTAGGCCTGTGCCACCTACTGCTCTGAAACTGTGCCCAGGCGAGGTTTGGAGGATGGAAGTGTGAGCATCTGTACCCATAGGCATACCGAGGAGGCTGTGGGAAACCCGGGGAGGTGGGACAATGGCAGAGGCTCCAGTGGGAACCAGTCATGCTGTGCTACTTCTCCTGCCCACTCAGGGCTGCAGAAGTGCCAGGGAAGCACCCAGCAAGTCATGGTGTTGGCTGTGCCCCACTGCATCTCATACTGAGTCTCAGCCTCTTCGGCAGGAGCTCTTGCATTCTGAACAGGTCCTTAGTCACTGGAGCAGGGCTGGAGCTGCCTTATCTTGCACAGACATGAATTCCCTAGTACTGGGCTGGTGGCTCTTCTGAGAAGGAAGCTTTGGTCTCCTATTTTCCTTTGAACCTTTCGCGCTACTTGGAACTTGGACATTTGTTCCCATTAAACATTTTAATGTTGAATTTGTGGAAAAAACTCCTACTAGAAAATCTTCTGGTCAAGTCAAGTTTCAGTCTAATTGATTCTATGAGCCTTCTCTGTTTCAGCAGATGCTGTTGGTTTTAAATGCCTCTGGGAACATTGTATTTTGAGCTTTTTTTAATTTGGAGAAAAATATGACTGTGCCAGGGAATGGTGTTCATCAGAGAGGAAGAGGTTAGGTGGAAACTGAAGCAGTAAAGTTCTCAGGGAGGAACAAGAAAAGAAAGACAACATGTAATTCAAGAAGTCTGAAAAGGAAAGGGAAGATAAGTTAATGAAAAGCTGTGTATGCATTCAAAATAGTTGAACTAAAATATACTTTGCATTACAGCATGAATTGTGCGCCAGCCTCTCTGTGTTTTAGTAACTTGAGAGTCTAAGGAGTTAAATTTTTTTCTGCCTTGTTTACTGTTTTTCTGCCCCACTGTGAGTTATTCTTTTAGTGTCAGATCTACATTGACACTTATATCAAAAAGCCTGTGATTTAACTTGATAGATCAGCTACTGTGAGGGGGTAGGGGTGGGTAACTGACCCTACTATTGAGATATATGATGCTTATTTAGAGAAATGACATGTATTCTTGATGAGATATACAGATGCAAACTGCAAACTTCTGATTCAAGGTTACTTATAAAAAAAGTAGAAAAATAAGCTGTTTTTTTAAAAGTTCTCCCTCACTTCTTTTACTTAAGATAGATAATAGGGTTTTCAGCACTGGAAATTCTATATAGTGAGGATGACTCAGGGAACAGATGACCTGTGACACCACTTGATGCTTACATGGGAACAATTCAGCAGGGGTAATGGTTTTAGTTAGGTGGTGTGGAATTTGGAGTTCTTGTTTATGTCTATACAAGTACAACTTCAGTTCATGCTTACAGAGGATGCCACTGCTGAGATTAAGAGATTCCCCATTGTTTCATGAAATATTTCAAAAAGGTGATTTGTGGGAAACAATGTTCTCCTGATGTGTTTCTCTGATTCTAACTATTTGTAAGAGAGTCAAGAAAGAGATCCATAAGCTTAAAAAATATCTTAGGTGAAAAGTCAATGCTTCTTTAGCCACACCTGAAGATAGAGGAACATTCTTCAGTGTGGTTGGATGGGAATTCTACATTATCTCTTTCAAGGAAAAATGCTGATTTGCTGCAAGAATTTCAGAAAATGAGCGGTTCCATTAAAGTGAATTATTTGCTAATAGATCCCAAGTGAATAAGAAATATCTACTTTACTATGAACAAAATTATTAACATTGATTTTTTTCAGTCAGAAACAACTTTTTCTTTTTTGTAGTAATGACAAACTAGGTCAAATGGAATATTTCAGATGAACACAACTGAAGTTTTGACTGTTTCTTTTTGCAGAAAGAAATCCTTTGCCTCTGAAACTATTCTCTGCCATTCTATGGGATTTTACTTTTGAGTATGCAAAAACAATTTCAATATCAAATCTGTGGATATGAAAATTATTTGCTGCCTAGCCCTTTTTTCTAACAACGTCTTGATATCTCTCTCAGAAAGTTTATAAATAGGCAAATTTCTCTGCATTTCTTTCTGACAGAGAGAAGTTTGGTAACCTGACTAGAGACTTATTGATTTTTTTCCCTCCACACTGGCTCCTTTGTGAAAAACTGTGGCACGATGCTTAACTTACAATTTTCAATAGAAAAAATTAAAAAAAAAACCCCAAACAAACCCACAAATGCTGGAAATAAATATCACAACTCTGCATGGTGGCTGAAAGAGTCTGAAAATCTGTGGCCCAGTCTGTTTTCCATTTGTGATTATTTCATATATTATTTTTTTTTGTCTGTTTATGACTGCTTTTAAATGGCTCACATAAGAGGTCTTCTTTAAATCCCTTTCCTTTTACTAGACCAAAACCTCCCAACCATCAGACAATGGATTATTTTGGGAGCTATTCTTAATGAACTGAAAATTGACAACTAGGCCATTAATCCTTAATATTGGATGAAAATTCTTCACATTACTGTTTATTGTCTTAGCATCACTGGAAATTAAGATAGGAAAATCTTTCATAAAAAACTTCAAAACCAGCCACAGCAGAAGAAAACAAAATTAAGAAAAGATGATTGCATACCAGAAACCTGGAGTGATGAGTGATCTTCATCAAGCTCTGGGGTTTGGGTGAGACTACCTATGAAAATCAGGTGCTGAGATTTTTTTTTTTTTTTTTCTGAAAGAACAGACTGTAAAAGCAGGTTTTTTTTTTTTTTGTTTTTTTTTTTTTGTCTGTACACTTATTCAAGATATGTGAAGAGACTTAGGCTTTTTCTGGTAGAAGTTGAATGGACTCCTCCTGGTTGACCACCATATCAAAAACTTGAAGAAATCTCCTCAGGAAATAGCAACGTAAAGAAACGTATAGATATAATAGATAATTTGTGGAGGGGTACTTTTGTTTATTTTGTTTTGTTTTTAACTCCCTTGCCATTAGGATGGTACATCCAACCATATTATTTATCTGGAAATAGTTGATTTCCAGCAAGGAATCACGTGGTAATAGTTTATTAGTGAAATATGCAGCCATCACACCAGGCCATTGGAGGGAGTTACTCTGATTGCTCTGTAGCTTTCCAATATAACTAAATGGAACAAGGGGACTTAGAACAGGTTGATGTGGCCTCTTCTAAAATTACTCAGGCCATTTGCAAGTCCTTTGCAGTTTCAGTTGCAGTCCTAAAACTACCTATGGCTATTCATTAATCAGATATTTATAAATATGCAAGGAGTTGAGAGGAACCTTCAATCTGTAAGTAACCCACCTGCAAGAACCTGTAATTAGAGCTGCTCTGTTTCTAAAGGTGTCAGACCTGCTGAGCACGAGCACCCCAGTAGATGTGTGTGAGAGTTACAAGATGACTGCAAACTCTAGGCAAGCATAAAATAATCCTGAAATATGCCCAGAACAAACAGAGCACACCTGGGAAAACTCATTCCTCCAAAGTGGCCCTAACAATGATGTTTTACACTGAGCATTACAGCAAAACCAGTAGTATTGTACTAGAATCTTGAATGCTGACATTTCATGCCACAAATCAAAGAGGATTGGTGAATCAGACGAGTGAATCACTGTGTTTTGTTTGAATTCGAATTGGTCTCGTTAGCCACTGGGTGATCAGCAAAGCACATGGCAATTTTCAGGAGAGTGATAGGTCCTACACCTGGACAGTGAGAACAAAGAAATGCCTTGGATTCTGTCTCTTTTGAATCTGGTATTTCTAAAAATTAAAATAGTCCTTCAAAAATTTGGCAGTAGCTTTTAGTGTTCATTTTACTTCTATAAATTGTGACTGTTTAGCAGGTATGTATTAATACCAATGTAATGATTCTGAACTTGCTTTTATGCCCCTATTGCAGGTGATGATGGACAGGTTGTATCTCAGTTTTGGTATTTAAGTCCCCTTTCTCATTCTTCAGCAGAATGGAAATTGGGCTTGTGATTTCTTCCCCAGCACTTCTGCAATACAGTTTTTATTACAAATGATGCCACTTTAGGCAGGATAGACACAAGCAAACTGTAAGCTCAGAATTGCCCATTGTAATCAAATTGGCTATTTTCCAAACAATTCACAGTCTCTCTCCCAGCGTGACCTTTCAGAGCCCTGCACTCAGCAAAAGAGGGGTATATTACCTTTCATGCACTAGTGTTCATTTTCAGGAGAAAGCCAGGATTATTGTTCAAATTCTGGACAATTACACCTGAGCACTGCATTGTTTTTGGGGGGATGGGGGAGGGGGACACACACAAAAGAGTCAGGTTGGCATTTGGTACAGAGATGCGTCTGGCCTTACACACATCAGGGCAGGCACAGAAAACACTAAAAGCACACTCTGCAATAAATACGTGACAAACTGAATGCCTAGAAAGAGAGTGGTTACTGCCCTGTTTGTCTGGTTATTCTCAGCAAGCTGTGCTGATTCTTTCCAGAGGTGTAATTGGACATAATGCATATGTTGAGCAGGCAGTGAGAGCAGATGGGCCAAAGAGGATAACTTATTTTAGGTGTTACCTAAACATGTAAAAGAGCAGGTGAGATCTGGAGTTAGGGAAACTTTAAGTTGGGGCATTTGGGCTCTAGACTGTTTCCCACTTTCCTGTTTTCTCCCCCAGCATTATAGCTGCTCTTAGAAGCCTTTGGGTTTATATAAATACTTTAGGAAAAATCCAAACAGTGATAGATTGTCCAGCAGAAAATTATTTACATGAAAACTCCTGCCTAAGCATAATTTTTCCTGAGATGGCATCTGCTTTGAAAATACAACACAATTTCATCTCAGATGTAAAAGTAACACCCTCGCCCTTTTTTTTCTTTTTTGACACCAGGAGATGCATAACTTGCTGACAGTATGTGGTTGATAGCTGTATCAGTCAATCTTTAATAGTCTATAAATCCATGTACAGTGTGAAATATCGTTGATTTATGTAATTGGGAAATTTTAACAATACGGTTTTTTGTAACTATGTTTGTTTTTCCCTATTCAGAACCATCTTTCCTGCAAATCTGGAAGCAGACTCTGATTGCACAGAGCCACTATGTATTCCATCCTCGTGCTTCCCTGGAGTATAAGTTATGATATATCAGCATTGTCTTTGAGGTCTACCAAATCTGTGGATATGCAATACCCTGAAGTGGGGAGATGGAATGAAGTTGAAAGGATTCATGAATAAAATGTAAGTGGATGATACTTCAAACTGAAGCACAAATATTGCGTTGTCTAAATTGAAAGAAATAGCTCCTTTTGCTCAAGTAGGAGCAGTAGCAGTAACAAAAAGCCAGGATTATTGTGGCCTTTGGTCTGGGACTCATCTGTTATGTGAGAGTGGCACACAGAGCTGCTGGAATACTTTCTTTCCACATGATGGTTGAGATGAACTTTGGTGAAGAATGTAAGTACTGTGCTGGATGTATAGAGAGTTACAGATCTGTGTGAGAAACTTGGCCCATTCTAAGCAATCCCCCACAACCTGCAGCTCCTACAGAAATAAATAAGGGTTTCAATCCAAAATTAATGATGAATGGAAGGAACTATTCTGCCCCTGGCATTGTCAATTTTCTCTTCCTTTTCAGGAGCTTGATTATTCATACTTAGTATATAAACATACTGCATGAAGTAAATAGGTACCAAGGCTAGTGCTGGTTTTGAACATAGATCATCATTTTACTTACTCCCTTACATCATTTAACTCTGTTCTGGTGACCCTGGGACCTGGTAATACACACTGCAGCCAATAACCATAACTCCCTGATCCGTATAGAATACATGAAGGATGGTGGCAAGTATGTAATTTATTACCTTCTGTAGTGCTGTGTTATTATTATGTGACTGTTATAGCATTCATAGTTTGACAGATTCCTATTAGCCAGTCAGTCAGAGTATGTAGTGTATTATTTTACCAATACCTGATGCATATCAATAAAGTGGGTGAACACTGCTATAAAAGAACAGCTGAATTGGCTTGGATGTCGTAATCTCCCATTCGGAGTTGTCACCTGAAACATCAGTTTAAGCTGACTGATACTTTTGTAAGGCTTAGAAAACTCTGGTTAACTTTCTTCCCTCTTTGCCCTGAATCCTTGAAAAGAAGTGTCAAAACAGTACAAGTGGTTACTTGCACTGTACTACCATTCCAACAGGAGAAGCAAAATTCACGAGAAATCTTGTACTGTGAAGCAACCTGTTCTCACAAGATTTCCAGCCCATTAACTCAAGAATCAGATTGTTTGGATTAGGTTTGCCCAAACAGCCAAGCTTTTCAGGTGCTTATCCAAAAGGCATTGAACCAAATCTTTTGAGGTTTCCCCACATACTTAATATATTATGCAAATATTTACTATATGCAGAGAGGAGAGCAAGATGGGAAAAATCTCCTTGCTCAGGACAAGCAGAATTAGTTATTGCTGGATGAGTAAAGATCTCATGATTTCTGCTGGCTGTACAAAAACATCAAGAAGGAAAGGATACACAGACAGAAAGTGTCACAGGACTGAGTGTGGCTAAAGGAAGCCTGGAAAGCAGTGAGTTGCTGGAAGGTGGGGAGAGGAGACAGAGCTTCATATGGCCATGTAACAGTCTCCCAAATTATGGGGAATACAGAGCTAATAAAAGAAAAGGATATGAGTAGGGACAGCTGAGATTCTAGAGAGGGGAGCTGGATAATACAACACCTATGCCTGCATGTGGCCAGAGCTCAGGTCACAGCTACTGGTCTCGTGGGGGCCACAGCAGAGCTGAGCTTGGGGCTGTCAGTTCTGCAAGGTGCCCATGCTGCTGCTGTTCTCCTGGGGGCAGAAGAGCTGCCTGGAGACTGTTACATCTCTGCTTGTACACTTATCCTTTTGCTTTTCTAAGAGACAAAGCTTTGATCAGCCTGTGATGCTAATTTCAGGATTGTGAAGTATAATGTTCTGATTAGATGCAATGCATCTAAAAAATATCGATCAAAATTTAAGAAAATACATAGGAAAAAAATGCAACTTACCCAGATTTTTTTTCTGTTATTTCCATTGCGCAGGCAACCTGACACAACATGTTGTATATAATTTAACCATGCTGTCAGTTTTTACTAGGAATGTAATCAATGTGATCTCACAAATTTTAATCAAGGTCTCTGAAACAAAGCACTTATTATATAGATTCTTACCTAATGCTTTTCAGCAGTATGTTAACAAGCTGATAGAAGTATAAATCTTTAAGAAGAAACAGTCTGACTGTGAAAAAGACCATGATTTCTGCCTTGCCCAAAGTATGACTGGCAGTAGCATAGACAGAATGGACTGTGTATGAGGTAGTCCTACTGCTTATGCACCTGAGGGGTAGTGTAATTATAAAGTACCAGTAGAGCTGTGTCCCTTCACAATTTCATTAATGGTCAAGCAAATAAACATGATACTTTGTGTTACTTCATGGGGAATTGCTGAGCAAAGATGTGATCATCAAGAGCTGTAGAGAGGCTCTTTTTTCATGTGACTAAAGGAAACTGCAGACACAAACTTCAGGTGGAAAGAGAACAGAAATGTATGAAGTCAGGGGAGGGAGTCAAACTGCTGCTTGCAATTCTGGTTAGCTGACCTGAGCTAATGCAAAGGGTGAGCTTCTCTCCACCTAGCTTTAGACATTTATATGGTAATAATTTAAGGATTACCTTCACTGTAGAAATTCTTTTACTCTGTAGAGAGAAAAAGGCATTTTTAGGGAGAGATTTTTTTTACTGGTTTTAGCTGTCTTCTGTAGAATAAGCTGATTTGGGACCTCATATTTATTATTCTCATAAATGAATCTAAGGTTCAGCAAAAGTGACTACACATGGTGATGTCTAATCAGAAGACTATTTCCCTCTTCCTCACCAAAGATGTTAAAATTTTATTCATTGTATCTTGTATCACCTGTGGTATTACAATTTGTTTTGCATGAAGGTACTCAAATTTTTGAAATGAACTCACAAGAGATGCTTTGCTTTCTGGTCAGCTTAACAAGCTGCCCAAGAAGTGGTGGAATCACCATCCCTGAAAGGGTTCAAAAAATAGACATGGTTTAGGGGACATGGTTTAGTGGTGCACATGATGTGCTAGGTTAATGGTTGGACTCGATGATCTTACAGGTGTTTTCCAGCCTTACCTGTTCTATGCATTGATGATTCTGGTATTTTTTAATAAGCTTTATTAACCTTGGGTGACTGGCAGAAAATATGCAAGTCACCCTGTCTTCTTCCACAGCATTTAAAAACGTCTTTGAGAGGAACATGCATGGGATGTTCCTCTACATAATTTTCTTCCACATCTTTGGTACTAATCAAAGCTTTGTTCCTCAGTGGCACACCACATTTTGATCCCTCTAGGCAAACAAAGGGAATATGTGGAAAGAAGAGTGGAAGATCATTATCACAGTGTCTCCAGTGAATCCACATGCAAGATGAGGCACCACTGGGTGGGACAGTGCTGCCAATGGGATTGGTGTTGTCACTCCAGAGAGGCTGCCCTGCCTCTTCCATAGACATAGTAGATCACAGACATTGCTTTCAGAAAGGATTTCAGCACAGACAACGTACTGGAGTAGCTATTCAGAGTCCCTGGCAATCCTGTTCATGGGATGGCTTCAGTGACAGCTCTGCTATTTTTATGGAGTTTACTGTGTTCTAGCTGTCTGTTCTGCAGCTGCCCCTCCACAGACAGCCAAGACAAACCCTTCAACAGTGAAGCTGATCTAGAGAGCTCACATGTGTGTGGTGCTTTAGACTAAGGAGGTGGACTGTACTGACATGTCATTAATATTAAGTGTGCCTCACAAAGCCCAAGTCTGCACTAAATAGAAAGGGGTCTGCTGCATCATCAAATGAAGTCCTCCAAAATCTCAGAAAAACACATATTTCCATTATAGAAACAACTTAGAAAGAACCAGCTGCATCTTAAAAGTATGATCTTCTCATCTTAAAAGTATTATCTTCTGTTTTGTTTTTTTTTTTTTGTTTTGTTTGTTTGTTTGTTTGTTTGGCTTTTTCCTGCACAGAAGGTGCAGGTGCCTGTAAAGAGTCATCAGAAAGTGCAGTTACTCAGAAAATTTTTCACTTCTAGCTCACAATCCCTAAATATCACCATAGCAGAGTGCTTAGAGGAGTTTTCAGGTCTGGGTAAACTCTAGCTGGAAGCACATTATTAAAGCAGCCTTAAATCGTACATTAAATATCCTCAGCCAAACAGCAGATTCTCCTTCTCTCACTATTTTTTACTGACCATTTTATTCAACTCCATCACTTTATTCACTCAACACTAGGCTTTTGAGTTTCTCTTTGAAGACACCTGAACCTCTTCCCTGACTGTGTGGAGATGCTAATTTAGGATTAGTTAATGCTGAGGCTAAGTATCTATTTGTAGATGTTGTAATATTTAACACAGACACCTAGAGGAGGGTCAGATTCTTGCTCTTTTTCATCATTTAGTACTCTTCATAAATGTTGAGGAAACCAAGCATGAAGAAACTGAGTCTAGATTTTTCAGTCTTCATCATAAAGATTAATGTTTCAACCAAGCCAGAACTGGTGCACAGAAATAAGCTGGTACTGAATTGCTTGTTCCTATTGCAAAATGTATGTCTTAGATCTAAGGAGAGCTTCCTCTTTGTGGAAACGTGCACCTCAAAAGTGAAAACTAAAAAATGTAGTTTTGTTCAAAATAGTTCTTTATACTTTTCTTCCCCCAAGAAATTTTTTGTGCTGAGACGTTCAGCTAAAAGTGAAACTTTATTTTTGTTGAAGGAACCAGCGATATTTATTCTGAATCAGTACAACAGCCCTTCTCTCATGGGAAGCATTCAGGGCCAAATGTCATGTCCATGATATGATGCTGAGTAGAAATTACAGGCCTGTGGCTCACATAACATACCCTTTCCACTAAGCAAAATGAAACATGTCATTGTGGAAGGATAAATGGCAATCTTTGGCTGTCATGCACTAGGATCTTATTATAGACACAGAGATAATGAAACTAATGTATCCTGAGGCAGTGTTGCTTAAAAGAGTATCAGAACAGGAGAATGTGTGCTGAATTTAATTTACTGAGACTTTTTCTGATGTGTTTGGGGCTAAATTTTGGTGAACTATATAGAGCCTTAGTCCCTCAGAAGTGAAGTGGTGTTTGGACAGCTGGGAAGAGGGTAACTCTGCCCAGGGTTTGTCCACCTATTTCTGAAGCTTTTTTTTTTTCGGTCAGCAATGTATGCATTCTTATGTTACCCTTTTTGTCATTGATCAGTCCTTCACTGAGATAAACAAAGTAGAAGGTAGTCTGGGAGGAGTGGAACCCCCTACAAGTTTTCCACAAAATGATTATATCTGTTAAGCAAGTGGTAGAGAGGATGGCAACAGTTGATCCAGAAACTCATAAGGTCACTGATGCAATTTTTGAAGATGATCAGATGTGACAGAAATGAAGCTCCTCTTACAACAACTTATCGAGAGTATGTATGTTTGGTTTTAGATACATTCTTGGATATGAGATATTGCCTCATGCTGTTCCCTCCTGATAGACTGGTATTTTCACTGTTCCAGTTAGGACACTTGCATTTATTTCATGACTCCATATGCAAGCAATCTGTATTGCTGGAATTCAGTGGCTGAGTGGGCACATCATCTCTGTCCAGCAGCTGAAACAACCTATTGTAATGTACAGGAAGCATGTTAATCCTCATAATTAACACAGTTCTGTGGTCAATACAGGCAAAGAGATTTCAAACACTTTTTAATTTATCTGTGATATTTTCTTTATTTTCTGTCCACCTTTATTTCCTCTCAGAGTAGCTACTCAACATAACTTCCTCCTCATGCTTCAAATGCAGTGGTGCCACTGACAGTTGTAAGGGGAACAAAACAATCTGAAAGTAAAATTTTGATAAGGGAAAGCTATCTTAGGAGGGTATGGGGGTTTTTTATTAATCCAGGAAAATAGCTTGAGATGTTTAGAAGGGGACAAGCCTTATTCTGCTGAAACGTTGATGTTTTTGTGAACCTAAGAGTTAAAAAAAAAAACTGTATAAAGCCCCATGTCCATTGGTCTGCATGGAATTTGCTATCTACATTAGGCTGCTACTCAGAATCATCATCATCATCAAGGACAGAATGCTGTTATGCTGGGCACACTTCAAATATATAAAAGGTGACTCCTGTCTTCAGAGTTTAAGCTTTCAATCTGACTGGCTTACTAGCATGTTATAACAGTCCTGTGTCTGGCATGCTGATTTGTGGCCTTGATCAAATCACTTAGCCTTTTACTTGCTTAAAAAACCTCTACTCCTGCACTTGAATGCATGATAAGTCAATAGAGTCACTCACATATGCAGAAGAGGTGTGTAGGACTGAAAACTCTGGCCATGCAAGCAGCATCCCCTTCCTGAGGAGCCTATTCTGCTTTACCTCCTGGCTGAGCTGCTTGAGTAAGAGCTTTTTCATCCATTTATATCAAAATGAGTCATTCTAAAACTCTTCACCTCTGAACCCCAGTATTTAAGCTACCTGGTTTCTTTGGGCTGATTTGGGAGAAAGCATAAAGATGAGTTCAAGTAGCATATCTGGCTGGGTGACAAGTTTGATTAGATGGCATGGATGTCAGCAAGGTTGGAGCAAACTAAGCTGCAAACCTTCAAAGTCAGCCTATCTGTACCTAACGAGACCTATTAAGACATACTGCCTCTATCCTTTTATTTCTGGATTCTGAGCTGATAACTAGAGTACGCTGGTTCTTGTCTCTGCAGACTGATACCCTTAAAAATTTCAGAAAAACACGCTGACTTTTCCAGGTGAAAGGTCAAAACTGGCCTATTGCTGTCATCTCTATGTTGTTTTTAAAAGAGATTTCAAAAAAGGAGGATATTTGGGTAGAGGTGAGGAGCAGAATAATGGTGCAGAAGGAAGGATTGGAAACATAAGGAGCAAAAAGGATTTGGTTTGAGTAGCAAATGCTCACCTAGAATGAGCAGCAGGGGAAATGGCAGTTGTGGAAGGCAATCTTATATTTGATGAGGAAGGAACATATGTGATGGGAAGATGTGAGCCATGGAGCAGATCAGATGACTGCAGCAGCTGAGCTGTGAATAAGGTGGAGTTAAGGAAGAGAGCTCCTGGGAATCCTAGGTGGAAAAAAATGTAGTGTCAGAACTCTGGAGGAGTCTCTGGGTGAGAATGCAGAAACATTTAGAAATGGGAGAAGAAAAAGATGGAATAGAAGTCAGTGAGCACTTGGATGTTGGAAGGAGTAAGAATACTACAATAAGTAAAAAAACCCCTTGCTTCTTTAGGAAAGGCTTCTCATAAATACACCTGTCCACAGAGTTGATAGCTACTTACATATTTTATCTCTGTGTTTTACAGTGTTGGCTTTGTAATCCATTTTTCTTCACAATTCAGTGAAGACCTGACTCCTGCAGCAGTTCAACATAGTTTGAAAGAGGCCTCTGAGGACAAAGGCTAAAAGCACCTCCCACAAATTTCAACACAATATGTACTTTTAGGCAACTCTCATCCTTCACAGATATTTGTCTAATTGCAGTTATTTATTAGTCTGAAATGTAAATTGTCCAAGAAGACATTGGCAATTTAACCTGTTCTCACAACCTTCCCTGAAGGTTCATCCAAAATAGACCCTGAATGTTTGTCATTTGTCAAGGATTCAATAATTGGCAGCAAAGGATGGCTTTGGGCACATATGTTCCTTTCCTCCCTCTCTCTCCCAAGTATTATGATCTTGTTTAGCTTTGTACTGTCATGTCAGCTTCTTCTGTACTTGCTAGGGTTCATCTTGTATCTTGTGATGGCGCTGCAGAAGGTATTCTTGTCACCTTGAGCATTTTCCACTCTTTCCTCATGCTGACTGCTGTTTCCATGGAAGTCTGTGATGTGTTTTATTCAAAGTATAATTTGTAGAATGTTTGCTTAGAACAGAGGAAGGGAAAAATAACTTCTTCAAGGCAGAGTGAAATAAAATATTCTCTAAATTAAAAAAAAAGAAAAAATTCACCCTCTCTCTAAACCTTAATCCTCAGATTTACTGTATCCCAAATTAATACCATTCTGTTTAGGACTGAAGTGTTCAATGACAACATGAAGGAAAACATGTCAGGTCTCAAACCCAGAACATCAAATATTTCCACTTTTCCTAATTATCACGCAGCCTTACCAAAAAACAGATGGAACCACTTTCAAAGCTTTGTGTGTATGCCTGCGTGTGTGCATATGTATATCTGTCTTACGAATGGCTAAATCAAATCAAACTTGGGATTCTAGTCAAGACAACAGCTTCAGTGCCTGAACCAGCTTGTTTCTGTACACTGATCATTACCAAAAAGAAGAAGAACTGTGATCAAGTTGCATTCAACTCCAAAGAAAAAGAATAAATCCCACACTTTCCAATAACAGCCCACTATGCCATACTTGCCCATGTAACAAACATATGGAGTGGCACATACTCTGGACTTGATTCTGATTGAAATTTCACAACTAGCTCCAGCATCTGTAGCTTGACTAATGCAGCTAAAAGCTCAACCAACTTCTTCCCTTTGCCCTTATTCTTATTACAGGGGTACAAGATGAAACTTTATGCACAACAAGCAGAGAGATCTATCTGCTTATGCAGGTATGTGCAGCACAAGCTATAGGTGCCCAGGAGCATCACCATATTCCACATCCTCACTGGATGTGGAAGCTGGAGTGGATTATCCAAAAGACAGTTCTGCCTACACCCATTCCTTCAGCTCAGCCATCCTGAGAGTGTTTTAAATATTGTAGAAGCATAATTCTGGTCTTTTCCAAGACCTTGCAGTGTTGTTCATTTCTATGAAGTGTCAGGAATTCAAAGGGAGAAACATGTGAGAACAAGAGTAGGTGCCTCCAGCTTGCAGCAGCAGTGCTGCTAATTGGGACACTTGCAAAACAATGTCATATCTGTCATTGACTTTTGCTAACCACCAGAAACACCTTTAGAAAAACATAAAATGCTTATCTGATTTTCCCCCCCAGCTTACAGCTATTTTATAGTGGCTGCCTCTCTTGTCTTTCAGAATGGATATTGTCCAGAAGAGACAAATTATTTAGAGACAAAAACGATCTTCTAGGACCCCTCACATTGGGACACAGGCATTAAAGAAAAATAAAACAAAGAAATCCCAGATGCAATGGAAAGAACAGTTAAAAGGCAAGAAGGTAACATATGGGCTTCTCTGTCTTTCTCCAACTGGGTGACACACTAATAGGTTTCTTATTCTGCTTTCTTCTGCTAAGAGACTGGAAGACATATGTCAGTTTTCCACCTTAACTGTGCATTTTCTAGTTTGTTTGGATTTATGTCATAACCTTAATGGGATTTAAATGGAATTTTTATATGTGAATAATACTCTACATTAATGCAAGAACTTTAGGTTGCTGTGCTACCAGCTTGATTTGCATAAAGGTTTTTAAATATGAAAGAAGAATAGCCAGGCTGTTGTAGATGGCAACATGAAAATAAACCACACTAGCATAATAGTAAGAGGAGAAGACAACTCCCTCAAAACACTGGCTTGTGAAAGGGTTAATTCTCTGGCTTTTAGGTACAACTGGGTGTGAGAGAAGAGCCCAGAGGTCATGATAGTCATGAATATTTAGTTGCTGGAGGGTCTAGACCAGATTAAATGGTGAAGCTGAAAGGTCAGTGTCATAGGTTTGTACTTTATCATAAAATATTTTCTGTTCTAGTGTCCTCTCTGTGTTCTGTAAATCTAAATTGTCTGTCAATGCATAGCTCACATGATGTTACACAAACCCCACACACTGGGGCGCAGAAGTGTCTGTTTCCTTTAAGTATGTTGTAGATTTTGAGATATCATCTATAAAAATATAATCACAATAAGGTGTTGCACATTGAAAAGTGTGCTATTATGCAATTACATATTACATATGTTCAATGTATATTATGTTGTCCTCCTATTTCCAAGCCCTTGTTTACCCATGAGTATATCAAGTAGGAGAATACTTGTTCCTTTGGTATTGTTATTTCCTCAGAACATGAATCTGGGGCACAGAGAGTTCTGAAGATTCTTCCTGGCAATTTTTTGGGAGTAGCGCTGCAGCTCTTACTCTTAGTTCTTTGCCTTAAACCTTTGCCTTTATCATCCGTTTGGTTTTCCAAGCCTCAGCTGTGTTGGAGCAGTTCTGAGTTACTGGTTGTGCAGTCAGGGAACTTTCCTGCTGGCATGTTGTTCATTCTTAGCATACCATCATTATTTTTATGTGAATTATGTATATAACACCTTTGGTGTACAGACTACTCCACATGTGAATAATAAAGTACAGTCTTTGCACAGAAGAGCTGACAGTCTAAGGGATTGATCCAGTAAACATTTATTCATGGGTGATTTGCTTAGCTTACTGTTGTGAATAATCTGTTGATCTGGGCCCAAACTAATTAGATAACTTGATGAAAAAACAGTAGGACATGCTAGGTAGTGCAGAAGAGAATGCATGAAACACAAGAGTGCATAAAGGCCTAGGAAGAAAGAGGATAAACACAAGATGGTTTGGATTTGATTCACTTCTCTGTGACAATGTCTGCATGGAAATGCAGGATATCTAAAGGATAGAGCTTGGGCCCTGAAGTGAAGTGTCAGGTTTCCTCCAAGCCTTAAATTTTGTTGTCTATTCAGCCTGCCTTCATGGGAGGTGATGGGCTTGTCTTAACCTTAGTATTTTTTTTTATGACCCATCTCTGCAGTCAGTTCCAGAGGAATCTTCTCAATGTTTTCTTAAGAGTAGGTGAGATTGAATCTCCACACACAGGTCTGAAGAGCATTGGGGTGGGCTAAGTTAAAGCATTGCTGGCAATTGGCAATGGAAGGATGGTCAGTGGCTCAGTTCTTGAGAATGAGTTAGTTCTATGCCCATGGGGAACAGAACTGCAGCAGCCAGGAGTGTGTATCACTGTCATGCAAAAAAAGCTTTATCATGGGATAATACTACTGTGAAGGTGAGAACTGGCTCTTTGTTTCATGCAGAAGCAGAATATGCAGTGCCAGTCTGACAGAACACTGGTCTTGTGTCCTTTCCAGAGATTCCTGCAGGGAAGCGGGGTCAAGCACTAAATTTGAGTTGTGAGATTTCATGTGTTGTTACAAGTGATTTTAAGGCACTTTATCAGTATTGAGGCCTAGAAAATCACTGTTTGAGTGTGGTTAATTTCTGTTGAATAGCAATCTTTAGTTTGTATCTAAGGTCCTTCTGCAATGCTGTAAGTGATGCTTGGACTCACAGAGACCTTGTTTGCATGGGCTCCACATTAAAAGCAGCAGTAAGAGATGGAGACCTTGGCAGGAAGAAACCAAACCCAAACCCACGCTTTTTTGTCTGGGAGGTTATCATGACAGTTTATCAGTGGAGCTGGGGCAGAAGAGAGCTGGAGCGAAGGGCAGAATGGAAGTATTTGTCGCTGGCTTTGGGAGCCCTGGCTGCTGGAGCTGGTAACATCTGCTTACAAGCATCCCTTGAAGCAGTTTCCTGGAACCTGGCCTCTGTTTGCATTTTCTGTGGGATCTAATCTTGACAAGAAAAGTCCACTTATAATTATAGACAAAGTTATTGTCTCAAATGATTATCCAAGATTCTCATGTCACCAACTGGTGTTGTTTGCAGCATGGGCAGGGTCACAGGTGGCTCTGAAATAACAGTGTGGTATTTATGCAGCTGACCACTGTGCTGAAAAAAGGATAGGTGCATTTCACTAAGTTGGTCTCAGATAGAAAACTTTTCTTTTAAGGCAGAAGTGAATCAATTCTATTCTTACTCTAATGTAGAAGTAAGTAGGAAAATGAAGCAAAATATGGGAAAGCTTCAAGGTGTTATGCAAAAAAAAGTATTGATTGTAAAAATCCCCAAACAAAACTTGCTTGCTGTCTTAATTTTTCTCTCATGACTAGTTATATGAAAATATTTCTTCCTGCTCTTGCATCAAATTAAACTAAAACTTCCCACTACAGAAAACCATTTTGTTTCCTTTAAATTTTTTTAGCAGGAAATAAATATCTCTCAAAATCTGCAGGGATAAAAGTTTAATTATGTCTTAGTTGCTTGCTGTGATTTTAAAATCAGAGCTTTAGTCTGAATAAGCACTTGGTGTGTTATAAAATGACATGATGAATATTTCTATTTCTCATGTTAGAAACTGGGTTTTGTAAGGTAATTGACAATAATGGAGTTGACACTGGATTAAGAGTTTTAACCTGAAGCTGATATCAGTAAGGGCTTTTTAAAAGAAATTAATGAATGGATTTTTTTTAAAAAGGACCATACTGTGGAAGAAAATATACTTGTGGCAGAAAGGATTCATCCACTCATGTTTTGCATGACAATCAAGCTGCAGATAAAGATATGTGAATAAGCTAAACCCACACAAACACTTTTTATCTTGGTAGAATTTTATGAAGATTATGTTGTTGGACTGCATAGAAATAAACTATAAAAAAACCTAATACAGAGATAAAAGTTTAGACACAGATCATATGAATAAGTCAGTCCTAAGAACAGTAGTCTTGACTCTCTGATGGAAATGATAGATGAAACTGGAGGTCAGCCCTGAAATGCTGGGGAGTTTCTGAAGCATGCCAGGGTGAGGGAGGGAATGCAGGGACAGCTCTGAGGAGAGGCAGTGTCATTGCTAGTGAGGGGTGGTTGGGTAGATAAAATGAGGCCTGATGCAGGTAACTTGGGTAGAAATTGGCTGGGGGAGCCTTGGTGGAGTTTGCTGTTTGGCATGGAACTAAGTGATGGCAGGGTCTGTCACTAGAAATGTTCTTGTTTTGTGGCCTCCCGGCTGGGGCCAATATGGTCCCTTGTTTAGAGTATATGAGTTTGTGTTTCTGCCATGTCACATGAGAGTGTTGTTCCACAGTGTACCCAAATCCTGCTGAGTGCCTCCACTTCTAATGCCAAATCTGCATAAAACTAATTAACAAGTCTTTCTCTGAATGCGAATGTTTTAAAAGATGCTTCTGGGCTTGTGAGTAGGGCACTTATATTGCGTATCTTACGGATACCCTCCTCAGGGAGACAGAAATAGGAATGAGTGTGTTCAGAAAGGTTTCTTTTACCCTGAGAGATGGTATTTCCATGTCCCAAATCACACAAACTTTTTCCCTCTGAGTTTCCAGCTCCCTTTGAGCCCTGGACTTAACTAAAAATGTACTTTCAAGATGGAAATAATCTCTATGACTCCAGAATCTGAAAACCAGAGTCTCTAGGAATGAAATCAGGAACCACTGCCCAGAAAAGATGAGAATCAGCTGTACCACACTCTGCAAGTCTTGTCCCAGCTCCAGATAAAAACTGGAGAAATGCACGGGCTCTGCATGCCCTGGCACAGCTATTTGGTTCGTCTCTGATTCTTCATCACAGCAACTGGTGTTTACTGCGTTCCTTCCTGCAATAGGGGTTCTCTCAGAGAGACTGGGAAATGCAAAGATCGAAGGCTGGGACTTGCTTTTGTCTAGAAAGCTTTTAGAGTTAAGCTTCCTGCTGGGCAATCCTGATATATGAAGAATCAATTGTGCTAACTGCTTTAGGGAAAAATATCTAATCACTGCCTCAAAATATTTCCCTCTTGGATGTGTTAGAGCCTTGTAGAAAGTGAGGTGAAACAGGAGAGTGAGAAAGACAGTAGCATTCTAAAAAACATTTTAAAGAGAAGAGTTGTTTGCGTTTTGTGGTAAATGCTGTAATACTTTTCTCAGATCTCTGTAACTCACTCTTCTATAACACAAACAAATTCAAATCTATCTGTACTAGATGGAGATCAGTTTTCCTGTAATGTCCTGTGTGTCTGATCTTCAGTTAATTTATAGAAACAGATTTCTTGCATCTTCTGTTTTGATCTTTAAGATTCTCTGACAACCACTTGCCTAATGAGTGAGTATGAACCATGTAGCACAACGCTCATGGTGGGTTGATCCTTATCGTAGCAGTCAGTATGGTGTGTGTTCCCATCCTACCCCCTCAGATAAAGTAATTGATGACAACAGGAAAGTCCCAAATGTCTTTTTATTAAAGCATTTTTATTTAGATGTTGTTTTAAAATATTGTTTTACAAGAACAGCTTTGGGTTTTTTTTGTTTTGTTTTGGTTTTTTTTTTTTAAGGTGTTTGACAAAGATATGATAGCAATGAAATGAGTAGAAGTAAGAAAGAGTGCTGTGGGATCCCATGGCCACTTGACTGCTAGAGTAGAAACATAGATTTGGCTCATCCACCAGCACAAAGTGACTTCAGTCAAGCAATGGTGATTTGTGCCAGCTGGAGATTTCTTATTTCCTGGTAGCCCTTTGTTTTCAGTTCTGCATTTACATATTTGGCTTTTGTGTGTTTACTGAACACGGCAGAATGTGTAAACTGGGCAAAGAAGTAGAGAAATCACTTGTTAAAGTCATGGGAGGGGACATCAGAGGGTGACAGAGCAGTTTTCAGCTCTGCTAGCATTTTCTCACAGAATACTTTTGCAGTTCTTTCCCTTCCTTGCTGATTTCTCTAGTTGAGCTGTAGGTTTTTAATGTCTATTTGAGGGCTGATTAAGTGCTAGTAGCAGGAAGTTTTGTCTGCTTGTGGAGTTTGAATGGATCTTGGGATTTTGTACAGGATTACTATAACAGTCATAAAGGAGAACTATCATAAATAATATATTCAAAACAGTTCATGTGTCAGTCTAGAAAATAAGATTTTTTTTTTCATCAGTTTCTCTAGCTGCTGCTAGAAAGATTTTAAAGTAGAAAAACACTTCATCCATTGACCAGTGGGTTATGGCTGGAGTTCTTTCTCATTTGGTATTTCAGTGGCATACATAATTATATTTATTGTTAACAATTTCTTATTGACTCCTCTTACTTCATCTCCTCTGGGTATGTGTTTCTGGACTGTGATACAGTTTTCTTCCTAACACACTTCCTAAACCTGCAGACATATTGGAGGTTCAAATAATTTTGTTGAGCTCAGTGATTATGTTATGATCTTAGAAATGGATACACGGAGAATGTAGAAGCAGAAGTAAAAAAATGTGAAAGTAAAGGCAAAAATAAAAAGAAAAGCAGAGACATTTTCACACTAAGAATATAATTTTGGGGTATATTTAGTAGTTTGATTTGAGCATGGATTGCTCGAACACAGGATTTTTTCTACCTGATTACTCTTAATCAGTGCTGAAATAAGTGGGATAAACTGCTTTCCCTTGTGATGGTGAATATAGTGGTGTTTAAAGAACTTTTAATAAGTATGCAACTCAGGCATCAATGGATGTATAGATAAGAAGTGAGGTATACTAAATGTTAATCTGTTTTTGCCCTTCCAATGAGGTCAGGTTAACTCAAATTCATGCGCTTCTCAAAGAAACTTTGGGCCAAATGGTGCACACTGACCTACACTGTTTTGGTGTGGCTTGGGTCAAATGATTCCTGTGGTTTATAATCAGTTTAAATTCTCATAGTTGCATCTTGCTTAAAAAAAAAAAATTAGTTTATAATTCCTGGGTTTTTTTTTTCTTTTTTAATCTCAAAATAGGAAAAAAAAAAGCCTTCAGAGAAAAATCCGAGTTTGAGGGAAGTTTTGTACAGCTTTAGTTAAAACCTCATAGCACATAGAACTACCAAGGTAAATCTAGAATGCTCTGTCCAGGACATTTTTGGTAACAAAAACCAGTAGGAAAAATGTGTTTTCATAACTGAAACAGCAATTAAGTAGATAATGAAAGAAGTCAGAGTTTATGTTTGAATTCTGGTAATCAAGTATCAAAAGGACAGGTCATAATGTTGTTGATAAAAATTAAACAAGAAATATATCTTCTTTTCAAATTCCTAGAAGTCAATTATTTGATTTCTTACAATCATGTCAGGTACTGTTACAGAAAGCTGAGCTCTTGTGACTGTTCCAGACCTGTTTGATGTTACTGGGCAGCCTGCCAAAGCCTCCTTTTTGTATGCCAAGATGGTAATTATTGACACTTCATAGGGAAAGGGTTTCAAGGAACTCACATCAATATTTCTTCCACAGTCAGAAACTGGAAATGCCACTATAGTAAAGAGATCTTGAAATCCTTGGGGATTATATTCCTGGACTGAATGAATACTAGGGAGTACTAAGAAAGTTAACCTCAGGCAGACAAAACAGAGCCAGTGTGCAGAAGCCTGGGGTGGAACTTGGGCAGAACTATTTGAAGACAATAAATCTGGTGAGCAGGGGGAGTGGCTGAGAAAACCTTGTATGTGCAACCTGCTGTCTTTCAGGGCTGAAGGTATATTATAAATCAAAACTAGCACTGAAGAAGGGACTGAGAGTCTTTACAACTCAGGAGTAAGTCACAGAGCTCAGGGGGAAGAAGCACCACACACTAGGAAGGTTGAAGCCATCACTTTCTGTGCTTTCAAGATTTATACCACATTTGTACATGGTATTTGACTGCTTTTCTTGGGTTTTCCTCAGTCTCAGGAGTCAGCTTAATTTGGTTTTGTAAGTGAGGTTTTTGGAGTGAAGGAGGGATGTCTCACCGAGTGAGCGGATTTTAGACCAGAATGTGAAGTTTCTGGTCATTCTGGTCCCTTTCAGGTGTGAATTGTATCTCTGGCAATAGCTGTTATGCTGGGCTCCTCTCCTGCTTGTGTGAAATGAGTGTACTTCCCTACTGTGACTGATAGCTTCATGGAGGGGTGCAGAAGTTTATGTAGATTGCCATTAAGTGTTCATACTTGGCCAGCCCTTAGCCACAGTGATCCTGTAGGCAGGCTGAGAGCATTGGGATTGTTCCTTCTGGAGAAGAGAAGGCTTCAGGGATAGATCACAGCACTCCTCAGTATCTAAAAGGGCCTGCCAAAGAGCTGAAGAGGGACTTTTTGCAAGGACAAGGGGTGATAGCTTTACACTGAAAGAGAGTAGGTTTAGCTTAGATGTTAGAAAGAAACTTTCCCAATAGGAATGGTGAAGAACAGGCTGCCCAGAGAAGCTGTGGCAGTGGAAGAGTTCAAGACCAGTTTGGATGGGGCTTTGAGTAATCTGGTCTAGTGCTAGGTGTCTCTGCCCATGGCAGAGGATTTGTTATGAGATCATCTTTAAGGTTCCTCCCGACCCAAAATCATTCTCTGCTTCTCTGGTTTTCTCTCTGCACTGTTATTTGAATGCTTTAGATACTTGCATATGGTTATCACATCCTGCCCCCTGCTCACTGCTTTGTCAAACTCCATATGCTTAAGAAGATGCTTAACTCATGTTAATCATTCCCTACATATCCCAATGTGTGTCACTTGTAATGCTCGCAAGGAATTCCATAAAAAGCAGAAATAACAAAGTTTGAATTTCTGCTGATATTTGCACTTGGGTCTGCTGATTTCTATTTAAAATGAAACCTTATTTCAATCTTTTCTTTCATTAAAACTGCAAGAAAATCTTAAGTTGCTTGAAAATATGAAGGACTCAAGCAATTTTCAAATTTGTTTGAAGTTACACAGTAAAAGTTACTGAGGAAGGGAAACAGACTGATTGACAGGAGGCTGAAGAGATAAGGTGAGTTTTGTAGGCATTATTTATTTAAGAAACCCTTGAAAAAGTTAGAAGGAAAAGTTTATATGGTACCTGTTACATTTATATGATAGATGCCACATTCTCTGTGCTAAACACTTTTCATTGCAGTGCTGACCCAAGTAGCCAAGCTGAAGCTGTACCATTTAAGGACATTTTAGCTCAAAGCTCAGCCCAAGGAGTAAGAAAGCCTTTATAAAAATAATTGACAACTTCATGTTTTAAGGCAAGCTATAAGTGATGATGAATTAGCCTGGAGAGTGCACCCTTACCCGTGGTGGCTCAGGAACTGACTGCCATGCAGCTCAGAGGCCTGTGCAGTGTGATGGCAAGGGTCAGGCAGGGACCCTGCCAGCACCCCAGCCAAGCCATCTCCTGCTTTTGCAGCGGTATGCCAGCAGCTCTGGTCTTGTGCTGTCAGCAGGAGTGTTTGTATTAGCACAGGATAGTCAGGTCTTCGCTGCTTTATGATCTGGAAGGTCAGCTACACTTGAGCTTCAATGTACCATCGCTTGCCCTCCATTAAGTCAGCTGCCTGAAGCTTAAAGCACAGTTTAGTCTGTGATAGAAACTTATGGGAGTCTGCTCAGGGGCAACACTCAAGCTATACCTCAAACTAATTCGACAATCCCCACCAGACAGCAGGGGTTTCTTGAGGAGGATACCTGATGCCAAGAATGTGTCTATGCAATCCAGCATAGGTCTTTATGGTGCCCTAGTAGGAGGCTGAAAATTCGTAGGACTAGCCCAGGAACGTCTGTGATGAGAACAAACTGTTTTATTGAAAGGGGCCATGCATTTTGTTAATCGGGGAATAGCAAATGAGTGCGTAGCGATCCTTTAAATACTAAGAGCAACTATATTACTGTAGTTTAAAAATCTTGCTCACCAGCTCCATGAAAAACTCTAACAAAGAAGTAGACAAGGGAGAGAGAAAGGTGGTGATGCTGTCCTTACAGAAATAATAGGCTGTTTGAAGTCCTTGGCAACAGCCGAACTAAGCTGCTGGAATTGGCACCAAACCAGGGAAGGGTTGGCACCCAGTCTGGTGAAGGGGAGGAACTATTTCAGAAAGTCTTTCTGCTCAACTCTCAGCCTGCCCTGTCCTGTTGGCTTGTGCTGCAGCAGGGCCTCAGCTTTGCTCTGTGTTCCTGGGAGTTCCAGGGGCTGCAATCCTGGGGCCAGGACACCACCCCCCAGACTAGGAGTCCAGGTGTGGTGGGCACTGAGTTCCTGTGCAGCCTTGGCCATGCTGCCACCAGAGGTGTCATGGGACACGTTGCACCCCATGCTATGCCTCCTTCTCCTCCCTCCTGTTTTCAATTCTTTCCTTTAAAATACATTACCCTGGTTTTCCAAACAGAGACCGACAAAGTATTTCTGCTCCTAAGTCTTTCCTAGACTTCTGGATTTGCATTGAGTTTAGTGAGAAGTTCATAGCTAACAGATACAGGCCTAAGTATTTAGTTTGGAATTTCATGTTTGTAAATTGCTACCAAGCACAGTAAAATCTAGTGGAGTTTCAAGCTGTACATTACATTGTCATGCTGTTCTAGTTAAAGTAATTTAAAGTGTTTGGGCATTGAAAAAAAAAATTTAAAAAAGTGCTAATCAGCCTGCTAATGCAGACAGAAAAATGGTGCTGTCTGAGTGGTTTGGAATAGTCAGACCTATTCTATTACAAGTCTATACCAGCAGGATATAACAAAGGTAAAGATTTAAGGCAATTTTGACACCTTAAAGCAGAACTGTTAGCACTGCATAGACTTTCAAATCCAAAGAGGATTCAGCCTGCTCACTTACTGCCTTCCACATCTTCAAAGGACCATGACTCTTTTTTAATCTTTCCGCTTTGCTGTGAAGCCATAGGAAGTTATTGACTTTACAGGCAGTTTTAGTACACAATCAAGCAAGAAAAAATGCTGGTGTACTCTGAGGCTGGGTTCAAATCTTTGTCTCTTTATGTCACTCCCCTCTCTGTGCTGAGGCAGAATTTAAAAGTGTGGAACAGATGGTGAGCTGTTATACAATGTTTTGTTTTTTGACCCCCTTGTTGAGCCAAGATTCTCTGAAGACTTTCAGGGATGCTTTGGCTGCCTCACACAGTTTCCAAATGTAGTTGGAAGAAGTTTTCCACAATAATATTGCCTGATTATAATTAGATACAGTTTGAACTCTGGATCTGAGCTCTGACGTTGCTCTTCTTGGAACAACTCTGAGGTAAGTGAAGACTGGAGGTCTGCCAATGAGTGACCCTGGTCAGTGTCTCAGTGAAGTGCTGCCTACTTTCCTTTCAGGACAAGTGTAAGAGCACTTGAATTTCTCTTTGTTTGATGCCAGAAGGTGCTATTAGAACTGATGCTTAATTCACCAAGCTCTCTGGAAAAACTGGAAGAGAAACTGAGACCTTGTGTTTGAATGGGATTTCCCTGAACTCGGGGAGCACAGACCTCTCCCCAGTTTCACTGGGGTGAAGAGCTCAAGTTTCTCTACCCACCAACAAAGAGATGGAAGATGAAAAGGAATAGAGAGCCAAGAATCCAGAAAGGCAACTGCTGGGACTGTGGCCCCAAGCAGGTACTCCTGGAGGCCCTTCTGCCCACCGTGGGCCATGTCCAGTGTGAGGGAAGGAGGACTTTGTGTCCATCCTCACATTTGCATCTGTATGAAACAAGCTTTCACCAATACCCCTTCCTCTGACATCCTGAATTTTAGCAAACACTTTGGGCTAATGTAGATTCTAAAATAATGTAACATAAGTGTGATGAAAAGACTCAAAAATCCCACACTAAACTATGCAAAGATCAGGAATTCAGTTTTGCATCCTGATCCTAACTGTACTTCAGCAATGTAGCAAATCAGTTTGCCTGTGTCCTGCAGCTGATAGGGTCACACTGGACAAACTTTTCTCCCAAGACTACACATGGCATTATTTTTTTCAACTGTACAAGATACCCAGTGGGGGGAGCTCAACTGGATATTTTTTCTCACTTTTTTACTTGTTTTCTTTTTGCCTTAGCACCTGAATGGTTCCTTGGAGAACACCTTCAAAACCTTCTGCACTATATTGATAGAACTGCTGCCCTTTAGCAGAAGCTTTTGATGAAGCCTAAATAATAAGACATGAAAGTGCATTAACATAAATCAAAGGCATAAGGTCCTAAAAATATACCCGTGATGACAAGTTTTGGATGTCCCCATTTTGGGACATCTAACCTGAAACATTTAAAATTGCCTTGACTATATAGATGAGCTAGGTGCTCTTGTAAAATTGATATAGAGAGAGGTTTTAGAATAGAAATATTAAACCCTCAATATTTTGAAATTCTTGAACTATAGATTTAAGAAATTTATGAATTACATACAGAATAACTGAAAAATAAAGGTTCTGTTTTATCTAGGTCTTATTTTGCATTTGTCTTCTCTATTCAGAAGTCAGGACAGGCAGCATTAATTACATTTCCAAATGTTTCCAAATTTGGAGGACTTTTGTATACCAGATGAAAATAATATGAATGAAGCACTCAAAGCCTCTTTAAACATGTTCAAGGGAAGGAAGGGTTAGCATCTACCTGAGCTTTATTTTATGTTGGAGAAAAGTCATTGAGAAATTAAAAATAGTCTAATGAAAAAAAAAACCACTTGGGAAGCACAGATACTTACAGAATCTACTGATGGTAGCTCTATTTTCATGGGCTGAAATTATACTCTGCCCTCTATAAAAATGAAAAAAGCCTGCAACAGAAAGACAGAACATTTTTTTTTTTATTATTTTTTTTTATTTTTTTTTTTTTTTTGTATCAGGAGAGCTAAGCACTGCAAAGGGGAAGTTTCAGAGAAGGAAGTTTAATACACAACTGAGATGGGCCAAAGGATTTGCTGTCATCTCAAGGACCTTTGTAATCTTAGTTTTGGGATTCTCTGACATGCCATTAGAAAGTCAGAGAAAGGGGTTCTGTTAGACCTTTTATTTTCTCTCCCTTGTAATTTTTCATATTGAATGTGTGAGCCTCAAAGGATTGAATTTGAGGAAGATTTGAATGAGAACAGAAGAGTGCTTGGCTTTACAAGGTTAAAGAGATTGCATTTAGTGAGCTACAAATTAAAGAGTTTGCCATATGAGATGGTAATCCAAAATATTATTTTAAATGCCACTGGGACAGATGCAGGCTCGGTTAGAATGAGGTAGGAAGCTGTATGGCTGTGGTGTTGTTACATATTGAGGACAGGGAGCACACATGAAAGCTATGGAATATTGCTAAAAGGAGACAAGAATAGAATTTCATTGATCCCACAGAAAATGCTTATTAGTTTACTAGTATTTTTATAGGGCTTTTATAGACCAGGATATGCTTTCTTTCAACTTAATGATCCTCTGTGTCACATCTTTAAATATCTAGGATTTCTGGAGACCAATTGTCAAAATAATTAAATAATTTTCCCGCTCCATTGAAATCAGCAGAAGCTAGGAGACAAGTACAATATACTCATGTTTGGGTTTCTGATAATTCAGCTTAGGATGTCAAAACTTCATTGGCCTTTGCCATCCTGAAGAAAGAGCACCAGCTGTGGGCTTCTGCCCTCTTTCACTGTTACCCTTGCATCCTAGTGCTTTTCTCACTTGCATCCTCCTGTACCACCCAATCTGGGGTGAGCTGGTAAAATTTTGCATTTATTGCTAGAATTCTAGTTTCTGTCTTTTACTTTTCAGCAAGGACCTGGGGAGAATTCATTTAGTTCAGCTGAGGTGTTAGCAGCCTCCTCTCTGACAGCCATTACACTATCATGACCTGTCCTGCACCTCTAACACTGATCTATTCATAGTTGTCATATCAGCATGCTGGGCAGGTTTTTATGCTAAATCATCTTTCTGCACCGGTCCCTACTTATACTGCAGCAAATAAAAGGCTTAGATTAGTGCAACGGGCAAATGGGTCTCTTTATGTCCTACCGTCTCAATGTGATTTTCTGAGTGAATTAAACGCATGGACTAGCAAGGCTGGCCCTGAGACAGACACACGCTGTGGGCAAGCTATGCCACAGAGGGAACCTTACTCAGCCGCACCGTTTGGTGTTTTGTGATATCGACTGAGAGCGGTCAACGAAATAACTTCCACTGGTGTCCGCGAGCGGTGTTTGAGCGTGAGGCCCCGCAGGTAAACGATCGCTGAAGGCAGCAGCCATGCCGAGAGCAGCCCGGCCGAAACTGCGGAGCAGGGCCGGGCAGATCGTCGGGAGGCGCGGGGCTGGGTGTCCCTCCCCGCGGTGTGCGGGGCAGAGATGCCCGGGCACAAGCGCGGACCGCGGGCGGCGCCGGCGGGGACCGCGAGTCAGCGCCGCCCGAGCGGCTCAGCGGGACGGGCATGAAACGACAGATGGACACGGGCAGACGGAGGAACCCCAGGAAACACAGAAATATTAGTCAGCATCATAGGCGGTGACCTCAGCATAACAGAGGTCTAACTGTTGTCGAGTCTTTTGTAGGCAACCCAAAAATGGAGGGCTTTAAAGGTAATGCTGAAGGGAAAGGATGAGTTGTTTTGTGGAAATCTACAGACGGTGGAGGCTGAGCATCTGGGAGAGTGAAAGACAAAAGATAAATGTGTTTGAAAATTTATTAGAAGAACCTTTCAAGCTGCCTAGTGGAAGATTTTATGGGTGGGAGCCTTTTAAGAGCTTTACTCTTGGTCCAGGGTATGAAGAGATCATAGAAGGCCTAGAGATAACCCAAGAAGAACCTTCTAAAAATGGAAGAGATGATCTTTAAAACATCAGTCTGGATGCATACAGGTGAAGAAAATGCTATATGTGAAGGCTAAAGAAAAAGAAGAAGTTTTTGGAAATACTGAAAGAAAAGGGAAAGGAAGGCATTATAGGACTTACTGGTGAAAAAAATGGGGAGGACTGCTGTGTGCACAGACAGAAGGTACCACACAAGCAGCCCAGTGTTTCTTCTGGCACAGTTAGTTCAGATCACAAACCTACTCTGTTTTAAAGATAAGGGAAAGAAGACAAGATATAGCTATATAAAACCCAGCAAGAGCAAGAGTTAATGTCCTGTCTGAGTAAAAGAGAAGAAGATCTCAAAGAAATGTCACAGCTGACAATTTTCCTCATGGGCTGAAAAAGAATTGGAAGTCCTAGAAAAAGTGGGTGACAGGGTGAATTTCTGGAGCAGTGGTGTATGATGTTGGAAGAGACCTGAAAATGATAGAGAACAACACCAGAGCTTGGGGAATCTTAAGCAAAGAGGGTAGACTGATGTAGGCGTAGAAAGATAGAGAAACAAAAATAACTCATTGGCAGGCCCATTCAAAGCAGGAAGAGTGGGAAAAGAGGAACAGCTAGAAGTGGAACCAGATAAGATCTCCACAAGGAGTGAAGGAGGAGAAGCTGTTGGCAAAGCAGCATTAGACTTGGAGAAATCCTTGTTTGTGTGAGAGCCATGATCTAGACAGACTGAAATTTGGAAAGTAGAGAAGAGATGTGCTCCAGGTACAGCAGTGGCTGGAGGTGATGAGAGAGAAGAGCAAGAGATACGAGATGAGGGATGACAGAATGGCAAAAAACAATAGCAGGGATGGCGTGTGAGAGTGGGGAGTGAGAGTGGGGATGTACTGTGGATGGGTGTGTGGGCAGGCAATTAAACCAGTGCATCTTTTGATTCATTTTCAGTTTAGATTCTGTGCCAACAGAAACCATTCTGGTTTGACACTGTTTTGAGCTTGATAACATTTCGAAATACTTGTGTAGGCTTAGCTCCTAGTCAAGAAAAGTAAAATCTTCAAATCAATTTATTGCTAGTCATAGTTCAACTTCCTGGAGGTAAAAGTTGATGTGATACTCCAGAAAGATGGTGTTAGAGAAGGGTGGTGATATTATAAATGGGGAAATGTAGGCAATGGAAGGAGATGGATAAAAATGGAAAGGAGAGGAGGAAGAGACTGAGATGACATCCTTGGGTGGTAGCAAATAGATTGGGTTAAAAAAGAAGGAAGATAAAAAAAGCCTTTAAAAAAATGCTGTGAAGATTTAAGATAAATTATGTTTGGGAAAAATCCCATTCACAAAGAGTGCAAGGGATGTATGCTCCTTTTATGCAGACAAGTAAAATGCAAAACAATGGAGCTGAAAATCAATTCTGAGAAAAAAAGAAAAGCATCTCCTGGAAGAATTGTTAAATAGAAGAGCACAGAAAAGCAAATGTCATCATAGATAAAGTCACAAAGGTAAAAGTGACAGAGTTGCTAGTTCAAGCAAGCACAGGCTCTTATTTTTACATATTTTGTAATTTAATATAACCTAATGATGTCTCAAACTCAAAACAATTCAGGTAATTCAAAGCTAAGCCTTTGAAGACTGCAGGAATACAGTATATACATACATTCTCTGAAGCATTCATTTGGCAGGGAGCCTGGAAAATCCTGGTGTTTTGTGAATGCTCACATGTTGCAGTGTGCTGCCAAAATTTCAGCAAGATGGTCTGACACAAATTTGCCATTGAATTGATGGCACACCTAGTTGGCAGGCAGGATTGGTTGGAAAAGAGAAATTATTTTCAGCAGGGGATTCTGAAAAAGAAATCACAAACCCCTCAAACCCAGAACCTTTTACTCAGATCTTTTTTTTTGCAATTTACACAAGCAAACAAACAGAACCTTGAACCAAGAGCTAAAGTTCTTGGGGATTTTTGAGCAATTAATTTTTTCTATGTTCCCAGATTTTTTTATGTGGATGTGAGTGGTATTTCCCTGGTGCTCCTGAAACGTGTGATGCAGGAAGGGCCTGACACCTTAAATCTGAAAACCAGATGAGGTTTTGATATTTCAGGGTTTTGACTTATTTCTATTACTTTCATTTACTGCTTTGAAAGTTTTTATTTAAAAGTTCAAACATTCAACTAATTATGGCCACTGATAAGTTTTGCAAGTCCTATGTTTCAGATGAAGAGTAGGGGATATATGACAAAGCAGGAGAGGGTTTTATGGGGTTAGAGAGAAGCTGGGTCTTGGAGACTCAGAGCTCAGGAGAGCTTGTGAAGGAGCTGCTTCAAATTATTAGCTGTAAACTCTTTTCAATTTTACATCTAGAGGATTTGGTCATCTTGTTAACAGATGTCTGAAATATCAGAATATTGTGAGATATTTTGAGCCAGCAGCTGTGTTTGACATGTCAGAAATCTTCATTAGACAAGACAGATTTATAAGTTCAGTGGACATAGACATGTATAAGGAAAAAGTAGTATGCATGGTTGAGTTGACTGGGCTACCATAGTGGAATGAAAATCTCTCTTCTCCTACTCACTTTAGAAAGGCAAGGAAACTCTGTAGCTCTCTTTCCTAATTCCCTCTCTGTGGCTACTTATTTAATTCGTCAAAAAATGTTGCAGGCTCAAGACCCCTGCATGACCCTGCAGGGCAGATGCAATTCCATTTCTTGTAAAGAAGTGTCTGAAAATCAGGGCCTCCCATGAGAGGATGGTCTGATGGAGGCACCAAAACCTGTGAGGTGGGCTCCAGAGGCAGTGTCACAGAGCAGAGAGCTGAGGGACATCTCTCTCTGGTAAATATGAGGTGGGAGGGAGTAGCAAGCTGGAGGCTGGAGTATCACTTCTGAATGGTAATGTAAATACTTTGAGGAGACTATAGAGCTTAGTGGATTCAAGATTGAAAATCTATTCATATTTTCATACTATAAATAATGTAGAATATTTAACAATGCCTTAATATTGATGTTGGTAGCATACTGGTAAGCATTACTTAGCAAGTCAATGAGAATAATGTCAGACAAAGAGGTAGAAATCTTTTATCGTAGATATGTAATAATATTTTGCTATCACTGTTGAGGGCTCTTTCTAGCCTCCAGAAGGCAAGTTATTTTCCATGCTGATTTCCTCAGGATTAGTGTCAAGTATTGTTATTGTCTTGTATCTCTACATATACTTATGCAAGTAGATGTGTTAATACAGTATTACATTGTATTGTTTAAAAATGTATAGAGATGCTGTCTGGTCCAGCTGCTGTGTGGGCCAGCTACTGTTGTATTGCTTTATTTATATCATTCTGGGACATGCTTGCTTTTAGAATTTGGTGCTAATAACATTTGAGAACGAAAAGATTTAGCTGTCTAGAAATGAAGTAGAATAACATTCCTTGGATAGGAACTAAGTGTTGAAATTTGGAAATGTTCGTTTTCTATGTTGATGTCCCACTCTGTTTAAGACCTTGAAAGCTCCCCCAGAAGTTCTGTGTTTGTATATTATTTTGATAATATTGTCTTCAATTTAGTTCTAATGTGATTAGCCTTTGCCTTTTAAGATATTTGACTACCCCATTAAGAGAAATGCTGAATTCCTCTATAGTTCAACCAAGTATTTGTGCATACATACACATGTATGTGTGTGTTTCTGAACTATGAACTATACACATTCACTCACGTAACATACATGACTGATGTGGTCACATAGGGCTGCTTGTGGGTGTTCCCCATCCTGACAGTCTGTGTCTTCTTGTACTGCAAAGGCAACTGAAGGCCAAAGAGTAACAGCTGAAAGAGGAAACAAGAGAGCTGGGTCCAGATTTCTGCAGTACTATTGAGCAGGGCCAAATCATTTAATCTTTTTCAATTGCTGCCATCCTGTTCAGCTGGACTGTAAACCAAAGCAACCCTCTCCTGCCATATCTAAATCACAAGATCCCTGTCTCAGGTAGGGCCTCTGACACTGTTACATTCCAGATAATTAAATATACCTCATGCTTTAAAATTGTTTCCAATCAAATTTTGTGTTCAAGATTTTTTTTTCAATTCAGGCTGTTTGTGGGATAATGACTACTTACAATTATACTTAATGTATTATATTATTCCTCCAGAAGACAAAGAGTTATGTTGGTGTCACAGAGCTCATTTAGCTGTTTTATATTAGCTTTTTGTGAGACTTTTAAAGAAAGGATTATTTGGAATATAAATGAGGCAGGAGATTTTGATATGAAGTCAGATGTGTTACATGGGCAGGGGTTTAAATGAAACTCCAGTGATACCTATTACAGATGAGCCATCTCTGTCAACAAACCATCTCCTTTTATGTTCCTTTCCTTACTATACTCCAGAGTAAAATGGAATCTGAACTTCAGAAAGAACTTTGGTTCTTCTGGGGAAGGCCAAATCTGAAAGAACAAAAAGAGGCTTTATTAATACATACAGGAGCTACCAAACATCAGTAGTTTATGATTATTTTAATAGGGCAGTAAGGATCAAATACTTCCCCTGCACAGCTACAGTGGTGGCCTGAGATAAACCAAGTACTCTGTACTTTGACTAAGGTGCTCATTGTATTAGTAGTTCTTTTGAGACCTGAAGGCCTGAACATACCCAGACATTGCAACAAGTCCTGTGCAGGGCAGTCTTTTTGAGGTCTAGGATTGGCTTCTATGAAGATGGCTATAGTCCTGCACAAAAATGCTAAGAAGGGCTGGGCAGCAATTAAAATGCAAAATTTTTCACCCACAGATCATAGAATGGAGCCAGTTGTGTTGCACCACTGTCTACCAACAGGTAGATGAAGTCTTCCACATTTGGGCTCTACTGAGTGAATTAAGACTTCTTTTTTTTCAGTTTTACAGTGCTGTTTTCTCTCTTTTAACAATGAAATGTAAATTATTCCTAGAGTAAGGTGACTCCAGTTCTACCAGGTACCTTTTATCTAAAGCTGGTATAATAGAGCCTCCTGTTTTTGAAAAACAAACAAACTTAACTTATTCTGTGGAAGTAGAATGTTTTCTCCAGCCGGCTGATAAACAAAGCACTGATTTAATGGGTTTGCAGAAGATGATTAGAGAAGAATGTATGGATCACATTAAACCAGTAGAAGACAAATTGAATTGGAACTAAGGCTGATGGAATAGGCTTGAAGTTCAGGTTTTCTGAAGGGGGATATTCAGGATCAAACAGAGACAGAAAAGAACTGATGTGTTTATTACCCACTGTTCCTCTCATGGCATACATTATCAATGGAAGGTCATGAATGTTACTAACCTTCAAGTGAAGAGTCATTGAAGAAAGTTTCCTCTATAGATGTTTTGGCTGTGTATACCAAAAGCCAGTTTCCTTCCTTGTTAATATGAGCCAGGTTCTTGTGGAAAAGAGGGTTGCAATGCTCACAATTTCAAGGTACACACACCCAGAGAGGAGCAATATACACCTCTGTGAATCTCACATTTCATGGGTGTGACATAATGAAGCGGAAAATAAAAAGGGTTGCAGGCTGGTGCAGACACAAGACAGATCTAATCCTGTACAGTAGTATGTGTCTGAGAATCTGCTAGAAATTGGTGAGCAGAAACAAGAAACTAACTTTCATTCATAGTTACATCTATATCCTCACTACATAGCCCAACTGGTTTTAAAGTCTTTAGTCCAGTCTGGTTTGGGTGTGGAGGTGGGAAGAGAAAGAGAAAAGAAAAAATTGCCACCTATCTAGCATCTGTGGAAACTTTGGAAATGCCTGAGCAGACAAGCATGTTGTCCTGAGATATTGCTGGGTGTACAATAGCTAATGAAAACTTTACCTCATGGCTTTAAAAATCTACAGATGTCATTGTTTCCAATCCAAACATCTACAGGAAAGCTTGCAAAACTGTCAATTTCTCATTCAGTTAATAGAAAGAAGGAAAGTCTCTTATTCTGAGCTAACATCCTCAGCCCCTTTGTATTTCTCCTCATTTCAAGCACATTATTTAGTGAGGAAAGTGTGACTTGTATCTGAATAAAAGAATTGCAGAAGAGAGCTTTGGAAAATAATGAACTCAGATGTACCCAAGATGTTCAGACAGCATTGGCCCTTCTTTCTCCATCTTTTAGATTTCAGACTAATAGGAATGCTTGCATTTTCTTAAAAGTATGGAGGTTTTGGATAGAGATGGAAGGGGGAGATGGCAACAGTAGCAGACCTGTGACTTGTCAGAGTGGAAAAATTTCAGTGTTTCTGGAACGTATTTTTATTTTTTTAAGAAAAAATCCACTCTACAAATTGCATGGATTTTTAGTAGAGACCCAATTCTTACATTGTTCTTTTTATTTATGCTTGTGGAATATTCCCTTTTGTGTGATTAAGGAATAATTGGATTAATTTTGTATTGTGGTAAATGGCATGACATCCTTTTCATGGAGTTTCTGGTTCTGCAATTACATTTCTGCAGCACTGTCTAGCAGTCATGAAAGATTAGCTGTGTTTTCTTCTTCTGCCATGCAGTTCTCTAATCTGTCTGGAACAAAAATAGATCAAGAAGTGCATCTTTGTAGATTGTATCAAATACTTCTGTGTGTTGCTTTGTGACTGTTGGGTCATCCTTGGTTACATAGGGTTGACATATATCTCTATAAGAATTATTTCCAGAAATATGTACTGTGCACTGTCACAGGGGTGTTCTCTTTCTTCCTTTTAAGTTCAAATTTCATAATTAGAACGAGATGAACAATAGTATCCTCTCACAGAAGAATAAAGATGTGCTCGACTCCTTTTCTACTGCCTTTGAAAGATGAATAAATGGGTATTTTCTGCAGCCTTGCTTAATCTTCTGTTCCTCTTCACACCTTGCTCCATTTTTGAGTATTTCAATAGGGATGCGTGAACAGCTTAGATAAGAGTCAATTCCAGAAAGAACTTCAAAAGAAAAAGGATGAGGCTAGGCAGCCTGGAGAATTCCTTTGGAAAACAAAATGCAGGTGTATTTGAGAACATAATGGTAGTGGTCTTTGTGTTGTTATAATTTTACTTTTCCTGTGTATGCACCTTCCTTCCTTGCTTCCCTGTTTTGTCCCTTTTCCTTTTCCCTTCCTTTGCCTTCCTTTCCCTCTCTTCCCTTCCTGCCAGGAGAGTGCATGATACTTTAAGATCATGCATCTGTGACAAAAGAAGCTGTTTCCCTTCTATCTCGGGTCTATGCACGTTCAGAAGAGTACAAACTTGCACATTACTTACACAGTTGTTTCCATTTGGGGGCACGGGGGATTTAACAGAGTGACTCTTACTGCTGTTAATGGGATTTGTTCAGCTGAAGTCTTTTGCAAGCCAAGCCTTTTCAAAAGAGAGACTTTCTTCAGAAGTACAGATGGACCTGGTTAAAGATTCTTTTTATGAGATATAAGGCAAGATCTTAGAGTGTATCTAACAATTAAAGGTTGTGAACATCTTTTCACCAGTTAAAAGTCTTAATCTCACCATTATAGCCATATTTCCATTTGGCTAATTACTTCCTGCTGTGTAAAATTCTTCCTATAATTTCACTTAAAGGTATTTTTTATGCTTGTCTAAAATGACTGTGCAATGTTATTGCATGATTTTTAAAGCTAGGCTCCTCACTTATCTAAAAAAATATTTGCCAAATAAATGTTTCTATGAAAATCATCATTACCCGTGAAGTGATTTACTCCATGAAAAGTATTTGCAGAGCTATGCAGCTGGTTGATTACTACAAATAGAAAAATTACTCTAATAAATTAGTTGAGAAAAAAAGGTAAAAATTAATTAAGAGAACGTATATGTTGGATAATATTTGTCCAGCTGTTGTTCAAAGGCTATCAACTTTCATTTTGGTGGGCTTACATACTGGTAAAGCAATTCTTCTATAAATAGTTTTGATTTTATCCTGTAATCTGCCATCTCTTCTTGAAAAATGCTGTATAAATGATCATTATTATGATTGTAAATCAAACCCTATTATAATTAGGAGTAAAATATAATGACAATTGAACAAGTAGGGCAGTGGAGTTGTAGATGAATTGAGTGTCATGTAGTCTAATGTGTGCACTTTGAGATAAAGTCTAAGTTGTTCAGAGTCTGGGAATAATGTCTGGTTTCTGGATGCAATTGTTTGCTTGTTCTTTTTATAAAGACATTACATTTGTCCAAAACTCTTGATGGTGCAAATACAAATCATTGCAAGAAATTTGTCAAGTTCAGTAGGCAATATTTCCAACCATCACATATCTCAAGACTTAGGAGTTGTTTTGTTGCATTGGCCACAGTATAAATTAGATTACAAGACTTTTGTTTATTCTGTCCTAAAACATGTTATATGACTTATTTTATCACCATGAAATAGTGTCATAATAGAGAAAGATTTTGCTCTGAGTCTTCAGAAGTTTGCCAATTAAAGGTGAGTAGAAATTAGAATGTAACTGGACATTCTTTTATGTGAATTCAAGCATACTACTATTTTTTATTAAAAAAAAAATCAAAATACTCAGCACCTTCAGGGCTCATAGCACCTAATATAACAAATACCTCAGACTTATAAACTGAAGCATTTTTAAATTGTTGAAATATTCTGAATTTATTTAACACAAAGACCAATGTTTCTTAGTCTGTGATCTTTTCCTTCAGTCTTTTGAAGGAGAGAAGAGAAACATTTGGGAAAGCTTTTTTAAACCTAAATGGGCAAAGTTGAAAAAAAGGTAAAGTCAAAAGTAAAGAGACCTAGTGGAGAGGTCAAAAAAACCCCAACAAAACAAAACAAAAAAGAGTAATTGCACACACAGTTTTCAGGTCTTTTTCTTTGCTTAGAAACTTGTTTGAAACAATTGACCCGAAATAATGGTGAGGTGATTAAATTGAGAGATGCTGCAGACATTAACGTCTGTTTGCATTAAAGGGGAATGATTCAGAGCTCTTACAAATATGTGGCAATCAGAAGAGTAATGACTGAATTTCAGGGTTGATAAATGCATTCAAAATACATTGAATGTACACATTCAAAATGCTCACGGACAGTGCTGAGTTCATGAACATCACTTGGATAAAATAGCAGGGAATCATGGTAGACAGCTTGAAACACCTGCTTAGTGTATGTGCTATCTGGAAATGCAAATAAAACGTTAGAGCAATACAGAGAAATGTAAAAACTACCGTATGTGTCAGAGGCATGTCCCCAGCCAGGCTATTGCATTCATTTATTGTCATTCCATGTGAGAAAGGTAACAGAAGAAGTTTAGACACATGAAATGTGGGCAAATGGGATTTATAAAACACTAACAAATTAACAGAAAAGATGAAAATGCAAAAGTACTTTTAAAGGAGCACAATCTTTGAAACTACACCTTGTGGAAAGACTTTTGGAATAAGGCACGTGTTAAAAGAAAGCAAACATCTGATCAGCTGGCTGATGGCAGTGCTTGCAGATGGGGGCATGTGAATGAATGAATGCTTTGTCAAGTGGAGTATAAGGACAGTTACCAGTCCTCAGGTATTGAGAAAGCCTCTGCTTTTTCTTTTCAAAACTAAACAGAAGCAACAAATAATAAAGGCCCTCCATTGCAAATTTAATTCTCTTGCTGTTTTCTATGTGTTTTACAGGAGATGGTTCTCCTAAAACACAGCAGTGTTCAGCTTGCTGAGGCTGGGGCAAAACCGTAGCAAGATGTACTCTTTCTCCTTCAGACTGATGGAAACCTGATGAAGAATATTTTCCATGAATCTCCCACTGTCCCTCATCCCTTATGTACAGATGTCGGAAAAATAAGGTGCTGAAATATCTTATGAAAATAGAGGATTTTTAGAGTGAATGTTTTGTTTCCTTACACTTATCCTTGGACTTGATCCCACTTCATCTGACTGCAGTTACGTGTTTGAAGATGACTGAAATTGGAATAAATTCTGTCTGTTGAATAAAACTTTTCCATCAATGTGAAATTCTCTAATTTCAGAAGACAGGATTTCTTAGAATTATGTGAGAGAACTTAATTCCAAATCAGTGAACTCAATCAAGCCTGTTGTTTGCCCCTTTTTCTTCTGATAGTAAAGGGCTGAAATATTTTTATGTGCTATTTAGTTTGTATTTAGTAACTCATTTTCTTTCTGTGTGGAAATAACTGTAATGGTTTGTGTGTTTATTCAGTTCATGGCTAAAATATTTGCCTTAGCATCACCAACCTTTTATAGGGATGACAATATCTTCTCAAGCATTGAAATGTTAATTCATGTGTGGTGCCAGGTACTAATATGAAATAGAGTTGATATGTAGAATTTTCTGCCTGCAGTTACAAACTCTTGCTCCATGGGCCTGACATAGAAATACTCCTGAAATATTTCAGAATTTCCAGCATGAAATACAAACTTTTGCATGTGAATGTTGTCTTCCAAGGATTCAAATCTGGTGACACAAAAGTTGATCTCCCCAAAGTGAGGACACGTGCTGAAACTCAATACAGCAATATTCAAACATAATAGCAGCAATATCCAAAATTTATTAGGAATATTCATTTAGAGAGTAAAGGTTATTTGAAAGGTTTGTTTCAAAATGTTTGTTTTCTTTCCCTCAGCCTTAAACATCCAAATCGATTACATCCTGGTGAATTATATGAAATAAGATAGTTCAATTCAAACCAGAATTGAGGTATGAAAAGAATGGGAAAAACCAGGTGGAATTTTTTGTTTGTTTGAGATTTTTGGGTTTTGAGGTGCTTTGGTTTTAGAGATTGGTTTACAATTGTTTTTGGTAAGTGATATGGTTGGTTGGGTTTTTGTTTGCTTGGGGTTTTAACCCTCCATTTTGGGCATATATTTGTCAAGATAGAATCAGTTTACTGAACACAAAGATAGAAGAACTGCTTGTGCACCAGTCATTTTAATATTGAACTGTTCTCAAAAGTAGGTCTCTGGTAGATGATATCTTTTTCTACACTCTGATTTTGTATGGCACAACTACAGAATCATTGTGTCTCTAGGCTACTGCTTTATCACTAACACATTAATCCTGCCAAATGCCTGTTATATATTGTGCCATGGAAACTCTGATGAGAGAAAACACAGTGAGCACAACTTGTTGCATACTTTTTCCAAGCTCTTGACCCTGGTAGCCTATGAGTTAGTTGAAATGATTGAAACATACAGGTAAAGAAAATAGACATTCTGAGCACCTCCTGAGGGCTGGCAGTGAGACACACAATCTTTTATTTCTGTTAAAATCCAGCGTATTGTAGTTGTTTTATAAGCTACTAAATAAGTGGTGATATAGGTAAGATACAAACCCCATTTAACAGGATTCATGCATATAATTTCCTCAAAAACTGCTAGACTAGGAGAGAAGCCTTCTGCCCCCTGCCCATAAAGAGCCTTCTGGTAGAATGGTCAAGGAAAGGGTGATGGAGTCACCAGACAAGGTGCTGCACCTCAGATGCTACTCTTTGGGTTCCAGTTTTATCTCTCAGTCACATCAGATGTATGACAGAGGTTGTTTTGTCCTGTCTGTGTTACCTTACTATATTCAGTGAAGCTGCAGTGGCTGGATAGTTGTGTGGCCACACTGTGTGGTGCTGCCAGTAGTGAGGAGAGCAGCTGGTCCCCAACCTGGGGCTCAGCCCAGTACATAAAATGCCACAGGATGACAAACAGTGTATTTTTTGCCTTGTTTGTCATGGTGACAAAAAGGCTTGAATTCCTTTTACATGCACACAGACACACAGACACAGACTCACACAGACACACAAGCAGAAGCTCTTCAGTGAGGTAGGAGGAAACAGCTGCGGGGCTGTCAGGAGTCTCTTACAGCCAAACTGAAAGATGGGTAGATGTTTTCTCTGCTTCTGAGGATACTTGCTCTCCTTTCTGAATCCTGCTAAATTTTCCTGTCTTATAAAAAACATTCTCCCTTGAGATCATAAAGACACTTCAGAGAGAGTGCTTTCCACTCCCCCCCGCCCCCGTTTTCTATGCAGCACATTTCACCAAGGATGAGGAATTTTCCAAAGACCTTCTCTCCTTTTACATTCAAATTGCTCGGTGGTTGAATTGTGAGCTATGCTAGCAATATAGCCAGTGTAGATTTGCTTTCAGATAGAAAGTAGAGCTTTCCATCAAAAACATTTTGTTTATTTGTCAAGTGTAATTGCCCCTTCCTGGCCTAGGGTTATGAGAAAATATTTTTGTTTAAATGGGGAGTCAAATGAATAGTTTCCATAGCCCTTAACTCACAGTTAAGGTTTAGCACAAATGTATAGACAAAGTGGTGTTTGCTGAATTCCCCTTGTTAAAACATTGGCAGCTCATCACAAATTCAGAAAGATGCCAGATGTCTGAGTTAGTATAAAAATGTAGTAAGTCTGAGAACTATGGATAATTTCCAGCTTGAGTTGTTAGATACTGAGATAGTATTATCATTATTATTATCATCACCATCATCATCATCATTGCCATTAATACTACTATTAGTTATTATTATTTTTTTTTAATTAAAGCGTACATTTAGATATCATGCATTTATTCAGAAATAACAGAGGTTATCTTCCCCTACTCGTATTTTTCCCTTTAAAACTAGCACACAGTGATTGTTATATCCCTTCAGAAGTCAGTGAAGCACTTTGTGCTTCTGGAAAGTGCCATTCCCATTCATACATGATCTGAAAGGCAGATCTGAATTCAGACCCTCAGTTTATATGTTTTGCCCAAATACAGCTTCAGTTTCCTCCCACATGGGAAAAATCATGTTTTGGTAAAACTGACCCCATAGCATTAAGGCATCACATTGTGGCTGATATCCACTGACCAGGACACTGGGTATTAGCCCAAGGGTGAAAGGAAGACAAAGGATGGTTACATTCTGGGTGATTTTTTTTTTTTTTTTTTGTTCAGTTATTGCCTGTCAAGGTAGTTGTAACCAATGTAAGCATGAGCAATCTCAGGACTGACAGGTTTTCCAGAGATCAAGGTGATATTATTCTACCATTGACTCTTTGATCAGGGTCTGATACTACTGAACTTCAACCTGACTCAAGGGAATATGCAAACATTTCGCTGCTGAGTCTGAGTGTGGTCAGGAAAAGAGATCTTGCAAATGGGTGTGTATACCTAACTGTATCTGCACTGAGAATATAAAGCATGTATCTGCTCTAAAAGATAAACTTGGGGAATTCTCAATAGTAGAAATGCTATAAAATAACATAAAATTGGAAAATGCTTTGAAATGGGCTGACACTAACTACATAATGCTTCAAATCTGGCTGCATTACTCTGGACAAAATTCTTTTGTCTCATATTTACAGAAGCCAGTTTAGAAGAAAAATAATTATCAGTAATTTATTGCAGATTTTATTTTTCCTCTTCTTCTTAGTGGATGTTACCTTTTGGCTGTTGACTAGGTAACTGAGAGCTAATATTTTGGATACTGCCTGGTTAAGCCTTTCTGCCTGTGAATGTGCTTTTTCTATTAATGTGTCTAGAGTGAACAGAGTAAGATACCTGCAGATTTAAGAGATTTGGTTTTCCTTTGGAGAAGGAAAAGGCACTCTGGTAATGTCATTAATGTGGTTTCCACTGATTGTTTTTACACTATTGTTTTATATGGTCGATGTCTGACTTTTGAGAGAGTCTCCAAATTGTGCAGCAAAGCATATGAAAACTGAGCACAGAAAGTTAGTTGACATTACTGTTGACTACTCATAGCTCAAAATGTCATGTTTTTTTCCTAGCTCAAATACTTCCAAACCTGTCTTTAGAAAAGTCTTAGATGCTTTTGTGTGGTGCAATGGTCACACCCAGTGGCCAGTTGGGTTAATCACATATGTGTATTCCCTATGGATATCTAAGGCAGTTTGTTACAGGAATTTGTTCTTATATACTATGATAGCTTGGAATCTAACTCGATAGCAGAAAAACAATGTAAGTCCACCTTCACCTCAAGATTTGTTCCCAAAAGACCTTGGCTGATCAAAAAGAAGGTCTGGACCATTCATGAAATGAATAGGAAAGAGGTGATGAATTCCCCATGGAGACATCCTTAAAATTAGGACCTTTGACTATAATGAGTTGGTGTGTTAAAAGAATGATTCAAGGACAGGCTGAAATAAAAACCTGTGCTTTTCCTTAGTTTTAATTCAGCTTCCTTTTAACTGTGGAGAGCCTGAAACATTTGCCTGATTCTTCTTTTTTGGCATTATCAAGGTAATTGGAAAAAAAATAAGATCATTTTTCTTTTCCATAAATAAAAAAAATGTATGGAAGCACCATGGATATATCAAAGGAGGTTCATACATATAACCCCCTCTTTCCCTCTCCTCCCAGTCTAACTATAGCATCCTCTATTAGCATCACAATGACACTAATGTTTTCTTTCTCCCAGTGTAGACCATTTTGTCAAGGTCCCTGTTCTCAATTAGTGTCAGCAAATGACACATGAGTGGGAATGCTCCAGGCACGTTCAGTGGAGGTAGCACTGTGGTCACTGATTTTGGGGTGGGGGATGGGAGAGCCAATTTTCAGTGGGGAGAAAAGGGAGGAACTCCTCTTCATATAAACCTTTGCCTTAATGATCCCAAAGACACGTATATTAATTAGTTCCCTTGCCCACATCACACTTGTGCTAGTGGTCTCCTCTAAAGCCCTGTGTGCCATGGTAGGGTTCATTTACAGTGTCGACCCAAATAACAACCAAATCATAGAAGTACAGAATCATTTAGGTTGGAAAAGATCAAGTCCAATCTTTGGCCAATCACCACCTTATTAAATAGACCAGGGAAGTAAGTGTCACACCCAGTTTCTTGAGCACCTCTGGGGGCAGTGACCTCCTTGGGCAGTCTGTTCCAATGTTTAACAATTCTTTCCATGAAAAATTGCTCCTAATGTCCAGCCTGACCCTCCCCTGGCTTGGCCTGGGGCTATGTTCCCTCATCATGTCACTGGTTCCACGGGAGAAGAGGCTGATCCCCACCTGCCAACAGCCTCCTTTCACAGAGTTCTAGGAAGTGGTAAGATCTCCTCTGAGCCTCCTCTTCTCCAGGCTAAACATCCCTCAGGTGCTCTGCATAGGTCTTCTGCTCCAGATCCTTCACCAGCTTCACTGCCCTTCTTGGACTTTCTCCAGCATCTCAACGTCTTTGAAGTGAGGGTTTCAGAACAGGACACAGTACTTGAGCTGCAGCCTCACCAGTGCTGCATGCAGAGGGAAGAGTGAAATATTTACTTGAATAATTTTAAATTGCTAAATCTTAATTACTTACTTTTGCCAGTCTTTCCCTTAATGTTTTAAAACATTGCCTCAAAGCTATGAATGAGTGGGATTTTTTTCAGCTTCTTACCAGTACTCTCACCTTCTTTAGAACAGAAAATACCTGTCGATTTCTATACATTTCTCTTTTACCTACAGCATCTGCTACCTGATTCTTCTTGCATTATTTTCCCCCCAGGAACTAGGAAAGTTGTTCCCTTCTGATATGAAAAGTTCTGCTACAGCTTCTGCATTGTTGACTGGGTTCTGGCAGTTGCAGGAACTATACCAATGCTTTTGTAATATTTTTCTACTGAGAATCTTCTGTACATTTCCTGGTCAAGATGCAGACTTTGGATATTGGATTTGAATACACTGACAGTAGTCTTGCTTTACTTTTCCATCACACACATGTAGTCCATAGTCTCCCAGGGCTCCACTGACCACGTGTAAGACAAAGCACAAAAAGCATTCATCTCAGATTTTATAAAATAACTATGAATTCCTTTCTCTTGATGAAGTTTTACTTTGTGCTTAGATCACAGAAAAAAGTCCCAACATGTGACACTGTGAACATCGAGAGAATGATGCCACTAATTCTTATTTCAACTGAGACAGTTAATCTGGAAATGACATAGGATGAATTCTTGGATCTCTGAAGTGGGCTGAGAGGCTTTATGTCAGCATACTCCCCCCAAAACCCACACACTAATATATTACAGCTGGGTTTTTTTACCGGGTTTTCTTGCACCTCACAGCATGAAGGGATTCAGTGCAGGAGTTTGTGCTCGCTCTTTGTTTTTACTTTGTTGGTCACGTTCAAATGAAGCTTCCACATGGGATCAAACTTGACAAAAAAGAGCAGTTACACTAGAAAGAGAGTTGTCCTGCTTTTTTTATCAACTCCCTTGCTGGTTGTTTCAATTTGCATGGGATATAAAGGGACTCTGTCACTTCCAGTTTGTCCACCAGTTCAGCTTAGATTCAAGAGTCAACAAGCCCCCTAAATTCAGTGAAAGTTCTTTGTCATTTAATGAAAAGAATAAAACTAGAGTCAAAATACTTTTCTGTGATGCAAAATAGCACTGGTACATGGGAATCATATAGGAAAACTTTGTATAAACAAAATAAAACCATTGATGCTACTTTCTCTGACTAAATTGATAGAAGCTAAAAAAAATGTTCCCCTACTGTATTTTGCTGTATTGCTGAAGTCCCATTTATACTCCAGTTGACACATAGGTCTATTTATGTGAAGTGCAAACTATTATTTAATGATTAATAAGAAATGGAGAAACATGAAATTATTTGTAAAATTCCTTCTAGTTTCGGTGACCTCATCTTGGAGTAAATAAATTAAAAAGGAGCAAATAGAAGACATGCCTGTAAGTGTTGCACTGAAATAAAGTCCCCTGTGCTTTATGTTCCCAAAATAGATATGATGTGTTCTTTTGAATGGGATTGACCCATTCCTACTGCAAATATGAAATCAGATTTGGTGGAGAAATACCCAATTACCTGAGCCCCTACACTTTGTGATGCAGATGGAAAGAGGAGTCCTTCTGGTCTGCCATTGTTTCCAGGTATGTCAAGGTTGCACATGCTGCAACATCTGGAGTCAGCCCATGGGGCTGCACATACCCTCACTTTTCATCTCTCTTCTCTGTGGCCACCCCAATGTAATTCTTTCTGTTAAGGAGGAGAAACTGGACCAGAAGTCCTATAGCAAAGAGTATTTGCTTCATGTTTTCCCAGGACTGACAAGTGGGCACAAAGAGTTACTGTCTGTGCAGAGATTGCCCAGCATGGACTTTCTGCATGCGCAGCGACAGGATCGATGTTGTTATGGTCTATGAAGCTGAAGGTCCACCAATAATGAGAGTGTATTACTTCTGCTGAGAACAGAGCCATCGTGATGGCAGGGGGGATTAAAATCCTGTCAGGTCTGAATCCAAAATGAGGTCAGTGGGAGATTTCTGAGGCATACGCTTCGATCCATGCTTCAGGGTCTGTCGAGGGTGCATTCAGGTGTGCCAAGGCTTGATGCACACTGGTGCCTCCTAAAGCAGTTATGCCATTGCCAAGGAAGGGACACTGTGATGGTATTAAACATCCCATCTGGAAAGCAGTTTTGCCACCTCATCCCCAGAATTATACAGGGTGCAGAAGATGCAGCATAATGTTTGGAGCAGGCTTTAAGAACACAATACCTTTATATAGGCATTGAGCCTCTCAATATCCCTGGGAAACCCTGGGCAATTTACTGTAGTTCTGTCTGCCACTCAGACCAGGCTCATAATTTTTTTGCTAAGGTCATGACAGTGCATCATTGACATTAATGGTGTCAAACATGTGACGTTATGCATAAGCATGATTGCATGAATTAATTAAACGGCAACTCCCTGAACTCATTTAGCTTTTTCCTCTGCAATACATTGGTAAATAGATGTTGCACTTACTGCACAAACCTTCAAGGAGGATCCAAACCAAACCAAAGCAAGCGACCTTCCCCCCACAAACTAATTAATCCACACAATACCCCTGTGCTGTTTGTTACAAAGCAGCTTCTCTTACTTGGATCAAGTTTGTTCCCATCACTTTGAATGCAAAAAGCAGTTGATCATTTCATCCATGTGACTACAAGGGTGACTGTCACAGCTTGCAAAGCATATGGTAGCTCTTGCAACATCAATAATAATCTCTAAGTAATGCAACTTTGGGTTATAGTCATCTTTTATTAACACTCCAGTCTTCCAGTAGCTTCCTCCTGTCTCCCTTCTAAATTTTTTGTCTTTCATTATTAAATGAAACCTTCTATACCTAGTGATTACATTATCAAGGATTACCTGCAGAAAAGGATCAAAATTGATCAAAATAAAGGCTGTGTTATTCTGAATAAATTTTACTTATTTTGAGGGGCTTAATCAAATTAATTAGAGAATGAAATTAAACAATAAGCAAGGTAATGTTTTGGCATTTTGCAGCTGGAGACGTGAAATTTGAAGAGGAAAAAGGGACTTGCCACAGGTTTGCGTACAGAATGAAACAGAACTGAATTTTCTTCTTGAAGGCTAAATGCATCCCTTACAGATTCCACATGGAGTGGAGTTTATAAAGTGTTTATGTAAAATCTGTGGAGGGCAATGAAATACTTTTTGGCTACCATTTGAAAGTTAAATTCTATTACATAAGGAATAAAACCCACTGCAACTAGAAGGTAATTTTTCTTTAGATGTATCATAGTATTCCATTCCCTCACTGAAATGAATTCTAGATTGGGCATATTCACAGCATTCCTTACAATCTCTGTAAGATTTATTTGAATCATTCTAAATGAGATGCCTTGCACACTCTGCCTGTTATGGGGTATTGATAACATCTGTTTACTAATATGAGAGCAATATCCAGTGACTCCATAGAACAGGGCAGGTTTGAATGGCTGTCACATTAAGTCAGGTGGCAGAGTGTGTGACTGGTCAGCTAATGGAAATAACAGGGGTTTACAATGAAATGGGACAGCAGCAAAGCGAGGGGAACAAGCTACTTATGATGCTTATTGTTTTGGGAATGGAAGAGTGAAGCTGAAGGCACAGAAATCATTAAAATATATTCATGTGTTTTGTCCAGTGACTCAGAAGCTGAGTTTATGAGTAAAACAAATCGTTGACTTGTGCAAAGAAGGGATAGAGTGCTGCCATATTTAGTTAGCAGAGCCCACTCCATTTGTTTCCTGAACAGGTGAGTTTCATGGCCTTGTTTCTAGTTGTGCACTCCTGGTAGAGACACAGACCTTGTGTTCTGCTGCGTTGTGGGACTGTAATGAGAGCACTGGCACAGTGAAAGAATGAGATTCAAACCATCTCCAAGGGAGCACGTTCTCAGGTCTGCTCTCACGTGGATCCATCAACACAAATATCTCACTTCACCTTGCCAGGGCAGTTTTGGCACAATATGACATCAGAGTGGATGCTTTGCAAGGGAAGTTATAGGGGTTTTAGGGATGGTGAAAGTAAAGGGCTGCTCATCCTGTCTAATCACACAGGATGTCTCTGTGACCCTAGAAAAGTTCAGCTTGAGGGGAACCCACCCTCTCTTTTGCAAAGGATGGGAAGGGATCCTTTATCTTTGCATGATCTTTCAGACTACAGGCAGGATAAAACCGGGTAAAACTCCTCTGCTGGCTAAAATAATTTTTGAAGAAGGAGTCTGATTGTGCCTGGCTCTTGTGCGGGTACACATGAGAAGGAAAAACATAATGTGTTTTCTCTGTGCTCTTCCCACAGAATCAGACTCATTACACCTCTCTTAGGTATTGCAAAGTGATGTCTGTCCAGGTCTGAAAGTCATCCTGAGCTAATTTACTTATAGTCAATGAAAATAAATTAGAGGGTACTTTTTTTCCTTTAGATGAAGCAGATCATTGTAGCAGGGGGTCTGAGACAGGCAAAACAAATCACCCTGTGAAGCTGAGTCCTTCTTGCCATTGAGTATAAAGTCTAGAGGGACTCAGATTTAGGTAACTTCTTTTTAAGAACAAAAGTTAGATGAAATATAGACCAGGAATAAGGACCAGCTCTTGCCCTATTTCATTATTCTGCAAGGTGGAGGTCTCCAGGAGGGCTGAGTTTAATGGAATAATCTTTCCTAACCCATACTCTATTTTTGTTGATAGGTAGCTGCTTCACAGTCCAAGGGGTATATCTTTGCTGTTGATAGGTAAGTTGAAACATAGGTCAACAAAGTAAAGTGCATAGGCTTGCAAAAGAAAACATTCATGTCAATGGAAAACAAGCTCAGGGATTCTGAGCTCAACAGTCATGTGGCTACAAATCCAGCTCTTGGTAATTTTGAAATTTTTCTAGTAATACCAGAGTGATTTGTAAAGATAAACTGAGTCATAAAAGCTTCCTCATGTAGCTGAGAAGAAATAACACAACTGAATTCCTAGAGTCCCATAATATTTTCCTACCCAGAAAAGACACATTCCTTTGTCCAGCTTTAAAAATAGGTACTAAGATACCCATCTTTCTCTTTTCCCCTTGCTATTGTTCACTCGTGAATATGTAGCGTAGCATAACATTCTCAAACTATAATCTGCTCAACATTATCTAATTGCATCTGTCATTTTACTCTGCAATAAAATACTTCTGGGGAAAAAGAAATATGGAACTTAGCACTTCAGCTACTTAAAAAAAATTGCTTCTGATTTTAAACGTGTAGCAATGACATTTACCTGCTAAAATTTAAAAAGCAAAAACAATCTGCATGTTATCAAGCTCATGTGTAGTTATCATCTCTAGCTCATATACTACAGTGCAATGAATTCCTTGTTCAAGTGATTCTTAGGGCAGAGAGGCTCTTTTACAAGAGCTGAGGCCTATATCTCTGATTTTATTGTATGCTTTAATCAGCCTATGGACCGCCTGTTTGGTATTGTGTAATTATTGTTCCTCTGAATGTGCTAATTGCACTTTGGCTGTATAACTTGTCAATGGGAGGGGTGCCAACAGATTCACTAAGAAACATCTTTGTGCTATCCATGCCAGCTTCCCAGAAAATACATCCAAGATGGTTATTGATCCTTTTTCTTGTGCTTTTACAGCTTAATCTCCCTTCATTTCTCCCCCTTTTCTTTTGATTCTCAAATTGATACCCTGTGAAAGCGATTTCCTTCGTCAAATCCCATGCCAGCAGTGGGCCAGCTTCTTGTAGCCTTGCATGTCACTCGCAGTTTCTACTTTCTCACCTTTCTTCTCTCTGTTTTTTCCCCTTAGTATATCTCCTTCCTGCTGCCACTGAATGAGGATAGGAAAAGTCTATTATTGCTGCTTGATGGTTGGCATTCTCAAGTTGCACAGAAAGTATTAGGCATGAATTTGTTACTGCCTTCAAAAACCATGGGAGCCTCTACACAGACTTGTCTCCTAAAACTCAAGTACAAAGACAGTCTTGCCTTGTATGTGCTTACATAAAAAGGAAACAGCAGGGATTAATTACTTTAGACAGCTAAATAAATATTTATTTCCCCATAATAGTCTTCAAAAATATCTGTCACTGCTTCACTGCCTAACAATGGCTGGTAGCGACAAGTAGGATCTTTTTCAATGGAAGTTGCTTTTTAATGAGTGTTTTTCGAGTAGGAGGTTTAATCTGATGCTGCTTTTGGAGCAATGCCTGGCCTATCCCAATAGAAACTCTCTCTGATTAACAAAAGCCTGCATTTTTAAACTGATCTAGCTCAGCTGATGCTAGTTGATTCTTTTATTTAACTCAGGCTTGTTTATGAGTCAATTAGCATTTAAACTGAGCTCCCAGCCTTCATATAAACTCTCAGCCACCTAAATGAAACAAAACATAGTGCTTTTAGGGGCCACTAAGCACCTATAGAATATCCTACTGTAGCATTTTTAAGTTGCCAGGGCTTAGAGAATTCTTCTTGTGATTTTGGCTGAGATTCATTCAGGCCAAAATTAGATTAGCACCCTCAGAGTAGGAGTCTGCACTTCCATTTCTCTCTCAGCATCCTTGTTGCCTTCCCTGGGAGAAACCTTCTACTGGGAGTGGTGGGGCAAGTGGTTAGGTGAGATACAGTGCACCTAAAATGGCCTGAAAATGCTGAAATATGCCTATTCATTCACCTTTCCAACCATTTGCCTCTCCTCCTTCTACTGTGTTAAGCAGTAAATTCCTTTTTAATTTTGCTCTTGCTCTCTGACACACTTTGTGTGTAGGACTTTTTGTTGATTTTATGTCCACAAAATGGATCTGTTGGCCACAAATTGGAGCCATTCCCTGTGACATTCAGGGGCTCATATTCTGACATGTTGTTTCTGCATAGCTTTAAAAAGAGAAATAAAGATGCTGTTAATTTTGGGAAATGAGCTTTCAAGCAGAAACCATGTATAGTTCAGTTCTGGACCATAGGTAAAGTGCATGAACTGTTCTGTTGAATTTCCAGTGGCTCTGATGGGCTTCTTCAGGGTGCAGCAAGCACTCTACCAGCTCTTTCCAGGTGCCAAGATCCTCACACATATGTAGAAGATTGTGGTGATACTGAAAGCATGTGGAAAGGATGTTTTTGTCCTTGACCCCAGCAGCAGATGGAGAACACCTCCTGATCTTTAGATAGATAATGTGCCACCTTCTTAGAAGCAGAAATTTGAAGATACTTCATCAGAAGTTGGAAATGGTCCTGATTTTGGAGAAGGTTGGACTCAATGATCTTCAGAGGTCCCTTCCAACCACCATTTCCTCAGCCATATAAACCAGTCAATATTTAATGCCTTGGATGCAGCTCGCTGAACACAAGCATTGAAGGCCTAGCCTGTGTTTGTTGGGACAACAAGGCTCTTTTTAGGCTGTAGATAAAACTGAGCTGCTGAACTTATGCAAGAATTATTTGGTACAAGTTTCCTCAGTAGGAGTGAGAGATGCTTGTTTGAAAGCTCCATAAAAAGGCATGTCAGGGAGAGAGACCACAGGTCACTTTACCAGAAAGAGCAGCTGTTGTGCAGTAGTGGCCAGGCATCTCCTGCTTGTGGCTGAGGGACATGCCCAGAAAGGGAGGGTGCTCTGGCTTGTCCTGGACTCTCACAACAATGATCTGTCTTCCTAAGGCTATGTCTGGGCTGTGTCCCTCTGGGATCGAGGTGGAAGGTGGAGATGGAGGGAGGAAGAGTGAGGGCACATGGATGTGAGCAGGGAAATAGAGATGGGTAGCATAGGAAAATGAGAGAAATAGATGCCTCAGAGCCAATGTCACTGGGGCAGGGGGGGAGCTGCCATGTGGAAATGGTGAGTAAAGAGGAGGAGTAAATAGGGAGTGTGGTAGATGGCAGTGGTACATCCTCCTCCCCTTGTCCTCAAGGGAGGGAGTGTGCTGTGCGGGGAAAGTATTCATGCAGTGTGGGATGGGGCACTACACAGAGATGTGGGGTGAGAGAGGAGGCAGCAGGAGGTGGTGTGGGGAATCCCTGAGGCAGAGAGAGGGCAGACAGTCAGGGATCTTGTGTGATGAACAGCGCCTCTTGCACTCAGACCTATGGAAGCAGCGAAGTGTACAACCATAGGATACTCAAGACTGGATGAGCATGTGTTGTAGTGGTGCAGCCCGACACCTTCTACAGTTTTGGGCACGGGGTGGGGAGAGGAGAGTGTTTTCAGGAAAAAGATCTAATTCAAGAGTCACCTCTCTTCTTCTCCCTTCCCCCATTCTTTATGTTTATTTGTGCAGTCAGGCACTTGATAGGTGGTTTAATATATTCATTTTATGTATGCCAGGGTAGCTCCATCCTTGATTGAACTCCACCGAATCCAGATCATTATTAGAAAATTGCTTTATAAATAAGCCTGGACTGAGAGACACTTTCTATGTTAAATAGAAAGCATTGTGCTTCTAGGCTGCTGCATGTTTTCTTGAAACGCAAACACTGGCAGCAAGCACATCATTGTTAAACTAATTAAAGTTTAAAGAGAGACCTTTATATGTACTACTCTAGCTAATTTGTTGTCACAGGATCATAATTCATTAAATATATTTTCTATTGTTAGTTAAATCAATAGTGAGCAAAACAGAGCATATGGAATATGTCAGCTGATGAGTCAAGATGGAAGGAAACATCTTTACTGAGTCTTTAAGTTATGCCTTTTTCTACAGTTCCCTAGAAGGTTGCAGTGTAAACAACAATGATGGAGATATCCTGCAGATATCCTGCTATGCTGAGCTGTGATACTTCCGTTTTACAAAACCACTGGAAAACAATGTTAAAGCAGCTGCTGCTTAGTGGTAATTCAGGCCTCTGTATTGGAGAGAAAATTTGGAGATGTAAATGGAGGACAAATTGATCACATGCCATGAAAGTTATGACAATTTGATTTAAAATAGATGTGTGAAATGATTCATCCCAGGACACCATACCTGTTTTCGTCTCTGCATGTCTATCCCATTCCTCTTGCAGGGATGGCTCAGTTGCTCCAGCAGCATCAGCTGAACTCCTGCACAATAGGACACAGTATTTAGAGAGGAAACAAAACAGATGCCAGCTGTGCTGCTCCACCCCAGATACTGCTTTGTCAGCACAGGAGCCACCTATGCACTGGCAACAAAAATGTTGAAGACAGAGGTAGGGCAGATGGCTGAAGGCAGAAGCTACAGTGCAGTAGCAGGTAAATCAGAGTTGCCAGGACAATGTGGCATCCTTGAGCTCTAAATTCAGTTCTGGCAGTAGTTTATTGGTTGTCTTATTGGTTGTGTCAGCTTGCTGCATTGGGGAAATGTTTCTTGGTGCGCTGTATCTTCTAATTTTCCTGGGAACCAGGTGGGCCTTTGCCCTGGGATTGGGAGAAAATGGAAATGATCACCCTGGGAGTACAGATATTTGAAATTATTTTTTATTCCTACACAAAGTAAAATCCTCATGAAAAGCCATCTCATAGGTACTGGGTACCAGTAATTCAGAGAGCACTGGTGTGACATGGATTTGGAGGAAGCTGAAGCTCCAGAGTTTTCTTGTATTTGTATTTCACCTCTGGCAAACCTAGTGTCTCTTCCTTGGCATGAATGGTTTTCTGGATTCCTTCAGTGATTCTTGCTTCTGAGTTTGAATGCTGGTCAGTAGCAGGGAAGAGGACACTCAGACTCCAAATGCTCTTGGTCCTGGCAGGGGCAGACTTACATTTTCCCTTTGACTGAGGCTGAATGAAGCTAGCTGTACTCTTCTGAACACTTGCTTGATAGGGGAACTGTCCCTGAGCCATCCTTTCAGAGCATGTAGCTGCCTATCTCACCTTCTTTCCTTATCAAATTAAAAAAAGTGGTTCTGTGACTGTGGTGATAATCAAGATGAGGCTTCTTGTGGATTTGTTCTCAACAACTCATGCTCACTCTTTCTTTTCAACAGCTCTGGTTGTCCTTCTGGTGCCCCTTCTGCCACTGCTACTGCAAACAGTGCTTTAGGTCCTCCTAGCATATTCTACATGTCCTTTGTCTCTTTTCTTCACTCCCATGGTCCTAAGCAATCTCTCCCATACAGTCTTTACACTGTCTGCATTTCTATCCCATATTTACTTCCACTCCTTGGGACTGCAGGATTTGACAGCTCCAGTAGCTGGGCTGCAGCAATACAGGGATTGCCTGCAGGGTGCTACCAAAAAACTGATTGCCAAGCAAGACAAATAATGGGGATCTGCTGCCTATGCTCTACAGCAGAAGGGTGGAAATGTCCTCTCTTCTTTCCCAAACTGATTTCTCAAAGTTGTAAGATTTTAATTTGTGTTTGATGCTGCCTTTGTGTCAGTTTTGGCTGGAATCACACACGTCCTTTCATGTTCCTTGCAGAAAGGTGGGTAGATAGGCAACCAAACAGCTTGAGGGTTTAAGCTTCTGGACTGCCTAAGACTTTGGGCTGCATAGGAGCATCATTTCTTTCTCTTATTGGTATTTTGTGTGTCATACTGGTGTTTTGCCAGCATCCAGAAATCCTGATGAAGTTATGGAGGACTCAGTGCTCTGTGCTTGAGATATCCAAGAGTTTGTGCTTGTCCTCCTGATCCATCTTTCTGATATTTTTATGCTGAAATGGCCAAACCATGTGTTTCTATATGGGAAAAACTCGTGGAAAACTTATAAAATAAAATAATTCATAAGGTCACCAAATAGACCCTTGTTCTCTCAATCTGAATCATGTTTTCTCTGCTCAGTGAATGGCTGAAACTAAACATTGGCACAATTATATCTAGCCGGTAACTGTTGCTGGTCTGTGCCAAATAATAAAAGTTGTTTAAAGGAGTGACAAGTATTAAAAAAAATAAAGCAATGATTTACTTGTATTGCAGTTTAGTTTCTAATATATAGTTAGAAATACAACATGCTTATTAACAACCACTACTGTGAGTTCCAAAAGTTGCAAATCGAATAGATTCAGAGATCTTGGAGAGTGTGCCATAAGACCTGGAAGCTGTCAGTGAAGAGAACCTTTTTTCACTAAAAAAGATGTAAAAGGTATACTAAAGAGATTTTCTGATTCCTGATACTGATAGCTCTGTCAGACCTGTACATGATGGATGTGATTAGTACTGTCAAATATAGACACTGGGTAATGCTCTCTTCAATTAGCATTGAAGTGTGCCTCACATTAGCATGAATGAGAGCTGTGCTCTTAAGGGTAGAGGAGCAGAAGATGGCCAAATGGAGACTGTAAATGTGTGTCCAGCAGTAGAAGATCCTTCTTATTGCTTTGAGACAGCTGAACAATGAAATACTGTAAGATTGTCTGGGCTTATTAGTCCTAGTAAAATTGGAGAAAGAAAGAAAAGTGCTCTTATCAGAGGAAGGATACCTCATATTGGTAAATTAGTCACCTCATGTTGTAGGAACAGAACAAACCAGGAGACCTGAATGTTAGCTTTGCTTGGAAGAAGGAGGCTTGAATGCAAATTGCCAGTAGAGGTTATTATCCAGTTTCACAGTATTTGCTCTTTTGTCTGCATTGAGTACACCAACTTATCCAACCAGAGCAATGTCAGCAGACCTCCTGTGGTCCCACAGCACCCGCAGTGATGCCCTGGCTGCTGGCCTGTCTGTGTTGGAAAGCACGCTCAGCATCTCTGTGCCTGGGCACAGTTCCTGGTCTGCTGCTGGCACAGGGATTTTGCCTGCCTGGGGGTTGCTGTCTGCCTCTGTAAGAGCCAGAGCCCTCTCCTGGGCATGCAGCATCTCCTATCCTAACTCATGGGTTCTCCTGTAAAGCCACCCTTCAACGGAGGTGGAGCTAAAGCAACCATTCAATGAGAGCAGAGCTTGTGCAGAGCTAAACCTGCTGTGCCGCTGCCTTCCTTGCAACACCTCTTACTTTTCGGATAAAATTTCAGAGAAATTTTGCTCAAAATATTTTTCATGAAATTTGAAAGTAAAAAAATTTGGTTTGAATTTAAAGTTGATGAAACACAAGAAATGTGAATTGAAACTTACTTTCCTCATAGACTTTGCCACTGAAATATGAAAGGAAAAATAGAGTAAGTTGTAGTTTGTCACAAAAAAAAAAAAAAGCATTTTCTGACAAAACCTCATTCTTTAGAGAAAAATACTTTTCAACCATTTTTGACTAGCTCAAGATTCCATATAAAAAAGCAAATATACAAACTTACAGTTGATTTTTACTGCTCAGTAGAATTTTCTTGAGATGAAAAGTAAAAGCAAACTGCATCACGTAGAATAGAGGGATGGAACAAAAACCAGAGGAAACCAACAGACACTGGTTGAAGAATAATTTATCATTCAGCAACATAAATTGGCAGATTTGTTATGTAGTTAACCAGCATCCGAAGCCTTTTGTATCTCCATTTTTGCCCACAGTCTTTCAATCCAAAAATTGCAAATCAGTAGTTTAGAATTATTGCACCAACTACTTTGAAATTATTGTTCCTCATATTTCTGAGAGACTTAGAAGGTCATGGAATGATTTCATGGTCTCCCATGAGTCCTGGTAGCTACAGAGGGCTTTTACAAATTCAAATCAATAAGGTTATGTTTTACTATAGAGGGGCAATCAAAAAAGGTCGTTACCCTGAAAAAGAGCACCATTTATTAATAAAGATGTTCCTTGACTCAACAAAAACTTCTCTTCCATCTTCTGGAGTTATATTTCAGTTAAAAGCTTCATTAACTATTTCAATATTAAAATTATTTTTCATAGGTTACTATGTACCTGTATATCATTAGCTTGGAGTAAAAGACAGAAACCTTTTTGCCTGTTCCTCTCAGAAACAGTGATGCCTCTGTACCAACAGTACTAAAAGGAGAAGACACATACAGTGCAAATTCATAAGCAGAAGATAAAAAATGCTGCAGCTAGCTGTGTCTTCTCAGAAATTCAGAGCAGTGCAAAAGAATCTCCAGGCAACTATTTTGTTAAAAGAGCAAACCCTGAAGTTGCTTCTGCATGTAAGGATGTAATGTCACATCAATGTTCATTGATTAGCAGCCAAAGAAAGACGCAGAGCTCTTTCTTTCTCATTTTTGAGCCTTTCTGTAGAATGGTAAATCTACCACATAAATGGCTTGGTTTTTTAAGTTCTTGCATAGAGTACTTTATTAATCATTATTTTAATTTGGAACAAAAGATGGAAGAGAAAGGGGAGAAACGAGACAGAAGGAGAAACAGAAGAAAGAGAAGGAGGTAGAGAAGGAGAAAGGAGAAAAGGTAGCAAAAGGCTATTATGGAACAAAGAACTCCAGCTTAATCTCTCAAAAGTAAAATCATCAAAAAAAGAGATATGTTTAATTCAGTCTAGCAGGTGGATGAGATAGGTGAGCAAATGGTTGTTATATGTTCAATACAGAAAAGCAGGAAAGATGAGATTTCTTTAAAAACCCACAGCTGATTTAGGAGTAGCAACCTGCTTAAGATGTTTAAACCCTAGGAAACATGAGGCTTCTGAGATATCAGCAACATGTGGAGAAAAATGAAAACAAGGAAATACTCTACAAAATTCTGAGTTTGGGCGAAATAATACAAATAATTACAAATTATGTGAAAGGAAAAAGAAAGTGAAAATAAATATTAGTTAAGTACACACGTAACTTCTATCCTATGGATGAGAAAATTGCACTTTTTCACTATGAGCTTCTTGTAAGCAGCAGCTTTAGCAGACACACTGTATAACTGCTGTCACAAGTGGAGCACCAATTCTTATGCTGCAAACATCTCTGACCTACTGTTCAGAGTACAATCATCATCCTCTGTGCAGGGAGTACATTCCTTGGAAGGAGAGCAGCTCATAAGGAGGCAGATTGTTTTCCAGATGCTTTCAATGTTGCCAAAGAAAGCCAACAAAAGAATAAAGTATGAACAACTGAATCAGTTGTCCTGTCATAGATGTTCCTAGAAATCTCTCTCTGGAGCTGAAATGAAAACTTGGAAGAGTTATTCCAGCCAAGTTAGATGAGAACTAACAGAGCTTCTAAAATTAATTTATTCCCTAATAATTATGCAAAAGAAAAACGAGTGCTTCCCTGTGGCTGGTAGTCTGAGCTAAAAAAGCATGTAAAATGGGGAAACAGATCCCTAGCAGGGAAATTGTTTCTGGGGGCAATGGGATGTTTCAGCTGTTTTCTGACAGGGTCCTTAAAAAAAAAAAAAAAAGCTCACATCTGTGCAATTTTAATGCACCATTTAGAAGGCCTCAGTTTACATTATTTGGAAAATGCTTTTAAAAAACTCTAATATTTCCCACAAATACCTAATAAATGACATGAAACTATGGAGGAGAAAAATAATAGAAAAATGCTGCAATCAGGGGCTCTGGTAAGCTCCTGGAATGGATTCAAATTAGGAGGTTGAAATGCAGAAGACAAAAATATGAGTTCAAGGTTAAAGAAATAACCAATATAGGAAAATGTAGCAGGGGGGAAAAAGAGCTTGGAAGAAGATGCAAATAGGTCTGATTACTAATATATCTTTATACATACATAAAAAAACATACAGAAACTTAAAGAAAAGGCAAATTTTTTGGTGGCATTTATATTCAAACAGCTTTGAACCATTTAAACTGCTGTCTGAAGGTCTTTAGTGTGTAAAAATGCATAATGGGCATGGACTGGTAATCACAACAGGGACTTCCTGAATCTCAAACAGTTGATAAAGAAGGAACCTGTCCTCAGAGTGTATGATAATAAGCACCAAACAAAGCTGGCAGTTGATGCTTCTAAGCAAGGCCTTGGGGCAACACTTTTAACAAGGAATGGTGATCACTGGAGACCCATGGCATATGCTTCTGGATACCTAACTGGAACAGCATGTCAGCATGCACAAAAAGAAGCAGAGGCTCAGTCTTGTAGCCTATGCATGCAAAAAGCCTCCATTTTTTTTTTTACATGGAGTACCAGTGCTGGCAGGAACTGATCACAAGGCATTAGTGACAATTGCTGAAAAGGGTTTTGCAGGCAGATCTCCTAGATTGCAAATATGATATGATTTACAACTCAAATATATAGAGCAGTCATACACAGAGCAGGCATTCTGTCCAGAGCTTTCAACAGAAACAGAGTCTTACGTGCATGCAAAAATTGTTTGGAATTTTTTATTTCTTTTCAAACAGGAAGTCACTGTGGAAACCTATCACTGCAGAAAGCCAAAATACTAGATCAAACATTGCAGAAGGTAATAAAAGCTATCAGTCTCATTAACTGGACAGCACTTTCTGGTCCTTAAACAATTTAGAAAGATGATTTTGTATAATGTGGAGTATATTTTCTGAGCATTAGTCTGCTGCTGATAAACAGAATGCATGCATGATACCAGTGTATGGCGAAAATGAAAAATGTTTTATATTATATTTATAAATACTAACTATGGGTCAGAGTTGGTCAAATAGCCAGAGAATGAAAAGAGAACCAATTAATTTCATAAACACTAGTAAATTAAAAAGAACCAACAATGATGGTAATTCTTGAAACTTAAGATTCATGCTCCACAGCTGAAAGAAATTTATTTATGTTTGCTGTAAAAAATTTTTTGCATTCTTCTCAGATCATTATTCCTGGTATCCAGAAATAACATTGCTGCAGAATTCATCTATTAAATGTGTGATCTCACATACAAAGTTGGTATTTGTCTGCCATAGCACACATCCCATGGCTATGTCAGATAATGAGCCACAATTCAATTATTAGGAATTTAAATATTTTCTAACAGAGTTTTAAACACATTACTTCTTATTCAGATTATCCACAGTCCAATGATAGTGAGGGATGACCTCTTACAGAATCTGCTATGTTCTACTCATATCCCATTTAAGAATTGTTTAATTCCAGAGCAGTATTGTGTTAAGACTATCCAATGGTGTAGTCAATGATGGTAAAAGTGAGGGATGTCTAACTCCCTCACTTATGCTGTTAGTTAATGTATTAATGAATGTCAGGAACAAAATTTTGGCAAACCAAGTCAGCTAGCCTGCATTTAAAGGTGATATATATAATGTCACAAAAGATTGCTTTTATGAGGATTTTCTGTTCTCTCTGATGAGCAAGCCCTGATCTGTTGGACAAAGACAAAGCAGGCACTTCTTCTTCCCTTGGAGGTAAGCAATGGACACCAAGTCTTAAAAGCAAGAAAAAAGGAGCCCATGAGCCAGACAAAATCATTGGACTGGACACAACAGAAACATAAGGAGTAAAAAACTGGAATGTCTCAAAGAAGCATCAGCTAAAGGACGCCATCTCAGATACTGATTGATAACTGTGGATGTATGTGTTGTACTTTAAGTAGTCTTTTTCTTTGTTGTTTGGTTTTTGTTCCTTTGGAAATGAGAAAGAATGAAAGCAACTTATCCTTGGTGAGTTTGGAGTGTAACATTTGCTTAAGAGTGGAGGTTTTTACCTGCTGATAAACTTGAGAGACAAAGATGCAGACACAGACCCATTAGAATAGGCTTAGAAAAGACCAATCATATTATAATCTCTGACCGAATAGCTATGCATGTACTGCTATAATTATGACTGTTAATTTGCAATGAGATTATTAATAGTAGGAAAAACTAACTTTAATTATATGTTTTTCGGGTTTACACTGGTCAGAGGTGTATCAAAACCACAGTGATCTTCTTGGTGGTAGAAGATGAAAAACTGCCCTGGACTTCAGCTGATATGTGATCAGGAAATCTGGAGTGAGCAGATTTACAGAAACAGACTCCATGCTCTGAGAGAAGGGGATGGGCAGAACAAAGAGCTCAAAACATATTTCAAGAAAGGCTAATTTTGGGGAAAATTTTGAGGGAAATTATGGGGATTTTACTGTTGATCTGTGCTGGGCTTAAATCCAGGAAAGTTAAACTCCAGGTCCTTGAGAAGTGGCAAGGACATGACTAAAAGCAAGTCAGGTGGCCCTTTGTGTTTTGGAGCAACTGTTGTGAGGTTGGAAGGCATTAGTAATCTGTACCCATAGCTTTCTTTTTATCTTTAGGAAACTTGTAGAAGGCAGCAGTCTGGATGCATCTCTAGAGACAGCTTAACTTTCACAATGAACAGTTTAACAGAAGTGACAGCTTAGGTAAAATAGTGGGGGAAAATAAACCCAGAAAGGAAAGTGTCTGCATTTTGTGGGTGGAAAAGAGCACAGAATTTTCCCAGTGTCTATGACTGTCTCTTTCAGCCATGAAATGTCTGCAGTCATTGGTGTTTTGCCTTCAAATCAATGGATTTTGCTCTTTTGTCAAGCAGGTTTTAACCTCCCAGGTTTACTGGCATTGCTTCTGATTTACAAAGATGTAGGAAGACAAAGAAGGCACTTTCCTGACTCGTTCCTGATTGATAATATAGAAAAGCACACTATACCATGGCAAATAAACAGAAGAATTTTTAATAGTGTTGCTTTTTCTTTAAATTAGGACAGAAAAAGAGTAGCCACAGCTTTTCATGTAGCTATTGCACTTTTTCTTTTTTTTTTTTTTTTTTTTTTTTTTTAATTTGCATTTTGGGGTTCAATTTTTAATTTCTAATCAGAGAAAGGAAAAATAATTTGTTATGTGGTGCTTGTTATAGCTAAGCAAATTTTTTCTATGGACATGACATAGCAGTACTGGGAAAGATTCAGTAACTCGACAAAAATCCTAGTCTGCTGTGCACAGATCTTTGTATATGAGCCATTTAGTGTGTATGTCTGCATATGCATATATAGATATCTGTCTGTGTACCTATTTATTTTGTCTTATCTGTATTACTCTTCTGGTTTGCATCATTAAATGGAAGTAGGGCACCCAATGTGGTACTTCCTGATACCACGATACTATAAACAACTGTGGACAAATTTTAAGGCTGTTGTTTTGCAAGGGATGAGTTAATTTCCATTTCTTTCTGCCATAGTTTTGAGTTTATTCATGTGTTTTAATGACGTCCTACCCTTTAAAAATAATTTAACCTATATGAGATGCCAGATTAACCCTCAGTGCTTGCAGTTGTGCTACTTTGACCAAAGTGGACCTCCTCTTGACAGTGGGATAGTTTTCACACCTTTTTCCAAGAGAAGGAAGTGAACATATCTGTTCTTCACACCAAAGAAATACTAATATTTCTTTCTCTGATGCTGGGATCTCTGAAAAGCAACTCTCACTGTGACAAATAGCGTAGCCATAAAATGGTTCCTTGTCTCTTCATTTGTGTGTCCAATTAAAATACAAAGGTACCACAAAATAAACAGAAGATGGCAACACATGCCTCCATTCCCTTTTCTTCTGAGTGTGGCAAACAAACTTTGCAACTTTTTTTTTGCAGTTCAAGATGGAGATATTCCAGCCCTCCTTGAAAATTTTAGAACTCAATCCAGTGATGGAGGGGAGCAGAAGCACATCTGTGTCCTTGCTGCCAAAAGAGACATGACAGGGCTGTATTTGGCACCTTCGTGCCTGCTGTGCTGTACCTTGCTCTAAACAGTAACTTTGGAAGAGCAAAGCAGGAGCCTTCCTTGGACGTTTTCTGTATGTCTTTCTCCTGTCCACAGAGCAGTCCACAGAGCAGTTCTCTGCATGCTAACTAACACCACGAAGGAGGTGGGGGCTCTGTAAAGATAATTCTGGTTTCTATTGTTCTCTGTAGTCACAGGAAAATGAACACAGCCTCTCAAAAAGTTCCCTCCCACGGGAAGATACTCAAGGAGAGAAAATTGCTATGAATTTGCCCTCTACTTCAGACACTTACTTGCTCACACAGTTCTATAGTTGTCAAATGTATTTATACATATAAAATAGCAAATGTTTGATAGTGCCTTTTGTCCCCTGGGACAAGATCATCTGCATATTGCCGACGGGGCTTTAGGCACTGTGTAAGCATGAGTGTTACATGACAACAGCAGGCACATCTCTCCTGGACCCAAGCAGGTTAGTCCACCTGTGACAGGATGGAATTGGGCAGAGCTCTGCTTCATGGCCACAAGTCAAGGAGTTGAACTGCCCCACAGATGTTACAGTCTGAGTGAGGCATTTGGGGAGCATCTGCACCCTGGTCTGTATTCTGTGACTCCCAGGAAGCTGCCACAGCAATGCCTGTCTTCCTGGGGGAAGTAAGTGAAAAAAGTCATCTTTGAATTTGTTTTTAAGTGGCTGAAGAAAGGAGACAGTTAATTTTCTGTACATTGTACTTAGCTTTTTTTTTTTCTGGTTTTTTTTTTTTTTTTTTTTTTTTTTTTTTGTGTGTGTGTGGTTTTTTCTTTGTTTGTTTTGTTTTGTTTTGGTTTTTTTTTCTTTTTCCCTGAAACTGACATAACATACTTAGAAACTGTCTGGGCAAAGAAATGCTTCTTAAAATTACAAGTTGATGAGGTGGGAGAAAGGGAGAAATTCTGTTCCTAGATTGCCAAAAGCTCTGCCCCTGCCTATATCAATTGTGGCCCAACATTTCTCTCTAAAACTACAGGCAAGTTCTGTGGGACTCACCAGTCACAATGTGTGTACCCTGCCACCATGGGGGATGTAGAGATCTGCCAGAGCCTTCTGATTCTATTCATGGGCTTGAAGAAAACGATCCAACAATGAGAAGTGCTCAGGAGATAGCCCTGGCACCAATCCCATGACATCCTAGGGGTGACTGGACAGAAACTCTCCTTTCAAATGCAGCAGGAAGCTGAGTGCCTCCATATGATATTAACGGGACCAGAGATCTTTGCAGATTAAGTCAGCGCAGTTTAGTTAATTTTAGTGTTGCTACCCTAATTTTCAGCAGAAATTTTAGTCTTGAAAAGGATTTTCTTGTAAAAATAAAATACTCTTTCTGCCTTGAAGAAATATGAAGGGAATAAAGAGAAAATTCTGGATTATAGAATTCTAAACAGGATAGATTTGCACCCAGCAAAAAATGAAAACCCAGGAGTCTGCCATAAAGCAAACACTTGCCTAACAAAAGTGTGCTGAAGAAGGGTGTTTTAGACAGCATCAAGAACATCAGTGAAGCCCCAAAAAGAGAAGAAGAAAAAGCCTCAGTCGTAACTGGCAGCAAATAAAAGGTTGTTAACCACATGGAGATCTGTCTTTGGACACTGCCAAATTGAAAACTGAACGGAACATAATTTTGAAGATTATAACTGGAGAGATGATTAGAGGCATAGGGGAAGCTTTTTCAAGGACTTACTAAGGAAATGGGATTGTAATTAGAAAAGGAAATGGAATCAAGAGAAGATTTCTAAAAGGTGAAGAGAAAAGGCTTTTGTAAATAGTAAAAACACATGTTAAGAAGCCAAATTGACAACACAATGTTAGTGTGAGTTCACTTGTAATTTTTAGCCTGAAAATGATAGAGAAGTGCATTTTCAATCTAATTACTTGAAAATTTATTTCACTTTTACAGCTCTATCAGAAATGACTTATAAGATTCCACACTTGTCAGGAGAAAATGGAGATGGTCTTTCAGTCCAGGAGTGGCCAATACTGCAGATGTGCTTATTTCCATGTGTGCATTCCCCACTGATATCACTGATTTGCATATGAACATTAACAAGACTAGAAACTGAATAAATACATGTGTCTCTTTTAAGGCCTGGTTTTGTTTTTGTTTTTGTTTTTTGTTTTTTGTTTTTTGTTTTTTTTGTGGGGGTTTTTTATGTGGTTTTTTTTTTTTTTTTTTGGTTGGTTTGCTTTTGGTTTTTGGTTTTTGGGTTTAGTTTTAAATTTTTTCCCTGTAAAGACAATTTAGAGGGAAGAAAACATATCAGATTAGACATTAGGAAACAGTTCTTTACTGTGAGGGTGATGAGACACTGGCACAAGCTTCCTGGAGAAGCTGTGGATGCCCCATCTCTGGAAGTATTCAAGGCCAGGTTGGATGGAGCTCTAGTAGAAAGTGTTCTTGCCCACATCTGGGAACAAAATTATTTTTAACATCCCTTCCAACCCAAGCCATTCTATGATTGTAAGATTTTTAATTCAATGTTTCATATAGGTTTCCTTAGACAACTGCCACCCAGAAGACCGGCTCACTCTGGAAGTCTAAATGGAGAGGTAATGAAGAGAGGAAAGTCAAAACCACAGTTCCTGAGCAGCTCAAGAGCTGATTTGGCATGAGACCTCTATCACATGGCAACACTGGGTCTCTCCTCCATGGATTTTCCTGGCTGAAGGGGAAAGCAGGCCGTAGAGGACAATGAAGCTGAAATCTCCATTGCCATTTGTGGTGCAACACAGTCCCCAACCATCTCTGTCTGGTGTGATCCTTGGGTTGTCCCAAGTCTCTTCTAGACTGCAGTAAAGACCAGCAGCCTGGGGAATCCAAAGCTGGCCCTCACATTTGTCTGGGTAGTTAGAAAAAAAGAACAAATGGATTTCTATGACTCTACCCTGGCAAATTTCACTTCTAGAATGTGGCCTTAGTGGTCCATGGAGTCTGTGTGGGTTGCCTGCCCTGAAACAAACCCAGCTTTAGGGGTCTGCAAGCTGGAGAATTACTGACTTTACTTCTGGAGAAGTCAAAGTGACTGCAGTCTTGTGAAAGCTGGCATCAGGACTGGTCATGAGAGTATTGGTTACAGGGACACCACACAGAAAGCAAGAAGTGAGGGTAGGCAAACCCCATTGATAAAATCCCAATAGCATCTCCAGTTCATAATTGGTGAACATCCACGGCCTCATTCCAAACTTGGCTCTTCAGGTAATGCTGATGTAATGTTTCTTATCAGAGAGTATGATTCACCCAGGTACATCTTGCATAATCCTTTTCCCAAAAAGCCATAGAAACCTGTTGTTTCACTGCACAATGAAAAGGTGTCAGGAAAAGGGGATTTTATGCTTGCTGGGTTCAGCTGACATGTCTCCATATCAGCTCACTGCAGATTACTAAGGTACACTTGGGATAAATTAAGTGACTGAAGTGAAGTGTGTAAACCCATCCACAGCAAACACATTGCCTTGTGGGCTATATTTGCAGAGATTATGATTATTGTTTGAGTTTAAAAAAGTAAATAAAGGAGTACTTTTCTATATGCTGTATCCCGTCTTTGAGGTGGAGAATGCCATAATCCAGAGAGTTGAACTCAAGAGCAACTGTTGGGAGGCTTAGAATCTACATGGCCTTACTGATGGCCTACCTTGGGCACGTGTGGCATGAATGCTGGTCCTGGCTGGCAGCATCAGAGCAGCTCTGAACAGGCTGCGTGTCTACATCGTCTAGTGCTGTACCTCGCAGAGATACTAATTGGGTCCTGGAAGCAATATAGGCATGGCAGCATGTTGCTGTGTCAAGCTAATTAGTGGTGCTTCTAACAAGCACAGGTGCAGCAGCAGGTTGACATGGCTCTGGTGCTGCCTGTTCAGAGCTACCCCGGCTGCCTCTGCGCTGAGCTCTGCACGACGGCAGAGCTGTCACCTTTCTCACACCATTAACCTCCCTGGGCAAAAATGAGGTGGTTTGAAGTGAGTGGAAGATTTTGTTATATACATATGTGCAGAGCCTTAGAGTCTCCATCTGTGAATCTGGGCATAATAAAATGCATCTGCCTTTGCAAATCACTGAAAATCTACAAATGAAAAGTGCTGCATGTTGTCAGTGTTAGGATCTCTTAATTCTTACTCTTCGTTATACTCTTTTCCTTGCCTTATAACATATGTGCTGAGACAGAGGTTGCGAATTTCAACCTTCCAAAAAAAAAAAAAAAAAAGATAAACGTTGGAAGGGGACGCAAAAAGCCACTGAGCACTGAACAAAATACGAGCTGAGTTTGTATTATTTATACAGTTTTGTATTCTGCCTACTGCCGAGCACATGAAAGTTGAATATTCCCTGTGCTTTAGAACAGGGAGAAAGTAGCAGCAGAAACTGAAGCAGGATGGTTGGAATTGCAGGTGGGAGAATAATTCATAATGGATAATTTATTCAGCAAAATTTTCCTCTTAAGTCTTCACAAATTATTCTAAAACAGATTGCTGTTTTCTCAGATTCGCTTGTTATGTGAAATTATTTACTGAACAATTCTTTTAAGTTGTTTGTGAATTTAAATTGTAGAAAGTGTGTATGCTTTTGATTTGACAAAAAAAAAGCTCCACAGAGCATGCTTTTGTGAGCTGACTGGAGTGATGCTGCCTTCCCTGGCCTCCATCTGCCTCCGTATAACTCCATGAAGGTTTGGATCCTTCTCTAGTGGGACAGCTTCTCAGAAGGGAGATAAATCAGCATTTCTGGCACCAAGTCCAAATTCCTGACCATTTTTGGTTTTTAACACTTTGCCAACACAGGGGTAAAATACTCCTTTAACATTTCACAATAGTGACGCAAAAAGCCTCCTTCCTGAAAGGTTGTTTATTTTTCTAGCCATTTCATCTCCTCTGACAGAAGTGTAACCTCCCTTTGTCCAGTTTCTGACTTCTCAAAGTCCTTCTCTCAGCCTTTGCAGCCACAGTCACATTATTCCCATTCACCTGTGGTCTCCTTCATCCTTCTCTTTACCCTCACCATGAATAATTGTTTTGGGAGGTTTCTGAGATTCTTGAGGAGCAGATACTGGTTTGTATTGGATGTGGGGGGTTTGAACACACTGATCTGATGATTCCGGAGAAAGCATTTGAATAAAAAAGCTTTTCCTCCTCATCAGCTGAGCTAAAGTTGTTCCTTCCCTTATGGTACAATATGAGGGGAAGATGCGGAGGCATTAGCCATGTGGCTAGCCCACATTCCAGGTGGCTATTTTGTCACCATGCCATCAGCACTGCTGTCCCCTTTCCCTAAAAGCAAGAATAGGTATGCCCGTGCTGGCCTGTGAGTGAACCTGATTTTCAGCAATTGTGGGGAGGGGTAGAAAGGTTTTCCTGTGTATGAGCTAGTAATGATCCATCTGCAGAACGTGCCACTTGCTTTCCTTTGCGTGGGATGGTAAGAGATCAATTAGAGCAAGAAAGTTCACAGCCCACTTAAGAAGCAATATTCTCCTTTTATCTCATTTCCTTCTCAGGTTTCTACCCTTTTACAGCTGTGTGGCTGGTGTGCTAAATGCTAATGTGAAAGTACTTTATACAGTGCCAAGCAGACATTCTTGTGGAAATGAATTCTCCCTTCTCAAGTTTGTCTGTTACTTTCTCACCTCCCTACCCGGCTGATCTGATAGTCCCTTGGTATTTAGGGACAATCCTTGAGGTGCCTGGCCAGCTGCCCATGCCTGCTGACAGCCTGATGCTTGCCTACTTCTGAGAAGGTTTGCTGCAGTCTCTTAATTTTTCCAGGCAGGCAAGGATTAAATAGTCTTTTTTTTTTTTTTTTTTTTTTTTTTTTTATTACAAAAAGAGTTAACTGGTATTTGATCAGCAGCTTAAATGACTGAACGGACTTTGCTGGATAAAATATTCAGCAGGTTTTTTTGTGGTTTTGGTTTGTTTTTTTTTTTTCCTTTCAGTCATTCACATTTGTTTGTGATTTCCCTCTGCCCTTTTAAACTAGCTCTTCTCGGTGATTATTGGTCTAATTGTATCTAGTCTATTTAGGTTCTTGTATTAAGCTCATCACTGTGGTGTCTGAACATCAGATCAATGCCATGTAATTACAGTCACACAGAGCACAATCAACAATTATCAGCGATCACTTTCAGATCTTGCAACAAAGAAATGTTATCTGAGACATTGCTGCAGGATTTCAGATTTCCAAATATTTGCACTTCTAATTAAGCAGATGGAAGACCTGCTGGTAATGAGAAACCAGGTCTCAGAACTTCTTCCATAGCTAATTTCTGCCCAGACCAAAATAAATTATGCTGCAACAATTCTTTTCCAAGGTAAATAACACAACACACCACTTGGCAAAATGCCTCACAACAACAAAAAAAACCCAGAGAAGTGTTTAAAGGTATTGCACTCTGTAGGAGATTTTCACACCACAGTAATAAATGCAACACAGCAAAAACCTACAGCTAGCAGAAGGGAATGCCTTCTTATCTAACTGCTCTGGAGGATATTTGCTGATCAATCCTATGAAAGGATGATATGCTTCTCTGTGTGTCCAGGGGATGAAATAACAAGCCTGAAGGCAATAATGCTCTCATATCATGTTTGAGAATTTTACAAATACAGCATGAGGCTCTGTGACTCAGTCTGAATGGAATTTTTCTTAGCACATGAATTTTACATGATATTTAGATACTAGCTCTTCTGGGCAGTTTTCCTAACACTGTGCAATGTTTGTTTTAGGTGGGTTTTTTATCATATTGGTAAATACCGTGATACATTTTGTGAAATGTGTGAGAAAGGGTAGCAAACCTGAAAATTTTAAAATTACCAGGATATTTGATTTGTCTCTTTTTTACTTCTACAAAGTTTCAAATGCCTTTTGTTTGAAAGGAAGAAATAAAAAGCAGCAAAGAAATAAGAGTTTAGTGCAGTCTTCACATGTGTTTTGCTTTTATTTTTTTTCTTCTCATGGTCTCTCCTTAGACTTTAAATTCTGCTTCTTCTTAAGAAATATCCTTATGTTCCATATTAATTAAAAGGAAAAATCAAACAGATAGGTAGGATTTTTTTTTGTTTGCTTGTTTTTTTGGCAACAACAGCACAAAAAGTCCATGTCTTTTTGTTATTTACAAATCTGTAAAAGCAACAATTCTTGTCATTATCAAATTTCCATATAGAAAACTGGTATGCATGTGGGGGTGTAATAACACAATTTGATATTCTTGTAATACCAGTTTTCTATAAATAGGGTAATCTGTTATTTATCATTGGAACTATTCATTAAAATAAGAAAAAATATATACAGTATGGGCATCTGTTACTAGATTTTTAGTTGACTGACAGTTTTTAATCCATTTAGCCAATGCTAAGTGAACTTGCTGGAATACAAGCCTTTTCAAGAGGTCTTTTCAGCTTATTCCTGATATGTTCTTATGCCCTTTCTTATGACCTTTGGAAATGTATTTGTTTTTTAAAGATTGACTCCTAGAGTCAGGTGAGTGCATGAAAATTGCAGCTTCTATAAAAAACCAAAGGTTTTCCTTGTACAGAAAAAAGCTGAAAATTAGACTTTTAGGGTTCAAAAGGAGTGTAAACAGAATACAATTTATTTTTTTTAATAAAGGCATATTTTTAAGCTATTACCAAGGCTTAAGAGGTCAGACAAAAAGGTTTTGACTACTTGGATTTTGTAACAATTTTAATAATATACTATTTTTTAAATCTGCAGTATTATTGAAATCTTACTGACCAGTGCTCTAGGATTACATACAGGGGCTACCACACTTCAGCATGTTTACCACACTGTTATTTTAAGCATAAAGCATCCACCCTTGGTAATGAAGTACAGAAAGTCAATGTGCATAAGCTACCTACATGATTGTATTTGTGTTTTACCTTTGCATCTTGAACCCCTATATTAATATTTTGTCTCAGATCTCCACTGCTCCTGTCTCAAAAAAATAGCCAGCCTCTCAGCAGTGGAGCTGCATTTACATGGCAGCCAAACCCAGGTGAAAACTGACAAAGTATTACAGATCACTTTTATAACCTGAAATTGCTTGTATTGATAATTTTAATGTTTCCACTCCAAATTTGTCTTTTTAATTTTTTCAAAGAAAGTTCTGAAAAGTGCTCTAATGCTGGTATTCACTAGTGTGAATTTCCAGACAGACTGGGAGGGAATTTTCCCCTCGGTCTCTCTCCTGCTCGTGAATGGAAGTTTGATCACTTTCTGTTGTCAACATTTGTTTTCTTTTCTACTTGATGCACATCTTCTGCATAATAAATAGCATAATTCCAGCTCCTATGGCTTCAGATGGCACAGTGCCCTCTGCTCGAACTCTTTGGAGAGGGAAATACTCCAGCTTACCGTCAGAGTTTCATTTGCAAGCTTTACTTTACCTTAGCCTTATTTTAAAAATTTCAAAGCTTTGCCTCCACAAATCAGGTTAAACTGTACATTACAAGGGAACTGCTTGACCTTGAAGCAATCCGTTCTGAAGCAGAGGTGACGGAGGGGTTGGCAGGCAGGATTTATTGTGCTCAGAGGAATGCAGAGGGAGCACATGAACATAAATATACAGAGAAACAGGAGCGGGAATCGCAGATGGATCTGGCAGATAAGACTTGGGCTGTATCTGTAAGTAGGTCGAAAGTGTGATGGTATCATCTCCAATGGAAATACAATTCAAAATCTTGTTTGGATGGTATATGATGCCAGACAAGCTTCATTGGACAGATAAAACATTATCACCATTATTCTGGTAAGACTGCAGCGTAAGTAGGATACTCAACTTATATTACATGCTTGAGAGGTTTGGGGCAAAATGTGTAAGGTAACTGGAAATATTGTGAAGAAAACACTGAACAGTGCCACAGCTGGAGTGGGCTGTGGGATAAAGGACTTGGAGGGCTGCTCACTGAGGCCATGGCAGCAAAATAAGGCAGGTAGCAGAGTTAGGTGCCCACTTAAAAACTTCTGGATGTGACACATCTGGATTGAAGATCCTGGCTCTCATTCCTCAAAGCAAGAGGAAGAAATGACAAGCAGAAAGGTTTGGATGTTTTTAACTGGTGGTTTAACCCCAAGGAAACGAAGAGGTCACAGTGCCCTATAAAAAAAAAAAAAAAAAAAAGGAGACCCTTCTCATTAAAATTGAGTGGGAGATGTGCTTGTGTGCCCATTTAGGGAAACAATTTTTGTTTGCTGGAACTGATTTTCCAGTGCATTCCCTGGACTGATGAGCTGGTATTGTTGTTGTGAGCAACTTTTTTAATGCTCTAGTACTTTCTTGCTGGGATGAATGCAGTGGAAGTCAGAATGCTTTTTTTTTTTTTTTTTTTTTTTCAGTAAGACCTTGCTTTCTGGTAAGTTCTTGCCAGGTAGAAACCCCAAACAAACCTACCCACTTCCATCCTTATTGTATCTCCATATGCTGGCAGCCCACCTCTGCTTTCTGCAACTCTGATTCCTCTTTGGTCTACAGCTCTCTGTCATATTTCTTTCAAGGTCTTCAGGGCTTCAGCTGCCCCAGAAAGTAGAACAAAAAAGCATGCTGAAAACATTGAAAGAGCGGACTGGAGGAGAGAGATGAAAGGAGATGAGTAGGCGTGGGAAAAAGAGACAGAACAAGCACAGCTGTAGAGTCAGAAAAGACTACATATTTATTTTCTTTAAAAAGGTAAGTGGTTATGTTTTGAAAAGCTCCTGCTGTTGTACTTTCCAGAAGTAAAGCCTTTTATTTGAGCTTTTTTTCATTCTCCTGAGTCTTTTTTCCTTTCTCTCACTCGCTATATTAAAGGTTTAGGATGTGACCTTTCAGAGCATGGTTGGATTTTTGGGCCCCTGGATGATAGTGGCTTATTATGTACATATTTGCATAATGAGTTAATTAGGCATAATATGTGGTTAAAATTAACTACACTGCACTCTTTTTATAGAAAGTCAGCACAGATTTCTACAAAGTGTCTCCTTAGACACCCTCTTGGGGGCCTGTTAGGATTCCCTGCCCACTTTCACATGTCACTAAGTTCTGGTGATTAATTTGTGAACTCTGACACTTCATCTATGCAGATTATACATATAAACCCCTCCACTCTGAAATTTTAGCGTTATGTAACATTCTAGTTTGCTATTTATTAAAAAAAAAAGAGGGAAAGAAATTCAAGCCCAGGCGATTATAATGAAGGATTTGATAATGCCATCAAAATCCATCTGAAATGTACAGAAATTAAAAAAAAAAAAAAAAAAAGAAAAGAAAAAAAAAAGGAAAATCCTTTGTTGCTTTTAATGTTTTCTGTACAACTTCTGTGACAGCCATGTTTCCTCTCCTTCCCATTTGGAGATGCAATGCCACTCTGAGTGGTATTTAAACTCATGAAGCTGTTTCAGACTTTTGTGTCCACTCTGTGTTGTCTCTCACTGTAGACCTGTGGTCCTCAAGATGTTCCACATTTACCCTCTTAGCTCCCCCAAACGTGTTAAGGTTGATTTCTGGTGAGATGTTCACTGTATGAGACAAGACACAAGTGATTGCCTTATTTTTAATGTCTCTACCATTTGAAATTGGCCCTACTTTGATTAGAACACTACCACAGGCCTCTGGGGGCCCTTCACACATCAATTACACTAGAAATCCCTATTTTTTTGTACTTTGGAATGTGTGATGAGTACTGATGCCGTAGCCATGGCTATCACCCTTCACTGGGTGACCTCAGACCTGGTTTCTCTGAAACAGAGCTAAAGCTCCTAATATCACTGTTCCTTGGTTCTCTTCAGCATGGTGAGGGACAATCTAGAAAACAGATTTTTGTGCCTTTTTTAAGTGTGCAGGCTTTCTCCATGGCTCTAACACTATTATGCAGACATATCCCAGCATCTCCCTCATGGCAGTGCATTTCCAGTGATCTGTGTGTCGTGGGTCTACACTACATGCACCTGCTACTATATTGTTTGCTCCAGGTGATGTAAGGAGAGCTGCAAGTAAGAGGAAAGAACTTTAGCTATGTGTTTTTCCTTTTACTGATCATACACCTCGCTATTTTCCTACCATCCCTTTCTCCTTCAGGCATGTAAAGCTCCTCTGGGAAAGAACTGGCCACTGCCCAAGACAGCGTGCTAGAGTAGATGGAGTGACAGCCTAATGCATTTAAACAACATCTAGGTAAGAACTGAATCCAAAGTAGAATTTAGAAAACAGCCCTAAAGGCACACTCACTATTTTTTTTCTCTATTAAAATCCAGAAAAGGAAAACCTGCTTTTACTTAATTCTCAGTGTTCAGTGTTTTGCACTGCAGGAGCAATAAATGGCTGGTAACCAAAGCTGGTATATGCCACCAGGGAGGGACTCAACACAATTCTATATGTATATTTATACAGCAGCTGCTTTCCATAGGCCATTCTCTGGCCTCAGAAACAAAGGTGGATGAATTAGATTGTTTCACCACAGTGAAATAATTGAAGAAGTATGAATTGAGTTGCAGTCTTTCTTCAAAGAGTTTATTCCTATAGTTATTAGCCCCAAATCTGGAACATGTATATGTCTCCTGAACAAGAGAAAAACTGCATAGACGAAACTACTGGCCATTGAACAATAATCTGTAGTTGCATAAAAATGATTTTCCATTCACTTTTGTATAAGCCACATTGTGCTAACTTTGCATCACAACCTCTTTAAGCAGAGATTAAAATATATGGTTATTGAGCTGTACAGTTAGTTGTTTAGACACCATAGAAAAATTTCACGAGTGGGACAGGAAGAGATAAAATCAATCTGCAAAGGCCATAAATAAAATGGATTATTTTTATATGTTTGCTGGAGTGTTTGACAGGGGAGTTTTGCTTGAATTCTGACTGGTGGGTTTGGGGATTAGAAGTTTCTTCCCAAGGAATGGCATGGCTGCTGGGTGAAGCAAAGACTTTCCACTTTCCTTTATAAGAAAATCTCCAGAGATGAAAAGAGGATGTAACGGGTTCATAAATTGGGTAATTCCAGAAGAGTATGTTAATGAAGAGTATGCCATTGAGTTTCCATGGATAGAAATTCCATTGTTGGTAGAATCAGCTGGAAAATTTCAGAAAAAAAGTTATAATAAAAAAGTGTAGATGGATTGAGATGGACATCTTTTTCAGAATTATTTACTTCTGAAAAAAATTCCACTGCATAAGATTTCCAACAACAGAATGGATTTTTTGTCTCTTTTTCACGCTAGCTGGGGTGACAGAAATAATTTGTTCTGCCATCCTTAGCATGCATGCTTTTAGGACTCTCATCTGGTACAGGTTCCTCCTGTGCCTAATTCCCATCTCAGCTGTGAACTTTGGACACTAGTTTCATATGGGATTAAAAGCAGGTCTTGCGCCAGGGCGTTTTTATGTTCCACTTCAAGAGGAGGAAAGAAAGAAGGAGTACAGATCAGCGCTTATGCTGTTAGTAAGGAATTTGAGTCCTTATTCTCCTGTTTCCTAGCTACAACTATTATTATAGAAACCTAGAAGATTTCTGATTTATCTCAGATATTTTCACTGGGCAGGGAAAAGGTTGTTTTTTTTTAATCCATTAACTCTTTAGGAAGTTCCAAAGATGTGCTGATTGAACAGGATGTCCCAGTGTCCTTTCCTTAGCCGTCTGTATAAAAGCATGATTTTATAACTCAAGAAAGCCTCTCTGTCCTCTAGATAAAAAAAAAGGAAAGAGAATAATAAGATAACATGGATTTGGATCCACAAATGCCCTGTTATAGTTATTTGAAACTCTTCAAAGGACTCTGGGCTTGAGAGAGATGGAGGTGTAGTGTAGTCAACCATATCACAGGCAGACAACCCAAAAGAGACATTTATAAAGGAAAAAACTGCAAGTAAGTAAAGCAGGTTTTCAGAAATCAACATGAAAACAGAATCTGCTATAATCGTCCTGAAAGGGACAGATGTTGGCTTTCCACCCTCAGCTTGTCTGGCCTATTCTGTCACTGAATGCTGAAGCTCACAATGCTTTTTTTCCCTTCAATTTCAGAAGTGTCAGACAGGAGACACGGTGCCAGTGAAAAAACTTATACCCATCTCTTGTTAGCTAACTGCGGTGTTTTGTTTCACAGTTACGTGTCTGCACAAGCCATCATTGTGTCAGTCATAATTACCACCTATTCAGTGGCTCCCTTCAGGTTTCATCACCTTTGCAGTATTAAGCAGCCAGCTGCAGGAAGCAGTCAGCTGCCCTGGAGCAGCAACCGTCAGCCTCTGGATTTCAGGGTATAATTGCTGCCTGAGTGCAAACAACTCCCTCCTTCCCACATTAAACACCCAATCCACCCCTTTTTTTTTTTTTTTTTTTTTAATTTGGCAGAGATCAGAGCCCCATCAAATGCACTTTTTGCCCAGCATAAGAAGACAGACCCACTCTTCTGCAGGGACAACACAGCATGGACAGGATGGGGGACTGTGCAGCTATGTGTCTGCGCCAACCTGTGCTACTCATGAAAATGTGGCCCAGCACTCCTAATTGGAAAGTGGCTCCAGCTTGCCTGTAATCCCCTTTTTCTCTCTACTGTGAAACAATTGAGCATACCTCTAGCACTGAAGTCTAACTGCAACATCCTTGATGACCCTCAATCTGACCTCCCTCAGATGTGGGAGATTACTCTCCTGAGTAAAACTTTGGAGTACTTGTGCCTAAATTTACTTCTCAAGAGCTATGCTCTTGTGGAAGAACCAGTAGATAAGTCCTCATCTGGGCCAGACAGGCAGAAAGAAATGGTAATATGAAACCCTGGAAACTGGGAGGCAGCTTCAGAGCATTCCTGTCAGGCTGCTGCATGGTTTCACATGCCAACTGCCTTTCCTGTCTTGCCATCCTGTTTACCGTGTTTTATAAATTCAGCTTTGGCTGCATGACCCAGACCAGCAGGCCTGCCAACAATCATGTTGCATTTTGTTAACTGCTTATGACTTCTGGACAGTGCGCTGCTGTGATTGTCACACTCTTTCACTTAAACATATGGCACATGGAGACACAAACTACTCCAGCATGCAGCTTTTCATGATGGATTTTTTTACATACCAATTGCAGATACTATTTGTGGCTGCTGAGATTGGCGTGGTCTAATCCTGGAAGCAGAGAAAATCCTCTACTTTGAGAAGTACCTGGCGTGCTGGGTTTCTTTGGCTCAATTAGGAAAGCCGAAGATGCTGTCAGACTTTTCTCAATCCGTCAGAAATGCTACCAAGCTGGGCTAAGTATGTGTATCATGTTGGAGAGAGAAGAATGACAATAAAAGCTTGGTGGGAGTAAGAAGTGTTGAGAGGCTAACTGAGGAGAAGAGCTATTTCATTTGTATCAGAAATGAGGAAGAATTTAGAGATGCAAAAATTCTGCCTGATTAAGGTCCCCACATAGTGAAGTTTATAACATATTTGTCACTACAACATATACAAGTGGGAAATTTTCTGAGGTGCTTCCTCATATGCTTCCTGCATATGAGACTTTATAACTTTGAGACCAGGTCACCATAAGAAAATGTAAAGCTGTCAAATATTAAAGCTAATATTCAAATGAGCAAACAGAAAGCATAAACCCCTCCAAATACCTGCAAACATTCCTCCAAAGATGCACAAACCATCTATGTGCTGCAGGAGTTCTCTTAATTTCCTCTCTTCATATAGGTTGATTCTTTAGTTTTGAGTCTGAATCAGAGAAAAAGATTCTAAGGGATTTTACATGAGTTTCTTGCCACAAAACTGTGAATTGACAATCAACATAGATATGGCCTGATGAGAAGAAACTGGATAATGATCACTGACCCCTGTTTTTTTTTGATGAGGTGAAACATGGCACAAATTTGAGGAAGGGAAAACCTGGAGGAGAAATGGATTCTAATTTCTTAGAGACATATTGCACTCTTCAAACTCACGTATTTTCCACCAGACTTGCTGGATTTGAAAATTTGCAAGAGATACAGCAATAAAACTATCCAACTTCACCAATCTCTTTAATGTAGAAGAGTTAATCATGAATCTTCAAGTAGAATATCTGAGCAGCTGTTACGCTTCACCAACTGCTGCTTTCACTTGTAGTAGTGATTCATACTGCCAAACTGCTTTGTGGTGCTTTGGCATGAGGAACATTAGTTTTAGATCCACTGTAAGCTAGGTCATGGGAAATATCTAAAACGTTTTGGCATTTCAAGCTTTCAAAATGCTGTGATCCACCAGAATGTGTTGTCATAAGAAAAAATTTTATATGTAAGTGGTTGTTACTGACATAATTTTTCTTCATTTTCCTTGGCCTGTTGACCTACATTCAGTCCTGAAACTCTCTTTTCCTCATATTCCTTGCTTGATACTACTGATGTTTCTCTTCCTTTCTTTTAAAACATTGGCATTAAAAAAAATGTAGTTTAATTTCCAAATGTTATTGTAAAGAATTGTGCCTGTCTAAATTTACCTCTTCACAGTCAGCTTCTCTTCTGCCATCCATCCCATGCAAGTGCAGTGCTATCCTATTGTCCCACTTTGCTCCCAATTTGGAACAAGCTATGAGCTTGCTCATGAGTGTTATTTCTCTTGTGATTTAGTGGACTGGAGTGGAAATTGACTCAGTACATTGATAGAAGTGGAATGGACTGGAAAAGAAGAAATTAGCAAATAACAATTGCTAAGGTGCCCAACTGATCTAAGTACATTTCATAGTTGAAGAGCCTTGAGCTAAATATGGGCCGGAATCTCGATTGTGAATAAACTGGAATTGCAGGAAAGCTCAAACCAAGACATGCTATCTTCTTTTTTTCTAGAAATACATCAAATCCACTCAATAAAACAAAAAATGCACATAAACCATCTGTAGCTTCTGTCATGGGACAATTGGAAACTGTAACTGAATGGTTCTAAGGATCCTCTTACCTGGTAGTTAATCAGGAATACATGAGATATGCACAAAACATTTCATTAAGCATTTTTTTTTATTTGCTTTTACCAACAGCAATTTTATGAAGTCCATTCTGGATGAACAGAAACTGTTTGGAAACACCTGGTTGTTAGTGAGCCAAACCAAACCTGGACATGGTGTGGTGTAACTGTATTTTTGCTGAAAGCTCACCAGGATGCTATGTCAGACAAATGTGCTCCTACAGTACAGGTGGCAGGAAAGGCTTGGCCATATGGAGAAGCATTGCTGTTGCTGTCACTGCCAAGAGCTGTACTAGATGCCCCACAAAACAGAAAGAGGATTTACTGCAGTCGAAGGGGCTTGTTAGCTCTGTTGGTCATAAGATAATGAAAGCAAAAATGTTTTCCTTCGTTAGAAAAGGCAGAAAGAGTGATGTTAGCTGAACAGCGGTCAGTATGAAGTGAATGATGCAGTTATGCAGGAAAGGAGCTATAGGAAGGCCTTATCGGTATTGCAGCCAAGATAAAGAAAGTATTTGCCACTCTGTCCCCCCTATCTTCTCTGAGCATATCAGCAGTGAGATCATGCCTATTGTCACTCTTACCATGAGTTATGTGATTCTTTCACTTTTGAACTGGGCTCTGGCCTGTGATGCCCTCTGTGTCACTCACAGTTACGCAGTAACTGAGTGAATTTGTATCTGCAGACACAGCAATGAAGACAGTGACCTGCCAGCTTTTCAATTCTACCCCCAATCAAAGAGGGATTTATTTCCTGATAGGAGTGTAAAATTTAGAGAAAATGGAGTTTACGGCTTCAGATAGTTGCTGGGCATCATCCTGTCTAAACTTAACCACACACCAAAGGCAGCCCAGATAGGCAGAGACACCTCAGACATCCCTTACACGATACCACTGCACAGCAGTTAACTTTCATCAGAGGGAGAAAATTTTAAAACCTTTCAGAACATGTGGAGGAACTTTTCTCCTTAGATAAAGCTGTCTAGGAAGCTGAAGCAAAGTTGAGATAAGCCTTCTCAGAGTCCTTGACTCTGCCATTTCCTCATGCCCACGCTAGTGCCCTGAGGGGAGGTCACTTGCCAGGAGCAGGCAAGAATGCCTCACAGCCTCTCCATGTACCTGTGAGGAGTTTTCAGACTGATAGATGTATCCAGCTTATTGCTTAGGCCCTGACTGAGTGTGTTGGCTTAGCCCACGTCAGCTGCAATTCTTCCAAAGAAATGTGTTTGCCGATGACTTGCTGTGGCATCTCAAGAGGTCATCCTAGACTGAACCCACTACATCTAACTACCCTTGAAAGGCTTTGTGCAGCCTGTTCTTAAGAGCCACCACAAGTAAGGATTTCACCAGAAGTAAAGAACTTCTTCAGCAACTGATTTCTCTGCTAACATCTCTCCACTGTTTCCCTAAGGTATTTTAAAATGCTTAATCTAAATCCTTAAGCCAATAATAGCCACATGGACAGGATCCAAAAATAGCACTGACAATGGGTGTTAACACCAGTTCAGTAACCTTAAGCTCCAGATTGTCTGCATACAACTGTTTGATGGTCATGCCAGACCAGGCTGGCACCAAGCAGCAACATGTAGGCAAAGTTATGTCATGGCTTTCCAGAGGAAGTACAGCTTCCTATTGCTCCTCTGTCTGCCTAGAAGTTTGTTGGGTAAGAGCATGGACAAAAAAAAAAACTTATTCCCCTACAGCAATCCACACAGGAAGCTCAGGATTGTGTTGCAGCCTGAGGCAGTGATAAAGGGATGTTGTGGGCATGCTCTAAGCCTGCACCAAACAGCAGAAGGAAAAGACCTTTTTTGCCAGGAAGGCCAGCTGCTCTGAGGAGAATAGTTCCTAGGCAGGAATGTTGCTTCTGGTGATTGAATTATTTCCCCTAGAACTCATTATCACATCTCCATAAGGCATTGTGTATGTCCATATGGATGGAGAGGTTTAGCCATGTCAGTGTTTTCTGAATCAGCAACCAGCCCAGAGGTTTAATGTAAGGAAACTAATTTCCTTGCTAGACATAAACACAATCCAAATCTGGTTAGAATTAACTAGGTGAAGTCTGAGTTCTTTTCTTCACCTCCATGGCATTTTTCTGTATTTCCCATAGAATGGCTCAAATGTGGTTCCTCTCCCAAGCATTTCTGGGTTGGCAGCCATGCAAGAGACTTTCCAGTGCTTTTCAAAGCTTCCTCTTCCGTCTATTTGGGAATGCAAAGAAAACAGACTGCCTCAAAATAGACTTCTTTCCATTCTGACCAAAACCACTACCTGTTGGGAAGATGGCATTTCCCCTGCCCAACCTAAGAATGGCTTTCTGAGAACTCTGCTTTTTCAGTGATTTAGATTCAGCTGGGCCGAAGCACAGCACAGGGACAATATTTAATTCTTCCTTGCTATTTTCTCTAGCTTTGATTCACTGCAATGTAATTTTGGGAGCTTAATCTAGTTTCATCAGCCATGACTGGAGCTAGAAAACAGGGCAAGTTATCTGAAGATACAGCAGGGAGATAACTAAAGGAAATTTCATTTGGCACAAATTATCAGGAAATCCTCCCAAAATCAAGCCATCAAGGAAATGATGGAAGTACATGATTTCACTAAAAATGAACCCACACGTATACCACAACATACACAAACATAAATACACAGCCCCTCTCCATCCTCTGGAAGTGAGTTTGCTTTTTTTCTGGGGCTACTACAAATATTTTAATGTATACTGGCTCCAGTCCAATCCTCTGCAATTGCTGGCAGCCATTTTATATAATCCCTGTCCTAAGTTTCACTGTCACAGCAGTTTGTACTTTGATTTTTTTCTATGCCCAGAACCAAACTCATCTGTCTGGAGCATTTCAGGTTCTGCACAAAGGTCTAAATGCAGCAGCTGGAACATCTGCCCCAAACAGTTCTTTGTCATTTACTCCCTGTGCCATAGGAGCCCTCTGGAGAAGGGCTGTGCTCCACAGGAGCATTTTGTGCTACCAGCAGCTTCTGCAGCCAAAGCAGAGGCAGCTCATGCCTGGGGACCAAAAGCAGTGTCCCTCGGGAAGTTGGGGTGTAAGGTGGCAATTACCAATAATAAATCTGCGACAGGATTGCCTGTGGGCATTGAAACTGCCTAATGTTTTTCCAGTCCTCAGAAAGCTGAGGGCTCCCAGCCCTCTCCACAGAAACCAAGGTCACCTTGTTGGAGTTTTGTGGGGATCAGGCCCCACAGGCTCTGACTCCATCTCCAGTTTGTCGGGAGGTGTATAACTTCTGGCACACCTCAGTGGCCCTAATTGTTGTCACTATTAGAGCACAAGGACAAATTGCTGACAAAGAGGGCTGCATAAAAATGCACTTGGGTGCAATAGCTGTGGCAGTATTTCAAACAGCTTCCTATTGTACATCTCCAAGAGAGAGTCAAGCACGTGGGCTTTGTAATTGTGCAACCATATCGCTGAATATGGAGCACTTAGGAGTGCTGTGTAACGTGTTGACAACTCTGCACACATAAATATGTATTGTTTTTCAGGCACAACCCAGGCAAAGGGAAAAACTGAGTTTTTATTTTAGTTTCTTCTTCAATGTCTGAGCTAACTGCTTCAAGTTTCCTTTATGAAGGAAAGTGGGAATCCAAATGACTTAACAAGCAACTCAAGGCATAGCACCTCAGATCTGTAAGTTCAGCTCCCTAAAAAATTTCTATCTAAGGCTCAGATGCTATCAATTATTCCTTTTTATTATCATTATTATTATTTTTAATTTTTTGTACAGCTATTAGCTCTTAAACTTCCTAGCTTGTTCTCTGCCTCTTTTAGGTGACTTTTCAAAATTCAGATCATTCTACAGCAAAAGCTTTAACTGTCCTTTATACCAAGATTCCTCTTTCTTTTTGACATCAAGACTTTTCTCTTTGATAACTTCAAATGTTTCTCTCTCTCTGCAGTGAGTACTTAATTCTCACCAATGGTTTTGCTTTTCTGTCAAACATAGCAGTAACACCCTGAATGTTTTTAATCTGCTTTGGCCATTGAGTGTTTTCTTTGCCTTTTTGAAAAACTTTCTACTGTATTTATGTAAAAACTACCACTATTTGTGCAACATTGTTGGGGGGGGGGGTGGGGTTTGTTTTTCCTAATTATGTAAAAATACTCTTGCATTTTAAACTCAACTAAAGCTTCCTTTATGTAGGAGAGCTGCACAACAGAGGTTTTCATCCTGTGCACTGCTTTTGCTGACTGTGAAACAAATAAAAGCCAAGCTTTTGCATTTCATAACCTTGAAGTTCTCTGAGTAGTTTCACCTCCAGGGCTGGGTAACTGAATGTTTTCAAGCAGCTTAGAGAGAAAAAGGGGGGGGGGGGGAGTAGGAGGGGAAGGCAGCAGTAAACAAGGATATGATTTCAGATTTTCATGATTTAGATTAAACCGAATAGCAGCAGCAGAAGTAGAGAGTGAGAGAGACTGTATATACAGGAATTGTAAAATTGTTAAAATAACATACCATATTAGACTTTCAACATAAAAGGACTAATGTGTTTCTCATAACATCCCACATTTTGTTATTACTTTTCACCCCAGACCAGCACAAATGGTATTTGAGTGCTGACAGGCTGGAGGGAGCATGCAGAGACCACGTTATCTGTTGCTGGGGCATAGCTGCAGATGTGGTATGTGGCGACTGTGCTCATAGCCCTCTGCATTGCTACATAGCACTTTCAGGACAGACCTGGGAGCTTTACTGGAAAAGCAAATGCACTAGAATGAGTGCATGTAGTGACTCATGAGTGGTTATGAGCTGTGCAGCACTGCTAGGATCATGGGGCAGGAAGAATGTAATTGCTCACACTAAATCATCACTGCCCCCTCTACACACCTAGGGCATTTTCATTACCACAAGTGATCAAATCTCCCTTGTTTTCCAAATATTCTGAATCCTCTAAGTTCATTGAATTTTCTCACTGCCCTGATTCACTTGCTCTATCAGTACCATGTCAAAAAAGATCTATCCCATCTAGAAATACCAGTACCGCTTTCTCTACTGGACAAGTTTACCATAAAGGCTGTTCCTTCAACAGTTGACCTTGTCTGACCTTGGCTAGCTTGTGCTGGGATAGAATTACAGAAAAGTGCACAGAGAAGTCAATGAGACAGCTTTTCAGAAAAAACTGGGAGCTATTTACATCCACTATGCAAAAACTTCAGCCCAGACCTACAGAAAACCCTTTATTTGATATGAGACACAATTCCGTATTTATAGAAGAAAGGCTGGTGATTAAAAAAAAAATTAAAAATCAGACTTTATTATACAATGAACCAAGGATTTTTAAAGAAATGCCATGTTAGGTGTTTCATGGAATGTAGGTATTCCTGGTGAAACATCAGCTGTGAGATACTGCATCCAAGAATAAACTCATAACATGCCTATGGTATTTATTGTCTGTGTTAAACAAAACCTCTTGACACTCATCATTTGAAATAATTCCTTTAGATTACAAACCAATTTGTTAATGAATGTCTTCATATATTGAAGCTGGTTGAGTGAGGGTGAATATTTTTAATCTTGAGCTACAAAAACCACATTTTCCCCCTAATGTTATGTTCCTACAGCATAGTGCAGTTACATGCATGTAATCTGCAAAATATCAATTTGCAAGCAGAAACTTGAAGCTGCACAAGGGCACGGACCTCTATCTACAATTTTCAAAATAAAGCTTACTCTTCAAAAAGCTTGAGAAGAAAGTGTGGACACTAGTAGAACAAACAGTTCCTTATGCACTGCAATTTCAGATACACACACTGGAATCCACTGGCCAGTGAAAAGTACACTGTGTAGTCCAGAGTGTGTCCCTTGTTTTCCTCTACCACGTTTATGCACATGAACAAGCATGATTACATTCATTTACAGCTCTGGAACAAGAAGGCACTCTGAGGTTTACCAGATTTTCCTCGTGTGCTGTGGCCAGTCTCCTCGTTTCTTTATGGGCTCAGCATGCCAAGACACTGAGAGACACAAGGAATAGATTTCATAGTTACAACTTACATGCAAAAGCAGGGCTTCTCATTTAACTGACCTGGAAGATGATGTCTCCTCACAGGTAGGATGGGCCAATCTCCCTCACCAAGGACATAATAATTGTCTTCCTTTTTTAAGTGCCATAGACAGTGACTTTTGACAGGAGGAAGAATGAGATTTGGGGACCAGTCTTATTTTTGCTGATGATCTTGAGACAAAAAGTTAAGGTGTGTTATGTATTTTGTTGTTGGTATGAGGCTGAGAGGCATTGTGAACATTGATAAAGTTAGAAGATAGCACAGAAGAGGCTGAAGGCTTAGGTGGTTTGGCTGAAGGAAACAGGGTGCCATTTAGAGTGCAAAAAGTAACAGAGAAAATTTATTACATAGGAGTTTTTTGGTTACAAATGACATGGGAAGAAAAACCTCTGCACTAGGGGTTAACTGTGCACAGTTATTATGAATATGTGATATAATTTCTGAAAAGGAAGTGAAAGGTATCAAAGGTAATGTGTCTTCTTTGCATGACTATGAATCTAAACCAGAGTCAGAACATATATTTTTAGTATGATAGGACTTGTAAAGACCAGTTTGTGGGAGGAACCAAGCTGCTATGTTCTGGACCAACGTGTGAAATGCTTTACATAATGCCCTCATCCATTACTTCAAGAAATGGGCTCAATGAGGAAAATGACTCTTTTCACACCTTTTGTCTTTAGTGGTGCCACCCTCATCTTTGATCAGAGTTCTTGGCTACTTTCCTAGTTTGTTGATTAGCTGGGATGTACTTTTGAAAAAACTAATAGAATTTGATTATACCAGCTGTGGCAAAATTGTTATTTCTGCAGAAGTAACTGCGTATTTGTCACAACTGGATGGACTTTGTAAGTCGTTGGAATGGAACCCTGTTGCTAGAAGTGTCCCCCAAGGTTCAATACTGGGTACAGTATTTAAGTTATTCATCAATGACTTGTGAGAAGCCACAGAGTGCCTGCTCAGCAAGTTTGCTGATGACACAAAGCTGGGAGGAGTGTCTGACAGCCCAGAGGGCTGGGCAGCCCCTCAGAAGGGCCTCGACAGGCTGGAAAGAGGGGGCAGAGGAGAACTGTCTGCAGTTCAGCAAAGGCAAATGCAGGGTCCTGCCCCTGAGCAAGATCAACCCCAGGCACCAGGACAGGCTGGAGGCTGACCTGCTGGGAAGCAGCTCTGCAGGGAAGGACTGAGGGTCCTGGTGGACAGCAAGCTGTCCATGAGCCAGCAGTGTGTGGCCAAGGAGACCAATGGCATCCTGGGGTGCTTTAGGAAGAACATTGCCAGCAGGTGGAGGGAGGTGATCCTGTTCCTCTGCTCAGCCCTGGTGAAGCCTCATCTGGAGAGCTGTGTCCCTTTCTGGGCTCCTCAGGACATGGACTTCCTGGAGTGGGCCCAGTGGAGGGTAATGAAGATGATGAAAGGACTGGAGCACCTTTGTGACAAAGAAAGGCTGAGGGAACTCAGCCTGTTCAGGCCTGAGAAAAGACAACTGAGAGGGGACCACATCAATGTCCGTAAATATCTGAAGGGAAGGTGCCCAGAGAATGTTTCCAGGCTCTTGGTGGGGTCAAGAAAATGAACAAGAGGCAACAGGCAGAAAACAATACAAAGGAAGTTTCACATTAATGTGAGGAAGAACCTTTTACTGAATGGGTGACTGAGCACTGGAACAGTCTATCCAGAGAGGCTGTGGAGTCTTCCCCACTGGAGATACTTGAGAACTGTCTGGACACAGTCTTGTGCCATGTGCTTTAGAATGACCCTCCTTATGCAGGGAGGTTGGACCAGATGGCCCACATTGGTCTCTTCCAACCCAACCCAACCCATTCTGCAATTCTTTGACTCTGTGATTCTGTGATGTGGCAGTCTGCTGCCCTGTGTCCAGACCACCCCCTGCCACAGGCTGTGCTGGCTGTCCCCTGTTCCTGGCAGTGCAGTGGGGCTCTCTCCACTGCCCTGTCCTCAGCCAAGCACAGCCCAGCAGGAAGGCTCTTGGCAATGAGAAATTCAGGTTGCTCTGACACAGTCCCTCATCTCCAGGACTGATTTTCTAACATAACTGGTATGAGAACAAGCCTCAGCGGCAAATGGCAAGCCTAGTGCTAAATATTCTTCCTATATTAAACCCAGAGACTCTGCCATAAAACTGATGTCCAGCACCTCTGTACCAAAGCGAGAAGAAAAAGGAAGGCCCTATCACTAAACCATACTTCTATAAAATGCTGTGATACAGCAGCAGGGACCTAAGAATTAAAACAGACTAAATAAAGAGCTGTCCTTGAATAGCAGGTATGATGCATGACATGTTAAATGCAAAGCACAGTGGTACCCCTGTAAAAGTAAGAGTAGGAAGGATGATTATTATCTTCAAACCATTTAATCTGTACTTAGTGAACAATGATTACAAAGGCTGCCCATTCAGTAATGAGATTCAGACTCCCTTAGTTAATTTATATATAGCAGATAACATTGAAAGAGATCTTCTTCAGTTCAATGCCACTTTATACTATAGTTGTAGTAAGTTAAATAAAGTTTTTTCTGAGCATTCATATGCAGAAATTAGTTAGTTTGAATTTGCTTGTAAATTTTCATTGGAGAGGAAACTAGGCTTGCAGGATTTGTTGAAAGTGATGGAGTTTTTTAAGACTCATGTCTGTAAAGCTTTATATTATGACCTACTATGGTGTTGTGGTCTCAAGGTACTCCCCCGGCAGAAAAAAACAAACAATAGTCTTGACATATTTTAGTTTTAGCAGGAAGTGCATTAGGAAGAATGAATTCTCAGACTTTCTAGGAACACAGAGTATGTAGCATGAATAAAAAACGACCATAAAAGAGGAAAGAATAACACAAGAGTTTCTTATGTAATCCCTGCTTATTTGCAGGCTGAACATTTATGCTTAGATTTTCTCCTCCTGCACATATGAATGATGAATTTAACATGCACAAAAGCAAAGGTGATTGTGAGTCCTCCATGCTAACAGCTATTATTCATGTGCAGATGGTAGCTGCAAGATATAGAGGTGATATAAATATTTTCCCAATTTTTCCCAATATTTTCTCACTTTTCCCAACTCAAACTCCACTCACTTGTGCTCTCCTGTGTTTGCAGTACACAAGCTTCTCTTTATCAAAAGGTCCTGAACTGTCTGAAGGAAAGCTATGAATTTGCTGGAGTATGAAGGGGTACCAGAGACATTTTCTTTTGACATAACTGTAAACCTATGGTCCAATTTAGCTAAACAGCTGGGGTTTTTTTACCTGTCTTGTTCTGCTCATCCTGTGCAATGATTGCCCAGAGAAGCTATTTATCCCAAGCAAGCTGTATCCCAGGAGCAGCCTAGTCCCAGCAGCTGATGTGACCCTGGACACAAGGATGGAGTTCAAAGAGTGACTAGTCCTACTGCTCTGCCTGTTTTTAGTGTGCTGAGAGTAAATGGGATGAAAAAATAGACACTGTTTAATGGAGCTGGATGAGACCTTCAGCTGTCTGGGTAGCAGGGAAGGAGGCCCATATATCAAAAAGCAGGCTTGGGACAGACTAGAAGGGAAAGATGCACAAGTGAGTCTGAACCCATCTGAAGCAAACTCATGGTACAGCATTCTTGGCCTTGCTTTCTTTTAAGCAAATACCTGTGAAGCTCCCTAGCACCCCTATAAACCACTTTTCTATCCCACACCATTCTCACAATGGGACAGCATCCTACTGCTCCCAGGTAATCCGCTAGCTCCATGGAGGCTAGTGTAGGAATATTGCTTTGTTAATATGGTGCCAGAGATGGAAATTAACTTCATCTCTTCCCCTCACCTCTCCTTTCTAAAAAAAGTGCACACTGAAAATAAATTAAATTAAAAGGAACATGAAGACTGAGAAAAATCAATTACTCCAGATTAGCAAATATGGTTCTAAAAGTACTTAAACCTTAGATCAGCCTCTTTCAGTGCATACTTTCTAAAGCTGTTTTCACTTACGTGTCATGACAAGGAATATAAAACTGCCACCTTAGCAGCAGAAAGGGGCTTAGTGAAGCCCCAGCTATCTTTACATTCTTGCTGACAGTGAATCATTTCATTCATCCAGCTGAAATACTCAAATTCTGTAAAAGGAACTTGTGCTTCAGACAAGGGAAAAAATGTCAGGATGTTGTAGTTTCAGGGACAAAATTTTAACAGGCAGAGATGCATCAAATTTGTTGAAAATCCTGCTGCTCTGGTCCTTAGTCCTTCCCAGAAACTAAACCCAAATATAACCTTTCCGCCTCTTCCTGGGGTTTAAAATTATTCTGTTAATATTTTTAGCATGAATTTTCAATTCCTTCCTGTTTCCAGAAAAGCAGGCAGAGTTAATGAATTTCTCCATGTCCTGTGGAAAAAGCTGTCAGAGATTAAGTCTTGTGTCTCATATTGTCTGGAATTACAGGCGCTCAGTGATCTCACAGCCCAGTGTGCTAAATGCTATGAAGACACAACACAGACTGCTAAGGAGAGCTCATCTTCTCCACCTCATGAGCCGTGACTTCCTTACTCAAAAGATACTATAAAAGGACCTCTAATATAAATAATGCATCATCCTGAACTGAAATATAATCAGCAGAAATTAATTTGAATGTTAATGCATGAGACGTGTATGTTCATCTCTATTAGCTGGCTACATCTGTCCCGTTTTGTTGAGCTTTCTGGCCCACACATTCCCTTGCAGCACAGAATGGGGGGGCCATCAGGGATGCATTACTGTGGTCAGACAAGTCTAAAGCACAATACATACACAAGCCCTGAAGAGTTATATTGGAGTACATTGAATTTGGATACTGCCCTCCATCTCCTCCCTCAGCACCTGCACTGTTTACACACAATTTCTGTCCATGACATAATCCCTTCCTGGCTGGGGGGATTCACCCAGCTCACCATCACAACAATAACATATGGGGGTCACTTTGTGTGATGTTGGCTGAATGAATGATGGGTCCAACCATGCTTATATGACTGTCCTTACACCAGGAAAAAACCCTCCCTGTGCTGCTGAAAGGCAGCTTCTCCTGGGAGCCTGACTTTCATTTTTTAGAGGACATCATTCTAGCTGCAGCTGAATTTATATAAAAGCTATGGAGAGAATACAACAAAAAACCTGAAAATAAAGATCCTGTTTTTAATATGGGTGTATGAATGTCTCCTCCACAGCTTTGTACAGCAACAGCCTTGAGTGGAAAAATCACCATGCTAGACATTTTGTGTAAACTGTCCAATCTGTTGCTCTCACATTCCTCACACAGTCATAAAGCCTATTACCTCCCCAAGGCCATAACAGTGATGCGGCTGGACAGAATATCCTGAACAATGAAATGAAAACCCTACAATAAAAAACAAAGCTAGAGTTTGGGATTCATGGCAATATATCTGGGGCAGAGTCATTCAACCTGTGATTGTAATTATTCTCTGAAAAAGCAGCAAAAACTCAGTAATTCAGAGGGAAAGTCTTACAGAGCTCTAGCATTGATATAAAAAGACCCAAACAGTATTGCTTCTGATACATAAAAATATCTACTTGTACAAAAGAACAGGTTACCCCATCACTGTAGTTTGATTACATAAAAACAGCTATCACCACTGCTGGCTAGAAGAAGAAATAATACTTAGCTCCTGAAAGAAAAGGATTTGCTTTGTAAAGTTTAACATGCTGCTTGGAGAGATACTTTCTAATGATGCTGAATAAGTTGAGAACACAAATCTCACTTAATTTGACGCTAGAGGTAAACCTAAGCTGAGGCTTACAGCCTGACTCAATATTCTTGCTCTGTCTTTCCAGTCTTCCTAAATCAGCAAAGACAGGGACTATCAAGAACATATGAGATGCCAACCAGGACATAATCAGCAAAACATGGGACATTCTGAGCATACAAGGCAGATGATCACTCAGAAAGATGTTGATATCCTTATGCCTATTCATTTATCTACTTGAATCAAAGGAATGGAGGAGGAGGGGGAATGGGTATTAGTAAGCAGGGAGGGAGTCTAGGCATGATTAACAATAGGTGTGAGACAGGAAGAACTAGATTAAACTGATCCATATGCAAATGATCTGAGTCTGATTGAATCAAACCATACACAGTTTAATGACTATGGTAAGATGCCTTTATCTCTGCTTGGATGTGTTCTGAAAAGAAGGACTGCTCCAAGATAAAACAGTTTAATAAAGAGGTTTTTCATTACAGGGTTGATCTGCATTTGTATTTCTCTCTTTGAGCCACATAGCTTTCCTCAATGTCCATTCCTTTTCAAGAGATTAGTCGGGTAGGTATTGTTACACACCTTAGGACATTGCATCCTTAACATGTGCATGAGTTTTAGCTTAGTCCTTCATGGCCTGGGTGAAACATCTCAGAATGAAGACTAAGTGGAAAAGTAATTGTTTTGCTTACCTACCGGGCATTATTTGCCCTTCTGTTATTTTGAAGCTTTGTAAAATCTTTTCAGTACTCATACACTGATACAGAGAGAGAACATAGCTTGGTTACTTACAGCATCATTGGCTAGACTCAGAATGGCATCATGGCTGTGGCAGGGTGATAACTCCAGCTTCTGTGAAGTTAATCTGATTCTGTGGTACTGTAGCTGAGGTCTAGCCCTCTATTTCTAAACCTTGTGTTGGTTTCTTCCAAGTGGCTGCCTTTGAACACTGAACAAGGTAGCTAGGCACTGCCTCAGCATCACCTGTTATATGCTCTGCTTACTTTTACAGGTGCAAGTGAAATAAAACAGAGGCAACCTTTTCTTTCTTGTGCAAGTAAGATGGGGAAATCTCCAGGGTTCTCAGGTTGATCATAGGAAAGACAGCTGACAGATGCCTGTGCTCAGATTCCAGCAGAGGTGGCATGTAGCAAGTACTGGTGTTCTCATCCAGCTATGATTAAAGCTGTGATTAGCAAAAGCCCTGAATCAGAATATGCTTTATTTTTAGTCTAAAGCATAGTAAGCAGCCCAAGTTCCTCCACCTTGAAGAGCTCTAACCTGGCTGGGACATTTTTTAGTGGCCAACTATGGATACTGTGACCTTCTTTACTCAGGGCAAAGTTTTCTGTCTGCATTTTTGCTAAAGCCTGTATACATACTAACATCTGTGTTCACATACTGCATATTGCAGACAGAAAGTACTTCAGTCTCAAAGTGCTGATGCTGCATAGTTATCCTCCAGCTAACATAGGCAAATAAATACCAGTGGTCATCCAAATGCCTTCATGAAGAAGTCACTTTTCACAGCACCTATACTTTGTCTGTGCAATAAGGAACTCTTGAACTAGGCTGGTTAACAATCTACCTACTCAATCTCAGCTTCAACTGATCACCTTCATCCTTATATCATGAAGATGACAAATTTCAATAGAAACAAGGCACGTGAACAAAAAAAAAATCTATTTATTGCAACAGAAACAATCACAGGCCTAAGTGTCTGGCAGATTGGGAATCAAAACTTATTAATTCTATCATTATTAACATCATTACTTCTTTTCCATCCCTGGGCTGCTTCATGACTTTAGAAATTTATGGTTTTATATTCCTTTGCTTATGTCATATGTATGTTTATGTCATATATTTAAATTACTTTGATTTGAGTTTCACTTCTTTATCTTTCAGTTTTCTTGGCTCTGTGCTGATGTGTCTGCAGCTTTGAATTTCATCATTAATTCTGGCTCAGCAGCTACCAAGTCCTCTTATCTTAGATTATAGTTTTTCCTTGTATATAATCATTTACAGTTAATACTGCAGCCATACCATCTTTCCTCATAGACTACGGGTACCACAGCAGTGGAAGGCAGAATCTTGTTAATTCAGTCATAAAACACAGTTGTGCCAACAGCTGGAAGAGTCTTACTTCTGTTCTAGCTTACTGTTATTTATTATCATCTAAGGTATCACAATGCTGATGGTTCAGGGGCAGTCAGGGTAACAGAACAAATCAGTTACTGGTGGCAGAGAATTTAATGCCCCTTTGCCTTGTGAGATGATGCACTCTCAGGGCTAGGTGTGAAGGAGGTAGTTTGGAAGCTGGCACACACTTCCTTACCTCTTGGCATGGTCTAACATGCCATAGAATCATAGAATCATTGAGGCTGGAATGACTTGGTAGACCCAAGTCTACCACTAAACCATGTTCTTAAGCACCACATCTATATGTCTTGTAAATACCGCCAGGGATGGTGACTCAACTTACTCTGCTGGGCAGCCTGTTCAAATGTTGACAATCCATTCCATGAAGAAACTTTTCCTCATACCCAATCTAAACCTACCCTGAAACAACTTGAGGATATGTCCTCTTGTCCTATCATTTGTGACTTGGGAGAAGAGGCTAGCACCCATTTTGAAACAACCTCTTTTCAAGTAGTTGAAGAGAGTAATAAGATATCCCTGAAGCCTCCTTTCCTCCAGGCTAAACAACCCATGCTAAACAAATACAGGACAAAAATATACTACTTTTCTCAAAATGCTTATCCTTGAAGTACAAATAAATACTGACAGATGAGAGGTGCAAAGGGTTAATGGGGGAACATTCATGGAATTTAACTTAAGAGCACTAACTGTACTGTGTGCTATCTGCCAACGTGCTAATAACAGCTGCATCGATAGACCTTGCTGTCAGGCTCCTGTGGGGGCAGTTCAGAGAATTCCTAATCATCTCTCAAAGGATCCTGTCTGTCTTTATGGATTAAAAAGAGAAATCAGATTGCTAACATGGTGAATTGAAGTTGGATGCTTAAATTAAGTGATGTGAATGTTACCTTTCCTCTACTCCCACTACGTACCTTCTACCTGATGATGGACCATGGCAACAGTGTCAAAGGGCTGCTAAGCTTCATTTGAAGAGAAGCATTTTTAAAGTCAAATTTGAAGACAGAGAAGAATGCAATTTTGTTACTATGGCAGGGAGTTTAAGTGAAATCACAGAGATGGGTGTTGAGAAGTGTAGTGAGTGGCTGATGGAGGCTGGCACCACCACAGCTATCCAAGGCATGATATGGAGTGGCCGTACATTTTTAGGCCTACATCTCAGGCACAGTTCCAATCCTTCTTTGATTAGGTGCTGTCAGATGTCTCTTGGAAGTCCTGCTCTTCTTGGGCTCAATCTGGATTGGTATTAAAACATGAGTTCACACTGGCATCCTTTCTCAGGTGCCTGTTAAAAGGAAGAAATTCACCATCTTGCAGTGGACTGCTTGGGGTGAGATTCTGACCACTCTGTAAGTCTAGTTCACCTTTGGTTTTGGTGACCTCAGGATCCAATTGTTTGGTTCTAAACATTTTTTCCTTCTTATGTAGGTAGGCATCCCTGTTCCAGTGGTGGTCTGCCCTTCCTTCTCCCTTCCCTTCCCTTCCCTTCCCTTCCCTTCCCTTCCCTTCCCTTCCCTTCCCTTCCCTTCCCTTCCCTTCCCTTCCCTTCCTTCCTTCCCTTCCCTTCCCTTCCCTTCCTTCCCTTCCCTTCCCTTCCCTTCCCTTCCCTTCCCTTCCCTTCCCTTCCCTTCCCTTCCCTTCCCTTCCCTTCCCTTCCCTTCCTTCCCTTCCTTCCCTTCCCTTCCTTCCCTTCCCTTCCCTTCCCTTCCCTTCCCTTCCCTTCCCTCCCTTCCCTATGGGAAGGATGAGTCTGTCTGATTTCAGATTCTTAGCATCTGTTGAACATGTCAGTTGAACTCCTTTCAGTCCTCTCAGTTGTCCAGTTTCTATTTTCCTTTTATAACTAAAGGAGCTGCCATTCACTATCACTCCAGATCTGGTGCCAATATTTAAAACCTTTATAAATTTTGAGTGTTGGTTGTGGAATAGGTATGATGACTGTGGTCTGGGATGAGTAAGGACTTCTTGGATTATTTCCATGAATTCATGGTGGGAAGTAAAGCTGCCAAAAACATCTGCTATTAATGCCAGCAGAGTTTGCTTCTGCTTTATTCGTGTAATTTTATTCTGTCACCTTAGTCCCATGTCATTTGTTCTTTTGCCCCTAGGATCAACACTGGATTCTGTATTGAAAGTTGAGAGCAGGTATTTATTGTAGGCTTTGAGCCATACCTAAAAACGATGTTTGATCTCAATGCCATTATCATAGCATAGCTGTCTCTTTCTTCTTTCCAATTCACTTTCATTCATAAAGCTGAAAGACCTTTTAATCTTTATGCAATTTCCTCTGCAAGGTCTAAATAACCTTGATATTTGGCAACATTGATTCTGTCTTTCCTTTCTTGATTGCTCAATCTTAGAAAATTTCCTGAATAATAAAAATTTTGTCCATATTTGCAAATGTGGGCATAAGGTCTCTTTTGGCAGCTTTTCTCTATTTATTATATCTAATTTATATAGGATTTGTATTAGTCCAAATGTGTTCTTTAGCAGGCCCGATCCAATTTCTGTTTAAGTCCATGGCACTTTCATGATAGATCTTAATGGCCGTGGGATTTAGCCCAAAGCCTGGCGTATTTAAGTCAGTTTTAATCTGAAGGGCCTGTAATAAAACCAATGACTTTGATCTTTGTTTCTGGGAGTTCAACTGAATCAGAGACTTTAATTTTTCTTTTTTAACCTCAAGTGACTGCATGTTAGCTAGGTGACTGTGAGGACAGAACTCTTCTGCACAAACTGTTCTTGTTTAGAACAGTGCAGGACTTTGGACTATGAAGGAAACTATTTTCATTACAGGTAGAAGTGGGGATACATTACATAGAAAATACACTATAAAAATAGTTATCTATTTCTATTAGGGCCCAGTAATTATATGTATGTGTGTATGTATAGGTGTGTGTATATATATATATATATATATATATACGTATATTTACACATACATACAGGGGCCAGGGGCTGTATTGATGAAATAAGTTCAATTTATTTTTTTTTTCCTAACAGGACACTAAAACAGCATTTGCCCTCTTCACCCTTGCTGGACTCTTTTTTGGGCTGAATTGTGATGTCTTTTATAATCTGGGTTTCTCAAGTAGCAGTTGCGATGAAATTTTTTCCTGATATGCTCTTCTATCCAGTAGGAATTGACTGCAGATTATGAACCTGTTACCAAGTAGTAACAACTTATAGATGCTGTCAAGATTGGCTTGCTATGAACTGGAGAGCTAGACGTGAGGGAATAACTTACTAACCATTCTTTTGAGCTACATATTCCCCAGGACTGACAATTTACCAGAATTGCCAGAATGCTCATCTATTACATTCACAAATCAGATGCCCAACTACCTTAGTGTTTTAATCTTAGTCTGCCTTTGTTTCTCCCCTTGTTTTCTGTTTCCCCTCTGCCCTTAACACATACAAACACAGAGACTTTCCGCTTTTATAAATACAATGGATGTTGTTGTCAGTTCAGATAAGAGCAAATGCCAGATAGGATAGCAATATTTTCAGTCCTGGCAAATGCAATCATAAGTTCAGTTTATTAATATTGCAACAGTTGCACTAAATGAGATCACTTGGATAACAAAACATTTATCAACAAAACGCTGCCACCTACTGAAGTTTTGCAAACAGCCCAGATGATTGGATAAGATCACAAATTCACTCTGTCACAAGCTTATGGTCTTTGCTGAAATCGTTCTGAGGGAAAAAAGAAAGAATGATAACCAGCAGAACAAGACAAGACATCTCTTTCATGCAGTCTGTTCAGCAAGTGTCAGAGTAAATCCTGGAGAGCAACCTCCAAAAAGGAAAGGAGATTTGGCTCTTTGTGCTCAGTATGCCGTGGAGTTTTCAAGCACTGTGGCTAGGGAACTCATCTTATCAAACACTTTGGCTCGCAGCCCATTATAAACTCCCAGTTTTCTTGCACTGGTGTTCAAAGCTTCTATTCAGGCCCTACTAAACTGATGTTACAGCTTGCCAGCTTTTTGTTGCGTTGCACCACCCTAGATTATAAAGGCTTAATAAATAACATAAAAGAAGTCTTAGTGATTACAACAAATCTTGTGAATTTTCTGTTGCAAGATCTCAACCAACTAAAAATTATCATTATTTCAATATAGGAACCAGGCATGCCATGAAACAAGAAGTCCTGCACACCATACGGTGTGTCAACCAGCAGATGATTAGACATGCAAGGGCTGACAAGGCTTTGGATAGGAATTGTACCCACTTGAAACTGCAGACAGCACTTCTAGACTGCCATAACCTAAAATGGCTTTTTGGCAAGAATGTGGATCTCATTCCCTAGTGTCTTGGGAGAACTGCTTTCGGGGTTTAGCTGTTAGTTAGTGGCAGAAGTATTTAAAGGAAATGCAAACAAATTTATTCATGGTGCAACTATTTTTTTACATTATAAGTGGAAAGGAGTTTTTATGTTAATCAAGTAAACTAAACTCAGGACAGCATAGTTTAGGAATTACAGTCTCAGTGCCTTTACTTCATGCAATGGGTGACCCACCTCACCCTTGCAATAATATTCAGTTTCTGATATGTAATGACCACAAAATTAATACTTACCCCTGGGACATCCCTGGATGTGAAAGACAACTTACAGGGCATGAAAAAAGGTCTGCTTTTTAAGACGACTGCAACAGAGACTTTAAATATGTGCATAACTCAAAGCATGGGAGTAATTCCATTGAAATAAACAGGACTACTCAAACTTTTTTGATTTCACATGTGCTTCTGTGCTCTGCTAGCTTAGGGGCTAAGAATGGATATGCTTATTTAACACAGTGTTTATCTACTAAGCCTGTGTTCAGCCTTACTGATTCCTTTCCCTTTCATCAGACAGATACAAGGAGTTGTCAATTTTTCTATCCTCCTTCTGGGTCAGTCTCTTGCAGTGACTGTATGGCACTGTATCCCCTATCGTCTGCTCTGGTTTTTTTATCATTTCCTCCTAATTTATCTCAAAACAGAGACAGTTTCAAACTTTCTTCTGCCTTACAATGCATTTGCATTTTATATCTGATGCAGAAAACAGCAGCTATACACCCAAACCCTGAGTCCTGAGGGAGTAAAGTGGAAGATTTGAAAGGAAACAATCAGAGGTTAGTCTAGATTAGGGGATGCAATTGATATTAGACTGGGTCTGGCTCTTCCTGACCTAATTTTGGACATTTTTGCACTGAGAAGCAGGATCTCCTTTCTTTGGAGATTTTGATCTTCGTGATTGCCCTTGGGGTCCCCTTTCATGACTTGACTAACCCTGGACTCATTCTCTCTTCCTAACGTAGGAACTGTCCTTGCTGCTGTGATGCCAAGATAATTTCATTCGGGGCAGTAACATATATACTCACTGCTGTTCTGGGAAACCACAGGTAGTGACAAGCCAGACACAGAATCTTTAACTTGACTTGGCCACTATATTTAACTCTTTGGCAGTAAAACCTACAATATCTTTTAGTCTTCAGTGAGTTTTTAAACATGGATTGTTCATGATGAGTTAGTTATCCTGTTGTACCTGTTATGTGTGTCCAGTGCCAGCTCCACCATCTTTCTTGCTGTGCAAGCAGGGCAAAACCTGAAATCTCCACTGTGGGCCACCTGGAACTGGTGTTACCAGATACAAGCTCTGACTAGTTTAGGTAGGCTTGGGCTTTAAGCTGCGCTTTGCTGCAGCTGCTCGCCAATACAAAGGAACTTCAGAGGGTTTTGACTCCATTCAGGGACACTACAGCCAACACATCTGCTAGCTGTGGAGATGAAAGCGACTGTTTAATGCACACCATTGCCCTAACAAGTGCACAGGTGCAATTTCTGGCTGGAGCTCTTCACATTGGCCTGTCTGAATTTAACCTCTCTCAGGATTTGTGGTTATTTCTGAGCTCAGAGCTCCTGGCCTGTCACTCAGTGACAACATTCCTCTAATAGCAACTAGGGATTGCTTCTTCCTTGGGCATCTGCAGACTTTCCACAGTTGTATTGCACCTTGCCCTACGTCCACCTTAGTGAATGACTGTGAGAAGCCACTCGTTTTGTGATAGAAAATGGCTCAGAGAAGAGACATGAGAATACAGGTTTCTACAGACAAGCTATTCATAAAGCCAAGAAAATATTGATTTAGGGCCAAAGTCCCACTGCGACCTATTGAGGGCATGCTCACTCTGCCCAGGGTAGAGCCATGTCAGCTGCTCCCAGGAGCAAGACAGCTGTGTCTGTGGGGTTTTCCAGCCCTCCTGTGAAACACTGCTTATGGCAGTGCTCCATCATTCGAGGCTGCAGGGGGATGTACAGGACCACCCTGAGGTACCTGTGCCCACAAATAGGTCTGGCAGCCTGTTTAAACAAGAGTGTATTCAGCCAGGTTTTCATGCACAGAGTGGAGCTTGGCTGATTTTTCCCTTAGACATCTATGTGTCCTGTGAGTTGGGATGGGGGCAGCAGGGATAATTTTGATAAATAATTTTATTCTGGAGTCTGGGGTGGTACCAGGATGATGAAATGAGCTCTTACTCCCTGTGGTGAGAGAAGTCTCCAAGCTGTTAGAAGAAGCTGCGGCTATCAAACACAATTTTTAACGTTCTTATGATCACTGCTTTGCTTTCTAAACCACTGGTGGGGTGGAAGGAGAGGTCTTGTGGAGGTCCCTACTAAGCAGCATGGTCACATCTGAGTGGTGTCATGATAAATGCCTATGAAAGATGCTAGCTCTCAAGTTGGAGAAAATAACTGTTGGTATTGCTACAGTGGCAGATCTGATATCCTTGATGTGTATCTTCTGGAAAAAACACTGTTCTCAACCTTTTGCTGCACAAGCACACTAACAAAATTTAACATCAAAAAATACATTATGATTTTTAGTAGCCAGTCAAAACAGTGTATTTTAGGAGATTTTTCTAAACTATCTCAGTGGAAAGAACATTTTACTCCATCCAGATACAATTTTTGAAGGCACCACATCTAGAGGTTCTCTCTTGCATATGACTTACCTGGGTGTTTTACAAGTAAAACTTTGTATATGTTAGATTTTCTAGTTACACTTATCAAAGAAGTTGGTCACTATGTCACTAAATTAGCAATGCTTGTTAATTTGCATTTTTTTGATCAATAAGTCTTTACCAGTGAAGACCAGAGCACGATCTCAGTTTTCATATAGAAGTTTAGAGTGCAGGACACATGCAAATATTGTCTCTTTGTTTAGCATAGATTATCCTGAGCTATTCCAGAATCAAGGCAGGGCTTCTTGTGCTGGAGAGAGTTAAGCATGAGGAACTTTGCTGATTGTGGCTAGTGGGAATAGCTCCTGGGTGGATGTTACTTGCCCTCTGAGCAGATAAGCTTTGAAATAAAGAACTACTATTTTTTCAAGGTTCTCATGAAATTGATAAGTAGGTAAAGTTGTATGAAGGAGTTGAAATCCTAGAGCACTATGACACTGCCATGTCAACAGGCATGGCACCCAGCTTCCATGTACCTTGTTAGGGCATCACATTCTACTGGACTCTAAAGTGTCTCTATAAACTGGCTGCAGGAAATATTGCTTCAACAGAGAAAAATCTTCAAAAAACCCCAACTACCTGAGAAATCACCTAAGCTAGCTGGAAGCAAAATGGCATTGACACAGCCAACACTGTGATACACAAGATGGTGTGACTGACAAGAAATGGGCTCCTAAGCAGTCTGGACATGTCACTTTTGTGTGTCTCATTGTCAGGAACTTCTCCTAGAGGTGACTAAATCTTGATAATTGTTTTCTTAAACCCAGACTGATTTTCAAAGAAACAGATAAATAACACAAACTAGGCTGTTATTGGTGTCTATGGCACTCACTGGATATGTGGGTGTTCAATTCTGCTCTTCACTAGCCATTGTTTTCAGTTCCTGTCACTCTGGGAAACACCTGTGAAGAATTGTGTCACTGCCTCAGCATAATGGTACGTCTACTGTCGGAAACACGCACATCTATCTTTTAAATTAGGTGGCCAAGCAGCAGGTTACTCTTAAAAGACTGAGTGCAGAGTCTTCCTTCCTTTCTTCCTTCCTTTCCTTCCTTCTTCCTTCCTTCCTTCCTTCCTTCCTTCCTTCCTTCCTTCCTTCCTTCCTTCCTTCCTTCCTTCCTTCCTTCCTTCCTTCCTTCCTTCCTTCTTCCTTCCTTCCTTCCTTCCTTCCTTCCTTCCTTCCTTCCTTCCTTCCTTCCTTCCTTCCTCCTGCCTCTGCCTGCCTTGCCTGCCTCTCCTGCCTGCCTCCTGCCTTCCTGCCTTCCTGCCTTCCTGCCTGCCTTCCGGGCCTTCCTGCCTTCCTGCCTTCCTGCCTTCCTGCCTTCCTGCCTGCCTTCCTGCCTTCCTGCCTTCCTGCCTTCCTTCCTTCCTGCCTTCCTTCCTTCTGCCTTCCTTCCTTCCTGCCTGCCTTCCTGCCTGCCTTCCTGCCTGCCTTCCTGCCTGCTCCTGCCTTCCTGCCTTCCTGCCTTCCTGCCTTCCTTCCTGCCTTCCTGCCTTCCTGCCTTCCTGCCTTCCTCCCTTTATACAAAAACGAAAAACATCTGGAAATGTCTGTAAATACAAGTGGTATTTGGTTTTTTTGGGTTTTTTTTGTTTTTTTTTTGTTTTTTTTTTTTTTTTTTTTTGTTTTTGTTTTTTTTTTGTTGTTGTTGTTGTTTTTTTTCTTTTTTTTTAATGCAAGAAACCACTCACAGTATGTTCTATCAGAGAAAAAGGAGATAGTAATAATCTATTTGAGATAAAGAATAAACTACACACCTTGGGCATGACTTTTTTACTTCTCATTTTATTCAGGTCCTTTAAGATGCTTTTAGAATGTGTATAAATTAGCTCCAACTATAATAACTATACATACTTTTTAGCTTTCATCATGTTACTTAAAATTACATTTTATTTACCATTAATGAAATGAACAACATTTGAACACCTTCACTCTCTTACATTCTCATTTGTTTCTGAAAAACAAACATGGATATTGATAATCAAAAGCCATTACAGACAAGATGTATACCTCATTTCTGGAATCACATTACAGCACTACAGATTAATTCTGCATTTTACCTAGAAAGAATAAGCAACATTAGCCTGGTCCACACAATTGATTCAGTGTCACTCTAACAAAGTCATAGACATCCTTCTGCAGACTGTATATGTTCCTGTTCATTCAGATAGTTAATCCATAGCAGTTCAAGATCATGACTTGCCAAGAACATATGAAATGCCCTAACTGTGGAATAAAGTTTTTCCTCTGTGAGTGCAGAGGTCCACATTTGGAAGGAATCAGTGCTGGGCAATGGGATGAAGAGAGACTAGGGCATAGCAAATGTGTGGCTGTGAGGTCCCCCAGCCTTTACAACACCAGGCAGCAGGTGGGGAGGGAGGCCTGCTGTTCTGTTGTTTTCCTCAGACAGTGAAGCAGTGCCCACCTTGCTGTGGGGGATGCAGGGAGCTGACTGGTAAAGTTTTGCCAGGAGTAAATCAGTGCAGCACCCCAGGCACAATGCTGATTTGCACTGGTTATTGCACAGTGTGTATAGGGCTGTACCAGTGGTGAACCCAAGCCTTTCATCTGGATTTCCTGTCTCTTCTCACTGCAGATGCTCCAGTTTAACTAAATCAACATTTATATTACTTCAGTGAGATTTTTTAAATTCATATGGAGCCCAGTGTTCTCCACTTGGCACCATATGAATTTGTTCCCATTTCGTGAAGCCAGCACCTAAATAATCTGTAAGCAAGCATTGTAACTTCCCTGCTCTTGGCATGTGTTTAAAAGTCACACTACACAGATTTAAGGCTGGTGGATGGTAAAGAGATTAAATTTCCAAGTGCCAACTCATCACATCAGGTTGACACAGTTCCTACTGTGTTGCTGAATTTACTTGAACCATTTATTATGGTGGAGCTAAGGGGAGTCTAAGAAAAATGGTTTCTTTACCAAGACAGCAAATAAGGAAATGTAAGTTTTAAAGTGCAAACTATTTATTCTGAAAAATTGGGCATTGTGCCTTGTGTGATGTATTCCCTGTCTGAAAATTACATAACCATGAATGTACTGTGTATATGTGTGTGTATTTATGGTTTTATTCCAGGAAGTTCAGAGTAAGAACTTAGAGAGCTGGATACCCATGGAATCTATCAGGTGGAAATAATGTTTGTGATCTTTCCTATTGATTAATTAGTAAAACACAAGAATGCCAGGAGCTCATTAATGTGGCATTCTCAGACTGCATCCCATGAAGACAGCGGAGAAAAGACCTGCACTTCTGTAAATGTGCTCCTTTCTTAAATTAATGGCCCATGTGATGGGACCAGCCTTGTAAAAGCTCAAGACACCATTTCTGGGGGCCACTAGAAGTTTCAACTCATTTTCATAATAGAAGCTTAAGGGATAAAAGCCCCAACAACCCAACTCTCCATCCCCTGCCTTCTCCTGCTAATGGCTTACTGTTGGGTCAGGAAAAGATGATTAAAACTATGGAGGTCCTCTGCTCCCCACTGGAAATACCTCTGCTTAGCCAGAGGATGTCATATAGGGCTTTGACTGAGGAAAGCTTACAGTCAGGTTTGGGTTCATAACTTGCAGATGCCAAAGACACGTGTGCTAACAGATACTCCAGCTCCTGCTATATTGTTTACAGTATCTGCAAACAATGAAATATATTGCAGGTATATCCTGATCCTTCATTAATCAGGAAAAAACAACATTAGAGGAAGCACTGGAGGCCCAGTTCTGCTTTCCAACATGTACACACCTTAACCTCCATTAATTTCAGATGGAGTCACATGTGTTTATCCTGAGGGGGTGATTGCATCCTACATCAGCTACAAGTGACCGAGAGAGGGAAAATAATCGGTCTGATATTGGTCGTTTGGACAATGTGTATTTGATGTGTCAGAGTCGTTCCAACCTTCCAGTTACCAGATGTCCGTAAAAATTCATAGCAGGCTATTAAATTTAGCAGATCCCATCTTAATTAGATTAGCTTCTGCTCAGCATGACAGCAGAGTATTTCACTGATGGAGGATTTATAAAGATTTCTGGTGGGAATTCTTTATGGAAGATGTAGTCTTTTATCCAATGGGATTTACAAATGGAGAGAGGGGAGGGAGGAGAGAAAGCCCTGATAAGGACACACAAACATTGTCATGGCATGTTAAAACATAAATGGGAGCTTTTATTTTATGGATGTTCTTTTTTTTATTTCTTTTCTTAATAAGGACAGGCAGCATGAACCTTTTTTTGTGTCCTTGCATTATCAGGCCCAGCTAACATAATGGCATACGGGTGGTAGAAAACTACAAGCAAATTCTTGTTGTCAAATTCCCTCTTAAAACTAGCACCAAAGGAGTACTCAATGTTCAGTTGCCTGTCAGGTCATGAGTTATTTTTTCACCTACAGGAAACAGAACTGTACAGTTTGTCTTGGCTGGTTTTATGTGCTGCAATCCAGCATCCATCCATCCATTGCCCTTCTTTCTTTAAGGTCACTGGGAAAAAAAAGTCACAAAAAAACTCCCAACAACCAACAAACCCACTTTCTTATTAATTCTGCCTCTGTCCCAGTGCCAATGATTTTCTGGTTTTCTCTGCACAGGTTTTTATGGAAGATATATACCGTTAATGGTGACACTGGTGTCAGCAATAGAACGTGAGCAGCAGCAATGTCTGCGCTCTATTCCCAGAGTGTAGATAACTTCATAAAGAAAAAAGGTGGGTGGAGGGGAGGGGAGATCTGGATAATTTTTCTTGTCATTTGATTCACCACTGAAAAGGTCACTCCCTGTAAGGAGAGACAGTCTTCTCTCTGAGATGTCTGGGGGAGGAGCAGGAATGGCAGAGCCAAAATGGGGGGGACCCTTGCCACCATGCAGCTTTTGTGAGGTGGCAGAGCAGCCCTTCTGAGCACAAGGGCATGCAACGCCCAGAGTGTGCATGCTGGCAGCTGATAAAAACAGAAAGGGTCCATCCCTTGCTCACGCAGCGGGCTGATAGCATTCACATCATACACCGTTTGTTACTAGGCAACTGATTAAATATACGTGCTGGTCCTTCAAGCAGTGCTTGCAATTAATTAACCAAACCATTTTCATTTTGACTGTCTTCCGTCCTCCCCTCCCCTCTCCACCACCAACCACCTTCCCAAATGCTGACATCTGATACAAGTGAGGGGGATTTGATGCTCCTCCTGACCTGTTGTGTAATAAAACAAAGAATGGAATTTTTGCATAGTGGATGTGGTCTACACCTGGGTAGTGGACACCTCTGAAAATGACTGGTGGGTCCAGACAGCAGTGGGCACAAGGAGCAGACATTTTGCTTTGCTTTGCTTTGCCAGGGTCAATGTAAATTGAACTGTGAAAACCACAGGGCAGAGTCCAAAAGAAGTTCTTGTGGCAAATCTATTTGAAGTGCGGTTGTACTGAAGGAAGGAGGTTAGATCTTCTTTCTTGGTTTTAAAACTGGGTTTCCTTATCCCTAAAATATTCATTCTCAAATTTAAAACCACAATGGAGCACATTTGCATGTGTACATATACAGACACACACATATATATAGTGATAAATACAAATGTGTATACAGCTACAAATGTATGTGAGTGGTGTTAAAGTTCAGATGCCACCAACTCTAAATGCACACTCATCTGTCATAGCTGTTATGTTGGGACCCCAAAACCAGGCAGTCACTGCACCACTGAGCTCACAGTGTCTAAATTGCAATGACAGGCAAAGTGAAAAAAGGGATCTAGACATCAAAGGTTATTCAATGTCGTACAGGGGGTCAGTAGCAGGGCTGGGAATAGAAAATGGCTTTTGTTTTTTGAGACCATACTTTCTAATAAAAAAGAAAAAAAAAATCAGTGAGTCATCTCACCCCAAATCTTCCCTCTAATTTTGTAATACAGTTGTCTTATTAAACTTGTATGAAATAGACTGGAATTACACATGGAAAATGGGTAACTACAAGGATCCTGGAAGATCTGACTGTTCCTATTACACTTGATCAAATGCAACTGTCAGCTGCTTTGGCAGAGATCACCTTTGATGATTAAAAGGAGAGGACTACATTACAAGAGGGTTTGAGCACGAAACCACTTGCTGCAATCCACAATTAAACAGGAGAGGCTATTGTTCTGTTTCTGACTGGGAACAGAGTTACAAATTTATTGGAGTTCACAGGCTTGCTGCAGAGCTTGTCTTTAACAAAATTGTAGCCCCATTCTGTATCAGAGCTTCCTACCCTGCTCAAAACCTCGAGTGCATTAAAGAAGCAATTTAGGGTTTATTTGAAGGGGGAAAAATAGAATGTCGAGTTGGGTTTCTTTCTTCCTTCCTCCCACTGGCTTTCTGCTGAGGAGGGAGGGATTTGAATCAGCAGATTCTCAATGGCACTGTCACCTATCAGAGCTGGTATAGATTCAGTAGAAATGGGTAATAAGCAAATAATGAAGCACAGACTAACTGACAATTTAAGGGATTTTTTTTACACACTGGCCAGCAGCTGATTTGGTGTGAACCATCTGTGGAGCCACGCTGCTTTGTGCTGCCTGTGCCTTTGAGTCAGAACTGGAACAGTATCTCTGAAAAAAGCACTCTTTGGGTTTTTGACTCTTTTGAATGAGTCAAGGCCATTTTCCACTCCTGATGGGACTCAGTTACCTTGGCCTGCTTTGCTTTGACTCTGGCCTGTCATTTTATTTGGCCTGTACTCCATGTTGAATAAAGAAGGGCTTGTGGCTTTTACCAGCCTTGCATGAGCTGGGTAAATCTGCACAGTGGCAAAAGCAGACCCCCAGCTGCCACCCTCTCTGCCACACATGCTCAAGCCTGTGGTGGTGACAACTGGCACAGGCTGTCCCTTATGAGACAGCAGATTAAGTCCCTCTTTTCCAAAAATGGCTGGTTGCTTTCAGCAGCCCCACTGAGCCATGCACTCCTACTCTTTAACTTTCACTGTGGCTTTGCTGACCTTTGAATGAGAAAAACATTAGTAAAGAGCAATTTTATGCCCTCGTAAAGAGTTATATGTTACTAGGCAATAATAGAAGCAAAAAACAAACTGGCCAAAAGCCTCTCAGCCTCTTTCCACTGCTTTCTTTAATGGTGCTGCTGCATATCTGAGCTCATCAATGGCTGGAAATCCCACCCAGATGATGTGAAGATGGTTGTGGTGCCAGTATAGGCCCTGCATCTCAACCCTGCTAATCCACAGGGGTGCAGGGAGAAAGTCAGAGAACATGTGTATTTCTTGCAGGTTTCTACATGCTGCTCCTTTTCTCTTATCCTTATAATGATTTATATTTGATTGACTTGTAATTATAACCACTTTTCTTTTTTTTTCCCCTTCTAGCTCATCTTGATTTTTCCATACCCATATATGGTTGGTCACTAGCCTCAATTTTTTTCTTCCACAATGAGGCAATAAATCCTGTGGGTCTGGAAAGGAAACCCAGCTTGCCAAGGAGAGACAGGATGAATCTCTCCTAGAGACAGCCCGAGGTTTGAGTGTTATTGTCCATACAGCATATTTCAAGGAGTGCCCAGGGCAAGCCTGGAAAAAATTTTATGTCTGCAAGAGTATTTCTTTCTGGAAAAACAGATTTAAAAAAAAAAAAGTCCACTGTGTATTTTTTGCTCCTTTTATGTGTGTAGAATTCATGATATATAGAAGTTGGTTCATCTCAAAATTTCAGCTAAGACCTGTTTTTTTCTATAGGCAGAAGATAATCACATGGAAATGCCTCCTTTAGAAAATGTGCTTTTGCTGTCTCTTCAGCTATATGTGTGCATATTCCTCAAGCTGGAAATGACTTCTGGGATCTTTCTGCTCCAAACACATTCATTAAAAACACTGAGCAAGTTTTATTAATACTTTCTTAGGCTTCCAAGCATGTCTAGGCTCATTCATGTTTATGCTTCACTGCAAACACTGGTGAACTCTCTGATCACATGTTCCACCCAGCTGCTTGTTCCTTTAAAGGCAGCAGAAAACCTTGAGACACTGGGATATTGTAACAAAACTCAGATGAAATCGATAAAATCGTGGTAGATGGCACACTAATGACACAGTGACTACTCTCTGTGTTCTGTATGAAAACACATATTGTGGATCCCTTTTGAAGAAATTCTTTCAGTAAGACTCCTGTGGTATTTGTAGTCCAGAAAATCCACTCCAGGTCTTGCAAAAATATTACCTTGCAGTAAGAATATGATGGTGTTCAGACACAACACTGTCTTGCTCTGCACACAATGACATTCCTTTGCATCCTGGCACAGTGGTGCAAAATCTCCATATTGGAGAAAGCACTGCTTTCAAATATGAAGAGGCTACCATTGTTGCTGCTAGTGTAAGTTCAGGGGAAACAGAAACAGAAGCATTGGTGTCCTATTATAGCTGGCTACATTAATCACTATGCCATTCAAATTAAGCCACCTACCAACATAGGAGCGGGTTTGTAAACATCAAGAGAAGAACTGGTTCTTTGGTCATCAGTACATGGGCAAATAAAATTCCCAGATATACACAAGTCTGGAAGTACAGCATCACTTAACTGCGCTCTCTTGCTTGCACACATATGCAGCCACACTCCTAAAGGGTTTGCCAGTGCAGTGTAGTGTTGAATTATACAGGCTAACTCTACAAGCTAGCTCTACAGGAATTAGCTTGGGGACTGGAATAAGCCTAACAGCAGTAGCAGGATATATTAACTCGCATGGCTGAGTTAGCCTGTCTGGCAACCATGATCGAAGGCTTCTAGGATTAGATTGCTGGAGCTAAGTCATGAAAGCTACCTTGGGTCTTTCAGTGTGATATGGTGAATTGTGACCCACTCCTCCCCCAGCCCCTGCCCAGCAAAGAGTACTTTGCAAGACACAAGCTATACCTACTTGCATTCAAGATCTGGATTCTTAATGGAATGAACTGGCCCAGCTTCACCGTGGAAGTCAGTGGCATAGTTACACTGATTTACACTGACAGACTCCTGGCCGAGATGTTTCAGTCTGTCAGTTGTACTTACCATGCTCTGCCAATCTGGGGGGGGGGGGGGATAGTCATAGTCCTATTCCTTTTAATGATGATTCTGCTGCAGTTGTCTTTTTTTGCTTGTTGCAGTTAAGGCCAACAGGCACTATTATGGTCTTCTAGCTTGGTCTTGCAATGATTTTAGCTTTAAGGGATAATTTTGAATAGCACTGCAGAAGCAGTAGCAGCTTCCTTACACTGCCAGACGTCAAGGCTCAATCTCTCAGTCTGCTTCCCCCATGTTTCAACCTGCAGAGTGTTATGCTAATTTTGCTTGCAGCTTCAAGTCAGCTGAATTTCCGGCTGGCTTCAACTTAAGCTGTTTTTATTTCAAATAAGGTAAATTACCCGCTTCAGCCCAGGGCTTGGTTTCCAAGCTTCCATTCTGCCAGTTTTCAGGCTTCACTTCCAGCAGCTCTGCATAATCCCTGCAGAAGGCATGTCCTCCACTCCTCCTGTGCCAGGGACACGCTGCTTTGCTTGGCTGCTCCCAGGGCTGGAATCCTCCTCTTCCTCCTCCCTCTTCTCTCAGGACTTTTGGTCTGAAATCAACAGAAGTTATTTTTAACCTTTATTTAAGAGACTTCTGCTAAGAGCAGCTTGCCAGTCCCCAGACCCTCCTCCCTGTTTGTCTCCAGACTTTGCAGAAGCTCCCATTGCAGAAATGGAAAGTGTGCTTGACAGTCGTTCCCATTACTGGCTACAACTGTGCAGTACACCTGATGGGGCTGAGAGCTCCCTAGCAGGCCCATGGTTGCCAACTTGCCTTTCCTGAGGCTTAGAGGGCTTGTGAAAAATTCAGTAGTAACACGACCATGATGGTGTGAAGGTAATCTTAATCCGATACTGTAGGAAAAAATAAAACCAGGAGTATCTGTGGAGGCAAACTTTGGTGGTTTGCCATGGAAGCCAACAGTACATCCAGTCAGATTCCTCTAGCCATGGAGCCACCATGCACTTCCTAATACATCAGAGGACAGCCATCTCTGCCATTGTGCCTAAAAAGCCTGAGACAGTTTCTCTCTAAAAGGATTATGTCTAAATAAACAATCTAGACAGGTGAAGGAAAACAAAGTAGAGAGAGATGGGGTGGCTTACTTGTGGCCACATGGCAGATCAAAGCTGAGATATCAGTCTCCTTCACTGATCCCATTAAGTGTCATAGCCCTATGGAGAAGGTTAGTGTATCCTCCTGCTTCAAAAATTTCAGGAAACCAAATATAAACCTAGACAAAAACTGCATGAGACATCATATTGTAGCATAAAGGAATAGCATTTCTTTTCTTGCTTTGTAGAAAGCTGACATTTTATATGCTGTGTGTTGGCATTTCCTGTGATATTGCCACAGGCATAGGACTCAGATGGATTGTTCAGGAGCACATTAAATACTGCCTCATAGATATAACTTTGCTCAGGAATCTGTTTTATGCATGTGGGATGGATAGGCAAACCATTATCTGAGACAGAGATTGACTAGAATCCAAAAAATATTATTGAGGTGCTCTGCAGATATCTTCCCTCAATAAGAGTATTCCAGCCCCCATTTCTCTATGATTTACTCAAAAGTATCCTTTTTGGTGTTATTTTAATCCCATTTTACAAGACTTATATTTGCCTTGGTTCACCCTTCATATGTGCAGACAGTTCATTTAGGAACACAGGATAATTGCTATTGTGGTGGATTGATCCTGTCCAGCAGCCAAGCTCCAACACAGCTGCTTACTCACCCTTGTCCCCACAGCAGGATGAGGAACGGATGAAGAAAAAAGTGAGAAAACTTGTTTAATTAGTGAGGGAAAGAGAAAAGGAAAACCACAAGCAGAACAACCAGTCTCCAAGCACTGAATATTTTGGAAGGCAAAAAGTTCCTTGTTCTTTCTCTATCCCTGTTTTCATTGCTGAACATTACACAATATGGTGTACAGCATCCCCTTAGCCAGTTCAGGTCAGCTGCCATGGCTGTGTCCCCTCCCATTGCTTGCTGACCTCTTACCTATTTGCTCCAGGAAGTGGGGATGGAGCAGAAAAAAGAGAAATCTTTGATGCTATGCAGGCACTGTTCAGCAATAGCTTAAACCTTAGTGTGCTATGAACACTGTTTTAGACAACAAACACAAAGTACAGCACCATCAGGACTGCTATGAAGAAAATTAACTCCATCTCGACCAGAATAAGCAAAGGTACCATTTTAAAGATGCCCTGCTTCAGAGAAGGTTAAACTGTCTCTGAACCAGTAGATAGAGGGATTATACAGGAAATATAGGATTTATAGGCACAGTCACTAAACAGTCCCTTGGATATGGGTTTGTCTCTCTCCTTTCACTACCAATGCCAAGCTTTTAATTTCAATACCAAGCTTTTAAATAGCTGAAGTGAATTAAGATGACCCATATTCTTCAGTGATTAGCCATGAGACTTTCTCCTGTTCTCTCTCTATCAGTTGTTATGCTATACCAATCTATGTGCTTGTTATCTGTCCCACTATAGGTTTCATGTAGCTCATAATTTTACCTTTAAATACAGCAACTAAAAGTAATTTTAAATCTCACTTTCTCATATTTCTCCTCAGAAATGGATCCCACAGGTTAAAAGCATATATTTTCTTCTAGCAGTGTGTATTTTTACTGAGTAAGCCTTGTGGATGCTTCTTGGCCCTGGATCCTACCTTCTCAAGTGTAGAGTGCAGCTTCTTTGCCCAATGTTAATAGTGACCGAAAACCTGAGACTGAGCAAAAACTAAACTATGATAACTATCACCCCCAAACAAATACTTACTTTTGAGTGTCAATTCTTAATAAAGATAGCTGTGAAAGCCAAATAAACCAAATTACAATGCAATAAAATATATTTCATAACTCTAGTTTAAATATGTGCCAAAGCTTTTATAGTGTAACATGGAAAGACAGAGATTCTACTCAGCCTTCTTGGTACAAGAGATATATTTATTAAATTTATCTGATAAATATTGTACTAATATAGCCTCTGATTTTTCAGGCCCCAGAGAACCTAAGCATGAGGAGCAGTGCAGAAGAAACCCAGCCTTGTCAGACCTTTTGGCAGCTCCTTTTATTGTTTCTCCTTTGAGCAGGGTGGGCTGAACCTGAATGTGATGGTCAAGGCAAAAACAGGTGATGCCATCTGCTAATATGAAATCACAGGAGTGTAATCTTTTTTATTTTATTTTATTTTATTTTATTTTATTTTATTTTATTTTATTTTATTTTATTTTATATTTATTTTATTTTTTATTTTTTAAAAAAGCTTTTTCATAAGTTTTTTGAAAAGACCCATGCTTTCTCAACCACCACTGCATGGTCAGGAGTCAGTTTCCTTGAGCTGACTGTACAGATGCCTGATTTATTTGGGGATGTTTAAAAGAAATTCAAGATCTACCCACACACATAAGTATTTGTAGTGTTCTCCTCAAAGTGTTCTTCTCCTGTGTGTGCTTAATTTCATTCCCTATCTCAGTTCTCTTAATTTTTTCATCCTCTGCAATTTCTCATGACACAAACTTTGTCACCTTTGCTCTTCGCTGTGGCCTTCAAATCATTAATAAATATCCCAGGCACATGTAATATTTTTAATCTTGGGGGCACCCTACATGGAAGTCCTTTCCATGCTGAGATGGACCATTTGTTCCTCCTCTTTGTTTCCATTCCCTCAGCTGTGGGCTTTTTTCTCTCCCTGTCCGTGCAGGACTTTAGCTCTCATCTTGTGGTTACTAAGTTTCCTTTATAGCCTCTTCTCAGGAACATTATCAAAAGCCTTTTGAAGGTCTAAATAAAATGCAGTCACTAGTTGTCCTTTATCCACTGTTTTGTTAACTTTTTTAAAGGTCCTGAAGAGGTTTAAGGTTTCTTCTAAGACAGAGGTCATGCTGGTTTTTCCCTACCATATCACCCTCATCTACTGCCCCTGCTTTACAAGAATGTCTAATGAGTCCCCTGCACCAGGAGTGCTGCTTAAGAACAGAAAGCAGAGGGAGATACTTGTCTGTGGAGACTTTTCCTTATTGCCTTCTAGCTGGTTGGTTTATGCAGCCTTTAAGCCCTGAGGTAAGGAAACAGGAAAACAGATTAATAGACATAGCAATCTCCCCCAAGATACTTCTAGATAAACACAGCCTTGGGCATTTAGAAAGTCGGATTTATTACACCTTAAAAGAGGTTCCTGAAAACCACGGCTGTTTTATTTTAAAGTATGCAGCCAAAGGCATGCACTTCTTTAATCTTTGCCACTCTTTCCTGATAGACAACCAAAAGCACAGGTCCCAGGGTTTAGAAACAGTTGTGTATAAACTGGAAACAATCTCAGCAAGCCTTTAGAACAATGAAGATCTCTTTGGGGGCACTGAAGTGGATTTGAACTAAAGCCAAAACACATTTCCAGTGCACAAGCTGTACAGAAACAGACACAAATGCACAATTGATATTGGTAGGGTAATATAATTGCCAGCATTTTCCTGGAAAAATGAGAATGCAGACAGTGATGTTTGAAGATAGGTGGTTTTTTATGCTCAAAACAGCACTGAAGAGCAAACCCAGGCCTCAGTGTTTGGCTGGCGTTGGAAGTCTGGGATCCCAGCTGTGACCCTTGTTGCCTGCCAAGTGGCATTACCAGTGTACTCGCTTCTCATCACTGGTTGAATGTAGCCCAAGATCTCAACACCTCCCTGCACTGTACTGTTGGTGGGTGTGTTGCATGTGCCCAGCTCAGTTGCATACACCCAGCTCAATTTAAGTATTTAATTTTGGGGACCATTAGTATTTTTCATTCTTTTTACCTGAGCTAAAAGTCTTTGAAAAGATAGTTTTTCCATTCAGCATTCATCTCTTTCTTTACCTCTACAAAGGCATGTATTTGTTGATTTGCTTTTGACATGTGAAGGAAAGGCTCATAGTCCTAGCTACTCTCATTTTGTAATTTTTTATCCCCTGCGTGATCCCATTCCCTCCCTGCCCTCAGTTCCCAACAAATAGATAAGTACTGTAATTGGAAATGATCTGACTCCTCGTAAAACTCCCTTCTCTTAGAGTTTGAGGTCTACAGCATTTTTACCAAGATAAAGGTAAAAAGCACCTACCACCATGGGCTTATGTGAAACTAATTTATAGTTAATTTCCTATTTCCATGCCATGTTTATAATTTACTGATAAAACTCTGCAAGATTCTTTTGCAGACCCTCTGACTTTTGTTGCTTCTTTTTGACCATGAGCATCTAGAATTTTGGGTGCTCCCTTCCCCTTAAGGGTGGGACACCACAAAAGGTATTTTTTTAACCTGCTAGATGTGTTACTTTTTGTTACTTGTGAGAAGAAGGATAAAACTCAGGTCTCTTTGATGCCATGCTGGTCTTTAATACTCCAATATCATCGAGAGTGATCTCAGTTCAGAAAGGAACTGCTGGTCCCTGTGGAGATGCCGAGGGCTGCTAGAAAACTATAAACCCAGCACTATTCATAGTCATAACTGCTAAAATGAGTACCATAGTTCTGGGACTAGAGCATGCTGGGCTAGGTGTTGTAAGATTACCTTTTTTCAAACTGGTTCCTGCCTCAGATACATGCACCTGCACATATAAAGGACACCCACACATGCAGAAGAAATCTGCTGATAATGTGTGTTAGGGATTGGGGCTAGCACTTAATATTTTGTCTTCCTTCCAGTGCATCTTCACAAGCCTCCCTGGATACTCCTCATCCCCAGAATTTGGATTTGTCTTTTTCTGCACTGCCTGAAGCACAGTTTGCTCACGCTTAGGTGATTTACTAAAGGCTGCATAAATGCTTGGAAATATGCAAGGCTGTTTTTGGCAGTGCTGGTGTAGATATTTCAGTGCCCTGCCTCAGATTGATAGTGTTGTGCAGGGAGGAGAAGGCAGCTCTGGAAAACATTTGAGTTCAAAAGGAAGAAGAATCTCTTTAATCACTCAGGCTCTCAGGAAACCCAAGACTCAGTGGGACAGTTTCCTCACAGTTGGGACTGTCCCAGAAAATCAGTGGCATTTGAAAGCAACATCACAGCCAAGGAAAGCACTGCATTGATGGAGAGGGCCCCAGCCAGTGTGAGTGAAATGGCTACTGCCTCTGCTGCAGCCAGCAACTGGCAGGGAGACTTGGGGCTCAGTATTGTAGAAAGAACAGCATATTTAGCAATGTCACCTTTTCTTTTTGAAATATCTGTGAGGGTTTGGGTCATATAATGAGTGTGCTGCAAGGAACTATTTGAAGTCTCCTCAGCTTATATTCAGGGCTTCATCTGACAATTTCTTGCTTTCTTTCTTCTCTTTCTTCATGTCCCTAAATATACATATCCTGACTGACTCCTATGAGATTAATTCAAACAGAGCAACTGCTGGATTAGACCTTAATCCCTTTTCCATCCATTTAAATCATCCTGAACGGCGAGGGATTGCAGTGTCTTCCAGCGCTGGCCTAAGATTCATTTTATTCTGGCGTCTTGTTGCTGTTTTGCATCTGTTTTCTTTCTTCTTCTTCTTTGTTGTTGTTGTTGTTGTTGTTGTTTTGGCAAATTCTCTGTCTTCAGTTGTATTTGTAACTTGCAATCTTACCAATATGGTCTGGCAATGACATTTGTCTTGAGGGGACCACTTTTTCCCGGTCTTGCTCTGCAACAGCCAGTTGGTTCTTATGAAACATCTCTCTCTCATCCGCTTGGCTCTGCTTCGCAGCTTCATGGGGTGTGAACTTCGAAAGGCTCAGCTCAGATTATCCACATTCACAACTGGTTTTTTTTACCCCCTCCCCCCAATCAGTCACAAGCCGCACAAATAGCAGAGGGTGTGCTACTACACAGAAACCTCTTTGATATAGTAGTTTCCTCAAGGGAAGCGCCGGTCACCTCCCAGCCACCGAACTCCCGTCAATCTGGGACTCAAGTTCAACAGGAAGCGCCTCCCTGCGCGGCCCGAGCTGCGGCGGCGGGACGGGCACGCCGAGACCAACGCGGTGCCAGCCCGGCCGGGCAGTGCGAAGGTGCAGCCCCGCGGCGCCTCTGCCCAGCGCGCAGGGGCCGAGCCCGGGCCGCAGCGGGCCGGCGGGGCAGGGCGGCGGCGGCGCCGGGCCCGCCCGCCCCAACGCGGGGTCGCGACGCCCTCTGGTGGGGGCGGCGCGGCCGTGCGGGGAGCGGGCAGCGCGGCCCAGCCCGGCCCGGCCCGGAGGAGCCGTGGCCGTGGGCGCGGGCCGGGCCGGGGAGCCGTGGCCGTGGGCCTGGCCCGGGCCGGAGGAGCCGTGGCCGTGGGCGCGGGGCCGGGCCGGGGGAGCCGTGGCCGTGGGCCTGGCCGGGCCGGGGGAGCCGTGGCCGTGGGCCGGCCGGGCCGGAGGAGCCGTGGCCGTGGGCGCGGGCCGGGCCGGGGGAGCCGTGGCCGTGGGCGCGCGGCCGGGCCGGGGGAGCCGTGGCCGTGCGGGTGTGGGCAGAGGTTCGGGTGTTGTTCGCGCTCGGGTGTGGCTGCCAGCAGGCGTGAGCGAACGCCGCCACTTCCCAGCCCAGAGAGCCGCCTCGTGTTCTAGCCCTGCGGATAATCCAATGCCCCGTCGCCCTCGGCACCCACAGCCTCTTGAAGCCCCTTGAGTGCGGAGTGGGGACTGGAGTAATTTAAGAGGAAACGGCTTGGCCGCCCCTGCTCCCGGGGATGTAAAGAGCGCTCGGTGAGGGCCGAAACCCCAGCAGGAGGACCGGCCTGGACTGATCCCTCCAGGAACATCAGGCACATGATACAGGTGCATCAGGTACTAGAGGTGAAATACTGCCTCGGGAGGGTCTGCCCTGGACCTCTTACCATACCAGGCTGGAGTGCCACGTGGCGGGAGAGGAGATAGAATCGTAGACTCTATCGTTTAGGTTGAAAAGGACCTTTAAGATCATCAAGTCTAACAATTAACGCAGCACTGCGAAGTCCACCACTAGATCATGTCTCCAAGCGTCATACCGTCACATCTTTACAATCCCTCCAGGAATGGGAACTCCACTAGTTCCCTGGGCAGCCTGTTCCAATGCTTGACAACCCTTTTGGTGAATAATTTTTTTCCTAATATCCAATGTAAACCTAGTAATAAATCTAATAATAAACCTAAAAATAAGTCAAATAAATGCCACCAATACCCAGATGGCATCAGCTTAGTGAGAGAGTTTCCACTCTCCTTTTGTCATATTTGCCCTGCCTAGCTTTGGTGTGCTTTTGTTTTGCTGCGTCCTGCTTTTGTTTTGTTGTGCTCTCCCAAAGGTGCTTGCCCATTAAAAGCTGAAAGGTTTGAAGTGACGGTTGAACCAGATGACTATTTTAGCTGGTACATGTGTGCTTCTTGTGTTTTACTGAGCTAGATTTGCTCGTTCTTAGACACAGTTTTGCATTGACTAGATCAGGAGGAACCACCTATGTGTCGCTGTTTGGGATACTTCTAATGGATTTATTTTGGGGGGGCTGCAGAAAAAAAGTGACATGTTGGCCCTTCCAGCCACATGCAAGAGATACTTGTGGATTTCAGAGCTGAAACCCTTTCTAGCAACGAGATCCTGAAGTAGGAGGGTGCTCTTTGCTATCTGGCATCAAACATGTTTTGAAAGTGTTGTTTGCTCATTGTCATTGGTGCCAACCCAGATCTCTGTTTGCCAGTGCTGGTGGTTTGGCATCACTGATCTAGAGTGAGATCAAACAAGGGGGAATATGGAGCCAGAGCCTCAGTTTATTTACCCTAGTGTGAGTGAATGGAGAAATGCCAGTGTTAAATGTAGGTAAGCAAATACATAATCTGTCACTTAGACTCATTTTGACACTTGGTAAGAATAACTTACAAAGCATCCTGTTGGACTACAGTAAAAAAGCAAAGACTGTGTGTATATACTTTTTCCATACGCTTCTTACTAAGGAAGGGGTTTGTAACCCAATCCATTAGCAAAATGAAACATGAATGTTGCCTAGCTCCATATACCTGTCACCCTGTGTAACTTGCATCTCTATAATTTCCCTTCTGTGGAATGTGTTTATCCCTTCAGCAGGAAGAATAACAACTAGTATATGAAATACTTTAATTCTCTTAAATTGCATATAAGTGTCAAGTAGAGATTGAATGTAACCAAAATACCATCTCAAAATACATTTTAATACACCAACTAAACCATTGAACAATATAGAATAGCCAAATTCTATACATGTATTTTCAATATTCTTTTATTATAGATAAGATTTTAGATTTTTTTAGTTGTTACATGCTGACAGGATTCTTAGTAGCTTGGCGCAACTTTTTTTTTTCCTGGGGAACATTTGTAGTGGGTAAATGAGCAACTCAGTCCATCAGGGAAGCTAGGAGCACTGATCTTTTGTTCCTGATGAGTGTGGTCAAGGCATCCAAATTTCACCATTTCTCATTTGTATGTGTAGCTGGGGTTCTGGGCCAAACCAAAATGTGTGAGTTAATTGAAGTTGTTCTGTTCAAAATTTCCTTTTTCATTTTTCTTTTTTTCTTTTTTTATTTATATGAAAGAAGTAGTAGAATTAGTTTTAGCTTTTATCTGTAAACCACTCTCTTAGTGTGAATTTGAAGCTATGTCCTGTAAAGTCTGCTGCAGGCAACTGACAACTGTGTTTGTAAGTAGGCAAACATTATTTAACCCTCAGATAATGCTGAATTTAAATGATTTAAGTAGTTCGTTTGATTATTTATGTTTTTCCTGCTGAGTTTCACAAATAGTCTATTGAATGAATTTACTACCAGCTATTGAAACAGTAGCATTTAAGTAAATATCACACAGTATTTTTGCAAGACTATTTTCTGTTTCAAAAGTCTAAATATTGAAGCAGAGACTTGTTTCAAAATGTCTCATTTAGCTAATCAAGAAAAGAAATATCTGCTCTGATATTCTGAGTTTTAGCATTCTTTTGACTAGTCTTGAAATGAATTGCTGTGGACAACAAATAACTCAGACAACAATTTCAAATGAATAACTGAGAAACTCACAACAATGTCTGCAGATTCAAAAAAGGACTTTTTAATTGAGTAAGCTATTCACTGTGAACTATCCACTCAGCCATTACTGTGCGGTAACTCTTCTTCATGTGGGGCTTTGGAAGACATTAGCACCTTGCTTCTCTCCCTGCAGGATAAATATGGCTTGTTGCATGTCAGACCAGTGGTTAGGTAAGACATCTACAATGAATGATTTCCAGGATTTCCCTTCTAGGCCAACAATTTGTAAACAACCTTTCAAAGTGCTGTGAAAATGGTTCAATTTTCCATTGGCCTCTGGATAATAAGTAGAAGGAACCCTGTGATTAACTGTGTCTTCCTCTGTTCTTCTGAAGGTGAAGTCCAGGTTTAGAAGCCAGTTTCTTTTGGATTTCCTTCATGGTTGAAATTTGTTAACAAGAACTTGATTACTTCAGTGGAAGTAACTTGGGAAGTAATGGCTACTTCTGGCTATTTGCTGAGGCAATCAATTGCACTAATAGTGTAGCAGCAATCCCCTGCTGCTACTTTAGGTGTTCTTCCAATTTCAATAGCATTTCCCCCCTGTAGAGTGAAGGATCTTGCAACAAAAGGCATTGCATGCTCTGGGCATTTTATCAGGCTGTGGTTGGGTGACAATAGCTTTGTTACACCTCAAACAGACTCTATGCGATATTTACAATCTTCCTCAACTTCAGAGCTGAATAGTAGTTACTTGCACATATCCCTGACTCTGCTTGGTCTGGGCTGCCCTGTGTGTGTATATCAGGAGCACGTTGAATGCTATTGAGTGAAGTTATGGCAAGTGCCTTTGTCTGTTGAAGGTAACAAATTACACTTAAATTTTTGGGAGTGTGATCAGAGACCACAGGCAGAAACAGGACTATATTTTTATGAGAAGTGTGCAAATACGAAGCAAAAATCTTCCTGTGGTATGATGGCTGTAGGCAAATAGTACTTAGTTCAAATGAAGGGCAAGGTGATGATAATCAAGATAACTTTTTATTTTAATGTATGTCTTTTAGTTGGCTAATCCTGTGCACATTTTTTTTTCCAATTTTGTATAATTTTCTCCTTCCTTATATTCTGCAGATATTGTGTAGCACAAATTGTTACATTTCTGCCTCACCTTTCAGGCGCTGCCAAAGGCAAATGACCTTCATCCCTGCATTTTTCCATGGTGAGCTTTGCCTGGAATGGGAGAAAAGAAAAAACTGAAATGAACAGCCCACTGTGACCATGCAGCTTGTGTCATGTGAACCATGCCAGACGGGAAAGTATTCTTGGTGGTCTTTCTGTTCAGTTGACTTATCTTCCAAGGAGGAAAGAAACCCTTTGTTTTGGGTGGGTGTTTCACTTTCACCAGGAGATTTGCTTGGCCTCTTTTGCGGGTCTAATGCACTTGTTCCCTCATGTTTTTCATATGTTGTCTGTGCCAGTAAAAGTGCTGGATTTTATAGAATGAAGACAGTTAGGCAAGCAAGGTAATCACTGAGGCTTTTATCAGTCAGTTCCTCAAAATTAAACTGAGCAACATTTATCTAGGAAAACATAGCATTGCTCTGCCTGGCGAATTTCCATTACTCTTGCATAATGTGGGTACATTTGGCATAGACATACCATGAGGTTCAAGTCTCGGGAAAGGATGCCAAGTAGTCACATCTGCTGGCTTGGGTGCCAGAGCAAACACTCCGCGTTGCCTGAGTCAGGGCTTATGCTTCACTTGGAGTTCAGAAGAATAGTGGAGGGAAAATTGTCTGCATAAAGGAATTTCAGCTGAATGTTTATATAGCTCTCAGATTTCTTTGTGCTGCTCTGAGGTCTCAGCACTGATTATCACTAGATAACTGTTCCACCAACACCAGGATGGCTCTTTCAAGATCAGTGAGACAGTATGCTAGAAAAGCACTAGGCTGATAATTTAATGTGACTTTTATGAGACAAAGATGTGGAATCCTGTGTTGTATAACTTGCAAGATCCCACCTGTTTGTAAGTCATGGCACATGCGAGTGGTTACTCAGAAATCCAAAGAAGTTAAATTTTCTCATAGTCCCAAGAACACTGCCCCAGTGGGAGGAAACGCTGGTAGATTGCTCTCATTCACAATTGCCTCGTTAAGCTCGTGTACACTCATATCACAAGGAAAACTACTTTTTTTTTTTTTTCAATAATTTCTTCCTTGGGAACAAGAATTGGACACAACCAATCATTTATCAATTAATCCCCCTTTTGATTTCATAACTCCTGAAAAATGGCTTGCCTTACAGTTAGTGGGAACTCACAAATGTCCTATTGTTGAACGCAAAAGTATAATTACACTGTTCAGTATCATAAACTTGATGTAAACAGTTGACATTGAGAAAGCAGCTGTTTTCTTTGCCAGTGGAAGTAAAAAATATACAGTGAGAGGGTTTAGAAGGTCAGTACAGAACTTATACATGTCCTAGGCCAACAGCAAAACAAAAAAGTGTGCAGGTCTAAGGCTGGAGGAAAGGTTAGGCTGCGGAAGTTGTCACAGTTCAAAACTAAGTATGCAAGTATCCAACTGTCTCAAGGTGTGTGTATCAGAGATTAGTTATTCAGATCAGTTGTACTTCTGTAGGCCCTCTGAAAACAGAACCAGCTCTAGGAGTGATACCAGGTAGATACTACCCAGCATCACTTCACTATAGCAGGGCTGCCTTATAATAATTTTACAAGAATCAAATAGAGCATGCATCACATCACAAGCAGCTGCATCATGTAGATTTTGAGGGGGAGAGTCAAGGAACATTTGAGATGTTTTCCCTTAGGAAGATTTCCCCTAGAGCATTGTGTGGATCTTAAGCTGCAGTTTTACTTCAGACCTACTTCTGCAACATTTCCTATATCAGTTAAGGGCAAAGATGTTCATGAAGCTTAAATTTTGGGATAACAAACACATATTTTTTTTTTTAATTTGAAAAAGTATGTCCAAGTGTTCCTGGCAAAAATAGCTGATAGCCTTGGAACTGGAAATGAGCCACACTACCTGAGTCAAACACATCTTAGCAACTTCAGTGAACAACTTCAACTTAACACTTGGAAAGCACATTTTGGCAGTGACACATGTGGTTTGTGTCTCATTCAAAAATAATTAATTCATTCAGATATTTCATGGTATACTTTACTAGAAACAAGCATCTACGTGATCATTTGCTGCAAGCCATTTACACAGAGGTTATTCCTCACTTCGAAAGGGAAGTTCAGCTAGTGTCTTCTGCGGGATATACTTTATTATGATAGTCTTCAGCAGACATCAGCACAGATCTGTGATAAAGAGAAGCATTTGACTGTTAAATTCAGGCTTTGTCTGAACTAAAGGAGGGGACAGACATGGTCAGTGCTTAGAGGCAGATGCAGCCCAGCCATGGTGGGTGGGTAGAGGACCAATGTAAGTCTCATCACAGTAAGCTTGGCTGTGCTTGGAGCTTTAAGCAGAGCTAATGGAAGGGGCTGTGTTACTATTCTGAATTCCTGTGCTTGTTTCTCACTAAGCAGATCTGTTGTCAGAAGTCTAGCCTCTTTGACTGACTTCTTCCAAATGTGGTCTGGATCTGAAGCATTCAGCATCCTCCTGAAGTGAAAGACATGTTTTTTAATGGACTGCTGAAACCTGAATAAGCTTTTTAAAGAAAAGTTTGTATATTAGTTCTCAGTAGCCAAGTTAAATTTGCAATGAGCTCAGACCGGACACTCAGGGATTTGTCTGGTTGGGCCTTGAAAACTTTAAAGAATGGAGGCTGCACAGCTTCTTCACTTTCATGGAGAAAGGACACCTTCAGTAGTTCAGTTTGCCACCATCAAAGCTCGAAGCTCCACACACCTTCAGCCAGGCTACTGCTCTTTCTGACAAAGGTAGACTTTCCTCTTCATTGCTGAGATTGTCAAGATGCTTTGTCACAGGAAACAGATTCAGCAAAGCAGAGGAGAGGTGCAAAGAGAATTGTGGACAGTTTTAGCATCAAAATCCTAAATACTAAAGCTGTACTGAATTATGCCACCACACCTGTAGACGGCTGAACCTAGCAACCCAACTGTTTGTGTCATGATTTTAAAAGTCTCTAGATGTCAGCATGAGGTATTGGGGACTGTGTTTAGAAACTTGGAGTTTTCTGTTCATTCCAAAAGTGTTCTACCTTTCCCATGTCCTGCAGAAACTGCAAAGCCCCATACTTGCAAATGATCTTTAAAATCAAAATTTTGTTTTAATCCAGCAACAGTGACAGTACTTTTGTATTTACTGGGGGGTTTTTTTACTAAATAGGATTTAGGCTATTTCTCATACCCAGAATTGCTACAAGTGGTCTACCAGACAGAAGCCTCTTACAGCAGGAGTGTTTTATGACATGGATAGTTGTGGAGAGAGGGCAAACACAATCCACCTGCAAAGCTCCATTCTATAAATAATCTTGCAATAAGCTACATTATAAAAGAGTAGCCCTAAAAGCAAAATCCCCCCACGTGGACAGTCCCTCAATTATTTCTCTGCATCAGCCTCCTGAGTATGAATTGCCATCATGACTGACCACAGAGAAGTGATTTATAACTAAAATCAAACATACAATAACTAAAGGTCTACATGAGACTGAAGAGTTTATTTCCTGAATTACTATGCAAATTTAACAATTAAATCTTCTTTCAGCTTCTATGGGAATAAGGGAGACTACTAAAGAGAAGAAATTTAACACGATTGAAAAAAAAAAAGAGATGGAATCGGAAGGATTCTCTGCAGTTGATCAGTCCTGTCCTGCCCAGTAGGCATCACAGCAGTTAGTAGGAGTTACTACAGAGATTCCAGGAAGATTTGCACAAAGCAGGGGAAGTACAACAGGGAAATAGAAAACCTCCACTGCGTAAGTCAACTTTTATTTGTTTGTCTGTTTGCAAAACTGAGCTATGAATTTATTTAAGACCTCAAGTGAACTCCATGCTTTTTGCTTCTTTATTCAACCAACTCAAAATAACCATATAACTTCAGAAAAGAAAAAAATAAGTCAACCAAGAAACAAGAACTTTCTGCTTTGACTGATCTGAGCCTTTCTAAATTTATTTATTTATTTATTTATTTATTTATTTATTTATTTATTTATTTTCATTATATCCCCTTTCTAAGCTTGGTAGTTTGAACAAGAGACTTCTGTTTTGACAGCCTGTCTCCTGGGTTCCCCACTGAAAAGGCCAAAGCTCCCAGTGAAGCAGCAGTAGCTGCCTTTAAACAGGAGCTGAGCACTTCTTGCTTTCCTGTGCTGCATGCAAATGGAGAGGCTCAGTGTTACCCAGCTCGGCCAGGCTTCCCCCTATTGTGCCTTCTGCATGGCAATGGCCACTACAAGTGATCACCCGGCGTGTCTGTGAGCCTGTTAATGTCCCTGACCCTGGTGTACTGATCACCCGCTGCGGCAGGGGACTCGTCATCTGTACAAACAGCGTTCGCAGAGCCCGCAGCCTCCCGGCTGTACGTGACAGAGAGCTCTGCTTTATGCTCTGCCTCTTCAGCAGAGCTCAGTGAAGGGCAGCTGCCCCTTCCGTGCTCGTAAGTAACACTTCCATGACAACACCTTCGGCTCATTAGTTTTGTTTGTTTCCTTCTAGAATGGCAGTATATTTTCTAGGTTTTTTTAAAGTGTGCTAAAGAATGGGCCATCATATCTGTTACTAAGCTACCCACGGGGTAATTCAGGAAAACACTGAAGGCTTCATAAACAGAGGAGAGATGATCACACGGCAGAAACTATATTTACTCCTTCAACCCCCACCTCACCACCTGATTCTCTGCTGCAGTGCCAGTACCAGAGCCCAATACATACATTTGTAGTCACACATGCATGAAAATGTGTTTAACAAAGTGAGAAACTCAAAACCCCAAACTGACAAAATCTAAAGCAAAGGTAGTAAAGATGCTGCCCTTTTCTACCTTGTTGTTTGTTCATTTCTTTGATGGAGGAAAAAGTGATGCTGCCTTCCATTTGCCATGGGGAAACCCATGTAGCCAGGTAGCCCCAGAAGGGTCAAAGGGGGTCGGACTGATCATGGGAGTGGGAAGCAGGTGAGTTATCAGGGTGTTTGTGAAAGTAGATGCTTGAGATAACACGTGTAGTGGTTTTCTTGGGGCAGCACATCAGCTCTGGGCTGCCAAGGCACAGGCTGTGGTTCACACCTCAGTTTTGACCCAGCCGTGTAATTCCCAGTCAGGGATTTGCAGCTGCAAAAACTGTTCCACTATAAGATTTCAGTGCCATAGCTTGGGAAAAAAAATATAGTCAGTTGGCACCACAAAACATGACCTAAATTGACACCCTAGAAGTGAAGAAAAGACAGAAACAGAAACGTGAAATCTCCATTTAGTCATGTAAAATCCTTTGCTCATTGCCATCCCTCCCCCCCACAAAAAAAGAAAAAGTAATCTTATTCTATATTAAAGTTTACTTTCCTCCCTAAACCTCACAAAATCTGGTTAAATCTCTAAGTCTAAGCAAAATTTTTGATAAATTTCACAGGATAAATATTTCAAAGTACTTTGTGGAATATCATGCATGTGCGGTGGATATTCCCATATTTTTGCTCTTTTCTGCTAAATCTGAATGGCCCTTTTTTTGCTGCTGCTATAAAGACTACACCCTAACTGGAGCATGTGGGCACAGATGAAGAACAGCAATACAATTATTTTTCTATTTTCTGCACACACCTACCCACAATGAGTACAGCTAACTCTCATTGCTGCTATGAGCTCTGCACATGAGCAGCAGCCAGGCAGGTACACCAGGTCAGGGATAAGGATTCATACAACAGAAAATAGAGTAGGATTAGTGTGGGGGTGAAGGAGGACAGAGGTAGCAGTGCACCTCAGCTAGCCTTCAGGTAAGAGAGAGAGGAAAGGGTGCACAATACGCTGCTCCCTCAAAAGATACTGAGAGCAGAAGAGGGAGAGAAAATAAGGGACTGACCACTGGTTAAAAAAACAAACATAAGAAGAGAAAATGTCACCTTCAGGGAGGAGGTAGTTCCGTAAGTGCTGATTCAGGCATAGTCTGAACCAGGACACAGAGATATTGAAATGAAAAGGCTTTTGTTTACTTTAAAAAATTGCTGTGCAATGATTATCTGCTTGGGTCTCTGCCACTTTCTTCCCAGCAGTTTCTCCCTCCTATAACCTGGTGTTTCTTATTTGCAGTGGCAGTTTGGCTCGCAAGCTGTTCTCTGCCAGCTCACCTGGTAACCCAGCCAGCTTTCACAGTAGCCACAAATCCTCCACTGCTCCTGCCATTTGCTGACAGCACTTTCTGGAGTAAATATCACCTGGTAGCTCAGCTTTAAAGCCCACAAGATGTGGCATGCATCAGGTCATACTTTCTTTGTTGTCACCAATGTTCTCTGTGTCAGGATGGGAATAAGAAGAAAAGACACAAATTGTGACTGAGGTATGCTAAGCCTTCTGTGCCTAATTGCTCTAAGCCAGAATGCCCATCCCTTAGTTTTATAAGCATCAGCTTAACTCACAAAATTAGGTAAAAGGAAAAAAAATTACACCCTGAGGCAGATTTTCTCATTCAAGTTAAACATTTTTCTCTTGAACAGCAGGGTCTATAAAGGAAATGCTGATACAACCTTAACCTTGGCAACATAGTGTTGGGGCTGTGCTAATCAATGTAAAGAGCGGAATCAGTGCTTCAAGCATTATTAAGACTCTCAGAGATCTTTGCATAGAGTGATGCAAAAACCCCAAAACCAAGTGACAACTCAACAAAAAAGGCTTAGAAATTTCCCTTCCTCTGCTGAGGTTCAAAGGCTTCTTTCTCTACCTCTGCTATAAATACAATATTTTTAAAAAAAGTGTCATTTATGAACAGTCTTAAAGCCAAAGATAAGTCCTATGTGCATGCAGATTTTGACATCTTCAGGCCAGAAGAAAGTAGCCACACATTACTATATGTAGACGCTGTGTGCATGTGGTAGAACTGTTGTGGCAGGGACAGCCTGTTACTAGGAAGCAATGCTGAGTTTCAGGTTCATGTTACCAGGGGACTCAAAAACGTTGAAACTCAGCCTAACCCGGCTGCCAATGGCCTCTAATGAAAATTTCCATTTGGAAAGGCTTGATGTTGACTTGGCATGGCACCAAACAAGCAGCCTGCTGCAAAATTTTACACCAATTGTATTTCTCCTATTTAAACCCTGTCTGACCTCAGCATTAAGAAACAATTTGTTTCAGGATATAACCAGCACACATAAGCAATTACATTCTGTTTGCCCTATTAACATTTTTTGGCTTCTATGCTTTCCAGTGCTTCTACTATTGCAAATGCTGCATGGGAGCCAGAGGTATAGAAAGTGTTGAGTGTCTAAAATTTTTTGTTGGGTAGAGAGGGAAGGGAGGAGAGAAACAGAGGCTTGAACTGAAAGTATCATCACTTCTAGTGATACGATAGGCGCCCAGAAGTAGTGATCAGATGGTGCCTTCGAGTTTATTCAGGGACCATGAAAGACAGAAATGAAGTGACTTATGCAAACCACTGAGAACATATATATCAATATCCTACAATTAAACAAAATAGATGATAATATAATTACTCTCTCTCTTAACTTGCTATTTTTCATTCAGTTCTCTGACTTGTACTTTTCGCCAGTCAGTTAGAAATATCAGAAAGGACTGGCTGTGAAACACTACCCCTGGCAGGACTCAGGATGCACTTGTCTTTGTCTTTCTGAGGGTCAGGGAAAAGTGGCTGTTGGAATACAACTGGTTTGGAGGTGAAGGTGGGGCCATGCTGCACCACTAATACTGAGGGGTATCTGTGGAGAATTTTCCATTTCCTTAAGGGTCTTTCTCACTGACAACTTCCATACCCCTCAGGCACAGAAAGGAGAATTATTTAATAGTATATAGGATGTAAGAATATAGAAATAATTTGTGCATCATGGTTTCTTCAAGCCAGCCCTCTAGAAGGCCTCTGTCTGCTGTGTATAGGTTGGTGCTCAAGGACCTGTCTTAAGTGGTGAGGAGTCTGGAGGAAGGAGGGAAAGGAGAAGGAGGTGGCCTGTTGACCACACTTTCTGTAACACACACAGGATGGATAAAATGCAAAAGACAGTTGTAGACAGCAGAGGAAAGAGAGAAATGAAACAACCAAATGAGGTGTGTTCTGAACAGGACAAATCAGCTACTGTTTGGAAACTTCAACATTTTTAGTCCACAATGGGATAGTGCTAAAAGCTAGGTTAGACCTTTCCGTGTTTCTTTGCTGTTGTGAGACTGAAGAAGACTTTCTAGTGTTCAGATATTCAAGGAACTGTCTGGAAAATAGCAGCAAGATGTGTTCGTGCCAAGGCCATTAACCCTCTATTCTTGCCAACATCAAATTAAATAAACTGAGAAAACAATTTGCATAACACTGTCACAGCGATATACAGTCGAGGCAACCTTTTGGAAGGCTGAGCTTATGAAGAGGTTTAGTAGAGCAGACACAGTCAATGACTGCATGGTAGAGACCTGTGAGTGACTGAGCATGACTTTTGGAAACATGGTCCACAGGTCTATGCACAGCTCTCAAATACAGTTGGATTGGACTCTTATGGGCCACAAAGTACAGCCTTCTGCTTTGACCTCTGTGCAAACTGATGGCAGGTTTTCCTGGTGGTCTTCTAGAGGTGGATGAGATCCAGAAATGTACATAAATATGTGAGCCATTTGAAAGCAACAAGAGTACAGCAAACAAGAATCTGTGATTGCTGGAGACCAAGGAGCCAGCTCGTGTGAAAATGTCTAAAACAATCACTTCTGTCACTGTCTGTACCTGTTCTTGCTCTTTACAAGCAGTTGAACCTTGAATTTTCTTTGAGCAGAAAAGCAGCAGCCACTTCCCTGCCCTGCTTTCACTTGAACAAAGCACATGAGACACTTCTGTACCAGATTCATGTCCTGGCTATTTTTTATGTCCACATAACAGTGAATGGAGTAGCAGGATGTGCAATCCAGAACACAAGAGCCGAAATTCTGAGATGAGACACAAAACAACATAAGCCACATCTGGAGTCTGAAATCTTTATGCTAAACAATTAAAGCTATTTACAGTTGCTTCAGATTTGCTGTGGATTAGCAAAAAGGGATAAAAAATGTATGTATGGATAATTATCAAAGTATGCTTTAACTTGAGAGATTCTTTCAGCTCTCAAGAAAACATTTAAGACTGAGTAAATGAAAATGTGAATTTTACACATCATCTAACTATGCACATTCTTTTCAATGTATTTGCATATTTAAACAATTGTCTGTAAAGAATGTGATGTTCAATCCCACAGATAAGCCCAAGAGAGCATGGCTAAATCCTATGCTAACTCATTGAAAACATAAATCTTAATTTTATTTAAGTACCAACTCATGTACTTTAATTTTCTTTCTTGTTCTGATTTTGTTTCACCATCTCAGTCTCACCAAAAACAAAACCACTCAAATACAATCTATCTTAGCATCTTTAAAAGCTAAGAAAAAGCCCTACAAAAAGAGAAGCCCTCTAAGCTTTCTCTTGGAGCTGTCTGGGAGCAGATACAACATTTTCTTTATAGTTGATTGTGTAAATATGAAAATACCTGGAAATGGAATATATTTAGGCAAGTTTTAAAATGCATAATATTTATTCAACTCTAATAGCTTTTTATTAGGAGTCAATAGGGTCTATCAACTAAATGGGTATTTCAACCATTTTCAATAGACACATTATTTACTCAATAGACCATAATGATTCTGAAGGAGGCATTAGGGCCTATTATGCAAATCTCTGTGTATTGTAGGTGTATTCAAAAATACTGAAATTTTGACCCTGGCTGTTCTACAGATCCTGATGCCATCACTCTTTAGAAAGTAAATTGTGTAAACCTAGTTTGAATGAAATAGAAAGGTTAGAAGTAGCACAGTGGAAATAATAGATTTTTCTTGGTTGGGCTGCAGAGCAGAGAATATAAAAAAGTTTTAGTTCAACTTGAAGCAGTCTTTTTCTTCAACAAAATATATTTTTTTTAAAAAAAGGAAAAATAATTGTGTCTTAGAAGAAACATTTCCTTTCCCACACAGTGTTTTCACTCTTTTTTTACCCAGTAGCTACACAAATAACTTTATTACATTTTTGGCTGATTAAAACATCCTCCCAGGAGAACTGCAATGAATAACCTGCTTGACACTGGATGTGATCAGGAGACGTTTGAACAAGAATTTGGACCTTAGCTAAGATGGCAATGCCAGTCACCCAGCACTCCAGTTGGGTCAAGTCACTTTCTTTCCAGCTATACTGCTGAAAAATTGTTTCAGGCTGGCTGAGAACAAATTAAACAAAACTAAAAAATTACTGCACGTAAAAAACCTATAGAAATGGCCTGTTTGTAATGGTATGGGGAAATCCTAATAGCACTTGGTAGGTGGCCTGATTCAAAACTAATAGGTATTAATGGAAATGTTTCATACCATTTCAGTGGTGTTTGGCTTTGTATTCTTGTAGCACACCAGACACAAATAGATTTCTTTAGGGATACTTATTAAACACATATAACACATATAACCAGAAAAGATACTTCCTACTCACATGAACAGCATGAAACTCTCAAATTCAGCTGAAAGTGTCAAAACAGGTGTCTCCATTCTTATCAAATATTGAAAAAACATTTCTGAAATTTAAAAAAAAAAATTATATATATATATATATGGGTCCATACAATTTAACATAGAACAATGAATCCTGGATTAAGACATCCAGACTAACTCAAGGACCACAGGAAATATTATAAAAGTTTGGACAAAATATTTTGTACAAATGTCTTTATGGCTTGTACAAAGTGTTTAGGTACTTGGTGGATGCTACTGCCTGGTGCTTTGGGTCTCCTATGTGTCTTTACAGAATAGAAAATAAGGTAAACGTAACATTTAAAAAATACCAAATTGACATTCTTTAATTTGTTGTATACTGCAAAGATATTTTTATTTGAAAAGGCTCCTTTTATTTCTTTTTTTATTTAAATGCTGAAATCTTCAAAACCAAACAAATGACCAAATGACTGGGTCTGCTTCTGTCAGGAACAGATACATAAAACATCTGCAGAAAAACTTACGTGTGACTTACATGCAGCAACAACAATGACGTAGTCACATTCTTTATCTGTGTCTAATTAAGTCTAATCAGTGTTTTCAAGAAAGGGCACAGTCTCTGGTGAGGCCGGGTTTGGAGTAAGAAGCAATATTTTGTATGAAATCATACTGTTTGGAATTATGTGCACAGAATTAATGGACATACATTCTCGGTTGTGTACAGCTGGTGTATTTGGAGAAAACCAGATGGACTTCTGTGTTCAGACCCTTCATCATGTTCTGTTCATCAGAATTAATTTGCAATTACAGCCTGGAGGATGACCAAGATTATACAACTATGTACATTATATGATACACTTGTCATATCCTTCTCTGTGGACTACATGAGGTGAGTTAGCCACCACACTGCCACTTGTAGCTTCCTTAGTTTTATGACTGGCAGCAGGTAGGTTTTCTTCACAGAATAAGGTTGCTAGTGAACATCAGCCCTGGTCTCCACAAACCAAGAGCTGACACTGGAAGAAGTGTGAGCCAAATGGCTATCCAATAACAGCTGGGAAGCTGTTTTTGCTGGCCTGGAGCTTCCAGGAGTGAGTGTGAGGTAAAAATGGACAGTGCATAAGGATCGACCAGAAATGAGGGTGAAGATTTGAGTAACTTGACTATCTTGACAAAAGAACCCCAACCTTGCTATGCTTATCTAGATTTTATTTGTGCTTTATGATCTCATACCAGCAACAACAAAACTTCCATTTTCTTTTATTTCTGTGTGGGGTTTTTTTTTGTTTTGTTTTTTTACCTTGTCTTGTGAGAAAGAGTTAGTGAAATGAGTTTTCGGGCTGATGAATACTCTGGAGGTGCTTTGGCCCATTGCTTTCTTCTAGACCATTTGCCTTTAACTCTCACTTGAGCTTCTGTTCGACAAAGTTAATAGCTGCAAATTCTTCAGGGATGGTTTGTTAAATCATGTCCAAGAAAATAAATATAATGAATGAACATTCTCAGGAGAAAGCCCTGACATTTCCAAAAAAAAAAAAGTAAATGAGTCTCAGAAGTATCAAGCTGTGGAATAGACAAAGTACATTAGCAAAAAAAAAAGATATGTTTTGCAGCAATTAGAGGAGGAGATAAAGTCTTCTCCAGGAGAACACACTTGAGTTCTTGAAAACTCCACCAAAAGCTGGTTGTGTACTGCATCCTGGCATCTAACAGGTTAGACCTGACCATCATCTGTTCATAACTTCCCTCCCACTCTCCCAGCATTTCAATGTGCTTCATCTGCCAGTGCATCAATGGGCTTCGATATGAGGCAGCTGAAGTATAGCTTTGAACTCCACTGAACCCAATTACATCTGGTCATTTCAGACAGCTGTGGTGGTGCAACTCTGAACTAGAGGTAGAGAGTTCATGACAAACTCAAGTGCTGCAGCTGGAGCAGCAAATTCATCTGGTGCTGTGGTATTGCAGGTTTTGTGCTCCAGGAAAGAGCTGGAAATCTGAACTAAATGCTGCACTAATTAAAAGGAAAGTATTTTTGCAACTAGTGCCTGCTATCTGCTGGGGTTAATGACTATTAACTGCCATGGCACAAGTGGTAAGTTTAATCTCTGTGTACTACTGGAGGTGTATAGGGGATTTAAGTCACTTACTGAAATGGGCAGAATTCAGCTTTTCCCCCACTACCAATATAGAGCATAACTCTTGTCTTTGGCAATGGCCCTTGCTGTTTAATGCTTTAAGAGAGGATAAGCATAGCAGGGATCTTAATTTCCTAGACATACAGGGAATACCACATCAAAATGATATTAGAAAGCAGACTTGCCCACGGCTTGTGTAATTAAAACCTAGTCTGGTGACAAGGTACTACTACACATAGTGATAAAGACACCCTTGGGCAGAGGACTACTGAAGTCTTATGCATTGCTAAAGTCCTTTTAAAGCCTTTTTTTGCTTGGCTTTATTAAAACCAATTTCATTTCTCGCCCTGAAAATGTACCTGTGAAATGTTTCCGTAGGCCTTCCCCAGTATTGATAGCTTTCAAATGCTTATTGCACATTCTGTTCTCACAAAGACAGTGAAGCAATCCTGATCTCCACTGCATTAAGCAAGAGCAGCTTGGTTCTCATGCCTGCTAGTGATTTTCCTCAAGAAAAGAGGACCAAGAAGACCTGCCTTTCCCGTTCTTTCTTGAGTGGAAAGAACAAGAAAATCCACATTATGCACATGCACACACATGCACGGTCTTTTTTCCCATTAATGAGAGGTAAAAACTCATGTCTCTGTCTAGTCCTTCCACTCCAAAATGTATTTTAGTTACAGGTAAAATTTGCATTGGATACAGAAGAGATCTGAGATCTGCTCTTGTTTTGTGGTCACATAACTGGACTTTGGCATTACCCAAATCTCTGCTAAGCCTGTATTTTTCTTGTGCTTACTGTAGATACTGTCTAAGAAATTTGGGCTCTTTTCATTTCCCCTTTTCAATTGTTGGAATTTTTTTCACACTTTCTAAATATAATTTTAAATGCAAGAAAGATATTCGTGGGGTGGACTCTGACCAATGCCCACTGAAATTTTAGCCAATTGAATTATTCTATCATATGGATTTACAGTTCTGATTATTCTTTATACTCTGTATGAAAAGCTACCACTAAACAATTGTGAAAAATTAACTTTTCCATGTTAAAATTGTGCTTAAAAAAAAATCTGTGGTGAGAATAGTGAAATTCCCAGGTTTCTAATGACTCTCTTGATGATGAAAGGATCATTTTAGGTACTTGGACTGAAAGTGGGAAGGGACGGATTTAAAAAGAGTGTTATGAGGAGACAATCCAAATTTTTAAGCTGCAATACTAAGCCAAGTTCATATTTATTATTAGCTGAGAAAAAATTTATTGGAAAGGAATCGTAACAGAATTAAGAGAAAATAGTTCTGCCCTAAAAAATATGCAGAAGAAAACTGAACCCAAATGGTAGCAATAGTCATAAATGCTCTATCTAAGGACTCTATCTTCCGTGGCATTTAAGAAAACATGAAAGATACTGATTTTTAAAAATTTTAAATAGCATTTAAGACAGAGGAAGTAGCAAGCAGAAAACAAGACCCAAAAAGTCCTATTGTCTTAGATCCATAATTGCCAATAAAAATCATCTGTGTCCTCTTCAGGTGCTAAAAGATGATTTTTCTGCCTTAATATAATTTCACTAAAAATTAATTCTGTTATTTCTAATAACTCTCTTACATCTTGATCTTTTAAAGACATTTCATGCACAAACAATTCGTGATATTCATCTAAGAAAAGTGTACAGTGGCCAGAAGCCGAAGTCAACTACAGGCAATATAAAACTGAGCTTTGTCTTCCATATCTCTCAGGCTATGCACATATTTAAAGATTTCCAAGACTAAAACTTCATTTCATTTTTACCTGAATAAATGTCATGTGCAATACTATCAGGTGAATGTTGAAGATGGGAATGTATTTTATATCTTCTTTATGTCTTATGATATGAGGAAGTTAATTTAATTGCTTTAATCAAAGCAAAATGCAGTCCTCAGCCTCAGCAGAAAGACACTTGGTCATGTAAAGTGGGATTTCTTCTGGATCGTAGACAAACCTCACTCCAAAGTAGTATCATATGCTGAATTTTTCTCTCTGTAGTGATAATGTTCAGTGTAGCAACAGATTAAATTCCAGGAAGGAGGAAACAGATCTGGTTGGGTTTGTTGGCATTTTTATGCTCAAGCTGTAGATGCTTGAGTATATCCAGGAATATTCTGAAAGGGAATTGGATTTTTCTATTCATTTTTTAAAAATGAATAGGATCACCCTTAAATATTTCAGTACATTATACTTCTATTGCCCTTTGGATCTGGAAGACATATATGTAGTCCTATAGAAGTCCACATAGTCACAGAATGCTATAAACAAGACATTTTCTCATTAAGATAATCTGTGATTTTTTTCATGTATCTGTTTCTTCTGTCCAGTTGATAAAACCAATTACAACTCTTTCAATTTTCCATCTACTATAGTTAGCATTCTTGCAGTCAGAGGACAGAACTCCCACAGGATATAAATGTTCTGAAATCAGCATATCAAGGGTATCATTTCAGAATGGTGAGGACCATGAATTCCCACTGAGAACAGTGGAAAATAATGTTTGCTTGTTTAATTGTCTTCTCTGATGCCTGGACAGCCTGTGAAGTCCCAAGGACTTAGGAAAACATAAGCTTCAGGTTCTAGCCTGGGAGCATGCGTTGTGAGGGATCTTGTTTCCTGCCATATGGTCATGTGAGAAGGTCTTTTAATTTCCCTTCCAAACCCAAGATCTAACACAATCTTCACTAATCTCACCTCTTTCTTCTAATTCTGTGCCTAAATTCACAAAATCTGTATCTTTTGTTTGCAATAAGTAAAAAAGAAAAATATCGTGGGTGGTCTTCTTTGGATAATTGCTGACAATAGAAATATAACAATTCTGTTACATATACACCAGTTTTTCTCAGCGAGTTGCCCTAATCACTTGACAAAGATTGGTCAAAGGTGCTGCTGTGGTTTTGCTTCTTTTAAACAAACTGCTATTTTCTTTTTTTTTTCTTTTCTTTTTTTTCTTTTTTTTTAAAAAAAAGAAAAAAGGGCTCCTTTTGGATAAGGCAGTTGTTGCTCTTCTGTTGGTACTTGTGTTTCTCACTGGATACTTGAGCTTCAGTATGTGGTCATGAGTTGGTGGTGGTAGTGATTCCCTTCTTGAGGCAACTGTCATGCTCTTCAGTGGCCTTTTTCTTAGAGGCAGAGCAGTTTCACAGCTGACTTCAGGTGTGCTCTTTGAATACCACTTTTCCAACTGCTCTGTGGTTCAAATGAGTTCATCCATCCCTGACACTTGCACAAAAACACTCTAGAAATGTATTATTTAAAGCCTGCCTTCCTTGGTGTTTCAGAAATAAAGGTGTAAACTTGCTTTAGAGGCCTGAGAAAAGAAATATTTCCTTTGCTCTTGTAGGAAGAAGTGAAAGGCCAGGCTTTGAGCTGCATGCGTACCCCCAGAGGGCCCTTATGGCAGGAGACGTGAGAATTACCGCAGGCGATATTGGCGTCTTCCTCACTGCGTGTGAGGATGCTGAAGCCACCAAGGAGCCTTGTACTGACACCTTGCCACTACTGTCACCAGAGGGATGCTGTGATGTTACTGGAGCAATCAGCGTGCCCTGCATCACACCTTCACCTGGGCTGGGGAGGCAGGAGCTGCTCTAAAAGGTAAAGGTCTCTTATGGATTTATGATGCTTCTGTGCTTTCTGTTATTGCCTGTTTGACGGGTTGCTCAAGACAGAAAGCAAAACAAGGAGTCTAAAATGAACACTGTATGGTAAACATATTTTGAAGGGCCTTGTGAAGGGCTGGGGTCTGGACACTTAGCATAGAGAGTGTGAGGAAGGCTGGCTGGATCTTATTTTCAGGAAATATGCTTTTTCATTTTCTTATAAATGCTTTGTTGGGAGTGCCCATTTGAAAGAAGGTGTGGAGAAAAACAGTTTTAAGGGTCAAATCTCCTTCTCTCTAGGGTATAAAATTCTCCATTTTTCTAAGCCAGAGTTGGGGGTATTCTTCTGCAAGTCAAAAATTTTGCAAAATATAAGCCTGTGAAGGCCTCTCAGTAGATGGGCTTTTCACTCTGTTACGGAATGAAAACAATTTTGGAAGCTTATGAACTGGAATTGCTGGTCTCCAGGTAGCAGTACTCAGTGAGCATTTCCCATACAAAAAATCAGATAAAAACTCCAGAATATTGCAATAGCTATCCCAAGTAGAGCTGTAAAACCAATGTACAGAGGATGTGTTGGAGCAGAATGGTGACAAACTGCAGCAGTTTCAGGGAAGCATCTGTGCGTGTGGTGGTGTGGAGAACAGATGCAGTTGGTGTGTCACATGCAAGAAGTACCTCTTGTTGGAGCAGAGCACGACTCTGTAAAGCAATAGAAAAGAGATGAGGTTTTTGAAGCATGGTATGTAAGAACATCTGCCCTTCAAAATGACAGTAATGCATCAGGTAAATGGAGGTGATCTAGAGCTTCATGCTGCATCTGACATAATTAAAGGTGATGAAAAAGTACTGCTGTTGTAATGGGAGGAATATTGTTTAATACTTCTATCACAAAGAATGCTATTGTAAGAAGAGCTGAAACAGAAATAAAGATGCACCAGATTTGTACCAGCAATTTCCCAGTACAATTTCTGCAGCTTTCACCAGGCACTTGGTAGCACCTCTGCAAAATGACTTATCTCTGGGAATATTTGAAGTGTTATGCTGCGCTTCCATGGACTCTATCAGGTTACATCTTGTGGCAAGGGACAAATCCAATGCAATGGCTTAGCCCTCCACCTTCTGTTCTTAGATTAATCTTTGGGTAACTCTGGACAGTATGAGAAGTGACAGCCTTAGATCAGTTCAGGAGACAAGGGTCTTGTAGTATTAGCCACTCCCACTCTGTGCTCATACAGTACTCTCCTTCTCAAACCCTAAAATAAAATAATTTAAATACAACAAGATCTGCATCTTAAATGGAATATGCAAAATAAGAATGACAAAATGGGAGTGACCCAAGTAACAGAGTTTCATGAGAAGACTGTGAAACATAAAACAACAGCCAGGAAACAAATAAACAAAAAAATCAGGATGGGTAAATGACTGGACAGATTGCAATTTAAATAGATTAAATGCATTAAGATCAGCAAGAAGCCCATTTAAATATTCAAGCTGAGTAAGAACCAAAGCACGCACCAGAGTTTTCTTTGCCTCAATCATTAACCAAGCACAGATTTTAAAGATGTTCAATAAAGAGAATCGACAGGTCTTTAGAACACAGTTAATATGGAATGAAATGACAAATCAGAGTAAAAGGTCACACCCAGTTGCTGGGCTGTGGCCAAAGAAATATGGTGTGGTGATATTGAGGAAGAAAATAGAAAAAAAGAAGTGGAAAGGAGTCAAGTTAAGAGACAAGGCCTATATAAATCTTTTGCCTTATCCGCTTAACTAGAAATAAAAATTAACATCCACTGGGAGATGTCACTGAAGCAATGCAAAGCATGAGGAAAAGCATCCCTGAAAGAATAAAGAAGCAGCACCCACTGGACATTTTATTGTAAAATGTAGCAGATTTGCTACAAACATAGATTCCCAGCCAGATCCTGGGTGAAATGTTTGGCCTAATTAAGCAGCTATGGGCTGCCATGTCATGGGACAAGCAAACCTTGGCACCTTCTCTGTCCAGAAGGGAAGGACTAGATAATACCTATGCAAAGCCTACAGTGAATCAGCTCCACTGTTTGCAGCTTTTATAACCTTCTCAAGCTGAAAACTTCCTAAGATGACTTTGTGGGTGGTCCCTGGTCCTCCCCACTTCGCCAAAATTTAGACACAGTTAAGCCTTAGATGTCCTTCAGACTTCCTTAGGAATTATAGGGTCCCTCTTGGTGGACGACCAGCACCATGAAGAGCCATGGTGTATCAGAGCTTACACAATGTCATGAGCAACTCATCAGGGAAAGTAGAGAGGTTCCAGGCTAAAGTCTGCTGTTGAGAATCTCACAGGAGCTGCTGGCTCTGTGCCATGGAGAGAGAGCTTCCAGCCAGCAGGGCTTGGATTGTGAGGTCTCTAGGTAGGGTGGCGGATCTGGGAATTCCTGAAGGAGAATAACAGTCTTCGCTGATGCTACCGCTTTTGCTGCATTCAGGAAAATGAGTCTTTAGGTGAAATTTTTCCTCTGCTTTTGGAGGGGGATAAATAAACAATTTTTAAAAAGATTATATCAAGAGTACAGTTAACTAACACTGCTGATTTATTATGCAAATAATAAACTGCAAGGCTTTGAAACTTTGGCTAATCATTCAGCCAAAATTGCTACTCTATATTAATAATAAAGACATCTATTGATGATTATGTTCTGGATTCACTAATCCAACCACAAATGCCTTTTCTCTGTAGTTTCTTTGTTCTCATATTTCTTACTCTTTTTTTTTTTTTTAAATATAAAAATAATTGGAAAAACCTCAATAAATAGATTACAGGAACAGAGAGGAATTCCATTACTATACAACTTCTTCCCCTTTCAGCATTTGCATGGTAATCATTTAATAGCAGAATACATTCAGGGCAACTAGGGAAAAGTGTATGGCTTTCTGTTAAGTGATATCACCCTTATTTGCCAATACTGTGAGTGCACAAATGGCCCAGAAAAATTTCACTTGAAAATCCAGATTGGACACTGGTGCAAGTGTTACATCAGGACCTTTTGTGAATAGAAATATATGTCTTAGAACTGTCCCAAGCTCTTTTTCTCCTCAAAAGAGAGAGATGAACTGAGATCAGCTGTTTTATTTTTTTTATTTTCCCTAGTAATTTTACAGACAGGATTATTTATAATCCAGTTTTCTGGAAAGAACTAGTTCATGCTCAGCAATTTAGAAGTTTCCTGCTCCTTTTCCTTCCCAAACTGCTGTGCTGCTTTCTGCACACAGCTCTTTGCTCTTGCCTCTCCCTATGCTGCCTTCTCTTGTCAGGTTCTTCTGGATTCCAGCTGCTGTAACACTATGGATATCTTCTCCTGATCCTTTCAGCTCAGTAGAAGTTATCACTTTACAAAAAAAAAACCTGGCCAGAAAAATGTATTGTTCCAATTCTTATTAATCAGATACAGACAACATCTGCCAGGCAGTTGAGAATACGATAGTAATGGTCTGGAAACAACAGAAATGGGTAATTTCTGCTATGTTTACCCCACCTCATTATCTCCCTTCCAGCCTATCACCTAAATATCTACCACATCCCTGTGTTACCACACATCTCTATCCTCCCTTCCATTGCTTTTGAGTTTATACTATTGAAGACACATCAGGAGATCTTCTGGTCTTTTCTAGATAAGGGATGGACCAGCTGTGCTGCAGATGTAGAAAAGTGAAGATTGCTACAGCCTTGTGACATCCAACAGGGTTGTTCAGACACAGAGAACTCTAGGGCTGTAATTTTCCTTTTCCTTATTTGCTTTTTTTTGTTGTTTTTTTTTTTTTTTCCCTACTGCTGAAACCCTTTTTCAGAGGGATACTATTTTGCAAAAATTTAGTCTCATGAGCTGTGTTTCTCAACTGGGCAAATTTCTGCTATATTCATGTGATGAAATTATTTATAAGATCTTTAACAAGTACTATTCATTTCACAGATTATGACTGCAGCCTCCACACAATGGATAGTGTTGGCAGGGGAAACATAATTCAGTCAGGAGGTTCAAGAAATAATCTGTCATATGTACAGGGAAAAACTCAGTAAGGAGGTTTCTGGAGGACTAAAGTTTATGATTTTTTGTGCATATGATATGCTTGTAGCAGTGGTAAAAGTGAGGTTGGACAAAAGCAAAAAAATGCTCAGCTTTTTTTCACTTTGCTTTGGTGACAGTCTGTTTAATAGTGTGGGGTTTCACTTTTTAGCAAAGTTTGTGGTTTTGTGGGAAGTAATTTCATACAGGCAATAGTCTAGTCATACAAGTATTGGGGTGCCAAAGGACTTGGATTCTAGCAGTCTCCTCTTCCCTCATACTTGTAAGGAAAGATGTGTTCTGCATTATCAAACCATGATTTTTAATGTCCTGCAAAGCTATCCCACAATATCTAGTATTGTTAAAGATGAATACAGCTGGTGAAACACAAGCATGTTGTTTGCCCTCTGCTGTTCTGGAAAACAACCCTGATCCATATTCCTGTCCTTAGGGACCAGATCCTCCTTGTGACTCTGCTTCAGTCCTTCTCTGCAGTTCAGTAGTGTCAGTCTTCATATTTTCCATCCTTGCTCCCTGCTGCCATTCCTGGGAAACACTTAAGTCACTGCTGGGCCTGCTGCTTTTCCTGCAGTGAGGCAGAGCAGAGGCAGGGGTGCAGCATGGGCACTGCATGGGTCAGAGGTTTCCTCCAGTCCCTGTTGAGTTCTCAGGGGAGCTTGCAATTTTCCAGATGCTCGTGGGCAAAGGAATAAGCAAGGAAAGCAGGTAGGGTTGAAGCAGTGACTCTGTACATCCCACAGCTCCCAGGCTTTTTAGCTCCTGGCTGCTGCAGGGCACTGGGCAGTGTAGACAAGATATTTTTTCCTCAGATAACATGTGCAGAGGTCAATGGCAGTAGCTTAATGCTTATTATTTTTGCCTATAACTGGTATGGGTAATATTCAAAAGGAAAATGTGACTCACAGCTTCTGGTTGCTTTCACGTTTTTTTTTAGGGTACACCTATTTATATGCCAGTTGCATCAATTAAATAGCAACCAATCCAAGCACATTTACAGTCTGCCTTTAAAATGCCAGTTCCATATTGTACTTTCCAATTAAGCATGAGTAGATTAATGGGATGCATTGGGCTAACTCTACCATATTTTCATTAGGTGGATACACCCTCACGAATCCAAGTTTTCTTTCTGTGAAGAGAAAAGAAAGTGCCTGCTCAAAAAGTAGGGCAATTTCTACCAAGCAAAATCACTTGCGAGGAAGAAAAGAAGAGTCCTCTCCCTCCCACTTTTTTTATTTCAGTTGTTGTTTAATTGTTTCTTCGACCCAGTGGTTTAGTGATTTCACATCTATTTAATTAACAGAGAAATGGATAGGGTGCACTGAAAAACAAGAAAGCATGATCAGATAGACAAATGGTCTCTGTAAGTTCACAGTTCTTAAAACAGATGTTCACCTCTGCTGGCTGTGGTATATCATTATCACCAGGAACCCTGAAGAGAAAGCAAAATCCTTCATTATTTGTAGGAAAATTAGAACAGTCTTACAGGACTAAACACCAACCCATTTCATCAGCTCTCATCTCACTGCTGTTGTATTACTCATAAGTCAACAAGTGTATGTGTCTGGGGAAACTGAGACTGATGAACATTGCAGTTGTCTGTGGAATCAGGGCCTGTGGAGATGTGATGATGAGGTGGAGCCTAAAGCAGAAGAAACTAAATGGTGGAAGGCTGAGGCAATTCCTCTGTTATTTATTTGGTGTAAAGGCAAGATGTCAATTGTCTCTTGGACCTCTTACTTCCTTTTTGAACAGGGCAGCTTATTACTGAAGTGGGGCTGCCTGACCTATAGATACCTATAGCTGCCTGAGCCTCTGACTGAAGGGTTAGGGAGTGTGTGGAAAAGCATGTTGCCTCTTTCTTTTTTCTATTTTCATTGTACATTGCAGACATAAATAGGAAAAATTTCGATCCAGTGCTAAGAAGTATTCATCTCTTCTGCCAGGAAAAAATCAGTAATCATGGGAATTCCTCTGTCCTATGGGGATAGACAAGAAATAGATATGAGAAGTTTGCCCATGCAGTCAAATACATATGCAATATGTAATATGTGCATATATATGCACAGACATACCTGTGTGGACTGGCCACTGCCTAACTCCCTGGGCTTGAATCCGGTTTCCCTACCTGATGGGCAAGAAGTGCTAGGTTCTGCTGTGTAATCAGGTGGGATGGCAATCATGAGAGAGTCCCTTGGAAAATGTGTCCTGAACACTTTGATTACTGGTGCCCCAGATTTAACATGCCTTATGATTATGATTTATGACTCTTTACTGTCTCCACTAACTTTTAATCACTGCTGAGTATTTCTAATCTGATTGCCATTTCTGACTTCAAGTGTATTAAAGTAGTATTCAAGCTCCCAGGTAACAAAAGTGTGGGGATTTGCTAGGCAGGAGGCACTAGAGGGACCCCCTCTGCTTCCCCTCTAACTCTCACCCTTCCCCCTTACATCAGAGCCTGGGTAGTGGAAATGTTGAAATCAATATAAGAATAAATTGCCACGTGGTCCTTATTGTGGAGGCAAGGTTTCTACAGAAAATTCTTGTAATCAGAAAAGAAGGAAGATGAGATTAAACTGATTAAACTGAGAAAGTCAAAAAAGGACAACTTGAAAGATTAGCTCGAGGACGACTGAAAAGCATAATCCTCCATGCATGTTAAGTAGAACAGTCCCTCTCTGTTATCAGCCCCTTCATCTGGTGACCTTCTGTTGCATTAGCACAGAGCTACTTGATCCAAGGCAAATAGTGAAAATTGAAAAGCCAGAATGCCAGTGATTACAACAGGTATCAATATTACTGCAGTGATGGTTTGTTATCATTAGGGAGCTCCATCAGAGCTCGTTCTAGAAGCAAAAGGAACAGAAAATCACAAGTCATTACACTTGTGGCAGGCAACAGAAGAAAAGACCTTGTGTTACATTAAAAAAACCTTTTTCATCTGCTTAAACCTCTAAAATTACAGTGTCAGAACAGGAAAAGAGATGGGGGAAGCAATACAGGAGCTCACCTGTGTTTCTTTCCATGGAAACAACTGAACCTCAGTAGGCTGCACACAGCCAGTGTGCGCTACCCTTTTCTTCTGGAGTGAGAGTAAGCAAAGGCATGTGTCAGTTTTACGGGTTCAATGACTTTTTTTGCCTCACACCCTCAACTTTGTAGCAAATCTATTCCCAAGTGGTCCCAGCAGCAGCAGCAGCAGCAGCAAGGCTGGCACCTCTGCAGCCTTACAGCTCCACATTGCAGGGCTGCATGTCTGAGCCTGGTGTGGTGCTGTTCAAGGGCAGCACCTTCTCTCTTCTGTTTCAGAGATGTAGGAAGGTCTGGAGGGAAGAAAAAGGAAGAAAGAAAGAAAGGAAGGAAGAAGGAAGGAAGGAAGAAAGGAAGGAAAGAAAGGAAGGAAAGAAAGAGAAAGAGAAGAAAGAAAGAGAGAAAGAGAAGAGAGAGAAAGAGAGAAGAGAAAGAGAGAAAGAGAGAGAGGAAGGAAAGGAAGGAAGGAAGGAAGAAGAAGGAAGGAAAGAAAGAAAGGGAAGAAAGAAGAAGAGAAGAAAGAAAGAAAGAAAGAAAGAAAAGAAGAAGAAGAAAGAAGAAGAAAGAGAAGAAAGAAAGAAAGAAAGAAAGAAAGAAAGAAAGAAAGAAAGAAAGAAAGAAAGAAAGAAAGAAAGAAAGAAAGAAAGAAAGAAAGAAAGAAGAAGAAAGAAAGAAAGAAAGGAAGAAGAAAGAAAGAAAGAAAGAAGAAAGAAAAGAAGGAAGAAGAAAGGAAGAAAGAAAAAGAAGAAGAAAGAAAGAAAGAAGAAAGAAAGAAAAGAAGAAAGAAAGAAAGAAAAGAAAGAAAGAAAGAAAGAACGAAGAACAAAAGAAAGAAAGAAAGAAAAAAGAAAGATATAGCCTGCTCTAGTAAAGGGTTGTTGAGCTCAGGTACATCACATATCCCATCTTAACTTATAAAGGAATATTATTTCTGATTAGACTCACATTTTGTGCTTTGGAAATGTGCTTAGCACCACACTGACGTAGAAACATTTTTAGCAGATGGCTTCATTGTCTTTCTTTTTAAATTGGCAGAGACCACAAAACTAGGGAGTGGAGAGTGGCGCAGGTTTGTAACTGTGTACTTCACCAGTTATGTTTGCTATAATGATTCACATTTGTGTCTGTTCTGTCCTTTTCCCTGTTTCCCCTGCCTCCCAAATTCTGTCTTTTTACCCCACAATTGCCCAAAAATGTATTATACTTAGGTATTCTTTCCTTTGTCAAAAGCCTGGAAGTCTACAGTGCTATTAATCTTTGTTGTAATGTTGCTGATATAAATGGAGAAGCATGACTCTGAATCATTTAAATGTTTTGACTGAATCCTAGATTTGTTGCTGAGTTGCTGTTTCTTTTTTTCAGCTTGCTACAACTCAGTACTGCTGTTTCCCCTGCTGCCTTTGTTGGTCTCCAAGTTTTGCAGGATGCCTTCGTAGGTCAGAATTGTTTCTTACTGGGCATTTGTCAAGAGAATGTGACTCAAGTTAAAAAGTGACTAAAATACTGTGGTCAACTGTTGATAATGGAAAAAGACAGTATCTATTTTAAGATAATTTGTCATCGTTTTTAAACCCACAAAATTTCACATTAAAAAAGCACAAAACATTAGTGTAACAGAATCAGGCATAAACGTTTTGAAAAATCTGGTGGAGAAGAAGGCCCTGGTACTAGTGAAATTTAATCTAGCTCCAGGATCCAGAGAATAGACCCATTTCTGGCAAGGCTCTTTACTGTTCATTTGAAAGCTCTTACCTGCATATAGTGCTACTGTCAGTAAGGGGAACTAAATGGTATAGTCTTACCTTGCCTTTCTTTACTGGAGAAGTAAGGATCCCACTACACTTTTGCTCCTAAAAAGCTTTTGTCCTTTTGTCAGTAGGTTGGGTCAAACTTAATATAGGTAAGAAGAAGCAGTACTGTTGCCTTGGGAGAGTTCCTACTTCTATCATGCCTGAATTTGTCCTCAGTTTGCTTAAGTATCAATGAAGAGAGGTTTCCAGTTCAAGAGGTAAAGGGATTCATTAGATCTCATTCCCAGAAATGTCTACCTGATTGAGAAAGAGTCCCCTCAGGGGTAATGCTCATAAGCAGGCAGAGGCTGAGGGGCTGAAAAATGACCCATTTTGAAGTTTATCTAATTAGCTTCAAATATATAAGTAAGGTGTTTTGCTAGATGGATTAGCGTAATTATCTTAGTGCACCTATTCATGCTAGGAATGTCAGAAAACCTGAGAACAGAGGAGCTCAGAAAAAAATCACAGTGCCTCAGCCTGTTGACTGCCCTGACCCATGTGTAATTGTGCTGCAGAGGAAAGAGAGAAAGCTGGAAAAAACACAAGGTGAGAGGAGCTCCTTCAAAGACAAAATATTGGCAGCTGACCTACAAATAAATTGACAGGGATCTCCATTGGCCCAAATTTCTTACACACAAGTACTGCAGAAAAATCATCCCAGGTGCATGAAGTCATTGCATAAAGGCAGTATCCTTATTGTTACACCAGCAATTCGATCTGAGGTATTCACTGTAAGCTCTGTATCTTTAGTTTGGCTTCTGTCACTGAGCCATATTTAAAATGAATGAAAGGATTTTTCTTCATCTTGAAAATTCTTCTTCTGATGGAGAATGGATTACTATCTTATTCTTTGGTTACAGTTTTATTTTTTCCAATCCGTTGATAATGTAGATCGTGCACGTCTTGTGAGATCAGTTAAAAATTCCCTTGAAAGACAGTTGACAGACATGAAATAGCTTTTTCAAAAAAGGACTTCCATTTCTTTTTTTGAGGAAGGGGATGGGGAATTAAAAAAACCCGAAAAACAGAAAAAAAAAAAAAGAAAAAGAAGATAAAAAGGAAGAAAGAAAAAGACAAAAAAAAAAAAAAAAGAAAAGAAACATAGAAATGGGGTCAGCTTCTGTATTACTAAACTTGTTTTTATTAGGATTTGATTTTTCGGTATACATCTGCCATGATGTATAGAAACAGACTGTAGAAAAGAACAGCACTGCCAAGTAAATCTGAGACCAATCGATGGCTCTTCCAATTATTTGAGTGAGTGCTCCAGTTGTATGGTTTGTTCCACCTACAGAAATCATACTGTAAATCTTGGGCTGATGGCCCGACTGCTTAAGTGCCACACAAAATCCAGTGGCAGCTGGAGTTATTCACCCGCCTTGTTGAACGCCCTCTTTTGCTCCTAATTCACGCTGTCTCCATGCCCCCATTCGGTAGGATTAGCTGAGTTTCCAGCTAATGGCATTTCTAAATGTATCAAGTGTGCAGCGTTAATTTCCCCAGCATCTCATTGACTTTCTAGTCAATATTGCTGTGATCCTTTCAGAACCACTCTTGTGTTCGAAGTATTGTAAATGAGTTTAATCACTGGAATGACCTGGTTTTCAGCAGGGTTGTGCACCCTTGGTAACCATGCAGTCACCAGGTGACCAACACCCCCTCTGCCCCATGATTCACCACAGCTTTGAGTCATGATTGTAGAGGATAACACCAGGATTAAAACACCCTTAAGAGTGTTCAAAATAGTCATAGTTTCACCAATAAGTTATTTTTTTTTTTAGTTGGAAATGCCTGTTTTACCAAAATCTAAATTTTTCATGTGAAAAATGCTAATTATTACCTTTTTGTCCTGAAAGAACATCTAAGGTCTAAGCACCAGATAGTGACCTTAACTGGGCCCAACCACTTAATTGGTTTGTGAAATTTATCTGATTTAATTTGATGTATCATTTATAACAGAGCAAGTCACCTTTAGCATTACATCTTCCTGTTATGTTTTCATAATGTGAAATTGAAAGGATAAAAATCAAGACATGATATTTTAATTTTAATAAAATTGAATGGTTGTGATTAAATAATCACAACTTGAAATAATAATTGTTCTATTTCCTTGTAATATTTTCTGTTTGGAATTTCGAATGAAAACAAACTTCAGAATGTGTCAGTTTCAGACAGTTTGAAACTTTCAAGTGACAACCAGCTTTATCTGCCTGCTTGTGCTAAAGTTATTTTACAGGTATATGAACTTTCTCCCTTTGTAGACTTTTTCTTGTTGCTTTAAAGGCAAACATTTGTCCTTGAGTCACAGCAGAGGGCAATCAAATGAAGACCCGAGTTCTGCCCCTAGCCTTTATTTTTGGCAGAGCAGAGAAAGTAGAGGGAGATTGTGTTCTGACATCTGTGGCATGTGGTGGTTGGTGAACTTGCAACTTCACAGCTACGCTCCTTCCTCATATGTGCTCCTCTCCTGTCAGTTCCTCTCCGCATCCCAGAAAAGTAACTGCTGGCACCTGCAAAAGGAGGGCTCGTCCTGGCTGCAGAGGGACATTTGTTCTGAAGGAGTGGATTGGTATAAACATTTTTATGTGCACATGCTGATGAGAGAAGAACTCGGAAAGAGAGAGACCTCAAGAGGCAAAGGGAGAAGACAGTAGCTAAGAATTAAGTGGCTGGAAAGCAAAAAAGAAATCCAGACCCTGCAATTAAGCCCGTTAGAAATTTCTGGGATGTGACATGAAAAAGCGTTAGAAGGTTCCCACCAACAAGCAGGCTGCTTGCACTGCCAGCTCATGGCTTAAGGCCAGACTCCTATCCAGCTGCCACTGCCATTATGCCCTGCAGGATACCTTAACTGTTTTACCTCTGGATGGGTTTTAGCACTCTCCTGGTTAAACCCCTTTGTTTCCTCAATGGTTCTGCTTCAGAATGTGGTTTTGATTTTAGAAATAAGGGAGAACAGTCATTTTTAGTGAGATTTCAGATAACTATTTGACATTATTTATGCTATCTATTTAAGACATTATAGAAATCCTTTCAACACGTTCCTATTTGAACATGAATGTGGCATTTTAAGAGCCTTGCTTGTTGGTGCACTATGTTTATGGTCTACACATTTATGGTCTCTTTGACTATACACTAACAAATGTAGCTGTATCAATAAAGATGTGAAAAAAATGGTAGCTACACTAGAAGTAGCATCAAGCCAAGGGCAAGATTATGAGTTCACATTCTAAGGAAACTGGTGAAGAAGAGCTACTTTAAACGACAACTAGCTGCTTTTTAGGACAGGTGGGCACAGACAGGGTGTATTTGGAATGCCCTGATATTCTTCTTGATGCATGGACGACTCACAAAAGTCAAGACATCTCTTCCTGTTATTACTGTTATTACTTACATTTAATTGGCACTTTGCATCCTCTGAGGGCTGACCTTCGTAATCACACAAGCTGGATTCATATAGATTTTTGTTTGACTTGCTGCAGATGGATCATAAAAGACCAGCCCTTATCAGCAATCAAGTCCTCTGTTAGCACTGCCATTCATAGCCTTTCGTGCTTCTTCAGGTGTGTCCCTGCTACTCTAGCAGGAAGCTTGCTTGAGAGCACTCTTCTCATTTACTGCACACATCTCCTCAGGTCTGGGGTATTTCTCTTTCAGCTGACGCTTTGCCCAGGCTACCGAGGTCTGTGTTTCTCCTATTTCCATGTCTTTGCAGATGGAATGCCTGGTTGTTCCTGCCTTCTGAACAGACACCAATCTGAACTTTTCACATTTTAGGTGACAGTCAGAAGGGATAGTATTGTTAGGGAACTGACCTGAGGCTATTTTTGATTTAGCAGTTGAAACTCTTAAACTTTCAAAAATTTGTAGAAACTAGCTTCATATTCCGAGGTAATGTAGTCATGTGACACATAGGAGAACAAGACTTAATCTCCTCTGTTCTATTTAGCACTTGGTTACCTGTAAAGTACCTCTTATTTTGAGAGCAGCCTGGTTTTGGTCCTGTTGGCATTGCCTATGTTTTTGAGAAGTTTTGTGTCAGCCATCTGTGTCACAGAAGCTGCAGGTGGATGCATGAGGCCAGCAGGAGCTGTGCCAGACCTTTCCTCATGCAGCACAAGAGCAGTAGTACTGATGCTGTGGGAATTAGTATTATTGTCAGTCACTTCTTGTTTAACTCGGTTTGAAATGAGCTCGGTAAAGCTGAAGAATGGCTCAATAGTTAACTGCAATTTGGCTGAATGTCAGGTAGTGCCTTTGGGTCTGTAAAAATTTGCAGTGATTAAACCACCTTCTTAAGAAACCTGTTTTGCTGATCACTTTGAATATGTGTTTTTATTGTCCCTTTGGTATACATCATGAGTACAGGGCACAAGTTGGAGGCAGTGTTGCTCTTTGAAATCAATGAACTAGATACATGGAAAAGATTAAGTGAGGGACTATTGACTCATAGATCCATGATTTGCCTCACAAAGCTGGGATGTTCAAAATACTTATTTCCATAATTGGTGAAAATGTTTCCAAAAGAACACAGCACACTTATCACACTTACCAAACCAAGTGAATTTTACTTACTGCATTTTAATGTTTGCACTGATTCGGAGCTGAGGATTAAGGATCCTTTACTGCTAAAACCCCAGAAAATGTTAAATGGTTGGAGCCTTGGAGGGAATGTGAGCAGTAACTGCTGATCTTTGAGCTCGCATGTTTTCCCTCCTTGTGTCATTGTTTGTTGGTCTCAGACATGGCTTGCAGTCTGGAGGCAGATTTGCCTGGTGTTTCCCAAAATCCAAAATATGAGATCATCTTCATTCTTGAAAGAATACTTGATTTGAACCACTCTGTGGGCTCCTTAGCTATTGTGTGTCAAGCACAACCACATTTTGCAGTTACAGAGACAACATGAAGGGATTGGTAGGACTGGTGCTACTTCACTCTGCTTTTTATCAGGTCTCAATAAAACTAACAAGATAATATCAAGGAAAAAAATAGAGACCTCAGTAAAATCTTCTTTTGAAACTCTGAAAAAATTACGTAAATTACCTAGTCTGGAACTTCAGAACTTCATCTGATATAATATAAAGGAGTTCATTGCAGGTTTATGGATTTGGGGGGTTGGACTAGATGATCTCCATACATCCCTTCCAACCCTAAAATTTCTGTGATTTATAGTGGCTGAAGATGTGTTCCAGTGCTAGAAACCTGCATTTTTCATACCAATAGCTGCCACAGTTGTTTTTATCCTCACACCGTACAAAGTAAGTCCTTGAATTTGTTCCCTGGATAAAGCTACAACTTTACATGAAATGCTGGTAAAACATGTAAACATCAGCAGGTATTTCCAGATGTCTACAAATAAGTACAAGAATAATGAGCCTGTGGCTGCTCTTGTTACTGTTGTGTGCAAATGTGACCAGGAACCCTTGTTCTAGACTCAGCCCTTCTCTGTTATCTGCCATTCAACAGCAGAACAAAAAGATGATTTGAGACCAAGTTTTGCATTATCTGTTCTGGAGAAAAGTGTGAGTGTAAATAAAGGCAAGTACACTGTTTGCCCCCAGCCACTGTGTACAGCTCATGTGCTGCAGGTTAGATAAATGTGTGCCATTTGCTGTCAGCACAGGTCTATCTGCATGGAAAGGAGTTCTGTCACATGCAGATGTAGCCAGGAAAAACCTTTTGTTTGTACAAGAGGTACAAATTACTGTACAATTACTGACACTAATTAAATATTTTCTTTATTTGGAAAGCAGACAATTCATGACTACCTACATGCCCCCAGAGTTACACAAATAGTTGATTACAAACCTCTTATGTTCTGGAAGACTGAGAGGGAATTCTTGTTTCAGCCCTGCTGAAATGACAAACGTAGGCAATTTGAGTAATGGCCTGTTAGTCAGCTATTAAATATTGCTCTTCAGCAAAATTGCTAATGATGATGGTCTTTCTATGCTACCTTTAGAAGAGTGCAGAGTATATTCTGAAGAGAGATTATCTTGGATATAGAAGACCACTAGCTTGAATGCTGTCCAAATCAACCAATTACCTGTGACAATCAACTAGCTCTGCCAGACCACACAGAGATTAGTTGCTATATAAAGTTCCATGCTTTAAATTAAATGGCTAATGGTAGAAAGGTGAAATTGTTCAGAGGATGAGATTTGATCTTTAGATGAAGGATAAACTTTTAGCAGAGACTGCCTTCTGTGGGTATAAGGACCATTATTCTGAGTATCTTCATTATTTTTATAAGCTGTCCATAAAAACTGTGCAAGTATAGCTGATCGAAAATCCTTTAACCAAGATCATACTGTCCAGGTATATGCTACTGTGTGTAGGGAGGTAAGTGTTGAGGGACAGGTGTGAAGTGCAACAGAATCTGGTCCTTTTGGATGAGATAAGCAGTAGGGCTGACTTCTGATGACATATTGTGCTGGTTTTAGCTGGGGTAGAGTTAATTTTCTTTGCTGTGACTGGTATGAGGCTGTGTTTTGGATTTGTGCTGAACACAGGGTTAATAATATAGATTTATTTTTTTTAATTGCTGAGTGGGGCTTACACAGAGCCAAGGCCTTTCCTGCTTTTCATGCTGACATGCTAGTGAAGAGGCTGGGGTGCTTGGGTGGTTGGGTAGAGACACACCCAGGACAGCTGACCCAAACTGACAAAAGGGATATTTTAGACCATCTTACATCATGCTCAGAATATAAAGTGAGTGTTGGAGGAAACGGGGGACATTTGAAGTGATGGAGTTTGCCTTCCCTAGTTTGCCTTGCCCTCCTGGAGATGGCTGAACAACTGCCTGCCCATGGGAAGCAGGAAATTAATGCCTTGTTTTACTTTGCTTGTATGCATGTCCTTTGCTTTCCCTATTAAATTGTCTTTGTCTCTGCCTGAGTTTTCTACCTTTTACCCTTCCAATTCTCTCCCCAGTCCTGCTTCTGGGGAAGTGAGTGAGTGTTTGCATGGTACTTGGTGGCTGTCTGAATTTAAATCAATACATATATTCAGAACAGAGATCTCATTGTTCACTCATCATAATAAACTAAACTACTGGTCAAGCACAAGAGCTTTAGCTATGATTGCTAGAAACCTTTAGTTCTGTCCTTGCAAACAAAACATCATCTGCAGCTATTGGCAAAAGAAATACTTTCCCTCTGGGCAATACTAGAGAAATGTTGATTTCAGACAGTTATACAAGGAAAGAAATTTTGACTGATTGCATCTTTAAAAGAGTTTAAAAAACAGCGCCTGGACAGAGAGAGGTTACTACGAGGAAACAAGCCAAGCAGATACAAGGTTCTACTCAGAGGAGCTTGCTCAAACTCACCTGCACCTGAAAGTCCTGGTTAAAATGTCAAACCTCTGCAGAGGACATGAGGTACTCCCACTCCTGCTGCTGTCCAAACTAAGAGGCAAAGAAGAAAAGGCGTGAGGAAAAGGACACTGCCTTTTCCAGGAGGAGATGCAAATGGGAAGAGGAGGAATATGAGTAATCATGAGCATAAGCCATGGGCCAGAGACTCCTGCTCCTCACTCAGCTGGCACTTGGCTGCATAAATCCTGTGCCCTAAGCCTCTGCCTCATTCTTTGCCTGATCACCAGCAAGTAGTAAGTTTTGCCAAAGCAATGAAATATGGGCTTAAGTCACAGGGCCAAGCCCTCACTGAATGTAAACGGGAGTGAGTCCATTGCTTTCACTGGCTAAGGTTCTTGCCCTCAGTTTTCAAGATGCTTTTAACTGTTGGATATAAACAACCTGCCACCATGGATACACTTTGGTCTAGAGTGGATTTTTCACTGGTCCAACGTACCTATTAATTGCAGTAATGTTTTGTTGCACTTTCTTGGATTAAAATGCTATTTCTAATTGTCAGTTAATGGGTTTTAGTGAAAGTAATTTCTTAAACATTATGTACTCAGTTTAAATCTAACAGGGTAACTAAACATTAAAGTAACAGGGGGGAAAATCTATATCACTCTAATTTGTATTGTATGTTCTTTTCACCAAGTATAATTGCTATTGAATGCCTAAAGCAGCATTCTCCAAAGCATGAATCCCCAGAAAAAAAGTTGCAATTGTATTTAGAAAGCAGTGTCATACCTTGCTATCATAAACATGGAAGAAGAGACAAGAATTATGTAATATGATGCTCTGCATTCATTGCTGTTTCTTCCTCACTTAGATTAGGGTTTTTATGAGTATCCAGCTCCCAGTGGTATGAGGAGATGATGAGCATAAAAGATGCATGCAAGTTTTGTTGGTAGTGTAAGCTACATGGAGGGCTAAAACTAGACTGTACCAGCGTCTGTAATTGTACGATGGACAGGGCGATGATGTGTCACAGAGTGGCACCTTTTTTCCTCAGTGCTGGAGAATAAACTCCATTTTCATATTTTCAGTGATGGGTCTCCCTCCTTAATGCATAGGGGGTTATACTGCCATAGGCACAGGGGAGCAGTATTTACATTGTTCTGTGTGAGAAAGGGAGGAGCTGGTGTCCAAGGTATCACTGCTGCTAAGACTTCCAAGAAACCACAAAATGCAAAAATCCTGATTTTATCTTTATTACTTGGAAATGAAATTACCTCCAGACTTATCAATAGTAGGTATGACCTTGCTGTCATAATATTCCATCTGATATTTCATACCCAACAAGATTTTGTTGTAAAAGGAAAAACTATCATTAAGGGGGTACTCTTCATGCTTTGATCATCATAATGCGTTAACCAAAACTTTGTTAAAGCCCTCTGTCTGTCCAGAATAGCCATGCATAAATAATGTCCTGCAGCTTCAGAAAACTCAGCAGCAGCCTGTAAAGATGGACATCTTTAGGAGGCTTCATGACCTCATTCTCAAACGTTATCTGCAACATTTTAATGAAATCTAACTGACAAGTTATGAGGCACACACTTCTTTGTCTTCACTGTCATGATCCAAAGAACTGCTGCCCATTCTGACTCTTATTCATGGCTACAGAGTGCACACCCACAAAAGAAAAATTGTTATTAGGAGAGTAGGTATGAACTGCTGTATAGCAGCCTTTTATTCACCAAAATACAGACTTTAATACTCATCTGGTGTCTGTCCCTTAGCTTCTGCTTTCCAAATTCTAAAGCCTGATACTACTTTTAATTTCCTATAGTCAGATAATTTCCAAAGAAGAGCTATAATTCTTTCTATGTTTAACTACTTGCTTGAAAGGTGGAAATGTTCATGTGCTAGATAATGAAACTTATGTACTATGCAATGCATTCATTTTGTCATGTATGCTTTGCAACCTGCTTGCTCCTTCACCTGTGCTGTGTCTGCAGATCGAATCCCCCTGGCAGGTGCAGATTTATGGGGGATAAAAAGAGAACTTCATCTTCCTCACCCCAGCTCTTGATTCACACCTTCCTCTCATGACATCCACAGCACACGTTTTCCCAGACTTATGCTGGAGATTATATCTGAGTCCCTGTGCCTCATTTCAAAGACAGACAGAGAGTGAGATGTTTGGGCACTCAGATATTTTGGGTCTGATCCCCACTGCTAGCTCCCCTTCTTTGTGCACACCCACCACTTGGAGGGGGCATAGAGACACGTTTATCTTTCAGCTGACATCTGTCATCAGCTCCAGCTTAAGGTCCTTCTAATTTGTACTATTCCTTAGCAACCAGAAACAATCCCTTGTTCTCTCCTAAAAGTCTGCTTAACTTTTGAAGTGTTTTTTGTTGGTTTGTTTGTTTGGTTTTTGTTTTGTTTTGGTTTTTTTTTTTTTTTTTGGGTTTTTTTTTTTTTTTTTGTGTTTTTTTTTTTTTTTGTGACCCCTGTGGAATCCATTTGCTGAAAACAGTGTCTAAGACTCAAATCAGGTTGATTTTGGAAAAGGTAGTGCACACCTTCTCCCAAGTTAATGTCAATGCTTTTTCACATACTTTTGTGGAAACCAGTCGAACTAATAACCTATCACAGGTCTATCCCTTACCTTCCCCAGCTCTGCCTGGTCAGTTTTCCAGGGTGTGTTTTACACCTGACTTCTGTGCTGAACTCAATAGGAAGTGTTCCATCAGCCTGTGTCAGCAAAAGGACAGTGACAGACAGTTGCAGGGTAATACTGTGTCAAATTGGCACAGACGTTTCTGGACGAGCCTGTCACCTTCTTAAGCAGAAACTGAAAGTTCAAGGGAGCTGTAGAGGCTTTAGTTGTTTTGTGGCACTGGAGTGGGTAGACCTGAAAGCATAGAAGCTCCTTGGGGCAGGACCATGTCTGTTTTGTTTAGTATGGTATCAAGCTTTGCGTTCCATAAGTAAATAAAAATAATAGTGAAGCTACAGTGCATTAGTGTCTGTGTGGGGAGCCCTGGGCTGGCTGCATTATGCATGTCAGTGCAGACAGTGGAGAAACTCCTCTCTAAAGAGCTGTGGGCAACAAAGATTGTTCAGCCAGTGGTGTGACAGGGGTGTGCAGGATTGATTCTTACACTGCTGTTTACACTTTACTAGCAGAGAGAGCTGATCAAAATGGCTTTAGACAGGAATTTCTAAGTAAATCTGGGATCTCGTGTATATTTCTTTGTCTGTATTGCAAAAGTATCTTTCAGTATCTTCAGTCCATATTTAACTAGAATGAATAAGAAGTTCTCATGGTATAAGCATGCATGTATGCATACATTCAAAATAGCAAGAAATAAGAGGGTCAAATGCATTGACTGTAAAAAGAAATTGCTACAAAACTACTGAATATTGAAAATTACAGAGATTCAAATAACATGCAATGATAAAAGGAGTTGCTTTGTATGTGTTCTTTTAGTGAATTATGGGTATACTCCCTTACTAGCCAAACATTTAGATTTAGCTGTCCTGCTTTTTCAACTTTTCATCTCCTTCTATACATACTTATATACAAGGCAGTCCCTGTTGAATGTTGATGATGGGATTATCAGCACCATTCTACTTTCACTGCGCCTTCTCACAAGTCAGTGATGACGATGGAAGGGTTTGTTTGCTACTTGAAACATGGCATATGTGGAACAACTTTGTAAAAGGTCTCTGGATCTGAAATCTATGTGTCAGTGTTGACTTTGTTAGCTAATTTCAGCAGTGCTTTTAAACTGCTGATTGCCAGGAGCTGGGACAATTCACAGAGGAGAGAATCACTCAGTCCTTTCTGCAGTGGCTTTTATATTTTTTCACCAGGCAGATACTGGCAGGTGTTGGAGAGAGAGGATATTAAGTTAAATGAAATTCTGGTCTGACCCCATAGGGCAGTTCTTTCAGTTTTATTTAGAGCCACATCTCAGCAGTGGAAGAGTCTGCAGCCTGATCCATTACCCAGTTAAAAGAACATGTTGCAACTCACTTAAAAGCAAATGCAGTCTTAAATTACACATAGAGAAGCTAAAAGTAGCCTCAGCTTAAATTAAAGGGTATGCTTTCCCAGAGGGGCAGCCAGTTCTGATCGCCCAGAATGAGTCTTTTCCTGTGTGGGAGATTCTTTTTTAAGGCTGAATCTACTTATGCCAAAATGCTTCCTGATTCAGAGGCTGTGCTAAAGCAGGCAAAAAGGGAAAGGTGAAGCATTACACACTGCTATTACCCACTATTTAAACAAATATTCTTTTTTTGGACCTGTGGAGGTTTGTGGTTTTGCTTCTTGTTGGTTTTTTTTCTTTTTCCCTTTTTTTTCTTTTTTTCTTTTTAAAGACTGAGCAGGCTTTTGGCAGGAAGATAATAAGGACTCCAGAAGGAATTCAACATGATGCTTTTTTATCATGCTGCCAGGGTTTCATGGGAAAGATAGAGCTGTGGAAAACATTTTCAGTTGTGGTTCACAATGACACCTATCATCTGCTTGCATGAGGGACTCCAGTGAGGAGCTACACAAGTGCTTTGTGCCAGCCAGACAAAGCGGAGGTAACTTAAATGGCAGATTACTGCATCTGTAAGAAAATGTTTATGTAGGAACAGCCACCTGGACTAACAATTATTTTTGTAACAGATACTCCCAGCAGAAAAGGTTTTTAGGTCATTTGCAAAGTCTAGGAAGACAGGGGAGAAGAGGAGAGATGGGACAAGAGTTAGGTGAAAGTTGGATAACATTTTCAGAATCAGAGGTCTGAATTCAAAAGCCTGCCCTTGGATAGGTATTAGGTACCTTTGTTGGATCTGTTCCTAAAACTGAAAGACAATAACTAGAAAGGCTTTGATGTGAGGAAGCCAACCTCAGGTACAGAAATGTCTCTCAGGGTTAACATGCTTGTGCAGGTCTAAATTAGTAATAATATGACACAGAAGAGAACACAGACAGATCTGCCTGTTTTACTTTTCCTGCCCCCTCCCTTCAGAAAGTTAATCACACATTTTGATTCATTTTTCTATACACTAACTCCAGAGCCTCCTTTGTTGCTCAGTTCACCTCTTGGGTGTATTTTGTTTCTGTTGTTCCATTGTGCTGGCTAAATAATGCAGGAAGACTAATAAATTCAAATATAATTTCTGATTGGTTTAGCATCAGTTTAACTATCTAGAATATTTAATATCTATAATATTATAACTATCTAGAATAATTAAGTCTTATTGGATACTTTATATGATGAGTCCGTGATGTTTAGACTAGAAAATAATAAAATGCACTCAATTGATTAAGCTCTTTGTAGGAGTCTAAGAATTAGCATACTGTCTAATGGCAAATAATTTATAATTACCAAGAAGAGCTGATAAAATGGTTCAGTGCTATTGACTGCCTGACTTGATAACCTTGATCAGCAAGCTTCATTAAAAGAAAAGTCCTAGCTTGAACATAACTCTGTAAAAGACACGAGATTACTTTAACACTTTGTCTCTTGAATGGGATGCTGCTGTTTTGACAGACAGTCCCAAAGTGCTGCCTTTGGAGACCACACATGCTCCAGATTGAGGGGCATGTTGCTAGGCTGACTGGCAACACATTCCCAAGTGGAAGTTTTCCCTGCAAGTAAAATCTCTGTTTTGAAACTAAGTAGTATAGGATATGTGTAAAGCAACTTACTGCAAGATTTTGGCCTGCACTTCATTAAATACACTTGTCAGAGTAGGAAGATGAGTTCTGCAGTGGTATTTGCTATATTCTGTAGACTGTAGTTGAGACACAGTCTGGTTCCTTTCACACATTTCCCTAAAGTGACAGTTGTTTGAGCCAAATTTAAGGTTAGAGATAACTTGTAGAAATGTAGGAATGAGTAGATCACAGCTTTTGGGGTACACCTGTGGACACTTGATCTTTTCTAAACTGGAGAAAGGTGAATAAGCATGACTCTCATGGACAGGGAAAGGTACTGCATGGAAACTGAAAGACACTGATGTGCCAGGAAGGTTGACAGCTGTTGACAGCTCTGCCATTTAAACGTCTCTTTTCAAGCACTCCCCATTCCCATGGCTGGTGAGTTCTCATTTAGCTTAGAATTGCCCCCATCTCTGTCTGACAACATTGAAACAAACTTCAGGTTGTTCTCTTGTTCTGATGATGTGGGTCTGGGCACACCAGCTTTTTGCTTTGCCTCACACCCTCTCTAGTGAGTAGAGAGATCTAGTTAAGTATTTCACACATGAGCAGAGTAAGAAGAACCTATAGCTGTCTCTGGTGTGTAGTGGATTTGCCACAGATTTATCATTTCAAGTCAAAATACAACAACTTTAAATATTTTCATGCAAAGCCTTTGGCCTGCAGAACAGGATAAAGATGATGAAGGAGGGCAAGTCCTTGGTGTGTTGAGGAGTGTTATAAATGCATCCTTTTTTTTTTTTTTTTTTTTTTAATTGGCGTAGATAAATATCACTGCTTTTGGAAGCTAGAAAAACTTGGATTCTTACCCTCTGTTGTTGAAATGTTAAGATATTAAAAATAGACCCTTTGAATGTGTCATCCTTTTTGCCATTGTTCTGACACAGCAGAACAATTGGTTTGAATGCTTGCCTCTAGCCATGCTCTCTTCAATCATCTATTCCAAGGTTCTTGCAGTCAGGTCAAAGAGATGGAGCTTTTCAGAATACCTTTTATGGTTTTGAAGACACTTCTTAGGAGCACCATGCTCAGGTGACATTTATATCTGGACACTCGACAGACACCAATAGGAATGGGAATTGCTGTCACTATACACAGAAATGGCTGTTTTCCCCATATTTTCACTGTGTTTGTGAAATGTCACTTTAGAAAGGCTGAAACTATGATGATGGACTGTCTATCAAACCAGTGCAGGAAATCATGTAGCAGCAAAACTGCTTCGCTCAGAAACAGAACAATTCTCATTTTCAAAAATAGATTTGCAGTGGTTTTAACACTGGAGTGCAGTACTTTGAATGTATTTTACATGTCGCAAGGTGTTAGTCTGAATGAGTGAGCAGAGGCTGGTTGTGTTTCATTCTAAGATGATAAAACTTTTCATGTTTCTGTTAAATAAAAATATGCTTTGGAGAACACGTTTTAAACTCACACTTCTACAAATGAGAAATTTAAAGTAAACTTGAAAGTCGAAATTTCCAAACTTGAAAGTTTCAAATCTCCTTAAACTTTTGGGTTTTACATTTGTCTAATTGTAGTGCAGTGTAAGTATAATTTATGTAGCAAAACAACTCGGCACATATATAGCAAATCCTTAAAATATCTTCAAAGTAATGTTGAGTAATTTGTCATAATATAGAAAAGTCTATGACAGTAATATGTACACATAATATACTACTAATACTAATAGTAAAAACTAACTGTTTTTGTAGGATTCAAATACCTAAACTCATGTTATCTGGCTGAGTTTGGAACAGAGAGAAGGTAGGAGTTCACATGAAGGAGCTATAATATCTAATACCCAAGATTCTTCCTTTTCTTGGAATGGCTGTTTTGATTTTATTTGCTCTTGCAGTTTATTTGAAGAATTTCTCACTAAAGGTCACTCTGTGGATAGCTTCCAAATATTTGGCATTTGCAATTGGTTCTGTTCTCATTGGTCGTATCAGTGATATTGTGTATTCTGTTTCCCAGACAAAATGAACTAACATATTTTGTCTGAGTTCCTTGGGATGAAAATTCTCCTGAGCTAGTCATGCTAGGCTCCCTTTTTTGATCAGATATAGACAGTTCCAGAATATGAAGCATGACCTCTTAAACAGATATCTAACAGATCTGGTAATGCACATCTAACAGAGTCTGCTTTCCTCCTCTATCTGCAAAGGGATTGCAGGATGAATAGCTTGGATGTTGATGTCCACATTGTGGAAGTCTGAAGCCAGATGAGAGAAATACCACTCTGGATGGGTACAGATTTGATTACATTCATAGTGGAAAGTTCTGTAAAAATATTCTGTTAAAAAATTTATTGTCCTTATAAGCTGGACATGGTAGAAATGTGAACAACTCTCTAGTGAAGAGTGACAGGCTAATACTCAGCAGGACTGAGTTCAAGTAAAGTAGATTTCATCTCTGACCTCAAGCAGGTTCATTTGAAGTCAATTTCCCTGAAAGGAAGAAGTCCTTAGCAGAGCTTCTCCATCTCACTAGAACTTTGCTGTGATTAATAAAATGGAGGCTGTGAGCAAGAATTCATATGTCTGAAATACACTGTCAGAATAGAGAAAAGTGATCCAGCCTTTGAAAATGTTAGCACCCACTGTTTCCTCTCCCTTAAATGGAAACCTCTCCTGATCACCATGACCTTTCAAAGATGGTCAAGACTGGCCTCACAATGCCACTGGTCAGCTCCCTGAGCATTTGTGGGTGCCTCCCATCAGGTCCCAGGGACATATGTATACCATTTATCTAAGTGTTCCCTATCTCCTTCACAAAGAATAAGTTTTCCTTTCTCTGGAGCCTCCAGTGTGTGGGATGATGGATACAAGCAGTAAAAAGAGATGCAGAAGTCATGGTGAACTTGACCTTCTTTGTGACTTTTTGTAAAGATCCACATTCCCATTCAGCAGCAGGTTCACATTTCCCTAGTATTCCTTTTGCTGCTGTTGTATCTGTATCAAGTTTCCTTGTTGCCCTTCAGGTAATTTGTCAGACTGAGATCCCTGTGGTCTTTGGCTTTCGTAATCTCATCTCTCCACATCTGCACAGTGTCTTTACTCCTCATGGGTTGCCTGACCCCTGTTTCCCCTCCCTTGTACACTTCCTTGTTGTGCTGGGGTTTTGTCAGGAGCAGCTTGTTCATCCCTGCAGGCCTCCTATCACCTCCTGTCCACAGGGCAGAATGAGCTATTCTAGATATCAGAAGATGCATCCCTTGAAAATAAATTAGGTCTCCTGGGCCCCTCTTCTTTCTGGGACTGTTTCCTTGGGATGCTTCCAAGCAGGTTCATGGACCAAATCCTTCCTCCTGAAGTCCATGGTTGTGACCCTGCCTTTTGCCTTGCTTCCTTCCCTTAGTATTCTGAACTCTAACCTGTTTCATTTTATGAACTTATGATGCTGGGGTACATAATTTTTTTTTTTTTTCATTTTTTAAATACGAACTTAGCTGATGCATATTTTCTAATCCATGTCTGACCTCTACCTCCATTTCCCATTGCTCCATTGGGACTGTACATGGATTTACCCTGCAATAATGTTGGAGTAGTTCTACAGGATCAAACGACTTGGAATAAATCTGACCTGAGGTGAGAATCAGTCTCCTCAGTCCCTGTAGCAGAATTAACACTGACTTCTATTATACAGTCTTCTGAAGAATTCTCTGAAATTGTTTTTTGCCTGGACTACCTTTATTTTATTAAAGTAATGAAATAATACATCTTTACCAACTCCTCAATGCCCTTTATATTAACAAAGCATGCATTATTTCATCTCTGTCTAATTAATACCCTGTTTAATAGGTATCTCACTTCATGTTAGGTTCCTGTATTCTTAAGAATTTTTACTAATTTAATTGAGAGCAGTCTCAAATTAATTGTATAATTAATCTTGTCAAATTAGGTAACATTCATACAGCACCTTATTAAAGAAACTTGAATATTTTAAATTACCATGCAATTAGGCATTAATAAAGAAGTTCTTCCTCTGTATTGTTCTGCTTTATATCACAAAGAAGGTAATTGCAATATAAATTGCAATATAAAAGCTAAGTTCTATAGTACATTAATAATTAGATACACATTATTCCCTACTAAAGCTTTTTTTCTTATTAATTCAATTGTAGAATGGATAAGCCTTTTATAAAACAGGAATAATACACCCCCCGAAATACTAGGAATGAACTATTGTGCTAATGCCTGAACAACAGGATGGCTAGAACCCGAGCTGTTGCTTGAGTGATGTCTCAGGGAAACAGGTTTCTGAGAAACCTAGTGCTGAGCTACAAGCAGCTGAAAGACTTTTGTGGCTGTGGAAAGCTTCATTTGCATCTCATGTTTGGGAATTAGTGTGTGTCTCAATTTCTTGATTGAAAGGGAAGAGGTGAGCTCCCTGACATGCTCCTATGGATTACAGAGAACAGCAGCCTCCTGTAGAGCCTGAAAGAGGTGCCCCAGACACTCCTGGAGGGGAACCATAAGACTGATGTGCAGGACCAGGGAGTCCGAGGTGGCGGCTGTGATGTGGGAGAGAAGGGTGGGTGGGCTGAGGAGAGGGGAATGGATAAGGATAAGTGCTATCAATTTTTAATGAGTATATGGAAATTGTACTCAAGGTCAGAAAGCCCAAATACTATATTATATCTGTGGGTGCCAAAGAGATTTTAATTTATATAATATATTGGTCTAGTATTTTAAATCCTTAATCTTAGTGCCTGTAGTTGTGTATACTAAAAGTGCCCGTTAGATTAAATACTTGAGGCACAAGAAATCATCCACGCATGAATGCTGAATGAGTAAAACAGCATTTCACATAGGGACATATGCTTGGGTATAATGTGTGGGATACAATAAATTGCAGTGTCAGCCTTATATGTAGAATAGCCTATTCTGGTAAATTCAGAGTTACTGCTGAGAGGGAAAGCCATAAACCAGCAGGGTGAAATCTGCCGTCACTGAATAGGAAACATTACTGGCCTCTTACAGGTGCATCACCTGTGAGTTCACAAAGTTGTCTCTGTTGAACACACTCTACCACTGGGCAATGTATTTTATGTCCTGGGAAGATGACCATGCAAGGCAAGGCTGGGAAGTGCAGTTTCTTCCCCTCCTTCTTCTTTCAGTCTTCTCTTCCCTCATCTCCAAGTAAATTCACCCCTGGGTTACCTGGAAGTGCACAGAGACTGTCTTTGGTATACATTTGAAAAAACTCTGTCATACCCTGCTCTAGCTTCCTCAAGCAGAGATTTATGAATAAGAGCTCATCTGTTTCTTTTTTCTTTATTTACACAATTGAACAGGAGAAATGTGTTTTAAAATAAAACAGAACATGGAGTATTTGACATTTAAAGTAAAGGGGGGAGAGAGAAGCTGGGAGATGTTGAACTGAAACACTGCATTCTCCCTGACACTAAGTGTTCTGTTTGCTATTTGAGGCAAGACCTTTTTCATTGTCTTTTTATTTAGCTCTCTTTTTCCACAGAAAACAACCCCGTATTTCAGAAGAGAAATCCAAGTTCATTTTGAAATCTTACAGAAAAAATCATCCTTCATTTTTCTTGGCTGAGACTAATCACCAAATGTGATGAACAGTTGCAAATAGGACTTATCCCTCTCTTCTGTCCAAATCTGCTGTCACTTCTTCTTGGTCTCTATCACTGTCTTTTGTTTTAATTGTCTTTTTTTTTTTTTTTTTTTTTTCTTCATCTTTAATGATTAAGCTGGAATTGAGCAGTTTCTGCCTAGCTCTGCCCTTAGGTTCCCTACAGCCAGCTACTGCACTGATTAGATTAGCTGATCTCTGGAATCCATGCTGACACTTCATGTTTGTTTTGTGAAAATAAGATGTTCATAGGATGCAATATCAGAAAAACCTTTTCCTGCTTACTCCCTTTTGAGGACAGAACGTTCCCAGATTTGTTCTTAGGTCATAGGGATTGCAGTAAAACACCTAGTTCATGCTGACAATGTGTAATGGTCCAAAAGACCATTAAAATCTAAGAGAGTAGGGAAATCTGCAAGATGCAAGGTTGGGAAAGCCTGCAAGTTCTCTTTTTCCAACAGAAGTGTGTTAGATAAGATGAGCTGCTGCCAAACACTGATAAAAACTACAATGAGAATTCCAGGACTTCATAGCTCAGCAGGCAGTTTGCTGCCAGCCTGAGGAGTGAGTGGCATGAGGAGATGGCTTCTGAAGAAAAGTGGGAGAAAAAAAAGAGATTAGCACAACACATTGAGACAGACAACTTCAAAGTTTTAAGCACAAATGCTGAGTTTTCACCATAATAGCAAAAATTTTGCACACTGTGAAAATCTAATATGTTACACATCCATGTAGCTGTTACTTGAGTGAGTAATTGCTGTGGGAGTGACATTGGCATTACCTGATAACTCTTGGACACTCAGACACTGAGCAGGAGGTATGTGGTCACTGCAGAATTCAATGCTGAGAAGGTATCATGTTGGGCTTCATCCATCACTTTCAGCCTGAACATAATCTAAAGGCAGCAAGACTTGTATTTTTACAAGCATATGAGACCTTTGCAACTCTATCTGCCCCCTTAAAGGAGTGTGAGATGTAATGCTTGTCTGTTGCTGGTGATATTTTTCTTTGTAATTCAGTATGATTTGAATCAGATGGAGTTCATTTTTTGCTGCTTTTTTTGCAGAGCTGTCATCTTGATTTGTTTGTGGGTTGTTTTTCGGGGTTTATTTTTGCTGTGTATAATGGTATCTGAATAACCCTTGTGCATTCCTTCTCCCCCACATAATCTGTAATATTGGCCATTCTGCACTGCACTGCTTCTCTTGGAGGTTTGACTTCAGTCCTGTCAGACACGCTGCTCAACCTGTCACTGCCCTCCTGCTGGCAAGACTGACAACACCAGACTCGTCACATCTTACCTTCCAAAGAGGAGGGGGGCAGAAAATGTCCCAGAAATTTCTTCTGTTGCTTTTATTAAAATCAGTCTCGCTCACCTGCAGTGTTTCTCTTTATTATTTTAAACATTTTTTCCCTCACAGTCATTCCACATTATCGTTCAATGTTAATAAAACTGATTGCTTGCAGTGAGGAGAAAAAAAAAAAGCTTTTTATCAGGTGTGTATTAGCAGAACATGCTGAGTCCAATTGCTGCCTCTTGCAGTTAGTCATTTGTTTCTTATGGCACCTCTCCCTCCTCCCCAGTGTCTCACCTTTAAAGTAAATGGATTTTGGGAATAGAGAACTGAACGCAGATGCCAAGCCCTGGAGTTGTACTGCAGTCAATTGGATCACAGAGTCTGCCGGTTTCCTTAGGGCCCAGAGCTGACCCACTTCTAGGCTGGGACTTGGATGTGGGCTTGTCTTGAATCCTTCAAGTCTTTTTGCCGTTGGCCACAGAATCCAGCCTCATAAATTGCTAGTGTCAGGATCAGTTCTGAAGTGCAGGGAAATATATAGTAAACAGGACAAGTTTATATAAATATTCAGACTTCAATTTTTTTTGGAAGCAAGATTTTTCATGGAGTGTTTGGTAATACAAAAGTCCTCCACTGAAAACAACCCCTAAACTCATCTTTTCTTTAAGACATTGATCTAGGGTAAACCTCATATTCATGTTCAAGTAATTAGCTTAAATGTTATCTAATTTTGTGACATACACAGAAAAATATTCAGGTTTAGGTCATCCTGGTTCTGAAACCTTCAGGGATTGTGGTATTAAGGGAGGAATTGAAGTGATGCTGTGTAGAGTTTTCAGATCAGAGATGAGAGCAAAAACCTTGAGAGAAAACCTACTTATTGGTGCTTATACATGCTTAAATTCCTCCCCAGAGGCAATTCCCAGCACCTGCCAGAAAAGGAAAGGTTGCTTAGCCTCCCCCCTTTCATGAGAGTCAAGAAAGTATGATGAAATTCTGTTGCGAGCATCAGCAAGCTTTTTTGACAAGCAAGTAGGAGAGGTGAAGTGGTTTGTTGTATGGGAAATGTGTGCTTGGATGGATAAGATTATTATGGCATCAAGAGATGAGCTGGGAGAAACAACGTTTGCAAATTATTTTGAGGTGAACCAGTGAAGGCTTCCAAGTGTTTTGGAGAACAGAAGGTTGATGTGGGTTTGGCTTTTCCATAAGTACAGGCTTTCCATGGACCTCTGGACATGTGACTGATTTTTCCTCTTTTTGAGTGAAAGCAAGCCACAAATGTCCAAAATATGCCCCAGCTTCTAATTTGCCATATATGCTTCTAGAAGGAACTTTGGCTCACTCAGTTTTTCCCCTAGAGATCTTGAAGTGGTCCAGCCCTACAGCTGCTGTTGAGCATAAACCCTCAGATCTCTGCTGCTATTCTGAACCATTACCATTTTCTGAAGAAGTCACACTTCTGCTCTCTCCAGCTGCACAAATCATTCTTTTAAAACAGAAAATGAATCAGCACATAATTGTGCAGTCATATGGAGTGGCTGCCCTGCCACAGAGTGACCATCTCAAATTTGGTCTTTTCCTTACCTCCCTTTCTCACGGTTACAGTTCCTCATGACTCCAACAACAGGACAGCCCTGCTCCTCTTTCAGGCCTTTGCAAGAACAAGTCTGCAGGGAACACACCTGTGGAAATTGTACAAAAACATCCAGTATGCAGCTTTCCTCCAGGCCATTGCTGTAAATGAGAGCTGGAAGGGGAGAATGTGGGTTAGGTCCTTTCCCAAATATTGTCATCTTTCCAAGACACTTAGCAGCAGCCTAGATTCTGCTCAGGTCCTGTTCAGTGTGGCACAAATGGAATACATTTGCCATACTGAGTCTATATGGCAACTCAGACAAAGCTGCATAGCATGAAGGATTCAAGGTCACTGGAGACATATATAGTTCAGTAGGGACTTCAGAAAGAATATTTCCCTTAAAACAATTCTATCTTTGTGAATCTGTTTCAGTTTCTTTCAATGAGTGTCTGTAGAGACTGGTCTGGAGGATTGTCTACCCCTCAAAATTTGAGGTAAAATGATATTTCCTTTCATTTCATTTCCTTGTTTGGTGGCAAAGAAAAGCAACTTTGAACCATTGTCATGGCAGTGGCTGCTTCCATAAGATTTTGGAGCTGTCTGCTCAGAATAGCACTAAAACAAGACAGCAACAATCTAGGGTGCAATATGTCACATTAAATTCAAGTTAGCCCACTAAGCTTTCATCTTGGCACTATTAACAATTTGATGTCCTTCAGGAATGGTCCTGGTTGATGGAAGCTCCCTGAGACTGGCATGTATGTTCTGGGATTTCTCCCATACTGCAGGGCAGGAGATAGTCCAGTGAAGCAGAAAACATAATTTACTTTGCTTAAAAACACCTGCTCCCAGCTGATTATGCTTTTTTTCCTGTGAAAATTTTATTTAGGGAGAGAGATATGACGAAGGCAGGAGGGGGAGAATGAAAGGCAAACACCTGACATTTCAGAGAGCCTGAACATTAAAGACAACAGTGATCTTCTTATGCATGCAAGACTTTACAGAACCATCAGTGTTTCTCACTACAGCACTACCAATTAAGGGCAGAGCTTTAAGCTCTGTGCTTTGCAGTGCTATGCAGAGAGTAGGAGAATACCACCTGAGTGGCTGCTGCAAGCAAATCTAGTTAATGAAAGAGATCTAAAAGGGAAAATATTAAATAGTTTGGGTTTGATACCTGGATTATTTATACTGGGGTCTCACTGATTAGGATAAAAATGTCTTCCATTTTAAGGGTCAGGAAATGCCATGAAGCCTTAAATCAGACCTGTTATGCTAGAGAGAATATCCACATAATAGGATACCAGCTGATTACTCGACCTTTCATTTCTTCTGTGGGCACAGGAAGTGTTCAGAAGGCAAACAAACTGATGGATGATAAGGCAGGGTGAAAAGAAAGGAGCATCCCTCTGGGAATTTCACAGATTTGTCATGAAATATTAGATAGCAAGGTAGCCCAAATCTCCAGAAGTCTCAATGCCACATGACTGAACCCTTGTCATTTTTCTTTTTAATAGTTAAGAATTTAGGAGTGGGAGGCTTTTGTTGTTGTTTTTTGTTTGTTTGTTTTTTGTTTGTTTGTGGTTTTTTAAAATTTCTGCCTTGATTCTAGAGAGCACCAACTACTGAAAGCAATCCTCCAGAGAAAAAATATTGATATCCCCCCTGTTCTTCATTCTGTTTGAACTCTACAACTTCCCTAATTCCCCCAGGGAACAATTCTCTTCCCTACAGAGCTACACTCAGTTTCAAAATTGACTTGAAAACAAGAAAACAAAAATCTGCCTTTCTTTTCCTTGTGTTCTAAAAGTTCTGACAAGGGCCTTTCTCCAGAGAGCCATCTTCTTCAATCTCTTTGTGTTTACTGTCACCTGCTAGCATTTTGTTCTGCCTTAAGGAGACAGTAAGCTAGCTACGCTGTTTTCTTTTTGAGACTTCCTCCACCCACTGGCAGCGTCCCACTAGCTGTATCTGAGTCTGGTCTTCAGCTTGATCCCTCTTGATTGCCCTGACTATTTGTCTATAGTCAGAACATTCATATTATTTCATGGATGTGTCTCTGTAATTTCCTCCATTTTTCTCTGCCTTTCTCTCTCTTTCTCTTTCAGTTTGTTCTGCATCTAGGAAAGATTAGAGGCTATGACTGTGTGTAGGTGAACACACAGAAGCTTTCTCTAGTGAGATACTCACTATTAATCTATGCTAGGAATCTCCTAGTTCTACTGGAGTTCTGTATTAAGTTACCTGGATACTTAATTAGACAGACTTAATTTGATTTTAGATATCCACATGACTCATGCAATTATTATTGAGACTCTTGCAACTTGCCTCTGCCTATGATATACTGTGTCTGATGAGGGTAGTGACACATGCACAGAGGCAAAAAAAGTCTGTCATTCTAAGCATCATGTCAATGCTGTTTTATGGAATATTTTAAGATCCTCAGGCAAGCAGACATTTCCCTGAAATCAAGAGCGTTATCAAAACACTGTCTCATTTCCTCAGCCAAGTTTCCTCACCAGGCCTGGGGCCAGAATGCTGTTTGGAGCACAAACCTAGGTATAAGATCCTATGTGTAGCACACCTTTATGAGGCCAGAGACCTCTGTTCAGCTGCCACAGTCTTGAAAGCTGGTTTGCTTCTGTCTCTGCAATGATTCACTTTCCTGTACTCCAGCTTCATAGGGACCCAGATAAATGGCTTGCTCCTTCCACAGCACATTATGAATGAAAGACCTAACTGAAAAGTTTCAGAACAAATTTTTTCTGGTCAGCAGAAAATATATACAAAATTGGATCAAGAACATGCATGCTTTTCACTTCTCTTTCATGACATGTTTTTGTTTTTTGGTTTTTTTTTATTTTCTGGTGCAATTATGTGTTTTCATGACTGTGGTTAATCATGACTTTCCCTCTGGAACATGGCATATGTTGCATCTTCCCCAGTCAGCTTTTTTGCCTGTTGTTGGATGGATATTCAGTTTCTAAAAAGCTGGTGCTGTCCTTGCTGTTAACCCTGCTTGCTTGCTTTGTCAAAAATCTTTCTCTGAGAGTGCCCTTATTTTTGATTGTATAAAAATTTTCTTCTTTCCTTGGGATGACCTGGGCAGAACTGTGTCCTTTCACGGCAAGCATCAGCCTTTGTATAAACATGTCACAAGGACTGATAGCAAGCATTTGGTAAATTTTAAAAGATCACAAATAGTAAGACACAAGTTTTTCTACTACAACTGTGTTTTGCACAGAAATGTTTAAACTGAAGCAGGTTCCAGCTGTAGAAATATTGGAGGAAGCTCTCCAGGGAACCCACGTGGTCAGTGATTTCTTGGGTTCCTTCAGACAATAATCTAAGCCATTTCTCTCTTTGTTAGCTCTCTTTCTAAACCTGAATGACACCATGTCACTGAATAACCTCTGAGCCCATGTCCCACATTGTCTTCAAAGATGTTGTTAAAGAAGATAGCTATCTACTAACACCTGTTTGATGGAAAAACATCCCATCACTCTCTCATAACAGGAGTCTTTAATGTCCTCCTCAGACAGAAAACATGTACCAGTACCCAACTTTCTATTTAACAAATGTTTACATGAGACATGTCATGAATCTAGGCATTCTCAGCTGAAGAGTTCTTAGTGCCTGTTTAACTTGAAGCTGGCTTAGTCATATACTATTTTAAGATTTTTCTGCCTTGGAAAATCTCATTTCAGTATTAAAATATTAGTTGCACTGCAATGTTATTTTCACAGTGCCCTGCTTAGCTACAGGTCACTTATATTTTGTCAATCAGTCCTGCAGTGTTAGTTATTTATCTATCACTTAATAACCATGCTGCAGAGAATAATTTATCTGGCATAGCATGGTAATTTGTGCTATAATTTCACCCCTGCTGCTGCAGACTTGCATTCCGTTACAGCAATGATTGAGGAAAATTAAGATTCCTAGGTCACACTTTGGGCTCTATGTTTTCTGCCTTTCATAATTTCATTTCACTTCATCATCTTTGATTGAAGAGAGGGTTCAGCTAGAAATGTGAGAAGTGGCTAAAATAACTGTGTTTTTCAGCCCACTAGGACACAGTTCATGAAGATAAAATGAAGGGGACTGTGCAGTCTCAAAACTGACTCAGGAGACTTATACATCACTGAAGCTGAATCTCCTGTAAACACTCTGCAGACAAGCTCAGACAACATTTTTTGTTTCTCATTTCTTTTCAAAATGTAAATAAAACATATATGTAACATATGCACCCCTTTTCCCAAGGTCTATCCAACATCACTGCCAGTCAAGTATAGAATACATCTTCATCAGGCACTCATCTGCACAAATTTTGGAGCCATTTATCGCAATTATGTGTGAGACTAGACAAGGACATAAATATAAAGAAAGTAAACTAAAAGAGAAGGTAAAAATTTTTACTCATAAAATTGGTTTTATTTATCCTCTTTTACAGAGCATAATAAGTGTACCTTATTTTTTAAAACCATGAATTTTATTATGATGATTAGATGGTGGAGTTTCTTGTGGTCCTAGCAGATGGCCATCACAGAAACACTATCTCAGGTATTCACTTTCAGGTGGAGGAAAAGGTGTGGACTGTAATATGCATTGGGCAATGGATTTTATCCATTGATGGCTGTTAAATACTACCCTTTTTTCTGTTTTTTTTTTTTTTTTCTGTGAAAAAAAGAAGCTTTCATGTTCAAATTGTCTTTAGACGTTGCCTCCTTCAGGAAAGGTACTAAGGATGGTAATTTTTTGATACAAGAAAAATTAATTGATGCCTGCTAAAAGGAGTATCTAGGCAGATTTCTAAGTAGTAAGGCAATATAAACAGTAACAAAATCAGCAATATCAGTATTATGGAGATTAATTTCCATGTGAACTCTCCTGTGAGAGATTCAGTGGATTTGCTACAGACCTACTTCTGCATCCCTAACATTTATTTATATATTTTAAGTGGTGCGTAATGAACCTAAATTATTTTTAAGTGGAAAACTTCTACAGAAATTGCAGAGCAGCCAGTAAGTATCATCTCCTTGTCCAGAATTGCCACCAAGATTCTCCTTTTTCTGTTTAATTTTGTTTGTTTGGGTTTTTTTTGAGATTCTATGTTTTTTAGTTTTGTTTACTTGAGCTCTGCTTCTGTATTGCGAAACAACCTAGGAAGGAAAGGCTATTCTCAACATAAATCAATTCTTTCAGAATTGTTCTTTATCTCCATATCACACTAAGCTTTGTTAATGGGTACTTCAACGTGATACCTCAATTTTAATTCTCAGAGTTAGTTTATAGGACTAGGGAGTCCAGCTTGGACCTGTATTTCTTTGTTTAATAAAGAATGTGAGAGGTAGATATTTGCTAGCAAATACAAATGTGAGCACACAATCTGAATGATGATTTAATTATTTTCAAGTAATAAATAACATGGTGGTATTCCAGTTGACTAATATTTCATTATCACAATCTCAGATAGTCTATCTAGAAACAGTCTTGAGCATATACTGGTGAGTGGTCTACAAAATAAATGGATCAATGAAAATTATTAGGTATTATTAGGTTGCAGAGGGACTTCGGAGGAATTGCTACATGGATACCAATACATAGAATTTCTTAGAAATTAGTTAACTCCATGGTATTTTATACTTGTAGTTTATGTTTTACCTGAACTGTTAGTGAATGGGGAAGTACTAATGGATAATGACAAGCATCTGGAAATAACCAGGGCAGCAAGAATTCATTACTGCTGTTTTGCCATCTTTGGAAATGCTGATGAAATACGAACATCAAATTATCAGTCTGATGAGAATCAGGATGGACAGTTTTGATTGTGGCATGCTTCCCCACCTTGCTGTATTTATAAGAAGAATTTTCCTTGCTGAACTCTCAAAAATCACTTTGAGGCTAATTTATTTGAAAACTTTAGTTCTCAGTATAGTCTCTTGTTGACTGTTTCTGTTGCTTCACTTTCAAGGGCGACTTCTCCCCCCCACCTTCCTGGTCCTATTTTGCAGGTGTTCCTTTCATTTCTATCTCATATTCTAGCAGGTGGCTATTCAACTTTGGCCTTACTTTGAGTTATTGTGCTCCAGCTCTGCTTTGGCAGGGAATCAAGCCTTACAATTATGTGTCTAAACTTCATGTCTTTCTGTACGTTTAGCCTCTCCAGGTGGTGGGTGATAAGCATCCAGCCTTCCCCTCCTGCTAATCTCTAAAGAAAATGCAGGCAAGTCTTCCTAATGGTCTTTTAAAAACAATGAAGACAAAATAAATAAATGGTACATTACTAGGAGGAAAAAAGTTGCCTGCATACTGCACACGTAGAGTGTGGATTAAGGTGTCATAAATACAGCATTTGGCAGCTCTTCCTCTCATTGCCTGTGCTGGCCTTGAGTGCAGATAAGATCAAAATTTATGAGAATTTCCTTTGACTGCTTTTGGAGAGAATGGCTGGAGACAAACAAAAATGGCCCAAGAAAACTTTTGGAAGTGCTTATCATTTACAGGATTAAGTAGGGTGGGCAGAAGGGCAGGTGGAGCAGTTTGTGCATTGAAGTTTAGTTTTCAGAGCTCACCTTCATGTGGTAAGAGGAGAATCTCCATCCTGTTTCAGGTTCAGCCAAATGGTATGCTTTGGAATGCCATGAATTTGCACCTGAGTCCTGGCCTATCTGTCAAGGAGTGCAAGGTTTCAAGCATCATACTCAAACTTCAAGCCTGCTAAAAATCTTGTATGTAGCCACACGAATTTTTAAGTCCTTTTCTGAAATTTGAGAGCAGTTTATGCCCTCCATGTAAATTCAGTCAAAAATAGATACTGGTATGCTGCAAGATTTTAATGCAGAAACATTTTAGATACCAAGGCAGATATAAACCCAAAATCTTTGTATCTGCCTTGTGCTAGTTTTACACTGATGTAACAGCAGATTTTAATCTTACAGACACATCCATCAGCATCTTGCAGTGATATGGAAACTAGTCATAATGGAACAAATTTACACATCTGACCAAGTCCTTGGAGTACAGTAAATCCTGGAGGGATTGTTCTCCTTATACTAACACTAATTTCCAATCTCAGGTAAAGAAAGATTGCTCTGCATTTCTGTAGTACCACATAAAGATTATGGGCACTGAGTCTAGAAGATAATTTAGATAGGAGGGCAACTGTTAAGAGGGAAGTCAAGAACTCTTCTGCCCTTTTTTTTTTTTTTCGTTTTTTCTATGTTTTAAATTGCTTTCTTGTAGTGCAGAGGAATCTTAAATCTCATATGGAGTCTCCATCCTTCTCATTCTGCAAGCCAGAGGAGACAGTGAAGTGAGAGCCCTTTTATCACTGGCCAGAGGTCGTCACAACTGCAACAGGAATGAGAACAATTCCACAGTGTCAACTCATAGGCAAAAGTGAGAAGAGTACTTGGCAGTTTGTTCTGTATAGGTAAAGGCCACTTTCAGGTTTCCCAGTTGCTGGTTTTCAGTCATCCCTATGCCACTGGTGCTCTTTCTTTCACTCAGTCAGGTTCTCTATTCAGGCCTTTTTCCAGGCCTTTCTGTTGTCCTCCTCATCTATCTGACTGTCCTACCAGACTACCCTAACAGAAAGAAGGGGTTCTTCAGCAGTGATTTGCCCATTTACCAGTGCTTTGCAAAAGGATGTGTTTGCTCCCATACCCTTTGTCTCATACCAGTGTCTGCACTCTCTTTTGATTGGAGAAATTTTTCAGGTTTACCTTCTTTCACTCTTGTCTGTATGTACCTATCAACATTCACAAAAGAAAATAATGGGACTCAGCATCAATTTTCCTCTTTATCTCTATTCTCATTTTATCATTGTCCTTTATAAATACAACTAAAAACCAGAGATGATTTGGACTTGATTTCTAGTGTCTTTAAATTGCTCTGCAGCATCTTGGGAATGACTATATACAGCTATAAAGCCAGTGATTCAGAGGCTCAGAAAAGGAACATTTCCAGAACGGACAGAGAAAGTTTAAGTACTGGATCTCCTGTTTTTCAGTGTCTTATCTTTAAAGAAAGTCAAACATGCTGGTCTGGCTCTGAATGGCTCACCTGAAAATCTATAGTCAATGTCTTTGTCCTCTAAGCAGCATTTGCTTGCCTTTGTAACTACAGTTATTCTGACTTTGAAATCTGCAGTTTACATTATTCTCTGGATGCATAATTTGAAGTTAATTATTTTTACGTCTGCTTACAAAATCTAATGATTTTAAAAGGTTATTCCTCTCTGAACTAGATCGGTTATTTAGATAATTTGAAAGGTTATGTCACTACCTGGTTTCTTATTCATCTGTTATCTTTACATAGTTTTTCATAATGTTGTTTGTCTAATCTGAGCACACAGTGGCATTCGTAACTGTACTCTTGGATGAAAACCCCTTTGTCACACCACCAAATTATTCCACTAAGCAAAAGTTACAGGCTAAAGTGTGTGCTCTGCTGCAGTGTTAGCTGCTTCTGTGCCTGCAACCCCACCACCCCTTCTGAAGCAGCCAGCAGGAACTTTGCCCACTTGTCTTATGGATTAAGAGCAAAGAAGGATTCCACTTCTGACAAACAGCTCAAAAAACCCACTGTAATATTAGAAGAAGTTAGTAACGGCAGTCTTAGGTTTTTATATATTGTATTGGGTGGTTTGCCTGACTAAAATTCCGTGGTGTCCTGTTTACTAGGTCCCACAGCAAACCTCTGAGACCTGAATGGAGGAGTCCTGTCCAGTCAGCCTTCTCCAAAAATGCAATCTCCTTATTTCACAAGAAATGAGTTTTTCAGAGGAAATGGTCCTCTTTTTGTGTTTATTTATATTCTCGTGAAAGGAACATAGCAGTACAGACCAAATTAATCAGGATCTGACTCTTGCACCATTCTAACAACTTTTCATATCAGTGGAAAAGATCCATGTTTTGTGCCCGTTTAGAGAGCTGCTGTGTGTATGTGCATACGTGTGTGAGTGTGTGTACGCATTTAGAAGGATGCTTTACTAAATGAATTGGATCTCCTAGAGAGACACCTGGGGATACTGTGTAGCTGCCTCCCACTGGTATGCCCAGTTACATCCATATTTATAAAGAACTTTATCCTCGGAACAGGAGCTGTTAAATCGCTATCCCTGAGGCTGCTCTGGCTGTGGGAGATAAACGTAAGTATATCTATGTATTTTATGTCTAAGGATTGTAAGCCTGCATAGAGAGTTAAAAAGGGCAAAAGTTCAAAGCAGGATATGATTGAATGGACGGGTGGTAGGAAACAGGATCAGATGAGAGTACAGCGCCTTGTGTGGAAGGAAGTCTGCTCGTTAGCAATGCAGAGAGGCTCTAGCCAAGGGCCAGGCGGCTGTCTCTGAGGAGCAACTTTTGAGAAGTCTACAGGCACAGGATGCCTGTGAATAGCAGGAAGATGACTGAGGGACCGCAAAACAACTCTGGAAGCTTTGAGTTGTTTCAAAGGATTGCATTTTCCTCTGCGTGAATGTGCTAATGTGACTTGAGTAGGGAGTAACACAGCTTGTAAAGTAAAATTGAGGTTTTTCATCTGCTTTTGTTTTTACACAATTTCCATCTTGTATTGTCTTAAAATCTTGATGTTTAGCTGATTCATTTTTAATCTTCCATTTTGCTGGGATCTGTCTTGCAGATTCAGAGTTCCATGGAACAACATTGGTTTCTATTGAGGGATGTTGGTCATTCCCATCATGATACAAGAATACTGTATCTCTTTCTATTGCTTAAAGTTTGTGTGGGTTTATTTCAGTTCCTTTATATTTGTACTACCTCTCTTGCACAACTACCATGCTCATGGAAGGCATTTGCTAGACAGTTTTGGAGACTGAAATCTGCTCTGATGGGTGAGTTGAATGGCCAGAAACCAAATGCTTCTGAGATACCTTTATATGGTCTAGAGGGAACATTTAGATACTCCATAAAATTCTTTTCTTTGGTTTTCTCATTTTTTGCATATTTCTGGCTGCAGTGACAGCTCAAGGTGATCAGTATTTAACACATAGAGCAAGATCTGCCTGATTCTACAGATGGTCATGCAAAGTGATCCAGAGACAGGCATTCTGTTCATTCTGTTTGTAGAGAGCTGTTTACAGAACCAGCTTTGAAGTCCAGTGACAACTGTCTCAATGCTCGTGAAGTTTCATGAAGGTAAGTGCAAAATCCTGCTGGGGAGGAATCATCTCATGCAACACCTCAGGCTGGAGGTTGACTGTCTGAAAAGCATCTTTGCAGAGAAGGACCTGGGGATTCTGGTGTACAGAAAGGTGTTCATGAGCCAGCAGTGTGCCCTTCTGATAAAAAAGTCCAGTGGTATCCCAGAGTGCATTAGGAAAAGCCCTGCCATTAATTTGACAGGGCTGATTCTTCCCCTCTACTCAGCCCCACATTTGGAGTCCTGGGTCTCCTTCAGATGGATCTGTAGTCTGAAGTTCTCAGATCTTACACTGTTCTTTTATTGGCAGAGTGATGGTTGTATTGGCCCCAGCTTGGCCACAGGAGGTGTTTTTTGGTGAGAAAAGTTCAGTCTTCATGCCTGTTCATATAGGACCTCTTGTCTGAGCTCAGCCTCAGAAACCATCTGCCCAGACCTTAATGCTAAAATAGCTTCTGGTGGCACAAGATTTCTGATTTTCATAAGAAGGAGCCTTATGAATGAGCCTGATGAAGTGCTGATTAGATGATGAAGATTAGTAATGAAATAGCATGTGTGCAATCTGTGTTATCTGCTATAACCTGGAGTGATTTGTGAAACGTTTGTTCCCGTTCTTAATATGATCCCTACATTATAGTCCTTCTTTAGAATGCAAGAGGAAAACTTAATGTCTAATATGATGTAAAGCAAATAAATTAAATCCTTTTTTCTTAAACAGAAAGATGCTTGCAGGATATAAGAACTGAAGTATACAAAAAGCAAACAATAAATTTAAGGGCATTGTAGACCTATTTTGTACAGACAGTAGCTGAGTCCTGGTTTGTCTTTCCATTTTTAAGATCATACAGAAAAGTTTGTTCTTTTAAAAAATAATTTATTTTTAACCAAAGAGAAATGGGTACACTAGCAACATGCCTGCAGGATGAAGCCCACATTATTTTACTCTTTATCGTAAACCCATAAAGCAGTACAGGCTTTATTATTCCTTTGTGATCTCCTTGAATTCACAGGAGCTGTAAGGGGTAAAGAGTAGTTGTCTGACTTCATGTAACTGGCTGAAATAGAATGAATAAACTTAATATGTACTGTAGGGCAGTGACCATTTAATTTGGATTCATCTTACTATTATAGTTCTATTCAGACCAAGAAAGGACTTGTAGTGCCAGTGCTGTGGTATGAGAAAAAAAAACCAAAACCAAGTAAGCTAATAAAAGAGAGAATCCTGAGATTATTTAAGAAATCAAAACCACTCAGGGCAAAGTAGATATCTGACCCAAACTGAGACAAGTCTGGGAAGGTTTATAGGGCAAACTCATCTCTGAAACAATTCCTTTCCCTTTAGGAGAACTTCAGTAGGTATAAATTTGACCTTTAAGGGTCAACACGTTATAAAAGAGGGATCTTCCAAGTTCTCAAAATAAAGTATACTTCATTTTGGAACTGTTGCTTACACAGAGAAGGAACTGGCCATGTGTTGTGATGACTGGCTCATCTGGAATGCATGCTACAAATCGTGCAAGTTATTGGAAGTAATGAGAATGGGTGTTTTTAAAAGCTGATTTCCATAAAAATAAACCTTATAGAAACACTCTGAGTGTATTGTCTCAAAGGATGTTGTTTCCTGATAATTATTAAATCTATTGACTACTTTCAAGAAAATTTGATAAATAACTTAATGTGAAGAAGTGAACTTATTTCTACAAATTTTATGAAAATTGAGAGTCTCTCCTTACTGCTTTTATCTGACAAAAGACCAGTAATCTGACCTTTTATTAGAATAACAGACAATCTGGCCAGGAAGGAGATTTCATTCATTATTTTGTTCACTTCTCATCTCTTCTCCTTTTTCACGTGGGAGGTCCCTACAGAAGCATTGAATTACTCTTAACTATCTGTGGGCACATGTCCTGCTCTTAATTAAAAGTCACATATAATCTTGTGTTCATAACAACTGGGCATAGACTTCATCTCTGGTACATTTTGCCACCTTGAGCAATCATTGCATAAATGAGTAGAAGGCTGAGATATGTGAGAATGGAAAACTGTATCTGTTGTCCAGTTACACATATATCTTGCAGTCTGTAGAATGTGTCATTAAGCATTATACAAACTCCTAATGTGTTTATATGCTAAACAGGAAGGAAAAGAAATTGAGGTGTTGGGCTAGGCAGAAAGCCAGTGAAGAAAACCAGAACACAAATCCTGATCCCTAATCTGAACTGTATCTTTTAGTCCTACAGGACACATTTTCTTAACTCCAGTGTGTTGCTCTTGAGAAACAGCTGATGTCAGAAGTATATCTGTAAAGAGATTATCTTTCCCTTCTTTTTCACCCCCCCTGCTGTTGAAATAATTTCCTGTCTTAACTGGTTAACCTTTTCTACTCGTTTCTATTTTCATGTAATTTCTTATTACAGTTGCAAGTTAATCACAAATCTGTTGAGAGACTTCTCTTTAATCTAGCAGCCTTCGTTTACTTTCTGTGTCATTTAAAACTGTTGTGTTACGGTTAAGAGTGTCCAATTACATTCACTGCAGGAGAAAAAACAAGTGATCAGTCTACGATTTCAGCTGAAGATATTATCAAATGTGAAAACAAATTAGGTGCCTAAAAATAAAATTAAGGATTCACATGCCAGATTCGCTTGTACTCAGTGACACAGAATGACTAGTCAGATAACTGTTAACCTTTTTCTCCCCAGATAAGAAAAAAATAATAATAAAAGGAGGCAATCATATCTAAATCAGAGGACGGGCATCCTTGTAGAGTCTGTATAAGTGATATATTTTAGAGCATACTGCCACTCCAGTTTCTTAAATCTCATTGTGCACTTGCTGTCACATATCAAAACACCAGAGATTCCTGATTCAATAAATAGATTAATATACTAATACAAAAATTATTGATGCCCCCCATGAACTCTTCTGTGTGGTCTAGGGGAGAAGCTGGTGAAAACAGGGATATAGCACACACTGTCTAGTAAGTTATGCCCACATTTGCTTTCTTTCTTTCTTCCTCCTTCCATCCCTCATTTTCTTTTTTCCTCCCACTCTCCCTTCCATGTTTCCTCTCTCTCTCCCTCCATCCCTCCCTCCCTTTCTCTTGCACTCCATCTCCTTATAGGAATCTACTAAATAATAGTTTGAAATAAATCTGATTTCTCTCATCCAGCAGTGAAAGGGCCCATCTCTTGATCAGTGCTCTGGAAGCTCCTCAGTTAGGGAAAAAACTATTTCCTGGACAGTCATGGTTTCAACTGCAGACTTAGACACATAATGTTTACTGATGCTTTCCTACATTTCTAAAACACATAGAAAGTGGTAAACACTGGTTCCACCACACACATTTTAGCTGCACCTTGGCACTACCTCACATAAAGCACCAGTCTCAGAACCTTCCAATGACCACACCGTGAATGATCTTTAGCAGCAAGGTTCCTCTTTCTTGAGGAGGTCAATAGATAATTAAAGCACTAGGCAACTAAAACAAGCAATTCTGCAGGAAGAAAGAAAACAAATAAAAGTCTCTGTCTAGTTATCCAAATAATTAAATTTCTCCTAGTAAAATCAGAGTAGGTGTCCCATTCAAAAATGCTTTATAGAATGGATTTTACAGATGATCAGCTATTTATAGCTGAGCATCAGAAATCATTAATCTATCAAACTCTCCAAAAAGGCTAGCAATGACATACTTCTCAGGATAACTCCAGGTTGTCCAACAGGTAAAACCAGGCAGAAATCTGAACCGTGTTGTCAAGTATCAGTCCTTATAACTTTGCATTTCAAATGTAAATATAATAATTTTCAGGCATAAATTGATTAAAATTGTAAACTACAATTCAGGGCTTGAAATTCAGCACGTAATAGAGCCTAAGCTCAGTTTCATTGCCCAAGCTATCATGGCATCTTCCAAAATCATAAAAAGCAAACAAACCTAGCAATATAATTGAGCCTTTGAAGTGGAAATCTGTCCTCAATTCAAAAGTAATGAAATGTCAATCTGTTTCAGGTCTTTGTGGCTTAAAATTCTCCTGGACAAACAGAAGATATTGCTGGCCTGTGCATGCATGTGCTTGTGTTTCTTTCTTTCTTCAACATGCCCATAACCCAGTTCTCAGCTTTCAGCACATAAATCAGTGTTTGCCAGCACTTATATGAAGGTGTTAATAAAGGGGGCTTGATGACTCACTGCACAATGGCAACGACTGTAGTATTTCACAGGCAGGACTGCAGCTGCTCCCCACCTATCCTTGAATTGGCTCAATATATCCTGTCTGGGTGGATGTTATTGACTTGCCTCATTTATCTGTCCTAACAGGCTCTTTTTGGAGAAGGAAATGGAACCAAGACCAGCCATTCTGAAATTGCTCTTTCAAGATTCAAAGGAAAGTGCTCCAAACACTCATTATTGCAAGTCCCTCTAAGTTATCCATCAGGCAGTGTGTGCAACTCCCAGTTTTGTAGCTTGCTGGTGACCCACACAGGAGCAGGAGGTAGCATGGGCAAGCCCTCTTCCATAAACACAGTGAGTTGGTGGGGGGTACTTCCATACCAAAAGATAAATTAATGCCAAACCAGGACAGGGCTGCAGAAAAGTGAATGGGACTGGACAGATGGAGGAGATGGAGGAGAGACTCCAGGAGGCATTTCCCTGTTGTGATACCTGGTTTAGGGAACAGTGGCAACCCTTGAACAGCTGGTTTGCTGTACTTGTTCAGGTGCCTTGTGAGTATGTGTGTATATATATATATGTATACACATACATATATATATATATGTATGTATGTATGTATATGTATATGTATATATATATATGTATGTGTATATATATGTGTATGTGTATGTGTATGTATATGTATATGTATATGTATATGTATATGTATATGTATATGTATATGTATATGTATATGTATATGTATATGTATTCTTGTACTCAGACATACACATATCACAGCCTACTGAACCCTTGTTAGTGGTAAACAAATAGGAGATAAATCCAAATGCACAAGAACCCTGATCATTTTCACATCTTCAGAATTCATGTAGCAAAGAAGATTTGTTTGTCTATCTTTTAAAATCTCTTATTAGGAGAGAGTGAAATAGGATGAAAGTAAAGTACAGCCTTTTCAAGATAATGTATAGGACATTGTTATGTAGAGCTGTTTCTTACCTCTTTCTGCACAGAAGAAACCATGGTTCTGTATAAGGAGCTATGCTTGGTTATACTAAATTGCTGGAGCACTATATTCTGAGCATTCCATTTATCTCCCGAAGTAGGAGTTAAATCAGACCAATTTATGCCCAGTTGTACTAATATATACCGATAATGAAGCATTTGCTTCTGGCCCCAGATTACTGTTTTCATCACCCAGATACTTGCTCCTTTGCTGTGTATGCTCACACGTACAATTAAGGGCTTTTTAACATTTGTGCATTTTTCAATACCTGGATTCTTAACATTAAGATTGGCTCTTCATTGATCCCTACAAGCTGGAGCCAAAGAATTCATGATAAGACTTCTGTGACTCCTGCCTAGCCTAATAAATATGGGCTATGAGGCAATGCAATCTGCTAAAACACTGGAGCACATTTTAAACAGTCGTCATGGTGTAAATATTCCTAAATAGAAGTCCATGGTAATCTAATACAATACTGTGATCTGCAATATGGTAATTACAACTGTGACTTGACTCATTAATTTTGGTAACAGTTGTTAAGCAGCTCATTAGGTGGGTATCGAACAGCAGACGTCAATCTGGGGAGCCTCTCAAAACCTTCCAATATTTTTCTTTTCACAGCGAGCAGCGTAGCAAAGGAAGAAGGAGGCTGGACTTTGGGACTTCTGAGCTCTTAAATTCCGTGTACTTTGTGATCTTGACAAACACTGTGCTTGCTTTGTGAGCCAGAATTAGGCAAAGATATGGGAATGTAACACATTTCAACTGCTGGGCTTGAAAAATCCCCTCGGTTGCTCAAATTGATTTTATTTCAGCAGACCCCCCCAGTTTCTACTGACAAACAATGGGGATAACAGGGTACATCCCTTTATGAGACTGCACAGAACTGGTCTGTGCTTTCACTTTCTCATTTCATATGACCCTTGATGTTCTAAAAGAACGATTTTTGATGCTTACTTGTATTAATTCAGCTAAAGTACATCAGTTGGAAATTAACAAACATTAGTTCATATATCTGTAGGCTGGTTATGGTCAACAAGATCACAGAATTTATGAACATGAAAATTAAGCTGTCAATTGCAAGCACATGAGGTATAACATCTTGAACATATGCTTTAATCTCCCTGCATCTGAAAATTTCATCAATTTGCTGTTGGGCATGTAAAGAAATGGTGTGACAACATCCAAGACTGACCGAAAATGGACAGTGTTGGCTAGATAGCTACTCTGCATAGATATAATTAGATTTGACTTCAAGTATTTAGCTCTTCCTTGAGCAGATTACTCAAGGGAATTTGAATAGACTGTTCTAAAGCCGACTGACTACAAATAGCAATGCCAATACACAGACACAAGTCAACATTCAGCTACATTATCCATGGATTTGCACATAGTTTAATCTTTGAACTTAATGAAGCCTGAAAGTTGTCAAACTTGTCTGCTCCTTCCTTCTACAAAACCTGTTCAGCAAGGCAATAAAGTGCCAAAATCACTATCAGACTCTATAGTATGGAAAGAAAAGCTGAAATTATTAAAAAATTGTTAGTAAAATTCCCCAGTCCAACCCTGCAATGCTTTGGCAGGAATAGAGGCAGAAGCTCAGCATCGGAATAGTGTCTCCTGGCCAGTATATCACAGGTAGCTTTCTGTTGGTGCATTTCCCCTCCTGTCTGCAGCCACAAGTGGTGTCAGTCTAGAAAACAAGAACCATCATGGTGTAGTTTCATTTCAGAGCAATGATGTACTATAGCTGGGAGATAGTTTCTCAGTTGTAAAAGCTTAATCTGCTTTATTATTATTAGTCTTTTTTCCTGTGGTTGTAAAAGCTTATGCATTTCTTACTCCACATTATCAGCTCAATAGATATCCTGACTCTGAAGCAGAAACACTTCCTTGCTAAGTAAATGATAATTTTCTGATATGCAGACCAATTAAACCAATGGTTCAATATAACTATAATATTTCAGACATTTAAGTATTTTTATCCCCTGTGTGACTGAGTACACTGGTTGGTGCTTTTAATCCACTCTTTACCTTTCCTCTCCTTTAATCATCCTTATTTCATTCTTGATATACAATCATGCTGAATAACACCACAGAGGCCATACTACTAGGAGAAGCACTACTAGTGGCAGAATTTAACTGTCAAACACTGGTATGTTTAAGCCAGACTTAAGTTTAGCTTAGAGATGAGAGATGTAAGCTCCGTATTGTGACTCTGTCCAAGATGTGGTCTGCTGAATCTTTGCAAATTGGGCTTAAAAGGCTCCAGTGCCTCACTGAGTCAGCTGGAGAGTACAGCCACATAGAGTGGTTTTGATGGTTTGGTGGTTTTTTTTCATTTTTCCTGACGTACTTTATATTATTCAGACACATAAGGAATAACACTTCAAAAATCTTTTCTCCCTCCTGTCCTGCTCCCTCTCCCCCACCCCAAATACAATGGCTGCTGTTGAATGCAAGCCCTCTTCCTTGGGTCACCTTCAAGCAGGAACATAATTTTTTGTCTCTATCTTGCTAAGTGTCTGTTTTCAAGCCTTACTGGTAAAATTCTCCTCCTCCACTCTTTAAATTTAATTCTGAAAAATAATTTTTAGTAGGAAACTGGTTATATGAAATATACTACAGGTCAGTTCCACCTCCCCTAATGCAAGCTATCAAAAATTGATTGTCTATTCTAAGTGAGCTGTCCAGTTTCCTTCTGTAGTCAGTGGAGAGACAAATGATTTAGCTCATCCTAAATAAGTTTTAGAGGACAAACTTCAAGTTATATATGGACTGGATAATACTATGAAGAATTCTATTCCCTCTGACTTAATTGTATAATCAAGGTCCCAATACACCTCAAAGTCAGTTTGGATCTAAATTCAGACGGCCCATCTGGTTTCTTAGTGCACAAGCAATCTTGAATTGTGTGAAGGAAGTTTTATTTGATCCCAAGCTTAGCCGACCTTTTTTATGTGGAATAAGCAATTTATTCTTCCCCTAGTTGCTATTTTTCATTAATCCCTGAAAAGAGAAACTGCTGGATTTTGTAAGTGCTCCAACAAACAGTTGTCTAAAGTCCTGTAGGAGTGACACCACAGTTCAAGTGATAGCAGAAAGGCAAACACTTGATTGATCCTCGAAAGTGTTACTAACACTCACTTTCCTGTCTGCCTCTTTCTGCATCACTCACTGTCACATATTTTTAGAGCAGAGCACTTTTGCTCTTCCAGCTCTGTCGTGTGCCTTCTCTTTGCTGGATGAGCTGTTTGCCAGAGGTGGGAATTGAAAAGAAAGAATTCTTTGCTAGTTCTTCACTTCTTATTGTTGCCTGCTCCCTTAAAAAAAAAAAAAAAAAAAAAAAAAAAAAAAAAAAAAAAAAAAAAAAAAAAAAAAAAGAGGAAGTTGCACTAAATAGAAGCTCTGGTTAGCTTTTAGGCAAACATAAAAACCCACAAACTTGCAAAAAGTTCCTCTGCTCAAAGAGTCAAACTATTTCAAGCCTGGACAAAACCAAAGCTGTTGACTCTCGTTTGAAGTTGGGCCAGTCTGTCATGGCCTAGCACTGGTGGCACCTTTGGTCCATGGGTTGCAGGGGATGAGCCCTGGTGGGAGCTGCTAAATGTCTCAGAGCATCAGAAAGGCAGAGACAGGGAAGAGGGAGAATGATGCAAGTCCTCAGAAGTGTTCGTTTTGCCTCAAATCTCTCATTTATTGTTTGTATTCCTCTCCAATGAGGCAGATAACTGTGCAGTGAGTGAAGGAAACTGCCTAAGCATTTTTTACTTCTTTTACTGAACTCAGTCCCCCAAAGTATCTTCTATAGCACTTTTTATTTTGGAATTTGATTTTCTCCCATTCTTTATTTCCTATGAAATCCTCCATGAGATACAGCACTTTTTCTCATCTTCAGCTTTGGTTGCACCCCAGAGGCAAATTTTCTGAAAAATGTTTCTATACATCAGTAAGTTACTGAAGAAGTTATAAGAAAAAAAAAATTAGGAATAAATTCTGCTTTGAGGAAGCACATCTTGTCAGCTATTCCTTATTTTAAATAGTTCCAAAATACAGAAATTCTAATAAGCTGCCTCTTCATATAAAGAAAAATTGCCATTCACTGTAAAGGAGTTGAATTAGTTCATAAACTGGGTATGCTGTGTGTGGTTACTCAGTTATGACCCACTAGATACAATCAATAATTCTGCCCTATCATTGTACCATAACAATATTGCCTAGGCATAGAGGGCTTACAAAATCCACATCTATTATGAGCTACTGTCTCAGTTTCTCTATTGCAATTTCTCACAATCTACTTTTTTATGTGTGTCAAGCCTCATCTGTGGGGGAAGAATAATTTAGAAGATCAGTAATGGGATGTGGAACATTTCACCTCCAGGTCACTTGTTTGAATCTAACCCTGAACCAGTAGTGATTGAAAATCATTGCCATCTGATTGCTTTCTTTTGCTGGCCTAATGGATATGAACCGTTGGTCCTAGTCTACAGCATAAAGGACGTGTGTCCACATCTAAAATCTTCCTTTGGAATGCAGTTAGCCTCTTTACACTCCCAGCAGAGAGAGGACCTTGGTGGAATGGGTGATAGTGAATGAATTCCCTTACCCCATGACCTGCAGTAACCTTTTCATGTAAGTGAGATATTCTGCTAGAGTTATGGAGAAACTTTTATTGCCTACATGATACTCTGCTGAGAGACAGCAAACCAAGCCTCCTAGTCAGATCACGTCCCACGTTTTTTGAGTGCTTAACTTCCAAAAGAGGTAAAATATTTTAAGAGTCACTCTCCAAACTCCACTACCAATTAAGAAAAAAATTCAACAAAGATTTAAGGGTCCTGAAAAACATTAGAAAGTATGTGGGCCAGTGAAGGCACACAGGGAAAAAAAACCCCAGAGATGATGATTATACAGAATAAAAATAATAGCAGAAACCATGACATTATAAGCCTAAAATTTGTAACTTGCCTAATATACCACAAATTGTCCAGCAGAACTGGCCCTTTTAGGTTGTGTTTGTAGATAGATGAATCTCAGCTTCTCTAACTGATGCTGTTTGCCTATGATCCTTGGCTTCCCTTCTTTTTATTTTGGATTGATCTACATGGATGCTTGTTAGACATCATCTGTAACTCATAGTCTGTAAGCTGCAAAGGAGGTCCATACTTGTACCAGAGCAGGGAACTGTTATTAGAAGGCACTATTTGGGATCTGTGGGGGATTTCTGGGAAAAAACCATCTTCTATACCATTACCTGAGCTTCCTCAAGGGGCAGATGGCCACGACAATGCAAATTGCCCTGACTAATGCTGGTGCCTCCTTCCTCTATCTGGTTGGGCATGAGGAACCTCAAGTACAGAAGCTACAAAGCTGTATTTCTCAGTGCTGCCTCGACTCCTATCTAGTTCTCCTTTCATAGGCATTTTTGATTTCTCAGGACAGGAGATCAATCAGACAGTGCAAGGAATACTCTTACTGGTTTATTCCACAAGACCAGACAAAACAAAATCAGATTAAATCTGTGAAGCACAAGCGGAGGAACAGAGGGTTTGGTTATTACTCTAACCATAAAGACCTGTTGTAATCACAAAGCTCTTCTTAATTCTTCCTATGATCTATTTAGGTAAAATCCTTTTTGAGTTAGTATGAGTAATGACAAATCTGAAAGCTAAGGTGAGACTTCAAGATTTGGCCCTATATGATTTTGGACGTTAGTTTGTTTGTTTTGTAATTCAGGTCCACACAGAGCAGTGTGCAATACCAATGCAGGAGGAAAAAACAATGAAAAACTAGGACTGTGCTGCTGCCCTCCAGGAGCCAGTAAGAATAATGTCTTAGATTATAAGAAAGGGCATCGGCAATATCACCAGTGCAAAGTACAAGTAACAACTTCTGGCTCCTTTATCACTGATTTTTTTTTTTTTTTTGCCAATTTAAGATCAAGATCTTAGAAAGAATTACATTCTGTCTTAGGAGAAACCGACAGAAACACATTTTCAATTACCAGCGGGTGACAACAGAACAACAGTGTTGGTACTTTTTTAAACAAGGTTATTTCTTGGTTTACAGAGGTGACTATTTATAAATGACTGAACAAGATTCTCTTACAAATGATCTTATTTTTAAAAAAAGAAATACCCTCATTTGGGGAATGGAGATGTTCAATTTATATTGTATACTCTGTTTTAAAGGGCAAGGGGTCTTTGTGCACAGAATAGTTGCAGTGAAAATATTTTGAATTGATCAGTTCTTTTAAAAATGTCTGGCTGTGTGATGGGGTCTCTTCTGCCAGGTCTTTACATGGACACTGCATCCTGCCAGACTTCAGTGCCCCCCATCTGGGTTCTGTTCTGTGTGAACAGGGTCCTAAAAGAGAGTGTGGTATGGTCTGTAAATCACCACCTCTTTGAAGGTAGAACAATGCTTTCCTGTGAACCACAGGAATCAGCAGGGACATAAACTCACTTACAGATAACACACATTAGTGTGCTATCGTTAAGGAGAATAAAGACATTTGCAGTGTTTCTGTGGGCTGAAATGTATGCTTTCAGTGAGCTAAGCAGGGGGGAAAGAAAGGTAATAGCTCTTGTTTCTATGAGATTAAAATGAACAAAGAAATGTTACTACACTATTCCTGCTTAAATATTTATCTTATTGGAGCTTTATCAATATAAAAAACCTGAACTGTACAATAAGATGACCTGGAACAAGCACCTTTCTGATAGCTAAGCACAGTTCAGCAGTGCTGGAAATAAATACATTACACAGATGCAGGAGTCAGAAAATGATCTGAGCACAAGGCAGCCTGACTCCCACATAATGGGGCACTTTGTGAGGTTGTAAAACAGGTGATGTATACATTGCACCGTATAACAGCCCTTGGTATGTAAAGGAGTCACATAAACATGGCAGGCAGTGTGGTACCCGGGAGCTGGAGCTGGGTAGCAGTAAAGTAACAAAGAGGAGCCTGTAACAGATGCATTCTAATTTGACATATGTTGATACAATCCTAAACCTGGCTGGCATCAATACTGAAACTGTATCCATTTCTGTTAGGATGATAGCCCTGACAAATGCCAGGCCTTTCTGGTACTGGTTTAGTGAATTTTTACAAATCTGGAAGTGTCATGGTCATGCATGTATGCTCTGAAGTCCCGAATGGAAGGGATGACAGTCCCGTTGAAATCTCTGGGCAATAACAGAAGGTTGGAAGGAGTGATCTGATGCTGAATTCTGCCATTGAACACCCAGCCTGGGAGATCAGGTGTGATGAAAGACTTGGTGTTGATGGAGGACTTTAAATACCCAAGCATCTTTTAGAAAGCTGGTATGGTGACAAGCAGCCTGTCAAGCTGTTCCTACCCTACCTTCAAAGAACTTAACAGAAATTCATTGCAGAAAGGCAGCTTGTGTGAGAACAGTTGTGAAGTAACAGGACACAATTCTTAGGAATAAAAAGTGAGAGAAAGAAGAATAAACCTAAAAACTACAGAAAAAATATGACCTTGGCAAAAATAACCTAGAAAAAAAAAAGGGTGTCTCCCTGGGGACAATCAGCTTGACATGTGTAAAAGATCTCATTCTGAAGAAGAATAAACAGTGCCTTATATTCTCTCTCAGTAGGACAATGGGATATAAGTTTCCATTGCATAAAATTTTAAAATCTTGAAGACAGTTAGACCCTGAAATGGATTGCTTATAGTGGATGTGGGATTTCCCTCTTGGGCTAGTTTACAGGGACAGGTTAGACAAAGCATTATGAACAGATCAAGTACAGCTGGTACTTGGGAGTCATGGAGTGGGGAAGGCTTTCCCCACGATGAGGAAATTCAGTCTTCTTAGAAGAAAGATGAAATTTGAGATGACTCAAACACTAGCCTTCAAGGAAAAGAAAATGTTTTGACATTAAAATCTTCTAAAAATCTCAACTTCCTCACTGTTCAGGATGAAAATTTTACCTATATAAAATTATACAAACCTTAATTTTTCTTTGTGGTTCATTTAACTATTTCAAAAATATCTAATTGGGTTAAATATCTTTTCTTCATGAGTAGTTTTTTTGCCTCAGAGCTTTTTTACACACCTATCGTATATTAGTCATTTTCGGAAGAGTAGTTTTTTCTTTTCTGTCTTACTCTTTCTTATACAACAGGTATGTTTTAAATTGGTCTAGCAGAACAAATTCTGTAGTTGAGCAGCTTATAAATTGTCACTGCTCTTTCAGCAATGGGGGAACATTTTAAATTTTGGTAAGAAAAAGTTCCTTGCCTCCACTGAATCTCAGAAATTCAAAGAAACTGAATTTTAGATTGATGTTAATAGGAACAATAATTAACATATAATATGAAAATTAATACTATACACTATATCTGGTCTGGAGAGATTTCCCTGTCCTGGTTTGGACAAAAGAAACCTTGCAATTATCAGAAACAGGAAGAATGATAAATAAAATAAATTACCCCACAGTTTTCCTTCTTTATGAACAACAATGTCAAATCCCAGACAGACTAAAAGATGAAGTTTATTTCATGGCCTCCCCAGGATTCATTCTATTGCTGAACTATGCTTTCTGCCCAGAAAACCACCTCGCCAGTCTCAGATAAAATAGAAATTACCATCAGTGGAAGAAAATTAAAATCCATGACCTTAATACTGTCAGCAGACAGATATGCGCCAGTTATGCTTCTTTTTTCCCAGCAAGATGTATTCCAAAAGGGCTGAGATGTTTCAATTTTTCTCTGAACTGATAATTTTCACCTCAGTTTATATGTTATACCTCCTCCCCACAGCCTTTATGCTTGCTGTTGAGCTTAAGAGGACATGAAAGATATTTCCTGGCATGTGCAATAGTCCTGGCATCCCTCTTTAAAGCCGAAATTATATATTCACAGTAAGAGGCCTGGTTCAGATAATCACAGGTCCAGAGGCTTGGACTACTACTTAGGCTGGAAATACCAGAAGATTAGTTTTTTTCCAGTGCTGTTTCCCTAATCTTGTTTCTGGACTATGATGGAAAAAGGCACATGAGAAACACTTTACAGTAAGGCAGAAGAATCTAGGAGAGAGAATGGACTCTGTGCATATTTTAGAAAAGACTTTATTTTAGACTTACTTTTATACAATACTGAAAAATTATGTCTGAATAACATTAGTTGTCTCTTTTTCAAAATGTTAAAAGTCATACAAAATCTATTGCCTGTAGCTATTGCTCCATGGCTAAATGTCTCCCATAGTACTTATTCAATATATTTTACTATATAGAATCTATGCATGTGTTTGTGGCACATATTTTTGTGAATTAGATTGCAAGAATGAGTTGTGATATTTTTGTTGCTGCGTTGCTTGTTTGTTTTTTTGTTTTTGTTTTTGTTTTTGTTTTTGTTTTTGTTTTTGTTTTTTGTTTTTTTGTTTTTTGTGGGGAGGAGGTAGGAAGGTAGGAAAAAACAGTTTTCTTTCTGTGAAGAAAACAAGCTAAACCAGAATAGCCATATTGGCTACATTTCAGTTAGAGCACAGTACATTATTTACATATTGTGATGGGTTGACCTTGGTCACCTGCCAGCCACCCACTCAGCCACTTTCTTGCTCTCTCTCATCAAGAAGATGGAGGAGAAAATTATGGAAAATCTCCTAGCTTGAGATAAAGACAGGTAATTTATCAATTATCATCACAGGCAAAATGGAATTGCCTTGCAGAAAGTATCACTATATGTCTGTTGGGTGAAGGTGGCCAAGTGTTGTTGATGGGGAACTGTATCTAGCACAGTGTGGCCCTGAAGATCCTCCTCATGCTCCCTCTGCCTTCCCACTTCCAGCTGACCTCATCCAGCACACCTGCACTGACAAAGTGTCCCCTAGCAGACACACTGGAAGTGTCTTTACATTGAAGGTCCTTGAGCCCAAATTATGTTTCATGGACTTGGTGATTTTTTAGCTCATGGCCAAGGAGTGGCAAACCCGCCTTTTGTCAGCATGATGCTGTGTTATTTAATTCAGTCTGTTGGTGTGTCTGAGGTTTATTTCCTCTTTTTTTTTATATTTAATCTGCCACTGAAATATGCATGAAAATACGATGGTGTGTCCTGGTTTGGCCAGGACAGATGTAACAAATGAGCAATGACGAAAGATCAGTTAATGCAAACATTATAGGGCAGGCATAGAAGGCAGGGGAGATACAGAGGAATGACCAGGCTGGCAGGTTGCATATGGCCATAAAAATGGAAATATACCATTTGAGTGGAATTAAGGCTTCTTCTTGTATTGTTTCTTTAGACATCACTTCATGTGATTTCTTTCAGCAGCTCAACTGGGTTTAAATATCTACTTCAAACTTTCTGTAACTCCAAACCTGCAGTCTGAAGTTTCCACCAGTGCAATGCACTCTCTAAACCAGACCTTATTTTCTCCAGATGTTGAGCATCTGTCATTCTTAATTAAAGGAACAGGAGTTAGTGCTGTGGAAAAGCATGTGCTTTTAAAGGTGACTTGCAGTGGGATGGAAAACTGGAATTTTGCCCTCTTTTCTTCATGATGTGAAAGAAAAGCTAGAAAACTTTCTCCTTTTGAGGTTGAGTTTATTTTATTTAAGTGATGTGCTTAGAAATATCAGGAATATAAAATCAGGTATTTCCTGGTTTTGCTAAGGGACTCTTTGGAGGCTTCATCTCCACATATTATTTATTTGTCCTGAGGTATGGCTGAACAGGGATCAGTGCTGCACTGTGCATATGTGATTTGTGCAGCATCTGGCACAATCTTTATTTGCTCTTAAAATTTCTGTGGATTTTAAATCTTAAACAAAGGAGTGTTTTCTCACAAGTTTTTTTAGGTAGAGCTGTTGAATTAGTGTGTTTGATTTAAGAAAGGGAAACAAAATTCCTTCTCCATTTCATCAGTGTGGGCAGAAAATATTTTGGCTTGGGCATACGTGGTTAACCTGGGAAACATTCAGTATATCATTGTTTATGATTAAAATATGTTTTGTATAAATGTTTTTAAGATTGTGAACATAACAAACTTTCAAATATTTGGTTTACGTTAGTGAACTTTCTCTAAATAGAAGGTGGTAGTCAGCAATGGAAAAGGTACTTCATTTTTCTTCAATAACACTAAATATTTTAGACAATATATTTAGAGCTATTAGAATATTTCAATTAACCAATTTCCATTACTTTTTTTTTTTTTTTTTTTTTCTCCTGCCATATCAAGATAGATTCTTCTGGTTTTAAAGCTGCCTAAGAAAACCAAACCAAATTAAACCAAAATGATCTATTGCACAAAATATGGATTACAACTCTGAATTCTAGAAATAAAAAATGAAGGCCCAAAACAAAACATGTGAATTAAAAATTAGCAAATATTCCGGGACCTTTATGAGATTAGTAACAAAGGAGCAAAACCAGAAATATATTGATTCTGTTTTCATTTGTAGGTACCTCTGAAAGAAATTTACCTCAAATGTTTGAGTAGGAATCTGTCCTTTTGAGCTTCCTATGTTTTCCCTTCCACTCTCTTGGTACTTCTGGCTACTCTGAAAGCCTTAATTTTGCAGAGACAAGCTATCTTTGTCAGCTGAGTCAGAGGCACCGATAAAATCTGAGCAGCTCGAATCAGATGGGGAAAATGTAAACAGGCTCAATCACGCATGGAGGCTTTCTCACAGTATGCAAACGTAGAATATCATTTGAGAGTTTCAGAAGTGCAAAAACTTGTATTGTTTGTGTGGTGAGATCAGGGTTAATAAAAGAGGTGCTGAAGCAGAAAGCTGGCTTCCACAGACACGAGGAGCAGAGCACGAAGGTTTTTTCACTGAACAAGGACTAATCAAGCATCTTTGACAGTTTAAAAAGACACTTCATGCAAGGAAGTGTTAGTATCTTTTCATCTGTAAGGAAAAGATGATCCACAAAATCACTAAGGCAACTTCCCTGGCCCTGTATGCTCAGCTGCTCCTGATTTCATAGGAAAACAAAAGCATGGAAGAAAAGACAGAACTGACTTTTGTAGATAAATATATGGGCTAATGTTTTACTTGTGCTCAGGTTTAAGAATGGAGTGGAAGGATGTGCTAGATTATTTCGTGCTAAACAGTAGCCAGAACCTTTAAACAGATTAGTGTAGCGCAGAGTTCATTTTCCAGACTTGGTCTTTTATCTTACAGACTGGGGGCCTCTGTTAAAATGAATTATTTCACTTTTCTTCTTGCTTTGGACCACATATAATTGCAATGAGAATGAATCCTGGTAACTGTAGCATTAGAATGGTGTGGTGAAGTTCCAAAACCCAAGGGGTTTTTGCATGTAGCTGATGTGCTTCCTACTAATGCTATCAATACTGATCCTTCATTCCTGAAAACATATGTTCTGTACTTTCTTTTTGATCAGCATTTGAGTTGGAAACAATCTGCCTACATTGTCAGGGGTTCTTTAGATATTGTGAGAGGATACAAAGACCCCTTTGTCTCTTCTCAATTTGTTTGGGATCCTTTTATCTTAAAGATATAGGACAAATGCCTATTTTGTAAAAATAGCTCAGTGTTCATTTTTGTATAACCTATGTTTAAAGAACATTACAGCTTTTCACATCTCTTTTCACTTTAAAAAAACAAGCAGGCACAAAAATATTAGGAGTTGTGGCATTCAGTCTAGTTAGGTGTGACTAAACCTCAAACTAACAATGATTTTTAACATGTGTGTGATTTACAGAAAATAAAATTAAACTCTGATGGTTCTTCTTCACACAGAGGTAAAAAAACAAAACCAAAAACAAAACCACAGCTTTACTGAGAAAAAAATACAGTGTGAGCTGAAAACTACAGCTTTTTTGATTTTCAAGATAAAAAGTAGATCTGAGTAGGGAAATTGTCTCTTCCAAGACCTCCTCTTTGTATGAAAGGGAACGATATTAGAGAGGCTTTAAGGATTTCATGTTCACATAGTTGTGAAGCAGCTGGTTCAAGGTACACCACAGTGAAGCACATTGATCACTAGAGAAATGCAGATTAGAGAAATGCACGGATTTTCAAAGAAACTATGAAAATTAAAACCTTCTTCGACATTGAAAACCGCAAAACCTCCCAACTCTGGGGGAGGTATTGAGGCAAGAAATATTACACAGCAAGTCCTAGGAGACAGTGTGACCAAGGGAATGATGCTCAGGCTGCTATAGGGTTGGGTCCCTTGCTTGCACACTTTTCTGGTGAGCTGTCTTTCACAGCCTGCAATCAGGAACTTCCTCTTGCCTTGCTGGAAGTAACACACTTTTCCATTTTTAACCTTGTTTATTTTTAACAAATTAATTCAATATGCCTGACAAATTGTCATGCTTTTAATTTCCCTTGAGTTAACATAAGCCAATGTTGTAGACAAAGGCTTTTACTTTTTGAGATCAAGGCAAACTTGGGGGCCTGCTAGAAGGGATTTAAGATCTGGTGATGTCAGCTGTCAGGATGTAGGGGACAAACACACCCTCTCAAGAGTTCCCTGTGTCCTTTGAAAGGAGGCCTGAAGAGATGGGAGAACCTGTGGCTTCAGAGGCAATATATTCTTGGGGAGATGGCGTCCTTAAACAGGAACACTTAAAAATAATGGTGGCAGCTTGAATTTTCCTTCATCTCTTGTGCCTTTTGGCAAGTCTCTTAACTTGTAAAGGTGATATTATTTAAGAATGTGTGCTCCCCTTAAGCACACAGGTTTTCTTGCACAGAGCTCACTGAAAGTCAGGATGTTTGGGTTTTTTCCAGAAGCCCCGAGGTTGTATTCATTTATGTAACAAAACCATAGAACTGGTATCATATTTTTTCAGTGAAGAAGATCCAAAAAGTTAATCAGAGATGAGTCTTTGCATTATTGACAAAGCAGAATTGTTATTTATTGGTCCATTCTGAGGTAACTGGTTCTGACTGGGTTCCTCCAGCACATTGCAGCTTTCCAGAGGACAGGAAAGCTTCTCTGCAGTGGGCAACATGTGAAATGAGCTATGTGAAATGAGCTAGTGAAAACTCTCTGATTAGATATTGGTTGACTTAGTTGAGTATGGAGCTTTAATTCAGCTCACACAACTGGTAGAAGACTATTTTTGCATGAGCTGCATCCTACAAAAACTTGGTATGAATTTTGCTTCAGGAATTGCATTGCATTCTCAGACTAATCATGTAATGTTTCTTGAGAATACTTCTTTTCTCATAGTTTTCTAGACCAACAGGGGACTTGAACAAAAAGCCTTTAATCACTAGCTATGTCTATATAGTTTCAAGAAACCTGTAATAGACAGTTTGAAACCATATTATGCAATGTTGTATAAATCAGTGCTGGACACACTTATGAAATTTTAATCTAAAACCAATATTTGCTTAAAGAGATTTCATGCTGATATCTTTTTAAGTACTTTTCTTTGCAGCTCTTGTAATACTTAAAAGACAGGGTGAAAAATTCATTTGATTTTGAACAAAATATCATAAGGATGTACTTTTTGTATAAGGAAATAAACAGCTTAATCAGAGGAATAAGTAACTGAGCTATTCTACATAGATGAATGTAATCAGTTGATATCATTAAAAGTCAAGTTTAAGTATAGGAGATACAATATAATTTCATGTCAAGAAATGGTTGCACAAACTGTCCATTAACTGCCTATAGGAATACATTAACATTTTTCAGTTTAACCTGCATAACCTTGATATCAAGCAAGAAACAGTTACTTCCACTTCTCTGCCTTTTTTTATTAAAAAGACAAATGAACATGAACACAGAATACTCTAGTAATTTTACATATTCTAAAAAGGTGCCTTTTCCTCCATGAATGTAGAAATTCTGATCTTCGTACCTTTTATTTGAGTACCTATATAGCTGTATCCACTTCAGGGCAGCTTCTTGCGAGCCTTCACTTAATCATGTAGAAAATTAGGAGTAATTTTTATTCATTCTGAGGACCACAACCTTGAGTGTAATAAGGGAAATCATTGTCCTTTAGTTTTTTATTAAGAACATAGGTTATATACACTGCTCTTGATGTCAGCACCCAAGGCCAAAGACAGAGAACTAAAATCATACAAGCAAAACTGCATCTACCTTATTTACAGTAGGAATGTGATTTTTTGGGGGGGGAGGGAGGGGAGAATATTCTCCATTTGACCAGGAGAAGCTTGAAAGATTTTTCAGTTTCCTGTTCTTTGCAAATATTTTAGGGATGGTTCCTAGCTAGCTCTACTTGCTCCTGAAGGAACTCTGTCTTGATAAAACATACAAAAGATCAGTCTTGAAGTTCAAAACCTAAACAGTTGAAAATAATCAGGGTATATTGACTTGTGGCAGGTGCTTTCCCAGCACTGCTCTCACAGCAGACTCCTGCTCTTACATCTTCTTGCCAGTGAAGATTTACTCTTCTTGCCCATTTATTCCTCCCCTGGGTGCTGGATTCAATGGAAATAAAAAAATAAGTCTTCATTAGCAATTCTGCAAGAGCCTTTGATCAGATGTCTCATTTAGGGGAAGAAAGGAAGAGTGGAAGGAGAAGGCCACATGGTTATTGCTCCTTGTTACTGCTGGCTGTTCTCTCCAGCCTTCCTGTTTCCGATGCTGACATGTCAAAAAATCTCTAGAGATGTTAGTTTTTAAAATGAATACAGTTTCGCTTCTCGTATGTGCCTTGATTCTTTAGAAAATAGCAAACTCCACACTTCAATCTCTATCTAATTTTTGCTGGATGCAGTGTGGATGCATCCCTCTTATCAGAAAGTCTAAATGACTGATAGTTGTTAGTTTCTGTTATGCAAATATCTAGTCAATTATTACAGTTGTGTGGGAATGTGCACGTGAATTTTGGCGGACAGACCAGCTCTGACAGAGGCAGTGATTCCCTCACCCACATCTCAGTCTCTGTAAGTGGTTTGGGCTAGCAATAGCTCCCTACCTGAAAGGGATAGCTCCAGTTTTTCATATTTCTGAAGTGGAATCTTCACTTTGATCTAAACATTTTCTTACTGAAAAAGGACCAGAGTGTCCAAAGGAGATGTGAAAGCTCTGGCGTCTGCCACTGGAGGCTCACTGCAAGAGACCTCACACAACCATCCTGTAAAACTTCCCCAGAGGATCTGTTTGCTAACAATTCCTAGGAGTGGAGTGTGGAGGTCACTGAACCCCTCTCAAGCTGCCCAGTGAGGGCTCAAGGACTGCTTTAGCCACAAACCCATGCTAGATTACCATTACAGCCTGTGCAGTGCTAGAGAATGTTCTGTATTTTTGGAAGAGCTGGGAGCAAAGTTGTCTGACAGCCACTGTTGCTTAGTTTCTGTCTTCCAGAGCAATGGATTAAAGCAATGAAGTCTGGACTAAGGAAGGAAATTTCTGTGTCCAGAACACTGAAAAAATATTGGAAAAGAGGAACAAATTGGAATAGTCCATTATTAGCCTGCTTTTCCCCACCTCACCATTTCCCCTCTCTTCTGCAATGGCCATGGGCTATTCCTTCTGAAATTTCTGTGAATGGCTTACCAACCTTCTTTTTCCTGTGCATATTGTAAAAAATCCATCCAGTATTGTGTCTAGCATTGCATACAAACACTTTCCCTTCTCTATTTATCTTGTCATATTTTACAACAGTAAGTAGTGTGATCTTGTTTCTTTCTCTCCAATTGAAAAAGCTGTCTGGTTTTTGTTCTAGCCTGACAAGTCAGGTTTTGTATGCAGACCAACCTGGCTGGAGATTTTCAGCCTGACTCTAGCTAACAAAGCATAAAATAGACAAGGCTCATATATTCTTACAATTCCCACACTGCTCATATAAAATACAAATTACAGACATGACAGATTAACTTTATCCTGTTATATCAATTGGGGATATAGAAAAATTTTGCCATGAACTTGTATGTTTGTCCCTTTCTCCAACTCAGCAGCTCTGTTTTCCTTTTGGATAGTCTCTGCCCTGCAGAGCATATAGTTTACTACACCATTGTGCTGTTTAGTCACAAACATACCCATCAAAGTTTACTAATAACCTGCAGTGGCTTTGCATTGGAGGGAGGAGCTTATCTTAGAGCATCTCAGAAATTACTGCAGACCCAGCAGCCTTTTCCTTTACAGGAAGGCAGGAAGTGGGAGAGGTGCCTCAGCACCAAAACCTGTGACTTACCCCAGGGTTAATGCTTCTCTTGTTTGGAGTCCCCTGCAGCTTCATGCTTCAGCATTTCATAGGAGATGAGGTGAGAAATGCAGACATCCTGAAGACAGCAAAGTCTGTAGGGGTCGTCCAGGAGGAGAGGCATAAGATAAAGCTTCTGAGTTGAACATGGAAGGTAAGTCTGTACCTACCAAAATAATGCAAATATTAAAAACAACACTACAGTGCAGTGGCTTTTTGCATTTGTGTAAATGAAAATCTGAAGACATACAAATACAGACAAGCCTACCATATGTGCTAAATTAAGTAAATATTATATATAGATTCATGAATATGCATTTATCTTTGAGTATGTGAAAACAAATTGTATTATTACTATTATGTACTATGTCTTCAAAAATCCTCCTTTCCTTCATTTGCTAATAAAAATACCCACAAAATGTTTTTTTGCTGAATGCTCGAGTACTATTTGGTAATGCTAAAATTGTAGCTAAGAAAAATAAGATGGCCCTGGTATTGGCTTTTTAACACCATAACATTGGAATACTACAATGTGTGAATTTTTTCCCGGACAACTCAAGCTTTCTCAAAGCAGAGCAGCTCCCCTTGTGCTGCTTTTCTCAAGTCATACTTAAAATGACCCATAAGCAGAATGAGACTGAATGAACATCTCTTTCTTCCACAGCCCTGTGAATTTTTAATGCCTGGCATTAAGGTGAAATCATCATTTCTCTCTGCCTGCTGGGCAATGGGCCATCAATTAAATTCTCTTTTGTCCATATGTAAAATAGCTAATGGTTGCAGCTTCTTTCCATAATAGAGCCATTAGTGGTAATCTGCCCCTCTCTGCCAACTGATTTACTCAGATGGGTATAGATGAATTGGCAGTAATGTGCTGTATAAACCTGGCTCTGTAGAGGTCCTGAACGCAGCAAAGGTCTCTCAGTTCGATACTTTGCTGCACTGTATGGCTGTTTGATATGCAAAATAATCAGATACTGGTGTGGTTGTGGTTGATTATTTTGAATGTGGTTGTGTATTTTAGATTTTAGTGTATGCAAATTTGATACATGATCTGACATAACGGACATATGAAATATTTTTAATTTGGTAATGTGAATCTGATTCACATTTATTATATTCGGCGCTGGTGTTCAAAGCTCTAAATTATCTTCACTGTTTGCTAGCTTACAAATACTGCATATAACTGTTAGGGAAGTTGAAACCCTCTGAATATATGCCAATTTGACCATGGAACAATTAGTATTTTATGTTTTATTTAAAAGTTTTCCTCTCTAAAGAACTCTAGCTTTTTCTTGGGAGGTGGGAAACATGGTAGTGGGGACATTGTGTTCCATGGTAATGGTAAAGGAAGAAAGGAAAGCAAAGTAGAGACATTTTGTGTACAGTGATAAATGTTTCAGTTGTGCGCTTACCCACACCAGTGTGCAGTGGCTGAATAATCAGTAAGATAAACCATCCTTTTCTTTGTATTTGCTGTTTGACAGGTTTAATAAGCTAAGTAACTTATTTGGGAAAAAATGGCAATGATCTAGGGGAATGTGATTTTATTTTTTTTTATTTTCCCTGGATTGAAAGCCAGTAATGTATATACAGCTGTTATGTTGAACATATAGGAAGACTACAGGAATATGGAAAAACTCTGCAATGGTTAGGAAATCTGGAGAGAGCATTTATAAGTGAAGTTGCCAAAAGAATCATAAAATCATAGAATCATATCACAGAATCATAGAATGTCTTGGTTTGGAAGGGACTGTAAAGATCATCTAGTTACAATTCCTATGACATAGGCAGGACACCTTCCACTAGTCCAGGTTGCTCAGAGCCCCATCCAACCTAGTCTTGAAGACTTTCAGGTTTGGAACCCCCAGTTTCTCTGGGCAACCTGTTTTAGTGCTTTATCATCCTCTCAGTAAAATATTCCTTCCTAACATCTAATCTAAACCTACTCAGTCATAAGAAGCTATACCCCCTTGCTATGTCATTACATGCTCGTGTAAAATGTTTCTGTCTATCTTGTAGACTTCCTTCAGGTACTGAAAGGCCACAATTAGGTCTGAAGACTTTTCTTCTCCCATTTCTCTCAGGCTTCCCTCACAGGAGAATTGTTCCATCCCTCTAAGCATCTTAGTGTCCCTCCTCTGTATTCCATCAAGCAGGTCCATGCCCTTCTTATGCTGGGGATTCCAGAGTTCGATGCAGTATGAGGTCTCACAAGACTGGAAAAGAGGGAACTGCTGACCGCACTTCTTTAGGTGGAACACAGGATACAGGGATTTGAGGGATGCAGATGCATGTGGCTGGCTCATGTCCAGCCTCTCATCCACCAGCACCATCTCCAGCCTGTTTTGATGCCAGGAGTTAGCACCTTTCACTTGGTCTTACTAAACCTCATGAGATTCCCATTTCTCCAGCTTGTTCAAGTCCCTCTACATGGCATCCCATCTTTCAGCTGTGTTGGTCACACACTGAATTTAGCATAATCTGAAAATTTGCTGAAGGTGCACTTGATCCCTTCATCTCTGTCATTAATGAAGTTATTAAATTATATTGGTCTCAATATGGACCTCTGAGGGACACCACTTATCACTGATGTCCATTGGGAAGCTGAGTCATTGACCACTATCCACTGGGTGTGATCATCCAACGTGTTTCTCTTTCATCTAACAGTCCACCCATTGAAGCTCTTTCCCTCCAATTTAGAGAGAAAGATGTTAGGGGGAAGATTGTGTCAGAGGCTTTACAGTGTCCAGATAAATGACGTCTGTAGTCCTTCCCTTGTCCACTGAGACAGTCACTTTTAAAAAGGACTAGAAAAAGGGGAAATACCTTTCTTGAACCACTAAGCTGTTCCATAATTAAAATATATGATCTTTGAAGAGAGCACTTCTGGCCTGAAAGTAATTCACCTAAGGGCCAGTGTTTACTCCAGGATATGAACAAAATATTTTAAGCTGCTTCCCTTTTCAATAATATGAGGGAGGAATTTAAAACATGGGAAGAAGTGATACCAGAGAGATGTTTCAAAAGCTATTGTCGGACTACTCTCATTTAAGTCTAAAGCAGAATGCCAGTGTTGATACCAAAATGAAATTAGACCAATACTGAATGCTCTTGAAATTGCCATAGTCCTGTATGTTTGTGTGCAAGCATTTGCATTAACATTATGTATGTATACATTGCAATTAATATATCTGTGTCAAATAAACAGATACACACTTTCTTGCTCTCAGCTTGCTTTTTTTGTCTGGCACACTCTCTGCAGATTGTTTCCAATTTGGGTCATTTCTGTCCTCCTGCCAGTTTTCCAGTCCAGTGTGATCCAAATTAAATAATCTTCTATTGTGCCTTTCCTGATGAATGTCAGATTAATTTTAGCAGAATGTGGGACTTGGCCTGACAAGATGATTATTGCAATATTTAAACAACCCTTAGGGCCTTAATTCACTAACAATTTATGGTTCTCCCTATACGTGAGTGCTGTTTCTGCCTTCTGAATGCCCAGGTGCACCCTGCTGTGAACTGTTTTGTCAACTGGAACTTGGTGACATGAACTCACTCTCTTTCTCTGAATATCAGAGTGGTTAAGGTAGAGTCTGAGAAGGGCTTTAAAGTGCTCCCCCTCCCTGCTCCCCAAACCCCAAGAAGAAATTCCATCCCCCAAAACACCAGAAAAATGCTGACTACAGTCAGTGGGAACCAGGTAAGGAGATCCTCTTTCACTTGCATTTAAGTAGAGCAGCCATGGTCTGCGTTGTGGTGACTGTCCCCACCAGTCACTTGGAGCAAGAGAGGTGCACAGCCTCTGCTCACTTCTGGAGCAAGCTGTGAGTGTGAGCTCAGAAGCTGCTGGGGCCAGCCAAGGAAAATCCTTGCTGGAAAGCCCAGTCCAAAGTGCAGACACCAGATGAAGTGGCCAGAATAGAGTCTGAGAAATTTAAAAGGAATTTAAGAATGAAGCCAACACTTAATGAGGCTTGGGAAGAAACTTTCCCTAAGGCCCCCTATTTTGAATAGCTGCTGGCTGTAGGGTTTTTTTTGGTTCTCTTTTTGAGCAGCTGGTACTGGCCATTGCTGGAGATGGAAAAGCTGGCATGCCAATGGCTGTCTCAAGGCTTATTCTAATAGAGTACAGATTCTTAGCAAGGGATGCAGCATGATGAGGACATCTTTACAGTGTATGAGTGAAGGAAGTATTCTTCCCTCCCACATCTGTGTCCAGCCTGTCACATTTGTGTCCCAGGACACAGGGTTATGTTTCACTTGCACAGTGTGCTTTTGACTGTCTGATGTCTGTAGCATAAAGCAACTGGTAGTGCTTAGTGGCTCTCTGCACCAGTAGCTCCGTCTTGAGGGACTGAAATTGATGTAATTTATCATGGCAGGTGAATATGCAAGCTGTGCCTCTTGCCCCATCGCACAGTGTAGCAGAAGAAGCAATAGACAACGAGTCAGAAATAGCTCTTTTCTTTTTTTTTTCCTCCAGCTTTCCGAAACAGCAAGTCTGTGTGTCTGCATGGTTGGAATATCTAGGTCCAGTAGCTCCTCTTAATGGAGCTGTGTACCACCACACACTGTCAGAAGCTGCTGGGGTTTTATTGCTGAACCATTCACTGTGGGTCTATTTTGCCAGAAGTGGTAATGAAGACTGCATTTTGTTTCGTGACATTTTTTCCAATTGAAAGTATTTCTTTCTCTGTGTATATACTTTGTCTTTATGTTTTAGTACTGTCACTTAACACTGAAGTACCCTTTTATCTGTTTTTTTAAACACATATCCCAAGCAGGACCGAGCAAATGGATGGGACTGTCATTGCCTGGATCAGTATGTTTTTTCCCTCCTCACTTACTGTTCCCTAATCATTCTGTATTACCCTGGCTTGACAGATTCATTAAAAATCATAGCTTCAAGCCTTTGGAATACATGTGTCAGTTCCTCCAGAATTTTAGGATGAAGATTACCAGTCACCTCGATTTGAGAGCAGTGAGCTGCTTGAGTTTTTGTTCCACCTCAACTATGTTACTTTGTGTTTCCACAGACTTGTTCCAATTAGCCTTCTAGCCTGTGCCTCCATTTTCAGCATAATTTTGCTAATCCATGCCAGAAAGACAGGAAACATGGACATGAGTCATACCCACAGGGGGTATCCAAGGGTACAAAATCTACTCCCACTTTGAAGGATCCCTCAGTATGAATATTGCAACTTAAATTCAAATATGCTACTGCTGTTATTTGTAGGAGAGAGATTCTGCAGGACTGGGGGTTAAGACAGTGAGTGGCATAGTTCTGTCTGGGCAGGGACCTGTTTCAAGCAATTCTAGAATTTGTCTCGATTAGCTGGGCTCCTCACAGGTGCTGTCTCCACGTTTTCCCCCGGGTGGCTGGGGGGAACTGCAGCTGCTCTGCACCTCCACAGCCCAGGCTGCTCGTGTCTGGGACTAATCAGAAGTGCTTCAACCATGAAAAGGTTTGTGACTTTGAGAATATTTTACATATCCCTCTTAAGAAACATCAAAATAACCATAATCCCTTTGCAAACGGTAAGTCTTAACACAATCTTTTACTTGGCTTTGTATCTGTGGGCCGGCATACACACATTAACAAGGCTAATGAGCAGAACAGCCAACAAAACAAAATAAGCAAAATAAATACAATAAAATAAAATAAAGTGAAATTAAATTAACTGAAATAAAATAAAAATAAAATAAAAACCAAAATAAAATAAACACTTCCTACTCCCAACAGTGTAGTCTTGTCACAGTTGGACTGTATTTTTCTTCTGCCGAATTCAGTTTTATTTTAAATTCTGCACATCACAGCCATACTAAATATCCCCTTAGACAAGACACAAAGCTGCTGAGTAAGACCCCTGCAAATCAGGGATGCTTTTTCATAAGACCAACATGCATAATTTATATCTGCATACAATTAGCCTGTTTACATTTATACATCTTCTGCTTCCTTTTATGTGAAATATTCCACAGGATACTTGGTAATGCATTCAAAGTAGCCTGGTTCTTTTTGATTGGTTTTTTGGTTTGTTTTTTTTTTTTTTTTAAAGGCTGCAGGACTAAACCATTTATAAAACCTCACACCTAATAAATACTTTATATGAATACAAAAAGTGTGTTCCTGCTAGGTAGCAATGGCTTTACATTAAAAATAGTCCTGCCTTTTCCCAGTTTAGAAGTTCTCTCAAGCAGTAGTCTATAAATCCTTGACACATTTTAAAAATGTGTTTAAATTGTGGGTTTTGTGAATGCATTCATTGCCAGAGTCATAATCATCCCTGCAGAATGGATACAACAGAACAAAGTCCTTTCATCACCTCTCATCTGAAGGGCCACTCCTTCAAGACTTCAAGATCCTTGAGGGCGTTTGGATTTGCTTCGTCAGGAATACTGAGGTTTTCTTTAATCCTTCTGAGCCCACTGTGTGGTGTCTCTTGGCCCAAATGACATGGCAAAGCTGCATGCACATAACAGATGATAATGAAGGGGCTTGGTGTGATCACAAGGTCATAGAATCACTAAGGTTGGAAAAGATCTCTAAGATCATCAAGTCCAACCCTTAACCCAGCACCCAAGCCCACCAATAAACCACATCCCTGAGGGCCACATCTAACATTTTTTAAACACCTCCAAGGATGGTGACACCTCCACTTACATGGGCAGTTTGTTCCAAAGCTTGACAACAAAAAAAATGTTTTTTTAATATCAAATCTAACCTCCCCTGGCATAACTTGAGGCCATTTCTTTTTGTCCTATCACCTATTATTTGGAGGTAGAGATCTGACCCCCACCTGGATACAATCTCTTTTCAGGGAGTTGTAGAAAGTGATAAGGTCTCCCCTGAGCCTCCTTTTCTCCAGGCTAAACAAACCCAGCTCCCTCAGCTACTCCTCATAAGTCTTGCGCCCCAAACTCTTCTTTGGCCCTGCAACAGAAATGCAGCAAGCTGGTGAGTGCAGTGGTGAAGAATGGCTGTGCTGCAGGTGAGAAGATGGAGAGGGCTCACACCAGGGCTGTTTGTAGCAGATTATAGACAGCTGCTTGAGGTGTGTAAGGATAATAAGCACTCTTTGGGGCAGGGGAAACTGGCCTGAAGAGGAAGTGGCATGGAGAAGGTCATCTCAAGGAAGGACAGGTATCTAGGAGGGAATAAGCAGGGACAGAGACTGGGAGAGATGCTTGAGAAAGAAGACTAAGATTTTGAAAGAAAACTGTTACTTGGTGAAGGGAAAGGAATCCTATTGTTCCCTGGGCAGGAAAGATCATGTACATTCTATATAGATAATATTTAATAACGGAGACATACAAATTAAATCCTTTTGCAAACAGCTCATTACTAGCTCTGTACTCGCATAAAATTGAGGAGGTTTCTGCTATTGTAAAAGCGCTGACAGAGGTATAGCAGGGATGCTCTGTGTTTGCAAGCATGTCAAGCTCAGAGCAATGGAATTTTGGGTTCTCACCACTATCCAGGCATGCACAATTCTACAGCTTCTGCCATGCAAAGATGAGTTAGGTCAGTAGTGTTTTAACAACTAGCTACCGAACTTTGGATTTTAATGGCTGGGCACAGACTGGCACTTCCTCCCTCAGCACACACTGCCACTTCTCCTGGAGCATTCGTTCTCTGGAGCAGATTTCCTATTCATATTCCACCCCCTGCCTTCCCCATGTTTTTGTTTTCTTTTCCACTATCCCCTGAGAACACAGTAGCTATTTTCTGTCCATGAGTCAATGGTGAGAATGGTGAAGATTTTGGTACAGGATGATTCAACAGGAGAGGAATTACTGGTATTACTTTGCACTCACTCAGCACCAACTCTCCAAAGAGCTGTTATTGTAACATAAAACACAGCTGGAACATAAACCATTGATCCTTATGAGCTGTTTTTTTCTTCAATCAATATTTCTTTATAGGGAAACTTCACTCAGGATGCAATAAAGAGGTACATCATAACTGCTATATGCCACAGGACACAAGGGTTCATTTTAACTGCTCTGAGTCCTGCTGGTATTGAAAGGGGACTGCAGTGCCACAGCAGGCCAGAAGATGATACATTTGGAGACTGGGCTCTGAAGTCTATGATGCTGTAGGTGAGAACTAGGACCTCTCAGACAGCTCCCCAGGGTACAACCCTTGAATCTGCTGCTGCCTGCAGCTCTTGACCTCTCCTGTGCCTTAGACTCCAGGAAATTATTTCTCTGTTATATTTTTACCCAGTGGCTTTGAGACGCACAACTCCTGGCTGAGGAACAGGATGACTAAATAGTGACCAGGACAAGTGCCAGTTCCCTAGATTCCTATAAAGCTTGGAGGACTGGAAATGGGCAGGAAGAAACATACAAAAAATCATTTACACAGAAACAAGTCGCCTTGCTTAACAAGATAATTAAAACATCCATACTAGCAGTGCATTTTTAAAAATTAGTTCTGTCAGGAGCTGAGTAAAAGCTCAGAGTCACCCCACAAGGCAATAAGAAAAGAGTGTCAGATAGCAATTAGTGTTCATACAACCAGGCAGATGGGTTGTCCTTTGCAGCTCAGATGTGGAAGGGGCTTTTGTGGGTTGTTTTGAGACTGCAAAGCACTGAACAGCTTTTGTTATAATAGATCTTGTCTGTCAGATACTGAAATAGACCAAGATAAGTTCATATGCTCACAATTCTATGTTTGATGCTAAATAGAGAATTACTGTTCAAAAAAATGGAGAAAAATGAGAAGAAAAAAAATCCCAGGACAAGTTCCCAGGCAGAGAGGCCCAACATAAATATCTTGTCACAATAGAAGCCTGGGCAATCGCCAACCATATGATGTTTAACAAGGACATGGACCAGATTCTGTACCTGGGACAGGGCAAACCCTGGATGCAGGTACAGACTGAGGAATGAGGGGCTGGAGTGCAGCATCATGGAAAGGGACCAGGGGGTCCTGGTCCATGGCAAGTTGAACATTGTTCAGCAATGCCCTGGTAGCCAGGAGGGCCAACCCTGTCCTGGGGGCATCAGGCACAGCATGTCCAGCTGGGCAAGGGAGGGGATTGTCCTGCTCTGCTCTGCACTGGGGCAGCCTCACCTCCAGTGCTGGGGGCAGTTCTGGGTGCCACAAGATAAGAAGGATATGAAGCCATTAGAGTGTGTCCAGAGGAAGGTGAACAAGATAGTAAAGGATTTAGAAGGGAAGCCATATGGCCTGCAGAGGTCACTTGATTTGAACTTGGAGGAGACCAAGAGGAGACCTCATAGCAATCTACAACTTTCTTGAGAGGGGAACTGAAGGAGCAGGAACTGATCTCTCTCTGTGGTGAGAGGACCTGAGGGAATGGTCTGAAGCTGTGTCAGGGGAGGTTTGGGTTGGATATTAGGAAGTTCTTCACCCAGAGGGTGGTTGGGCACTGAAAGAGGCTCCCCAGAGAAATGGCCATGGCAACAAGCCTGCCAGCCTGAGAAACATTTTAGTAAGTTTTCTCTGGCACATAATGTGGTTCTTGGGGTTGTTCTGTGTAGAGTCAGAAGGTGGCCTTGATGATCCTTGAAGTCCCTTCCAAATGAGGATATTCTATGAATTTAAGTTAAGCTTTGGTCTGATTGTATAGCTTGCTGTTGTTTTACAACCATTCCTTTTATTTTATCACTTTATTTTTAGGAAAATGTTCCTATCCCTTGCCATTAATCTCTGCTGTTCATTGTGAAGTTAGTAATGACCAATTAATGTTGCTGAAACTGACCTGAACTTTGGTTCCTTGGTGCTTCCCAAAGACCCAAAGATTCTGGTCATTATATGAGCATCATTACTCTGCCATAGGCCACAGGACAGGCAGTCCTGTCTCAAGTAGCCCAAAGATTTAGTTAAATCTCAACAGCATACACAAACATATGGGGAGAGGGAGAAAGAGATTAGAGACATCAAAGCTGGAAACAGAATCTGATAGTTAAAGATCACTTCATTTTTCAAAGACCAATAGAGATGCCCTGTGAAGAAGAAAGGGTTATGCATGTACAGGACTAAGTCTCTCTGTATTGACACATTTCCTGTTATCATTGGAGAGTAGGGCTGTAGTAACCTTTGATTCTTCTGATTTTCCCCTCCATTTGTTTCCTAGTGTGTGGCAGAAGAAAAGATACCACCTGTGCTCTCTCTTCCCCTGACCCCATCCCCAGTTCAGCACTAGAGTGCTGAGAAAGTAGATCACTTTGTGGATGAGGATGGGGATCCTCACAGACTGACTACAATCACTTGAAAACAGATTGAGAAAAGATTGAGAAGAACCACACATCTCACTCGGTTTTGGAAGAGAACCAAATTATCAGATGTCCTGTTACAAAAGCTGTAAAGAAACTGATAACCTTGTGAGTTTTTGAGCAGACTCTTGTGAGTTAAGGGTTTGCTGGCCTTCAAGTAGCAGGGTTTGTCCACCCTATTTTCATCTGCTTTCTCTCTAGCTATTCTTGCTTTAGTTAGATGGGCTGTGGGAAAGAGAGAATTGAGCCAAGCAGAACTGGTGGTTGACTTCACAGATCAGAAGGACAACAATACAAATATAGTTTTTATCTCACCAAACTATGCAATGGAAATGATTTCAGAGGTGGGAGCATGAGGCATGTGGTATATGCACATGTGTGTATGAGACTTAGACACGCATATATAGTGCACATGCACACATTTACAAAAAAAAATCATAATGATGTCCAAAGGGATGATGGTATTTTTTCAGACAATTCCAGATAAAAGGATTGCTTTTTTGATCTACAATGTTGACTGTGAACAGAAAACAAGCTGGAAGCGTAGGCAGAGGTATGAGGTGGGCAGAAAGTGTGAGAGAGTTCAGCACTGTATCACTTAGTGCAAAAAAGCTTTGGCAGAGCACATAGGTGTAAAAATATGAAGATAGAGGCAATTCAATTTCTTCCATTTTGAGCTTTTATTTTACTAAAGAGGTGAAAAGTTCTTAAAACATCAAGAGAAAGCTTTATGGATTGTTTGAGCTGTGAAAAACTCAGTTTGGTTCACACAAGCATTGATGATTTTCTCACTTTCTATTGATATGTTATGCATGGAGTTATCACACCAGTGATATTTCACAGTGTTTCTTAGAGCCCTGAAAGGTCATGGGATCAGTTGCCAACAAAGTTCTGCTACAAATGCTGATCAGGCCTACAGTATTCAGTGCTAGATAAGGTATGCCTGAGCATTTTTCACTTTGAAGTTCATTGCAAAATTTAGGAACACACTAAGCTATTGGTTATTGAGCAGACTAAAACAGAACAAAGGAATCTTGTTAAAAATGAAGATGCTCCTCACATCTATCCAGCATGTTATGGGGCACCAGGTGGAAGTATTACAAAAAGACAGGCCTGCTGAGAAATTTGAGAATAAGGGATTTGTTACACTGTCAAAGGATAAAGATCTTCTGGTCTCTTTGAACAAATCCATTCCTCACACTTTAATACTCAACAATGACACATGCACAAAGAAAAATGGAAATCATAGAATCGTTCAGGTTGGAAAAGTTCTTTAAGATCATTGAGCTACATGAATGGAAGTCATCAATGAGTGTGTAAAATACTGGACTAGTCACACAACAGCAAAAAGGAAGATTCCAAGAAAACACATATATAACCTGGAATAAAAAAATCAGCATTAGGAAATGGTCAGTAAGCCAAAAGTAGTCAAATGATTTTTGTTTCCAGCCCTAATAAATCACTGGCAATTTGATAGAGATGCTGCAAACATGACTTGCTGGCCATGCTGGGTAAGCTGAGAGGCCCATTCTCCTGGTTTATTTTCTCAGTCACTTTCTGAGTTTACATCTGCTGCCCCCTCTATGTGTGCCTCCTGGGGGAGTGGAGAATCACCACCAGAAATAGTTATTGACTTCTCAGCCACCAGAGATCAAAGAATCTACTGTCATTGCTGTGCATGATACCTCTCAAGTGGCTACTCAAATTTAGGACTTAGTTTTGTTAATGCTTCAAGGTGTCTATTTCGCAGACAGATGAGGTATAAAGGTCATGATTTTTAATCTCCTGGACAATGCTGTCTTTGTTTGCAGGTTATGTGAAAGCTGGATGGGAAGATGATCTGAATAAAACTGAAACACCTCTATGACAACAGCAGTGAGAAAGTTAATTTAGTGATGCTCTGAGCAGCTTAATATTCTGCTAGGTGGTGATATAAAGGATTAAAACCAAGCCTTTTTGCTTTTTATAACTTTACTAGTCATAATTAAAACCAACAACAAATCTAGGTGGAAAAATCTTTTGTTGGTGTATTTTGTATGGAACTTTGTTTTAATCTATGTTCTTAGCTCTTCAGATACTGTTCTATTGACTGATCTCTTTGCTGGCATTTAGTGATGTTTATCTGTATAGATGAGGATTAGGTGGGGTTTCTTGATACGTTTAAGAGATGCCTGAGTACTTTGAAATATGCATGTGATATAATATATATCAATAAAGAAATGAAAAATAGGGGGACTGGGCAAGTAAAACAACATGAAATGTTTAGACAGAATAGATTGTGAAAACCACAGTTTTGAATTGAAATATCTTTCTGAAGAAAACCAGGATTTAGAGGGCTAAACTTCTGGTGCTCTGGTAAATAAGGATCTGGGCTTTTTATTTACTGCTTTAGTTCAAAACGATTTTAATTAATTCTAAATAGCGTAATTTAAAAAAAAAAATAATCCTGAGCAAGGTGAAAAAAACTTTTTTTTTTAGGATAAGATCACCACTATCTCCATATATGTTTTGTCCACAGGATCTGCTTGTTACCGACCTCTTCCCTTCTCTGGCTCAAAGCCCAGCTCGTGCCCTGCCGTGGTGGCCGTGTGCCCCCTCTGCGCCTCGCGGGGCACCTTGCACACCGTGGGCAAAGCACCCGCTGCTTTGGCAAACGGCAACTGCTCGAGGGATTGACCACCAACATCTCTCACACATGGGGGCTGCTCTCCCCCGGCAGTCCGTGGAGTCAATAGGGAGTGCAGAGATCCCCCTACAGTCCAGGGAGATTCAGGCTGGAGCAGGTGAGGGGGCTGAGAAGAGGTGTGACCCCGAGAGGGGCCCATGCTGGAGCAGAGTCCGGCAGGGACCTGCAGAGTCCACACCCAGAAGGATTCCTGGTGGGACTTGTGACCCTGTGGGAAACCCAGGCTGGAGCAGGCTGTGCCTGAAGGACTGCATCCCATGGAGGAGTGGCCCAGATTGCAGCAGTTTGTGGAGAACTGTTGCTCCTGGGACGGACTCACACTGGAGAAGTTCTTGTCTCCTGTTGTAGGGACCCAATGCTGGAGCAGAAGGGGGACTCCTCTCCCTGAGCAGTGGCAGAAACATCTTGTGATGAACAGACTGTAACCCCCATTCCCTGTCTCCCTGCACTGCTGAGGAGGAGGAGGTAGAGCTGGACAGAAGGTGTTTTTAAAATTTACTTTAATTCTCATTACTCTGCTCTAATTTTGTTGGTAACAAATTCAATTAATATCCCCAAGTTCAGGCTGCTTTTCCTGGGATGATAACCACTGGGTAATGTCTCCCTGTCCTTAACTCATGAGTCTTCTGCTGTATTTTCTCTTCCCTATCCAGTGGAGGAGAGGTATAGAAAGGTTTTTGGTGGGTGCCTGGCACCCAGCCAAGGTCAACCCACCCCCAGTGACAGAATGGATAGAATTGTGCACAGACCCTATACATATTTACTGCTGGTTGTGTTTATTTGTTTGCTTGTTAGTTTGGTGGTTTTATTTCCTCACTTATCAATGATTATAGGTTTGTCTGGTTTTCTGCTTGTCAATAACTATGGGTTTTTCTGTTCTAGTCTGGCAGAATTAATTTACTGAGACAGGTATGCTGATGTACATAAGCCTGTGTAGAGGAGTGCAGGGTTTCTTCAAACAGTCTTTAATGACTCATGGCATTGAATTTACAGACCTTGATTCTCAAATAAAGTATTTGAGAAGGAGTTATGTGTATTTTGAATTTGTAGAAGACATATCAGAGTTCCCATTTAAACTGTATATCAAAACGAAGATATGAATTCAGTGAGTATGATCTTCAGCTGAGACATCAGTTTACAAACTGGTTAATTATGTATCTTAAATACATAATTATATCAAGGGAAAAGTCTGCTTGTATGTCAAATAACTGGGTATTCTCTTGCCACAAAAAAAGGAATTTTCCAATTGCTTGGGAAAGATATTTTTTCCTCCTTTTCATTTTAGAGATCAAATAGAGCACACCCTCCATTTGCTTGTCAGAATCAGAAAGCTAAGATGTTTAGAGAGAGGGTTTTTTTGCTACCTTGCTGTTAAAATCATGTTTTTCTGTCTATAACCACAATATTTTCAATATTGTAATGCTAGGAAGGAAGGACAAGATTACTAGCTATCATCTCTGATTTTGCTCTTTCCTGTTTCATGACTTCTATGGCCTAAAATTTCTGTATATAAATGCAGTTTCCAAGTTAAACACAGATGTGGTGCAGTGTAATTCTGGCAGGTGCTACTGTGTTTGTGCTATAAGAGGTGTTACCTGATCTTGATTATCTTTAAAGCTGAGCCAACAATGGGGCTGATTCAGCTTTACCTTGAACACGCAGTGATGTAGAAAAGAAATTTTCAGCAGCAGGTACTTTTCAGAAGTGAACCAGATCCACAGTGAGAAGCTTGTTTCCTAGTCCTTCCTGGACTCTCACAAATACCTGCCTGCTGTTCCTTAGGAATTATGCTTTCTTTTGCAATTTTTGAATGTGCTTTGCAGCAGTTTGTGGAGATGCTGATACAAAAGGATAAAGGTTAAGGGTGTTTTAAGCGATATCACACAGAAAATGGGCAAGGGAGAGAAGTTGGCAATATAATGCAGATATTAAGGAAGAGAGCGTGTTTCAAGAAAGGATGTAAAGATGCATGCAAATAGGAGAATTAAACAGGAAAAAATAAGATAGTAGGCCGTGATTGAAAATGTTTAACATGAAAACACAAGGCAGGCAAAAAGGAGCTAAGACAATACTTATTGAAAATTCATTCATCAGAGGAACAAGAGAAACAAGAACCTAATTTTCATGAGCATCCTAAAGTTCAGCAGGCATAAAATCATACAGTTAAATTACAGAATACCAACACTCTAAATCATGCATACATACATACAAACAAGATGTTTAAAAAAATAAATGTAATCTTATTTTAAACAGCTTATGGTTTCCCCCAGAACCAATTTAGACATTTTGTCTGTAATACCCTGGCATGGTTCCTGTAAAAATGGGAGCAATTTGAGATTCAGCAAGTTGGTTAGCAATTTAACTGAAAAAAAAATCAACCTGGTACAGTCAAATAATGTTAAAAAGGTTTTACTTAAGCTCAAAAATCACAGAATTCAGGCATGACTAAAGTGATGCTACTTAACCCCCTCCACTCTATTGAAGGATTATAGCAGCTATTCATTGTTTGAAATCTCTTTTAACACTTAAATCCAGCAGATTAAAGATAGGATTTTGAGAACTGAGTACTAGGTGAGGAGATTGTGAGAAGAATAATGATGAAAGGAGCCATTGTCATCAAATTAGTTTAATTTGATAGTTATATTTATAGTTGTGGGGGGATAATGCGTAGGAGCTGAAAATATTTTTAAATCCTGCTTCACTTCTCGTCTGTAATTTTTCTTTTTGAGTGTTATGTCTGTAGTGCCTGTATGAAAGTTGCTCAGAAACTAGAGATAATACTCAAGTTTAAGAGCATATTTTTTTCTTTTCCTTCTTCCAGTATTTCCAGTGTGATTCTTGTGGTTTTCAGAATACATTGGTTTGTAAGAAATCAGATTCTTGGCTAATAAAAAGTTCTATAAAATCTGGAAACCATTAATAAAAAAGGTTGCAAAACAACTGCTTCTAATTGAAAATAAACAAAGTCTACATTCCTCTTATTCTCTGTCATAGACAAATATGTTTAAGGCATTTTGACAGTTGTGCTGTCTTTGATTTAATCATTATATTCCTTACAGAAATATTAGTATCTATCATAATATATCTGTCTTATTTGCATAAGATGAATAGAAAATGTAGTGGCTTTGTGGTAACAACTGCTACAGAACTTTGGCACAAAGCTGAGTTTTGTTTCTCAAAATGGTTGGCTGTGAACTTGAGTACCAATAGATTCAATGGAATTTGATAGAGGTTAGTGATGCGTTTGAAGTTCAGGCAGTATGTGTTCTGTTGAACTGTGGGATGGGGTATTGCCCTATTACTTTTCAGGTGAATGCTCTTTTGAAACTGTTGTCTTAAGTAGGCACTGGATCAGCTTTTTGAATTATGCTGTTTCATAATTCTGCACTCATTAAGCCATCTCATAACAAGTGATTTTTTAAGTTTCTAGTTTTGCTGTATAACAAATCTGATCCTGAGACAATCTGACAGAAGAGTTACATTACTTAGTTTTTTGCTATTAAAATTTTTGTTGATTACAATGAATACTGACTGTTACAAATTCAAATAATGCAGAAAAGCTAAAATAAACACACTTTCTATATCTACCTGAAATATTTTTCTTAGACTGAAATTCTTCTTCTCAATGCTTTTATTCCTCCAAATTACATCACCTTGATAGCTTGAAAAGTCTATGTTTGCATTACCAAAACGACTTCAGAGATTTCATATTCCCTGGCTCTCCCATGGTAAGAAAACACACGAGAGTTCACCTTTGAAGGCTTCAAGAACCCAAGCTCAAGAACCATAAGCAAAATAAATTAGCCCTACATACCTTGCAATGGCACGAAAGTCATTCCTCTCACTGCATTGGTTTATCCATCCATCCATCCATCCATCCATCCATCCATCCATCCATCCATCCATCCATCCATCCATCCATCCATCCATCCATCCATCCATCCATCCATCCATCCATCCATCCATCCATCCATCCATCCATCCATCCATCCATCCATCCATCCATCCATCCATCCATCCATCCATCCATCCATCCATCCATCCATCCATCCATCCATCCATCCATCCATCCATCCCTACTGCTGAATTCAAAGTATTCCCAAAGCCTTTGATTTAAGCCATCAGAAAATTTTGTTTTGAGATCAAAAGATAGTGGGCCAGTTGCATAAATGATGATAAGACATTTCCCACCTTGGCATAATGGTGAAGGCAGGTTGGCTGCAGGATTTCAAAAGTTCTAAGACCAAAGCTACTGTGGCTGGAGGATAAAAAATAACAGCACAGCAGTGAAGCAACCCCATTTGAGAAATGGAGGCTATATTGTCCTGTATAATTTTGCTGAAGGGAAGGATTATTTGTAACAGGAACCAATTACTCATTTTTGTGATACTGTGCCATTTTCTTATCTGTTTATGGTACTAATTGTTAATGTAATTGAAGACTAAGTACATGAACCCTTACAGCCTTAAATGTTGTGCCTTCAGAGTAACACATTAATTAAAGTATTGTGATTAAAATATTCTGGGAATGCATTTTTTGCTTGAATTTTTTTATAATATTAAGGTGAATCCCTCTGTGGCTTATGTCAGTCTTGTCAAATTCTATGATGTCAGCCATCAGAAAGCTAAATGGAACAAAGGGTGGAAACAAAGAGTTAGGTTACTGAACAGGAGACAAATCAGGATGTATATATAGAAAGAGATAGAGATGATGACATAAAAGGATGAACAGAGAACTGACAGTACAGTTCTGTATGGGAGCAGAGGTGGAGAAAAAAAGTGATACAATGAAAAGGGAAGATAGCTCTATACAAGAGTGAAAATCTCCATTAAGACACCTCCAGTAAACAGTCTAAAAATACTGTAACAATCTTTACCTGCTTAAAAATAGTATCTGTGTGCAATTTTGTTTAACCATATTTTTTTGTTCCATTCCTATCAGAAATCCTAGGGATGAGTTTCCCTTCAATCATACTCAAAGGTTATGTCAAGGAGGCATTAATGCATTGTTGATGTTTATACCGTCCTTGTTTCTAACATTACAGTGGTCCAACTCATTGTTCACAATAATGCTATTTTGTGCTTTTTGCCACCCCCCCATATATGTCTCCCATCTGTAATTATGTCTTTTCCCATGTAGTTTGTCTTTCTGGATCTTCTAATCATGGACAACACTGTTAGTAAATACAAAAGGAAGGATAATATAAAACACAATCTTTAGTATATTTTAAAATATCACACAGCAGAGTGAGTTTCATTTGCCTGTGGAGATCTGAGGTTTGTATCATTACAGCAGATGACTTGTTCCACCAAACAGGCATGAGGTGCCTGTCATCCTGCTACCCAAGCCCTTGTGAAAACCAGATTGTCTACAGTGAGCTGTTGTTACTGGTGTTTTCAAATATTTCAATTGCTTTGTTTGCATGTTAAAAGATTTCATGGATTGTCTTTTCCTTTCTTTGCTGACTGGGAAGCATCTCAGTAGGTACAGCAGTTGGTTATATAGAAACATATTCTTAAGGAAGAACATATTATTTTATTTCTCTATCACCAAATGTAGTTTAACAGTGAGAAAGAGGAAAAGCCAACTGGCAATTTGCCACAATCTTGATGGCAACAGCATGTATTATTTTGGTCCTCAGGAATCAGTTTGGGAACCACCCTCTAGGAGTGAGCACTATAAAGAGAAATGTGTTGTCTCTGACTGCTCTTGAAGATCCATGAGGAATTTAGATTTTTGTTTCAGAAGCAGAGCTGGTGGTAGAACTCTAGTGAATACTAATTCCTGCTCTCCCACAGCTGAATTTTCTCCAGAGAAACCTCTAATCTTGGACATTTTGTAGCACTGCCTGTCAGCTGTCCTGGATCTTGATCTTGCAGTATGTAAACCTTTTTCCATAAAGGTTTTTAAAACATAACCCATAAATTTCAGTGTTTGCTTTAGAAAGGCAACCATGAATATTTATGCATGTGATGACAGTAGAACAAGATTTTTGTCCAGCAGAGGACTGAGGTGTATTTTTGCTCAGTGAGCAACTAGCAGCATCCAACCCAGAAAGCCTATTGGATGAGATTGTCAGAGCTAAAATCTCCTTTATGGAGCAGTGCAAGGAATCCACCACAAAGGAAGGTGAAAGAAGAAATAAACTGGAAAGCAGCACAGAAATAAATCCCAGGATGTGGCAAGGGTGTTGAAGGAAAAGCAAGATGGGAAGATATGTGAAAAACAGAAATACTGTTGCAGCTCTTTATCTGAGATTAATTTCTGCCTCCCACATGGGAATAAATATTATTTTCATACTTAATGGAACTTCAAATTTCCTTTAAGACTCTTTTTTCAGTTGAGGGCTAATTTCAATTAACCTCATGTTTTTTAACTCTCACATGAATTTCCCCTGATAGTTGGCATCTAGATAGTGAAAGAATTGATGCCATTTACAAATTCTTCAGGGAGAGGCTTCAGTAATTTATGCTGCATTGATGTCAACTGTGTACAAAGCAACATTTGTAGGTTAACGGGGTCAATAAATGACCCTAGGTTAATGATAAACATATATTTTTACTAAGAGGTCATAAAGCACCCCAGAGTAGCTAGCAGATATATAAGGTGTCTGATCATCCTGTCTTAGCATCCCTCATAACATTGAATGGTGTCATCTTTTCACCAGAAATTTGACTGTCATTAAGAGAAAAATTCAAAAGAATCCACAGATAAAGTAACAACTTAGAAGACTGTAACATCAACTGACAAAATCCAAGAGGCTGAAGATGTGACCTAGGACGCAGCCCGTTTTTCTTTGCAGTAGCATGAAACAAATGCAGAGTTCTCTCCTACCACTGAACTTCCTGGCTTTTGTCATTTTTGTCATGATGTTAACATTGATAAGCATTCATCAGTGCCAAAGGGGTGTGTGAAAATGATTGCATAAATACAGTATTACTATGCATATAATTAATAAGAGAAAACATGCACAAGCTACTTCTGTACTTGACTTGTCTGACTTTCATCAGTTGAGAAAGAATCTGTACTTAGTTTCAAGTGTTAATATGAAGTGGGGATGAGGGAAATGTGCTAATTCTTGGAACCAATGCCCTTCCGAAGAGTGACAAGGTGGAATTTTCTAGGATACTTGAAATTTCAGTCCACTGGTATGATTATAGCATGTTGCAATGCAAAGTGGAATTTCCTAGTTAAGAATGTATCTCAGGTTCCTAAGCCCCAGGCCAGTGAAAGCTGAGTGTACTGTGAAGGTGAAAGTGTTCTGTCTCCAAAGTGAGAGAGCCATCCACATCAATTTGCAGCAGGCTAAGTGGCATCAGCAATGGGAAGCTTACAAAGCTGAGCTTAGAGAGCTGTGCTGCAGAAGTTGCACGGTACTGATTGAAGGAATCTGCATAAACAAACCTGAGACGTAAATGAAATACTCCAACAGCACTGAGTCTGTAGAAGCACAGTGCTGGGGGAGGAAGATGATGTAGGATAAGAAATGTTTCCTATATAGCAATAAACAATGTCAACTGTATCAAGGAAGGAACATAATTGGCTTATATTGTGTAGAAGCTGGGATTTACATCAGAGCATACTTTAGGGAAATCTGTGAAGCAAGTTTTACTTGTGGTATTGCAAAAACTTTGAGATTTTACATTTGCAAATACATGTACAAATTTATATATGTATATCTGTAGCCTATGTGAATCTGCATTTCACTCCACCTCCTGAGATTCACTGAGGAGTGAACACCAAATCTAAAAAAGGAAAAAACAAAAAGTATTAAAAAAGCCCCTTAGTCAAAGCAACCAGAATTCTCCTGGTACCACCACTAAGTAAAATTGTCACTGATTATGTTCATTGATTCAGTGTGAGTTTAGAAGAGACCCAGGCTGCTTTTTAAGTTTTATGGCTTCTGATGGTTCTATAAAAGCATATATCTTATGAATTTTGTTATTATAGTAACAACTGAAAGCAGCCAAATTTTCTGATTTCAGGTTTCACTTTGCTCTTCCAAGATGAGCAATGCTTCTGAGTTAAAATTGGCTGGTTGGAGATAATTAGGTAACATTTATGGAAAAGTGTTTGAAATTGTGATAATACTGCATTTTCAAAAGAACTGTAGAACCTTCAAATAACACTTGTTTGTATTAATCTCTTCTTATTTTCTTTCAAAATATGGTTGATTGTAGAGACAAAATCTGAAAACAGAATTTGCAATCTGGTACGTCTGTAAGGTACTAAATATAAGGTGTCAATGTAAGTTCCTTTGGAAAGGTATACAGAAGTGAAATCTGTATGGAATCAAAAAGGGAGTTGTGATTACCTATATGCAACCCAAATCCAGAGAAGCCTGTGTATGGGAGAAAATACTTTCCAGAGACATAGAACCAAGCTATATTGCCAACTTTTTGCATGATTCTGAACTTCCAGGAAAATTTTCTTTCACCTTTAAGGAGCTTTGAATTTCAGCTCCAAATTTAACTGCTTCAATTTCTAAATTATTTAGATATTTGTTCAATACTTATAACAGTTTCAGGAACTGCATAGCAGTAGCAGATGTTGAAAAACTAGGTTTTTTCCTTATAATGAGAATAAATAGTAATGGAGATCCTTAAAAATGCAAAATTAATCTGTGTATCCAAATACAGAGCCCAGGACAGCTTTTACTGACAAATAGCTTTCAACAAATACATACTTTTTTCAGCTATAGAACTGGAATGGCATATACATATTCGAAAAGTAAATTCCTTGTTACAGGGAGAAAAAACAGTGGCAGAAACTGAAAATAGGAGAGCTTGATTGGTGCCCTTTGTCCTCACTATTATTCTCAGTTTCTTCTTTAGGAAAGAGACTGTCTGAGATGTTGAACACCTAAAGACCTTTCAGGTTCCTAACTTCAGGTTCCCACACTTAAGTATTTTTTGTTTTAAAGTTCAAGTTTCCAGGCTAAAATTTCAAGTATTTTTGTTTAATGAGAAGCTAGGCATCATGAATATCTTCTTATGAACAGTTTCAATAAAACATTATATAGCATCACTTGGAAATACATGTTGAGATTTTGTGTATTTTTCTCCTTCCTTGTGAATGCCAAGCTCAACACACATTATTGGATGCCAGGTGGTGCATAGTTCCCTTTTTAACAATTTGCTCTCATTACTTCCTGCTGACTTGGTAGCTCTCTGAGGAAGAGGAAATAAGCGGTTTGGTGAAAGCTGCAAGTATTTTTAAGGAACTATTTTCTGCATGACAAGTTTGGAATCTCAGATTATTAACTTTAGGTTGTGCTATTTTGTCCAGTAGGGCAGAATTTGAGAGACTGAAAAAGAGAAAGTATTGAATGCTAATAAAATGATTGGTCTTGATTTTGATCAATTCCTGAGCAGTCTTCAGAAAGGGCTTGTTGCTGTGACACACATGCTTCCACCGTGCTGTGGATTGCGTGCCTCGTACTGGCATGACTGGACAGTTAAACAGAACTCAGCAAGATGTAGAGATGGACAAAACCAGTGCAGAAATACTGTCCAGAGATCCATTTAAACGTTTTTCTTCTCTTCTGAGCTTCATTTATCTCTTTGAGGTGTGTACCATCCTTTAAAAAAAAAAAAAATAAAGAAAAAAAGAGGAAAAATAATGGTGGTGTTCCCATGAAACTTTCACTGTAAACCATGAATGCATGGGTGACCTATTCCCAGTGGATGAAGGAAATGAGTTGGGAAGGGAAGGACAATAAGGATAAAGACAAAAAATTGAAGTAATACTTTAAAGTCGTTGTTTCCAGCCACTTTGAAAGCAGGAACAAACCTGAGGCAGGACACATATCCAGAGAAGGTGCTATTACTGCAAACCAACACTTGTTCCTGATGATGTGCACTAGAATTGGAGGGTAAAAAACCCAAAAACTTCCTTCAGCTTTATCACTCAAGTGTTGTCAATACAGAAAAAATTATGTAGAAATCAGGAACAACTCAACCCCCCCAGGCAGTGCTGACATGATGGTTAGGCATGGTTTTACATCCCTTGTCTGAACTTCAAATAAACATCAGACTTCTTTACTGTTCATTTTACCTTTCCTGAAGTTTTACACGAATATGTCTAACTGTTATGTTATGAAGTCCAGCAACACATGGAAAGCTTTGATCAAATGCCTCTCTAATCATGCAAAGATCTCTCCTTTTTATTCTGTATTTTCAGGGAATTGAAAGGCTGCTATGATAGTAGAACAATCTGTTCCAATATGGAAGAGTAGATTCTTTATGTAGCAATTTTGAGTTATAGAGTACAGTATTATGATTTCCCTCTGGGAGAATTTCCCAGTGTTGATATGGAACTAGAGTCATAAGCTTTGTGATTCACAAACTATATCCAGAGTCTTCTACAAAAATAGCTTAATTAGGAGGGCTGCCTGACAGATATGCTAGACAATAGTATCACCACTGGAGCTAGCCAGGAATTTTGTGACAAAATGGCTTTTCATCATAGCAGAATGATTCATCAAGCCTAAAACTTTCATTGGAAACTTTCTCTTTCATCCCACTTTTTGCAGAATGGTTTTGCAGGCTCAGGGTAGATATAATGACAAAAGCTACAAAGCTGGTCAACACTGCTGTGACAAGGAAGCCTCTCAAAAACACCTGGCCTGTTTCAGACTGGCCTGGTTCAGACTGGAGATGCAGATCCTGACCTTCCAAATGCCTCTCACATATCTCGAGTTTTCTTTGGAGGAAGCTCTCTCTTTTTCGGGGGAGTTGTTCTGTTCTGTGCAATTAAAATTGTGTGAAGCAGGGACCTAAGCCTTGCTCTTCCATGCTCCTGGTGACTTCTCCTCCCCTGTGTTACAGAGCTGTTTCACCCTGTGTTGGAACAGTGGCTGCTGAGCCATGGAAAAGGGGCAACTCCAGTGAGGAGGCTGAGACTGAGGACATTCATCTGCATTAATTTGGAACAGCAGGGAGAGGAGCTCCCACATCCAGGTGAGCCCATTCACTTCCTTCCCATCTTCTTACTGTTTCCAGCTAAAGAGATTGAGGGGGAAATTTCCCACTCCTGGTTATTCCTCATCAGGTTTCTGGTTTTCAGCCTCTGGTTAACAAGCAGCTCTTTGCTCCTGAGCTCTACCATAAGATATATTCCCTGTGAAATTTGGGTATTTATTAGCATGCTTGTGAGGGAATAGTTCCAACCTGTTTACAGAAATTAAATAATTCTTTCTGAAAGATGTTTTAATCCCTTGGATTGGGATGCCCTGAGAGGAAGAAATATGCATGTGAGTGATCTTAGGACAGCTGAGTTCTGTTGTCAGAGTCAACATTAGGAAGATCAGGTAAAGCAATTCTAGATTAGGGGCAATTTTAAAAAAAATATTAAACATTGCACTGTTCCTTACAGCTCTCTTTTCATAACTAGCCTTCACTTTTCCATTTATTCTGTTAGCTACTGGAAAACCATTTTATATCTTAACATACTGATATCACTTCTCTCTGGAAAATCATTTCCCTTTTGTCCAGATTACTGCTGCTTCTTTACAGTCTACAAGGGTCTCATGAATATGGCAAAAATAAAGATTTTATAAAGTTCTTTCAAACACAGTTGAATTTTGTGGATTGTATTAAGCCCAATATGTATTCAAATGAACATTGCTGCCCTTGCATTCTCAGCTCTCCTTCAGTCTAGTTGGAGAACTGAACTGTGACACAATATTTCTCAATCACAACAATCCAGAGGCAAGGAGAGGGAAAGCATGTCTAATACTGAATTTTGTCTTTCTTTAAGGTCAGATAGATCTGCCTTCATTCATGTCTGATGAGATACTATATTGTGAGAAAGAACTTTTTGCCACTTCTTGTTTTAAAATTTTTCCCCTTGATTGGACCATGTAACACAGCAGCCAAAGTATATAATTAAAAGATCATATTATTTATGCATAGGCAGAAACATGCACAGTTTTACCAATGACTGCAAGCAGAAAAACTGTTTTTAATAAAAAATAATGTGTTAGAGGTCCTAGTACAACTTTGCTTCCACATAAGTGTTTCCTATAATTTGAGTCCAGTTACCAATCATAAGAAATTCCTAAAGTAAGAGTTTTTATAACATAAAAATTTCCTAAGGGAAGGAAAGCATGATGCCAAAAATAGGCAGTGAAGAATATCATCAGTTTGTTCCCACAAAATCATGACATCATCTTAAAAAGAATACATTTGGCTATTTTTTTTATATTTGCCTCTGTTATTTTGTGTATCAGGATTTGTGTTTAAAATATTTTGTGTAACACTATGGACAAGGCACTTTTTAAAAAGACAAAGACAAGATTTTCATGTAATACCTTCAATTCGGAAGAGATCCAGGAAAATCATATAATAAAAAGCCCTCAATAAAAATTGCCAGAGTTGACAATATAGCCTCCAAATTATAATTTTTTTCACTGCAGGTTTCTATCCTGATAGAACATCCAGAGTTCAGATCTAGCATACAGAATAGTCCCCCCTGAATGCATTCTTTCCTAACTAGAAAAAGAAAACTACTTATTGTCACTTCCATTTGCACTGCTGCAAAATATGACACTTTAATTCATTATAAGGGTCATACAAGACAGCCTCACAATGACTGTATTTGGTCTACAACAGTTACTTTTGCTTAAGAAAAACAATTGCTGTTTGGAGGAAGTTCAGCTGCTCCACAGACTTTTCACAATCAAGCTGTCAGAGGAAGATTCCTGGAGAGGTCATTAAAATTTAATATTTCAAAAGTGAACTCTGTTGTATGCTTAGAAGGTATTTTTAGCTTCCAGAATTATTTTTATTGTTTCTTGGAGACTGAATAATAATGATTAAATGAGAGAAACTCTTCTTTTACTTACCAGTGAGTGAATCCAGAATAACTCCATTCTCTTGAATTGTATCACTTCAGTTTTAGGGAAAGCAAGATTAGGTTTTGTATGTCTTTCAGTTCATTGTTTTTCCATAAATGTACTACTGCATTTCACAGTTTTCCTAGTGTTAGTTAAACAAGTATATGGGATTTTTGCCAGTTCAGGCAATTTTGTTTCTCTTTCTCCAGTAGTTATTGCATCGAATACTCTCTAAGCACATATTTACCAGTCTCTGTAATATTACTTGATATGGTATAGAGATATTTTATTGTGTTCCTAATGTTAGTTGATAAAGTAAGTATTTCTCAGTTACTGGAATACTGTAGCTCTTTATAAATATAAAGGAGGTATTTCACAGTTTCATGGTTGGGAGTATTCTTCCATTTGTCTGCGATATTTCATTACAGTGCATTTGAAAGTTCCAAAATTGATTTTTCGGCCTATAATGTGTTTTGTACAGAACTTTCTTAGTCTTAATATTGATTTCACCGTATCTTTGTCTCTAAATTTTTGTACTTCCCAATTTTCTTTAATATTAGCTTTGGGTATAAAAGGAAGTGTAAGTCTTGCTTTTTGATACTACTTGGAGTTTCTGAGTCTCCTCTTCTAGTAATGTGGAGTTTAGCCTTAAATTGACTTAAAAGTCAAGAGTCCTCTGGCTATCAAAAACCCCACAATTATTAAAAAATCTACACTTCAACCTACAGTAAATTTACAACTCTACAGTAAATTTAGGACTTGGTATTTTCACCTCCCTCTCCCCTCATCCTCTTGCATTCCAGTGTTTATCTCTCATCTTCCTTACTTCCAAGTTTTCTGTTCCTTACTTATTCACTACATCCTTCATTATCCTTCAGTTCCTTTACCACATGTTGTCCTTCTCCTTTTTTCCCATGACACATTACCCAATTACACTGTTCCCTGCTTCTTCTCTTCTAGCCTGCTTTTCTGCTCTATTTCCCTAGTTTCTCCCACTGCCATATTTAAGGAATGCAGAAATAAAGAGTGGATCTTTTTTTCACTAGGGGAAATTTAATATTTGCCTCCAGAGAATTCAGAGAGATAGTGGCCATATTTGTTGAAAGTATTCTATCTACAGCTTTATTCAGAGCAGAGGGAGAAAATGGCATATTGATAAAGGGGAAAAATAAGTTATTTCAGGGGGGAACAATTTAAGGAAACAAAGACAGTTGTCACACTTCTGGTAATCCTGTAAGCATTGGGGATTCCCTTTATAATAACCTGTTCTGAAAAATATCCTTTTCTTTTCTGCACTCAGTTTCTTCAGGCAGTGAGGTAGGATGGGGAAAAAAATGGTCTGTGAGGAGGGAAATGCATGTATGAAACACAGAGGGAGGTGCAAGCTGCATTTTTTGCTTAAGGAGGAAATATTTCTCTAGTGCTTGATTCTAATCTTTTTCTTTTTTAAAGCAGTTATCCTGACATTATGCTACTCAAATTACAATAAATACTGAATTATTTTCCACTTAAGGAAAATGTTCAAAATTACTAGACACTGGCTCTATTTTTAGAATGTTGCTTTTCATAACAGTTTTTACCTTTCTCCTCTCTGTTATGACACGCTGTAGTGAATGTAGGCAGAGCACAAGAAAAAACAATCTGGAAAATCAGAGGTATGTGGAGTTGCAAATGGGGGATATGGAGCCAAATTGCAGTGGGCCTAGAATTAGCAAAATTATTTTTTCTAATTCTACCACTGGCCTTAACATATTATGGAATGTTCAGTTTAATTCTCACGTACTGGGGGTTGTTCACTTCTCACAGAAATCTATGAGCACAATGTCATGTATTCCTTGTGGTAGATCACTGTTATTTACACAGGTATTTCTGGATTTCCTTTTGCAGCTCACTACGAGTCTGAAACTCATGCAAGTGATGGATGGACTGAACAAGTACATGAGAATTTCCATTGTATTATTTAAACCCCTGCACTAAACTTATTATGAGGTTTCATCCCTAAATCTGATGGTATGTAAACTCCACACTTATAAGGTGTAGGACACACAGTATGACATTGAGCTTCAATAGATCAGTGTAAGATTTAAAGACACATGCAGTGGAGAATGAAACCTACGTGGGGTGTGTTTGGGTAGGACAAACAGGTATCAACAAACATAAGACTTGAACATCAATGTGCAAAAAAGATTCAAGTCTGTCTGTCCAGTTCTTAATTATGATATAGAATTGTAGTCTGGAGTTGCCTCATGATGGTGTCACATGATTATTCAATCATCTCTAATACAATATTCTAGTTGCAGAAGTTCCCATTTTATATCAGGAAATTAAAATATGTGGTAGTATTATTACTGGTTTTATTGAGTGAAAAGAGGTTAAAGTATGGCAGAAATATTTTGACAAAATTCCAACTAGGCCTTTAAAAAGAACTGTTCAAAGCTGCATAGAAAATGCTTTGGATGTAGATAGAGGCCAGACTTGAATGCAAGATTTCCTCAGCCTTTTTAATTCTGAAGGCTTCATGGACCACATGGGCACACTGGGCTAAACACAGAAGTTGCAAAAGTTTCTTCTGATTTTGACTTCTATATAGGCATACATATGTGCACACACTCATACAACAAAACTGAAAAAACCAGGAAACAGAGATAAAAGGGTGTGACTTTTTTCACTTCAATATTATTTGTGGAAAAAACTAATAAATAATCTTTTACAGAAAAGCTGGGGTTTGGGCAGAACTAATTTTCACTTACTAGTAATGTCTAAATAATAGGACACGTTCATTGTAACTGAATTGTAATTTACTGAAGTCATTCAAGGTTATTTTTTGCCTAATTGTTTGACTGAAAAAAGGAACCTCTGAGGGATTGGAGGAAATTTTGTTGCAACATGAAGACTTTCCTTAGGTCAAATATTTGCATGTTTCATCATTCCTCTCTATGGTACATTACTCTGCTTTGTGCTGAGAAGATGAAGAGGGAAAGAACTCCTAAAGCAGAGTTTTCATTCAACAATGTAATATTTTAAATGGCATGTTGACTGTATCTGTGAAGCATATGCCTATCTTAAAGTGAGAAATACCAGCCTTAAAGTGAAATGCAGAGCACTGAAATGGGTGAAGCCCATAATGTGGGATGAAACTTCAGTGCCCACTGGGAAATGGTGTGGGATCATTAAAGGCCCTAAGCAAGTGAGCTTGGTTTTGCATCTCATCCAGCACAAAGGGTTCCACTGCCATTGTCGAAGGCAGCTGAAGAACTTGGATTTTTGCTCACCATGGCATTAAAAGGACTCCTGTGGCACTAACTCCATGTTTGTGCCATGGGAGTGGTCCTGTTTGGACACTGACCAGGTATGATCCCATGTATCTTGCCAAGCCTACCAAAAACCATAATTCAAACTGATGCTTCCTGGCTTCATAAGCTTCAGAGAGGTGCAGGATTTGTTCATCCTCACACATGTAGTGCATGATAAGGAAGGAAAGGTAGCACATCTTACTGATGCCTGAGGCATCATAACAAATGCTGGGAGTACAGGTGCTTCGAGAATGGGGAGAGAATGGCTTTTCAGTTGAAAAGGGAAATTCTATCTCAAACAAAATAAATGTTCAAGCCACTATTCTCTTACAAAAGACATTACACGATCTTGTAAATGAGAGATGAGAACACAGGGAACCTGATAAAGGCTGCATAGAACATAAAACATAGAAAAGCCATTCAAAATCTGAGATAGAGGCTTTACCTTACAAATGCCTATTAAACTGACAAGACAGAAACTGTAAAATACACAGTTCTAGTACAAGCAAGGTTTGTGGGAGGACTAATATATTTTATCTTATGATATGATGAAAAAGAAATAACCTCTCTCAAGCTGTAAGTACTTCATCAAGACTGAAACAGAAGCTTAAAACAATAGCTTGCAGTAATAGACTGGTGGCTTGTGATAAAAAAGTCAAAAACCCAAAATGGTGCATTGTCTCAGGCTTGCTTTAATTGAAACCTAGCTAAGTCTTGGCATGGCTGTCACAGGGCAGGTACTTCTGTGTTCATAAATAAAATAGAAGGAAAATATTTCATTACGTTAGCATCTATCAGGCTTTCTTTTCTTTGTGACTTCTGTCTTGACTTCTAATTATTTATTTTGAGTAATTTCCTTATCTTTAGAAGAAAAGCTTTAGACTTCATGGCCAAAAAAGGCTTTATTTTCTTATAAAATGATGAAATTGTGAGACATTTTTAAAATGCCTCACAATACTTTTGTGGTCATTCCTGTAAATATTCCAAAGTAGTGAATAATCTTAATGCATCTATTTTGACTTCAGTTGTCTGTCAGAGGATTTTAGGGTGCTCTTGCTCCAAGGAGGTTATTAAACTTTCAGACTTTGACTCAGATTCATAGACAATTAGAAAAATGTTGCATATATTGTTTCATAGCTGTGCAACACAGAAATGTTTAAATCACTGTTTAAGGGTCCATAAAACAGAGAGTTTATTTAACTCCTTTGCTTCAGTGAGTACTGAACTTAGAGCACCCTGTGATATTACATTTTATAGCTTTCCATATTAAAACCTGACAAACCTAAATATTTTCCCTGGGACATTAGAGCTTCCTTTTCTTGACAATACTGGACTTCAGGCAGCAGTGTTAAATTGGTATCTCAGTACCTAATTACAAGACCACATAAAATGCTGAAAGTAAAAGTAGAGCAAAATCTTTTTTAAGAACTGCTTTTTTGTTGTTGTTTTTTAACGTAGCAAACAATCAAACACCCCTTAGTGCAGTAGAATTAAAACCCTTCATTTTTGCCAGAATTCCTGCACTACATGTTGCCAAAAATGCCGGGAACTCAGCCTAATTTTCAAATATGGGCATCTTAATAGGATATCCAAATTGCACATTTGGGTACTTACATGGACACTTAGACGTGTAAATGCCCACTCTGTGGATCTAAGTGCTGATTTGAGCATTCATGTCTGAGTTTTAGACATTCCATTAAAGCATCTATATTTGATATTGGACCCATCGTGTGTGTGTGTGTATTATTAATGTTTAATTAGGGGAAGAGCACATGAGCCAACTATGCACCTTACATAATACTGGGTAGCTGAATGTGTTTCTACTGCACAAAAAAATATTGAATATGATAAAACAGCAGCACTGAGATTCCAATAAATGTACAGACAACCCCTTGAACATACCTTGAGAGAATATGAAATATCTGCACTGTAAAATAAAAAAAAAATCAATATATGTTTTTATTTCTAAACACAAGCACTAAAAAACATTAGGAATATAAATATAGAAATAAACATCAAAACTCTCTTTTCTGTGCACCTTCCTACTGGAATCTGGAGAAAGGTCACTTATTGCAATAAAGATGTTCACAGTTTTAGACGTTTCCCTAAGCAGCAGTTGCCCAGCGTATTGGATATTAAGCATTCCATACATACCAGACTCATGGCCTCATTTGGTCAGGAATTCATGTCTCTACCAAGATTTTGTGCCTTCCCCTCTTGCTCATTGAACAATCTTTTATGTTTCTGTGAGCCTTTCCAACCATTCTTCCCTGTACTCTAGCTTAAACATAGTCTTCTGTGTTAGGAGTACTTCAGGTATTAAAAAAACATGATTAGGCAGAAAAAGAATGCAATCAACCCAGCCTCCCATCGAACTCCTGAAACTCCTAAGAGCACTGTGCAAATCTTTGTGTTTGGCTTTTGCTTCCAAAGTGCAGAAATGGTTGATGTTAAGCTCAAAGGCATAGTGAAAACAACAAATTGCTGTGACAAATTCGAATGGGCTTTTTTAAAAAAAGAAATGACAACCAAAGGCAACACCCCCATCTGCAGAAGGACTGGTGTCAATTAAGCAGGCACCTGAAAGCTCTAGCACAGACATCCTGCACCTGTACTATTAAGGAAACCCTGAAGCATGCTCATCCTTCAACCAGGTTTCTCAAGGACCCTCTGCATGGCAGCCCTTCCTGGGAATGAAGAAAAGTGGTGCTGCAGTGGAGAAAAGTCCTTAGCTGCAGGGTCAGAAGCGTGAAGCTCAGAGGAGTCACAGCAACTTTATTTATAGAAGGTGCAGGTATCCTCCAAACGGCTTGGTTTTTATCTGGAATGGAAAAGGGAAGGTAGAGCAGTACCAGGCTTTTCCCAAGGATGTTTGTTGCAGGTACAGTCTCCATGACCAATGGTTTCCTTGGCTCTGGTTTTTGCAGAGTCAGAGCACGAGCTAAAATACATGCAAGGTATGAAACAGCAGAAAGCAGGTATGAAAACCAGGTGGAGAGTGAAAGGATAAAGAGTAGGAAAACACATGAGCCTTGGCTTTATTGGAAAAATGGCAGTCTGAAGCAGACAGGAAGCAAGCACACATGATAAAGAAAGTGACAAGTTTTCCACTATAAAATGATCTTAATAGAAGCAAACTCTGCTCAAATTGCAACATATTGAAATAGTTTTAACAGTTTAAGTTACAATAATCTTAAAAAATAATGCAGATAGAAATCGTGTTAAAAATCAGATTTTGAATCAAGGAACTCTAATTATTGGTGATTTTCCAGTACTCAGTGGTAGCTGAGAATAAACAATGACTTTTATTATTTTCAGGTATACTAGATATATTATTCACAGGTATACTAGTATAATTAATCCCAGGCAATATTTTTTTTTAAATTTCAGTCATCTTTTCTGTTCTGCATAGCTTGCAGCCTATGTTAGTACATTAGTTGACGTGGTAAAATATATTACAAATCTGTACTCATTTCTGATGCAAAAAATAGAAGTTTTCTTGCTTATAAAACTTACAAGTTAGGGCTACTTTTGTCCCTGTACTTGAGGATAGCAAACATTTATTTTGTCACTGTAGAAATTGTTATAACTTATGCATAAAGGCATAATGGAACTCAACCATAAATAGTATTCTTGATTAATAAAACTTTTTAATTTGCTTGATAAACACTGACTTAACAAGTAATAGCTGTTGCTGAAGAAATACATTATAACAATTAAAATATATTATCTTTACATTATAATATTATTAATTTCAAGCTAATCATCTACATTTCAGCTTAGACAAGTCCACAGACAGTAATTTCTTTTTAAGTATAAATTGTGGATCACACAGCTTAGATGATTTTGAAATAAATGCCTGAGTCTAAGAAAGGATTTATACAACTATATGAGTATGAGGGTAGTTCTTCAATTAGAAAAGTCTGGGTATAAGAGAAGATCTTACAAACAAATGAATTTTTCTTATGATCATGCTATTTCAAATGTATTTGTACTTCTACTCATTTGCATTTTTCAGGCTTTTTCAGTTTACTGATGCCACTGAAATTTTAATACATCTGCCAAAGGTTATCAATTGTACTTAATCTCAGTAAGCCAAAATTTAACACTTAACTCCAAGTGCTATCATAATTCAGCTATTTACAAATACTCAGGACATACACTTGAGATGGAAGAGACATAAACTGAGATCTTCCTCACTGCAGGTACTGTCTTAAAGTTTTTCACTTTGATTATCTTGTGAAATAGTCAATGGTTTAAAAAGACAGTGATGATTTAAAACTTTAAAACTTCTAGATAAACCACACTGAGGGAGGTTATTTTTCATCCCTGAAGCAATATATTCTTTTATTTAAGGGTGAAAAGATCCTTTCCCTCTCTTACTTTGCACCAAAATATACATCGAATTCCTAGGCTGTGAATCCAAAGGTTTTAGAAATCTGAGAAATATTGAGGTGAATCTTTCTGACACAGGAATTTTGTAAATTGTTTTTGATAGAAACTATTAATTAAACATAATCCTCATTTGTGTGTGGCTCAGACTCAGAAAATGAATGAATTCCTTTTCCCAAAATATAAATAAATTACCCTGTTATATTTGTGTCTTACAAGTTGTGAATTGCCAATGTCTTCTCTAAATGTGATAAACTGGCTAATAATAGAATTCAGTTTAATAGAGTTAATTCTTCCTGTGCCGTTCTTTCTTGAAATAAACTGTTCCTTTATTCCTGGACTGCTGAAGATGGGCTGTTGTTGCTACAAACCTTGAATTCTTTAAGGTAAGTTTATTGCAATTCTGGGTGTAAGTGGTGTAAAAGGAATAACAGTATGATAAAATTTCAGTGTCAAAACATTCAACACATTAGATATTTTTCCAACCAATCCAAGTTTTTTGAGGATTTTTTTGTTGTTATTATGGTCTTTGGCATTTGAAGATAGGGAAGATTATTTGTCCTATCTATCACATTAGATGTCTGGGTCCTGTATTTGTCTCTGAAAGAAATAGATTGTAAACAGAAAAAAATGTCTGTGGACCTTAATGATCCATATTTCACTCTTCTGCATCACATTTTGTGACTGCAACTGTACCTCAATTAGCAAACAATCTACTCTGATTATGCAAGGAATTTTATAGAATGTTAGATGTAGTTAGAAAGAGAGAAACAGATTCTTTAAACTTCTAGACAGTTTATAAAACCTGGAAAATCCTTTAAAATGTCAGTGGTGTCCAGCTTAATGCCCCGTGAAAAAACAAAGTTGCATATGTGATAAACTTGATGAATATTACCCCGAGTCAAGTGCTATGCATGAAAGACTCTTTTTTCCCACCTGAGATTTTTTCAGTGAAATACTGCTCTATAATGAAAACTTAATATTTTTAAAGAAGAATCTAAGGGAACATAAAGATGAAGATATATTTTTATTGCAAACTGGTCTGTTTGTAAAGCATGTTGTTAGAAAGGCATTATCTTCAGTGTACATCACATTTAGACAGCACCAGTCAACTACTTAATTATTAGACACATTTCAATTTACCTTTTTGCTTTTTTCTTTTTCTTTCTTTCGGGTCATAAAATTGGCAGACCACTTTGTTTATTCCCTTTATTTTATTTTTATAAATATTTGGATTTCAGAAGGTAACTTGTCATCGCAGTTTATCTTTCACAAGGCGTTGGTTCCTCTTTGGGGGGATGAGATCCAAAGCTTTTTCTGGTGGAAATATTTCCTTAATGGTTGTACACCTATTCTTCTGTGGTTTGTTGTTGTTGCCATATGAAAAAAAGGAGTTACTGACCTTGGGGAAATTGCCTTTATTTTATTTTTCCCAGGCACATTCCACATATCCCCTTTGGTGGAATTTTAAATTGTGGTCACATTTTGGCAAGATAAGGTTGCTTGCTTGCAATTTATTTAATAAGTTACTGTAGACAACTTTACTCTCTCAACTAATTTCATTATTGCATGACTTATTTAATAGAAGCTCTATCTTCTGATGGATTGCAATAAAAATTCTACTGTATTGACATTTTCTGGTTCTCAAATGCTCTGCCTTATTGCTCAATGTTCTTTGAAGATACCATATTTATATGGAACATACCATGCAAACCCATGTGCAGATACAGGTGATTGTTACCTTCAGATCTTTTCAGCCTGAGATTGAGGTTATGACAGAACCATTTCTATGTTCAGGGAACTTTGATCATTCCTTCACCTAGCTCAAAGAGTATTTTTTTTCCCATGCTTTTATCTGTGTTTGAAAGTTTTGAAGCTCTTGTGTTGGTGAAGTATGTGATCTTTTCACACTTTGAGGGGGCACTGCTGTGTGTTTTACTGCCGCCAGAATGGTATCAGTGGTCTTTTGCTAGCATAAGGTGTGTTTCTAGGTTGTGAGGTTTTCTTGCAAAAGCTAAACAGGCAGACAGGTCCAAAACCTCAGTCAGAAGCAGCAGGATATGAAGACCACTTTGAAAATACTAATTTGGGCTGCTGTGTCAATGCTGACAGGCCATGTAAGGCAGGGGAAGATGATACTTTAGATATAACTTCTGGGATTTTTTCCAAGATATGATCCATAATCTTCTACACACTTTTGACTTTGTGCAGATTTGACAATATTAATACATTTACCAAAAATATTGCAGTCTTACCTACACCTCTGCTATATTTCACATTGCGCTTGTTGAACACAATATGACTCCTCTTCCCCCCGCCATAATTATAAGCAGATGTAAAGTGATTTTGTCTCCATGGATTTGAAACAACACTGGCTGTCTTGGTGAACACAGAGAAAAGCTAAAGGAAGAAAGAGAATGTAGCACATGCTGAGTGAAAATGCACAAAATCAAAGCCGACAGTCAGGTAGCTCTGGCTAATTCACAGGTCCCAGGGAATGATCTATCATCTTGGGTTAGATCAGACCTGGAGGCAGAGCCAGGGCCCCCTTCTTCTGATTTCCAAGGCTGCCTCACATTACTGGTGACATCACGCTTACTTTTGTCATAACAGACTCATAAACAGTAATGAGCTGTTGGGCAGCAGACCAGAGAATATGAGGAAAAATTGGGAAAAATAGACATGGGTAAAAGATGGTTCAAGGAATAAGGAACAAACAAATAGCAGAAGGCAAAGTTGCAAGAAAAAGTCAGAAGTATTTATCTGAGAGATGGACTGTCAATTGAATGGGACTGTGGATGGGGCTGCTAGGTGACAGGCACAGTCTCAGCCTGTTTTAGACATACCATTTATCAATGAGAGAGCCCTAGCCAGCAAGGGGTTTGGAGAAAGGAAAAAAAACATGACTGATGAACTTCAGGGATGCCTTGAGACACTCTACCAGTGGGGAAGAACTTAGTTTTCTATCTTGTTTCAACAACCTACAACACTTAAGATGTGATTTGGGTGACTGCACAGCATGACTAAGTTATATTGGGAAATAGGAGTAAAAATTATACATTCTTGTGTATAAATAAGAAAGGAGGTATAAATTGATTGCTGAAGAGAGATTTCTAAAAGTCAAATTGCAGTAGGTAGTAGCTTTAAAATCTGGCAGAACTATTTGAGGAAGTCAGTGGTTATTTTAATTGTCTAAGACAACTGTACAGGGAAAGTTTTGTTGCTTCTTTGAAGACATTCTCTTTGCAGTCTGTATTTCTATTTCATACTCTTTGCTAGACAAAGCTTGAAAAGAATTGTGAATACTTCTTGGTAAAAAAAAAACAAAACAAAAGAAAGAAAAGAAAAGGGCAAAAATCTTATGGGTTTAAAGCTTGGGACTAGGGAAAATGGTTTTCAGAAGAGGTGTTCCTGATTCTGATATGAGTTGCACTACAGATATATGGCAAATTTATTTATGTAAGTCCAAGACTTTTAAAAAAGAACTAATGTTTTCCATAATGCAGAAAACTAAACAGTTTTGTCTCCAGAAAAGAGGTAGTAAAATGGTGGAAGAAATGACATTGCTCATGGAAGGCTTATTACTTAAAATAACACAATGATGGGTGGTAGGAAGAATTAATAACAGAAAGTAATAAGACAACTTAGACATTTAACACTGAGTTTTACTTTATCGTTTTAAGAAAAGAATGGACAAAAGGACATTTAATTTTTTACAAAGATCTGTAATTTCCTCAACATCTGAGTCAAACGTGTCTCATTTTATATATTTTATTCTGTACAAATAAAGCACGGGGATTTAAAACAAGCAAAGTTATCAAATGTTTTCATAATCAATATCATAATCAACCTATCCACAGTCCCAATATTAAGGAGAATCTCAGTTTTCTGTATGTGGCTGGTATCTTGTTTCATTTTTACACTTGTTAGCCCTGACATGCTTCAGGAGGTACTGAAATAACACACTCACTAAAAAACGGTGCAGTTAGCCTCTGTATTTTATTTTTTAAGTCTGTCTTTATTCTGTATGAGCTGAGGCTCTCTCAGCACAGTTGATCATGCTCTTAAGAGGCCATCTTTCTTGACCTCTTGAACCTCTCGTGGTTCTCCTGCCTCTCTAAGGTCTGCCTCCTGAAGACACATGAAAAGCGATTCCTTTTCATCCCTTGATTGGTTCCTCCCTCTCTGTTACAGAAAACGAAGTTGATTCCTTTGTCTGTCCTCTTTTCATGTTCTTCTACTGGGGCTGCCTTAAATTCAGGCAGTAAGTCTATTGTGTCAGAGTGCATTTTTTCACCTGTTCATGGGCAGTGCCTCACCAGTCCGAAGACTGGTCCTTCACTGGGTTTCCTAGGCACATTGGTAATACAGTAAATTAACATCATAGGTCTAAGGTCTTTTCTTGTCCACAGGGAAGGGAAAGGAATATAAATTAGTAAATGGGTAGTTGAAAATAAGAGAACCCTCTCTAGTAACAAGGAAGTGACAAAAAATGTATTGACCATGTAACTAAGAGTACAACCAGGTGTAAACACTGCTTTTATGCTTCACTGTAGAATAAAACTCTGTATTGACTTCATCTTTGTATGTGTCTTACCAGGCTCTTACTGCTTTCTGCTTGCCACTCAAATAAATTTTTATGATTAAGATGATGTGATTTATAGAATCCTTCCAAGAATCTTGTTGATTTTTAGTTGAAATAATTTCATCTCTACTGACAATAGAGATACACAGATATCCCAGTTTTACCAATACTGTACCTTCCCCACTTTTTTTTATCTCTTTTGATTCTTTCCCTATTCTAAGACTTAACCAAGGCTGTATCTGAGGAGATTTGTATACAAGGTGAGGCATTCTGCTTTGCAGATTTTGCTCTACAGGACATTTTCTGGATCGATGACTCACTCAAGGGAGTTTGTGTGCATATTTACAAAGTCTTGACCTGTCTGCTGCAGCAACCTAGATGCTGAACTTGCCCTACAAATGAAAGAAATGCAAGCCTCAAGTGCAAATGAAGGTTTGCTGTGGTCGTAGCGCCCCGATGTTGGAAACAGGCTACCAAATTAGTTGTGCAACTGAATGTGCCACCTTTTCTCTAACACAGTATCATCGTAACAGTAGACTAGTGCAATCCTTGAGTGACAGAAAAAAATATGAGCCAAGATGATTAATTAAGTAGTCAATAGCGAGCTCATCCCAAATGTTTGCAACAAGCAATATGATTGAGTGTGTAGAAGCAGCATTGCATTTAAACCCCAGATACTTATCAATACGGGTAGAAAGCACTCCAAAAAATTGGATGTTGTTTGTAGTGGATCATTTCAGCAGTGATTCATCAAATGCTATCACGTATATCTGACAGAACTCAAAACTGGCAAGTGTTCTAATGGAACATAATAACAATGATGAGTCGTACATTTGTAGCACTTACTAAAAAGAATTCCAGGATTGACAAATTGGAGAAGCAATGTTGGCAGACTTAAAATGAAGCATTTGTACAGTATATACAGTACTCAGAGATGTGGAATAGATTCCAATATGAAATGCAGAGATATTTCTTAACATCTTTCTCAAACTTCATGCCAAGATGGTGCCTAATTTTTATCCTGTCACTCACAAACCCTTTTGCATCTGTTGTTTCAACATGTGAACAGTGACCCAGTTCAAGCTGCTGCTAAAATTTGAGTACTAATTAATAAGAGGGAAGCTGGCTGATGGATAATTAAGATCAGAGAAGGAAATTCTGGACAATGTATTTACAAAACTGCACTTGGAAGAAAGATGTAGAGTAGTTTAAGAAAAATAAAACCATTTTGAAAAGAGAAGTATTTGCAAAGAGTATCACACATTTTAATCGCCATAAAAAACTCCAACTTCTCACCTTCCTAGGGAACTTCACCATAATCATCCCAGCTGCTGGACTAGTCTTGTCCTTGACTCAGTTCCATTGCTTCTCCCAAGAACACATAATAAAAAAAGCGAGTTTTAAAGGGCTCTAGCTCATCAGTGTTACTCTGAGTTGCAAGCCTCTAACAGGTAAGCCTCTAACTGTTAATCTGTTTTTTACCTTCTCTTATCTTATTTCTCTATGGCTGAATACAATAGACCAGTAATCCAGATTAGAGCTTTACACAAAAAAAACCCACAGTCTCTCTCATATGTAGCTCTAAAAAAAATACTTTGCAGTTATTTTGTCTCTGAATATTCTTTTGATCAACTGTTTGCCTCACTTTAAAGTATAGTTTCACCAAAAGTATTATCTGACTTTTGTTTTTAAATGTTGGAGGTGACCAAGTTAAGTGGAAAGATGTTAGCTATACACACACAAATTAGTTTATGCTAATCCACATTTTGGTTGACATGTAAAATCCTGTAAAGTAATTATTTTATTCAAATATATTCACCAGAGATAAACTACTAGCCACACATCTCTAGGAAATAATCCCAAGCATTTTTGACTAATAACCACTGCTTTACACTGAAGGTACAATTATCAGAAGGCATGAGAAGGGCTCAGGGATTATGGGCATATCATCCCTATTTGCTTGGCCACATGATACCAAGACAGGCATAGTGCTTAAAAACAGGATTTTCTGATAGACCTGTGTACTGGAACAGCTGCTTATTAAACCATTGCTGCTGCTTCTTGCATAGGTCTCAGGTCCCACAAAAGAAGGAGAACAAGATCTGGGTGCATCCATCATAAATCCTCAGTAAGTCCAGTTAAATGTAGGAAATCATTTATGGTGTAGGCCCTGATCAGTATCATACACAAATGACCACACACAGTTATACACATACTATAAATGTGCATTTCAGGTGTGAAGGAAACAAAGTTGCTGTAAGAAATAAAGATGTTGTGTACTGAACTAAATGACTGGCTCTGGACTTTCATTTTCTTCACTTTCTTGCTTTTAAGTCCTAGCACTCCATTTTTAAATTTCACTTACAACAACAATGCCTTGATGGTCATTAAATATTGAATCCCTTCTGAAAGAAGGATGGTTTCCTCTTCTGCAAAGGATGGGATCTGGCAACTAATTCTGCAGTCACATCAACGGGATCTTCCTCAGGCATTCCTGCAATCTTCCATCACAGAAAAATATAATTTTGTCTCTGAGTACTTCATTCCCAAAAGGTATGTGAAAGAAAAGGGGTTTAAAATTCTGTTTATCTGAGCAAGATACAAGTGTTACTTCACTTCAACATTTTTTTAGGTACTTTTTATTGCCCAGTGCTTGCTGTCAGGTTGAGGCAGCCGAGTGGTATTTTGGCCACATATGCCCGACTCAGCAGAAGCAAACAGCAAGAATCGTCTGCCTTATCTGAGAGATGGAAGATCCCACCTATTGTCCGAGAGACAGACACTCTGCTTTGCAGAACGGAAAGGACTTCCTTCCTGGTGGCAGGCAGGGGCTCTTGGGTCACTGCTCCCTCCATCACTTGCCGTGGCCAAGCTGCAGAGAGCTGGCAGGGCACTGCCGAGCCCAGCAAGGGCCAAGGGAACCTCAAGTCAGGCTGGGAGAGGAGCAGACCTGGAGCAGACCTGGAGCAGGCTGCAGCCCTGCGCCGTGCTGCCCCACACCGCCTGCAGAAAGGCAGCGGGAGAAGGGGTTCCTGCTGAGCTCCGCCAGGCTCCTGTGCGGAGCAGCCCTGGAGAGGCAGCCCCACGGCTGCGTGCCTTTCATCGCCCTGCCTCGCCACCAGCGGCTCTGAGCAACGCTGCCTTGTATGCCCACAAGCAAATCCCTCTTCCCAAGGTTTGAGGAGACATGCAGCCTGGAAACAGCACTATCCAGGGCAAGGAGGGTTTCCATTTTCCTCTCCTTTCCTTGAGCGCCAAAGTGAGAGAATAAAGCACAAAATTAATTTTATTTATGCTTCTGTAACTTGAGAGTAACTCTTTACAGTCCACAGAAGATTAAAACAGTGAGCATTGATCCTTGAGGCGTTTGGGTGGCTGGGCAAAAGAGATGGAATCTGAAAATAGCACTGTCTCTGAACAAGATTTTTTTTTTCCATAATAAATAAGAAATTTAAAATTTATTTATTTGCATAATCCTCATAAAAATTCCATTTGAAAAAAATATCACTCTATAATATTGACTAATATGTTCTATGCAGTAAAATGGCTTAATTTGGTCCAAACTTCAAAATCATATTTTTATTTTGCAATTCAGTTTGGGAACAAGAACTATCAATACCTGTCGGGAGAAAAATGACATGTTTTTTTTCAAAATAACCTAAAAAGAAAGATAATATTGTTTGAGAACTCATTTAATTTTTCTCATATAGTTTGATTTCCAGGCGCTCTAAATACTACAGTTGTTAATTCCAACATCTTTATGCATTTGATTGAAAGACACTGATGGTATAAATTACAAAACATCCAAAGGCTATGAAAAAGAATATTTGCAACAGTTTTGTTCTAGCAGCCTACAACAGGGTGGGCTGGAGGGCAAGGCTAAAACCAAAACTGAAATATTGAAAAATATACACTTGCATTCATTTCAAATTACCGTAATTACTTAAATTTATAATGACATGTAATCAAAATATTATTTGGAGAGATGTCTTTTCCATTGTATATGCCTTTTCTCACTGAAAAACATAATAATAACCACATTTAATGACAATCGAGATGCAGCTGGATAATGATTTGATGTACTCTTGGATGACTATTTCAAGGTGTCAGGATGTCTGGATATCATATTTTCTATGGGAATTTAGTCTGCTTTAACATTGCTGATGCAAAGGTGAAGGTTTTAACCTACTGTGCTGGGCTAAGAACAGAAGGAATGTGTTTGTGTCCAGCACCTGCTGGAATGAACAGCCTGTGGACTGCTGACAGGCCCTGTGTGCAGAGCATGGTGAGAGGCACGTTAGAAAGGAAGGACTGCAAATGCCTCTCCCCTAAATGTTAGGGTAAGGGAAAGATGAAGAGCTACAAAGTTGGTGTGGTGTTCTGCCCCAATCCTTACCACTCCTCAGGAGAGATTTTGGTTTCTTCCTCTAGGATTTGGTGGACTGTGGAAAATTACTCTGTTTAAAGCTGATCTGGACTTCATTCCTGAGAACCATCTGAAAGTTGGTTTTGTTAAACCATCCATCCAGAATATTTCATTGTTGTTTGAAATTTTGTGGGAATCAGAACATCTCTCAAGACTCAGAAATTCAATACCAGCTACAGGAACCAGAGGGCACTTGGATGTGGGAGGTTTTGTGATCTTTTAGGTCTCAAAAGTCCTGTTAATACCTGAAATCTGCTTGTTTTCTCATATTATGATTTATTATGCATCTCTCTCCTACTGTCTACAGTTTGAAACACCTTCCTGAGCCTTATGCCCCCCATAGCAGTTTGGAGGTGTCATCTCTCTCTGAACCAGTTGGGAAGTTTCCCTGTTCCCATGCTTAAGAGCTAACAGAGTTATGCCCTCTTTATTAACTAAGGGGTAGAAGCACTCAATTTTCCAAATTTGTCCTGATGGAAGGAACAGTTTCTTCTTAGAAATTTGTGTGTCACCAAGAGCTTGGGGTGAGAACCGTCCATTTATTTATTTTTATATATATATTCTATTTTTTATAAACTCTTAAACAGATCTCAGCTTCATATCATACGAACACAATCATGGATAGCGTTAGCCAGACATAAAAAAAACACATAAAACTGAAGTCACTTGCTGCTTTCTAAAGCCTGGGCATTGGAGGTGGATTATTTTCTCTATAACTACTGCAACCTGCCATAAACAAAAACTGTGGGTAATATTTGCTATGTAACAAGGGATTCTTTGTTTACTGCCAGAAAATGATTATCCATTACAAATAAAGTAAAGGTCTGAAAGTATCCTCAAGGCAGCACAATCTAGAGGCATAAAAAAAAGAGAGAAATGGATTTCTGGGTGTTGTGCAAATCTCTTTAAAATAGCAGACGATTCCCACCTTATGCCCCTCTGCAGGGACAATGCTCCTGCAGATCAGTGTTTACAAGTGCCTGTACAAATACTAAGCATAATGTCATCCTCCTACCCAGTCAATGTCACTTGTACATGGATGGGACTGGACCACAGCTGAGGTCTAATGCAATGGAGATGTTAAGAAGGTGATCAGCAAGAGCAGCTCTTCCCTGAGAGGATTCATGCAGCACTTCTCATTATAAAGTGGCAGAGCCGTGCATTTTCCCACTTTCTCTGTTGTGCAGTGGACTATTCCCTGGAGACCTCAACCTGCCAGAGTACCTGCTGGCAATACCTGGCCTTTCAAGACTTACATGCCCCTAAAAGTTTGTGTGTGCACGTTGTTGCCAAACTTTTAGGATAAAGTCTGCATTCTTTTGCTGTTGTTTAGCCTTTCATAAAGCAATACAGCTCCATACTATAACCACCAGAGGATAAAAGCAAACTACTTACTCAGCAGTAATAAAATATAGTAACTTCTGAATATTTTATGACAATGCTTTAGGTGTAAAACTTTATCAGAGTCTGTTACAAAATAATTGTGTTAAGGAAATGAAAATAACAAGTGAAATACAGCAGTAGAATGGTACAGATTCAATCATCACTTACGATCCTCCACTTTTAAATTTTCTTTTTACAGAACTCTGTAACCATTTAGAGATGATCAACATCAGTGTTCCATTAAAAGTTAATTTTTTATAATCCATAAATATATGTAGAAATATATAGCTATATCTAGAAATATATAGCTATAATATATATGTATAGCATATATGAAATAAATTGCCACAATGGCCTGTGCAAAGAAGAAAAGGTAGAGCTTGACACACTGTGCTGTAGGGTAGAGGAATAAAATTGGCTTTTCCCCTCAAGCTTAACATGAATCAGTTCCCAGACTTTGGTTGTACATCTTCCATAACTGTAAAGTGATGACGCAGCATTTTTACTGTTTATCACAAGTTATTCCATGTTTAATGGCAAATTTTTATCTGTTTCTTTATGTATTTATCTCGACCTTATGTGTGTTGATCACTTGGACCATTACAAGTTTTACAGGATGTTGTTGCCTAACTGAATTTTCCTACGTGTTCCTCAAACTTATTTAGAAAATATGCAATCAAAATATGTACAATTATGTTTAAGTAAATTAATGCAAACCAAACCAGAAAAATGCACAGTGAATGATAAATATGTATGGCTGTACTGTAAAATTCTTCCTCTTTTTTTAACAAAAATTATTTTGTCAAAGGTTTCCTTTTCCTTCCTGATCTTCCAGAATTTTTTTTTGTTGTCTTCTCTTTTCGTTTTTCAGCTCTTCTGCTCTTCTCCTCAGAGATGTTTCCAATTCTTGGATCTTCCCTGTTTCCCTGATTTAATGAAGATAAGAAAAAATAAAACCTCAAACCTTAATTAGTTTGGCAAGATATTCACAGTGAATGCTCTTTATCAGCATGATTAGATTAATAATAAAGTTCATTAGAAAAGTATTTGTGCTGCAATTATTTTATTTGTTTTTTGTTTTTACAGACGGTGTCATCATTGAGATTCAGAGCTAACAGTCAGAGGAAAGCCACAGGACAGATAGAGAAGGTTTGCCAGTTGTTATGTGTGCAGAAACAAAATTCACATTGGTATGATCCCCTGTTGCAGGCAGACATCCAATGGTCCGTTTTAGGGGTGAAAATATTCAAAGTGTGTGATAAATCCAAGGGTTCTGCCAGAGCCCAGAAGGTGTGGGGTGAGCAGCTCCAGGGCAGGCCAACAGCTGAAGGGCTCCCCCTTTGCTTACTACTCTCTTGTGGAGGTAAAATACTTGCTTTCCCCAGTCACTCTCATTTCTCTATGTGCAGAAAGAGCTTGGTTTAAGCTACTTTATGGAATCGTGCTTTATACAGTACATCCCCAAACATTTTCAAATCCAAACTGTTTAGCAATCTTAAGGACTGTTCTTCACCTGTAAGAGCAGCTCATGTCTGGACCACTGCCTTACCATCTAGGCAATAATAATATATTCAATTTTATACAAAGTAAGATCTGAAAGAGCTGCTGAGACCTGGTTAAAGTGGTGCAGGTCTTTTACCTTTGAGTATATCCTACAAGTTTCCTGAATTTTGCATAAGTGACCTCTGAAGATGTTTTTGCATTTAGATAAAATACTTATCCCATTAATGTGAGGTAACATACCCATATTAAAAAATGGCTTTAATTAGAACATACTTCACTGCCTAATATCAGTCTGTTAAAACCAGCTGACTACATCTGCCTGGCCAACATTGTCATATTAGAGTAATTTGCAAACACTCAGTCAAAAAAACCCCACAGTTAAATTTCTTCTTCCTTCTGCCAGTGGCAGGAACTGTGCTTGACTTGCAGTTATTGCTGTTTGCTGACTCTCAGCTGCTGCCCATCCCTATGACGTGCCCTGGTTAGGGGCTGGCTGCACAAATACAGTCCCTTGCTTTCCCACTGCTGCTGGCCCCATAACCTGTCACCCACCTGTGCCACCGGGTCTCATCTGCACACCACTGGGAACAGTTTCTGTGGAGGATAATGCCATAACTTTGAAGGAGGCTTTGATGGTACCTTTGATTTCCTTACCCACCCTTGGGGGTCCTTAAGGACAGGACTCTCTGAGGGTATGGCAGTGCTCTTGGGTAACTCCACAGTTACTTTGGCATGTGATAAAAGTCAATTTAATTCCTTCTTCTTCAGGCTTCAGAGGCTGCTGGCTAATCTGCTAATTGGGTTGGAGAAAAGGGGGGAGGAAGTGGGAAAAAGGGAAGTGGTGATGAGAAAGGGTGAAAACCCATTGCTGTCAGGAGTAGTAACAGGTCCATAGAGGAACAGGTCTTTCAAAAGGCTTCTGAAGGGTCAAGGTTTTCTATGACCTGTTTTAACCACATAAGAATTTCAGCCTGTCTGAATAATTCCTGGTCATTCTCAGTATTTTAAGGGAGCCAAAGTAAAGCTCCCCTAGCCCTAACAAAGTGTTACCCCTCTGTCACAAGTTATGCAGTCATCTGTATCAGTTCTCTAGTTGCTCCTGTTTCCAAATCAACATTTTATTATAATTAATGTGCTATTGTAATTTTAAATATCATTTATAAATATGCATAAACTGAAATAATCTGTAGCAGAAAGAAATTTGGAGCAAAAACATTGTGAAACCTATGTGTCTCCAATATAAAATATTATAATATAAACATATTGCACATAATTACATATAATGACAAATGTGTCTCTGTGTGGTATGATTAGTGCTGCTGTAACAAAAGAAGAAAGAAGAAGAAGATATCACTCTAGCTGTCAGCTATGTCAGCAAATAAATACAGATAAAGTATCTCTCTCTCACCCTATTCTATTTACTAATTAAATAGTCACTAGAAACTAACCAAGAACTTGTATTCAGCTGTAGAGTTATATATATCCAAGAATGGAACATAAAAAATGATCACCCTTACCCTTTTGTTGGGGACAATGAGCAGGATTCAGGTTAATATATCTCATCTACACAAAGAAGATGTGCAAAATGACTCATGAACTACACAAAGAGCAGAGGAGTTCTGCTGGAGTTATTTAGAAACCAGATGACAAATTATGCTCTGAGCATGCCTTCAAAGATTATTCTTGTGGGGAGACCTAGAAAGTTGTTGAACTACAATCAAATCTAAATTGTATTAAACAAAAACAAGACCTTGAGTAGCTCTATGAAGCTCTCATCAGGAGTTTCATACTAGACATTTTCTGAGAACATACATGGATGAAATATCTTTGTGAAAAATTCTCTGGAAGACTCCTGGAAAATCCAAGCAATTAACATGGAGAAAATTATTTAAAGTTGGCCAGAGTATTTTAACAAACGTTTCAGAAACCTGTGCAAAATTTCTCAAGCCCTGCTGGGAGAAAAACATCCACTGACTGAGAGCAAACAACAAGCTTCCACACTTTGTGGGGTGGGAGAGGGCAAAGTGAGGTTGTGTAAGCCTCTCCAGGTAAGGTGGGTGAGTGGACTAACCAGTGAACTCTTGGCAAATGAATGATGGCCTAGTCTTGCCACCTGATTTTTGTAAGAAGTTTCTGAAGGTCTCATTTTTATCCAAACATGTAACAACACCAATTTCTAAGGCTTCGCTGTCTGATAGAATAGAAATACTGTTTTCTGGACTGTTTGGACATAGAGCAACTAACACCAAGTGCTGAGATGAATCTAAATGTCCTGGAAATTGGGTGATTAAAAATGATATCTTGGAATAGGCATGAAGTTACCTTGGAGCAGATGTGAAGTACATTTTAAGCAATCATACCTGTGTCTGGTCCTAGTGCTGCATTATATTCCAAGCCTTCCACACTGTTCAGGAGCACTTAAGAAATACATGCATTAAACCTGTAGCCAACTACTCACCCAGAGTGGAACAGGAAAAAATACTCCATGCTCCCTTCCACATAAAACAGCTACTGTGACAGTATAAGCCAGTAAATGGTAAACAGAAATATAAAGGCAGGTCAAATTTGTCTTGGCACACATAAAAGTAATTCAAGTAAATGTGGAACCTGCTTATAATCTAAGTTTATTGCTGGCTAAATGTCCACATAATTTTCTTTAGACATGAAAAATGTACGCTGTCTTTTTGAAACTGTAGACTGAACCAAAGTTCTTCTGTAATTACTAACACAGTAATAGACATTTTCTTTCTCTCAACACCATTGAATTGTGGAAAAAAAATCTAAGAAATATTTTGAGTGAATTATACATCTCCCTGCCCCTCTATCTTCCTTTTTTTTTTTTTTTTTTTTCCAAAGAAAATTAAGTAACTCATGAAGGATCAAATTAATATCAATTAAGGACACAATATTTTTTTTCTGCACACAAAATATAAATGACCAGAAAGCAATATTCACTACAGTGCTTTCTTTCCCATAAGAGCCCTTGATTTTGCCAGAATTGAAAAATGCTTATCATCTGCCTACAAAATCGTGGTTTGTTACATGAAATCAAAATATTATGTGAGTGGCACTGTCTGCAAGCAGAGAGATCAGCCTTGTGACAGTGAGGTCAAAGGGGAATGAGGAGATTTTCAGATGTGTAGAAGGACCTTCCCAATGAGAGACTTCTCTTTACCCCCAGATGGTGGGAGCCTTCTCTAATTGTTAGCTTTTTACCTTCTTTTCATTTCCAAAAATGACCCTTTCTTTTTCTCCCTCTGAGGAAAAAGGAACAAGAAAACCTGTGAATAGTGAGGTTGAGCCTTGTGTGCTCAGGTGGCATAATTCAATGTTCTAGAGTGACGGACCACTTGGCACAGGATTGGATGCTGGCTGAATCTGGATTTCAGCTTTGAACTCTTAGATGAGGTCTATGGTATCAGACACAGTTTAAAACAAGCCAAGAGAGGATTGATTTGTCTTTGTTGTGGAGCCCTTCCTCTGTTGAATGCTCATCCTCTCCAACTGGTACCCAAACCTACAGTAAACAGATCCACTGACCTAATGGTGAAACCACTGGCCAGATATCCTTAATGTTGACAGAGGAAGGCAGCACCTCCCTGGTAATGCAGTTGCTTTTGAGTGGAGGGTATTGGAAGACTAAGGCCTCTTCTGCATCGTTATTTCTTTTTGTACAGTAAGCAAGAGTGAGCAGGAAGTCACGAGTCTTCTTTCAAGCCAAATTACCTGAAGCAGTTTCAGTTTATTCTAGCCAAAAGAAAATGGTATCAGAAGAAGCTGAGTCAACCCTATTGATTTTTGGCCAGTCTAGCACTGCTCTAAAAGCAGGGCTGGCTGGAGCTCACATCCCCACTTATAGCCTGGGCTTCAGAATTACTCTGCAAGCAGTAAAGCAAAAATGCTTCTCATAGTCAGAGTCAGAAACCTTTACCGTCCAGGGAGTGCCATGGGTGCATCCTCCAAAAGCAAAGGTAGAAAAACCCTTGCAGTGACAGCCAGTTTCTCTTTTGTTTTATGATAAACTGCTGGCTTCTGATAACAGCTGCAGCATCACAGCACACAATCATCTTGCCATTACAAATACTCTGAGGACAAGCAGGGCTGTATTCTAAAAGATCTTGTTTCTTGTAAGTCAGCTCTAAAGCCTACAGCAAACTCAGACCTCTGGGATCCTGTGTTTATTCTTAATTGGCTTTTAAGATCTGAGAGAACAATTTCAGAATGTCACTTTTAGTCAATACAAGGCTCACATTTCTCAGTCCCTTTTGTTTGTATCATGATCTTCTAAATTTTTTAGTAATTCCATTTTGGATTATAGGCTTAAAGTGGTCATTTTGGAAAATTCTATTTTGACATTTTATTTAGAATGTACTGTGGAAAAAAAATCCAGACTTTCAAATGCACTTTTTGCAGACAGGTTTTCTTGAAGCAAGGATTCTGGGAGAAGATTTCAAGCATCTAGCATTACCACTGACTTAAAATGCTATTTTATGTTAGATCTGTTTTAAACTCTTCTGAAGATTAAATTTGAGCACCAACAAAGCCACCTATGAGGCGTCCTAGAAAAAGGAAAATGCCGCAATGCTGGAGCACACAAGTCTCCATTTGGCCTTGTTTTCCATTGTAGTTGCAATTGAGATTCACTGTCTGAGTGGAAAAGCCTGGAAACACTGCAGTAGGCAGGGCACAATGTAAGCTTCTCCTTTTAACCCACTTACTAGAGGTAGCTAAATCCTACCAGCCACAGGAATTTCATCATATTCAAAACTATTAGCTTTAACTCTTTTACTGGGTATTTTTGTCACTTGTTAATGTCATTTGTTTGTGGCTTGTTATGTTTGGTGTTTGCAGAGCTTTCATAATTTATTGCCTGATTATGCCACTGAATAGCATACACAACTCTTATTGACTTCAAGGGGAGTTTCACACAGAGAACATGGCAATATAACACAACACTTCTAAAGTACTTCCCATAACTATTCATGACTTTGTCTACACTGGTGTTAAGATGTAAACTGAAGAATGGAAAATTATTCCCAGTAATACCTTTTGTCATACTCTGCTTTGTGTGTTATGAAGAGAATAAGAATTTGCAACATTATGGCTCCTACCAGAACAGGAGAAAGCAAATAATTTTCCAGTAAAGCTGGCCAGATAGAAATCTATATGATGAGGTCTTGGTACATATAAAATTCAGCAAAAAAGGAATGAAACTGATCTATAAATGGGAAATTACAAGCACTGAGAAATCTCCAGGAAGAATAAGTGATTGTAAAGCAATCTTCTGACAATATGCTGCAAGCAGTCAGGTAAATTTGTAGTCAAATATCTCCAGTTCCCTGCTGAATGTAGGATGATTGCTACAGTTAGAGCATCAGACAGTGGTTTTAATGGTTGAGACCCTCTGTTCACAAAGGTAATTATTGCTCATTTGCTGCATTTGAACATAGTACTAGCTCCAAGGAAGGCTGTCTACGATCATATGAGCATATAAATCCTGAGGAGAATCAATATCAGGGCTCAGAAAATGTCCCAGTTGAACTCATCAGCCTGGCAAGCTAGAATCTTTACTGACAAAGAGGTGACCGGGAAGAACATCGAAATTGATTTCCAAAATGAATATGACACCTCCAGACCAGAGGTTTCTGAATAATCTCCCAATACTTGTTGGTAGCCTATTTCTCTGAAGGACAAAAGGTGATTTACAAAGGTGTCGTTGGACGATGAAGACGTAGTGGCTTGCCCCCCAAAACAGGTCACGAGGACCTTGTGAAAATGACATTTTGCCAAGAGAGGGAAAGAGATATAGCTCAATATGTATGAACTGTAAGCATGCTTTCTTACCATTGGTGAGAAACTAACTGCCTTATGTTGGGGAACTAAGATGGCATCCAAATTCTTACGAAATCATTTTGTTTCTTTGCTGTTAGCTCTGGTTTAAGGGGCCTCAGATACTCAATCTGTATTGAGTAGAAACAATTGAGGAAAAAAATCTGAAGGGCAAAATCTCTTCCTTACCACGTACAATGATCATTGAGGACAATAAAGTAAACAATACTTCAATCAAAACCGAAGCAAGTATAACTTGGAAGTGTCATCAAATGTAAGCCTTTTCAAATCCTCCCAATGAAAGAAAGTGTATTCACAATAGGCAATACACCTATCTTTGCAAGGATAAGAGTAAATCCACAAAAAGTAGATTCGTGGCTCAGGAGATCTATGCAGACAAAGTGAATTTCAGTGGACATTAGGAAACCAGCTCTAGAGACAATTCAGATTACATGAGATGTCAAATTAGGAAAATCATATTTATAATTTAGCATTCTCATACAATGACCTGGATTGGAAAGGACCCTGAAGATCACCTAGTTTCAGCTTCCTGCCATGGACAGGGACACCTTTCACTAGATCAGATTGCTCAAAGTCCCATCCAGCCTGGCCTACTAGGTGAAGAGATGAGACATCCACTGCTTCTCTGGGCAGCCTATACTAGTGTCTAATACCCCTCACAGAGAAGAATTTCTTCCTAATATCTAATCTAAACATGCCCTCTTTCAGCTTAAGGCCCTTATGCCTTGGCCTATTACACATCTTTTTTCCCAATGGGTTATCTCAGCAGGGTTTTTCAGAAAGAATACCACTGCATCAACACCTTCCACTGGACCATAACTGCCCTGTCAAAGAGGACAAGCAAGGCTAATTTGTGATCTAGCATGACCCTTTCTCTCCTAGTTTCCTTTTTTTGACTCCTCATACTGTTTCCCCTTCCTTGATTACCTTACCACAACCTTCTCTTTCTCACTGAGGGATGAAATAAGGTATCTACTACCAGGCATCAATGCAGCAAAAGAAAAAGGGGAACTGCTTCAACTGTAGAAGACATTGATATTTCATTTTCAAGTACACAAAACAAGAATACTGCCTTAAGACACAAGATGCTAAGAAAAATGATATACACCTGTTGTTAGCTGCCTTTGAGTGGTTGTAAAGCACCTTACTGCAATGCTAGCCAAGTCAATGAGTCAAATTCTCTTCTGTAACACCTCTGAAGTGCAGAAAGCCTTCAGTGCTGCTGTCCACTCCTTGGGGTAAAAGTGATTTAATGGGTAAAGGGGTATTTTGAAGAATGATTTAAATATATTACAATCAGAGTTTAATTTCTTAATTTTAACTCAGATGTATAGACTTATATTTTGCCTTTGTTTTACTAAAGAATGCAGTGGAATCTGATCTATTGAAAGGCAAGATAGAAAGAATATTTACAATTAAAACTCTAAATAAAAGCTTTTGGGAGCTGGAAAAATTAATGGATTTATGCTGTGTTCAACACGTACAGCAATTTTTTTAATAAAAAGGACAACAGTTAGGGTCTTTCAGGATAATTTCCAACACAAAAACTCCACATTCACAAAAAGTAAAAAAATATACGTCAGATCAACCAGATCAACCTTCTCAAACACGGCAAGTAATCAGCAAATTACTATCTCCTTTTACATGGCAAATGATTTTAATTATACTATCTGCAGTAAGCAAAACCATGGAACCATAGAATGGTTTGGGCTGGAAGGCACTTTAAAGATCATTTAGTTCCAAACCCTCTGCCATTGGTAGGGTCACTTTTCACTAGACCAGAGTGCTCAAAGCCCCATCCAGCCTGACTGTGAACACTTCCAGGGATGGAGCACCTATAACTTACCTGGGGAACCTCTTCCAGTGCCTCACCACGCCAGAGTGAAGCCTTTCTATTATCTATTCTAAACCTACTCTCATTCAGCCTAAAGCTATTCTCCCTTGTCCCATGCCCTTGTAAAAACCCCTGCTCCAGCTTTCTTGTAGGTCCCCTTCAGGTATTGGAAGGCTACTGAAAGGTCTCCCTGGAACTCTATCTTCTCCAGGCTGAACAGCCTCAATTCCTTCAGCCTGTCTTCACAGGAGAGATGCTCTAAGCCTCTGATCACCTTTGTAGCCTCCTCTGACCTCGCTCCAGCAGGCCAACAAAATTCTTATGCTGGAGGCCCCAGAGCTGGACATACTAGTCCATATGCTTCAAAACCAAAATAAAAACTCTGATGTTTCTGTTACTTCCAGAGCCTTCCTCGCCACACTTTAATGTCTTTCACTATATTGAATTGGAAAGCAAAACTAAATGCCGAAAAATGGCAGCAATCTCTTTACTAAACAAGAGTTTTTAAGAAAAACAATTTTAAAGTTATCTGCTCTGTCATTTGTAATGCCTGTCTTCTTTTTTTGCATCCCAGAAAAGCTGTGCCAAAGAGGTCCCCAAAATTTGTCAGAGTTAACTATTTCACTAAACTTCACAAAGCTACCACTGCTGGTGATTAATCAAATTTTGCTCTAAATAGGATTAATTCGGGTGTATCTGTGAAGAAGCTTGTCAGAGTGCACGTCCCTCTTCTCATCTGTCCTCCGGTCTTTTTTTCTTGCTGAATTTAAAATGAAGCTCGAGCTATAATCTTGCATGGCAGATACTGGATCGTTCCTTTGATAAACATCTAAAATGCTAATGAATGTGGGCTGCAGTTCTGAAACAGCAAAGCAAATGATTTGACAAGAATCTGGAGGGTAAAAAAAAAAAAAAAAAAAGGAACTTTCTGACTTAAAAGAAAAACTCTTTTTGTTCACATAGAGTATTGTTTCCCCAAGAAAAATATTTCTGCTCTGCAGAAATCAGAAAAAACCCTACTACATCAAAATGCGGAAGCATGAAAAACTGATGAGCTTTCAGATTGTCCTCTTTTGCATGCAAATCATATCAGAAGTTCTCATTAGCATAAATGCATAAAGCAGCTCTAAATGCTTTTAATTTCCAATCTCAGCCAGCAGAGGAGTAATTTGTCACTGTCAGGGTGAAAATCTAAAAAGAAAAAAAAAGAGAGAAGGACTCCATGCTAAATTGGAATCATATAAATTTTTGATTTGCTAATTGACTGATGCTACAGTTCAATCAGCTGCCTTGAAGGTGTAAATAATTCAGTATACAGTCAGAAATAAAAGCATAATGTGCTTCTACTGAAGTCATATTAGCATTCAGTGCACCAGGACACACCTGACCATGTCTTTCTTCCAGATACCCTTTAGTCACGTTCTATCGCTGTGCTGGCAAGTGCACTACACCACCAAATATATATTTACTCTTCCATAGTCTAAAAATATTTAGTCTTTCTTATTAAGGAACATGATTCCAGAGATAATTTAAAATATTTTCACTCCAAATAACCTAGTAAGTCAGCTCTAAGGCTTGCAGAAATCGTGGAATACATTTGTATAACACTAATGCAATTATAAAACATAAAGAGTGCATAAATGGTAATCCAGCATTTCTATCAACTTTTAATTATCTTTTTTTCCTTAATCAACTGCTTTAAATGTCATATGCAAAGTGTATTTTTTGAAAAAATGTTTCTCATCAGTGTGCATACACTAAGGGTGTTGTAGAATCTGTATGGGTAGTTGCAATAGTTTGTGATTTACAATAGAGAAATGATATTCAGATCCTTTGTATGGTTTGTGTTAATAAAAGAAAAAAAATATTTCAAAGCTGTTGTTTAAGTAAAACCTGTTTTTAACTAACTGGTCACTTCCTTCTCACCTAGGTCAAATGTGATTTATAGCCATCACAAACTTTTGTAATGCAATTGTACTTCCAAGAACATAAACGAATAATTTACAAAAATACCTTGAATAAAAAAAACCTCTCCTCCAGAACATGTACAAGTAAAAGATCCAGTTCATAATTTACCATATGTCTTAAGTTAATTATTAATGTCTCACGGACTGGGTGTCCATGATGTGAAAATCAACTATGGCTATACTGAACCCCAAAATGATCGGTTGCCTTTGTTATGAATTCCATTTTACACAAATTCTAGCTGTACTATTTTGTTTTCATCGCACAGAAATTTATCAGACACGTACTATGCATCAACAGATCTATTTTCTATGTCTTCATCCCTCCAAACATATATTTAAACCAGGTTCCATTTAAACAATTTATATGAAGACTTTATCCTTGGCAAAGAGCTGATTTTAATTGCCAGTAGCAGTCTTGAAATGGTTTTTGCAATGGAAATCTGGGTTTCTGATAATGAAAGGCTTACACCAAATTCCCCAGTGTTTTCAACAAGGATTTAATCTGAATAAAGTCTGTAGGATTATGTTCCAAGGTGTTCATTTTGACTGAGCATTTGATTCTGCACTCAGTTAGATCAATGATGGCATTGATTCAGTCATTCACACCTTTTTCTTGTCATGAATTGCACATTTCCTTTCAAAATAGTGTTAAAATGTGAAAAACAATAGTCAAGTAGTGGGAAAACATGAAATATAATGGGCTGAATGTAAACTGTGAGTATTCAATTTCCAAACATTCAGATCCTACTTAATCTTCTAAGGAAGAAGAGTAGATCCTTTCAGTCTATATTAATTTAGAAAAAAGGAATCTGAAAATCAGTTTTATGAATATATTTGTTTATACCCGGAGTTCTGGAATACCTGACTCAAAGGCAGATCTCTATTAAAGCAAGTAGAAATCTTGGGTAAGAAAAATCTTGTGATATCAGCCTAAGTTTTCCCCCCTGGCCGAAAGACCTTTCAGTGCACACAGAAGAAGCAGACAAGCAAAGGCAGGGCAGATACCCATAGAGGTCATTTCACATAACAAAGGGTGGATAGCAGAAATTATTTCTGCAGGCCCTGCTCTTCTTTATGCAGACCCTTTCAGATTCTGGGATACTAATAAAAAGGAAGTTCTGTGGGGAAGCCTTACTAAAATATGGGTGTTTCAGCAGTGCTTGGTTCACCGTTTGAAAGACAAGCTGCTTTGTTCTGCGGGTCTGGTCCCCAGTGGGAAGAGAGAAGGGTCAGCAAGGGGAAAATGAGCTGGATCACAGGATTAAACAGTGAAGAAATGTCCTGCAGTCTCATTCAGACTGTAAGTAGACAATTAAAATTTTTTATATAAATTTCAACAATTTTTTTAAGCAGTTTTTTCAAATCACTCATATATTCTTGTATATTTGTGTTTTTAATCTCTTTTTATGTAGCTCCCTCTAGTTCTCTCGTGACTTGTACATCATTTTGGAAACAATTGTGGCAGACTTTTAGGTGCAGCTGAGGGAGAGTAATTGAGTTAAATTCAGTCTTGCTCTACCCAGTTGTTTGTATCTATACTTTAGACGTTTGTATTGAGTACAACTCCCATCTCTGGCAAAGAGTTGCAAATAATCATGATTATGGCTTTACAATGGTTTAAGACACACATTAATAGATCCACTTATCCTTTTTACATAATTAACATGAGGAGCATGAGGCGGAAGGGAAAATTTGGAAACAGATTTTGTGAGCAGGATCTCTTTACTGTTTTGGAGAGCAGAGGGACTCAGATTTAAAGTTCCTGCCTGGCCACAGGTACAGGCCCAAGAGTTAAGCAGATATTGCAGCCCTGAAGCTCCAGTGGTAGATGTAGTTGTGATGGGTCAGCATCTCAGCAGACCAGGACAGGGCTCCTGAGTGAGCATGCTGTAGCCCTGGGACCTCTCCAAAATTACACCAGTGGGACAACATGTGCTGGACCAGACTCTGCTGGTTGGTGGGTTCATCCATGTGCTTCACAAATCTCCATCTGAGCACTGACCAATACCAACAGAAAGACCTAATTTCAAACAAACAAGCAAACAAACAAACAAACAAACAAACCAGCAAAACCAAACATTTACCTCCCTTCACCCCATTTCTCAAATGAACATCATAAGTGGGTATCTTCATTTGCACTGTCACTGGTAGGTGTGAAATACTGTAACCTTCCCAATGCCGCCAAGCCCATTGCTCTCCTCCCTCCCTCTCTCCCTCTCCTGTGTTTTTTGCTCCAACTCATTGCATTCATCTTTAGATTTAAGTAAGTTCATAAATAAATAAATAAGTAAATTGGATTGCAATCCCTTTGAGCACCACAGGTTGCATCCTTCTGCCTGTTTGGAAACACAGAAAAGGCTCTGACTGCGGTGGGAAATGCCGAGTACGGTCACCAGGCACAGTGCTGCAATCCTGTCAGTACAGCACCAGGAGGGATCCCTGCTGCTGCCGCTGCTGCTGCTGCTGCTTCCCAAGGTTTGTGTGTCCACAACGGGGTCTGAGTAAGGTGTTGAACTTCAGAGCCAGGAAGGTGGCTGCTCCCAGCCCAGAGCTTGAGGTGACTATTTTTGAGAGAGGAATCTAAGCACTCTTTTTAATGCATTGCTTATCTGGCCTCAGTAAATTCCAGGGTCAAGTTGTGCTAGACGTGAAGCTCGGGGACCACTCTGGGGACATCACCAGCTGTGTGGAGCATATGTTCAGAGCTCAGGACTGATCATAGCTCATCAATGTGGATTTAGCCCCATTGTGATGACCAGACACACAAAACAGGAGCCTGATTTACCATCAGCAGAAAAGATAACCTTAACATAGCATGAATGCTTGGGGCCTGAAACATGTTATGTGATTTTATATCACCTTTTCTCTCCCATTTTGTATTTCTGATAAATTGTCTCTGTTTCAGACTGTGTAGATCCTCTCTATTTCAGACTATTCTTAGAGCCTTTTTTTCCCATACTAACATGGTTCGCTCTTGCAGAAATGTATGCAAATTAGCTTTTTATGAAAAATGGGGGCAGAAATAAAACATTATGCTGCTCTTGCAAAATAAAAAATCATTAGTGATTGCCAAAAGCAACAAAGTTGATCTTTTGGCAGCATATTGTACATAATTACAAATTTTCTATTCTATTTCAGTCCTGTGAAGAGCAGAATAGCCCTATCACAGGACACAAAATAATTCTGACCTCATGGTAACTCATTCGTGTACTTCATTCTGACCAGCTTCACAGAAGCATTGTTTCAGACAAGCCACATTTTCAGCGGAGCTTTGAGAAGGAGGGAGACAGCAAACACTTTTTCATTACTTGAAAAGTGCCAAGGATGCTATAAGCATACCTCAGGCAGATTTAATTGTAATATTAATTAACTGGTTCACTTACTCACTAATTAATCTGCTGCTCCATCTTTTTCACTCTAATGTATTTCAGAAGCAGATTCAGAGGAAATGTTAGAAAAGTTTCTTATGACAATCTCTGAACAAAAATTTGCAGAGCTATACGTACAAAAATTGCATTATCATTAGAATTGCAATCCTTAGTCTAGCCATTTGGTCTCATCATTTAAAAGCAGGAAGAGGCAGCTACTTACTGACTGGATAGTATGACTAAAAGACAATCAAAACATATGTTAAGAAACAATTAAAGTGATTATACACCAGTAAATATATGTACTAGTGATATCCATATAGCAGGTAATGCTGCCATGTCTTCAATGAGAAGCATTTCTCAACCACAGAGAAATACATGAGATATTAATATTCAGCTGCTATTACAAAAATATACAGAAAACTCCACAACTGCTGTATCCTGCACACTGCCTCATTATTCATCTCTTCAATTTTTTTCAGCTGGTGGACACAAATAACCGCATCCCTGCCTACAAAACCAACCTGCAAGAAATGCATTCCCTCAGCAGTAGCACTCCTTTTTTGTGGATTTGACATTTCTGTTATCAGAAAGAGGAGACAGCCTAGCACTGTTACTTGTTCAGTAAGGGCAAATGACACTGGAGTTTATTCTAAGGTACTCATATGCACAGATCAGGTTTAGAAGCACTTTCAGTATATTGGTTACAATTTCTCTTCCCTTGTGAAAGAGAAGCTTCCCCAAGACAGCTTTAATTTATAAGGAAATAGAAATCAAGCAAGCAAACAAACAAGTCCACATATTTTTCTTGCTACTTTGCTAGTGCAAAGATGAAGAGCTTCCAAAGTAGGAGCAGGTAGAAAAGGGCATATTCAGACCTCCTGCTCTAGGCTTTGGTAGGTCCATTACTGCTGAGATAACAAAAGCACTGAGACAAGGCTTACACATGGTGCAGCATGATTAAGGTGCCACTGGTTGTGATTCTAGACACTAAGTGCAAACACCTTTTATCACCTCTTGGGACTCATGACCTGTTAAAAAGAAAGACCAAAGAGCCTAAATGACTTTCCTAAGACCACACAGCAAACCTGAGGCAAAATAGGAAGCAAGTCAATGTCTTCAAGCACAGGGAGACACTTAGCACTGAGACACATTTTCTGTCTTCAAAATGTTTTTAGAGGTAGGAAGAATAAATAGCATACACAGAGGAAATGATGGCATAAGGTAATGTAATGGATTCTTGACAAAGTCTTGGGAGTGCAGAGTTTTATCATGGCTTCAGGACAGTAAGGACAAACTATTTCCCAAGCCGTGATGTATTTCTTCCCCAATGCATTACTTAGATTAAGAGACAAAATGCATCCCGTTAATATGCATTGTTAAAGTATTTCACAGGGATAGTCCAGTGTTTTGGCTCAGCTCATACTCTAAGGGATCATTCAAGCTTATAGCTCCAACATGAGGAGGAAATCAGTGCTCATTCTTCAAGAGGACTGCCTCTGAGACTGCAATAAAGTTAAAGCACTTAACCTTATCTTTTTGCTGGAAAATTTCCCCTTATCAAAATTGAAGAAAAAGTATTTGTTTTGCAGATAACGTTGTTAACTTTATTAAACTTGAGGTACTAACCATCTTTCAATGGACAATATGAAACAGCCAGTGGTTCAGTAGGAAATATGAAACAGCCCTTGATTCAATTTATACTTGTAAACAGGAGAAATTACCACAATCAATAACACACTGAATGGAACAGGCTGAAATTGGTCTGAAATATGTCAATGAACACATGTGTAAGACTATTTGTTGTTGAATGACAACCTCATTCCACCATATTCGTACAGCAAGACATGAAGTCACTATCACACGTATCCTTACAATCACATGTGAATAAAAAGGAAAATAATTCTTAAATTTGACAAATCATTGAACCAAAGAGACAAAGGGAAAGCATTGCAACAGTAATCATAACTTACATTTTGCCCCAGTTCTTTCTTTGTATACTGGCTCAGATTTCTTTGGTGTTATCAGCCTGCCAAAACTGATACACTTCCTCCAAAGCTTGGCCAAGTAGAACATTTCATTTTCCATTAGAAGTCTGCCTGGAAAAAGTGTACTTTTGCTATCTAAATTGTTAATGTACGTTGCAAGTAACTGGTCCAGTAGTCAGAAGAATAAAACACTGTCCATTTTAAGGTAAGAAAATGCTTTTGAAAAAGCTGCAAGTTGTTATTTGAAATTGCACTTAAAATTAAATGCATTTACACCAATTGTTTTTGAGAGTCCTTTCTCCAAATGATGACTTAGTTTCTTGCAGATATTAGCAAAAAAGCAGAACGAAGCTTCTATTTTGTTTGTAGCAGCCTTTCAGGGAAGTCTGAAATGGTAAATGCTTGAGGTAATTTGTTGTTCTGCTCTGTCTCAGCAGTTAAATCCTTTCAATAAAGTAAACATTTCATTGACTATAAATTGACTTTTTTCTAAGCAAAGTGGTAAGTTTCTATTTGTATCACTTTTGTTCTCAGACCCTATTTATAGAAGAACAATTTTGTTTCAGTTTCTAGGTCTCCCAAACTGAGATTTTCAGTAATTTATGTAGACTTTGGCAATACTGAGCCTCCTGCAATGTCTTTTGTTCACTAGGGAAAGCAAACAAGAAGGACATTAACCCAGAGAACTGAGCAGTAATTCAGCATGCACCAGCATATCACTCTCTCTTTATCGTGTAGTACCCAGTATATAAAGAAATTTTTCAGAAAACACGAGCTTGAAAATATATGATTATCTGCAAATTGCTGGAAATTTCCTTGCTTTTTGGATTAAGAATTCACCCCACATTTCTCCACTTAATAACTGCTTCATTTTAAACACAGTCTACTTTTATTTTTGTATATTTTTAGCAAATGCAGTGGCAGGTTTTCTTGTGAGGCAGTAGCAACCCCGTCTCAAACTGCCAGTGAAATCCTGCTTCACCTCTATGGAATAAGAGGGATACAGTGTGTGTGAGAGGCAGCTCTCATAAGAATTGTATCTGGCCTGGTACAAGCCAGTATTGCTTTCTGGGCAGGAGAGTCTTGAAATGTTAAAAAATAGCCCTTTGATTCAGCCAGGGCATTTTCATCTCTTTTCAATCACGCTATGAACATCTTTTGCTCACTGAAAAATGTATTCCAAGGCACTGGAAACAGATTAGCTATTGAAGTCTGAGTGAAGTGGTATTTGCCACCATCTGGTTGTGGACCCTAAAGAGAAGCTATCGATCGGTCTGCTTGCTATTTAAGTGGTAGCCATATCCACACTGACGTCTCAATTAAGGAAAAAAATAAAAGGCATTTAATTGGAAAGACAAGTTCACACATTTCCAAATTTTATGGCAGGCCCATATGAAACCAAAAATAATAATATTAAAAAAAACCAAAAAAACACCACAGGAACAAAACCAAAAAAACAAAGCAAACAAAAAAATCTCACAGGAACAAAAAACACTGAAAAGAATTGAAAAAATTGTTGTGTCAAAACTGGTTTTTTTTCAAATTGGCACAGACATTACCATATTTTACTGAATGAAATTATGAACTATCCTGGAGGGGACGGGGGAGACAATCAAAATATTAAATTATTTTTCTTATATAAAGAGGTAAAAAAAAAGCACATGGACTCCAAAATGGCACCTTTCCAGGAACCTGATGAGAAATCTGTTATCTTTTGAGAGAGAAATTAAGTTTTGTAGGTTTCTAAAATACACAATGATAGGCTTAAATACTGCTAGCATTTTTGACATCTTTTTTCTCCGTATTTTGGAGAGCTCTTGTTGTCCTAGTTTAAAAAGCAACCTATATTTGCTAGACCTGAATGTATCAACTGCAGTGAAGTCATAACTCCTTTCTAATCTTATTCAGGATCATTGATTGCTTTCACTTCTAGCACAAATAACTACCTTTCTCTAAAGTAACCAATGCCCAGCTAGTCAGAACCCTTTATCCTTGTACAGACCAGATAAAATTACATTTTTGTAACTTTATTTTTAGCAACTTTATTTTTAGCCATTTTCCTACAAAAGTGTGTGATGCTGTAATTCTCATGAGCCTGAGGTGTGTGGTTGCCTGAAGTCTTAAGACTGTAGCAAAATATTAGTCCCATATTATGGCTATAAGAATTAACACTTAACATATTCAAATAATTTTATTTTTAATTTACTCGATCTGTTGTAAGATTAAACAAAAAATTTCCTTGAAGCCCACTAGTATTATAAACAGTAAAGGGATTAAAATGTCATCAGAGCTTCAGTTTGAGTTTCATTCCACCAGTGCAAGATAATGTCCTTTGAACTCTAAATATAATAATGAAATTTAAATTAATATCTTTCATGTATTTTTGATTGCCAGTAGATAGAATGGCCTTTTCTCTTCACCCTCCAAACTGCAGCAGCTTTTTTGTCCACATGCATCAGTGGTAAATCAGTAGTTACTAGGTGTCAAAAGGTGAACTGTAGTTGCCATATTTTAGTACAGATAGGTAAGATTATACTGAAAAAGACCAAGCAGGTTTCTATTCTTCTCACGTGTGTATTAATATGGGAAATATTGGGAAATACTTTATATTCCACAGCAATGAACTATCAGAATACGAAAAATGAAATAAAAATCCTTATTTCCTTACACACTGAGTTAAATAGCTGTTTTTCCCAAGGCAACCATCAAAAATTTCTGGCACTGGATTACCAACAAAATAATATCTAAACAAAGAAATGACACTTGTTCAGCTGAGAAAAGGAAAACATTAAAAGGAAGTGTAGAAAATATATCCTCTGTTCTGAATTACTAAGTTACTGCATAGATGTGTGTATATTATCAGAGAATTATATGCTTTTCAAGGATCCTTTCCTAACAAAATGGGCATCACTCCGGGGAGGGGGTGTGGGGTGGGGTGTGAAAAAGCACAATTTCCAAAGAGGCTTTTTTTGCCCAAAGGCTTTGTCTAAAGACATGCAACAAACGCGTGTTATTAAATAAGGATGTGGTTCAAGTCCCCACTCGACTCCTAGGGTGGGGTGTACTGCAGGATGTGCTGGAGTCGGCATATCTCCAAAGGGATGTAGGACAGCAAAGGGCGATGTTTGGGAATTGACCGGCACTGCCATCACGCCCTAGAAATAGCTCATCACCTGCCTCCTGTGCTCGGGCAGCTCCGTGGGCTGCCCTGCTCCAGGCTCCACCTGCCCCAGCCCTGCCTGAGCAAGGGGCCAGCAAGCAGGGAGACAGAAAAGTGGCTGAAGGGTGCTAGATATTCAGTCTCACCTTACAGCATGTGAGGCATCCCTTGCGGTGGACAAGAGCTGTGGGATAGCTCTGCTTTCCTTTCTGTGCATCAGCCAACAGAGCTGAGATTAAAGAAGAAACTGGAGTGTAAGCATGGCTCTGAATTACAGTCTCTTCTCTAAACCACTCACAAGACGTCACGGCTATATGCCTCTTTCAAACCTGGACTAAAAATTGTATGTTGCAGTCTAATCACCCATTTGAAATCTGGCATCTTCGTCCATAACCTGCAATTTGTCACCTGGTTTTGGATTTGTACATATAGTATCTGTCAGCAATGTGCCATGGAATGTTGGGAAAAATCCTTAAGGTTTTATATCCACAGCTTCAGTGTGAATTACTAAACTGTCTCCTGTGTACTTGAGGAAGCTGGATGTGCAGAATTTGTATTCTTAGTGAGACTGATTGAACTAATTGAACCAGTAAAATTCAACAAGACAGATTTTTTTAAAAAAATTATATGTATTTGTTTACATAGCAGTGGTCTAAGGAACTAACTGATAAATGAATAAAAAAACCTGCTGATTCTCCAAACTTGCAATCTCTGTACTCATCACCAGAAGATCTCTCATCCCAAGACAGTAAATTTCTGGTATTGTCCTTCTTGAGGCACTCAAAGATTTTACCTTAGGACAGTTCATCAACAAGAGCTGCCCATTTTACTTACCAGAACATATCTGACAGACCAACCCTTAAATGCAGCAAAGAGAAGAGAATAAGCCCATCATGAAACTGACACAGATTTATTTACATCCTTCCTAATGGTGATTTAGAACATCTACCTCTTAAGAGCATATTCAGGCCACTAGCTTTTGATGAACAGTGAAGTAACTACTCCTCCATTTTCTCATAAAAGCTGTTTTTCTGTGTATAGGAGACACAAATATTTACCACAGCAAGTGTCTGAGATGGGTGTCCCAAAAAAGCACACTGTCTAGCAAACAAGGAATTTTTCTTGCTTCCTAGTCAAAGGAAGATGACTTACTGCATTGAGCCTGACATGGAGGAAGAAGCTCCTATTTGGCCAGAAGGCAGCATCCTCTTTCCTGAGATTTCCTATCAGCTGGTTTACGTGGCCTCCTAGTGAAGGTCTGGCACGTTTGTCCCTTGTGTTTAGGTGTCACGCCAGGAGCAGCAGCTGCTGTAATACTGGGTGGTACAGTTTCATATTTGGATCCAGGTGGTGATAAGGACCTGGTTCAATCCAGGCAGTATATTGTTTTCCTGCTGTGGAAGCTGCAGCCTCAATAGGCCACTGTAGAACAAAAATGCAACCAATATCTTACAAGTAACCTAAACCTCAGCTTCCCATAAAAACACACAACTCATGCCAGAAGCAAGAATCACTGTAGCATTCTCATATAAACTGATTTTACCGGGGCAAATACTTTCTAAAAGAGAACTGTCAAGGAATATTATCCATTTTAGATGTTGCACTCTTTTTTTCATTAGTCTCAAATTCACAGATGTTATACTACATTATGCAATTGCATAATGTGTGTGTGTCTCAAAAGAATAAAGTAAATTCATGGCTCTACATTAATCAAATGGGTGTGATCTATAGGATTTGGGCTTCAATGGGTTCTAAGAAATCATACACAAAAACAAATGAGGCATAGATACTTAAAGAGTTCAGAATGTACATAAATAAAAATTATCTCTGAATGCAGTTTCAATGTTCTCCCAAATGGAAAAACTGAAGAAATGGAATTACTAAAAAAAGCAAAATGTCTCATACTTGATTTTTACAGGTTTGGGTCATTGGCCATCAGCCTTTTGGGTCTTACTTAAATTGTCCACATGTTTTTTGTTACAATATTTTTTTAAAGCTGAATTTTTTTTTTAAAAACAAATTAAGAAAATAGTAATGAAAAACCCAAACCAAGACAAAGTTTACATGGGAAAATAAAGAAAACCTATTGTTGCCAGTATTTTTTCTGTCTAGGTTAGGTTTTCTGAGCAAGAGCAGAGATAAAAATCCCATAAGAGTGAACAGTGTTGCAATGAACAATGTTACACTGAATACAGGGGTATGAGAACAGCAACTGAGGACCTTTGTCTTGGTTAACATCTTGAACAAATGCTTCATACACAAGGCTACCAGCCGCCCTATAGCCAATGTCTTCTGCTGAGAAATTTTCTGTGAGTCTGAGTTCAGACAAGCACAGAGTAGGAAAAGTCTTGAAGAATCAAAATTTAATGGGAAAAAGCCATTGTTTCCTGCCCAGTTCTATTCCTTAGCTGATGGTCACTGAATATAGAAAAAGAAAATGAAATCTGAAGCCCTGACATAGTTTCCTAAAATTTACTCAGTTAAAAATTTAGAAAACTTAAAGTATTTGTCATTCATAGTATCATTCAACATTAAGTTTCCAATAAGCTTCATGTGTAAAATACCCAGACCTCTCATCTGATCTAGGACAACATTCCATATTTAATATTGTGTCCCATTTCTAAAAGTGCTCAGAGGATGAGTTGCAGGTCTGAACCTGGAAAACAAAGAATAAAACCCTAATTCCTTAAGACATCATATACCTGTAGCATTCTCTATCTAATGTTATACAATACAGAAAATATTTTAAAATGCAGCATATTTTCCCTGTTGCAATCAGAGCAGTATACGCTTTAAATATTACTGCCTCATACTTAATGCATGAGTGATTTTTCCTCAGGAAAAAAAAAAAAAAAAAAAAAAAAAAAAAAAAAAAGACTCACCCAAAAGTTTTATTTTTGCAGACTGTCCTTTTGTTTCAGTGGAACAAAACATACCTAGTGTTTTGCTCTGTGCTCCCTACAGCTCATCATGTGATTAGTCCTTCTAGACAAACACGATTGTTTCTCCACTTCTATAATTGATTCTGATGTGCAGGTCTGGACATTGCTTCTGTGTTGTGCCACTTTGATTCGCCTATTTAATTGAAAATGTGTTGTGTTCATGGAACATCAGAGGGAGTGCATAATCCTTGACACAAGTCTGCTGAAGCAACTTTAAGCCACAAGATGGCAATAGTGTTTACATTTTTTATTAGCACTGAGCTTATGCTCTCTGATAACATACACTTCGGTTTATGCTAAAATAAAGTAATTGGGATTCCAGTCTAGAGGGGAAACTTTAAATCTAAAATCACATATGCAAAGTTTTAGCCGTGACTTTCACCAGCAGGCGTGTGGTGAGTTGCACCGAGGAAGCCATCCCACCACCTCTGTCAGTCACCTTTCTCAAGCCAAAGGAAGGTACAGTGACACTCTGGAACAGAGAAGCATCAGTTGGGTCATCACAGGACAGCTTGGGTGCAAGGAGCACAGTTCATGCCCTGTGGACTACAGCTGAGCTGTCACCAATCTGCAGGCCTGCTGGCACTGTGCTTTCCCATGCAGATGGGTTCTGTGCACTGGGTGCACCCACCAAGCACCAAGCACCCACCAAGCTGTACCTCATGGCTTTTGCTGGGTACACAAACACCAGATGCCTCACAGAAAACTAAGCCCCAAGAAACCCTGGAAGAAATTCTGTGGTGGGGTACAACAAGCCTCCATGTCGTCCCTGGTCACCTCACTGGATCCACAACCTCTTCCACTCCTTCTCCCAGGCTTGGGCAACACAACACCAACAGTCTCTCACACACTGGCTCCTAGCTTGGGCTGCTTCACATCCAATTTTTAAATAAGTTTTTCAGAAAGAGGCTCGTTTCTTCAATGGCATCCTAATATATGTACTTAACCACCTCTGAAAATGTAATCCTCCATGTCCTTTACATTTTCTGGGAAACTATTTTGTCAGCAGACTTTCTGTACTAAGCCACTTGCCTCACTCTCTTTAGATACAATCTAAAGCCTACTGAAGGAAACAGAATCACTACCTAATTTCAGCAGTATTTGAAACTCCTGGCATTTAGTTTCCTCCCAGTGCCATTACTGCCAGGCCATCCTTATTCCATAATGATTTTTTATATACATACTTATTAAAACACATAATAAAAATAATTCTTTTTTTAAAAATAGTATCAGAGTAAATATAGGATCATCAAATCAACCTCCTAACCCTGCAATGGTAACTTCATTACATCCTTCAACAAGGAGTTTAGGAGTCAGTTTATTTAATGATGTGCTTCAATTTGAAGTATAATATATTAAGCCAGGGAATATTTGTTCTTATTTTTTTCATAAAATAACCTAAACACTAGACAGAAATTAGTAATGCAATATATAAACACTAGAACATGACAAGCAGCTTCACAATAATCAGCTCTGAAGAACATAATCTTGTCTGTTTTATTATAATTTCAAATATAGCGAGTAGTGACTTCAGACTGAGGATGAACCCACAGAGCAACATAGGACCATGGAAACCCTTCACAGAAGAGAGTGAAGGGAAGAAAATGAGGTCTTAAGGAAGAAGGTCTAGTTCAATTTTGGCCATTAGAAGATTAAATCAGAAAGGTAAACTCACAAAAATGTATGAGCAAGTCTCCATACAATACTGGGAAGCAGGATGGGAGCAGAGAGGGAAGGTGAAACACTGCGAGTTGTTTTGTGGAACAATAAATTATTGATCCCAAGGCAAAAATGGCAAAGAGGAGCATCTCAACAGCTGCTTAGGCTCTGGGTCAGAAAGACATCTTTATTTGATCATTTAAGCACGTGAGCATATGATTCATTTGTGCCCTGAACAAAAAGTGTTTCCAACCAATTTCCTGAATAGATACCTAAATAGATATTGAGAGGTAAGAGATGAGACAGTACAAGACTGAGCCGTGAAAACAAAGGGAAGGTATGTATTCAAGGCAGTTACCATAATGCTGAAATCCAAAGAGAAATGAAGGGAGATGGATGTAGCATTTGCCTACAGGGATGGCGTTACTTAAGTACAACCTGTTTTAACACAATAGAAAAGGCCTCGAGAAGGACTTTAAAGGATTAAGATAAGAACAAAGGGGAGCCACAGCTAAAGGAAATGTTCCATGGGGAGCCACAGCTAAAGGAAATGTTCCATAGGGAATTGGGAACAGTGTCAGGGAACATACTATTTATGTCATGAACTGATAGGTTTTGATGGTAGCAAGTAGACAAAAAAGAGGGTGAGAGGAAACAGAGGGCATTGGAAAAGAGGCTGTTGTTTGGTTGGTCTGGGGAAAGGGAGTTTAAAGGATACTGTGCATCTCAGCTGACAGCCTGTGATTTTAATTTGGTCCATGAGTGTTTCAGTTTGGATCACTTTTGTCGGAGAAAGAGGAGCATGGTGCCACTCTGTGATGGTTCTCCCACAAAAGGCAATACTTTGTCCTGTGCCAGCTGCTGTCAAAACTGGTGATGCTGAGGGACAATGATCAGTGCTGGAGATTGAGCTCCCAAACAGCTATTGCCTCTGGTTTCCTATGGACAAGCCTTGTTCCATACGTGGTACACCAGCTTGCTCTCCTGCTGCCCTCCTTCATTCTCTCAAGTGTGGTCCTGTGAGGCAAAGATTCAGTGAAGTTCAGAATGAATTGACTTATAGCTTAAGCATGATGGTGCATTAAGTGTATTCACCAGAAACCTTCTGGTTTCCTGATGGAGGTGCTGGATGAGCTCTACAGGGCCCGCCTGCATATACTCAGTCAAAGGCAGCTGGCATTTTGCCTCAGTACAGATTGTAGAATCCATCTACATGAAAGAAAGATTTCAGTATCTCACTCTAAGCCTGAAGAATCAAGACTGGATTTGCAATCCTATTTCTCACCCCAGCTACTTCAGTGACCTATGGTAGCACATTTTACACCACAGCTTTCAAAATAACTGGTAATCTTGCTGCCACACAGCCTGATCTTCAGGCATGCTCAGCTCCAATTGCCATCTTAAAAATTAAAGGCTATATTTGAATATGCTGCTATTTCCTCTGGCCCAATATTCCTGTTTGTAATAAGGAGTTAGCTTATTTCCCAAGAATGCCTAGAATTTAATTACATAATGTCTGTAAAGCAATTGGAAGAAAAGCACTATATAAGTGTTAAGCATTATAATTGTATTAAATGTGTATGACCAGTATTGTAGGGAAGGGATGTGATTATCTAATAAGCAATGACCTCTCATCACCAGCAATAAAAGACTTTGCAAAGACCACAATGTTCCGCTAGCAGAGGCTGAATTAAATGTCTAGATATCAAGAAGTGCTTTTTAAGTTTGCATTGCACAGAAGGTTAAAAGAATTTCTGTTAAAAAAATGTACTGCCCAATCATAATATTCTCAGTACTAATGGTTTTCCAAATGATGGTACAGATATTAACTGGAAGAGCTAATTTGAGACTATCTTCTGTCACCAGTGCAGCTTCAGATGAGTGAATTTTAATCTGACCCTCAAGAGTCAGTCTAGCCGAATAATAACAATGAAAAATGCATGAGAATAGCAATTTCAGCATGGCTATTTCACAGACAAGCTTATTTTATGCATCACTAGCAAATAAATCAAGAAATTGGATGGACTTTCTGAATGTCTTTCACTGTTTTAAGTAAATCTATCTGGCCAGTGTAACCATCAGTTCCAAAGATTGGAGAGTAAACAGAGGAGGAATATTGATTGATTGCTTTATTTGGAATGGAATTCCTAACACCACTTTTGCCAGGAATTTAGCTTATAGGGGTGAAGCTTGCTATCTTGTTGCTGAAACTGTACCATAAGATATCCTAATTGCTAGCATTTGGATTTCACCGATTTTCTAAACAGAAATTACATCTTGAAAAACCCTTGTGCAAGCTTTTCATAAATACCATAGAATAGCAACTGACTGGAGCAACAAGTTGTTATACAGCTCTGTGGAAGGGGCTAATGAAGTGTTTTTAAAAGGCTTCTACAAAGTACACTATAATATGACCTGATTTGTAACAACAGGAATTACACATTATCACAGAAAAATAAACAAGTTAGTTCAAGTTCAGGTGCCAAAAAAAAAAAAAAGTCAGCACATTCTGGCACAATGCTGTGGTCAGTTATTTTTGCTCTAAAAGTTTCCCACTGAGAACATAAAGTGTGCTACTATAAGACAAACAAACATAAATATTGGGATTGGTGTGTCATTTATCTAGTACTAATATTAGGTGCTCAGGTTTAAATTTCAGACCAAGTCCTTGTACATATTTCATGTGATTTGGAAGACGGCCCAGACCTTTGTGTTAACACAAAACAGAAAAGTTTTTGTATCAGTGCTGACCAGTGGATTCAAGTGGAGTTCAGACAATCAAAATTTCATTAAAACCATCAAACCCTAAACAGTAGCTGACTAAAACAACAGAACATACTTTTTTTTTAAAAGGAAGTTTGACGTATTTTACTTGAGGAGTGTTCACTTTTCCTATATAAGAACTGATGGAACTTCAGGATATTATTCTTTAACATGAACTGCTGTATATATTTCCATATCTGAAAAATCTGTGTAATCAGATGGTTTTTAAATTGATTTTCAGTGAAATTCTCATGCATGCCATATGTATTCAGCTCATAAGGATTCCCCTTCTATTGAATGAGGCATTGTAATTGTTCTATTAAACACAATGAGTTAGATACTTGATGTGTTATTATACCTTAACAGATGCACAGGAAATGACTTCAGGGTGTTATGTGTGGCACTGAATGGTGGGGACTGAAGATTATGTCTGAGAAGTCTTAAACAAAAGGCTTGTTTCATTAAGTCTATCTTGTGTGGGTCTCCATTCCTACGGGCAGTTTAAAGTGATATTAGAATTATAAAGAAAATTACATACAGCTGATGTACTTCAAATTGCAATGCTGAGACCAAAACTAAGCAAATGTTAATGAAACTGTTCCTTTCCAAATCTTCAGCAGGAAGGTGATATGAAGCTCTTCCAGGTTTCATTTCCAATACCTTTCTCTCCCTGCCTGATATTTGCAGACTGAAACAGATGAGAGAGAAATCCTTATCTGCTATTTGAGATAACTGAGACCGTTGCTTTCTGTGGAACTTCCTCTGTAGAACCAAAATTGTTGCGTGATAACCAGGAACCCACCTGGAGAATGGATCTAACAAGAGAGTGGTTGAAGTAAATATCCAACGAGAGTTGACAAAAAGCTGTCTTTAAAGGCAACAATAACATATATAATAATATATAATAACATATATAGAAAGAGAAATTTGTCTTTAAAGACACATAACTAAACCTAATTATATAGTGTTTCTATTGCAGATGCAGATATTCAGGAATCAAGGTGCATAGGTTCAGGAAAAAAAAGCCAGAATAAAATTCCATGAAACTCATAGCCATGTTTATACTACTAAGATGTTTCTCAGTGAAAAGATAAATTTCTATGCCATAGGTTCATACCACATGGTTAACACCACTTTCATCTGAAAGACTGGGTCAATATAAGATTTGCACTCCACAGAGTAGAGAAAAGGATCAAGCCTGAATACAAAAATCCTCTATGAAAATAGCTGTCCCAGGGAAACTTGCTGATAACCTACTTCGAATTCTTTAGGGCTGATGCAATTCAGAAGCATACCTGCATTTTGTCTGAGTTAACATCTATTTTCAAACAGTACTATGGCATGTAAGCCAGGGTGACTGCCATCAACAGGAAGATCCACAGCATTCTAAAGGATGTCTTGGAAAGCCACAGGGAAGATAAATATAGAGATGCAACACTAGATTCTGGTCCAATGGAACCAAAGCTTGAGCCTCACCGCTTTCAGTGGTATCATTTAAAAGACTTTCAGAGCAAGCATATTCAACATAATAAAACTTCAGTCCCCCATCAGGAGGAATGGTTGCAATGTTATCCTTTCAATACCTCTCATTTTGGAAAAGGTGACAGTATGAAAACTATGTAAAAAAATCTCAATAAAAAATGAAAGCATATATAAACAGAAAGTGGTGTTTAACAGATACTTTCCAGCAAGTTTAATGGGAGGACAAGAATTTTTGAAAATTGGAGGAAGAGTCTGGGAGAAAGAAGGTCACGCGATACTACAAAATAATTGTGTATTTGTGCACTAACCAAAGCACAAATGATGAATCTGGTAGAAAACAGAAAAAGGAAAGAAATAAAATACTGAATCTCTTTGAAGAAAATAAAAAGCCTTGCTCTCAAGTAGGTTCTTTTGCCATTTCAAACATGTTCAAATAAAAAAAAAGGTATACTCTGTAAAGGAGATTATTATTCATGCAAGGTTAAACAGTGATCCCTTTAAACACCTGTGCACCCTGCGTGGTAAAACACAGACAGGACAAACACCTTACTGCTAGCATGAATGCACAGGCAGGAGAACTACTCATACATATTTTGTGTGTGCAAAATATCAGGGCAAAGCTGCAAGGAACCTGAATATTTTGTAATGAATCTAGCAGAGCCTGGCAACAGCTGGCCAGAGACTGACTTGTATGAACTACTATTACTGCTAGTTAGTTCCTGAAAATTCATTTTTTAAGTAATTCAACCATGTTGCCCAGCACTGGGATTTATCATACCATGGCAGTGTGCATCAGACTTGCTCTTTATGACAAGCTTGTTTCAGCTAGTGTCTCTGTGTATGTAACCAAGGAACTCCATTGGGTTACAAAGAATTGGGATTTCATGCCTGTGGCTAGCAGCCTGAACTAGTATAAGCCAAAGAAAATGAGAATAGTTAAGAGGCTTAGTACAGAAGGACGTTTACAGAACCACAGGCTTCACTTACACAAATATATAAGCAGAAGAAAAAAATCAGCAAATTTCATCAGACAGTGTTGCCTAATGCTGTAAGCTTTTCAAAACATGACAAAACAAGCAAACAAAATGCTTAGATACATAGAAAAAGCTAAAAATGCCACTAAGCCATAAATGCCTAAACAATTAAGTTCTTTCTTCACAAGACTCTCCAGCATAATAACAGAAATGTCAGGTGATCTTAGTGTCTTGACATGGTACCTGAACCAGCCATAGGCTAGAAAATCATAGCCTGTTAGACCTGTATCTTAAACTCTCTGGCACTAACTGCCAACCATAGAGCAGATGAAAAATGTCACATGGTGGGACAACCATGCAGCCTTTCACAGCATTGCACCATAACCAAAGGGAAAGAGCGGTTCTAAAATCAGTACAGGCACAACCCTTGGAGTCACCAGAACTATACCTGGGAAAGTATAAAGAACCACAATAACCCTGTGTATGGGGAAAGCTTAAACACCAAACATGGCTGGATAAAGAGATATTCTAACTCGAGGCTAAGAAAAGCATTGGCCTCAGTGCTGCTCAATTTTAACTTGGAGGGAAAAATTATGCAGATTTAAGGGAGGCCCAGGAAATGACTGCAAGAACCTTATGTTTTCCTTGTATGTGTGTCCACACGTGCATATACATTAACAGGCGACTGTGCTGAGGTAAGAAGAGAGAAAATTCCAAAGAACTCATTAACAGATAGTTTGTTTACTTTGTTGGTTGTGAATGGATCTTCACTCCACTGAGTTCCTTAAACCAGGACACTCCAATTGCTAAGTCATGAAGTCCTTGCTTCTCCCAAACTCTGGTTTTTGTTAGTAGGATTTTTTATTAAGAAGGATTAAAATATTTAAGTTGGAGTCAGTACAATTCCTGGCAAGATAAACAGCAAAAAGTTCTTGGTGTTAAAATCCCCCATGGTCCAAAGAAAGAAACTTCTCTCTTTTCTGTGCCTCTGACAAAGGTAAGTACTTGGAAAATGACCAATTTGCTTTTTCTTACCCTATAGTGTATACTTAGTTTATGACTATCTGTTGATAAGCTTCTTCTCTAATACATATCCATGTGGACAGGGAACAATAAGATAATAAAATGGGAGCAAGGAGGAAGGAGGATCAAAATATAAATCTAGATGGACGTAGCATCAACACTTTCTTAAACATTAGGCGTGTGGCAAAGAGATAACTCTTAATAACTTAATAACTTAGTACTTTTTCAAACTGCTCTTTGGCCTCTCTGACTGGGGGAGAAGATGCTTGTGCTAGCTGAGGAAAGGCATAAGCCAGAATTTCTCCTTGGTAAGGAGCCAGGCCCTCTGGCTAACTTTAATTTAAAGTTGCTGTAAACACTCTGCCAGTGCATTTATGAAGGACACTTGGACTGCTGGTGGAACAAGTGCCCTGTGCAGTTCACAGAAACACTTGATTTGAAGCAATGTACATTGGTGGCTGAACACATGGACCGGTACAGTAATTTCTGTCCTTCCTTTAGGGCATTTACAAAAGAAGCTGCCTTATTCAGTGCAGATGGTTTATTGCAGAGCAACATTCTTTGTTAAACTGCGACAGGGAAATAATAAATGTGGAGTATTTATTATTTCCCACTTATTACTGAATCTTTAAATTGAAGGTAAATTTATCTCAGTAAATTACAAATCTACGCCATCATAATCTGGTTATCATACACCCTCTTTACATCTGATGGAGAGAAAGAAATGTTGTAAAGAGCAAATAATTTCACCTGATTTGAAATTTTGCTTTCAAAGGGTCATATTTTAGAAATGTCTTTTTTTTTCTATTGGCTGTGAAAGTATCCAGATGTTCTGCATAAAAGCAAACCAACATTGTTATTTGTGTGAGAATTCACTTTTAAATTTTTTGTGAATGTTGATACCTGACCTACATCTTGTATCTGTCAAGCCAGGACTTTGAAGAAAACTTGAGCGATCTGTTAGTATTTTGACTTTAATGATGAAGATTTTTTTAACTAACATGTTTCTTTTTACTGGGCATTTTCTGCTCTTTATGCACTGTTTAAACACATCTAACAAATCTAGAATGGAGGGCAGGTATTAAGACATGAACTTTAGAAATATTTCCAATATTTGGAAATATTATCTCCAAATCAGCTAAATTATCTATTAATTAGTAAAGTATATACCATAAGCATGGTTTCATAATAAACAGCTTTATTTTTAAATTGGTAAAGAACAGCTTCATTTTGAACTTCTAGCACAGAATAATTAAAATAATAATAATTATCTTTATTGAGAGTTGTGTGTATATATCATACAGGTTCAAAAGATAATACATCATATTTCATTACTGTCAAAACAATATTTTTCTTGACTTTGTCCAAATACATTCCAGTCCTAACAAATCAGCATATCATAAGGTTTACTACTCCAATTAACAAGAGAAGGTGGTTTCTGGCAAGGGTAAATAATCTGTATTCTATTTATCTCACAGTCCCTAAAGGTATTAGTTTGGTGAAAAAAAATTTAGTTTTTTGTCTCCCTGAAGTCCAGTCTTCTCTTAATAACTCTCATAAAACAACTAAACCCACAACCTTTACACAGAAAGGGATCCCACCCAGGAAGAAACACATCCTGCAGGAACAATAGCATGTGTTCATGCATATAAATAAGACAGTGGAGTTAAGACTCTGTGGAGCATTCTGACTTACATTTTCACACTCTTGAGTGCTTTGATCTACTACCTTTTAATGTAGATGTTTGCTAATATAATTAGGGAAAAGCCATAAACAATTTCACCAAACACAGAAGCTCAAAGATTTCTTTTCAGGATCTTACAGTGAGCCTATCACTGTGATAGCTTATGCAATGAGAGAGATTTAACTCAGACATGGAAATTATTTGCCTGTCTGCATCTGATTCATCTTTGCTGTCCCAGGTAATTTTTATTTAACTTTCTGCCAGCCCTCCCACTGCAAATGCTGTAGTGGAAACTTAAGAAAGGTACTCTGAATAAATTAAAGAAGGGTAAAGCTGTTCAGCTTCGATCAGTTGTACACTGAATTTTCCAATACTATCCACAATTGAGCAATGGAAGACTGCACTTTTAGGTAAAGGAAGAAACTTTTTGGCAAAGAAGCCTGGATATTTACAGAGTCTCACAATGTGTGGCTATTTATACAGGGCAAAGAAGGAATAAATGAAGCTTTAACTCGACCTACAAATGATGTTATAAAATACATAACAGAAGACAAAACCCAGAAGAGGGTTTATACTGTTTAGAAATGGAGTAGAGAAGGCATTCAACAGAAAAGTGGACCTAGAGACTGCATGTATTCCAATAAACTGAAGTGTAGGACCAGAGTTTGCGTACTCCCATGAAAACATTCTGTGTATAATTTTTAGCAGACGGTATCACGGTTGTGGCTGAGCCTCATACCATATTCCCAGACAGGGCTCTTGCCTGAACTGCTGGATAGTTTGGACTAGGAAGTGATCCAGTAAGCAGCATGGATGAAAGCATCTGGTTTGGAGCAGGAGGAGGGAGTTTGGCTGGGCAGAGGTAAGTCAGGACATGCACTTGCCCTGAGGGCCAGGAGCAGACTCTGCTCCCCGCTGTTTATTAGTTAGTACAGGTGTGGCCACAAATGTCCACAGGGGAATGGTATTTTTGCATTCCTGTATAAAAATATGCTTTTACCCTACAAATCATAGGTACCCTATGCTAAAGGGCTTGTTTGTTGAAGGTGGGAAGGATGGAAACTCTATCATCTTTTATGGAAAAAGTCATACCCTTTACAATTATTGTTCCAATCTCAGCAAGCAAACAAGACTTTTAAATTCGTCTACCAGAAGACAAGGGAGGGAAGAAAGGGGAAATCTTCCCTCTTGTTATCAGAATTATTCTGTGGTCCATACTGAGCAATTTCACTGTGTTTCCTATATGAATATGAATTCTCCGTGGTCTGAGCACTGAAGATCTGATTAGCAAACCTCATGAAGGTGTCCACAGTTTAATACAAATGACACTTATTTGCCTACAGCCATCTTTTTAGTAAGTGAAATAACTTAATGAATAATTGAAGCATTGCTATTTGATACCTGCTCAATTATTTAACAATAAAAGGGAGAATATAAATTTTGGGTAAACATTGCTACCTTGAATTTGTTTAGCTGTGGTGCTAAGATCACGGTGCCTGCTGGTTATCCTATGTTCTAACAGACTAAAAATTTTCTTTTCACAGGTGTTAACAGTGGGGACTCTCACCGTGTTTGTGAACTTGGGGTGTGTTCAAGGACTCTGAAAGGAGGTCAGATATCCATTTTCCTTTTGATGTTGCCAATTGTATCTTATAGAAAATTCCTAATTCATCACAGAGCACTGCAGCCAAGTATTCCACTCAAGTATTGGCATCTGGATTAAATTTCCGGGGAAAAGGAAATGTAAGGAAAGTAAGATACAACATTTAGATTAAGGATTTGAATCAATAATCAATTTACAGCTCAAAAAATAATTTTATAAGGGTTGCAATCTCCTAGCTACACAAGTAAATTGATGAACTAAAAGTATTATGCAGAGATATAGTGCATATGAGTACTCATATATTTAGTTAAAGAGACAAAGAATTTCCAGATAAAATTGAGTAGCCAACATTTCACAATTTTTTTTATTTTTTAATTTTTTTAATCAGACTAGTAGAGTCCACCTACTTAAGAAATCTAGATTTCATCAGCCAAAAGTTCAGCTATGCTCCAGAGTAGATATCTGATTATTTGTATACGGCCCTCACAAGAGAGTTTGAATGCCTATCTTGGAAAAAGGTGGACTGAAAGAGCTTTGGAGCAGTTGTGGTTAACACATGCAACAAGTTGATTTTCAGAGAGACTGTCAGACCAAAATGAGAAAAACCACAAGGCAAAAAAAAGATGGAAAACAAAGTTAAAACACCGAAGCAGTAACACTAACTCAGGGAATGTTACAAATTACCATGTGAATATTTTAAAAAGGAACTAAATTTTTTTAAAATATATATACTTTAAGTACTCTGTCCAGACTTTTGAAGTGATGTTTTCTATCTCCAGGAATCAGCCAGAACTTCAGATTTGTGTAGCTGGTCAATTAAATGTTCTGAACTTCACTCTGTGTATAGGAATCAGACTCTAAGGCTAAAATCCCAATTGCTTTGTTTCTACAACTCTTTTGAAGAAGTTTCCAGTTCTAAGTTGATCAAGTACTGCCCTACGAGCAATGTTTTATGGCAATATTTGCTCTGGAATAGGTCAATGTGCTAAGTTATTAGACATGCATACTAGACATTTACTTAATAGACATAACATTTTGATGCCATTAACCTGTATCCCTATTGGTGTAAATTTTGGGTTAGCTTCAAGAGCTGGAGGTCCTAGCAAAATTTTCTCATTGTTCGATAGGAGATACCATTCGAATTTCTAGATTTTTTGCAAAGGGTACTGACTAGTCCTTTCATTGCTTAGTCTGAAAAGGACAAAATATTGCAAGGGGAAGCATAATGGCATGATTTCCCAAGGTAATTTAATTGCCCCTGATGCTTTCCTAAGTTTTGATAGCAGTATCAGAAGAAACAGGGTACTACTTCCACAACTTAATGATAATGCCTTTATCTAGGACAGCAATAATTGAGTTTTAATGTCCTGCACAGTTGCTGGTCATAAATCCTCTCTGTGTGAAACTCTAACCTCTAGAGTTAGGCAAGATTAATGGTTAACAGTGTATATAATATTTATTAAACTTCTTTTTATATTGCTTGGCAATCTGTGCTGCCATCAAACAACTTGAAATAATTGACATTTTGCACATCAACCTTCTTTTGACTAAGAAGCATGACATTCATGGAGATAGTAAACATTTGGCAATTGCTGTAAATGTCTCCAAATTTAACGCCATGACCTTTTCTCAGGTAAATGTTTTGGGATAAAATGTAAATAGTGATTTGCTGTATGTCAAATATCATGCAACATCAAGTTTAGTGTCTTATTATTCTTGAGAGGTTTGCAACTTGATTTCGACCTGTTGGTTCGTCTTTTAAACTTTTGTAGAAAAATACATACATGTGTTTATTTTAGTTTATTTTTATGACTTGAAGACTAAAAAGTTCACTGAACTTTTTGAGGAGCTAGTTTTACAGTTCTATTAACAAGAACCCAGTAAAATTACCCCTAAGACAATGAGACATAAATTTTAGCAAGGTGACTTTAGTAATGTCATATAAGTCACAGTATTTTGTTTTTCTTTTTTTTTATTGTGTTTTGTTTGTCCTGTCATGTACTTTGAAGACAGTGCTCCAGAAACAAACCAACCAAATGAATAAAATTCACAGGTAAAGCAATTGAAGAAAAAATTTCTACAAAAGCTCCAATAAATGTTGGATTCATTAAGGTCAAAAAGATATTACTATGTTATGATTGAACTTGGTCCAGAATGAGCACACCAAGGGTCTGACTGCATGTGAGGTCAACAGATAATTATTTATTTTTAAGCACTTTGGAGTACAGTTAATTTGGAAAGAAAAGCCAGAATATGTTCCTGTATTTGCCTGTGATCTAGAAATGGAGGCATTTGGTTACTAACGCATTTCCTACCAACAAAAATATGTGCAAGCAAGAAAACATGTTCCTGGAGTGAGAGGAACATGGGCAATTACTAAAACGTTTGCTCTGCTCAGTGGGGAACTAAGGCAGGATGCCTTGAGAGCTGAAATAAGAAACATGCGTGTTGGACCCCCATGGCTTGTCTTCCAATTATCGTATTCCATTGCCATTTGGCTTAACTCCACACAGTCCTACGGACCCTTGATCACTTTGAGGCACAGAGAGGTGGGAGCAGCAATTCCTGCATCAGGTCATGCCTCAGGTTTGTCTGAAGGCAAACCAAACCCTTCTGCTGTTGTTTTTAAGTGCCACTTTAAGCACGGCTTTGGAAAGTGTTTCTGATACGGAGGTCTCCTAAGGATAGTTTTAGAGCAGAGCACATACATGTTTGCTGTGATCCAGTTGCCATTGCCTTATCATTACCATCACTGGTCTGTCATCATCACCTTTCTCTTCTGTAGAATGGTCCTGCTCCTGGTCCTTTCATCTGCTGCCTTCAGAATATGGGTTAACACAGAAAATTCCAAATAAGGCACATAACGCCTAAGCAAGGACTGCTCTTGTAAAACTTTCTCAGCCTTGTTGCTATGGTCCATTTCAGTTCCTTCTTCCCATACCTTCACAAAGAGTTATAGGAAGAATGAGGATCTTGTGTTGTCATTGAACAGCAAACCTTTCCCCAGAACATTTCAAGCAAGACCAGATACAGATATTTTCTGGTCAGCTCAGCTATTAAATGTGGGTCTCTTATATTTACCATCAAACAACAAATTGCATTCTCTATTCCTAATCCTTCACTCTACTGAACAATATATGTGTAAGGAACAGACTGCTTCCCAAACAACATATTTCCCTACCAGTGGTCACTGAAGCTTCTGCTCTCTCTGTCTTTCCAAGATAGGCCAGCAAAATCCTTTGCACGGGTAGCCAGATGTGTTTGTTGTGATAATTAAGCTTTCAGACATCTATTCTCCTGTGTCGTATTTAATGGATCCTCTTACAAACAAATATACACTATAAAATAAAATAGCAACAACAATAATAATTGAACAGCTGAAATGAATAGCTGAAATAAAATGGACTACCTAGTTTCACTTACCTGGGAACATACTTAGATTTGTGCTGATCAAGAGGGTATGAAACAAATGTCCCCAGGGTGGGAGGTGCACATAGCAGCACCCATTGAAACTAAATATCACAATACATATTTCAAATATTTGGATGCGTGATAGAAGTTAGAAGAAGTCATTAGTGTGGTCGTTAACTCAAGCATAACATGAGAACAGTATCAGGCAACCTGAAAACAATCAAACATACCTGCAGAGTAATGAGGAGCAAAATCCCCATCCTAGGACAAGCAAAACTGAAAAGGCAGTGCACAGGATGCTGTATGATAGCTTGGATTACACAACAAACGATAGAGCAATAAGGATGAAGCATATTCTACCACCTTGTCAGTGTCTGCAGACTAACAAACAGTAAGTATGGATATATTTCTTAAACAGTAAGAAATTAGCTTTATATTCACAGTGACATATTCAGTGACTGAAGATGTCTATCCCTTACCTACCTATTTGCAGAACAGGGAGTACAAAATTCATTATCTCGTCTCAAACAACTATAAAATACACTGATGAGGAAAAGAGGTAAATCCATCAAGTCAGCAGCAGCTGCAACCTATAACCAAAGCCATAGCTTTGGCCATCAAACCGTAAGCAGCAAGGGAAGATAAAGGAGCCATTTGTTATGGTAATAATGAACCTATACCAAATGAATAATGTTGCAAGCATATAAAAGTTTAGTTGGATTTCACCAGCCTCCAACTTCCTTAGATGCTCTGCTTCAGGATCACATTGAGAAATTTTGACCTTCCCTATTGATTAAATGGCAATTTCATATAGCCAATGATTAGATAATCCAATCAGATCTGCCAAAAGTGATCAACCATATATGAAATAAAGGGCAGAAGTTGTGTAATTTACAGTACAAATGAGCTGGTTCCTGTAGCTCTGATTAAATAAAACAAAAAATCAAATTAAATAGTGATCAAATTATAGGGGTGGCACTCTAACAATTTGAATTTTTCATGATTCATTTAATTTGAGACAGCACTTAACTAAAAACTAAATAAAGAAGAAAACCCTTTTTACTCCTCCTTTCTTTGAAGTTAATTAGTCTTACTTAAAACTATTTCTTGAAATGACATGAGCTATTTTCAAAGTCATTCAAGTATCATATCTACACACTTTAAAGTGCTGACAACACCCTCTGTGATAAATTTAATTTGGGAATAATGCTTCCACTCTTAAAAAATATTTTTCCCTAGCTGTTTCAATCCAGAGAGGTTGCTTCTCTTACACTGTTGAAATGACATCTCCAAAGCATCAGTTTGGTTTATTGTGTCCTAAACTTCATCAGACAATTCAGTCTGGAGAATTTAGGAAACTTTTCCTATGGGAGAAGCAGAGAAGGCAGGCGGCTCCCTCAGGACACTCCTCCTGGAGGGAGAAGAAAGAAAGGTGTCTGTGGTCACTGATCTGCATCTGGCAACAGATACAGGTACAGGTGGGTATGTCAAGCATCAGGAAAGTGATGCATGCACTGGCAGAGCTATTTCTGGAGATGGACAGACTACAGCTGTGCCTGTCAAAGCAGGGCAGGAAAATACTGTGAAGCTACCTCAGAGTAGCATGCATCATTAGACAGCTTTGTGTGACTTAGCTTTATTCACTAATATGGGAATGAAGTTTTTTGAATGGAGAATTTGTATCAAGTTCCTGCCCAAAATGACATCTCGACTACACTGTCCATTTTTAATCAAAAACTCAATGCCAAAAAAGTAATTAGATTGTCACTGTACCTCCTATACCCGGATCAATAGGTCAAACATACACAAGAATGCACAGGCAGTCATTTTTTGACAACACAGATTCAGAAATAAAACAATTACTGTAAGTACAGCATTGAAGCTGTACTGTGGACAAATTGAAAGGCTCTTTCTGGGAAAAATGCAAGAGAAAAATCTGAAAGTGGAAGATGAAATGAAATAAAATAAGAGTGATTTGGTACATTGTTTACTGATGTAATTTTAGAAATTTTTGAAGTTTTAGAAATGTTTGAAAATAATGTCAAGTTAGAGAGTGGATTAAAAGCAAGTAATTTCAAAAGAAAAGAGCCAAATGGAGCTGTTGAAAGTATGACACTTTTTTTAAATTACCAGTTTCTATTTATAGTAAAAATACTGATTATATATAAGGAATGCAAGCTTTTGAGTGGTCTTTTTGTAGCTCCATTGTTCTACTAACACTGTTCCATGTACCTTCATGTCCAGTACTTCAAGTCTTTGGGGTCTGAATAACTCACTATTTTAGATTCTTTCTTTCTGATCCCCAGACTCAAGATAATCTCCCCTCTTAATGATTAAATTTGCTTTCATTTGGCTGGGAAAACTCATTCTTGAAGATTTGTGACTGCAGCAAAAAAAAAAAAAAGGAGACCTCATTTGTTACTTGTTCTGCATATTTTGGCAGTGAGAGAAATAATGATTTATATGAGAACAACAAATAATCACTTCTACCTTTTAAGCAAATTTTGTCTTCTCTTTATTCCCTTCTTTTTTTTTTTTTTTTTTTTTTTTTTATGCAGTATCTATAAACTAAATAGTATTGAAAAGCAATATTTATGCATTGTGGTCAAGATTCAACACAAGATCAGTAAACCTAACCTTAATCTGAAGGTTGGGGTCGGATGTACCTGCCCTGGGTACTTGTGGGTGTGCCTTTTCAGTGTCAAACTAGCTCCCTGACTGTCTACACACTATCTTCAATGCAATCTTTGGAGGAGGACCTCCCCATAGTAAAGCATGCTCTACCAGTGCCAAAATCTGTCTGTCACTCTAATAGAGTTTTTTCCCCTTGGGGCCACTAAAGAATTGACACTGCTGATTCAAACATTATGGGCAATCCACCATAATATTGGTACCATTGTTTACCTCAAAGTAATTACAGTTTTAAAAGGCTGACACAAAGCTGCAAAAAAAAGGTACTACAGGGAAACCTGGGCAGATGATCACCCATGGAAAAATTTCGAGGGTAATACCCAGAAGAAACTATGTAATCAATATACAAGCATATGAAATTCCAAACATTATGAAGAGCCATGAAAGTAGATGGCCTGAGTAAATCAAGTAGTGATCTACAATGTAGTTGCATATAACAGAACTTGGGTTTGTATTTACATAACATACAAAAAAGAAGAAAATTACAGTTGCAAATTCAAGCACATCAAAGATGATGCAGTCTTAAATCAGCTCCCATTTATTATATATCATGATATAGTCTTTAATGACATGATAACATACCCCTACCTCATTAAGTGTGCAGAATGTACTGTGATTAAAGCAAGAGTGTTTTACAGTAAGAAAAAAGCACCTTCTGTTACGGCACAGGATAAAAGCCCAGGAAAGCAGGGTGTAATTGTGGTTCTATCACAGGCTGCATATATGAAGGCTATCAGAAGGTAGATAAAAAAGGATTTGGGATATGACTGCACGGCAAAACTTGTACTTGCTAATTTCTGAATACTTTATATTTTCAGAAATATCTTTCGCTTATCATGCTCTGTATGAAATATGAGCTCCATGCAAGGAAACTACAACAAAGTTATGAGAGGCTCAAGTTATCTTCTACTGGTGATAAAATGATTTTTTTTTCAATTACATTAAAATACATAATAGTTTTTAGGAACAGTAAACTAGGAGAAGTCATTTTCACAGCAAAGCAAATTAAATTCTAATAAAGGAATGCAAATCCATGAGGAAATGGAAACATTCTTGGGTTTTTAGCTCATCTGATATAGATTTACACTTTGAGTCATGAAATAATGGAAGTTTTCAATATTCAAAATATGAATACACTTAAATTTTGATTTCTTCTGTTAACGCTTTTCTGTACAAACCACTTTCTTGGCAGACAACGCTACTCTACACAAACAAACTCTAATTCTAGAACTAAAAATATCACGGTACAAAGTAAATGGTGCCTTCCATAGTTAACCCATTGTGGATACCCTCCAACCATGTTTTCATTAAAACACTTCCTTTCATGTTTGTTTTCAAAGTATTGCAGAACCTCTTTCTGAAAGCCAAGCAGGAGAAGGCACTGTTTCAGTTGTACAAGATACTTCTTAGACGCAAGAAGCAAGACAAATAACATGCTAAAAGAGTAATTAGTATACTGAATAATTCACAGTCATATGTTAAAATGTATAGAAACTTACAGATTTATATTCTCTGACTCACTGCTATCTCATTTCATACAGGAACATGTTGTACATTTTTCAAAATGTTAGCTGAATTATAATTGGCACTTGAAACAAAAGCTTAGTGAGAGTAAGAACTTTCACCAACTGCTAGTGTAGCTTAAATGAGGGTTAATACAACAAATTTTTAAAATAATACAAAGGTATGAATTGAAAAATAATAAAAAAAATTGCTTTGATTGAAATTGTTTCTACATTTTTTGCATGCTGAAACTCAATACTAGTTTTTGAAGTCAGTTCTATTTTTATTGCAAGCCAAAATGGACATAAGTACTCACAAACACTGTTTATAAATCTGAAAAGTAGATGTTTTTGAAACTGTAATGCAAAGACTTATGAATGCTAAAGAAATCTCTTTAGTAATACTGCAAAAAACAAAAATTCATCAGAAGAAAATTTAAAAAAAGTATATGACCTCATTTCTGACTTGTCAAAAATTTTGGAGTAATGCAGTATAAACCCTGTGATCTGCAATTACCAATGCCAAATAAACTGATCTACCAGTAGGTACTTTTTGCTCCACTCAAAATACCTTGGCCTTTATTGATTTCAATATCAGCATTTAAAACTCATTTTAGGATGTTGCTGTATATTTAGTTTCTTTCAGCCTTTATCTCCAAATATCTCTGGTTTTCCTGTGACTGTAATTCCATATATTTTAATAATTTCAGTCAACAGAAAGTACTGACTGTGCTTTGAAATGTGAAAAATAATGGAAAGGTAGTACTTAGCAAATACATTAACCATACGCAGTCAATCTTTAATCTTACTTAATTTGGCTTAACAATTGTCACTTAAATGTATAGTTTTTGGTGTTGCTGCAAAATGTGATAAAGATTTAGCACATCTTGGAATATGGGCTGTAATATAAGCACTATAGTGAAATATTTAGCAACCATTTATGAAAGGTTCTAACATAAAAAAGAAAGGGGTTTATTATTTTCAAAAAGAAATTGGTAACCTTCTATAAAATATTATGTAGAACATCCCAGTTTCTCTGTTGCTGCACTAACAGTACACTGATTTAACCCTTCATGTTCCTGCTTCATAGCAAGTTCAAATTAGATTTTGTACTAAGACGACCCAAGGCCCTTAATTTCACATTTCCCGTGAAACTGGTATTCAGGACAATTTGAAGGCTGCCTACCTGAATTTCTGAGGATAGCTGAAACTGGACAAGGTCCTGAAAACAATTTGTGGTTTCTACCTGAGGGTACCAGTTAAGGAGAAGTGTTTACAATTTACGGATCCAGCGCTGGGCCCCGTTCCAGGCCCCGGTGGCTGCAGGGGCGAGGAGCTCCTTCCGCAGCCCCCACAGAGGATGCTTCCAGAGGAAAGCTCCACAGCTGGATGGAGCAGCGCCGTGATGGCCTGTCTCAGGGCTCTGGGCACAGCAGGAGGGGGCCATTTGCATCCTCCACCCTCCTCCGTGCACTGAATGCAGCTGAGCTGAGGCAGGGAATATCAATCTGTGCTGCGCCTGCACGAGTCCTGTGCATCATCGCTGCTGTAACGTGCGGCACAAAATAGCACGGATAAATATTGCAGGCTTAAATGGAATAAAATGAGACTTTGGGAACTCTGTTACCATTAAAAACCCTTTCAATAAGGGGTTATTAACAACACGTATTTTTAGCTTAGACAATGTAATTGCTTCTTAAACAATAGGTGGGCCATCATTCCTGTCCTTACCTCTGGGGGACCTTCTTTGCCTCAAAGTGCTTATAGCAAGTTATACAGCAAAAACTACACATTATTAGGTAGGTGGGTGGCATCTTGATATTCTTTCCTCCTCAGGATTCCTCTGGTACTGAACTGAATGTCTGCCAACATTTGGATGAGCACCTGCATGACAGAATGTTTCTATCTGAGTGCTGTAACTATTCTTAGGCAACATTTATTTTAATATTCCTTTTTTAGCAGACTTGCTTGTTGCTCTATATTACTAAATATGTCTATCACCACTCAGCTTATATCCAAAAAACTCTAACTCATAATAATTTATCTGTATCAGTTTTGGGGATCATGACTTGTTTGCTAAATGTGTTTAATTTAAATACCAGGGAAAAAAAAGAAATCAAAAAGCTTGATAATTTTCTTCTAAATTTATGCATCTGTTCAACTTAAAAGGAAGAGCTACAGGAGTCCTGATATCCAGACGTTTTCTCAATATATTTCCTGCAGATATGTCAAAACACACAGCAATGCCCTTCACTAAATAAGAGGCAGTCAGGAAATTTTCATACCATTTTTCCCTAAAAGTCACATATTTTTTTGCCCATTTTATCTACAGTCTCTGTAAATGCTGGAATACATATAGACATTCATAGTCAAAGGCCATTCACGTACAAACTAATCCCCAGACCTTCAAATATCTTCAGATATCAAGCTCCTGAACTTCCATTGACTCCTGAAGGCTTTAGTGACCTAAAGAGCTTTGAAGAACCTTCTGGGTCTTTTTGCTTCACACCAGTCCTCAAAAATAATGATTATTCAAATGTACTTGTTCACCATTGGGTATTAGAGCTCAATGAAAAGAAAGAAGACACTTAAGTATAAAATTTCATCTCTTAGGGGAGGAATGGAAAGGAACCCTGAAGAATGGGTATCCCAAGCCCAAATTTGCCACTGTCTCACAGTCAGCAGGGAAGAGAGGCTGCAGGGGAGCCAGTGTTACATCTTTTCTGCACTAGAGAGTTTTGCCTCTCTTTTGTGCTGCTGTGCAAGAGACACAAGGAGGATTGCAGTGCACACAGATTTGATGTTGGAGACTCAGTGTTTTCTTATGAAAGTAAAAATTTCCAAATTAACGAAAGGCTGTGGCTCCTCGACAGACAGCTATATGCAAGCAAACCAATTTTAACCTGTGTTTCTGTTCTAACAGAAATTCTCTCTGTAGCAGGAAAAAAAAGGGTAATCAATCTATTTTTACAAAAAGGGCAAAAATATTTTTCAGATCTGGCATATTCCATGGAGAGATATCATGACAAACGTTTAAAATAAAATAAACAGGAAAAGTGGCCAATAGGTTTATGCATATATTTTAGATAGACAGACTTAAACCCCCCTACTTTCCATCAGCTAACTAGCAAAGGGGAAAGGTTGTTAAAAATACTTTTTTCAGTTACATGCTCACTGAGGTACTAGGGACTTCTTGGGACTGATTAGCACCAGAATACATGGAGTGTCCCTGTCTGAAGACTCAGAGAAAATGCCATACTTCAGAAACTACTAGGAAAAATATTCGGAGAATAAATAAAAAAGTTATGAAGCTGCAGCTATAAATAGAGCCTAGAACATCTTACTTTTAGATCCCTTTCAGCGATCAAGCAAAGCAGTTATTAAGTGTGAAGAAATTACCAGTTTTCAAATGTGGTTATTTTGAGTACATTTACCCAGTAATAGCTGTACTGTTTAAGTTAAAATGCATGCTAGTAAAATGACTCTGAATTGCTAATAATTAACAGGAAAAACATAAAAGTAATCTTTTACCTTTGTTAGTGAGCTGATGATAACTAGTTTTTATGGCATTCCAAATACATATATTTAGACACAATTGTGAACCAAATGCTAGATAAATAGGATTATAGAAAAATCTCAAAAATCAAAAATAGGCAGAAGCTCAATCCTTCTCTTTTTCATTGGATGAACACAGGAATTTTCTTTAGCATTAAACATTTTACAGTGTACTGCACACAAGAATATATAAAATTAAATGCTGAAAATGATGGCTAATGATTTAGCTTCTAGGATGTGAGCTGCATTTGATAAAATTGACAGCATAACTGAGGGCTTCAGAAGAAGGAAGATCAGACTGCTATCTAACAGAATCAGATATCTTCCAGCTGCCAGGAAAATGAAGGTCATTGAACCTGCATCCAAGTCAGCTGACATTTGCATAGCACGAGTCCTGACCACATAGTGTCTCTACAGATGGGTGCATAAAACTTCATTGCAAGCATAGAATTATCTCCCAGGTCTCAAAGATGAATTGTTTTTGTTGCTGTAGAATTAGGACTAGACAAATGTGTGAGCTCTGACAACGTAAATCAATTAGGCTGTTTTAGAGCAGAAGAGTTTACTACTATTTCCTACAAAACACAAAGTGGAAACAAAAGGAAACATGCATTCCCTCTTCCCCAACAAAAGTGAGATGCAAGGCATTTAGCCACAGTTTTCAATTTAATCTGAACATCTCTCCACTGTAAGAAATTATTTTTTATTATTTCCAAGACTTGTCTAGAATGTTGCTCTTCTTAAAGACTGCAGTAGCTTCTCTGCCAGAGTCTGTCCTATCTTTACTAATCCTGCAGGAGAGTGGTATAGTAAGCCAAAATATTTCACCCTTCTTTGTATGCTTATGTACCTCATTACTATATTGTTTAAGTACTTGAATTACTTTCCCAGATGGAGCAACAAAATGGAGTTAGATTACTACAGTTCAATTGCTTCAGTGGTCTGTTTCCTGGGGCTGAACCCAACATCCCTCTTCTCTGTGCAGTCCTTATTAAGAAGCACCAAGATTTCTGCCAGAATTTTTTCCTTTTTTCAGTGCATTTTTCCACCAATTCCAGAATATTTACAGAATTGTAGGATTCTGACTTTCAATTCTTGCACCTATGTATCTTGCTGTGAATGTATGGTCAGTAGACGAATTTGTCCTGTGACTGAAAGCAGCTCAAGTGATGGCTTGACAATGTTGTAAAGGAAATGCCTAACATAAAAAGCCATATGACACAGTAATTTTACACATACCTTGTCTGAGAACTAAAGATGAATTCTCAGTTGCATCACCAGCAGACATATGGTCTAAAATCTGTTCTGTGAAAGTGAAATTTTGCCAATGTAATTTATAATTATTTTACAGATTGGCTTAGTTGGTATGGTATTATATGTGATTTGTTCATATTGACTTTCAATCCTAGCAAAGAAAACAGCACCATTTACACTATGAAGAAATTGTGACATTTTCACAAACCAGCTAAAGTGTATTAGAGGTACTTTTCAGCCTCAGTTTAAACAAATGGCTTGTTATTAACAAGAGAGACTCTGAATGCAGTTGTTAGTATCAATTAATTTATAATTTACAGAATGGTCACTACTGGAGCAGGAGCCACCATGTGGAAGATGAGTTATTTGAGTAATGAAATGTATGTAGGTCATCAATGAGAAATATATGTATTCAGTTTCCCTCTTTTCTTATGTGGAGAGGAGAATGGCTAAGCAGGAGGAACCAGTATCAACCTAACTTTTCCTTTTCCTTTTCCTTTTCCTTTTCCTTTTCCTTTTCCTTTTCCTTTTCCTTTTCCTTTCCCTTTTCCTTTTCCTTTTTCCTTTTTTCCTTTCCTTTCCTTTCCTTTCCTTTCCTTTCTTCCTTTCCTTTCCTTTCCTTTCCTTTCCTTTCCTTTCCTTTCCTTTCCTTTCCTTTCCTTTCCTTTCCTTTCCTTTCCTTTCCTTTCCTTTCCTTTCCTTTCCTTTCCTTTCCTTTCCTTTCCTTTCCTTTCCTTTCCTTTCCTTTCCTTTCCTTTCCTTTCCTTTCCTTTCCTTTCCTTTCCTTTCCTTTCCTTTCCTTTCCTTTCCTTTCCTTTCCTTTCCTTTCCTTTCCTTTCCTTTCCTTTCCTTCTCTTCTCTTCTCTTCTCTTCTCTTCTCTTCTCTTCTCTTCTCTTCCTCTTTCTCTTCTCTTCTCTTCTCTTCTCTTCTCTTCTCTTCTCTTCTCTTCTCTTCTCTTCTTTCTTCTCTTCTCTTCTCTTCTCTTCTCTTCTCTTCTCTTCTCTTCTCTTCTCTTCTCTTCTCTTCTCTTCTCTTCTCTTCTCTTCTCTTCTCTTCTCTTCTCTTCTCTTCTCTTCTTCTCTTTCTCTTCTCTTCTCTTCTCTTCTCTTCTCTTCTCTTCTCTTCTCTTCTCTTCTCTTCTCTTCTCTTCTCTTCTCTTCTCTTTCTCTCTTCTCTTCTCTCTCTTTCTCTTTCTCTTCTCTTCTCTTCTCTTCTCTTCTCTTCTCTTCTCTTCTCTTCTCTTCTCTTCTCTCTCTCTTCTCTTTTCTTCTCTTCTCTTCTTCTCTTCTCTTCTCTTCTCTTCTTCTCTTCATAGAAATAGCAAATCTATTCCCACAAGGGAGAGGTTCATATGCTTGTTCTGTAATGGCAATGAAGACAGAAGCGGGAAAGGTAGAGGCTTTGACTCGATTTACAAGTATTATGGATTATTTTTAATGCCCACTCATCTATTGTAATTCCCATGCAGAAGTGCTTAAAAAGAAGTAAGAGGGAAGATATAATAAAGCTCTCCATAAATCTCCACAAATTTCTCAGTCGTAACCTGGTATCTGAGAGGATCTACTTTTTAAGTGGGAAAAGCAGATGAAATAATTTTTCTCTTCTTAAACCCCCTGTGTAGAGCTTTAGTTCTTGATCTTTTGTTCTCAAGACACTTGAGAAGTAAAGTGTTTATTTCTAAATGACTGCATGTATAAAGACAGAGCCCTAAAGACGAATTATTTTTTTCAGGCAGCAAGAAGTCTTAAGCTTATTCACAAAATTGCTCTTTGCCACCGAAGTGAAATTGCATATACCAGAGTCTCTCTTTTTTTTCCCCCTAGGGATCAGTGATACAGAAATTCAAAATCACTTCCAAACAATATTTGGCACTGATCTTAATCTTAATTTGAAACATGTGGTACAAGCCAGAGATGTGATTCTGTAACCAGTTGCCCTTTAAACAAATAGATTTACAGCTTTTAGCAGACACATTATCAGTAAAATTAACCATTTAATTCCACTTCACACAGACTTATTTATAAGGACAGCTAATCATAGCAAATATTAACCTTTCCAGTTAGTGGAAGGGTTCATCTTCCAACAACGATACACCCTCTGGTTTCCTCCTCCTTTGGGTACAATGTACCACAGCCTGCTGCCTCCACCACAGGCTATACATTACAACACAGAGGAAGCACAAGTCTGGAAGTGTGGTGCTGGATAGAACTTTATTCCCCTGATGTGCACCTTTGGAACAACTTTAGTAATTTCTGAGAAACTCTGAGCGGTTCTACCAGTCAATGAACCTCCCTGCAGTGCTGTCTGTGTGTGTTCCTTTTCTTACCTCATTCTGATATTCTTAATAATTTCTCAAAAGTGCTGATTTCACTTAGAGAGAACAGCTAAAGGCAGTGAGTTTGATGAAAAGCAAAGCAGATGCCTCTCAATGTTTTGTACCTTCTTTCCTGTCAGTGTGTGGTTTCCCTGCAAAATGTCCACTTTCATGATGGAAAACATCTCAGAGATACCCACATAAAATATTTATTTCTAGATCTCAAATATATCATGGCATCTGACTTACAAACTAAGGCTGAGGAGCCCATTTTCATAGCCATTCAAGAGTTTAAATTGGAAATAAGCTTTAAAGGTCATCCAGGAAATCCGTCCCTTTACAGCAAAGCCCCAGCTTGAAACTACTTCCTTCTCAAAGCAGTGAATTCTGTTCTGCCAGCAACAGTCCTAAATTTCTCTCCTTCCTCCTCTTTTCCCTCCACAAGATAGGAAGCACACCTGAACCTCACTTTAAGTTCCTTAAACTTTTCCAAACAACACAATCAGCTCCTGGAGCATTTCTCAAGAACCACGTATTTTACCTATTTCCCAGACAGAGCAATGTTCCTGTGGAAATTTCCAAGGCAATTTTGCCAAGGTAATTGGAAAGAACTTGCACCATATTTTGATTATTGTGAGGGTTAAAATCAGCCTTCCTAGACAAATTCTATCAAGTTATCCCTGCTCAGTTCAGGTGAGCTGATGTCAGGATAATCAGTATCACCATCAGTATGCCCATTCAGAAAAATAGCCATCATAGAATTAATTTAAACATTTGAATATCATCCTAACTTAGATACAGTTAGATGTTTATATATATTAATATGCTGAATATATTTAACAAAAAAAGTATACAAAAGTATTCAGGAATAAACTCAGTATTATTACAATCAATGTTTCCATGCTGCATTAAAGGCAGAATTATAGTTAGAAAAGTGTCTTTTATTGTTTTGATTTTTTTTAAATAATATTAGTTTTATTTATCTCAGGAGAACATAATTTGATCTAATGATACACTACCATTTGGAATACCAGAAATGCCAGAGCCAAAGTATAACACGACATGCAGTATAAAGCAGAAAGAACACAGGCAGAGCCTTATCTACCAGATTTATTCTGTGAAACAGAACGTAATTGAATTACTTGACTATCAGGTTTCAGGAGATTGTCTCAGTACCTTTTAATCTTACTAAGGTTACCTATTTTCTTGAAAGAATTTACAATTTGGGAATTAAGAGGCTTAAAAAATGTTGCTTCTTACATTTTTCCTTTCCTTTATTGCCATTTTTTATAATGGGTGGGTAGTGAAATAGTTGCTGTTTTGTATGCAATTTCTTCACTAGTTTTATGTAATTTGATTTTCTCTTAAAGCCCTGATACCCTCATGGCAAGTTGAAAACCACTGTGTGATAACTTTGCTCTGCTTGAGTCAATGATAAAAGGTAACAGAATTTCAATCCCTGTGTGTAAGGGCATGCTTTTAAATTCAATGTTTATACTTAGTAGCTCTCAGAACTACTAGCTGGGTATATAAATCATGGTGGTAGAAATTTAATATTACACATGTCAATGCAGAGTGTGTCTTGAAGGCCCAATTACACATCTAAATTGCTGAAAGGTTTGAGACAAATTTATGATCTTTTATACTGATAGAAATAACTTCCTAACTCCAGCTTCGAGTAAATACTTTCTCTTTTCCTATATGCTATATTCCTATATTCCTATATTCCTATATTCCTATATTCCTATATATATAAAGCTGATTAACAAGAATTGTTGTTTTAAACTAACAATTTGAATCATGTATTTAGACCATGGTTAACTACAAATCTTTCCCTTAACACTTCATAATGAAGCTAAATTGTGAAATAAATGTATTCTTCTGTTCTTTTATTTCAAAAGTCACTGAGTTTGAAGCTATCATAATGCAGTAGGTTTTGAGTAATTCGGTACCCAAACCACATGAAGTACTGACTGGAAAATGGAGTGCTAAGCTGTGCAAATGGTACCAGAAATCATCCAAGTCAGTAGTGCATACTTTAGCTCGACTTTGCGCCTTGTATACTGTTAGTTCATTAGGGAATTTTCTATGAGCTTTTTACCACAATGCACAAAGACTGAGAGATCCTTCAATGATTACAAAATCAGATATCACTGGACAAAACCCCCTAAGTTAGATATACAGCATGTGCTCTTTTTTATCTGATTTTAGACATCAGAGAATTACATATTGGTTTCATAGAGAGAGAAATAACTTTGTATTTCTAAAGTTTAGAATTTATATTAGGTACTTACAGAGATTAAAGAATACTTAGGGTGATTTAATTTAGACAAAGTCAGTCCTGTGCCTATTGTATGACTGAATTCAGAGCTGTCAGCAGCTGAAAAAAACCCCAACTCTATGAGAAGAAACCTCTTGTGGACATCTTACTTTCACAGATCTAATGGACTGTTGTGTGGAGTACCAAGAAATTCCATAAGATATCTTGCAGAATTTTAATATTCCAGGCTTTATTTTGTTTTAGCTACCATAGAAGAAAATGGCCTCAGTAGTACCAGATATTTATTATATCAAGGACTAAATTTTCTACTTCCACCTTGTAGAATCTTGGAAAATTGGATGAAATCATTTCATTTACTAATTCACCAAACATATCCTGTCGAGGTTCTGTTCTGATAAAAACAATATATGAGGCCATATATTACTTATACATACTTTAAATTGGTTTTAAGCTGAAGAATGGGTTACAATGATGCCCATTATTAGTCACTTGAATATAAAAAGATTACATATTGTCCTTTTAGAAAAAAAAAACATCAAATTAAGGTCTTTTTATCGCTAACCTAATTGCAAAATGTAATTACACTTTGTTTTAGATATAATTAATAATCATATAAAAACCTTCAGTTAATTCGATAGTAAGTGGAACTAAGAGAATCAATGTTCTCTTTAGAATTCATTAAAAAAAAAGAGTTCCTGTACTGTTCTCAAGTGGTGAGAGTTCTGTAATATTTTTCTCTAATACAGAAAAGTTAATTTAATAGTCATAATCCATCTTTTTTAGAGTTACATCAGCAAACTAGGGAAAAACTCTGATAATTTTCCACCTTTCAGTGTGCAAGTGATTCCTTGCAAGGAAGCATTTCAGCCCCAGTTTCTGTTATCAAGTGGGAGAAGTATCCATGGGCTGTCATCTCCTTCAGAAACATTAGGGGGAGAAATGAGTGACACAGCAGACATTTTCAGCAGTTCAAGGAGCTGATGTAGTTCAGTTTCATCAGTTACAGTACAGCTGGGATCATCACACACCTTTATCTGTGCTTTTGGATGAAGCTCAGATAAATTTTCTTGTCTCCTCACTTTCTTTACTCTTTTCCCCTGTACATCAAAGAGTTGGAAGTAGGGTAAAGTTGTTCAAAAAAAGGGATGAGCTAAAAATGAGTAGCATTGTTCCAGAAAAAACATAGGCAGGGTTCAGGTTCAGGTTCTGTTGCCAGATATGCACTCCAGAGTGACTGCTCCTGATGAGGACTACATGGCTGGTTTCCCCTCTTTTCTGGAGACCACTTTCAAAGACAGTCAGAGGATTAGCCTCCACTATGTACTCCCACCTTAAGCTTATTGAATCTATGGTGTCATATATCTTCAATCTTGAAATTAAACTTCTTTATTAGTCTGATAGTATTCAAATCTAAAATATGGATTTCATACTCTTAAAGAAATAAGAATAATGTATTCTTTTAAACTTAACATAATAGAACATAAATCAGTAAATAACAAAAAAAGAATTTTTAAAATTAAAAATTTTAAACTGGAAAATGTTGACATTCCTTATCTGTATCACTCAGGTAAGATTTCCAAGGTGCCACTTAATATTAAGCAGCCAAATGATTTCCAATTGCTCTTACTTCAAAATTCTGGAGCCTGGAAATAAACTTGAAGAAGACTCTCTTGTTATTAGCATTCTTGGGGTTTTCTTTCTTGTAAATGCATCTTTCTTAGGATATGCTATTTATTTGTGTGTGCTCTAGTCTTCAGACTTTCCCAAAGACACATGAAATTTCTGCTATGATCAAAACTTCACCATGTCTGTGATAGTCAGGGAATGTTATATTGATTCAGCTTTCATTTCTAATCAATGGAACTTCACTGGAGAAGTTGTGCCAAACCAGTGTTAATTCCCCCATCATGCACACTGTCAGAAGGTGACGTTTACACTTTGTCCTCTAATTGTGCCTTCAGGCTGCCCCTGAAGCAGCCCTGAGGGTGGGCTGGCAGAGAAATCACACAGGAGCATGGGTGAAGAGGAGAAGGAACAGTTCTTTAAAATGTCATTGCTGAGCTATCAGCGAGCAGAATCCTTGTCAATGCAAAGTCAGGACAGTTACATGAAACTAGAAAGAGTATTTGGTCCAGCCCTCTTTCTAAAGTGTTAAAAATCTTCAAGGTGAAATGTTTTCTTATTTTTTTTTTCCTTGTGTGACTCAGGCTATGAATAAGAATCTTGCTGTTTAGGATAAGAATTAAAAAAAAAAAAAACAAATCAGCCCTTGTAAAAGGGGAAGAGGATTTGAAAATAACTTAGCTAGTTAGGAGTCTCCATTTTGCTAGCTATTATTAAAGAAACAGATGTAAAATAACCAGAAAGGTCTGGGTCCACTCAGACAAGGAAATTATTCTATATGGACTTAATTAATTGCCTATACAGATTACACAAGAATACTAAAAATACATCACAGGAAAATATGCACAAAATATAGCTCTGTTTTTCCACCCAGCATAGGCAGTTTTGCAGAATTACTCTTTTGACCAGCTTTAGATGCAAGACAAAATTTAATTACAAGTGTATCTTGGCAAGGAGAGCAAGATTTTCTGAACAGACCACCAACAATACTAATGTGGGACAGGCTATCAATTTTTCTACATTATACTATGCTGGTTGCAAACAAATTAGGAGAGAGCTTTAAAAGCATGATTATTGTATTAAGAGCTTTGTGGAAGACATTAGTAAAAACTATTTTCCAAAAGAAGCAAGTAATATTTTCAGGGGTTTTGGGGTTTTTTTGCTTGTTTTTATTTAAAATGAAATACTCCTATGAAAATTTCTGTTGCTTAGGAGTACATTTGTTCCACAGGGATTTTTATTTCTAGTTAGAAAAAAGCAGTAGCAGATGATAAACTCCTATGTGCATATTTTTATGCAAATATATCTGGTAATCAATAGGGAAATGTGATAAAAAAACATATATGCTCTAGAAACAGAATTATTTCTATAGAAAATGTTTTCAGAATTTCCCATGAGAAGACAGTAGTTTTAAAAAGTAAGTTACAAATGCCATTTTTAATCTGAAAAAAAACCCCAAAACCTATGGCAAGTTTTTCACAATATATTTATGAAAGGCATAGAAGTAAAGATTAAAGGGTGCCTTCACTGTCAACCTTGGAAACAGTACCCATTAATTAAATATATGCATGATTCTAGCTATTACATTGAAAACATCCCTTTGTAGGAGAATCTGGCTTAGCACTCCCTGTCAACCAGTCACCAGGTTGCCATCAGGGAAAGCAGCTACTGCATCACTCAATCATTTCAAGCCTCAAGAACTTCAACAGAGGCCGAATGTTGTCCATTTTTACTGCCCCTGCTCATTCTGGGGCTGTTGTTGTGTTGGTTAGGGGCTTCTGTCAGGATTGCCCTCAAGAGACACTTTGTCCCCTTGTTTTGTTCCTATCACCTAGTTGTTTTTATCATTCTCCACCATAATACAAATTTGTCCTTTCCCATTATTCCTGTCAAGCCTGTGAGCTGACTGATTTCCTCTTTAGATCTCTAGAAGCCACACTATAAAAACAGAGGAAATAGGGAAATGAAGAAACAGGTAGATACAGATATATCATAGATTGCCATAATGGATTACATTTGCTTGCATCATTACTTTTGACTCAGAAAGATAAAGCTGACAAGTCATTCAAAAACAAACCACCAGAAAACTGTGTAACAGGCCATTTTAGCATTCTCCATTTATCCGTTCATGTTTAAAAATACATGCAAAAAACTCATGGCTTTTCTGTCTTGTCTTTGAAGAGAGCTGCATCTTAATACAAACAAAACAAAGGTCAAACTCTCCCTGCATGGCCTGTTCTCCAACTTATTCCTCCATCACCTCGAGACTTTTTCAAATTATTGCATTTAGTTCAACCCAGTCCCTTTGAGGGATCTTTTCTGGCCAGATACAAAGAGACCTCCTTCCATTGCAGGGAATCAATGAGATACGTCCAGTTTTCTCTAAGGCTTCATGGAGCACTCAGCTCATGGTGGATATTCAGATAGGTATGCAAACAAATTTAGGCCTATCAGCTGCATGCTGTCCTGCTCAATTACAAGGCAATCTTGAACCTAAGGCAACCCTCTAGGGCTAAAGAATAATAGAAGTCAAAATAATTACAAGTAAATATTAAAGTGGAAGCGCCCCTCCTTTACACAAAGACCTTTCCTGTGCCACTGCACAGTCCATTTCCCCTGCAGTCTGACTCCATCCCTCATTGTCCTACAGCAGATAGGTGCTGGGCAAGAAGGATGGTAATGAAAATTCATAAAACTTGAGCTCCTCCTCTCAACAATTTTGGCTCAGAGAGGACCTGTGCAGACAAACAGCTCTTAGCCTAGGTACAAGGTGGCAGCGTCTTTCTGATCTTAATTCTTCAAGACAAAAAGCTGGCCATATGTTCAAGTTAACATTGAAAATTGAAAAATTCTTAGCATTAGCCTCAACTCTGAAACTGTTATTGCAGTTTATCCCAGCATGCAGCTAAACATCACACAGCCATATGATCACTCCCTCTCAGTAGGATGGGGGAGAGAATTGAAGAAAAGTTAAAACCAGTGTGTTGAGATAAAGACAGTTTAATAGGACAGAAAAAGAAAGGGAAAATAATAATATTAAAAGACTATACAAAACAAATTGTGTAATTGCTCACCACCTGCTGCCTGATGCCCAGATAGTCCATGAGGAGTAGGTTTCCACCCCCTGCAGCCGTCTCCCTCCCAGTTTTATTGTTCAGCACAACACCATATGTGGAATATATTCCACAACACCCTGTGGAATATCCACCCCGATGGTCAGTGGGGGTCAGCTGTCCTGGCTGTGTCCCCTCCCAGCTTCTCGTGCACCCCCAGCCTAATTGCTGGCAAGGCACTTATGAGAAGCTGAGAAGCCCTCGGCTTAGTGTAAGCACTGCTCAGCAATGAAACATCAGTGTGTTATTCTCATCCTAAATCGAAAACACAGCTCTGTACCAGCTACTGGGAAGAAAATCAGCTCCATCCCAGCCAAACCCAGGACACTGTACAGAAAGGTTCCTTAAATCATTGTCCCAAGCACTGATCATGTCAGGGTGAGGTCAGATTTGCATCCTTCACAGCCAGCTGGGCGAGGAGTAAATAAAGTACAAACCAGCTCACTCTCAGCCCATTCTTCTAAAACTAAGAAAATTTTAGGCAGATAGTCTAAGATCAGTTCAATATCAACAGGAAAATAATCAACACCAGGTGCCAATAACCTCCTATCTTGACTTCTTGCATGTATTTTTCATGTAAAAACTCATGAAAGTATTTGTAAAATTCATGGATAAAAGCCAAAACTAATAAACAGAAATTGAGTCACAATTATGAAATCTTTATCAGGCAGATGACTATAGGTGCCACACTGTTTTTGTGAGAGGCATCACATTTATCAAACATAAAATTATTCATTTTCGTTGTCTATAAACAGCATCGTAAAAAATTCAGATTATGAAATGTTTTATATTCAAAATGGTGTGAGGAAACAATTTTCATGAAATTCACCTCCAAAGCTTCTTAAGACAGTTAAACTACTTTAATTATACAAAATATAAGCATCTGGGTTTGACTATTTTAATGTAATTCCTAATAGTTTTTTTTTCAAAGAGAAAAATAAGAACAGAAAATTCAAAAAGTATAAGATGTTAGTTTGTTTTGAATATAAAATATCAGTGTGAACATATATTGCCAAGTGTAATGCCATAATTTTGACCAATACAGACTGGACCAAATATTACTTTGTGGTGGAAAACTGAAAATCAATAAATTTTCTAATGGCTTTGAGAACCAAATTTTGGATGAAAGAGAATGAAGTAGGGAAAAAAATGTACAATTTAGCATTCAGTGGACGTTCAGATAGTGTAATTTACATGTATAGGAGACAGAGGAAAGACATTGAAGGAAAAGTAAATTATAGGATGGTGTAAGTCAAAATCTGTTCCTTTAGAACTTTAATTATCTGCCCTGCTTTTCTCTTGTAGACTCTTCTGCCCCATCTCATTCAATTTATACCAGTCTGGTTCAGCACCTACATTCAGGGATAAATTACATGTTTTAGTAAACACACCCATTCTCTGACAGGCTCAGTTTACAGCCTGCCACTCTTTGTGATGTCACTAAACTTAGGACAGCTTTGATGGAAGATTCACTCACTTTACCACAGCCCTGATGAATCTGCCTTAGAAGCACAATCTGAGGAAAACTACTTAAGATTTTAGAAATACAGGAAGAATTTTAGGTCAAGCATTTATTTTTAAGGATTATTTTATTTGATTAAATATAGCAGTACATACTGTTGTGCACAGCATGATTTATATGGTGTGTCTGAAATTACACTTATTGCATCCTGTCCATGCAGTTTCTGTTTTCAATGTACCACAGGCTGTCATTTGTAGGTTTAATAGTTCATTCATATGTGTAGGACACTTCATGTTCCTCAGCAATCACCCCATGAAGTCTTTAAGGTCTTGAAAACACCACTAGATCAGTTTACTCTTGATTCATATTCTCAAGGCTGTCACCACAACAAGGTCTAGGATGTGGTTCATTTGTTTGTCAACTGAAAGCTGACATTCTTGAGCGCTGTTCGTGGGGAAAGGGTGAAAAATGTTTAGAACAGAGTGTGTGCAGAAGTTTTTCCAAAGGATGGCATTATCTTCTGCCCTGATCTTTGTGATTATCTTCTCTACCCTTACCAATTTTTATATGTAATTTTTGACTACTGGTTCTGGCACACTTTCCTCTACTGATTTTAATGATGCATTTCATATTCCTACTCGGGACTCTCACAACCATTTAGCCATTGTCTCATGCACGATAGTAGGAATTCAGAATGAGTCTGTTTTTTGCTCAAAACAATGAACGTTTCTGAAGTTGCTGCATGCCAGGAAACAAAACTTCATGCTGTGCATACAATTTTGTTCTTACATACATAGACATTCAGAGTGCATTTCGTTTGAAATGGCCCAGGATGGCTGCAGGATGAAACCATGTGAATGTGTCTGGTGTTTCCTCCCCAGGCTGGGCAGGGCATGGACACATGCCCTACGCAGCAGATCCTCTCCCAGGGAAAGTTCCCAGTCTCCAAAGCCAGAATTAGCCATAATGTCAGGACAGGGATGCTGGAGCAGGTCTCACAAGCTATGGTAGCAGTTTCCCATTTAAAAAGTATTAATAATACATGGGCTCAAAAATCTTCAGAAGACAAATAATAAATTAGGCAATATATCTCTTGCCATCTTCCTTTTTGTTTCTTGCTGCCATTCTCTCAAGTGATCTATCTAATCACATTAAAAACATTTGGGTCTAGTGATTACATGCTACCATTTTCTTTACTATAATAACTGAGAGTGGAGTTTTAATGTCTTATATGAAGAATGTTTCAGCTTTTTTTCAAAACAACATAGAAATAACAAAAGACTTATGAACTGCTTATGAGCCACAACCTGTTCATAGTTACTGTGACTCTTTGACAAGTCACTTAATCTCCCCTTCTGATCTTTCTTTTAATAATAACTCATCTTTGTCTTACAGAGTTTGATATTAAGATGAAATAGAAATATTTGAACATCACTTTTAGCATGGCAAGAGCCACCAAAAATGAGTGTATGTTTTGAATAAAAAATACATTATTATATAATGAAATTATATTATTATAGATTTTTAAAATTATATAATAGAGTACCAACATTTCAAATAAAAGGAAGTGAAGATCGAAGTAAATGAAACAGAACATTTGAACCAAACTGCTTTTAAAACAACTTAAAAATTAGCATGATTTGTAAATAGGCTTCCCTCAAGGGTTTATTTCTAAAAAATATATTAATAAAATGTTGCTCAACTTTTAAATTAATAGCTGTTTACTTATAGTCCTTTAAGTGTCTTTTAATTTCTTTATTCTCAAACCACAGGCAGCTGTTAGAACCTTTACAAGACCTGAAATGGGCAATATCTGAATATAAACCAACTTTAATCTCTTCTGGTTTAAAGCACTATGTTGGGAAAGCCTTTAAAGAAATTGAATTCATTACCTTAAGTTGTAACTACAATATAAACAGGCATACATTAAATACTATAATCACCACGTCCTTGCCATTACCTTTATGTTCATACTTACAATAAGGCAAATTTACAGTTCCACAGAAATTGCAGGCACCTCAAACTTGCAATGCTGATCTAAATTAGGAGCAGGATGATGAAAGGGCTGAGTTCCCGGAATCCTGCTGGGGGCGATGCCCGTGGAGCGTGGCTGTGGCGAGGCCATGGGGCCAGGGCCATGGGGCCAGGGCTATGGGGCCAGGGCTATGGGGCCAGGGCCATGGGGACAGGACTATGGGGCCAGGGCTATGGGGTGAAGCCATGGGGGAGGCCATGGGGCCAGGGCTATGGGGCCAGGGCTATGGGGCCAGGGCCATGGGGACAGGACTATGGGGCCAGGGCTATGGGGTGAAGCCATGGGGGAGGCCATGGGGCCAGGGCTATGGGGACAGGGACTATGGGGCCAGGGCTATGGGGTGAAGCCATGGGGCCAGGGCTATGGGGCCAGGGCCATGGGGCCAGGGCTATGGGGACAGGGCTATGGGGTGAAGCCATGGGCTGAGCTCAGATGGGAGCTGAGCTTGCTGCTGGTGCTGCTTTCTTAATAAAGCATGGCAGGGGGCCAGCCTGCCTGTGCTGTAGATGGGAGGAAGAAGTCCCCACACCACATCCAAAGGGGAAGGGAGATAAAAAAAGAGCCTGAGCTGGTCTGCTGCTTCCTTTTCCATGCTTAGCCTTATGTCCCCATTGATTAGGAATTACTCCAAGTGCAAATGAATGAAATTAGGGTCTTACTAGAAGGAACCACTCACAATTTAAATGCAAGGACCAAATTATGAGATGATTTAAACATGTGCAAACACTAAGGGCTTTATCCTAAAACTTCATCCATTTCTTTGTCCACAACAACTTAAATCAAATGTGCCACAAATTGCAAGGCTTCTTACCTATTGGCCCGTTGGCATGAGATGTTGCAGAAGTCTGGCACAGGACTAATTCTTCTTAGGTGCAAAAACACTGCTTTTAGAATAGATTTAGTATAGGGGAGAAATATTTGGGGAGGAAATGTTGAAAGGAGAAAGTCAATTGGAAACCTTCACTCACACTGTTGCTTAAATTATTAAAGTACTTTTTAAATACGTCATCCTCCCATTTTGTCTTTATTCATTTTTCTTCACCTCTTCTTCATGTATTCAATCCTCATTACTCACCCCACCTGTGCCTCTTCATGGCTTCTTCCCACAACAGAGAGCTACTTTATAGACAGTGCCACCAATTTATTTGAATTTCAGGTAATAGAAACAAATAACATTTTAGTGGCAGAGAAATAAGTCCAGAACACTTATAGCTTATGCTTTTATATGTTGCTATACTGCAGTGTTAAAAATGATGGGCTGTAATTACTTTAAAATACAATTTCCACTTTGAACATCCTAGAAAAATGCTTTCAACTAGGTGAACTCTTAGCTCTTGACCTCTGTTCTGTGCATGCTTGTGAACAGCCGTCTGGAAAGGTTGCACGTATTGTTACTCTTCCTGCATGTGCATATGATTGCTGACACTAAGGAGTACATAGGAGTGACCTTTTAATGCTCCTATGCTGGGCAAACTGTATTTCATTTTTAATTTAATATGAAATAGGGTTTAATAATAATCTCAGAATGAATTTAGGAAAGAATATAAAGTCTAAATGAGGAGAAATCACTCACTGAAAACCGTTCAGATAACATACCATTTTATCAACTCTGGTAATTTTTCTACTATGCAAATAAGGAATTTGCATGATGATGTGTTTTTTGAAAAATTATTTGTAGCACACAGTCATAAAAATACACCTCTATATACAAGTCCTTATATTAATACATCTGAAGTATTTATTTGTGTCATTGTTACTCATTTTAAGGGTATATGAAGTCTCTTAAAGTCTACCTATGTGTCCTTACTATTTTTGGTGTGTCCAGAGAAAAATTTAACACCGCATCAACCAAAAATGACATAAATTATTCCAGTGAAAATACTCAATCTAGCACTCCAAAACATATCCTCCTCATAAAAACGGACTGCTAATGAGTTCACAAAGTTCTGAATTAAAGCCAGAAATAAAATCAGACTAATCTAATAACTTCTTCATGAAAATTTTAACAAAAGACAAATTAATTTAGTTAAATTAAATATGCACATAGTCTAGGGTAAGAAACTTCGGAATGCTCCCTTCACTTTGTTCTGGTAAACGAAATGGAAAATTCAGCCATACAAAATATCTGACATTAGAAGAGACCACTGATTTCCAGTGGTCTCCCTGTTCAACCTTCCTTCTCAAAGTTCAGAGCTGGGTCCTCTACACAAGGTTGCTTGGGGCTGTGTTCAGATGGTTTTTGAGTGTCTCCAAGGAGGGGAACTCCATAACCTCTTTGGGCAATCTGTGCCTATTACCATCACAGTAAGAGTTTCCTGTTGTTCAGACAAAACCTCCTGTATTCCAGTTTGGGCTCATTGCCTCTGATCCTGAATATCACTGAGAATAGTCTGCTGTCGTTTCACTTGGACCCTCCCATCAGGTATTTATACATATTAACAAGATCCCCCTGAGTCTGCTGTTCCTTCTCCAGGCTGAAGTGTCTCAGCTTTTCCCCTCATGAAAAATGCTCCAGGCCTTTAATAATCTTTGTGGCCCTGAGTGAACTCATTCCAGTAAGTACACATCTTACACATGGTAGCCCAGTTTGTCATAAAACCATGCTGACTGTTCCCATCTTGTCTCAAATTAGCTCCCAGGTAGATTTGTCCATCATCTTCCTCGGGACTGAGCTGAGGCTGACCACTTCAGGTTCCCCAGATGCTCCTTCTTGCCCTTCTTGAAGACAGAAGTGATGCTTGCTCTCTTCCAGCCCTCAGGAGCTCGCCCAGTGGCTTTGACCTTTCAAAGAAGACTGGGAGTGTTCTCACAGTGGCACCAGCCAGGTCAGCACTCTTGAGGGTGTTCCGTTAAGTTCTAAAGACTTACATATGCCCAGTTGGTCAAATGTTCCCTAACCTGGTTCTCCTTCACCAAAAGTACCTCTTCTGTACTCTAGACTTCTCAGCTTGCCTCAGGGGCCTGGAAAAACTCAAAGTCAGTTTTACCAGAAAAAATAACGTGAAAAAGGGTCTGAGCTCCTCAGCTTTTCCATGTCCTTTGTCACCAGGTCTCATCCTTAATCTGTCCAGCACTAGAGAGTATGGAGAGGATTAGATATGTGCAGTAGTATTAAGGAATTGGTTGTGTGCTGATGTGGAGCCTGAACAACCCTTTTATACCCATACGGAGTCTCTCTCTAGAACTTCTCCATTGTGTTGGTGACGCCCCAGCTCTGAGGGAGGTGAATTATGGATGCTAATCATCTCTTTCCTTCTGCTCCTTGTTCTTCCCTTTTCTCAACTCATCCTTATACTGTTTTCCACAGTTTGCTTCCTACAAAATAGCTAAGAGGAAAATTCTTCTGAGTAACCTGTGGACACATCTATTTGTACAAGATTTCAGCTGCTTTGAAGGATTGCTTCCTTTTACCAAGGTGTAAAACAACTCTTGTGGGAAAACTAGAGTTTCGCACATGTAATTAGGAAGGTATGATACTTTATTTCTGGAGATGCACAGTCAAGAGCTGGGAGATTTTGGCACTTACTGAAACAAATAGCTTTTGAACATCTGATATTGCTCCTGAGTGTATTTTGATTACAGTGTGAGCATGGCAATAAAAGAGTCCCTTGAGAGAGAAAATATCTGGATTCACATATTAATATTTTTTGGCTGGAAACTGGTCATCTCCCAAGACAGAGTTGTTAGATAAACTTTTCTATTGGCTTGAGGAAAGAGCCAGAGTCTGCAAACAGGATGCTGAGCCCTGTTTTAGGCAGAAACAATAGTTGCTCCCACACTGGTCAGTGACAAACTCCCTTTTAGCCTCCAACGTGATTTTGGATTCTGATCCCAGACCCTTTGCACTTTGCCATGCTATTGACTCCTGCTCTTGGCTCTGCATGCATCCCCAGTGTACACTGTGACTCCAGCCAGTGTATCAGGTCTGCTAACAGAGGAACAGGAACTTCTTTTATTGCACTGGCTTATGAAGTTCAAAACAAGCTGGATCCACAACCAGAGCTCTTTTATTCTTCTTTTTAATGCGGTTATGAAAGTTTGTTCTGCTTTTCTGGATAGAAACAGAAGTTTTTCTCTCAATTTTGTGCCTTGTGACAAATGACTGAATTTGTGGATATAGTCAGTACTTGCTAAACCCCTACTAATTCTGCCAGCTGCATCACAAGTGTTTTGGTAACTGAATTTTTTTGTTGTTGCTCAAGCCCACATTTAGGGCCAAGATTTTTAATATTTTATTAAAAAATAAAAGCACTGTTACTGTCAAAAAGCTGTAAATGGGAAGCCAGATGCCCTTGAAGTCTCAGTACTGTCCCCCAAACTGCACACTCTCTATTTTTTCCTTTCATAAATTTTAGAACAATCTGATGATTTTTGAATCTCTGTCACTGACAAGGCTGGAATTATATCAGTCTTTTAGAGCTTTGAGGATTTTATGAATGTTCTCAAACTGCAAAACCATTCCCCCATCCATAATGTGAGTGCAGTTCATAAAAGAAAAAAAAATCCATTAACATTAATGAGGCAGTTAAATATAAAAAATAAAGCCCCACTATGAGAAAATCTCTAAAAATTATATAGCTGTTTTTTAATGCTACTAGTCACTCAGCCACTGTTTATGGAAATTCAGCATTCTTTTGTAAGGCTAGAAGCAGAGCACTAAAGAATAATCAAAAATTAACCTTGGCCTCTATTCCCTCAAAGGTGTCTTCATAGGAAAAAAAAAACCAAACAAACAAAACCCCAACACCCCCTCCCACGAACCCCAAAGAAAACAAAATTAAAAAAAAAAAAAAAAAAAAAAAAAAAAAAAAAAAAAAAAGGGAAGGGTTTGATCTCTAGTTAACTTTAGCAGTTTCTCTATTCACAAAAGTGGATGGTTTATCTGATATATTGTTCATCTTCTTCAGCCATCAGAGACAAATCTGCCTTCCGCTTCTTGAACATTTTTGGGAAATATTAAGCCAAGATAACGTAAAACTTAGAGAACACAGCAGTGCCACCACTTTGTACAGTCTAACACAAAGCATATCCTCTGATATAGTCAGCAATTAAATGACATCATCTGTTCTGCAAACTCACAGCTCTCTGACTCTCAGGATCACTTGTTTACCTATATCCATCTCTGTAAGTGAAGCTTATAAAGTCAATCCATGTTACTAACAGACATACAGTCAACAGGAAAACTATGAAAGGGCTAGGGCAGAGGTCAGAGCCAACTGAAATGATTTTGCCTTTGAGAAACAAGGCAGGCATATCTAATAGTAAAAATAGTATAGCCTAGCAAAATTAAATATATATAGGTATGTGTATGCAGTCTTCAATTAATTTGTCTTGCAAAGGGTAAGCACTGTTCAAAGTACTTTGAAAAAATTACTAAATCTCAGATAGAGGTTGCTGTCAAGTAGAATAGAACTAACTGTGATTGAGGTTTGTAGCAGTAATTGATACAAACATTGACATTAATGCTGAGATACTTGGAAGAATTCAGCACCTCATAAACCTCTTTCCATGCAAAAACTGACCTTTTAAACTAATGCTTGTCTCCCACAAGGGCCAGCACTGTTTTCTACCCAACTGCTGGAATGAACCCCTTTTAATCCTTTTTCTATGTATTTTTAGGACAGTTGTAGGATAAAACAATAACAAAATGGAATACCATTATATCCTTAATCAATAAAATGTACCTTCCTGAGTCTTGTCTGAAAAGTTTCTACTAGAAATCAGCTGAGATCACAGCAAATCAGGATGAAAAAATTATGTTGACCAGTTCCTTTGTACAAAATGAAGCAATAAAGTGATTTTCTGTTAACTTTATGTTTTTATAGATAGATTCCATACTTGAGACCACACACATTACTGTTATATATGAGAAAAAGCATAGCTGTTTCAACAGACAAAAGTTAAAGTGCAGTTGATTCATTGTCTCCCTTAAGAGGACTGGCATCTGGACCACATGCACTTCAAAGTCAAATGCTGTACTGAGATGTGCTGCTTTGAAGTACAGCTGCTGATCCAGACAAATTTTGGAGCCTAAACCAGCATATGAATCTGCTGTACTCTGAAAAAAAAATCTATTTCAGATGCCAGTTTTAACTCAGTTTAGAAAATTGCTGTCTGGATCGGCTGAACTTCAAAGCCGAACATCGCAGTGCTGCATTTCCCTTTGAAGTACAGCTAATCCAGATAGTGGATTTTCTCTCCCTCCTTTTTCTTTTTTTAAGTAGTTAAAATTGGCATCTGACCTTACTAGTATTTCTCCTTACCATCTGCACATTCTTCTTTCCTTCTCCCTTATTTCCTCATCTTTTGACCTCTGAAAAATACAGCAAGATCTCGTTAGCCCCTACACTACCAAAGCTGCTATAAAGGGGGTGGTTGTGGGGACAGCCTATATCAAGCTACATAATGAAACACTGGCCAATTACTGCACATGGCTTGTCATAAAGTTTATTAAGTATTACTTAATTTTACCATCCAAGGAAAAAAAAAAGATCAAAGCAAATCCCTTGTAAATTTTCACATTCAAAGCATTTGTAACATTCTCATGAATCTGCTAACTCATACTAATGGCCATGAGCACTGGTTTGAAAACTAGCTGAGCTTTATAGCATTTCAACTTTCAGAAATTTTCAGTTATTTTGTCACAGAAAGGTCTCCTTCACAGGCAAGTCAGGAAAGCCTTAAGGAAATGGTTTTACTAGAGAAAGAATGAGTTTACTAGAGGCAGAATTTGCACAGCTTCTGGCAAGGGGAACCAAGGGTAAATGCAGTGCCCTCACCAAGACACACACTGATATTATACACACATCAGGGATGCTGCCTTTTGCTACTGAATTAAAAGACAAATCATGAAGAAATGTTGCACCCTGTTCAAAAGACAAAAACAAAGCAAAATAACCCCACCCAAATACATGCTAGTACAAGAAGACAATTTAATGACAGCATCTCTCATTTGCTGAGAAATAACTCTGGAGAGAAAAAGGACTGGACAATGACCAGCATTTTCTTTACACAGATCATGAGACATGTCACTCAGGTGATCTATTCTTGTCAGACAGTCTTTAATTAGAAAATTCCTAGAGAGAACTCATGCTCCCACTAGGTGCTTATTAAAAACTAAAGACAAAAGGAGTTGGTAGAAAAGCCCAAGGAATGGACAGAGAACTCGGGTTACATTAAAAGGCAAGAGACAGCTGCTGTTAGCATAGGAAGAAACACTCAGGATGGGATGCTGGATTTTGAATGAAAAACTCTCAGTGCTGTTATTAGTGAGTATTTTTAGCATTAAAAAATCTAATTGTATATATATAAATATTTTAAGCTTGTTTAAAAGACATTTTATGGTTTGCTTACAGTAATACTCCCGAGCTTAATGTAAAACTTGCTATAAAATATTCAGCAGCCTTTTTATAACTAGTCTTAAAAACAATTTAAAGTCTTAGTGTTTTATTTTTAATTTTTTTTAGTCAATTTACTTTCATCCTCAGATAAAGGGAGCAGGGGTTTGTAATTCTAATTGAAATTATATTTTGATTTATTTTCAGACTGTTTGGTGAGTTGTGTATAGGGACCAGAGTAAGGAATTTCCTTAGCTCTTAATTCCCTCCATTTATGTGATTTTTTAATTTTAGTGTTTATTTCCTTTTTAGAGACCAGGTTAAGGCCTGTACTTAAAAGCAAGTTTACCGTGACACAATAAACATCATTTATATCCTTTACTGGGCATCTGGGAGTAGGACAGTAACGCTGAATTTGCTAAAATATAGCCTCATTTCAGCAGGCACTTTTGATTTCTATCATCTGCGATCAAGAACTGCATTGCACACTGATTTTGAAACATCTCTCAGATTCTCTTGTAACTATAACCATAACCAGTTTTATATGCATGAAAAAATACTGTAAATGTCACTAATCTGTAGCCTCTCTGCTTTGCAGCTGGTGTGGCTGGGGCTGAACTTCTATTTGTTTATTGATACCTTCCACTGGTATGAAGATGACAATGCCTACATTTATACACGGATTATGCTGGGAGTAAGTATGAGTTTGATTGTTACAGGGCTTCATAAGAAGAATGTATTCGTAGTCTGATTTTATTTACTTCCTTCATAAAACTTTTCATGCTTCAACAGTAATTTTCCCATATAAGAGTATTATATTAATATAATATTTTCTTTCCTTTGCTCTTCCTATACCTAGCTTGTAATTTAATTTCTTTATGCTGTTGTATGTACAGTCAACCCTGGCTTGGGCAAGAGCTTCTGCAACGTGCCTTAATTTTAACTGCATGCTAATCCTGTTACCAGTCTGTAGAAACCTTATTTCATTCTTAAGAGGAGCAAGCATTGTAAGTACCATTTCTCAAATAGCCATATTATCCTCTCTTTTTTATTTCTGTAGTTCAGCAGTATTATCCATATCAAACATTTTCCAAGGAATTTTAATTTTTGATAGAGAAGCCTGTACACTATTGCCTAGTTATTACCATTTAAATTGTCAGTATTCATGACTGAAGAGAAACAAATGACTTGTTTAACACAGTGCTCTAAATGCAACACTGATTTTGGCAGCTGCTGCATAGCATGGTGTCATGAAGAGAAAAGTGAGAAGCTACAAAAAAGGGACATAATAATGCCACTTGGCCAAATGGAGAAAATTCATATCCATCATGTGTATTCTCTGTAGCTGCAAAGTGAAAATTGGAGAAATAAAATGTTCAGTTAGATAAAAATGTTGTAAGGATAATAATGAACATGTTTAAACACTTCTGTCTGAGTGGCCACCATTCAGATCTTCATTCGTGGTAAATGCATTTTTGTAACAGAGGCATTCACATTTACCTTGGAATCATGTATAGGAAGCACTTAAGGCTTTAGCTCTATTAGCTATAACTTCAACTTGCTTTGAATTATTATAGTCTGAGTAATCCCAATGCCACATGTTTGGGTAAAAAATAACTGATCACTTCATGACTCCAGGAACAACAGGAATTTAGAAATGGTAAGACACAGTTCTTTTATAGTAAGCTGGTTCTTATTTCAGTTCCGACATTTTTTGTTTCTGTGGTTGTTGGGCTTAGATGTTAAGCAGTCTTTAGGCTGGAAATCAACACTTATTTAATCGTTTGAGTTCAGGAATCAAACATTTACAAAAAAACAAGAAAAAGTGTCATGGCCTTCTGAATCAGTTTGTGAATTAACACAGAATATATGCACACCCACTTAGATGCTGAGTAAGAACTCAGAGAACTGGAACTCTTCTCACAGATAATATTTTGCTCTTCTGGACAATATTCTGCTCTTGAGGAGCATGGTACAGAGCAACTTGACTGCTCCAACATGGCCAGCACCGGGCTGGATCCAGTGCCTCTCCAAGGAGGTGCTGTGTACTGGCATCACACCCTGTGGTGCTCCAGATTTTTGGAAGACATACTATCTGGGAAACAACGTGGGTACATGCCAGGATCTTTGGCATGGTGCCATGCCAGGTCATGTGAGCAGTCCAGACACCCACACCACTGCTCAGAGACTGCATTCTGTCCATGAGTGCTGTCTGGGTTCCAGCAGAGCGTGTTAGTTTTGGCTCAGTGCAGCCGGCCCCTGCCCCAGGCTGGCTCTGCACTAGGGCACCCAGCTGGCCATGAGCACACCACTGCAGAGCCCTTCCAATAATGGCAGCACAGCTCAGCAACACATCAGCAGGCAGCCACCTGAGGTCTAGACAACCTCACCCTCCCAGAGTGTGCATTTCCTGAAAGCAGAGAAAATGTTTTCATTGCAAGCTGGCTTTGCCAGCACTCGAGCTCTATTACACTAAGCTCACAAAGCAGTGGTGGCCCAGCCTGGTGTCCTTAAACCAGCAAATGAGTTAATGTCAGCTCAGATAAACCACTCACAAATCACAGCTAAGTGCACCTGAGCTCTATCAAACCCTTTTTTTGAGCCCCTATGTAGCATAAATAGCTTCAGAAACCCTGGAGTGACACTCAGGAAAGTTACTTAAGTCCTAAAACTAACCCAAAACTTCCACTTCTTCAGCATTCCATTTTCAAATGTACTGAACTCTTCTCCTCTCCAAAATGTGAGTTGTAAACACCAATAGGAATTATATAAAACAAGTTCTGCTTTTTCACCAAGTACTGTGGAGGAGCACTGAGGAGACAGCTTGACAAAAACATCACATTTCACAAGATGGTTGCCTATGGAATAGCGTTAAATGCAAGTAAGATTTTTTTGTTTTATTTTTTTCTTCTATTCCTTTGAATGGTTTTGAATTTCAGAGTAATTCTGCCTAATGCTGTAATCCCCATCAGCTCTGAGATGTGATATTTTAGTACAATAATTTGTTGACTGGAGCTTTAAATGTGTGTAGGAGTCCCATCTGATTAACCATTTGTAATCTTTTTTGCTTGAGAAGAGTTTGACTATTAAAGAAATAAACTTTCAATCTGAATAGTAAACACCAGTTGCTACTTAGTTAATCTGACCAACTTGTGTGCTCTTAAAATTTTGTGTAAATAACTGATTGAATCCATGAGGGTAGATTTTTGGGGAAATGACATAGAAGTACTGCCTGGTTCTGTAAGGAAATGATGCTTATGAGTCACACCACACATCTGCCCACCAATACATCTTCACTTATTTTTTAACCAGGTAACAAATTTAATCAGAATTTGAGAGAGGCAGGTGTCTCAAAAACAATGGATTTCTAGATATTTATTTTTAGTAAGTGACTGATCCAGGAAACTAATGGCCCCCTCGAGGGAAAAAAAACCCCAACCAAACAACTTGAGATCAAAATTTATCTATTCTGTTGGTCCTAGTGACTTACTGAGGTATTTTTTCACCTGGCTGGGAAAAAGACAGGGCACCTTCCTGTTCTCTAAGTAGTAAAAGGACCTGGAGAAGGCCGAAGTTTGTAGGAATTCAGAAGACGTGAGGGGATAGCTTGAGAAAAAAGGACGTACAGAGATGAATGAACAAAAGCCAAGTGAAGAAGAACATGAACACAGAGAGATGGAGAGGTATCTGAGATAGATAGATAGATAGATTAGATAGATAGATAGATAGATAGATAGATAGATAGATAGATAGATAGATAGATAGATAATAGATAGATAGATAGATAGATCGATCGATCGATCTCTTGTAAAACTGGAAGGAGACAGAGGAATTAATCAGGGCTATTTGCAAGCATGAGACATTGCAGGGTAACTGTTCTATCCCTAGGCTGCCAGGGTGGATTCTGGTCCCAATATTTTTTCAGCCTGTGAGAGGGAGCTGCTTTTGCATGTATAGGCTGTTAATGTCCTCATGCAGTGAGAAAAGAATATGAAGTCAGGATTGCCAACAGGAACCAAGAGCTAAAGATTGTCTTCTGTATGTCATGCTAAAGAATTCCGAGGGAAGGCTACGGGATGCAAACATACAGGATGCAAACTTACAGTGTATTATGATGAATTACTTATCTGTCACGTCCACTCATTCATCAGAGTTCCGTTTCACTGCAGAGCAGATTCCTACAGAGAGCAACATTGCTTCTTTAATTAATAAATCAACCCAGGAATATAAATTAACCGACTTTACTTGGTGTATAGTAGGTCATGTTCCAAAAAGAAAGCAAAATTGCACAGCCAAACCTTTTATGGCTTTCATTTCTACATTAATATTAAAATGTTTCCTAGTGCATTAATGTGGACAGTTTGTGAAGTGCAAGTCTATCAGAAAAGTGATTACTTTAATTGTTTCACTAATTTCAAGGAAAAAGACAGAAGCAAATGTGAAATGACAGAAAGCATGATCATACAATTCTCATTTAAATCACTCTCCAGAGAGAAATCAAAGGTTCATTTTTGGGTTGTTTTATAGGTTGGTTGATTTTTTTTCTAAAATATAGAATGGAAACATAGTTGATGAAAAATTTGAGAAAGAAAACACAACACAGGGAAGTCCAATAAACAAAACATGACAACCTATGAATTCCTGCTTCCTTAACAGTCAAGTGAGAAACATCATATTTGGAAAGACACTATATCACTTTATAGGCAGACTTGTATAAAGAATGGCCAGAAACTCAATTGCCTGAAATTCCATTTTAAGTTCATGGAAAAATAAAATCTACACAACACATTGTGACAGGAAAGCTACATTTCAGAGTGGTACCCACAAGTACACTGAATCCTTTTTAATAAAATCTAACAGTGTTAAAATGATGTGTAAATAGATGCCATTTTCCTCTCAACTGACACATTATTTATCCTAGTACTACCTATATTGCCTTTTATTACACAAAAACCTAGTCAAGTCCTATTAGTCTATTGCAATTCAGTAATTCTTAGTTAAATGGATGTTCACCCTTGTATGATCAATAGACTAAATGTGGCAGCAAGAAGTTAAACCAATTTGAAGATCAGATCAGTAAGCTTAGCCTCACAACATAAAACTGTAAACTCCTTTATTATTAAAGTAACATGTATTAATCTTGGCTTGCCAGGTAGTGTTATTCCAGCATATTTATTTAATAGTGTGCTAAAAATAGTCAGTGCAACATTAGTATTGTCTGGTTTCTAACAGGCAGCTAGCTCAGCTGAGGTGTGCCTGGCCTTGGAAAAAGTACATCTGTACCTTTAATTTTTCATCAGCATTTCAGCTCTAATACAAATTCAAGAGCAGACTTTAATTGGTCAGGTCATAAAGGGATATAATTAGAGACTCGTGGAAGAGGGAAGTTGGAGGAAAGAGAGAGAGTAAACAATGCTATCTATAATCAAGGGCATCATTGAAAATTCAGTAAAGGGAATTCTGCTTAGTTTGGCTTCCTGCATTCTGCATGCCTGTCTGTGATAAGAGCTGTCTGGGAGTTATTCAGCCACTAATAAATCTTCCTTATAGACCTGTAACTCTGCTAGAATAAAATCAGAGTTTCACGCACTCTCAGTTTGATCAGTGCAAATAATTCTGTGCTTTGTAATGGAAAAGAGACTTTTCAGTTGAGACACAGAGGCCTGAAACTTGAAGACACTACAAGAGATAGTAATAAGATTTTCTGCAACACCTACCTCTTACTGTACTGTTTTTACCCTCTGAAAATCATATTCATACATTTTCTGAAGTGGGGAGTGTCGGGGGGAATTTTCCTTTGTTTACTTTGATATGTTGGGCTTATCTTAAAGAAGAAACTACTTGCATTGTTTTGGTGTTTGCAGAAAGGTCATATAGATATTTTGCTCCATCAATCTTTGAATTATATTATTAATATATTAATAAAGCTTAAGAAATTAAGGGGAAATAGGGAAAGGACAGCAAGCTTATTTGGAGTTAGGCTGTTTGAAATGGTCATTCCTGCTCTTAAAAATTCCAGCAATGTGTTCTTTAAAAACATGCAAAGTGCAGAAAGAAATATGGTGATGCCAGGTGTGTTTGGCTTCTAATAAGCACTGAAAACCTATAGCTAAAAATACTAGGAAACTTTTCCATTTTCAACCACTTTTTGGTAAACTGTGTGAATGGTTTTGGTGACCTGAGTCACATTTTTGCGTAAGCAATTAAGTTTTCAGAGAAGCAGATGCTTATCTTCAGAAGAGATTTAGTTCATACCTCAGTGTTGTGCTTCCAGAAATTACAGAAAATCAAACTTCCTTTAAACATCGGGGTATTTTTTTTTGTTTGTTTTGTTTGGGTTTTTTTGTCAGATTGTTTAAATCCTGACTTAGTGCAAGTACTAGGAAGGAAATAATTTTAAATTGCAGATTATAGCCTTCCAACTAAGATAAAAAATCATCCAAGTCATGTTCTTCTTTGATGTTTATAACCGTTCTTAAAAACAAAATATAATGCAAGCACACATGTGGTCACTATTTTGGTTTTTATACAACCTGCACCTTTTTAGTCCATGAATACATCATGAAGTTGAATTAGGGGTTCTGAATAACTAGGAATGGCACAAGACCGTGGGTGGCAAAAAGAACCCCAGCCTTGGTCAGGGGCAGAATTTCTCCATGCTTGGGTTATCTGCCTGCAAAGTTGTTCTCTTTGCTGTGGGCAGAAAGGCCAGGATTTGACCCTTTGACTTTATCATGATAGACTGGTTAATCAAAATGTTTAACTGCTGGCAGCAAGCTCCAATTTGATTATTATACTGTACAGGCATGCAGAAAAAGAGAGAGAGAAAATCTTGTCCTCAGATAAACACATGAAATTTCTGTTTAGTTCAATGAGAGTTGTGCATGCTTCACTGAAGGCACAATTGGCTGAATAAGAGTAGCTAAATTGACCATACTTTCAAAATAATTTAATTACATCTCTTTGTGTTTAAGGATATGTACAGTAAACACCATGATCTAATAGAAACCTTTTTTCCCCCTCTCTCCTTCCAATAAAGCCTTTTATTTGATCTCAGAGGTGGATTAGATAGAACATGTCAGGGTCAAATACAAATTAATGTATGTTAAGTGCTTCAGAGGTTCCAGATGTCATTAAAAACAACAAAAATCCTTCAGTCTTGAACTGTTATAAAAAAAGAACTTTGTTTAAAATATTGTGTGATTTATTCCATATGTTATATTTGGACATGCAGGATGAGGAAAAAGTTGAACCGAAAATTCTTATATGTAGTCCCTTCAGCTTTGCCCTCATGGTTAACTTAGATAAGTGGTGCAGAGGAAAGAACTACCAACTGTGGTAAGCTCAGATTTCAGAAATCTGCATATTAATTTTGGAATTGCTTAGTAAATTCTATACACTGCAGATGCAAAGACCTTCAGAAAATGCACTTTAGGGATGTAAAATATTTCAGTTAATGGAAGTGTGTTCAGTGCCAGAATTTTTATTCTGCTACAAGTATGATACATTAAATGAACCAAACTGAAAATGGAATTAGATCTTTGCTTTACTCTTACCATCCAGCTATAATTCATTTTTAGATTGCATCATTTTTTGCTAGCAGCACAAAAAAAACTCATCAAAGGTATTAATCTAATAACACTCCAGGCAATATAGAAGATCATGGGAGACTCAGGTAAACCAATGTATTCAGTACATCACTAGTTTGAATGTAATATTTTTCAATGTACTATTATGCTCTATACATTAACATCTACCACAGAATAGCTTGCAGAAAATTAGAACAACAACTCTCCTGTTCATTCTGGAAGTCTTCTACACTTGTAATATCCTCTACCTGTCAGATGAAATCTGGAGACAATGTCACCCAGAAGGGAAGGTGTGGTAGACCCCAAAAAAGAAGTATGATGATGTTTCCATTGACAGAAACACAGGGAAACAGAACCATGTGCAGATGGAAAAGACAATGTCCTCTGATAGCCTGCAGAAAAATCTTACTAGGCTAGGTTGCCAGAAGTGGATATCTTCTTCCAGGGGAAAGTTGCAACATGAGTACTCCTCATCAACTATAGTCTCAAGGCCTTCTTGAGAAAATATATCATTCAACCCATTTTTTTTCTGTCCAAGGCTAGAAATACACTGTTAGGAAATTTGGACCTCTGTCTGTCTGATGAAAACTAGCACCTCATTTCACTTTCAACACTCGGCATTTACCAGATAGTATTAGATATCCTGTCACTGCTGACATGACTAGAACTCGTGCAAATCATGTAGAATCCTACACTTTGGGGAAAGTACAAGATTTTGTCGCTTTCTGAACAACAGAAATGTCATCATTTCATGTGAATATTTTATAGTCTGTAGTATCACTAAAAAAATCTGTTTTGAAGGTGAAAGGGAGAAAGTGTCTTTTGCTATGAACACAGATTCATATCTCCACAATTAGTCAATATCACAACTCCAAATGAGAAAAGATAATCCAAAATCTGCAGCTGCCAGGCTGCAGGCAAGCTCTGATAAAACAGTACCATGGGTCCTAACTGTGCACAACTCTCTTGGTCCCTAGGCTATGAGGACTATTACATCATACCAGAGTTATAAAGAACATCCTGTAGGTATAGAGGGCAAAAGGCCCAAGTTACAGTAATCACTCATAGTTGCCAAAATAAAACTGTTTAGTAGAAGTCCACTTAGAGACTCATTGTCAGGGTTTTCCATCCTTTGAAAATTTTCTTTCCTCTTGCCCTTAGCCCATACCAGACAATGTGCAGCATGTAACTCCACAGCTTACCAAAGACAACAATCCATTACCTCACACTTCTGTCCTACAGCTGAGCTCTTTCAGATGTCAAAGAAATCAGGTCCTCATCAAGCAGTGACTTGGCTCCCTTCCAGCTGGATCAGATAACACCCTTACTAGGCCAACACATCTGTTCTGAAAGAAGCCCCTTGCAGGAACAGTTCCCCCCTTCCCACTCAGCACTTAAACGTGCTGCTACACTTAAATACATAAACAGTGTTTATATACTACTTATACATCAGTTGTACACTGGGGAACAGATTGCCACAGCCCCCACACAGCTGCCACCTAAACCATGCAGCTCAGAGCTTCTTGGGCTCTTGGGTTTTGACAATCTAAATCTACACATCCCATTCGCTTCTTGTGGTCCAGTATCACCTTCCTTCCAGTGTCCCAGCACTGCTGGGGTGCTGGGAGCACACTCTCCTGCACAGGCTCCAGGAAGCATCTCTCACCTGATGTTGGCAAGGTTGTTTCCCGTGCAGCCCCTAGTCCATAAGAACACGAGCAGGACATGCGTGGCCACTGAGCACTGTACAGTCTAATGCTCACAGTCATGTCACACACACCATCTCATAAAATGACCAACCTTCAGCTGAAAGCTGCTTAGATTGCTTGATCCCATTATCCTGTTTATTGAAAGGTTATTTTACAGTCTCATTCCTCTGATGGCTTGAATCTGTCTTCTAATTTCCAGGCTCATTTTATCTCTCTGCAGTTCATGCCCATTTGGATTCAGTCTCCATCCTGCTGAAGCTATTCCAGCTTGTATAAATTATTTAATATTCATTGGGCCAAAGAAGCAGGAGAAATGGGAGGTTGATTTTGCAGTTTGGGTGCTCAGGATATTCACTTGAGTTGCCTATGTCAATAAATATTGGATTATTTTTATTAAGGACTTCATCAGGAGACAGCTCAAAAAAGAATAACCAGTCAACCTAGTGACTAGGATGTGATTTTGTTTAAAGCCTTACTTTAAATTTAATGTAATGAGGATTTTAAAATAGGTCTTTCATCTCCCAGTGAATATCTAAGCATGAGGCAGTGAGGTGAAGCAGGTGCCAAGGAGTGGCAGGGGGAGTCCCTAAGTTAACATTACATTTTGAATTAAGTGCATCCTGACAATCAACCAACTACAGCACATCCCGTGCTCCAGAAGGATCACCTCAAAAGTGGAGTGAGAATAGCCTCTCTCCAGCTTGGACACATGGAATAACTTACTGTTGGGAGAATGTTTTGCTTTCTGGCACTGGCTGCTTTAACCATTCCCATGGCCAGCATCCTACTTTAACTGATGTTCCCATGGACAAAGCTACCCCCAGGTGCTGATGCTGAAGAGGAACTGGACTCCAGCACGTGGAGTGAGAGAGTCCACTAAGTGGATAGGCACATAAAAGACCAACAATACCGAGGTCCTTATGCACTTGATCCTGTGTATACATCTATGATTAAATAGTGACTGGTATAGTAAGACATTATTTTCATCCACAGAGTCATAGTTAAAGATAAAAGGGAGAAAAAGGCAAGAAGAGGAGAGGAGAGGAAGGGAGAGGAGAGGAGAGGAGGAGAGGAGAGGAGAGGAGAGGAGAGGGAGAGGAGAGGAGAGGAGAGGAGAGGAGAGGAGAGGAGAGGAGGAAGGAGAGGAGAGAGAGGAGGAGAGGAGAGGAGAGGAGGAGAGGAGAGGAGAGGAGAGGAGAGGAGAGGAGAGGAGAGGAGAGGAGAGGAGAGAGGAGAGGAGAGGAGAGGAGAGGAGAGGAGAGAGAGGAGGGAGGAGAGGAGAGGAGAGGAGAGGAGAGGAGAGGAGAGATTTTTTTTTTTTGAGAATATTGCGCAGGGAAGGAGATCATATTTGGTTTACTACAAATACTGCCTTTTAGAAAGTTCTTTTAAATGGCCAGGGACAGAAACAGATAACCACTGAAGGAGAGATGATAACAGGAAGCTAATTATAAAAACTAGAAATAGCTGTGCTGTAAACACATAATTATCTTTCATTGTCATTTTTTCATCCTTTGGCATTTAATATCTTGCATTAATTACAATTTTCATGTAATGGATTTGAGAATCTCTCATATTGAAAAATGAAACTCTGCACCTAGCTTGATTACAACTTTATCTATGTTAGCCAATAATAAAACAAAGTCCTTCCTTTTCCACTCTTGAAATTATACTCTTTCTGCCCAAGAAAATAATTACAGGGGAGTTCTTACTTCAATCTAAGACATTTTTCTAAACTGACCATTTCATATACCTATTGGGGGCAGGCCAGAAGTAGAGGCTATATATGATACTCAGGACAAATCAGATCTAACACTGAGATTTGCTCTTCTCCCTTTAAATCATAGTTCCTGTGGCATCCCCAGGCTCCACCTGCATAGAGTAATGCTACAGCTACTTGTTAATAGGGGACAGATTTTGAAAGCATCTCCAGTGCAAGTTGCAAACTGGTCTATGCCTACACCAGTCAACTCAGCGTCCTGTGTAGGAAGGGTGAACAATGGCACATCCTAAATTAATTATTTTAAAATAGAACTTTTAATCAGTTTACCTAATTTTGAACAATTTAAAGTCAGAGGCGTACACTTATATGTGAGTTCTCAAGAGGTCCTCCTTTGATGACATTGGAGACTGCAGGGCACTTGACTGTAAACCTGGGAAGTGACCCTGGAGCTGCTCCTATCCTCTCCACTGTGAAGCAGTCGCTTCATATTAGACATGCAGTTGATAAAATTCTCTTTTTATTGTCAGCTTAATCCATGCAAAACTCTTAATTTATGCTTGAGCTTTTCAAATAGTTCACAGTGTGCATAATGAAGTTCCTTCTGCTACTGTGTGCCTGTAATTTCACCCCCCTCTTTCTCTCCTGCAGCCATCCATATTGTTGCCCACTCCATCAACATCGAGCGGTATCATTCCAGCCAGTCAAAAGAAGCTGGGGGGTTACGGAATAAACTTTCTGGTCTTGGCAAGAGCCCAAATGAAAGCTACTTGAACCCAATCAGGACCTATGAAACAGTAAGGTGTCACTCTTTAGGTTTCCTCATCTAAAAAGTTTTCCTCTGTGGATTCTATTGCCAGTAAAACTGTGTTTCAAAGCCTTTTAACCAGAGAGAGAAGGTGCTGCCAAAGGTTAACCTCAATTTCAGCTGAAAACACTTACTCAGAGCTGCAATTTTCAGGTTACTAAGCTCAAAGAAATGTCTATAGTATTTTAATTAGTTTGTCAGGAGACAGCTGGTGGGGGGAGGATAAGGAGTGTTGTGAAGAGTAGGCAATTAAATAAACCTGCAAAGAATTTTAAAAACCACCAAAATTAAACTATCAATACATGGAATGAAGGCAACTTATTTTCAGCAAGAAAAATAACCAAGCAGCAATAGCACTTCACAATATTTCTTTGGCATTTGCTATTTGTCTCTCCCCACAGTGATGCAGCACCTTCTCAGTCTGGGGGCTGATTCTGCCTCGTTATGTGTTGAGTGTGGCTGCTCAGGGAAGAGCACCTTTGAAATCACCCAGAGGGTTGCTGCACACAGGAAGCAGGCCAGGGGGAAGCTAGAGCTGCTGTTTGCTCTTCAGAGCCTAGCAGAGCTACAGGATCCTCAAACCATAAATGGTTCTGCTTGTTTTGGGGAAAAAAGTGACTGTGTCTCCAGTCTTCTTTCTTGGATAATCCACTACAGCATTATAAGCTCTCCCTTATAATATTCATAACAGAAAGAAAAGTTGAGCAGGAAGAGAATGCAGTAAACCATGCAAAGGTTAATCAGCCTTTTTTCTCCCTATTCCATTATAGCACAAATCACTGTATGTTTCCTTGTGTATCCTGTTTCATAGTTACATATTCCAGGGTTGAAATGGCCCTGGTGAGACTCCCATGCATATTGTTCTGCTCTTTAGAAAATACCCACACAGTCAGCATGAAATAAGGGCTGCCAGAATACCATGGATTGATGCTCTTTTGAACAGTGATGTGCTCTGCTGAAACAAGAAGCCAAGGAGAAGATGGCTGGACAGCCATTGGATTCAGCACTGGATTCAGCAGTGCTTTTAAGCTGCGAGGCTTGTCCTGCTTTTCCTTAGTTCCTTTGCAGTTTAGACAGCACAGGGTTTTCATCTTTCAAAATAAACAAGTAAACAATTTCACATTTGAAGATAAACAATCAAATTTATGTAGTCAGTGCTATGAATGCAAAAGTCTTCATGTTAGTGTTGACAAAGCAGTCAGGTTTATGAGAACAGGACAGCAAGCCAAGGGCTCAGCTTCCCAGTCTTTCAGTACACCCAGTGACCACTTTCATTGTGTGCCCTTGAGGTGCTTTCCAGGAGTAGAACAAAGCTCTCAGCTCTGAACAGGGCTTACCATCTTTCAGTAAGCATTTTTATTTCCTCCACTAAGCATTCCCACAGTGATATAATTGTGAGGTAGGCCTCTAATTAGCATTAAGATCCTAAATGCCCTTGAGGAGGAAGGCTAGAATGTTTTGAGATTCTTTCTCAGATTTCTCGCAGCAATGCACTCCACAGTTACCTTTCAATTTACAGCCTAGGTTTTACTATAACCTCACATATTTATATTTCTTTTATCATTCATTTGTGTCTCAGTAGCTAAACTCAGAATTAATAAATTATGAAGGGAAGCAAACAAAAGATTGTTTCTAACTTCAGAGAAGAAGGTTCTGAGATCAGCAATTCAGGCTTTCTTTGCAGTTTCATCCTACTGCCATTAAAGCAATGTACTAAGTGTCTTTGACATTTTGCCTTTTTTCATCTCAGTATCCAAACTAGCCACTGTAGTGGAAATGTTCAAAATATCACCTAGATCAATCCTGTTAATGTGTAATAGGATCTGAACACACTCTTCACAGGTACCAATTTGAAAATGTACTGTGTGCTGTCAAGTGTGAGCATTTGAAAGAATGATTTTTCTGTAAAAATGGCATTGTGGAATTTTATCACCTCTAGGATTTCCATATCAAATGAGTGCACTTTACAAATACAATAGAGGGTTGTTTCTTTTTCTCCTAGTGTATTTTTTTTCTCCTACCTGTAGAACCAAATCAGGATCCAGAAGATAAGCTGAGCTCCTTCATTCCTGTGCATCAGCACTGAGAAAACAGATATACATGCTTTGTAGGCCAAATGGGGACTTCATTTACACTCTGATGGCATATTTAGCTTGATTCTCTTCTTGTGTGTGAGATTTTTACCATTCTTCGTGATTTGTGCTTTATTACTGCAAATAACATCTGACAGTTGTGTTCAAAATATATCTTCGTTCTCACTTCAGTTTATTTTGGTGGGTTTAGACAGATATACCAGACCTGTCCTGACATCTGTGAGTCAAGAAGGGACATGTTCCAGCTCAGCATACCAATGTTTCATCACTGACAAGTAAAAAAATGTTAATAGAAAAATGTATTTTAAAAAATAGACCCAAGCATTATACAATGTATCTCTGGATAAATGTAAGGAACAGGTAAACAAGATATGTTTTTTAGGCAAATGAGAGTATGCATCTTTGTGTTCTATTCCAGGGCTGCTACAGCCCCACACTTACTTTGTGCTTACTTTACTTTTTGAAGTAAAGCAAGCACAAAAATGTTCCACACTTTTGCAGTTGCAGGTATCTTAGCACCTCACTTTATCACCCTCATATAAATAAGCTGGTTCCTAGTGCTGTTTTCTTTGTTAGACTTCTAGGTGTAATCTTCTCATTTCTCTAATGATGCTTCTTTATTTGTGACACACTTTCATTGAACATGTAAGTAAGTAAAATGGATAAAAGTGTGAATGAGACTGTCTAACTTCCTCCTTTCAATTCCTGAAACAGATGGAAGCAAATATTTAAATATCTGTTTGGAATAGGTCTGAGTAGAAATGGAGCAGAGGGATGTCTTTCAATGCTGTTCTGTGGTAAAATGAAGGGTTTTCTTGCCTCCATGTCTTGTTCTGGTTTTGCTCCTATGCTGAAGATTTTGGCTTCAGGTGTAATAGCAGCAACAGAAACAATAATGCAAGTAACAGAAATAACAATAAAAATAACAGTTATAAAAACAATAACTACTACTACGAATACTACTAATAATGTATTCTTATTCTAGAACACAACAGGACTAGTGCTAACCACAATAGCTGGAATAACTGGTGTTGTGATAACTGTGGCTTTAATTCTGATCATGACTTCATCCACTGAGCTCATCAGAAGGTCATGCTATGAAGTTTTCTGGTACACCCATCACCTCTTTGTGGTTTTCTTCACTGGTTTAATAATCCATGGTATGGGGTAAGTGTTTGTGTAAACTACATGGGGTATATGTACACAGTTTGGGGTAAAACAACATCCAAATCTACAATCCTGTGCTTTTCTGCTAACAAACTGCTGGGATATTTGGTGAGATTACAAAACAAAAATATTCTGAAATTAACATGCATCACTTTTCTGAGGAATGAAAGCATCATTCAGTTTATTCAGCCATCTTCTACCACCTTACAACTTGTACTTTATCAATGAATGAGCTTTCATGCTTGGGAACTGGGGACATTGGAGATCAAGAATCAAACCTTTGTGGGTTCAAATTAGTAAGGGATAGACCTTACACTCATAGCTCTTGTAAGGCATTTTGCAAGAGACCTTGTAGAAGTTTGAGAAGCTTTCAGCATGTCATAGGGTTATGGTGGGTGTCTCTGTGGCCATTCTCCTCTGCCTCCTGTAAAGTTATTTTGACCTTTCTCTGCAAGGACCAGAACCCCAAATTTCCTCACCATACAGATATACTGTGTAGTATGCTAGGTGCTATACAACAAACCAGGTTTAAATGACTACAGTAACAAGCAACTCAGGCTTATGACTAGCCCAATCAGATGGTTTTTATGGCCAGAAACGACTGCCTGGTTGCTGTTTGTCTCCCTGTTACTCAGCACAAAAGAAAGGTCTGTCCTCTTAGCAGAGGACTCTGGCTCTTTGCAATGAGGGACAGCAGATGCATGGGGCCTTCCCTGAGAATCTCAGGGACTGATAAATCCTCTGCCAATACAGAGTGAGAGCAGGACAGTGCTTAGAGCTGAAAACATTTCCATCTTCTGTTTCTGTCTCGCTGCACTGGCTTCATCTGCTTCTCCATTGTGTACTATCCTCCACTTCCTTTTCTCATTTCTGTGTGATAACATTCATGTTAATCTGCATTCACATTTTAATTCAGGGAGTGCAGTTTTGAGGTAAATCTCATGGTCTTCCTCACCCCCTGGCCCTGGCTCATACCATGGTACAATCCCTGGGCTGCATAACCCAGTGTTTGGGGTGGAAATACACTGACAGGAACATGTTGCTGTATTCCAAGAGCTAACAAGTGATCCATTCACAGGACCAAGACAGACCTAGTCTTAAGCTTAGATAGACCTCAATCATGTCCAGTGAGGGGCCCCCAACAAAGACTGCTTTTCTCTGTAGATCTTTTTCCTGATGGCTACCTTGTGTGCACATGGCCAGAAGCTGTAGTTAAGATTTCCAGATCTGAGGACAGTCATTTGGTGTTCACAGAATCACAGAATGGTTTGTGTTGGAAAGAACATTAATGACCATCTAGTTCCAACCCTCCTGTCATGGGAAGGGACACCTTCCACTACACCAGTTGCTAAATACTCTATCAGCCTGTCCTTGTGATCATAATACAATTTTTATGTCGATTTCAAAAAATATTCAGATGCTATTGCCCACCACTAAAGTATGTACAGAGCACGATTTTTTGAGAGTGGAATTTCTTAGCCCACAGCAGCATGTGCACGTGCCTGTTCTCTGGAGGTACATTCATGGTGTCATCCTGAGGCAGGGAAGAGGCCAGAACAATGGTTTGTGGTAGGATACTTTCCCCATCTCTTTCCTTGTGATTTGATAGTTGCCATATCCAGTTTGGCTTTGAGTGTTCCTGAAGTTGGCCCAATTAATTAGCCCCTTTTTACAGAGGCAGTCCCTCAAGCAAACGCTATAAACTTTATCCTGGCCTGATTAAAATGCTCCCTTCCCTCTCTAGCAAAACTTTTAGAATCAAACTTCAAACTGTAATGAACCCTTTAAAACTTTCAGCTTTGTAAGCTCCCTCTGTCTAGCCAGCTGACCAGCACTACTCAGCCAGAGACTGCCCCAAAACTGGGGCGCTGGCTGAAGAGCCCTATCAATACCATTCAATGAGCACTCTGTTCCAGGCTGGGAGTGCACTGCAACAGAGCTTCCTCCAGCCCCACAGCATCCCTACCACTACCCTGCTAATGGAAAGAGTCAAACCCCAAGGTTTCATCCACCTCCCACTTCTCCCATCTTCCCAGGTGGCTGAACAAAACTAACTCCTTTTCTTTCTGTCTGAACAGGCGGCAGAGCCAAATTAATTATGGAAGGGAAAATTCAGAGAACTGGTATGAAACAAACAGGGTTTCCCCATAAAAAAATCTTCCTTCTCTGCCCATAATCAACACCAGGTGAAATCCATTTAAACCGAACAGTCAGGATTGATATATTTTTAAAAATTCACATCATTAACATTCTCTGAAGGAAGCTAGAATTTAGTATGTTTAGAGAGTATACATCTAATTACATTCCTCCAACTTTATTCATAGCTTTTAAAAATACATTTAGAAAGCAGTAAAGGAAAGAGAAGGTCTGTCACTGTTACATTTTATCACTTCACTAAACACTACCAGATGCTCAAATACAGAGGAGGTCAAAGAGCCTACTCCAAAGAATTTGGAAATCAAATTTTGCCACATACAGTAAAATGTACATTTTTTATGCAAGGGCTCTCCCCATTTCAGCTGCACTGATGGATAGCAATACTATAGCACACTTCTCGCCTTTGGTCAAAAATTCACTGCAAAACTAAAAGAAAGTTAATTTGAACAGGAGAGCAGAACAGGTTTGAAATGGCCAGTTCTCAAACTTTCATTTATCTCAGAACTGACATTTGATTATTACTGCAAAGCCTAGAGAGACACAGAAGCCTTGGAAAGAAGCATATCATTGATGAACATTTTTGTTTTAAGTCAGCTGGTCCGAGGTCAGACAACCCAGAGCCTGCTGCTTCACAATGTCACTTACTGTAAAGATCACTACTGGGAATGGGAGAACGACACTCAGTGCCCTTTGCCACAGTTTTCTGGCAACAAACCTGCGGTAAGAGTGATGTTTGTCTCCTGTTTTTAGCTTACTGTCCTTTCTTGGGAGGCCAAATGTCTTAGGGAAGAGGGGGCTGTAGTGTGACTGGCACTTAGTGTCATGTTTAGAGAGTAGCTTCACATTCCTGTTCCATGACCTTTCCCTGTGCTTTAACCTAGTGACCCCAACCTCCTCTGTAATCAGTACAGACATGTGCAGGTGAGGAGTATTGTAAACAATTTTGGTGTCCTTAACAGCAATTTTTATTTCAGGAAGATCCTTTAGTTAGAGAACACTAACTAACACTCTCTTTGAAGGGTATGAATATCAAAATTGTACTCTCTCTGATCTGTTGTATACATTTATTTTGAATAAATCAGTATCACCAATATCCTTGATGTGCTCATTGCACAAAGATAGCCTCCAAGTGAAAATCTTATGAGGGTAGAGATACAGAAAATACAATAGAACTGTAAAGCTAGGGATGCAAATTAATATTATTATTTTAACTAATAGTACTTTAGTATGGATAGTTTAAATACCAAGGGAGAATAAGGTGGAGAGAAAATCATGTCCTTGCTTTGGGGCACACGCTTCATACTGTCCAGTTCTAATGTCTTAAGTAAGGCAAAAAGGAGAGAATTTGAAACAATGAATTATGAAAGGGAAAGGCAAAAAGCAGAAAAAATGTCCATGGAAGGGTGATTTTGCTAGAACAAGACTGCAAATCCACAGGGGGTAATTAAGTAGCAGACTTGAACAGTATGTCAGATGTCTTGCATACAAACAAAATCATTTAACATTTTCAGCTCAAGAATTAGGTTGCTCATATGCAAGTTTCTGTTGTTTCTTCCAAAAAGAAAAAAACCTACCAAAGGAAATCCTAAAGTAAAGGAGAAAAATTAGCATTCAGTGTCTGCTAGTTCTTTTAATGGCTGGCATAGATTTTTCTTAAACTAAACTATTGTTAGCCACTATTCAACCTGCATATTAATGAGAAAATGAATGCCTCTCTAAAAATTTCAGCTACAATGTCACCATAAAAATCAATACATGGCTACGCACCATGAATACAGACACAAGCTTGTTTTCAACAGCGTGTCTTGCCATTCATTATCATAAAGCTAACTGGAAAGAACTTCCACTTCTCTGTGTTAAACCTATTTTGTCACACTTTCCTACCTACCCAGGGCCATACTTGCAAAGTCACATTACTTTAAATGAATTGTGATAATACCATATGGCATATAGATCATCTATATGAACAGTGCCTTGCTGGATGTGTGCTGTGCTATGGTGTGATACCTGCCAGACACTTGCAGACAAATAGCACAGAGTCACTCAGAGGCTAAAAAGCCATGGCGAGGTTTGTGCAGCAGTGGCAGGGGCCGGTGCAGGTGGGACAGCCTTGGAGCAGGGAGGGGATGGCCTTGTGCACAGCTGGGACACTGTGAAGTGACCAGAGGGCACACCACGCTGGCCATGGCTCCTGGGGGAGGCTACCACGACAGAGCCCCTCTGGCAGTCACGCCGCACCTCTGCGTGCTTCGGCAGGTAGGGAGCAGCCCAGCCTGGCTCTGCCGAGGGCGATGGAGCACTTCTGCACCCGAGGCGGACGGACTTTAGTCCTCAGAGCCACGCCTGAGCCATCACCGCTCCATCCCAGTTCATTCTCATTACAGAAGGAAACACCGCTTGGGCAAGAAAACTGATGCCCTGATTAGCCAGCCAGGGGCTGTGTAGCTTAGGAGCCCATCTCTCCTGGTGGATGCCCCGTTGTCCCAATCCAGCCAAGAGATATTTTGGATTGAATGCTCCGTTGCACTGGAGTGATGGCACATTTAAAATCCCAGCTGAGCTCTTGCACAGGATAGCCCCCGACCTTATCATTCCTGTCACATGCTTTTATTTACAGGTAGCACAAATGGAAGGGAGGAAAAACAGATCTCATCATTATTGTGCCTTGATATATGTAAATGTATTCAAAACATGAGATTACCCACTGTGCAGAGACACCTGTAGTATTTAGGGACAACGGATGTGTTGAGTTTCTGCTTTAGCTGAGAATCTTCTGGCTTATGCTGGTTTCTCCCCATTATTCCCATTATTAAAATAATGTGCTGCTTTTTTTGCTTTTTTTTTTTTTTAATTTTATTTTTATTTTTTTATTTAATTTTCAAGACTTAACCTTAGGAAATTGCCACTCCATCCTTTTAGCACTTTCTAAGGAAGCCACATAATTTTATGGCTTGCTTCTCATAAAAGATACTTTATAACCCCTGTTACCCAGCTTGTGGAGCAATGTCAATGTTTCAGCAAGTAAAGTTACTCTTTGATGATTTTAAAAGCCACATGATTGAGGAGTACTCAGTTTGCTAGAGCGAGCTGCGTAATTAACAAAAAGTGGAAACAAAACAGTATCTCTTCCTGAGTGAAAAAAAATTAAGAAAAAGATTCTTTTTAAATCATGAAGGTTCAATTATACCTCATTATCTTCTCTATCAGTGCAACTTGGTGAAATGATCAGCTGGGGTACTCAAATAGCCAAGTATCTCTGATGGTTACAGTGATCAGCACATACAATTAACAAGTACAAGCAGAGCAATCATCTGCTATACTTAAAGTATGACCGACTCAGTATCCCGGATCAAAAAAACCCAAAACATTTATTGATAAACAGTTGACTAATGGATTAAATGGAAATGTATCCCACTTCTCTAACGGAATATTTGAGACTTAATGTTTTCCCATGCACTATCAGAAAACACACAGTTAACAATAACAGCTACTCCTATCTGACTGCTTTGAAATACTTTAGATTTTGAGGGGGAAAGACAAGTAAGGCTGTGGGTAATACTGTATAACTGTATGCCTCTGTACAGCTTCAGGTCCAATGACATCTATATGCAACAACATCTAAAGAGATTAATCCTTTGCCTTTTAATAGGAAAAGATTTTAAAGGCCTCTTCTTGGCCAGAGTACAGATAGATATTAGCACTGTTTTTGGAGTGTGTTTGTGAGGGAGTCCCATATGTCTATTCCACAAGAAAGCCAGAAAAGCTACAGCATCAACACGAATCCTCTCTTGAGGAAGACAAACCAAAAATCACAGAAAATCAAGTAATTTTATTTTAGGCTACATGCTGCTTTAAACCAGAAAAGCAAAGTATTTTAGTAGACATTCAAATAAATATTGCTTTTTTATATGGAATTTTCTACAGGCTTGGAAGTGGGTTTTAAGTCCTATGGTGTTGTACATCTGTGAAAGAATTGTTAGGTTTTGGAGATTTCGACAGGAAGTCATCATTACTAAGGTATGTAATATACTCTCATATCTGCAAAAAAACCCATTATGTCAATGACATTTTTATCGGTTTTAGGTAACTTCTCTATATTAGAGACCTCATTTTTCACTCTTAGCTTCAGCAACTTTTCAATCATTACCATGTTTTCAGCCAGGTATTGATTTTACGTATTGCATTTATTCCAATAGCAAATCTATAAGAATATTCCATATGGGACCAAACTTGATTAATGAAGTACCAGACTTATAACACAAACATCTGTTTGTGGTCTCTCTTTTTGATGAACTAAAACCATATTCCACTGCAGTTAATGCCAGAGACTACCTTGACTTCAGTAGAAGCACAGTTTTTACTTTAAAATCTGGAGGCTTCTGAGGAGATGAAAGGTTATATTATCAGTTAGCATATATAGTCGAATCTTCACTAATGCCACTGTAACAATTTTTCCCAGCTGTGTGCCAAGGCACTATTTAAGTCACATTAGAATAGAATTGAGGATGTTGCTATTGAAGCAGCTGAGTCCACGCGTATCAAGCCAGGGACCAGGAACAGGTATACCTTGTGTGAGGGGAGCAGGATGTTGGATAAGTCCTGCTGCTGCTTTCACAGAGTGGCTGTGATCTGAGAATCTCAGTATATTTCATGTGACATACAAAAGTGCTGCTTAACTGAGATTACCTCTTTATAAAAGTGTATTAGAATTGAGCTCACTGTGCGTTTTTCATTGTAATCCCACAGAGTTAGTGGTGTTACATGAGAGTAAAACTAGGAATTAAGAAATTATTCTAATCAATTAAGAAATACTTTTTCACAGATTATACCAAGAAAATTGACAAGCTGTTGAATTGTTACAGCCTTTCCTGTGCATCTTGCACTCAGAAGTCAAGCTGTCCCTCAATACATACTGTATATGCTCTCAAGCCATTGGGCAACAACACTGCAACATGCAGGTTGGGATATCTGTGACCTAATGAAAACAAACATTCACCCTTTCGAATGAAAATAAAATTTGTCCCTTTATCATTCTTTAGGTGGTGACACATTCCTCTGGAGTCCTCGAGCTCCACATGAAGAAACGTGGCTTTAAAATGGGAGCTGGCCAATATATATTTCTCCAGTGCCCATGTGTCTCACAGCTGGAGTGGCATCCTTTCACTCTCACCTCAGCTCCTGAGGAGGACTACTTCAGCGTCCACATACGGGTCGTTGGGGATTGGACTGCAGCCCTTTTCAAGGCCTTTGGAGCAGAGGAAAAAGCTTTCAAGGAGTTGTGGATGTTACCCAGGTTTGAATAAGAGACTATATATTTTAAAATGTTATTTCTACATTTTAAAATAGATGCTAGCATTTTAACTTTAATTAATTTAGTGTGTTTTTTAGTGATCTATTATTAGATTGCAGTTCTGGATTCATAAATACAGCATTATGCTAAAAAGCACCACAAACAAATAGCAATGAACTGATGCCAGAAGCTACCAAGAGGATGTGACAACTAATCCAAGATTTAAAGTCCATATCAGTATCCTTATCTCTGTTGCTACCATCTGTATCTCTAACACCTATATCTGCACCTAAAGATATCTATTGTGGAAGATAGTTGTTTAATAAATGACATTGGAAGATATCTGCTAGATTTGTGCCTCTATGTTTATGCTCTGATGGTGCCTTATCACTTACCATCCAAAATTCCAGGTTTTTTTTCCCTTTCAATTACTTAGATATTTTTTGATTCCTGAAACATCTGCCTAAACCTTGCTTCTTTCCAACAGTCTCCTTTGACCTCATTTCTACTTCATGAACTCTGATTCACTTTATAAAGGTTATTTGTATTCAAATTATGTATTTTGGCATCTTAATACAAGCAAAAAGTTGATTCTCTGTTGTTTCAAGTTAGCGGGGATCCTCTGAAGTCAAAGGAACCATCCTGACTTACTCCAGCCAAGGACCTGACTCTGTACAGAATGGATTCAAGCCACGTAGCTCTACTCCTGCACTGCTTGCAGGAATAGGGGAGATTTTCAGCAAAGAGCCCAGCACAGGATCATTTAAATTCTGGTGGAGTGTGTAGGGCCTGGACTGGGGGGACTGATTTCCCCCTCGAAAGCTTAAAGACACCACTGAGCTGCAGAGGTTTATTAGAGGGTGGGTGCAGACAGGAAAGTCTGGTCCAGTCCTTGCATTGCATCAATTAATAAGAAATAGAAATGAAATCAGTGTCTTTGTTAAAGGCAACTGGAATGAGAAGTATGCCATTTCAGCAGAACTGGAGCAAAAATTGTTCAATGTGACGGACAGAAAGTGTAAAACTTGAGGAAGAGAAAAAAGTTATCAAGTATTGCTTGCCACAATGCAGGGTTGAAATTAACAGTACTGTCATATATAAACACTCCTCTTTTTAATCTTGTTAAGGTGCCTAATGACATCCTTCAGTTTCTTTCTTGTAATATACTAAAAATAATATTTCAATAGTTAAACTAGCAATAAAGCGAAACACCAGTCTTTTTCACAGTTTTAATATCTAAAGTTATACACCAATTACATAAACATGCATAATTATATTAAACATAACATATAGTAGAAACTGTATAGAAGACATAGCAACTGAATAATAAGATAGGGTTAAGAATAAAATATATGGGTTTTAATTACTGAAAGAGGATTAAAATAAAATGTTCATACATATATATAGGTAGTAAAGACAGTTGCAATTTCTGACAAATTTGGGAGCTAAACCCATAGAATAGACTATTCATGTGAAAATAATCAAGTTCCATGTTATATCTTTTCAGGATTTTGGCTGACTTAATTGCTGCTTTAATATATTGCTCCCAAATCTAACTGCTCTTACAGTCAGGAGTACTACACAATCATCATGGTGGTCAGCAAATGTTTAAATTCTAAAAATGATCACAGAATCTGTTAATGATACTTTTTCAAAACTACATATTTCTCCTGTCTTCCCCATAAATCTAATTTCTAATGAAATGGATAGAAAGAATATGGACAATCCAAACCACAGAAAGAAAGCCTATAGCCCTATTTTCTACTTCTCTTCAGCAAATGCAAACATATTAATATTTTGGTCACTTTGTTTACTATCTTACTACCTTTGTCCACCCTATCTGGATCAAATGAACGAGTTGCATTGCTCACTTTCTACTTCTCCTCTTTCTCCTCCCTGCTTCTCTGAGGCTTTGTATTTGGCTAAGCTGAATAGCTACAGCTAAGTCAGGCATTCAAACCAATGATGGGATCTCTGTCACCTGAGGATTTAGGAGCAGACTGACAAGACAAATCTCTTCAAGGGATGATTCAGAAATAATTGAACCTGTCTTATAGCACAGCAACAGACTAGAGAATCCTTGAAATTTCTTCCAGATCAATTTTTTCTCAATCTACTGACAACAATGAGAATTGCTTCCAGCCTCAAATTGAACTACATAGAAAGCTTATCAGAAAGCTGTTCTTAGGCACTACACATATATACCATAAATTAACCATATTTTAAAGGAAGTTTTGACTGCTCAAAAAAACCTGGGCTGGCCAATAATCTAAATAACTGTACATATTTTTTAAAAAATAATTCTTTATATCTAGGGTCAGATATCCAGAAGTTATGCTATAGTAGATGTTTTTTTGCTGCTGCACTTGCAGGGCATTTTAAATATTGAAAAAAAAAAAAAAAAAAAAAAAAAAAAAAAAAAAAAAGAGAGAGAATGTTGCTAGAACTTTTTTAAAAGTAGCAATAAAGTTGGAGATACGTTGTGTCCCTACATTTGGGTGTAGCATTGCTTGGGGATACCCCTTTCTTTTCCTGTTAAAACACAACACTTTATTTAAGTGTGCCTATTTTTTTGCACTGTTTAAGGATAAATTTTAAGGATTATTCATGCAATAAGGAGCACAAACCAACAGAAAATCTAAAAGGAAGAAAAACCCTGTTTTTTTCCTAAGGACTGGGTGTTGGTGAAGCCATCTTCCGAGCGTGTGTGTTGTATAAAGACAGGGATGGAAAGAACACACCAAAGTACCCTGTGTATTTACCTTACATGTTGCTAAAGGAATTAATCTGATTATTCAATAGTCTTTTTCATTCCTAATTTTGACCAAAATTAATTTCTTGGCATCAGCAACAGTGATTACAGGAGGTAGTAATATCAACAAGGATTTCTCCTTACACATTTTGCCTTCACATCAGATACTAAGTACAGTATTATGCCAAAAATGTATTCCTGAAATACTGCTTTTTCAGAAAGAGCTGAGAAAATAGTAGTTCCCTTGCATATGACAACCTTTTTCTTTCCTTCTCTTTTATTACTTTAATTCAAATACAGAACTTCTAAAAACGATTAATATAAACTGTTCCTCTTTACTTTGATATGTACAATATAACAAATAAAGCTCTAAAACAGGATGCTTTTCAGTAATTCATAATTAAATATGCAAATTCTGCAGCTAAATTTGGACATGCAATTATATGACTAATCACATTTCAGAAAGCCAGAAAATTGCAATTGCATGCTTAAATAGATGGCCAGGCCCCAAATCCACATGGGTGCTCTTGTTCTCTCATTTCAGAAAAGACAGTTGCTTTGCTATTAAATGACACTCACTGAAAATTAAATGTATTTGTACGGGCAATTGATGTGCCATCTTAGACACGGCTTTTCTCCTATATTTTAACAGAAATTCAGTTTTGACAATACGTAACCCAACAAATGTTAACCTTTCTGTCACTTTATGCTTTGCTGACTCTTGACTGAATGTCTCGTTGCTGTAGACTGGCTGTGGACGGACCATATGGATCTGCAACCACAGACATCTTCCACTACCGAGTCAGTGTGTGCATTGCAGCAGGAATTGGAGTCACACCGTTCGCCTCTATTTTGAAATCCATTTGGTACAAATGCTGCAGCCCTAACACAGTACTGGCACTGCAGAAGGTAGGTGGGAAAGTTTATTGCTTCATTAAAAAGTTCCACAAGTGATCCTACTTAGCCGGGGGAGAGAGGCACTGAAATCTAGAGGCTCACTTGAGTGCTTTAACTCACTCTGAAAAGCGGTCACTCCCTCTCCAGTTGCCTTAGGAACTGCTGGGGGGTGAAGTCTCCTGAACTCACTGTCATTCCACGAGAAAGAAGGCAGCCCTAGCTGAAAGTGTTTTTAGTAAAAGTTGAAGGATCAGATTTTCAATAGCAACTGGAGATAACTGTGGAATGTCTTTCATAGCTAGGCAGATAATTAGAGAGCTACAAGAGAAACTCACCCTCTTTCTTACCAAAAATAAAACCTGCAATGTCATCTCAATCAGTAATGAAGGGCAGCACTTGCTCTTTGTCCAGCTGCAAGTTTCATGAGGGTCCTTCAGCATCACATCCTGGTCCAGAAGGCTGCGTTCAGCTACCATTTGCTGTTTTTCTCACATTGCAAAGTCAGGATATTAACCAGCGCAGAAGGAATATAAAAGGCATTTAAGCTCCGGCTGAGATGCATATATCAAGATGCATATTACTCCCTCAAACCACTTTAATTATTTTGTTGAAAAAATATGTTCAGATCTATAAGGTAAAGCTGGCACCAATTAAATTAAGATACTCTTTATTTTCTAACCTGTTATACACCTTCTGCTAATGGCATGTGAGGCAGCACTGGGGAGAAGAGGTGAAGAAGAGATAATAAGTGAAGTGGGGTGGGGGCAAGAGGGTAGCACAGAAAAAAATCAGCATTAAACATTCTCTTCCAAATCCATCATGGCAAGTGGTAGCTTGTGGACCTTACAGCTTCTTTTAGGCCATTTTCCAGCGTAAAAGCTGAATCAGTAACTGTTCAACATTTCGCATTTAAGGACAAACATTGAAATTGCATTGGAGGGGACAGATCTCTGAAAGGGTCAATACATATGGAGCTGACTGCAGGACCAAGGGGATGATCTTTTTAAATGAAAGAGTGTTAAAACTGGCATCTTAATGACGAGCTGCCACTGAAAAAGCATCTGGGATTTTAGTAACCAAGGAGGTGAGGACAGGTTCAAATTGCCAGGGGGGATCTTTGAGGCAGAAAAAACACTGAGAAGGGAGGGAAATAAAAATGGAAATACATGCTTTTTGAGAAAAAGAAGTGTATTTGCAAACACTACGACTGTACCAGGATGATCTTTTTCACTGGAAGGAGAGCTACACATATGCATACAAAATTTGTATATGCAGATTATGTATATTCTACACGTATACAAGTAAAGATGTTGTTGGTATTATTGTCATTGCTACTATCTTAAGGGGAAAAGAACAGAATTTAACCATGCATCAATAGTATACTTGAGAGTGTTCATTCATAGGGAGAATTAGGGAGAATTTCGTGTAAGTATGCCTGCAAAAATAAATGCATCATGCCTTCTGCCATGTTTTTTTGCTGTAGAGTTCAGTTTTTCTAAATTACTATGAAATACAAAATTATTAGGATTTCTACTTGTCTTTTCTTTATATCTTGGCTTTATTATTGGTGCAGTGGGAATAGTGATGTTTGTTTTTTTTTTTCCCACAGGTGTTATGAGGCTAAATTTCATCAGTGCTTGTAAAATATTTTGAAAGTGTGGATGAAAGGTCATGGGGAAGTTCACAGCATTACTTAAAAAAATTTAACAGTCATCTTAGTGAGAGCGATTAATCTCAGGGTAGCTTCACTTTTTTTTTTAATTTTCCATTGGTTAAAAGCTTCCACTTGTGGTATAATTACAAATAATTTAATCTTCCTCAAAGTATTCAGCACTCTCTTTCTGCCATGATGAGTACCATAGAAATGTCTATTAAGGAAATAAATAAGAGGTTTTTCTTTTTTTTTTTTTAACAACTTAGTTTTGATTTGAGTACAGCTATCATTACAGTTATTGAACTAATATTTCTTAGTGTTGCCCCCATATGGTTGAGATATAAATACTCATAGTTTCCATAATGTCTGCAGCTGTATAATTTAAAAAACCCAACAAATCAAAAGGAGTACGCATTTATCTAATTGATCCTTCACAATTAAATAGCCTTAGAGCCCCCATTTCCTTATCATTCTTTGCATGTACTACTAGTCATGGCTAGAAAGTTTCTACTGGCTTTAGTTACGCATAATATGATGATTTTTTTTCACATTAGTGGTCTCATTTTTCAGATCAATTGCTACTGAAACTGATAAAATTGTACTGATCCATCAGATTCTAGTGTTAGCAAACATCCACTTTCTCTTCATTACAAAAGACATTAGAAATGCCCTACTGAGTACCACTAAATGTCCATCTAGTGCCATATCCTGTCTCCAACGGTGGCTCTTCTTGAATACCTAGAGAAAAGCATACAAACCAGAAAATCCAATAGTGATTTTACAGGACACTTTCTTCCTGTTGAGTGACTTGTAGTTCAGTAGTGCCTTGATACAAGAGCTGTACTTCTGTCTTTAATATCCCTTGGTGTGTCTTTCTTCCATGAAGTAGTCTAATTGGATTTTTGAATCCATGTAGACCTTAGACAACTGTAGCAGGTTGTGGTGGAAAGTTCAGCTTCATACTGAGAGGAAAACACAATCAGCCTCTTCCATTTGCTTTGAGACTGACTTCCCTGCCTGAGGTAAATCTCTGCCCCAGTCCCCAGTCCTTCTGCACAAAAATCTTGTCTTGAAGACATAAAAACCTGGGCTCTTTCTTCTGTCAAATGTAACCATCTTTCTGATCTTTTTAGGAATAAGATTTTGAACCTTGTTATGCACTTATACGTTTGCTGTTTGCTGCCACCCTAACCCTAAATCAGTGCCTCCTGAAGGCTGTCCAACCCCCACCTCCTGCATGCCCCAGGCTGCAGGCACTGCCATGCCTTACCTGGAGTGGCTCTCTGGAGTGGCTCCCTGAATTAATAACAAAGAGGAAGACCTCTGGTTTTGGTTTTTTGGTTGGGTTTTTTTTTTGATGCTCCAGCCCACAGGTAATGCAGTATACACAAGAGCAGGAAGGACTGGATGCTTGCAGAGAGGTGCCCTCCTGCAGGTGTAAGAGGTTTTTGCAGGGATATTAGGGATATTCATGCCTATGAGGTAGCAGCAAGAGTCAGGGATGAGGAGTGTCCTCCTTGGACACCCCCTTAGTGAAAAGATTGCTTTGCCCCAAGCTGCAGCTCCAACTCTGCCTTCAGGGAGAAGAGGGGAAACAGATGGATGTTCATCAACAGATAATTATTAATGACTTTCCTCATGATGGAAACTGATTTACAAAGAATGTTCTTTCACCTTACAGGAAAGAGGTAATACAGCTCTTGCTCCTGTTTGTTGTACAAAATCCAGGATGTGGAAACTGAAGGATAAATATCAATGAACTGCAAGGGAGAGGAGCATTACAGAAATAAGCAACTATTCAAACCTCTGCTTTGATCTGATTAATAGCAATACTGTATCTAACTCAATTTGTAAAAAGAGCACTTGGAAAATTTAAGACAGTTTACTTGGGCAAGCCATCAAGATGATGAATGCAATTGATGGCAGTAGGGTGGGTGGAGACTAATGAAACATAAATCTAAACTGGATTTTTAAGGGTTCTAAATAATTGCAGTCAGTTAATATTATGAGGCTTACAAGAAAAAAACTGGATTCAGAATAATCTTTAATTATAGAAATACACTGGAGCTGCTTTATTCTACTGTTTTAATAAGAATTATTTTTTTGTGCATTTATTGTATTTTAATTATATATGTAATATGTTATGGGCAGGCAATGTAAAGAAAGAAAGACTTCTTTGTAAACACCATTTATTTTAACATATTAGACAAGAAGTCTGCTTTGATCTAAGGGAAACTAATTCCTTTTACCCACAGGCCATCCTTCTTCACTATCTCTTTTCTTTCTAAGGTTATAATCACAGCCAAAAATACTTCTAATAATGACAGTCTTTCTTCATCACCAAATGCTTGCCACCTCTTAGGTAAAAATCACAGGCAATGCAATAGGTGCCACCGGATGAGCTAAAGGAATTTTTGTGCCTTCAGGAAGCTGCATCCTTTCCTTAGAGGACTGTGCCAGGGGTGGCTTGATCCAACCAGTTGGACTGGCTGTTATTGAGACAGCCAGGTCTGCAAGCAGCTAAAAGCATTCCTTCAAGATCCATAGTCTGATGTTCTGGAAACCAGTTCCCCAATTCAAAGACTGTTTTGTCTCAACTCATTGGCTAGCTTTTTTTCCTCCTTCACCGAATGTGCTCCCAGTCCTGCCCACGTGCTCCCAGTTGCTACCCCATGAACAATTCTCTATTTTTTTAGAAATACATGTCTCCTTCTCCACACACATGTACTAAATATACATTTCCATGAAATGAACTGCTGAAAAAACTTGAGAAATAAGATGATCAAGTAGAGTCTGGGGGAAGAAATTTCTCACTACAAATCAACAGCTATGGTGTGATACAGACTGACAGCACTCAGTGGGCTGATTTTTTGAGGTGCTGAGTATATAGAACAAGTGGGGACTTTAAGGACTCAGACACAAAAAAGCTACATAAAGGTTAAAACTATAAATCTTATCTAGTTTTGGTAATTTAAAATAATCCTGTTGTTGGCCACAAATATGAAATTCTATAAAGTCAGTGGGCTTGCTTTTTCTTCATAACCTGTGCCAGTGTAAATCAGCAGCAAACCCCCTCCATAAAGCAATAAGGTCATATTTAAGGCAAAATATTAAAACAGAAGGGGAAAAAGCAAACAGCCAAGATGGTTAGTACTAAAGTACCACAGACAGTCTTATTCCCGGGCTGTAAAAATACCCTACTTAACCCTGAATGCCTTATCTCTGTTTCTGGGATCATACATCATTTATATTTCTTACATAAACCACAGATGGTCCCTTAAAGTACACTCAGATCTAGGAAACATCTCAAATTACTGTTAGTGTCTTTCACCAAATCTCCACTGAAGCATGGTATTACCACATTTTTCTCCCACCACCTTACCAGAAGTCTGACAACCTAGTATATTAAATCTTCGGGAAATGTCTTTATAGCTTTCTGGTTTCTTTCTCTGGTTTTTCATTTCAGAAGTGCCCAACATGTATTTTTACCTCATTGAGCCTGTGGAAAAGGGCTACCATTTCCAACCCATTTTCCCACCACAATGATTGCCTTGGGGACATACCTTCCAGATCACCTTTGATATTGCAGTACAATAAAATACAGAGGGGCTGGTGAGCAGAAAAGGAAATGGGTTGGAGGAAGCTAAGGGATTTTGCAACAAAAAAAAAATCATGGTCACAATAAAATAAATTGCAGTCACCCAGTTTTTATAAGCTTATACATTGTCCTTCCTACCATTCCTTTCACATCTGAAACTGCATTTTTAGACTTTCTCCATGTTTGGGAATTTCTTCTTTGGACAAATTATGAAAATACACAGCCTGCAGAGACCCATTTGAGGTTTGTAACCATCTGGTCAAAGTAATGGTAGAGTGTGCGGCAAGATCTACAGAATTCGAGTAATAAGACTTGCAATCAGATTTATCTTGTAATTGTGCTTCAGACTGCCATCAGGGTAGTGCCTGGGCAGACAACCTGGGAATTTCAGACATTCATCCTCTGGGTAGTACAGGAACTCACAGCTGAGGTGTTTCCACATCTATATTGGCTTCATACAAGGCACTGAGCTGAAACCAGATGGACTGGTCCCAGTCCTCTACACAGCACAGCACTGCTAGAGGAGATTTCCAACTGTGAAATCATGATGGTGCTGAAGACTCCCTAGGTAACTCCTGATGGGCCTAGGAGTGACTGAGTTTCAGTGCATTGATAAGATCCTGACAAGGGAACTTCATCAGTCCCAAGGCAGTTCCTGTTGCAAACTTTATTAATTTGTACTCAGACAAGACATTTGCAAATGGCCATCAGAAACTGTTCCTGCAGAAGTGGTCATATAGGACAGCCTTCTAGAAATAGCTATTTAGTTTGAATATGCTTTAAATGCAGTTAAGACAACAGATCACAATAGATCATGCACATGCAGGAGTGGTCACAATGATCCCTGTGCCAGCTGGCTGTAAAAACCGTGCAAATGAAGGTTCTTGTGGGCTCCCACTGTTCCAGCTGAAGATGCCAGAGGAAGGACTCTTGAAATAGAAACTCATCATATGGACAATGACTAACCATCTTGTTTGAAAGATTTTTTTTCCCTATGCAAGCATTACCTTATGCCAAGACATTAATAAATTAGCTTCTTTCTTAAAAAAAATCAAAACCAAAAAAAAAAAAAAAAAAAAAAAAACACCACCTCTGCTATGTTTTTGATTTACTGCAGTAGAGTAGGAAAAATAAGCCATAGGAATGATCAAAGGATGCCTCTCAGTGACAGATCCCAGGAACATTTGGTTAGCCATAGACATAATCATAAGATGACTTGATCCCATCCTCTAACTTCTATCTCTGGAACAAAACTTTGATAAGAGGCTCTCCAACCCAATAGACAGCAAACAAAAAAGATGGCAAGTGAAACTAATAGATGAGAGAAATTGTGTCCACTTTTGATAGATGGAAGGGTTTCAAACAATAGAAAACCAATCATGGGATAGCTATTCATTTTACCCCTTCAGCAAATGCAAATTTAGTTTCAGGTTTCTCTAGGAACTAGATGCTACAATTCAAACATGAAATAATTTTTTTTTTAAAAGAATAGGGACCATTTCTCACCTGTTTTATACAGGGCATATGACTTGAAGAACATAAGTACTTTTTGCCAACACCTATGGCATAAGGTCTTAAGAAACATGGAATTCCTTGCTTCATTGCTGAATAAAACTGGAAATAAAAAAAATCAAAAATTTAAAATAATCATCAAATTATTTGCAAGAAATGAAGGGCTAGATATTACAAGTCAAAGCAGAGATGCACTGGCAGGGATATATGGGAAGCTTGTCCATTGCCTGCTTTCACTAACACATTAATATATTAACTCATTGTTTAAGATGAAAATCAAAATTTTAAATTGTAAAAATGATGTTTAATTATGTTTTCTATAAATTTAGAGTGGAGAAGAATCACACACTGTATAGTAAATGAGTTAAGCCAGCAATTAGGAAGTTTTATTGAAAGTTTGCTTTTTGCTAAATCTCTTCTTTATTTGACAGGTTTATTTTTATTGGATTTGTCGAGACCCATCAGCATTTGAGTGGTTTGTTGATCTTCTGTTCCATTTGGAAACAAAAATGGCTGAAAAATTGAAAAATGATTTTCTAAGCTATCACATATTTCTTACTGGCTGGGATGAAAGTCAGGTAATAATGAAACTCTTACCAGTAAGAATTAATGTATCTTGCTTTTCCAGTATGGTAACATATGGAACAGGAACAACTGAATAAATGATGGATGAAGCAGAGAGTCAAAGAACCGTAAATATGAAGATACTATGAAGAGTCCCGTTTTCCTAAAGGTGAGATGTCTGCTTACATCTCACCCTTAGGAAAAGAGGAATGGAGAAATCAAGCCAGTGATTCCTTCAGTCTTGCATCTTGTCTTGGGCAAAGATGGTTACCAGGTGTCTCACAGGAAAGTGCATGGAGCTTTCAGGAGCTCAACAAGGGACATTTTGTCTATGTCTTAGGAACAGTTTTTCATTAGATTCTGTCATTTTTGTGCTGAAATGTGGAGGGCTGTCTGAAAAATGTAGGTTTTATTTACTCTTATTATTTACTATATGTGTTCACATTTTCACACACACAGTCATTCATATATATCTCTATATCTCTATATCTATATCTATATCTATATCTATCTATATCTATATCTATATCTATATCTATATCTATATCTATATCTATATATCTATATATCTATATATAGATATATAGATATATAGATATATAGATATCTCCACTGAATTTTTGAAAAGTACTGCACTTGGAACATTTTGGCAACCAACAACCAAGTCCATGGTTTAATTCATGTTTGCAAAGACATTTCCTCTGACTGTCTTCAAATTTGCCATCTCATAATTTCATTGGATCATAGCACCTCAGGCACTTAATTCTTAGACTGGGTCAATATTATCCAACTTCTTTAGTCTTTACTGAAACATGAATGTTGATTCTCTCTCACTCTTCCCTTTTTAATGGATCACTCAGATCATGCAGTGACAAGTTAGGCACCTGCCAGAAAAACTCTTACAGGGAAGTCATTGCTCTACTGTTTTATTTCCTGCTGTCTCTGTTGAATGAAGGACTGCCTAGTAGAGATGAAAAAAATAAAGAGTTCATAGAGCTTTTCCTTTGCTGCCTCTGCTGATAAAAAAACCCACATTGTCTCTTTCTGCATTCCTTAGGGTTTCTGTCAAATAATGAGGTATGTGCATAAAACTGTATTCAGAAAAATCTACTCTCATTCTGAAGTATATGGCAGTTATAGAAACTACTGCTCTTCATTAGCAATATCACAGGGTGTTACCTAAAACCTATTGTTAAAGAAGCTGTGGGGAACCTAAAAAACCACAAATTTGCCCTCATCTTCCAACTATCACCTCACTTCCCTCTTGGGCAAACATCAGGCCAGAAGTCAGGTAGGGTGACAATTGCCCTTGCTGGGGCATCTGCCTTTCTTCACTTGTGTGACCTGCACTTTTCTGAAGGAACATCTTCCTCTCTTTCCATAACCTCTCTTGATTCCTATCAGAGGAATGTTCTTCAGTGGCTATTTCTCCCACTCTGACATGGGCATTGTGCTCAGTAATATCATATTCTTCAGGTACACAGAAAACTCCCTAATCTTACAGCACATATTTTTAGTAAATTCCTGTTCATCACTCCTCAAAATTTGAGCTTCAACACCAGTAATATTTGAATGATATTTTACTTTTCCCTTAGCAAAAAACAAAACAACATTCTCTGTGTTCTCTCCCTGTCTCACCATATAGATGACCAGTAGTCAAATGAAGTTGAACCCAAGGAGAACGGGAATTTTAAACCTTCTAGTACACCCTCCTTTACTGACACGTGTCTGCTCCTCAGACGTGTTTGTTCAATGCTTTGAGCTCTTTGCAGATTCCATGTTGGCAACAGATAGTCAAGCAGATAAGGCACAGGGTCTGCCTCTGCTTCTCTGAGACTCCTAGGCAACCTTAACACAGTGAGCTATTAAAAAAGCTAATATCAAAAATCCTGAGAAACTTCCACTTCATGAGAACAGCTCATCTTCTCAATGGGACAGTTTTGCTGCAAACAATTCAAAAATTCTGAAATTTCCTCCCACTCTTATGAAATACTTTAAGTTCTTTCTTAGACTATTCCAAATCTTTCATGACAGTGGCTCAAACTAACAAGAAGAAGCTTTTAGAAACATGACCTCTTATGACAACTTTGCTTGACAAGAATAATTGTGTTGGTAGGGAACATGGAAGACTCATTAGAAGAAATATATAGCACTCCTAGGAAATTGATCTAAATTTCAGCAACAACTTCTGAAAAAGGTGATTATGATACTTAGCTCATGCTAGGGCCTGGACCAAATGCAAATTTCATTTTTAAACTTACTTTGCTCTGTAAATTTCTTGATAGTGAGAGCAATGATGATAGTCCGTAGTGGAAACAAGCCTACTCCTACATGACAGTAGTACAATTAAGAGTGACAGTGGTTTTTGTTTTCAAATGCACCTGGGAAGTACTCAGATAGCACAGTAATGTGTGTGGTATAGGAGCTGAAGGACAGCAAATGCCCATGAAAATCAGGATTTTTTTCCCTGGCACTTGGCAGATGAGAAGCTCACTTGGTTCAGTACTTCACCTGAGGTGATTCACTTTCTGCACCTGCCTTTACCTGAGGAGGAAAGCAAAACATTGAGGATTTTACACAGAGTCACAGAATACTTAGAGAGGGAAGAGACCTCTGGAGATCCTCCAGTCCAACACTCCCTGCCAAGGCAGGGTCACCTAGAGCAGGTGGGTTTTGAATATCTCCAGGAAGAGACCCCACAACCTCCCTGGGCAGCCTCTTCCAGAGCTCTGCTGCCCTCAGTGGAAAGAAGTTCTTCCTTATGTTGAGATGAAACCTCTTGTGCTTTAGTTTATGGCCATTGCTCCTTGTCCTGCCACTTGACACCACCAAAAACAGTCTGGCACCATCCTCCTGACAGCTGCCTTTGAGACATTTACATGTATTAATGAGATCCCCTCTCAGTCTCCTCAAGATTAAACAGGCCCAGCTCCACAGCCTCTTCTCATAAGAGAGATGCTCCAGACCCTCATCATCTTTATGGTCCTCTGCTGGACCCCTGTTTTTAGCCCTGCTGAGCTGGTATATTCACTGTGTTTTCCATTACCAACAGAATTCTCTGGACCTGGCTCTTGGGTACTTTTGGAAATGCTTTTTACAATTCTAGAAATATTGTGAACTCTCAAATACTCATCTTCTTCTCCCTCCCTCTCCCTCTCCCTCTCTGTCTTCCTCTAAAATTATTATCTTGTAAATTTGCCTTTAGGCTACTCACATAGCCCTACACTGTGATGACAAGATGGATGTAATTACTGGTTTGAGACAGAAAACCTGTTATGGAAGGCCAAACTGGGACAATGAGTTCAAGCAACTAGCTGAAAACCATCCTAGGTAAGGCAGGCTGGTTTCTAACCTTGTTAGGTAACTCTTCTCTCAGCATAAACAGTGGGAGGAGGGGAGAGCAAACCTTTCTAAATGACCCTTTTAAAATAATTTCTTCTTTTTTGCTGTGTGGAAAGAAGATTTATGCTTAATGAAGATTTTAATGAAGAAATCTCGGAAAGAGAATGCCAATAAAATCTAATTTTTGGACAAGAAAATCTAATATTTAGAAGTATTTCAATATCCTGGCCTTTGTCCAGATATAATTGAAACACACAATCCAATTACTGTTCTGCACAAAGGACAAAGTAGCATTAATTTCCCTTGAAGATGGTTATTAAAGAGATAAACTGTGATTTTTTTCTTATGATGTCAAGGATATGTTTGTTCCCCTAACATATTTGGCCGCTCTTGCAAGACTATGCTGTTCTGTTATTAGTTCATCTCTGCTGGCAAAGACAGTTCATTTGAACTTGGTGGATTTGCTAGTGGTCCGAGAAAAGCTTCTTTGTTCCTGAAAGCCTTTGAAGCAAGAATTTGAAACATTTTGTGTTCAGTGGTAGAAAATTCCAGAATCTTTTTGACTTTGTGATTTCCAAACATTTACCTGCTAATGCAAAATAAAGGCTTGCACTTGGGAGACAGAGATATGAAAAGAAAAAGGAGAAAACTTTTTTTAAAAGATGAAAAAGACCCAAGAAAAAGCTGAAAGGGAGGAGATCAAAGGGAATACAGTAAGCTACAAGAATACCATAAAATTGCAAAAATAACAGTAATAGAGAATTCACTTGATGGAGGTCAAAATAAATACAATCAGGAAATATGAAAGATTAAAAGCATAAAAAGGCCAAGAATAGAAAAATATGACTTTTGAAAGACCTTTCATAGGGATTCTACTACATAAACAGAGCTTTAAAAGTTATAGTTGAAACATTACTTTTTGTTAGTTGCTTTTCCAACTGTAAGAACAGATGAGATAAAAATGTTTTTCTGCTACTCAAGGGTTATATGAGCATTAGCTTTCAATACTGTATCTTGAGGTAGTTCCATAGAAAGCCAGTTCCAAACTTACAGGAAAATATCTTTTTTTTTTTTTTTTTTTTTTTTTTTTTGTGAGCCTAGATGGATGCCCATATTGCCCATATTTATGGTCAACGTTGAATCTTTTAAAGAAAATCTTGCATGAAATAAGGATTTCTTATGAGAAATGAATACCCTGGTTTTTTATTGCTCTGAGTTATAGAAGATTCAAGAGTCAAACAGAAGTGTTTCTACTGTGTAATGAAACAATCAGCTTTTAGGATCTGACTGAATTTCGGGTCCCTGCACCCGGGTTGACAGTTTCCTTGGCTGCAATAGAGTATTTTAGCAGATTAGCAGGAATACACCACTTCAGGTCAAACCTGGTGCAATTGAACACCAGAGCAATATGGACATGACTTCTGGGGCCTATGGCTTGGGCACCAAAATCCCACAGCCCCTCCTTTACAGGAGCAAACTTTCTTAAACTCATGCTAACACTTGTCACTTCCACTGTATTTCTGCAGATTGAGCTTTCCCCAGCAGCACAGCACGTGTGAACCCGTGTCTGCATATATGTTTTAAAACAGTATGTGAAGTGTATATGGAGGCAAACACTTTAGGCAGTTTCCAGCAGGCAACCAGGTTAACAGCTCCCTACCTGCTCATGCATGTATGAACACAATTGTTTGTTACATTTGTTATATAACCTATTAACAAATCTTGTTATTAAATCAGCCATTTTAAAATTGTCTGTAGGCAGAAACGTGTTAGACTGGCGGGGCGGGGGGCAGGAGGAGACAACTCAGAAGTAAACTGAGCATTTTGTATATTTTTTTAGGAAGAAATTAACTCAGCTGAAGAAAAAGCACTTAAAATTTTCAGCGCAAGCATGATATCTTTGCCTCTCTGATTGAAAAAGCTATGAAGATCAAAACCAAACAGTTGCCATTTAAAATATTTTGTGACCTCTAATATAGCAAGACATAATAAACATGAAATAATTATAGATTAGGTTATAATACGTTATTATAATCTAATATAACAACACACATTACACAGTACATAACACAAAGTATACAGTAACACAAGATTTTTCAAATGTATTTCTCAAAAACCCATTCGAAAAGATGCAAGGCTGGAGGCAGCCAAAAAGTACAGTGTAACCATTTCCTCTGCTTCTCTCATGTTCTTTGTTGTTATTGTGATTGCAGCAACAGTATTGGTGTTTTCTTCTGTGGACCCAAGACTCTCTCTAAGATCCTGCAGAAGACATGCAACTCATATTCATCAGTTGATCCAAGAGGAGTTCAATTTCACTATAATAAAGAAAGTTTCTAGGCTGTACTTTTTAACTGTATAATACACATTACCAGATTGTGTATTTTTTTCCCTCATCTTCTCCCATCCTCTGCTCAGTCTGCAGTATTTGGGCTGGATATTAAGAGTTGCTAATTGAAATAGGTGTATTGACTTCAGCAGGAAAATGCCATCCTATGTCAGCTAAAGATTTGGATCCCTTCCTTAGCCTTTTCATTGCTCACTTAATGATGCTGTGAATCCCTCTACACCTGTGTGAAAACACACACAAACCATAACCTTTGAAGAAAAAGGCATGAGTAAAATGGACATTTAGAGCTGTACTTTGCTGTTGTGTATGATTGCAGGCAATACACTCCTGCTGTTTAAATCATGACCATCGAAAGCATTTCCTTCCTGGTTTTCTGATTTTATACTCACACTGCACACACATCCATATCCACATTACCTTTATGCCACAGCAATACTATTTCTATACACTCTGTCAAATTCCAAAGGAGCAAATTTGTTTTCCCCTACCAAGCTATGCATCATTTAAACCTGACATTTCCATGGAAATGGTGTCTGGGTATCCCATGGACTAATATATGGAGTTTCTTAGAACTCCAGAAATCTACACAGTCAACAAATGGATCTTGTGAGACATGCAAATAAAACAGGAAAAAAGTTTCATGACAGAGTGATTGAGGTGGGAAAGCATCCCTGGCTTCTTCTCCAAGCCTCTTGCTCAGAGTTGATTCTGTGAAGAGAGGAGTGACATTAGCATTCTTCCATTCCTCAGGAATCTTCTCTCATCACCATGACTGTTCGAAAATAAAGAATGGCAAATTCCCGCATCACTTGTGGATGCATCAGTTTCCATGGACTTTTTTAAGTTATCTCTAACCTGTTCTTCCTTAACTGAGGGTAAGCATGATTTTTTTTTTCATATATTCCCACTTGCCTGAGAAGCTGGGGATCTCTGAATGTCAGCCTTGTCTGTAAAGACAGAGGCAAAACAGGAATTGAGGACCTCTACCTTTCTTCACAGCCTTGGGCACCAAGGTCCAATTCAGCAGCAAAGCAACATTTTCCTAGCCTTCCTTTTGCTACTGATGCATGCACAGAAGCTTTTCTTCTTGCCCTTCACTCCCCTCACCAGATTTACCTCCCAAAGGACTTCGGCTTTCCTGACCCCATCCCTGCACACTCATTGTCTCCATCATCTGTCCTTGCTTCCACCTCTTGTATGCCTCCTTTTGTGCTTCAGTTCTGTCAGGAGAGATTTGTTCAACCATATGGATCTCCTACAACCTTTGACTGGCTTAGTCCATAGCAAGAGGGATCTTATTTAATCCTGGAGAAGGTGATTCTTGAAAATCCCTCAGTTCCCCTGGACCCCACTTCTCTCTAGAACCACACAGCATGGGAAATTACTAGGCATTGAATTCCTCCTGTGTCCTCTCCATGCCATGTGTATTAGTGTATGTGCACTTCAGAAAGGCATCCAGTCACGTGAGTTTTCCAAAAGAGGTGTTAGAGCTTTCCCTACGCAGCTTTTCCGTACGCACTTTCTAGATTGTGTGGATTCCTTGGAGTAGATCCCCTTCTGCCCTGTTTTTTTGGTTGTGACATCTCGCCTGTTCACACCATCCTATACACTTTATTTGTGGCTCCAATCCACCACCTCCTCATTTGATAGTTGGTCATCCACTCCCTCCCCATCACACAACATTCCCATAAGCTACAAAAGGTAGAAAACATATTTCCCTCTCTCCCAGCACAGAGAGTAAAACCACCCCATATTTGAATTGGACTGAGGTGTAATGGTTCACTAGGATCACATAATGCATTTATCCACATGATAAAAATGGGAGATAGGAAACATCCTGTGTGTGTCATCATTTGAATGACAAACAGATGACAACACTATATATGTATCCTTACCCACAGACAAAAAAATGCTCACTAGAGGGGACATAACTTTACAGACAAAAGAAACAGAACAATAAAACTAATGACAGAGAAGACTCCAATATCATTTTATACATCTACTAGGGGATATGGTATGTGTGAACTAAAAATTGTTCCTCAATATACAGTTGTATTATTCTTAAGTTTAGGGCAATGCATCTTTGTTTTAAAATAGTTGAAGTTTTTTTAAATGCCTGCCTATGTGAAATGATTAATGCAGAGCATACTGTGTTAGCAGTAGAGTGAGGAGAGAATTAGAGCCTCTGCCAGTTCACCTAGAGGCATTTATCTTTTATTTTTTCCCCTGGTGCCCATGCTGAGCCTCAGGGTAAGCTGACACATTTTCTAATATAAATTAAGCTTCTTTTTTTTTATGTGTGTTGAAAATCTTGAAGGAAATGAGAAATGTGTGTAGGCACCAATACCAGCTGCCATTGCATGAAAGAAAGAGGTGACAATTTCCTGCAGATTCTGAATGATTGTCTTAATGGGGTTGGATCGGAGGTAACAAGCACAAAGATATTGTGCTGCCAGAAAAACAGGATCTGTTCTCCCCCCAGCCTCATGCAACAAGATGTAACATTTAGCTTCTGGCTCAACATGGCATCTCTTCACTGCTTTGATTTATTCCCACTTTTGCAAATCACTGTGGTATGCTACAGGAGATGCATTTAGAGCCCTTGTTATAGTTCATTGAGTCGCACTGCTGTTATCACCACCAGAGGAGAATTTCTCTTGCATCAAGACTGAGTGACCTAGAATAAAGGAAAAATAATAATAATAAAAAAAAAAAGTGGGGAGGTTTGTTGGATGAGGATGAAACTGCATTTAGGTTGAATGAAAATCCCTTTATTACAAATACAATTTGAATCAAAATGGGAACTAGGAAAATTTGGCTTCCTGCCTTGTTTTGAATAACACTGAGCACACAGCAGCTATGATAATGTGAGTGCATATGTAATGACTCTATTATTATGTTTATATATGGAAACATCATTCACTGTCAGGGAAAATGAAAGATATCTTCATGGATTTGTCCATTCAGCTGCTTCAGCAGGAAGTGTTCAGCACTGTGTAGGAAAATATTATTAAATAAAATATAGTCATAACAGCACAGACTCACCACATCCTGTGACAGAAAACTAATCATAGACAAGGATCATAAATATACAGATTAATTACTTTGGCTCTTACAATAAAAAGAGTGCTATTATAATGATTGAAGTTTTGTTATGATAATTTAAGTTTATTCACTAGGAATTGTAAATTGAAATGCATTGGCCTGTATGTTCTGGATTTCCCTCCTCTCCCCCTTCTCCTAAGTTGCATGTAGTAGAAATTATTTTAGTAAATTTGTTCCTTATTTTACACTAAAATATTGAAGAGAGACTGCCACTTTTAACAGAAAATCCATCATAGGATGTCTGTGCCATATCAACACTATTAAAAGGACTCTTCTGTTTCTTTCCTACTTTTAAGTATAATCAAATGGCCTGGTGGAAATACTGTTAACTGCAAAAAAGTGACAAACTTTTCAAAGGTTTGAGTACTCCTGATTAGGAGATTTTAAAGGAACTGCCTTAAAGGCAGCTTAGTTGTCTTCCAAAAAGTAATAAACTAAATGATAGGGTAGATTTATCATCTCAACCAGTCAACAATTTCAGTGATTTTTTTTTTTTTTCTTGATGGAAAATTACCTGAATTTCTTCAGGAACAGAGAAAAAAAAGAGAAAAAAATGACAATGCTTCCACCCAGCTTGCTCTATAAATACAAAAAGGGTCAAAGCAGCAGAGCAGGCGATGGGCTGGAAGGTGCAGTACCTCATTGTGTCTCCTGATGCTTCCCAGGCAATCACCTACAAGGCATGGAGTCACCTTGGTGACCACTTACAAGGTGGAGGGCACCCTCTTAAGGACTGGCTGGCCTAACCCTTCCTAGAGCTGGAACCTGGCTGAGTTGAGGCTTTCCCACCTCAGTCAAATCCTCTGTTCTGCAGCAGCAACTTTGACTCCTTCTGTGTGATCACTCAATTGTCTGAGAAATTCTGCATTTCTGCAGAATAAAACTGGGTGTCAATTTTATTGAAGCTGCAGCCACATTTTCCAGGAATGTCCACTTACATGTTACTGAATATGTTCAAGTGAAAGTGGGCTGATGATTTGCATTTTAAATCTCTAACCAGTTAGGTCTACTTAACAGGAGTCTACTTGTCCTTCAAGAAGTCATATCTTGCAGTGAAAAATATCTGAATTACACAACAGGTCTTAATATATGAGAACAAATGTGTTAGTTGACATGGAAACAAACTTTTTCTCAAAAGCAAGAAAGGACAAAAAAAGCTGAAACTCTTTAAAAGATATATTAGTATCCTTTCAGAATACACAGAAGGAAACAAAAGTTGTATAGTATAACTGAACCACTCAAACCAGCATATTTTTTCAAAGGCTATTGGCTTCAAATATTTGCAACTATTATTTCTAAACAATAATGACTTCTAACATGGTAAGACATTTGTATTCATTGAGTATAAAAGCCCTGAGCCTGCCAATACTTACACGTGCTTTACTAACTTCAAACAATCTTTTTACTGTCCTAGAGGACTAAATACGGTTTCCTTTGAAGCTCATGCACAGAGGACTGATGTCAGGCTCAAGGCTGGGTCCTGAAGGCTGATCTCTATTATTCAGCTATTGCACTACCAGGCTGTCTTGATACTTGTCTAGAAATCATTTTTCTGGTACAGAAATTCTGAATATGAAAGATAACTTACAATCACTCTCGCCTAAAGGTACACAGATAAGATTGCACTTATACTCTCTAATAAAAGACCTAGTTTTAATTGTCTTACAGCTTTTATTAAGCAAGGAAAAAAAAAAAAAGTGGGCTTGGGGAGAGCTTTTTTCTTTTATTTTGGCCAAAAGATGAATATACAGATCTGAACATTTTATTCTGTGGATATATGTAAATAAGGAGGAAAGGGGGCAGATAAGAGCTTGTCCTCTGAGACAGAATTCCTGGTGTCCAGCATACTGCTGACCATTACCCAGTATCACTGTCTTGAATGCTAAACCTCTTGTGCCCTTGCTTGAGACAGGTTCTTTGCACAAAAGCAACATTTTTCCCCCTGCTGCTGTCTAAGGCTGCAAAAAACCTTCACAGAAGTCATTACTGTCATAAAAATGAACTAAATGGGACGGTGTGAGCAGATAACGATGTGTGCCCAAGCCCAAGTTAACACACAGTAGTTGCAGTGTGGATGCACACAGGAAATTTGCAGATACCTATCTGCTTTAGATATCACACACAATTCCCTCTTACCGTAACAAGCACAATGTATTTGTTCTCATGTTTCTAGGAATTCATCAAGGTTAAAAACATGAAAGACAAACTCAAATTCAAAATGTTTCAGGCACATAATCAACCTATACATTAACATACAATTACATTACATTTAGATAAAAATGTTTAGATTGAAGAATGCCTACTATTTGCTCATTAATATTAGTAAAATATCCATTTAGTTTTCTGAGTTTGTGTGCTGCTAAGAAAATTCAGAGGGCTATGCAGAATGCATACCAATGCAGAGTTGGACATTTTAAGATGACTCTTTTTTAGATTCCTTACCATGCTGGCAAGAGGAAGATAGTTAAGAGGCACAGTAGGACAACTTTGAATTTAATATCAAAGGTTTGAGGATGAAACAAACAAATGTATGCTGTGATATTGGTCAACACTAAAGTTACTTGAAATATAAATCATGGGAATAACAGATAGATTTGACTGAACTGGACTTGGTGTAATACAAACATGCCCAAGTACAATTTCTCTGACAGGAATGTACATCAACTATTTTATTATGTGTTTGGCATTACAAAGGTGTATGCACAGTAAGAAATATCAAGCATAATAACAAATACTGGCCACCCTACATCTATCTGAGCAAGTCCATCATCCTTCTATAACATCGTGCTTTCAAAAAGGAGCCTGAAAATTCTTTAAAAATGGTCTGCTGCTGGGAGGTGCTGAACTGAAAGAGCTTCAAGCAAAACTAAAAAATAAAAACTGTATCTGCTCATCATTCTGCAGAATCAAAACTCTGGAGTCCAGACAGAAAATTAACCAGAGTTTTTGCCAAAATGAGGACAGTAGAATTTGGATGTTAGTCAATACTGGCACTGAATGATATATTGCAAAAATTGAACACTGAACTTCAAAGAAAAAAAAATTCTAAACTGTCTGACTTGTTTATAATGAAATAGCCATCCCTTTGCTACATGCTGATTGTCCTATTGCTATACATATAAATAGCCATGAATAAAGTCTAAGTGGAGTTCAAAATGCTTTGAATGTATATTTTCCCATAATGTCACTGTCAGGTGGAAAATGTATTACTTCCAGTTTTAGATGAGGAACTGAGTCACAGAAATGCAAAGTGGTTTGCCTCAAGCTCTCAAAAGAATGTCAGGACAAGGATTAAAAAGGCTTTCGGGACAAAGACTATAGCTTGAACTGTTACAGCCATCTCCTTCTCCTATAGACTGTATTACACATATTTGACATGACCCTTAAAAATATTTGTGAGCTTTCTGAATGAACATAAAACTGACTTGAATTATTTTCTGTTCTATTGTTATTGAGCAGCATGGTTTGAAAGGCAAGTGTTTTGAATCTCAGGACCAGTATGATTCATACTTGCTAACTCCTAGAATTCTATCTATGATATAAAGCATACACATGGAAAGTAGATGCTCTGGCAGACAATGACTGATTTCTGTGCTAAAAGAGGAGATTTAAAACGAATAAAAAATAATATTTATCAGAAAAGAAACAAGGTTTGGGTTTATTACTAAGAAAAATTATTAAATATCTGAACATAGATTTCAATGCTGGACTCAAGCCTGATCCTGAGCAAAGAACACAGGAAAATGATTGTTGCATCCCATAACAGGATCCAGCTAAATACCAGACAGCACAGCATTACACTATCAGAAAAGCCAAGATTTCATTTTTAGGTGGGGCAGATGAGAAAACTTTCAAGTATTAAACCTCCTTCTTAAACAATTCTTGTCATGAATAAACAATAAAAATAATAAAGCTAGGTAAATAACCAACATTCTGCTTCAGCTTCCTGGGATGCACTCATCACTTTTATGACCATTTGAGGTAACACCACATTTGTTTGCTTTCTGATTTCTGTCACCTTGTCTGTATTTCAAGAATTTTCTAAGATTGCAAAGGGGTACCTGGTTATTTCTTATGTCTATCCTCCATTAACAGCATAAAATAAATTCTAACAAAACCAGGTATGAAGTTGTCATCATGACTCTTTATCACTAATTGGCTCCATAGTCACTCAGACTAACGTATTTGACTATTGCCCAACTTAAAGGTATATTAAAGCTGTGTCTGCAATAATACTGTTTACAAGAGTAAATTCACTCCTTCTCATTCTATTCTCTAGTATTTTCTATTATATTAATGCTAGGTAAGGAAGGATTTAGAACACTTCACCCTCCACAGAAGTAATCAGAAAACATTTATGAACGTTTGCAGCTGTGATGGGAAGAATAGAACAGAAGGCATTTTATTATGCTGATTTTATCCTATTTCTTTCTAATTGGTGTTAACTAGTGTACAAAGATCCAAGGCTCATCAGAGGAAAGGGATCTATGCATTTTCAGAATTCTCTTTTAATAAAATAAATTTGAGGGGAGAAATGTAATTCATACCTTACTATGTTAAGTTCAACTCCACTAGCTGCCAGCACCACAAAGCACTGGAGCATACTGTTAAGATGAGGAATGAAAACTATTCTAAAAGACAATATCAATCTAGAAATTCAGTCATTGAAAACCTGCTTCATGAACTGAAGCTAATTAATGCTTGCATGTAGGGTTGAACCCAAACCATCAGAATTATAGCAGCTCCACAGCTGAATTACTTTTTTAGTATGCTACCACTTAAAATTCCACCCAGTCACTTTAAAAGGATAGAGCACATGATTAAACTGTGATATGGGAAGGGAAAAAATTAACAATTAAAGTAAAAATCTCCCTAAACCCAGAGATTACCTAAGATATTTAAATACAGAATGACTTTATAGTGCAAAAGCACTTTCTGCAAAAAACATCCTTTAATTATCTTTACAGAGTTACTCCTTGTACATCCCTGTTTAGAAGCTCCAGAAAAGGTAATTTTGTAAGCTCAGTCTTACATAGCTGCTTCAGTAAAGGATTTGAATATCCAAGAAACAAAGCCCAATGACAACACTGACAGTGTGAACTATGCCATTTTTTAAAGCAGAATAATTTTTGTGTGCAGATGTCTGGAAGAATATAAATATGAAAATATTAAAATAAAACCCAAGGCTAGACTGAGCAGGCCACTTCACCTTAGGAGTAGGAAAAAGCATAGACCATTCTTAACATGACTACGAATCTATTGCATTTGCAAGATATTTTCACATTTAGCAAAATGACTTTTACTTGGGACATCGTCCATGACAGCACTTTCACAAGCTTTTGTGTTTCATTTGTATTCCTCAATGCTCTTGTTTGGATGCTTTGCTTCCTGAAACAGACCAAGACTAAGATTTCAGTGTGTGTTTAGGCTGGAGAGGATGATCAGATGAATATGGCTATAAAATCCACATCTGCTAATGTCTCTAAATGATCCTACAGCTGCTGAAAATCGTAACATTTAGTTGTCTAGGTTATCAACTACATCAAAATTATATTTAGAACAGGATTTTTCGTCAAATCCATGAGATTATCAAAGGTAACATTTCAAAAGGAATTGAGTTAAGATACTAAATCTCATTGACTTTCAGTGTGATGCATGCATCCATGTGACATACATATGTGACATATATAGATTAGTATTTTCAATACTAAGCCATGTCAAAGGCATGAGGGCTTTTGCTGTATTGGGAACCAGCACACTGTCATTGGGAAGATGTCAAAGGAAAAGGAGGGGCAGAGGAAGTGCAAGAGGAGACACAGCATTTCTAGAGACCATTGTTCATTGAAGCATAGTTCTTTTTTCTACTAGGAGTAGCTGGAAGGCTATCTCAGTCTGCCTTGAAGTGGGATTATTGTCTTCTTCCTGATGTTTGCATTTGTTGTGACATGCAAACTGAGCCAGCTTAAGAGATTCAAACCAGCTTGGCTTTGGAAATTCTCTGTCATAGTCAGAAGAGATAAAGATCAGTGTCTTAGTGGAGCAAACATGGACAGTAAGGCCTTGATCAGTGGCAGAATGAGTGGTAGGGCAACATGAGCTGCAGGAGGCTGTAAAGCAGGTGAAGACTCTAGCAATAACTCTTTTTCAAATATGCCACACAAAGAGAGGGAATATTAACATGGCAGCAGCTCCTTTACAGATGTTTCAGAGTGATCTCTGAGGCTCATAAATGTCCCAGACATGAATGGGGTTTTTTTGTGTGCAGCACAGGGCATAGAGGTGCCATGCCTGGCTGTAGAAAAGTGATTTCAGATGTCTACTGGTAATTTAAGCAGGGAACATTCTTTTCAGACTCCTATTCAGGACAACAGCATCACTGCAGCTCAGGAGTTTGTACAGCTCACTCAGAAATATGTTCCCTTGATGAATCATTGATTTTGAAATAGCTTTCTATCTGGCGTCACACAAAGGAAAGTTTTGCTTCTGGCAACGTCTCTAGTTCTGAAAAAATTATATAGCATGTAGAAAATTGATAAGAATTTTGACATGGGCTTCAAGACAACCAAAGGAGTCAAAAGCCTAAGGTCTTGAGCTCTTAAATTTGTCAACCCCTCCTGAACGTCTAGGCTGCTGCTCTTCCTGAGCTGGATCTAGTTTTCTCAGTCCAAACACACTGGGAATCATGGTAGGCAACAAGAGTGATATAGGAGAGGTGACCACCTTGACAGAAGGGAGAGGTCCTTAACTGATTTCGCTGTGAGCAGTCAAAAACTAATATCTATGGATCCTTACGTTGATTACCAGTAGCTGTATCTCAAAGCTTTGTGGAGAGCTTCTAGAACTACAGTGGAAGTACACAGGTAGCAGACAAGTCAGAACTCCCAAAGCTGAGTAACAGACCCAAGGCAGGTTTATTGGATGTGGCTGTGTATCCTACCATGTGGCCAAAGAGACACTGACACTGAAGCCAGATAAAGTGATTGTGGCAAATGGCTGTGACTCTGCTGCATGCAGGTTTAGACTGAAGAAAGTCTACCTAGAGCCTGTCTGTTATGGATCAATAACCAAGTTATGTGCACTTGTGTAGCTGCCTAGAAGAAAACATACTTCATCCTACCAGTTCAAAACAATGAAAATCATGTCCAGATGGAGGACAGTGCTGAATGCTGGAAGTCTCTTCAGCTTGGCTTGGAAACCACCTGTGTTTCTTGGGCAGGCAAAATTCCAAGATCTTAGTTCACATCGCTTAGTTCACTCTACAGATGACCAGCAAACGAGATGCCACTTTATTCCTTATAGAATTCCCAGTAAATGGTAGATGTCCTGAGAATAGCACAGAAAGAAGTGATCAGAACTCTGGAACACCAGATCTTGATTCAATTAAAACATGATCATTCAATGGCGATAGCCCCTGAGGCAGCATTCAGAACAGAAGGGCAGGTTGGGGGAGAGGAGGATCTTTCCCCTCTACTCAGCACCAGGGAGACACATCTGGAGTGGTGGGTTGAGTGCTGTGCTACCCAGAGCAAGAAAGATACAGACTTACCAGATTGAATCTAGCACAGGACCATCAAAATAATTACTGATCTGGAGCATGAGAGAACAGGCCAAAAGAGCCCGGAGAAGAAAAGGCTCAGAGGGATCTTGTCAGGATCATTAGTACCTGATGAGGGAAAATGAAGAAAATGAGATCCAGACTCTTCTCAGTGGTTCCTAGTGACTGGACAAGAAGAAATGGGCACAAACTGAAACACAGGTCTAGATTATTTTAACAGCTTCCTTCCAACCCAAATGATTCTGTAAAGACATTGCTGTATTTCCTGTTTGCAATTTTACACATCTCAGGGCCATTTATGTAAGTTTCTGCCTTTTCATTATTACACAGAAAGTAGCACCAGGAATATCATACCTGCAGATAAAAAAAACAGGGACAAAAAGTAAAAATATAATCTGATTTATACTCAGTCTGACAGAGAAGTTGCACAGAGCTGGAGCCTTTGCCAATAACCTACATCCTACACAGTATTCTCAATGATGATGTCATTCAGTGTTGAGCTACTTACCAAAAATAAGATTTTTGTTTTCTGATGAAAAACAACACTCTAGTGTCAGTAATTGTCATGTCTCATTTGAGATACCAGGGCCACTGTAGAACCTGGAAATGTCATTTGTTTAGTGGGGAAATTCGGGCCATGATAATCTACTGCAGTTTTGGAAAACAAGGAAGATGTGTTAAATTCAAGGTTGTGCTGCACAAACTAACCTTAACAATCCAAATATGATTCTTGGCAGAGGACCTACATGACTCCTCAGAGAAAACCTATTAAAGATCTCAAAGAGGAAGCTTGTGTATCTCCTCTTAAAGAGGAAATGAATGGTTAAGGATAAGACCTTGTCAGATGTGCTTATAACCATGTCAGATGAGCGCCTTTCTAATTATATGAAATATAATTTAATATTCACTGCCTAAGAGTAAGAAAACACTTTGTGAGGTAGTTATCAAAGACAGCCAAGAAACGGTTGCACAATATAGTTTATTTAAGATATTTGAAAAGTACTAATCGTTTTAGCTTGTAGTATCTGCATTTTGTACTGATTACTAGAAGGGTACTAAAAATGAAGTAGCTAAATTTGACCTACTCTGATTCTTGGACTCATAAAATGCAAGAGACATGGAGAATAGTAATTAAAAAAAAAACAGCCTGAAGTTAATGAATGGATATTGGCAAGCCCTATTATTCCTGAAAAATAAAAGTTACATTAAATGCATTTCTATCCCCTATATCAGCTGTATCTGTTCCACATCCTGCTGCTATGGCTAGATAAAATTTGCAGATGAGGTACTTTGATATTATGGATATTCAGACATATAACTTGATACACCACCTTGCAAACCGAGTCCTTGCACAGAGATCTCCTCAAGTCTCTAAGGACATCCTCCCAGCAGTGTCACATAATTGACTGCAGGCTTTAGTAATATCTATTTAGACCCTGCACAGCCTAATTACTGTGGGTTTGATCAGAAGAAGTCTCCATTTCTCTCACACCAAATATAAGCCACTTATCTTCATCCCAAAGTCTCCTAATGTCCTATTTCCACTCTTATGATGTCTTGGTTCACTACTGTGATGCTACAAGTCAGTGAGCTACTTCCTCAGGTGAAACCATGTCTTGGGCTCCTGCTGATTTTAATTCCTGTTTAAGGTCATATTTGACACAGAACCAAAGTTTCCAAGGTACTTAGAGCAATAAATCTTCAGCCTTGGCTGGATCTTCTCCAATACTCAGCTGTCCTTCTAAATTGCAGCCAGATCCAAGCTATCATATGCTCCTTGTTTACAACTTCAGTCCTAGTAAACTCCTTTCCTTCAAATACTTTCCAAATTCTTTCTGCTATCAAATATATGGAGCCTTTTGCAAGTGCTTTCCAGTCTCAACTTACTTTTATCAGAGAGGGGAGCAAGAGCTAAAGCTTCCCAGAATTAGGCCTGGGATAGCATGGCCTGGACAAAAACTTACTTAAAATGTTCTTTCATAGCAATACTTTTTTCTGATCACTGTGCTCCCATCTACTCATATTATCAGATTACCATTATCACCTTGGATGTCTAATTTGGCATCATCCCCATCTACTCACATTATCAGATTATCATTATCACTTGGATGTCTAATTTGGCCTCATCCCCAAACTTTGTTTAGCAGATCTGTCTGCACAAAATCTCTAAGTTGCTTCTTCATGAATAGAGCTGAAATTCTCATCCAATTCTCAACTCTTCATATTTTTCAAAATTAAACAACCTTCTCCCTGGATTTTATAAATGCCTACTTGCACCACTAGTCATATTAACACATATCTCCCTTTAACACACATCTCCCTACCTCTTGCTTTGGCCTATTCCCTTCTCTCTTTACATCTTCCACTGCTTCACCTTTTATATTGCAACATAGGCCACAAACTCTCACATTCACTTGCCTCTGTACAAATATTTCTGAGGGTGCTTCCTAGAAATAGTTATTATGAGAGGCCATGGTTCATGAGAGCAACCCATTTTTCAAAGAAGCACCTTGATGTTTCTTCCCCTCTGCCCTCCCTGTAAACATCAGCACAGTTCGGTCACTGTACCTTTCTTTTGTGATTCTATAGGAAAAAAGCTGCCTTCCTGAGACCACAGCTTGATGCTGACCAGTGCTAACTCTGTGCCTTCATAGTCTCTTAATCTGTCAGCATCTACTTCCACCTATTCTTTTGGACTCACATGGCAAGGTTTCCCTGACAGAGGTCACGTCTCCTGCTGTGCTAAGTACAATTTCTGATGTGCTAGAGTTCTGCTGGGGCCTTTGGATGTAACGACAATACAAAAAATCTTTGAATACAAACATTGAATAGTATCTATATAATACACAGGGCTAAACAGACACATTCATTAGCAGTCCAAGAGGAGCTGTGGCTCCAAATTAATTTCAAACAAGAATTCCACAAGTGAAGAGACAGAAAGAAATCCGTCTCAATCCACCTCCATTTTCAGATCACAGTATGACAGAATGCGTCTGGAAGTGAGCAGTTCACTGTTGCATTTTCGAAGAAAGAATATTTTGGTTTAAAATCAAATCAAACTAACAGGACACAAACGAATTAAAGAGTATTCCCACCTTTTATGAATCAGTGCTGTCACCACAAATTTAACAGAACTGTTGGAATTTATGCCAGGTAAAACCTCAAAAAAATATACTTATTAAAAACCCTCACGCTGTTGATTAGGGGAGCAATGTCTTGCTGATGATTTTTAATTTCTGTTCAGCACTTCTCTTAGTCTGGACAGAGAAATCATTGCAGTTAGCTTTACTCTTCCATACTCAGTACTACAGCAGTGGTGGTTGTCTGCCCCCTTAAAAATGCATGATCAGAATGCTGCAGTTGTAGCACCCTAATGATAGAAACAGGTTATGGTTCAGAGGCGCTATTTTATTTTTCCAGCTGCATTAGATGCAAAAAGCTGACTTAAAATCTGTTAATTGTTTTATTTTAAAAACAGATTTTTGAATCAGTTACTTCAGCCTTTCCTTAGGAAAATACAAATTCTGACATTGCCTTTTTGGGAGCTTGCAACTATGATTAACAACCTGGTATATTCAGCAGACCTGACTTCCAGGTTTTACTGGATTTTGCTTGCTGAACCTTCCTTTCTTGCTTACTGTAAGTGTCTATCATTGACCTTCTGCTTTTTATTTCTTCTAGGCAGAATATATGGCATTCGTATTCTGGCAGCCTGACTCAACATAAGGACATTCAGTCAAGTCAGTAAACTTTTTGGTCCTTGTTAAAGACACAGCAGTTCACTCGTCGTGGAACAAGAGTGGCACCCAGTGGTCACAGAGCTTGGCCCAACATTCATGTCCCGAAGTTTCTGCCTTCTGCATTCTATAAATGCCCTTCTCACATACTGAAGACAGAAATCCTTCCATGCTCAAGCTCCCAGACCCAAATCCCACCTCTGGACTAGAGACAGAAAATATGCAGAAAGACAGAAACTAAAGACAGAAACTAGAGAACTGAAGCTAAAAGGTTTCCTCTCTGTCATCTTTTTTCATGTCACATTTTCTGGGAGCATAAGCAATTCACCACAGCTATGAGGCACTTATCAAGGGTACTGCTTATTTCTGAGGGATCAGCAGCAACTGACTTGCCTGACACAAGCAAGAAAGATGAGGAGTTCAAAGACCTCATCTAATTCCAACAGTTCAGCGGTCCAGATGAGGTAAACATATGTTTTTGAACTGTCCTGCAAAGCACACATGGCAGCAGGAAAGGAAAACCCAGGGACATAGCCTGTTTTGTGATCTCCCCTTGTGGGGACATACAAGGCTCTGTGGCACTCCTAGTCCATGGGTGGGTTTTACAAGACCATAAATTAACTACTGGAAAGGAGGCACAGATGGCAACATGGTGGCAATGAACAGTTACCCGTGCGCTTCTCAAAGGTTTAGGTAATTCTGTATTTATTTTCTATGATTAGAGTACAAAAGTCTGGGTTGCCTCTTGATGTGGTACACCATATTTTTAACGAAATCTTTGTGGTTGCAAGTGACAAAGCCTTCCATATTTTTAACTTGGAGATACTTAATGCTTAAAACTGGAACATCAGAGCACCTAGCTAGGATTCAAACAACTATTATCCTCATGGGAACGTTCTCCAACACAGACGCTTGGGTGTTGGGTGAACAAGACAAGCTCACTAAAATACCAATGCTTCCCAATGCTTTAAAACTCCCAATGATAAATGGATGAAAAGTGCAGCTGCTGGCAGTACTGAGTCTGTGGTTTTGGTTTTAAGTCCTACTGGCAAGTGTGAAACCCCCATTTCTACAGAAACCAGCAGATAATGTAAATGAGAATAGTCTTGATTCTCATAATTCCCGTCATTCTTCAAATTTTAATGCAAAATTTGAATTAACTAGTATTTCTTATAAATGCCCTAGCACCTAAAATGGCACGCTCAAGTGAAGGTCAAAATTGTTAAGTAAAAAGAAACTTTCTGGTGTGGTTGGCTACAGCTAGAGCTTCACAATGTGACTTAAGCCGATTAAATGACTCACAAATAAAAACGCACATGAGAAGAATTGAGCATTAAAAGAAATACTAATACTTTAAAATAATGATTTTCAGCCATCTGCTATGACAATACAGAAAGCCACGGATCTTTGTACTTCCTGAGTTTGTTAGGAAAGAACTCAGCAGTCTGGACAGAAATTTCTGCCAGATTTTTTGTTAATATGAAGTCTTTACTCTTTGAGTGTTTTGTTTTTGCTACACAGTGTTATTGCAATGGTAACAAGAAAAACACTGCTCCTGGTCAAAATGTGGCCTGACAAATTCATTGTGACTGACATAAGTAGGAAGACTTCCCCCACAACTGAATTACCTGGTTCTACCAGAAGAAATAGTAATATTTCTGAACATTACTGATAATTAATAATTATCTGAAGTAATATTCAGATTTATTTCACATTGTATGTAAATATTGAAGTGAGTAAAACATATAGCTCAAAATGGGGACTCTAAAATGTATCACCTCCACTATCAAAGAGCAAGAAACCATATTACATAGCCTGTACAGAATTAATACTGAAGAGGATAACAGCTTTGTCATTTTTTTTTCAGCTCATGGCTTCTAAAATTACTGTGACCATATACACAAATGTACATGTCTCGGATGTTATATTCCCTAAACTTCTTCCCATTTGCTAATTTATTTTCTTCAACATTTTATTTGGTCACAAAAGTCTTCCTGAGAGAGGGGAGTCACTGTTTGTTTGTACAGTGCCTGGTGCAATGGGATCCTATCATCTATTTAGGATCCTTATGAGGTAGTGTAACAGAAAAAAAGAAACATTTTATTTTAACTAACAATAGAAAACAGCGTCTTTGAGAGAAAGCTGAAGAATAGAGGCCTTGTGGTATGAAAATACTTCCAGCAGGGTGGAAAATAGAAGATTTTCTGTCTTTGGGTGTATCATTTCTGTATCATTTTACAATGTTATCTGGGGATTTACATCTTTTCATCTTATTTATCTTAATTTGATGTCAAATAACTGTCAAATATATTTTTCTGTCTCAGAACTGAGTGGAGTGTGCCATTTAAAAAGCATGGTGTGGATGCTGTTTTTCACAACATGATGCCATAATGTAAAAATAGTAACAACATTCCCAAGCAACAAAATACTTTGCTCAGTAAGACTGTACTTCCTTTTAGAGGGAGTTATTTTTAAATTGTAAAAACCTGAACATAGACCAGTAAATAATTAGTATCTACGAATGAGCTCAGCAAGTCTATAAAATTAACTTCCCTCTGGTGAACATGGTTTTTTATCATTACAGACACAACTGTGATTTCAACCCTTGCAATGCTGGCAGGTGAACCTGAAGCTGTAGTCAGGAGAAAAATTCCAACAACCCCATGGTGGTGTCTCTGCAAAACTGATCTCAGAACCTGATCCCAAGCTTCTTCAGATGCTCAGTTTATCATTCTCTGGCATCCACCTGATCTGTGGAATATGTGCTGAATGTTTCATTGGCTTCAAAATTAGCAGGCTCTGCATGTAGGGTTAAGACACAATTCAATGATGAAATAAGCAGATGGTGGATTGCTGCCATTCTCAAAATAAAACATTTCTCCAGCACTCCAAAATTCTGCATTATTTTGTTTATGATTTTTTTCAGCTGCTCTCACCCTGGAGGAATGAAAGAAAATAGATTAAGAACATCTCTAGTAGATTCTTGGGCCAGGTTCCAGTAAAAAAAAAGGAGTTGCCCAAAGTCTAAGAGGTCATTAAAGTTTTATTATTGCTTTATTATACAAGTGCTCTTCATATTCCATCCTCTTTCTGCATATTCAAGGACTGCCTCAATTGTGGTGCACATAATCCCTTGTTGTTATACAAGTACCTTTGTGGTCATTAATCAGAAATATCTTCCAGGGACAACTCCAGCACATCAAAGGACAAAGAGTTTGCAGAGTCCCAGGGTGGTATCAGGCATTCACAGGAATGGAAAAATTCCTTCCAGCTTCTTCTCACATCTCTTTTGTGAACTTTGTCAGGACCATAAGAAGGAAGTTCTCTTCCTGCACGCCTTACCTAACTTGTAAAGGCATGAAAGGGCTGGAATAAGCAGAAGGAATAGACGGAAGCTTGGAAGGCTCACTTTTCCTCTTGCAGAATATGCAAGACTTAGTTGGAGATACCTTCTAGAAATGACCAGTTGTTGTAGTTTAAACCAGCTGGAAATTAAAGCTCTAATCAGCCACTTCCATTGCCCCTGCCCTCCTCCAATAAGAAAGGGACAAAAGGCAAAGATTATGTTTTGAGATAATAATTTACTGGGAAACAGCAATTAAATATGGAAAACAAACCATAACAGCAATAATGCTAGTAACAACAGTGTATAAAATAGGATGACTGCACACAGAAATTTCCTTGCAGAAGTCTGACTGATCCAATGTTATGATGGTCAGCGATGTGGTCTGAAAACATTTCAGCTGTAAACTGGAATTGTTATTTCAGCAAGCAATTTTTCTACCAAAAATTTTCTACAGTATAAGATTACTGGATTTCAGTCAACTATTCAATTATACATTTATTATAGTTTGTTATTGCAGTAAGAGTTATGACCACATGAAATAACCTAGAAACGTTTATGCATGGGCATCTAATCAAGAAAAAGTGTGTACTTTTAACTATGACAGAACAATACTTGTATAAAATGACAGATTTGAGGCTGTGAGATGAAAAAGTTCAGCCTTGGTGACAATCAAGTATGAAACACAATATTAAAACAATGTTCTGACGTGACATTTTTTATAGAGAGAAAAAATTGGCACCTTTTTTTGCTTGAGAGCTAAAGGCAAACAGCTGATTGATCCCATGCCATTTTCATGCTTGCTCCTCCTGAGATGAAGCCCACATTCCTCCAAATTTCTTCTACTTTTAAGCAGAAAAATCACCATTGTATCAATTTCTTGTAAAGCCCTTTTGGAACTGAGCTACTATCATAGGGCTAGTAGCAAGTACCATTTGAAATCCCCCATTTTCACCAACAGGTGGAGCCTACATTTAATATCTAATATATAATTAAATTCAAATAATATATATAAAAATGATACTTTATAGCTTACAGTCACAAAACTTCAGTGTTTCAGATAAGACCAGGATCATTAGAGTTTATTCCAATATTCCACTGTATGCAAATAAACCCTAGGCCAGGTCCTCTTCTTACTGACACCAGTGGAAAAGTTCCCTATATTTTAAAAGGCTGAATGAGTAATTAGATCCATTTTCACTTTCCTGTAAATGTGGTTTCTTCTATCATATTCACTCTCCTACTGACACCACCTTTTCCCAGGTCTTCAGACGTGTTATTCATTTCATACACACAGGTTTCAACTGTAATAAACTTGATTGATCTCAAAACACAACTGAGCCCACAGCTGTAAAGAGATATTGAGGAAATATTGTGTATCAGTCTTCTTCCACTTACTTCTTCACAGAACAGTACATCTGCTATTACAGCATCTGCTATTGTTATTTAACTGGAGTAAGCTATTGGTGGTAGAAGCTATGCCTAATGTAGAAAACTACTTAGAATTACTCCCATTATTTCTCCTGAGTGAGAAATTATGCTTTGCAAATCCTTTAATGTTCTTATTCCTTTGCATCTAGCAAATAATATCCTTTATCACCTCTGGCTTTTTTTATTAACAGCCTAGTTTCTAGGAAATATCTTCTTAATATTCAGTTACAGTCTTAGTAACACGGAACATTACAGGCAAAATTGAAAAAGAACCTTAAAACCAAATACTTGTTTAAAAGTGTTGTAGAGAAGGGAACTTCCTTAATCCACTGTGACAGAAGATATTGCAGAAACACTCTGCCAAAGTGGCTTTTGGTACCACCAGTGTATCTCAGGACGAACAAAATAAGAAAACGCCTTAAGAATATACCCCTAGATATAAATACACCTGCAAACACACGCAGGCACAGGCACTTACATAACGCAATTACCCACACGAACACTATTCTTACACCCGCTCCTCCCCCGCTCACTTCCTAGGCCCCCGGCACGCATGCGCAGAGCGCGCGCGCACGGCCCCGCCCCCCCCCCCGCGCGCAGCCAGGTAAGGCGCGCGGACGGCCGCATGCGCGGCGGGCGCTCCTTTCCCTTCCGGGTTGGCGCCCGCTGCGCTCCGCTCGGAGCCGCGCGCTGCCGGGCGCCGCTCCGAGCGGCCCTTTCCGCTGGGGAGGCGGGCCCACAGCAAGCGCGGGCGGCGGCGGCGGCGGCGGGGCGCACCCGGGGCGCTCCCGGTGCGGCGGAGCTGTCCCGCCCGCCCCGCCCCGCTCCGGCCCGCCGGCGGCGCGTGCGCCTGCGCAGTCGTGCGGCGCCGCCCGGAGCAGGCGCGGCGGCGGGCGGAGCCATGGCGGCCTTGCTGAGGCACGCGTGGGTTAAAGGGCATCTGGCTGGCTGCACGTGGTGCCGGGAAGTCATTCTGCTTCCTGGCTCTGCTCTGAAGTAGGGAAAGTGACACTGAGTAAATGCGAGAGGGCTTTGTGTTACCCGAGGCTTTGGCAGGTCTGCACAACGGGACTTGGCCAAGTACCCCGAATTCGTGCCGAGCATAAACTGTATGCAGAAGTCAAAGTAGTGATGTTTGGAGTTTAGCCCTCCTATAATGATTTGTAAACCACGCCTTGGGTTGTAAGCTTAGTAGCGTTTTTGATATTAGTTACAATTCGTTGTGTGTAATAGAATAATCTTTTCGGTGTCTCTCTAGGAGGAAGGAATGAGAGTTTTGTATTATGGCTGCTCCAGGAAAGGTGGCAGCTTTCCGCCTGCCTCCCCTGCCAACTATTGGAGAGATTATTAAGCTCTTTCGCCTTAAAGCTCTGAAACAGCTTTCCCAGAACTTTCTACTGGATTTACGATTGACAGGTTAAATATTTTATTCTAATATTGTTAGCAACATAGAACAGGTATCCCAGTTTTTGTCAGAATCTAGAGTATAGATAAGAAGATGATGTTTGCATACTGGTGTTTGTCAGATTAATGGCAGCTCAATGCTAAACCTTTATAATAAAGTTCTCTTTTAAAAGTAGTTTTGGGTTAGGTTAATTGCTTTTACTTACTCTTTAAAAATAGGTTTCTTTATAAATTGAAAGGCAGGTTTTTTAGATAGAAACTATATGCCTATATAAAAATAAGGTTATTGACTGAAATGCAAATATCTGAACCAAAGCAATGCTTGTGTCATTTGGGTACTATTTTGGTTTATAATTTTGATTTAAAAATTAGCATTTTTTCAGATTATTCCGTATCATAGAAAGTATGTAACTCATTGTGAAGTTTAGAGTTTGCTGAGTGATGTAGGTAGGAGAGTCATTTGTCCCTGTATATCAGAAGTGTAGCTTTTTTGAACCAGTTGTATTGGTCTGAACAATTCATTTTTTTCCAGCTTTGTGTCAGCAGTGGGTGACAAAGCTGGCACTGTTCTGCCAGTCAGGGGTGGGTGTCTTCACTGGCATAGTGGTGGCTGGATTTTGCATTAACAAATGCAATACAGCTTCACATAGCTAATGATTTGATTTTATTTGAAGATTCAGGTTCATAAAAATTCAGAACATGAAACTCAGTTCCACTTCCTGAACAACTGGGCTCTTAGCCCAGAATGAAAATATCTGCATGCCTTGCAAGGAGACAGGTCTTTGGGTATTTTTTATTACATATATAAGAGATCTTGAGTGAGCATCAATTTCTGTCAGTATCTTCTCTCAGTGCTTCCCAAGGATCCCTTTTTTACATTAACTACATTTTCTAGCCCATAACCTGTTTTCTTTAGTGTCTATAATACCTTATAATGTTGTATCATTTCACTTACATATGATTCCTCACATTTTAGCTGCCCTGTTTTCTATAGCTGCCTGTTTCCTGTGTTCCAACTCTTCATTTAGTCCAGTTTCCCCCTCAAAGAATTGCTTTGTACATTAAATAATCTTCATAGAGCTTTACTGTATCTTTCTTACTTCTTAAATTGACTTGAAAGAGAGGTGCTGTAGTGAAATACCTTTATAAGGACACGTAGTGAGACTTTAGGATGTCGAGCACAAGTGCTTGCTTGCAGCACAGTAGTACTGCTAGTGTACAGATGAGTGATACTGTTTTTATTTGATTCTATAATGAGCACAATAAATACTAAAGACATTAAACTAAAAATAGCTTTTTTTTTTTTTAAATAGCTCTGTATATCTTGTAGTATGGAACAAATCTGAATTCTGTGCAGTCTGGTGGGTGTGTGATGATTTAGCTAGGATTTGTCACTGTTTATGTCTGTTCTGAGATAAGCATGCTTGTGTAACAGTAAACAATGAGGTTTTCTTGGTGAGCTGGATCTCCTGGAAAATAAAGGCTTAGTATGTTCTTTGTGTCTTGCAGACAAGCTAGTGAAACAGGCTGGTGAGCTGAAAAATGCCCATGTTTGCGAAGTGGGCCCGGGCCAGGAGGAATTACCAGATCCATTCTCAGTGCTGGTGTTGAACAACTCCTTTTAATTGAAAAAGATGCTCGATTTATTCCAGGATTGCAGGTACCAGCTGGAGAATAATTTGTGTACATGTAACCACAGCATTGAATAAGAACATTCTGAGAACTTAGAGAGATTCCAGGTGTCTCGTTGGGATCTCAGCCCTGAAGATAGGTTTGATTCTGTGGCAGAAACCAGAGATATAATTTCATTGAAGGTAAAGATACACAGTATTGCAATTCATTGTTCCTGCTTTCTCATAGGCCCTTTAAGGCCTTATCCTGCAAATGAATGACTGCCAAGCCTGGTTGGTTTTGGGATTTTTTTTCAGGCTGAGACATTTCAGGTGCATTTCGTCATGATGGTGAAATCATAATTTGAAGGCTGAATGTAATGTCCTTATGTATGATCTTATCTTTCGTTTTAATCCTAATAATTAGGCTTTATAACATTGGGAAGGCTTATCTCCAGATAATACAGTCAATGTGAGTTAACATCCAGGTAGAAAAGAATAAAGCAAGCGTCTATTTTACATTTAAAAAAAAACATTCTTAAGCTTTTCTTCCTTCCTTTTAAATTGGTATAAGTTCACGAGTCATTGTGGCATTTTCAAATGCTATCTTCTTGTATTCCTGGATGTTTATGGAATTTGGCTGTATAAATCCAGCAAGAAAAACACAGTTCAAAAATCTTAAAACTTGACTGCTTTCTTATGTCTCTGCAATCTCAGATTAGAGCAATTCAAAGGGCTTTCATTAAATTGCACTTGTCTTTTTCAGTAAATCAGCAGCAAAAATAAATAGGTAGTTCCCTTGAGAGCTGCTACTATCTGCTTATATGATAAAAATAATATAAAGTATGAATGAAACTACTCATATCCTGTAACTTGAATGTGCATGTAATTATGTTTTTGTGGATTAGCTGTTAATAATGTATAATATGCCCTCTTTGTCTTATGAAATATGAAAGCTTTGTTTTCACTTGAGTGGGGACAATCACCATTTCCGTTTAGATTTTGAGAACTGGTTTGGGACCGGAGAGAATTTTAGGTTAAATGACAGTTGTTTAAGTTAAGAGAGCTTTTTCAGTTCTTGGATGTTTTTCCGATCTTCCAAAATGAATCCACTGCAAGAGATTTATCTGAATCAAAGTGTACTTCTCAGCATCTAAAATGAGCTTTTGGTATGTAATTATCTTTACTGTTCAAGTGACATAATGCTAGTCATTATTTTTAATTGCCAGTCTCCTCACAGTAGAAGTGAATGTCTGAATGAGGTTATTGAACATAGAGGTGGTATAACTCAGCAACAGTGGATGTGAATGAGCAAGAAATGTGTTGCATCCATTAGTGTTCAATTTGGTATTGCTTTTTTTTCTGTACAAATAAGAAGGTACCTAACAGTGAATCTGTTCTAATATTGTGGATTGCAATAATTTTTCTGGTTTCCTAAGCAAACTATGAAAACTCATGCTCATAAAAAGGTTGAGATTTCAGTAAGGGAAAATGTCAGAGATTAAAAAAACAGTTGGGAACTATTACTTAAAAATATCTCTTAGGTACTTTTAAAATCACTGATGTAAAAGCATTCAGCATTTTTCATTAACTGTTTTTCGAGCTGTGGTCTCTCACGACACTGAAGTGGGGATTTTCTTTACTGCAGAACTGAAATACAGTGAGAACATGTGTACAGAGTTAAAGTTTACCAAGATGAGTCTGTCAGTTCTGTCTCAGTCTTAAAGAATCCCAACCTCTCTATGCCATATGCCCTAATAGTTTGCAGGCTGTGAAGATTGATAAGGAAAGAAAGGGAGCAGAAGAATATATTGCATATGAAATTATTACAGGAACACCGTTTCATGTTTTAAACTATGCCCCTTATGCTTCCTTTGTGCCCTTTTGGTTTTGTGTGAAGAACAAGAGTATCTGTTGATGGAACACTCTTGGCTGGTGTCCTTGATGCACAGCAGCTCCTGGAACTGTGTTAGCTGCACACATTTTCTCTGCAAATGAAAAAGGCTTCACTGTGTTTCCAAGTCTTTATTTCAAATTAGAAATATAAGACAATGATTTTCTGGCCACAAATCAAATGTAGTTCTCAGTTATGTAAAGTGTGTTACTCAGTGGCCCCTAAACTCATCTTGATAAGAAAACTGTTATTAGCAAATGACACTATTTTCTAACTTTATAAATCTTACATTATCTTTCATCCTGTTAGAGCATTTATAACATCTTCAAAGAAATATTTGACAAACCATGGCATATTAGTGAATTTGTATGTCATCTAATTGCCAGTATAATGCTGAAAAGTCCATTAAGTGGTTTGGAGTTGAGTTTAGTTTTATTTTCTCTATTTGGAAATAATTGCACTTAAAACATATAGGAGCACTTAGTTTTTTTGTTAAGCTTTTATTGGTCTGCATAAAATTTAGCTTTTTTGATAATTAAAACCCCCAAACGTTTACTCAAAAAAATTTAATGATAACATTTTGTGAACAGTAGGAGAAAGAAGTATTTTCCTTTGGCTTAGAGAATCATGAAAGCTCTTTGTGCCCCTGAGCATATAAACATCATTCAGATTGAAAATGGGGCTAACAATGACAAGCAGTTTATTTTGGCAGCTAGGCCACTGGCACTTAACTGTTTATGGATTTGGATTTCTGTGCAAAAGCAAAATTGTTCTTTAATCCATTTCTTACTATTCTCTTTATAGGATCAATAAGTATCCCCAAATGTCATCTTTGAAAAAGTCACTACTGCTTTTGAATAGTGCTGTTTGTGCATAGTTTCATATTGTAAGAGAAAAGATTAGTCCAACACTAAAAATACTTACCTAATTTTGATTATGGGAACTGACAACCAGAAATGAAAGAATTGGTTGTCAATCTACAGCCAGTGCTGAGTTTGCATATCAGCCTTCATTAAATACTAGATAAGTTGTGCAAGTGGGCTGCAGAGGCTGAAAATGGAGATGATTTTGTAATGTCTAGAAAGATAGAAATTATTGAGATCCCTCCTGCTAGGTACTCATTCCCTCTTTTGAGTGGGTTCCTTGTTTTTTAACGGTACAAGCGTGGACTACTACAGGGAATATTAAGGGAATCTCTTCCACATTTTTCATGTAAATGGAAAAGTTCATATTTCTGCAGCCTTGTATCACATAGGGCTGAAATTGGATAGCAGTCCCTAAAGCTGTGGGGGAAACAGATTAAACAACATGAGCCTTTGTTTTCATAGTTAATTGATCTAAAAACCTTTCAAAACCTCCTCTTGCATTATTGCTTAAATCAGGTGAGGACCTGCTAGTGGCCTGGGTCTTGTTAATTGTTGTTGTTGAAGAGACTCTTAGCAGTCTTTTCAAGTTTGAATTCTCTATTAAGACTTCAACATCTGTGAATAGTTAAGTGTTTACAGAATCACACGTTAATCTATTTCTTGTGTTTGCTTTTTTGAAAGTAAATACTAATAGTATTCTCAGTTTTAACTCCTGTGCTTTGGTGTACATTGAAGATAAATATATAGCAATGGTTCAATTCCTGCAGTGGCTGAAACTGGAAATCAGTTTGGTTAGCACTCACTGTGGATTCTGCTTGCTTGTTTACAAACAGATGCTATCTGAAGCAGCTCCAGGAAAAGTGCACATCGTTCATGGAGATATCCTGACCTATAAAATGGAGAAGGCTTTTCCAAAGCACTTAAAAAAGAACTGGGACGATGGTTAGTATTTGTATTTGGTTAATTTCGGTTTTTTAGGGCTTCTGAGTTAGTCTTAAGTAGTGCTAAAATTGAAGTTCACTTAGTGCAGGTGTTACTCTCTTCTGGTACATGTTGAAGATAGAGACAACTGTTTGGTTTTCTTTTCCCTAGAGAAAACAGAGAGCTCTTCCTTTTCTAGTACAAAACAGTGGAATTTTTGTGACATGGACCTTAGTTTAAAGTGAGGATCTTTGCAGTTATTAACCTTAGAGTGTCTTGACTCTACAAGAATGACTTCTGGAAAGCATAAAAGGAGATCAAATGGTCTGCTTCCTGGCTTCTTCCTCTCTTTGAAGAAGCCAGAAATCATCACTGCTGTTGTTCCACTGAAGACATTTCTGTAACTTGCTTTGAAACTTTTGGAAAACTTGCCTTCAAAAATTTAGGTTTCTCATGGCTTTGGTTTCATCTGGATATCTTTAGAAAAAGTAGAATCTAATCAGGATTGTGGGGTTTTTGCCTTTTTTTTTTTTTTTTTTTAAACCTGAGGTTGCAATAGGATGCTATTTCACTTCCTTTTCAAAATACGTATTTTTTCAAATTTATTAATATAAGGTAAAGTTACTCTTTGCCATGCCTGAAAAGCAGTAAAGTGCTTTCTGACTTAGAAAATAAAAGACCATGGTACATTATGTTCACCTGGAAAAATTGTCTGTTGTATTTGCCTCATTACAAAAGATAAGTGCTTCACAGAACAATCTATGATAAAGTGTATGTGTGTGAGTGTAGTGCAGTTTTACAAATTTACCTTTCTTGAAGATAGAGTCACTGTTAGGCTTTGAGCTGACCAATTAGAGGTAAGATACATTTCTTGTGTGTTATTGCCGTATGAAAATCTGAAAAGTTGGTGGATTTTAAAAACTACTATCTCTGATAAATGTGTAATACCACAGATAGACTAGAAATATCACAGCCTAAAAAGTGCATAATAAGTAAAGTGTGCCAGAAAAACAGCTTGAATTTGATATTGTCATTTCTTATTCATGGTATTAAATATTGTCATATCTAAGGAAAAGCACTTGGGTTTTTTCCACTTCTGTTGCACTCCTGCTTAGACATAAGGGTCCCTGCTACTGAAATATCTGTGTTGTCTTGTACAACACACAAAGATACTGATGTGATCCATTACTGAAAAACAGGTATCACTTCTTATGGCTAAGTCTTGTACTTTAACACTTTTGATTTCAGAGGAGTCTGTACAGGTGAGCTCTGTCCGTTGTGAGTTAGGTGGTTGTTTTGAGGGTTGCTAGGACTCAGTAAAATGCTTCTGGGGGATGTGTTGGACAGAAGTATGAGTATGGCTATTTACTTTGTACCTAGTAGTTTGAAATCAGAGGAACACTCTTGTGGTTTTGCTGTTCAAGGGTAGCTCAGCTGGAATTTACTCATCAGCTGAAAATCATCTGAAAGCTACTGATTTATTCAAATGTAAAAGAGAACCAAACATAACCACTTCTTTTCCAAATAAATATTGGGAACAGTAACAGTTTTGTCAGTGGAAGATGAGTATGAATGGACAGGCATCATTTTGGTGTGGCATGATAAAAAATTGTTTCCAAGTTTTAAGTCTAGGTTGATAGGCACATATTTTTCTTGTGTTTTATTTCTTGGCAAGATCTTACCCAGAACTTTTTCACAGCTGTTTTTCTTCTGTCAAATGTCAACAGAGCCACCAGATATACATATCATTGGGAACCTGCCCTTCAGTGTTTCAACTCCTCTAATCATCAAATGGCTTGAGAATGTTTCAAAAAGGGATGGACCTTTTATTTATGGCAGGACACAGATGACGCTGACTTTTCAAAAGGAAGTTGGGGAGGTAAAATTTTGGCATTTTTCCAATATCATACAGATGCTAAATTGAACAAAAATTGTTTATATACAATCCTTTGTTTAAAACTACAAAGCCAGTCTTAGTTGACTTTGAAAAGAGAGGACAAGATTAGTTCAGTTTTTAATTTATATCGCGGTAAATTATGAATTTTGATGAGTTAATTATCTACTCTGATCCTTTCACAAGCATTGTAATATTTTTTTTAATGTCTTAGGTAAGGTTATATTTCATTGAGGTACTCTATCTGTTCTTTTCTGTAGTCTGATTTTGTTAACATGAACAGATTCCACAGCACTCTTCTGTTTTTAAATGTGTTTATTCTCACAATCATTTGTGCAACGTGTCATCAATCTGGTTTTCCTTACCTTTCATTCATCTCAAGAAATACACTTATATTTATTTCCTTTGTCCTCTTTATTAAAATAGTTTTAAGAAACACCTTCTTCAAAATAAGGTAAAATGGAAGGTTAGCATTATTTCCAGTTGTGATTAAACACTTAAAATGAAGGAGGTGTTTGTGAAGACCATGGAAATTAGCACTGGCTTTCTTAAGTGAGACTTGATGTCGGAATTTTTAATGTATTCTGCCATTCTTGTGTGTGTAAGAAGGCCTTAATTGACTTCTGTCACCACAAGTCCAAGAGCAAATTGATATTTTACTTTGTATTAATAGTTTCTCAAAGAAGGCCAGACAGATCTGCCTTCTGCTAGAGTTGTAGTAGTGTTAATGCCAGATTGGTTGATATTTGGTTGGCTTATGCACACTGCTTTCAGACTTACCAGTTTAGTTCTATTGACTTTGCATGAAACATATAAAACAGAGAACAGAAAGCTTTTTTTCTTTGCAGTTATGGAATCATAACTTTTTACGAGCATCTCACTTGCATTTAAAAAGAAACAAGCAGTTGCACATCAGCCTGGAAACTAAATTTCCATCTTATTACTCCAGTGTTTGTGATTGCTGTGTTTTGTCTGTGCAGCTTCAATGTGTATATTGTTTTACTTTTAATCCTTCAAAGTAAAAACTCGAATAGGAAAATTTTTCTTTTTTTTTTTTTTTTCTCTCTGCAAATTAGTAATAATCATATATGCAAGTGGAATGTCTGCTGTCATTTTTTGGGTCAAAGAAAACCATATTGTGCTGTCATTGCCCTAGCCTTGCAGTGAAGGTTGAAGGAGTATTTCCAGTAGGTGGCTCTAGAGAACACTAGGGATAAACATTTGGTATGAAATAAACCAGATTTCTTAATTCAGTTCTGGGCTCATTTGGTTTCAGGCATTACAGAATCCAGGCCTGTTTCCCAGAAGGACTTCATGTCGTGTGAGATTAGGCCTTGTTGCAAAATGTGGCTAATGGACTGTGATGTAAAATGCATAGTGATGATAGGTAAGATACATAGTTTTGTGACAGCAGAAATTCACCTAACACTGTGTGAGCACTCTGTACTTTATATCGCTGTTCCTAGCTGCATGTGTCATTGGTGACATGCAGATTTCAGTTCTGCACCCAGCATAGCTCAATTAGGTGTGAAATACCACGCACACTTAAGCTCTTGTACTTAAAACACTGAGGAGTTAGAAACACTAGGAAGTGGAATATGTTGTTCAGGGTCATGCAGTGACCAGTTACGTTCTGAGATCTCTTGATTCTTGTTCAACACAATTTAAACACAGGTCTTCCTCCAAAGACAGAATTGTTCGTAGTTTTTAGTTTGCATTTCCATTATTGGTTTGATACAATGAAAAGAAATTGTTTCAGATACTATTGTATTTTAGGATTAGGAGAAAGAACAGTGTAATGCAAATTGAGTTGCTACTGGTATTTTGTGTATCTCTGGATTTATAGTCTTGATAGGGGAATTTCTTACATGCAAAAATTTGGTGTCCTCGCTGGATATTTCTAAGGTAAGAGCCTAAATATCAAAGAAAGTCTGTGTATATGTCATAAGCTCAGCAAAAGTATAAGATGCATCATGGAATTGGGTTATAATTAGTTACGATAGCTTGGTATTAACAGTAAGAAAGTAAAGCAATGTGCTCTTTCATTTATGGTCAGACTTTGTTTTGCCAGTATAACAGGGAAGTAAATACCTTTGCCTTTCTTGCTGGTTGTATTTTCTAGCTTTTTTGTTTCCTTGTAGCACAGCAATATTGGTGTGAATTATGTCACTACACACCTACTACTGCAGCCCACTCTGTTCTGATAAGATATAAATAAATTAATTAAAGCTGATGAGAACCAGCAGTTATTTTATATGCTGAATATGAGGCGTGTGAAGGAGGATAAGACAAAATATCCACAGCAGTAAAAATAGCACTTTTGAGTGTCAAGCAGATAATTTTTTTTCTCTGTTGTTTAAATTTGTTAAATTGTTATTCACTTTGTGGGCAAGAACTTTTGCTTTGTCCCAGATTCTTCATTGCTCCATGTCAAATTTGTCACCTAGGCCAGGTTCTTCCAGCCCACTTACTCTAAAATTGATCCTCTAACAGTGCCTGTTGCTGTAGAACAGAGAGTAATGGCTTTAAACTAAAGAGGGTAGATTTAGATATAAGGAAGAAATTTTTTACAGTGAGGCTGGTGAAACACTACAGCAGGTTGCAAAGAGATGGGGTGGATACCCTATCCCTGGAAACCTTCAAGGTGCAGCAGCTGAGCAAGCTGACCTAAGTGTGCATGTTCCTGCCCATGGTTGGGGGTTTGACTGGCTGATCTGGGTATGGGTGCTGTGCACAGGTATGTTCCTGCTGCTGTGGTTGAAGTGGGTTAAGACGTTACTGTCCAGATGTGAAGTTATCCCTTCGGTAATTGAGAACAGAACTTACTGCCTGAGACTTTCTAGATGGTTTCTGGGAGAAGTAAAGATAGGTTTGTTTGGATTGGCGCTGGAACTATTGCTACAAGTGTTGCCATTATGTTGGTTTCATTTCCACTGCAGAGGTTAAGGAAGTGTGTGTCAGATTGCAATGTTAGACTTTGCAGTCTGGGTTTTTTTTAGAGAATAATAATTTCCTCTGATACAACAATGAAGGTAGCTTTAAATGCTGGCATAGACAAAAAGAATCACTGAACATTCTTTCCAAAGAGTTGTTGAAAAGTATTTGCTCCGTGCTGAACTGCCTTTTGGAAGTGTTGTTTGAAAAAAATGCGAAACTTCGGCAACAGGTTTAGCTTTTAGTTTTCATGGGTAAACTTAATAAGCATGGCAACATTTAATGAGTAGTCTTTTCATATGGAACTACATGTTATACAAATATTACCAGATATGCAAATTGGGGTTTAGTTTTTATTTTTTTATTGAGCTGGTGGTAAATAAGAACAGGAATAATCATTATTCTGTTTTTGTGTAAATTAGTAAAATGACCTCTGTAATTTGAGACTAGTTTTACAAGATACTTTGTATATTTAAATTTTGTTTGTGCAAACAAAACACAGTAAAATGTGTTTCTTGCCAGGTCCCAAAAGTGTAGGAAACCTCTGTCCAGGCTACTGTTTTATAAAAAAATTCATGGGAAAATCAGAGAATACTTAAATTGAGTTTTAGGTATTAAATACTCTCGCTGTTAGGCATTCTAAATTTATGTAAAGTAGACCCAGCTTCCTTGCAAATATTTTAAGTGTAGACCAGTTAATTATGAAGAACTTTTGCTTTCTAGCTGATCTTGAGTTCATGTTTGATCTTGAAGAAGAAGAAAAAGTAGTAATATTTTATACAGAAACAGTGGAAGGAAAGGATTGTGAGAGTACTGTCAGTTGGTGTTAGGTTTGTTTTGAATCCTACAGTCAGAATAATTTTATTTTTTTCTTGTATCCATATGAAATTCTTTTGACATTCATTTAGATCTGCAGAATTTGTAGGAGTTTCCATGTGCATTTGATTGCAGGACTGAGGTTGTAAATCAGTGTGGTATCTTCATGAAATGCTGCTGTATTGGAGAAGAAAATTTTAGATGAACTGGGCATATAATTTGATACAAGTTTTTAATGATTGATATTGATAATGTGTTTTTTCCTTAAATTTGATTATCCTGAAAATCAAGCTTTAATATGACTGATCACTTGGTCAATTCAGTATCACTGATGTACGTGTTTTCATTTTCCCCATAGAGACTTACAGCTAATCCAGGAAGTAGCCAACGCAGCAGACTGTCTGTCATGGCTCAGCATCTCTGCACTGTGGAAAACTGTTTCATAATTCCAGGTCAGGCCTTTGTTCCAAAGCCAGAGGTAGGTTTTCCTGTATTTGTGTTTTTTGTTAATAAGTCAGTCAATCAATGTATCTTGTTTTCACTAAGGAACATTGGTGGCTGCTCTATTTGAACATCTCCATGTTATAAAGGGGACTGAATGTGCAATTCCTGTAAATGAAGTGTGCTTACTCTGAGAAAGTGCTTTTTCTTTTTTTTGTTCCTCAGAACTTGGTTTTCATTTTCTAACCTATCTGCAAGGTCAGCATACTTTTTTGAGTGTTCTGGACAGGGAACTAGGATTTAATGGCAGGATAGTCTGCTAGGATTGGAGTATTTTTGGAAAGCCTGCTATTTTACTGTTCACATTAATAAACAGTTTGGGAATTGTGCCTTAAGAATTTGACGGGTCTTTTGAAAGACTGTGATAAGAAAGCTTTTCATTTGTCACTTTTGTCAAACATCTCTAATTTTACCATGTCTGTAATCTTTATGTTTCACCCCAGTCATCTTTAGCATATTTTACTCCCTCCTATTTGCTACAGCACTTTGTCACCTGTATCCCACTGGTTGTTTAAAAAAGTAACAGTCTTTTCTCCCTCTTATATGTTTGCAAGTGAGTAGAGAACAATCTCTTGTCCTCTTATCTTCTGCCACCCTTTTTTATTAATAGCCATTGTGATTACAGGAATCAAAAATTAAGAAATAAATCAGTATTTTAGACAAGAAGCTTGTTTTGGTTTCAGTTTTTTTGTAAAATTTTGTGCTTGACTTTGTGATATCCATGTCCCTGAATGCATGTGGAGATCATAGGCTTATAGAAATGTTTGGGTTGAAAGGAAGGTCATTTAGTAATATTCCTATACAATGAGCAGGAACATCTTCAACTAGATGAAGTTGCTCAGAGCGCTGTCCAGTGTGATCTCAAATGTTTCCAGGGATAGGGCATCCACCCTATATATCTGGGCAAACATGTCTGTGTTTTACCAGCCTCATTGTAAAAAGCTTCTTCCTCATATCTAATTTAAATCAACCCTCTGGGAGTTTAAAACTATTACTACTTGTCCTGCTGTTCTGTTTCAGAAGTGAACTTGCAGCTTCTGGAAGTTCCTCTTAAATTGGTTGGTTCAACTCTTCAATGCATCTCCCTTCCCCTTTATCAGTCTCTCTCTCTTGGTCCTTCTTACTTTTCTGGCATACCTCTTGAGAACCTTTGGAAGGTTATTTTCTTGGTTATCACAATGAATTTTAAGGTCTCTATCTGGGTGTATTTTGATGATAATTTAAAATTCTGTTAGTATTTTTTGAGCAAGTAACTGTTCAAAGATGTTAAATTACTAGTTGCGACAGCAGTCAGTTGTGAAAGAAAATGACCATGCTTAAGAAATCTTATTTTTTACTTTGAAGTTTTGGCCTAGGCTTTTTTTTCTCTGTTTCCTAGCTGAATAGAGAATAACTTCAGGATGTCCTCTCACTGTCAAATATGTGCAATAGTTTTAAGTAAGGCTAAAATTCCAGTTTTATGGTGGGGATTTCTCAGTGGTGGGTAGAATTTGAATTCTCATAGAGCTAATGTAGTTAAAAGTCTGGTGCACACTGTGTCCCAGAATTGGGAAGCTCTAAGTGATATTTCCATTTTCCTGTACTGAAAAGGCCACAGTTGACCCATAGAGGTAAGACACAAAGTTACAAAACAATGTGACAAATATCTTAGTGTAAGCATGCCCTAGAGTCAGTTGGTGCTCTGTTGAATAAAATAAGCAGTACAGCTAAAGGCTGGAAGGCAGGCATTTTTTTATTTAATGTTTTTTTGAGTTTAAACAAGTATTGCTTATATTGCAAATTCTTTCAGGTATATAATGTTTTCACTATTATTTTGTTTCCTTCAAACTCCTGTTATAGATTGTTCTTCTGTTTAGTCCTTGTTCTTTTAGCTGTAGACTGACATGGTTTCAGATGTTGCCATTTCTCACAGAATCTGTTTTATTGGAAAGCTCTTGCAGCCTTCTGTGAATGAAATGGCTCCACCCTTGATTTTTGTTTCATAGCTATATGAAGTACAGATGCTTTTTAATAAAATTTCAGGAAGAAAAATTTGCAGCATGTGTAGCCAATGAACATTTTGTTGTGCTCATGGTACACCATTATTACCTTTTTCTTACACCCTCCTGTAAAAATGCCTCTTGATTATATAATTTTTGCAAACAGATTTAACTCGCATACATGGTGGTGGTCATGGCTTAGTGTCATGTCCAACTCCTTTCTAAAGGTGGAGATGCAGGTTTGTGAGAAGGAATTGCTTACCTTATTTGCTCAATGCATGAATATTATTTCAACATTTCTGTGAGTGTTGAGACATAAAACTTTCTTGATTAATGGAATGGTGCTGCACTACATTGTGTCTAGGAAAAAAAGAAATTGGCTTTTTGGTCTTAGTGAAGTCTCTGCAATTCCTAACAAGTGCTGATAGTTGCATTAAGAATAGTACAAACCAAACTCCTTGATTAAAATATAGGAAGCACAAAATAGCTCTGTAACAGTAGAATAAAAAAAAGGCGTAATGCCATTCTGTGTGTGAAAAATGAAGGCCCTCTGAATAAAAACTGCTTATTTACATATTAGTCCAGTTTCACAAATGCTATAACAAGCTTCTTCCAACATACTAAGCATGTAATCTTTGTGCTCCTTCATGGTCTTATAGCAAATTTCAGACTAGTACTATGGGAAATGAAAGTTGTGTATAAGTGCATAGAATAAATAACAGTTGAGTTTCAATAAAGCCTCATCCAGCAGTATATCCTAAATGTAAAGGCCTGTATTGTACCCTTTCCATTCTTGATTTGGTTCTCACTTAGGGAAGTATTTAGGTAGAATATACCTTGCCAATGACTAATACTGTTGTCAAAACAAAATCTGTGTGGTGAAAGAAACGGTTAAAGGGTTTAAGGTAATTATTCAAAATAATACAGTTAAGAAAATAAAGAAGCTATTTCTTTATCACTATTGTATAGTACATTCTACAGTATAGAATACCTGGGAGTGGGCCTGGAACAGATCCTACAGGAATAATTGAAAGGAATAATTGAAAGGACTTAAAAGGTTCTTTCAGAAGGTCAGAAATGTAGAAAACAATAAGTGGTTACTGTGTTATTTGAGCTGTTAATAGCCACCTTTAGCAAGTGTAAGCCAGAATGTTTATAGATGTCTCTTGAACACAGATAATTTTGTTTCTATCCTGTTTGTTACAGTTTGCAGGTGTTTTCACAGTTATGGTTACATTTCTCTTGTACTGCTCCGCATCTCTAACATCCACTGTGTAGTGATAGATTAGTAGCAGTTGGTGAATGTCCAGCACACTTTCCTTTAACAATAATAAATGAATCCCACAGCAGGTGGCAGTTTGGGGCAGGAAGGCTGGGTTTGGCAAGAGCTGAATGGTACTGCTGATTCTTCAGCCTGATATGCAGAGTATACAGTGCAGCTAAGGTCTGGAGCCTTGAGCTTTTGTTGTGGATTTGTCTTGGTTGGTTGATTTTTTAATTTTTTTTTTGTGCTTCGCTTTTTTTTTTTTTTTTTTTTTTTTGACAAAATCTAGTTACCAAGACAATTTAGAATTGAAAATGAAAGGCAGATATATCCGCTTTTTAAAAACCTTTGAATTGGGCTTCATGGACAAATAGTTTCTGGGTTTTTTACCTTGCATCATAAATAAAATCGAGATAAAAATGTTAAATACACTATAAAGTCATATGTTATTGAAAGTCTGATTCACTAAACAGAAAGCAGTTAGTTTTTAATCATCTTTGCTGTAACAAGACATCGATGCATGAATTGTATAGTCAGTTATGCTTTTAAAATAGTTCCTTTTTCTTCAATAAGTGTTACTTGGGAAGTCAGAAAGAAGGGTTTGGAAAAATCAACAAAATAAAGTACTCTTGTAGCAGACAAGTATTTTTTCCTACTTTTTCTTTTTTGTGGATGCCCCTATAAATGAAATACCTTGCATAAGCATGACTGCAACCTAGATAATAGGAAAGGTTAAGTGCTATGTTATACATTCTTTGAAATAATCAAACTACACTTAACACACAAAAACCCCCCTTGAATGAATAGAAATACTTCAATGGATAGAAATAACTATTTATACATAGTCCTTCAGGCTGTAACCTGCATTGCTCTCCTGCTCTGTGGATGGGAAATGGTGCTGCTTTGGAGGGTAAATCCATGCTCCTTGCTGCCTTTTAAAACAGGAAGAGCAGAAGATCACGCCTGCGATAAACAGAAACCCTGCTGAAATGAATCCAGTGTAAACTGCTCCTCCTGGTTCATGTTTACTACTCTCGGGAATGGTCTGGTCCAGGAAATTCGAAATAATTTCTCTTGTGTACCAGCACGTTGGTACTAATCCAAGTATTCCTGCAAGAATGAAGCAGATTCCTCCAGCAAAAGAAGCATTATTTTTGCTGTCAGTGTCCCCTCCCAGCCTTGTGCATTTCATTCCAACTGTAGTGATGCAGATCCCAAAGGCTGATAGGATACACGCCAGTACCATGGTGGTCCGTGCAGCCTGGATGTAGACGGGCAGAGAGAGAATGGAGTATTTCAGGGTACAGCTGAACATCCCAGTGCTGTACCATGTGCAGTCCATCCAAAGTCCTTGCATCTGTGTTATAGCTGTTATGATATTGGAGCCAACGTCTGCATTTACCTTCCAGTTTGGTAGCAAGGTGGCTGCGATATCTCCAAAAACACCAAACAGAGCCAGAATAAAAGCAAAGAACTGCAGGCTTGCTGATGCCATGATGGTTATCTTCTCTCACCTTCTGTCAGCCTTTTCTCTCGTGGAAATGAGTATCTGGGAGCTTTGTAGCCAAGCTGTGGCCGGCTGTGTAACAGGGAGGAAAGGAGGGGGAGGAGAAGTGCGAGGGGGAAAGGAAAAGAAATCAGCAAACAAAAAAAGCTTGCATTTAAAATTAAAGCTATCTGAATATGACCCTGCAGCAGCTGAGCCACTGTACACAAGGTCCTTGAAGAGAGATGATGGCAAATGGACAGTGCTTTAGAATTTCTTATAAAAAGGAGCTGCTGCCCTTTCATGATTGCAAGCCATCAAGCAAAACTTATTTTACTGCAGTTGGTTTTGGTAATAGCATATAGATTGCAGGTTTACTACACAAAGAGACATTGTAAATGGAACACTAGAGACTTGCAGGTTAGAAGTCATTGTGATAGGAAAACAGTCTGGTAGAAAATATATTGTACTCTTCAGGTACCTTGTTTTAGTCTGTTGATAGCTGTAGTTAGCTCCTGTTGACTTTTTAATAACAATGGGTACTGTTACACTATCTCTTATTTAAAATATGATTAAAAGTAACCCCTTATTTCTGTTTTTTAAATATTACCTGTCCATCTTTTTAATAAGTGTTACAAAGTATCTTGGCTTTGGAGGAGAATAAAATGGAATTTAGTTTTTGCAGTATTTTCACAATTAGTCATGTGACTTTTCTAATTCAATATTTTATTTCATTTTTATTTATACTTACCAGTTTTTTTAGGTTCAGTGATTTCTGTTCCTTGACTTAGAGCAGCAGTATTTAGCAAGTCCTAAGAGTGAATATGTCTTCTTTGTCTCTAAAATAATGTTTTTAATACCGATATGAAACAGCTCGTTTGTGGAAGTGCCTTTTTTGAATTAGTCACCTGTCTGGAATAATTTGCAAATTTGCCACGAAGTGGCAGTTTAAAAAAAAAATCATTAAAAATGCTCCTTGCTCTTCTTTTATAAAGAGCCCAGTTTCATTTGATAGATGAGAACACTTTCGGCGGTATGATAACTGTGCAGCTGGGAAGACAGAACTGTTGCTGTCACATCAGCTGGACTGTTGAGATTGCAGATGCAGAACAGTGGTTTGAAACCTCTGAGAGGAGGATTAGCAAGCGGTACCCTGCTTTGCCTTTTGCGTGGGGCTGTGTAATTGGCAGGTTTTGTCTTTTAGCAGTGGTAGACAGAGGGCAGGCTTCTGTCTTAGAAAGCATGATCCAGACTTTCTGTCTAAATGTACAATGGTATTAAAATTGGTCTTCAGCATTAGAACATATTTGGAAAGTCATAATAGTAAGGGATAAAATTAAAATAAGGGGAATACAAAATATGTGTAGCATTGTACTCTTGTTTCAGTTCATTACACATAAGACAACAAGGTTTTGATCAATATGTATTCTCTAAATCTTTAGTGGCATTTCTGAACTAATTAATATATTTATCCTTTATAAGGGTAATAATGTTATCCTCTATTATAATAAATAGTATAATTCTTTATATTCTCTCTATATAATTTATGTATTTATACTAATTTTTTATGTTGTATTTATTTCAGGTAATTGTACAAGGATGTGCAAATGCTATCCAGCATATATATATTAAAAATGCTTAAAGTTAAGATGAGAATATTAACAGCTACTCATTGTTAAAACCTTATTTCAAAGACCTGCCTCTTTCCAAATCCCTTCTGTTTGTTCAGGCTGGGAAGAGATGTTCTGGCAAATACATATCATTTGCTGTACAGGCCCATGGGAAAGATGGCTTAACTTCCTTTTGCAGAAGGAACTGACACGCCTGGGTAGCTCAAAACTCGTTCAAAAACTTATTCATATTCTCATTAATATTCTGAAAGAGCTAATTAGTACTCTGAATCAGCCTTTTTCATTGCTTCACTTGAAAAATATCAGTATATAAAAACACACAAGTATAAACAGAAAACACTGCAAATGGTAGCCATACGTTACACTTAATAGGGTGAACCAAGTTAAAGGCATGATAAATTCAAGTATAAGCACTACAATTGTAATTAAAAGTACAGTTATATTTCAATCCTATTTATGTAGGACTTACTGCTGGTTGTGAAGTCTGAGATGTTTTCTTCACAGTAGATGTCCTGGAAAATGCAGTTTCTCTTGAATGAAACTATCCCTTCTCATATAAAACTGCATTGGCATGTATTAACAAAATTTCTTGGAATGTTGCTTTTTTTCTGTTCTCCACAGCAAGTGCATTACTGCTGTTTGTTCCCTCTCTTAGTTTCATCTACCCGAGAATAAAGGAGTACTTTGTTTAATGAGTTTTGTTTGAAAAACACTCAGTAAGGGAAAGCAAAGAGATTATGGAATAAAACAGACGGAGGCCCTTAGTCCTAAATACATAATGATGTCCAGGTTCTATGATGGAAAGTGTGAACAGTGATTAAATGGAGTAAAATCTTGAGAATCTAGAAACTGTAGACTTACAGACTGGGAGGGAATCATTTAAGTTGCACTGAGAGCCAGAGTTTGTTGTTTGTCAGTTGTTTTGTTTTTGTTTTTTTTTTTTTTTTTATCACAGATAATCTTATTAAGAGTTTAAATTTCCTAGAAAAGAACTGTGCTATTTGTTTTAATTTGTAATTGGAACAGAGGACAGTTCTATTCAACTGCAGGCTTTGCTTATCCATTCCTGATAGCTTTAGCCTTCTAATGGTTATCCTGTAACTTGTTATCTTTGTGTAAGGCTATATAAAAAAATAAGGGAATAAAGCTACTGGTAAGGCTTCCGTGGTAAATGCAGCACATCAGAGAAAAGTGGCCTTGACAAGTTGGTGTGAGAAATCAAGAAGTTGGGAGAAAGGTCTTGCTCATTGCAGCAGTGATATACCTACAGGTTCTGTACCTGAGTTCAGGTCTCTTGTGATTCTGTTTGTGAGCCTGGTGTGAATGGAGTTACTGCAGAGCTGTTCTTACACAGAAATTGTTTTTATTAGTGCAGAGGCATAGTTTCTACTGGAAGTGAGCCAAAAGTAAACTCATTGGAACAAGATTGCTATGAGTTGCACATATCTGGTGTTAGACCTAACATTTGTTTGTGGTAGACAGATAAAATGTTACTGAATACTTGGGACTGTGAAAGTGCTGGCTTAGAACTACCTCAGTAAGCTCTCAAGCAGTCTATTTTAATGAAATTGTAATAATGTTCTGCTTCAGGTTTAGTTCCCTATGAGTAAATTACATCTTGAGGAAAGGTTATGTGGGTTTGCCTTTAATACAGCCCTGTTGCAAGGTACGTGTATTGCCCATTATGAGACTTTTGTTGTCAACAATTAGTAAAAATTGTCTCATTTAAGCTTATTCTGATATAGAGTGTTGATTTCATTAGCAAGGCAGCAGACTTGTGTGAATTGAATTATACTCTGTTATGTGTTCCTCCTTCCCTACCAGAACATAAACCTTCATTGTACAGATATACTAAAACAGTAAGGGGTGAATAATTGCTGTACTGTTGACAGTTTGGGATGTATCAGTTGAATGATTTTCATATTCATTATTTTGTAAGACTTGAGTGTTATTTTGTAAATATTTCTAACATACTTGGTGGGGTGAAAAGTGTTACTAGTAAAATTATCATCAAATCAACTTGTGTATTTTAAGTGCTGTTGTGTACTCTATTAGCTTTCATAATTCTACTCTCTGTTTGATGCATATTAAAAGATATGGGGAAAATAGCATGTATGATTTTAAAGGAGTGGCCATTTACAAATGAAAGCTTTCCCCTGTATCTGTTGCTATAGTAACCAAGCAGCTTTCCTGGGGTCCAAAGAAAACAGCCTCTATAATGGAGCTGAGGAGTGCTGTGTTTTGTTTCAGAAGCAGAAATTATTGCCTACTGGCCTTGAGATTGCAAATTGAGCTGTTTGGCTCTGAAGCTGTACGCTGTATCTATAGCATATAAAAGATTATATGCTTTTTTTTTTCCTTCAGAATTTTTTATTAAAGATGTGGCTGTAACTCCCAAAGAGCCCTCATTTCTAATTTATGAGCGTTTCTGCAAAATTGAGGTGACTAGGTGATGCCACATGGACTCTGGTTTTCTTACCCATAATTTTGTGGGAGTAATACCTTGCTATATTTCCTCACCAAAATGTAGATAAACATATGCATGTGCCCTTAGTATTTCTGTTCAAGGAGCTGATTGGACATGTGAAGTATGTATTTGCTCTGTTCAAAAAGATTAACTTTTCTTATACTCAATATGAAAACTTGTGTTCCCTGTGGCCTTCCTGATAGGAGCAACCTGTGGCAAAGGTAGATGGTCTGAACACTTGAAAAATTAAAAATCTGCTTTTGGAAATAATTTATGTGTGTTTCACTGCAGATTCCATTATGTCAAGGCTTTTTTGACACCTGATTTTTAAATAAGCTTTTGTGCCTCACATTTCAGTAATTTTAAGTATTTTGTCTGATGTATTTTTAACTCTAGCTTTCAGAGAAGGTGAACAACTAAAGAAAATCACTCCAGTAATATATACTTGGGATTTGCAGTGCTAACACTGGAAACTTGCTGTGGGTTTTTTTCTTCATCAGCACCATTAATTGATATTTTCTTTCCTTTCTCTAGCCAGCATTTTTGCTCAGCTTTATAAATTCTGTCTAATTGAAAAACTTGCATTGTTTGAACTTTACAATTCCTTTGAAATTTGCATTGAAGAAGCATTTGTACTGGTTAGATGTACTTAACAGCTGAGCCGTTCCCATGGAAAGAACAAAGTGGATGGATGGTACCTTTGTGTCAGATCATGTCCACATCAGAGGTTGCTGAGCTGTTTTGGTTGAAGCAGTAGGAGAAACACTTTCTGTTTTGAAGTACTCTTGTACTGTGGGTTATCTCAAACAATTGGTGCACTGAGACTGTGTTCAAGCAGCAGCTGTTCTTTGGTCTGATTGTGTCTGTTTTTTCTGTCAGAACTAGCACATGTGATGTTAAATTCCCGTTCTGTGAGTGCCAGTATTGACTGTCAGATCTTCTTAAAAATTTCAGGGATTGCCTGTCATTTTAGCAGACTCTTTTTAATAAGAGACTAAGTATTTTTTTAAATCTGGCACTTCAAAATTTGTACAGTACTTGTACACTTCGTACAAATTTTCAATGTGCTCCTCCACAGAAATTTTTCCTTTTTATTGTTGTTAATACTGAGTTTGGAAGATGAGCTGCTTTATTCATTGTTGTGCAGAACTGGAGTTTTAGTCCAGCTCCTAATTTTTAACACGGAAGTCTGAACTCAGAAAGTTTCTGTATAATACAGTGTCTCTATAATTGCAGGACATACATATATATACACACACACACACATAAAAAACCATAAAGTGTGTACATATTATTTCATTCTGTTTTCAGACAGGGCAAGTGGCTGTTCTGTAAACCAGTCTGATTTAAGAACTATAAAAGAATACATACAAGCTTATCTTCATGGAATCATACAACATAATTTTGGATGAACTGTGATACACAGTGTAAATACAGAGTTGTGTGGTCGCTTAAACTGAGTGCACTTATTTTTTCCTACCATTCCTTTAAATAGTCTAGAAATCTTAATATGTTGAAAAGCAATTCCTTGGCTTACATTTTAGAAAAGCCCTCGAGCAACAGAAAACATATAGGGAATGGGTTTGATTTCTAATTATAATACCAATTTTCTCCAGCTGCCCTTCAGCCTGTATATCAAATATTATCTAATTTGTGTATTATGTCAGAATTATCTTGTGGAAGGATCTGAAGACAGAAGTGCTAATTACTTTACAGATTACATGAAAGTTTCTCTAAATGGACAAAGTGCCATGGGGGTAAAAAGTATGAAGTACTAATGGCATGTGAACTAATTGGAAATATGTAGATAGCTAAAATTAAAATTCTGTAGGGCCTTGAAAGCTAAGGCAAATCTTTATATTCCATACCATGACATTAGTCACTGCACTGCTGTCTTTGCTGCAAGAACACCTTCATATGTTGTGCCTGTTTGCTAATGTCTAGCCAAGTAACTTAGAAGTAGGATGTCTCAGAGGAAGATGTCTGCTCCAGCTTATATTTCTTTTCCATATAGGTGGATGTGGCTGTGGTGCATTTCACTCCATTGGTGCAACCAAAGATACAGCAGCCATTTGAGCTGGTAGAAAAAGTGGTTCAAAGTGTTTTTCAGTTTAGAAGAAAATACTGCTTCCGTGGAATTGAGTAAGTATTTTTAAGGAAAAATTCCCAGGTACTGTTTTTGTAAATGCATCAGCCACTAAATCAGCTGTGCATTTGATTTTATTCTTACAATTTTAAATTTTTTGTCATAGTTCGTCAGATCTTTCCATTTCAGAATGGCTTCTGGACACAAAAGTATGACATTAGTATCTAATATAATTATATAATAATTACTTGTGACTATTTTTATTGCAGTTGAAATTGTTAAAAATCACTAGGATAAAGTGGTCATCTTTTCAACAGTTTGGCTGTCTCAGAAATGAAAAAAACTCAACCACAAAAACTACAGAATAATTGAGTTAAAAAACAAAACTATCAAAATCCAGAACCAAAGATGGCAATGTGATGAGAACGTAATCCATAGGAAATTCTACTTGTTTGGGGGTAATGTCAAAAGGTCAATTTTTTGTTTCTGTGCTTGCACTTTTATGGAGTTCTTACTGGCTTCTTAAAAATCCTAGTATCTTACTGAGGGAATTTATTAGGTTCTCTGATGTGAAAAGTCTCCAGTCTCTTCACCAAGTTTAAACTCTGGCACTGTCATGTGTCTGGCGTACTATGGGCAACCCCAGCATTCAGCACTGTAAAACAAGTGACAGTTGCTGTTAGGACTAGAGGCATCTCCTGCAGCCTGAGCTCCCTGAATGTTACTGGGCATAGTTTTAGCCCTGATGCAGTCTGGAATTGAGGTGGATATTACCTTACTGTACTACAAAGCTCCTATGTCACTGTTTTAAAGGTGAACAAAGAATTTTACATTTAGTTTTGGGTTGTTGGGTTCTTTATCCTTGAGGCCCTGAATGCCATTGATGTGTGGGATGCAGACATTGGATCTAAAATGAGTATAGATTCCTCTGTGTTGAGTATGAATTTGGAAGTGTTTAAAAAATTAGGTGTCCAAACTCTAGAATAATTTCTTTTTAACTTACAGGGTAGTGGTGATTTTCTTTTTTTTTTTTTTTCTACTGTGAAGGATTTGTTTCTCTTGACAATGTAAGGAGAAGGCACGTGCAGTCAGCATATCTATGTTATGCACAATATTCTTACCAAAGTTTAAAAAAAGCCTTCCCAACTTTTGTGATACTTTAAATTACTAAAAACTGCTTTACATTCTTTTGAGGCAAAGAGGGGGAATCTGAACTCTTGGACGTCACGTATTCCCCTAGCAGCTTATCATACCTTAGCTCTAGTGTGCAGCTAAGAAACAATCCTCTTATTCTTTAGCTGACCTGAAAAAATAGCAAATTTTGGTGCATAAGAAAGCTTTTAAATTCATTATAAGGTTCTGTTACACAGACTGTATAAAAACAAGGCAATAGAATCATTTTATATTTGTGTATGAATTCTGGGATTTGAGATGTGAAAGATAAGATTGTGCTATGAAGTCCATATTATAGTTTGAGTTGTGGTTCACAGACATTTATAAGATGATTCATAGTCTGTAAAAAAAACCAGACTAGGTAGACTTAGCTCCAGGAATGTTTTTTAACTATGGAGTCAAAGGAAAGAGGGATATTGAAATAAAATTTGATCCATTTTAACCTTGCTGACCTAGATGCTGAACTAAAGGGAACATTTTGACAAAGGCCTGAAGTAGCACATATTTCAAAATAGCTTTCACAGAAGTTTCATTTTTCATGTATAATTTTAAACCCTTTCTTACCTTTGTGTTCTATGCACCCACCAGAAAGCAGCTACCATTACATGTACAAAGCCTTTTGACTAGTTTGTCCAGCCAATCTGCCAAATGCATTGGGGGGGTGTGTGTGTGTGTGTTACTGTATTAGATGCACAACACTTGCAGGTATTATGTATGTAACACAGAGAGAATTTAAAAATTAAGAAATGTCCATGAATCCTGTGCAGATTTTTTGCCTTCCTGGCCTATTTTAGACTGAGAACTACTGCTACCAAGAGCTGGTCCTTTCAATAGTTCGCACTGTGTAGTATGTATTTTTGTGTGACTTTAAAAAGTCACTTCATACTCTTCATTCAAATTTGGGGAACTTCTGAGAGAGGTGCTAACATATCTGGCCCCAGAGTAAATGTACTGATGTGCTTATGTCTGAACAATGATAAAGCAGGAAACAAAATCTAAGACTCCTGCCACATTCTCCCACATTCTAAATATTAAAAACTGATTGGCAATTAAATACTCCTTTCCTCTTTCTTGGCTTTTTTTTCTGACATTAGATTTAGGTTATTAATGACCAGTGATAACTGTCTTTTCCATTGGTATGAAACAGTCTGAAAGTTATTTGTTTGAATCTAATCTGTTTAGCGTAGTTTGAGCTCGTTGCTTTCTAAATACGAGGCTAAGGTGGCTCTGTGCTTGTATCCATACCCAAAGCTCTTTAATGTTAGCAAACATGAACATACCTGCATTTAGTTTACAGTGTATGTATGTGCTTTCCTATGGTGTCATAATTTGCATTTGCAGAAAAAGGATGCTTATATGTTTCCACTGCTCAGATAATGAGGTATGTTAAGAGTGCCAGAGCTAAAATAGTGACTTAATTGATATTAAATTTATTCCACATTACTCTTAAGGGAAATGTAGTTGTCTGAATCACTGAAATTTTTCTTCACCCCATATCTTTTAGGACCTTGTTTCCTGAAAATGGACGCTTGAAAAGAACAGAACAGCTGATGATGACAGCAGATGTTGATCCAACTCTGCGTCCTTTTCAGCTCTCTATGTCACAGTTTAGAAACCTGTGCAATGCATACAGAAAAATGTGTGATGAAGACCCAGGCCTTTTTGTGTTCAACTACAGAGAAGAACTACGGCAGAAGAAGATGAAAAGAAGTGTACTTGAAAGTACTGGTCAGCCTGAACAGATTGAAGAAGAAAATCAGCTGTAACAGCACAAGTCTGATTTTTTTTTATTAGTTTTAACTCCTTGATCTACAGGTGTTGACTCAGTAAAAGAAGGTCTAGGTGGTCCTACATCTGTGCAGATATGAAAGACCTACTTCTGAGAAAGTGGTAGAGAGAAGCCATCTCTCTCTTCCATTCAGCTGCAGACAAAAGGGAAAAGGCAATTCAGGTTGTTTTTACTTCAGGGGAACGGTTAGAACACATACCAAGAAACAAGGTACCTTGTGTGACAAGTAATTAAGTTGCAGTTCTTCTGATATAATTCAGTTTTGTATGAATGAAAGTGTTTTACTGATATGGAAGAAAAATACTTTTCAGACATCAGCATATAAGATGGTGTTTACGTTTTTATGCTTTTTTATCCTGGAACATCCTACTGTGCAGAGTAATTTAAAAAACAGAAGCCAAGACTTTTATAAATACACTCAAGTGACTGGCTTATGGGAGGATAAAGTGCACCAACTGCCTCAAGGTCTGCTAATACTCTTCTCATTTATGCAGAAGCAAAGAATTCAGGATTTAAAGCTCCAACTACAGAAAAGCAGCACAATAAAAAATAGAAAACATGGCTAAGTACAATACTTATTTGTCTTTTACTGTACAGGCTCATAGAGAAAATAAAAAATACAGTCAAATAAAAGATTACAGGCCAAGCTTTGTTTTTGTATTTACACATATGTATAAAGTATAAACAGCATTGAAACATACAAAAATGAAATTTCTGCACTGTTGTGCACTAAAACACATTAAAATAACTTAATTGTGCTTTAAATAAAGCAAACATGAAAACCAAAGAAATAAAATGCCCAAGGTATTGAAAAATTCAGTTTGCAATGCTACTTTCCCTTGTAAACCCCTCTGACACGCACTAGCACCTTTTCCACATTACTTAAAATATTAATGAGGCCATCCCCAAGAACACTACATCATCTTAATAACTGCTTGAAAGGGATGAACTAATTTACAAACCTGGGCCAACTTAATCTATTTTTGATCCACAATAAATTAAAATAACTTAAGACTCCTTTACAGCTGTTTTTGAGCAAAAATGTATTAGTGCACAAAAATCAGATAGTAGTTTTCCTGCAGCTTCCATGAATTTACTAGGTTTAAAGCAAAATGTTTGTTGAATTTTATGTGGACTTCGAATGAATGTTTCAATATCGTGCTTAGAAAGCTAGGATTTTCCATGCCTCTCCACAGCTTCATAAAAACAGTCCTCATTAACTACAGATGTTAAACTCTGGACACTAAATTCTCTCTCTAAAATAGAGTTCAGATCCAGGTTTGCAGCATCAGAGTGATTATCAAGGGATTGGTGACGTTCTTGCATTGCCATTAGAGTTCCTCTGTTTCGCTTTGTGCTGTTTACTTTTCTCTTCACTGGGCAGAAATGGCCCCGCACGAGCTTTGGATGCTCTTCTCTCTTAAAGCCATCTTCTTCCTCATTTTCTGCAGCCTGATCCTGTTCAGAGTCAGCACTGGGTTCCTCTGAAATCTTCAGCCGCTGGAACTGTATTTCAATGTCTTTTGTAGGGCTGCCTTTCTTTAAGCTCCCATAGTCCTCGTCATCATCATCGTCACTGAGAATATCGGATTCTTTGACAAGAACATTAGAAAAGTCAGAGGCAGTGCTCTCTGCATGTTTATCAGGAGATGAATTTTTGGGCTCCTGGATGCTCTCAGAAGTGTGGCAGCTGCTGCTCTGGGTGCTGCTGCTTAGGCTGCACTCATCAGAGTCCTGGAAGGTTCCTTTCCCCTGGTCACCATTCCACTCGCTACTGGATGACTTCTTCAGTACCTTCAAGGATCTCGTGGAAGCTGTGCAGAGTGAAAATGCAGGTTTATTTTTTTCAGCAGAAAAAATGGTTATACTTTTTATCTTAATATCCCACTTATGATTATGATGGACAAAGTCATTCCAAGTCAGATGTGTCAGCATTCTGATACCAACATTGTGCTCCCCTGTCACAGTTTTAATTACACTTATCCTATGGCTCTGTACTTCCCTTCATGTGTAATACATATAAAATCCTCCAAAAAACTGTAGTCGTAAATTACACACTTCTGCAGAAAGAAAGACTGATTTGGGCACCTCAAGCACTGACAGGCCCAGATGTAGGCAGGAGTTGAACTCTTCCAAATCCTCTGATGTTAAGGGGATCTTATGGAGAACTAATCCCATAGAGAACTTGAAATACTGGTAACTACTCATGTAACTAAAATGTCTGAAGCCTGTACTTAATTACAGTAATGACACATCGCAGTGTGGGGAGAGGGTATAGCAAGTCTGCTTATCTCCTCTAGCCTGTGCCACACTCTGAGTGGTAGAAAAACTACTCCTGCTCCAGTCCAAAAATAAAAAAGAAATGGGGTTTGTGAGTCTGACACATGACACTCTATGGTCATGGTAATAATTTGGAACACCCTACCAGCACAGGAGTCCATACACTAGTTTTCACTTGAGAAGATGTTTCTTACCCAGTTTGGCTGTTGCAGGTACGCGATTTTTAAGTGGGATGAGGCGATCTTTACATTTTTTCTCCAGTGGTAGCTCACATTTTATGTGGCGTCTGAAATTCTCCCGCAGAATAGAACGGATGACCTTCACAATGTTAGTCTTGTTCTCAGAATCACTGCAAGTTTAAGAAAACACAGAACTTAATTTTCCTCCCTGAAGTTAGTCACTGGGATAAAGTGTTCCCACTTCCTTTCTGCTGATGGGCTTTAGTGCAGTAGTTTTTTTTCAAAAGCTTGCTTTAGTAGTGGGTTTACAGCTATCATAAGATCATAGAACATCTAGGTTAGAAAGGACATTAAAGATCATCTAGCTCCAACCCCTGTGCCATGGGCAGGGACATCTTAACATTTCACACACCTTGTGTTTTAAGATCATGGTTACTTCCTCTTAGAAAATTACTTGAAAGGTAAATTCTGTATGAAGGAATCGCCACCTTAAGTGGTCTTTATGAGCAAGTAATCTCTGTTAACTAGCTGGGAGTCAGATACTTTGCCCATAGCATACTGCAGCTTGTGTTCCTACAGCTGCAGATTTCTGACATTGGATCACTGCACCTAATTAACTCATTTGAATTTGTTATACTTGATGCAGTTAAAGACTGGCATAATGCCTAGCTTCAAATAAAGAGTCCCACTTCAAAACTGCTGATGTAAAGGTCACAAGGGGGAAAATATTTTCTTTTTTTTTTTAATTCCATTAATGTGACTTGTGAATTGCAACCTCCATGCAAAGCTTACCTGCTGCACAACTGAAAAATTGTTTCTGGCCTGCCTTCTAGTTCTGACTTGGTGTGAATCAGTTCCCAGATACAGCTGTTCTCTGTTCCTGTGCACAGAAGGAAACGTTACTTTTGCATGCACTCCACAAAGCCTTTGGCATTAAAAAGACCACGGTAGAGCTCCTCCACTGCCCTGAAGGCAGAGTTAACTCAGCCAAGTGTGGAGCTACAGGAGATCTCATCCAGGTGTAACCCAAGAGAAAGTCCCCTATGCTCTCTTGTGGCAGCCTAGCGCTGCATTTGATAACTTCTCTTTTGGAGAGTTGCTTTCCCCCAGTCTTGCTGCTTCTGCATATCTTCCAGCCTTAACAGGCCTTCATCCAGGTGTGCTCTAAAGACCTTGTGACACTTTACAGAACATACAGAAGTGGATAGGACTATAAAGATCAGCTTGAAAATAAACCCACAGCCCTTTACTATCAGAAATTACAGTCACTTTTCCCCTTTTTGAAAAAACATGAGGATCAGCACGCACACACAGAGCACCAGCATGTCACCAGGATGTAAACTATGGCAGACCATCTGCCTTTTATTGGGAATTTCCATTCTGTCATTCCATCACATCATGTTACATCTCCCTTAAGGCACAGAAGAAGTCAACAGACCAAATGAAGAAAGTCTATAAATGCATGAAGCCTGTACCCTCTGAATGCAGAGACAACAGTGGCTAGATGGTATTTACCCTACACCTGCTTGTTTCTAGAGGCTCAGAAAGACACCTGGAAGAAGCAGTATTACAGAATCCCAGAGAAGTATTCAGTCCTAAAGTATTTAGCAAGAGAGTTACCTGCTGTGTTCCCCAGTCGAACCTGAAGAGCAGATAAAGGAATCAGCCAACGAAATTTAAATGGATCCAAGTCACCATAATTATGTGCAGCACGAACATTAGTAGGCTGTAAAAAGAAAACAAAGGATATTTCTAAGAAGTAGAAAAAGTGGTGGTGTTTTGTGCTACTTGTAAAAGACCTGCCTTTGAAGAAAAACTAAATTGATTAAACTTTCCTTCACTACCTTAAAATGAACTTGTAAAAGTAGTTGACATGATGATAGACACAACCTTTGGAATTCATAATTGCTTCAACTTTTAAAAGGCATTTGATCTTAACGGATAAAAATAATACTTTGCCTATAAGTACTACCAGGGAAGAAGTCTCCTGTGAAAGAACATGCAGACTGTCGATTAGCAGAATGCATTAATCATGTAGCTGCTGCTGCTACTTTTAGAGCCCCTCCATCTGTTACAATGAGCATGGTGCTGTATATCACCACTGGTACTTGTAACATACAATTTGCTACCTGACTTCCACATTTCAGGTCTGAAAGTGGATACAGAGAATGTTATGTCTATAATGCCCTTTTTCCTTTCCTTCCAGGATAATCAAGGGTCTGTAAAATAAAGGTCTTTCACCTACAACCTGTAGGAAGGTAGGCCATCATAAATGCTATCTGGAAGAATTAGTGATTCCTGCAGAGCAATGTTTCCACTTGATAAAATTAATGTGGGGCTCACACAGAAGATGGTGCTGCTTACTGAATAACAAAAAAATATTTATTGCTGCACAGATATTGAGCACTTGTTTAAGCAGGATAGCCAGAATTCCAGCAAGGGAAAGTGCTGTTTCACCTCAGTCACTCCCTCTTTAACACCAATATGGTCCATCTCACATTGCAGTAATATCATAAAAACCCACCACCTCCAATGACACCAGATTTCCATTTTCTTTTTTAGATTGTAGTTCTCCTTATACACTAGTATTACACTCCCTCTTTAACACTAATATGGTCCATCTCACATTGCAGTGATACCATAAAAACCCACTACCTCCATGACACCAGACTTACCATCTTCTTTTTCAGTTTGTAGTTCTCCTTATACACTAATATTACAGCCCTCTTAAAAACTGAAAAGAGAAAGAAGATAAAGGAAAACTGTTAATTATAGGCATAATATTACAATACTCAGTGAAAATACTATCTTGGAGAAGCTGACTATGATTAGTGATAATAATATTCATGGGAATGTGAAGGATGAGATAAGCAAACATTGAAAAGCATTTGCCCTGTGCTGAGATGACAACTGCATTTTCCATCCTGCACTTTCATGCAATGGCAGTGTTATTTCCTCAGGTTTTGTACTAACATTTACGATGAAGCCATTCTGTACATTTATTCTGAAACTAGCAGCAACCACCTATCTCCTCATAAACAAATACAGAAGATGTAGGTTGGATGTAAAAATTCTATAGACAGTGGACATTTTCAAGTGGACTGAAAAGCCTGTAGCAGAAGAGTGCTGTGAAGGACACAGTCTGTTCTTCCTGCAGTTCAACAGTTTGTTCTTCTGTTGGAAGCAACCTCTCCCCTAACTGTGCTTCCCAGGGGAGGAGTGCCCTGAGAAAGAGAAATCTGTCTGTCATCAACCTGGAGTTCTTCTGAAGGTCTTTATCCACTGAAATATTAAAATATTTTTTTAAGAAATGTACTCATTTGTACGCTGTCATTTCCACATCAAGTTTCAGGTTAAAATAATCTGGATGTGAATTTCAGTGCAGTAGCTGTAAAGCAGAAGTTAGTCTGAATTCACATGAGTAGAATAAATCATGATTTTCCCACAATCCTCCTTTGAAAGCTTCATTTAACAGATTGTTCTAAAATCTATAATACTGCCTCTTGAAAATCACTGATTTCCATAGTTTAAATATAGTTAAGACAGAGGGTGGCTCACTGAGCAAGCAAAGCAAAAAAAGCAAGAAAATAAATAGAAACTTTTTTCATGTTAGGAAAATACAACTATGTATTTTTTCACTTATTAGTGCACCCTAGATAGATTACAGGGAAGGGAGTTCGTGGCTTTTATCCTGTGAGAAGATCTAATGTGGCAATCTTCAGATTTGCAAGCCCAGAGTCCTTAAGGAAGACACTTACCAAACACTGTAAGTTCAAGGTCTTTCCTTGCTTTGCCCAGTGATGGGAAAGGATTCAGCCAGGCAACTGTAGAGTGCATCAGAAGCTCTCCCATTGAAAGCTCTGTCACCTGTGTTAAATTATAACAGTAGATAACATAAATAAACAGTATAAATATATATATCACTTCTGCATTTTAATACACATTGAAAACTTTAAGGATCTATGTTTTCTGTATTTACTCTATTTATGGAAAGATATCTTCACTACAGCAGGAAAAGAGTGAGCAATCCCTTTTCTAAAAATAGGTTACAAATATACAAAGTAATAGCACCTAAGTTATGGAAGCTGGATAGAAGTTCTTATAATAACTATTAATAACTCAGAAGAATACTAAGCTGATCTAATAATCTTACACTTCCATATAGCCAGTTATGAACTGCCTAATTTATTAGCTGTAAGTACCTTTAATTTCTATAGAGTAATTAGTAATGGCAAAATTAATGGAGGTCTTGTACTCTGAGGCTCCATTCTTCTGTGGGACACAGCATAATGCTGAAGAATATCACAGGCTGTCAAGTTTTGTTTCCCCATAAATGATGAGAAGCCAGGTAGTCAACAGAGACAATTTGACTTTTACTAGCAGGAAATGAAACAACTGAGATGGCATCTCTCATATCTGATATCCAACTTTACAGATTTGATCTGCTTCAGGGAATTGACTGCACACGGTCTGTATAACTAATGGGTTTTGCTCTGACAAATACCCATGGATGCCTCAGCACTGGAAGTGTAGAGAATGAGAATAACAGACCTCAATGTGAAATCCCTCGAATTGCCATTTTCATTTATACGGGTGAAAAAATATGTTAAGAACTTAAGAACTCAATAGCATAAAATTGGAATGCCTTGGGGCATGGGTAATCTCTGCAATGTTTTGACAAGGGTTCTTTTTTTTCCAACTGAGAACTGTATCTGCTCCTGCTTACAATTCCTGTCAGTCCAGAATGCGGCTCTTGCAGCTGTCTGAAAACTTTACCATAACCTACTGACAGAAAGAAATTTGACAAGGAGATACAAAACAGAACTCAAAGGAGAATGGAGCAAGCCCAGCACAAATAAGTTTCCAAAATTACCTCAGGAAGAGATGAAGCCCCAACAGCAAGCTGGATAATACTTCAAGAGTCAATGCAACATGTTGTTTCTTCTCTTACCTCTTTCTCTGTTCCACTTTGATCTGCAACCAGTTGGTCAAATACAGTGCCATAATCTTCATATATCTTCTGCATCTCATTTATGTGACTTGCTACTTTTTCCATTGCCTTCAGTGCTTCTGCAAGGTTTAAAAATTTCATACACAGCTATGTAATTAATTTGTATTTTCTAAATATGGCAATTTTAAATTGATTTCCCCTTGAGGCATGAAAAAACGATGTTGCCTTCCCAAGGTCTGGTGAACTGAATTCTAGCTCTGTATCAGTACTTTCTCATTGCAACAGTAGAAGAAACACTTCCTGGTCAGAGTAAGAGAAAAAATGCTCATATGGTATCTTAAGTGGCTGAAAAGGCTGCAATAAGCATTCCAGTGACAAACCCCCAGGGTTATCAATATTTATAGCAGTCTTATAGTACCACAGTTAAATTTTGCATCTTGTAGGTATAGGGCCTCTGGAGTAATCTATTCATCCTAGAATAAGTTATCTAATGATCTTTAAGAGAAACAAATAGCATTTGTCTCATCCCAGAATGGACAAAGAAATACTGTGCTAGGCTGTACGATTTCCTCATAGGCTGTACACATGAAATTCTGGTGGCTGGGTTTGGTTTAAATTATGTTTCCTAAACAAGAATGTCACTAGATTCCATTAGATTTTTGTATTAATTCCGAATGGAATTGGACAGGGATCCTTTGTTTTATCAGTTCTTAAGGGCACAGCATTTTAGCAGTTTGGCATCTATCCTGACCTGCAAATAAGTCCCCACCCCCAGCTTGTTTGGGGAAGGGAACAATATTGGAAGCTCCTTTTGAAGTCAGTAAGAGCCTCGTGTTTTTAATGACAGTGTATTTTGAAAATGCCAATCAATCTGTAAAATACATCTCTTGATCTTCATCCACCAGGTGCTGACAGACCTGAACTGGAATTTGCCAGGGTGAAGTCCCAGGCATGTGGGTCTAGAAAAGCAATCAACTCTAATGCATGTTAGATAAGTCTCTCCACATAGGGAGACTTAATCTAACATGGGAGACATGTAAACACTTGACAAAGATCTCTTCTACACAAGCAAGAGTCACAGAAAGACCTCGAACAACATATATTTCCTTCTGTGGTGCTCTTAAACGTTGACAGATTTCAAGAACTAAATAATAACCACAAGATGGAGCCTTGGTCAGTGCTTCTTAAGTGGGTTTAAAAAAAAAGAAAAAAAAGGCACCACTGTGACCTGACATGCTCCAATGCATGAGGATAAAGATCCCTGTCCTACTTGCTGTGGCAAATCCTGGGCATACCTACTTCTCAAAGGGATTTGGACATATCAAGTAGGACTTTTAGCTAAAGGAACAAAACAATTGCTTACTACTTTTAAAGAGAGGAGGGAATTCTCTCTAGGTTTTGACAAGTTCTCTGCTATCTACCAGAATGCCTACTTGTGTCTTCAGAAGGGGCAGGAAATAAAACTTAACTCATATTCATTCCTGTAGAAGAGAAGAAGAAGTTACCTGTCAAATGATAATGCTCCTCACTCTCATTGTCTGTTAGAGACACCAGCTCTTTTAAAAGCAGAGGATATTTCAGCACTCTCTGAACAGGCTTTATGAGATATGACTCCAGTGTAGAAGAATGTTGCTTTGTAGGATTTCGAGCATCCAGAAAGGTCTTAAAGGCACTATCTGTTTTGGCTAGATACAAAAAAAAATAATTGGTCACTTTAACATGAAAGTCATGGAAGCGACAATAATTGAAAAATTGAATAACATTTGATCAATGGCAATTTGAACCCAGTACCAGAACTCTCACTTTTTTCAATGGATGATTTACAGAGTAGTATACATTATTCATTTCAGAATAATCTTCTGCATCAAATAACATTGAAAAGGGATGAGAGAGTAATTCCTGATTTATTCTACCATTTGTTGCTGCTTTTCAAGAGTCTGGGCCTGCAGACTTGTGGAAGGTATTTCTACAGCTCTCCAGGCTACTGCATGGAGGTTACAAAAGGAATCTTATTCTTCAGGTCAGTACAATACTTGAGCAGAACCTCTGATCTTAGATCTTCCTGTTAAAAGGTACCTGATTAGTCCTTGTTTTATACCAATATTTATTCCTTGATTTTATCCAATATTCTCTGCAAGTTGACAAGATTTGTTACAGTAGTTCACTGCAGTTTGAATTCATGCAAGTGAATTACAATAATGAAGACAATAAATTACCTCTCTCAAGAACTTTCTGAACTTTGATGTGGTTTGCACAGAAGCCACTGTACAGTTTGAAGTGGTCAGCATAGTACAGAAAGGAGCCTCCAAGGGAAAACAGCAATTTCTGAAATCAACACAATCAAAATATTAGTTCACCACTAGAATCCTAAATACATATTCAGGCATACAACAAGCAACCTCAATGGTGGATTATCTGTCTTTCTATACATATATTATATATATAACATGAATATACTACTGGTAGTAACTGCATGATATTTTTGTATTTCACTGATTATAGAGGACAGCCTATTTAGGCATAGCCTACAATTTTCTCCTTTCTTCCTGAGCTGGTTTCTGTTTTACTTTATATTTCAGGCAGCACAGAAACAAAAATCAGCAGACATGTAACTATGTTGTGCTGGGGAAAAAATGTGAGCCATAGGAAGCAAGGCATAAAAGTGCCAAAGCCAGAAGGGACAGAGTAAAACAAATACAGGATTGCTTTCCAGCTGTTTTCCTTTTTTCAGGCAGGTGGTAATTACAGGACACCTCTGATGTTCTTGGATGAAGGGGAGGTTGGGAAGATGTGGGAGGGACTGAATCACAAGAGAGAGAAGAAATTTTTTGTTAGAAAAATGCCTCCCAAAGCAAATATAAGAAAGAGTAGTGAGGGAGGAGGAAAGCAGCCTTCTCCCCTCTTTTGATCAATGTTTGCTCCACAAAATGCAGCAAGTGTTCAGGAGACCTGCCAGCAGTTGTGCTCAGTCCTGAGCCAGTGACTCCATCACCAGGGAATCTACTTCCTCCAGTCAGGGAGGGTACCAGCGGTGCTACAACCATTTACACTTCACAGGCCCACTTCTTGGACCTCACAGCATGGGAAACTCGTGTGGCATCTAACAGAAAAGCTCCTGGTCTGTGGGGAGTTCGTTGGGCACCGCAGGGAGAAGCACAGGCAGGGCAGAATTCAGCCCAGTGACAGTAAACTCTCTACAAAGGAGTTCTGCCTCACAAACACTGCCAGTTCATCGTGTACTCCAAGTCTACTCTGCCTTTTCCCATGTTGCAACTTTTGACACGGGGAGGAAGATAAGACCATGAAAAATAGCACTAATCTTTCATTTCTGATTAGAACTCTGTAACCCAAAGTAAAGCTCCAAACATAAAAGCAACCCTATGAAACTTCTTAGAGCCAGAAACTTCTTAAAACCAGATTTTCACAAACATTTGCAGGCACACTACAAAGTATGAAATGATGGAATATTTACCCGGAACTGAGATGGTGTTTCCAATGTATTAAAATCTGAGGAAGAAGAGATTCCATCTTCAAGGGTCTCCAAAAACACCTTCTGGAAATCCAGCATTTCTGGCAGGCTGCCAAACAAGGACTCCATCTGTGGAAAACACCAGGCTATGAAGTACAGCGCTCCATAGACCTTAACGTGGTCTTTTGAAAACAGTGGACTAAGGAGATGTAACACACAAAGAGATTGCAAAGGCTAGTAATGTCTTTGTTAACACTTTTCAAACAGGTTTTATAAAAAAATCCCTGCAAAAGTGGAGGTTTCTCAGCAGTTTACTCAGAAGAACAATTACCCTTTAAGAAAAGGAAGTGATGCACACACACAGAGAGAAAGGCACTGACTGGTGTCATTCCTATTGACATCTTTGTGGTTTGTTTTTCCTGTCACACTCTCAGCAATGAAAAACCCAAGCACCAAGGTCTTAACCCATAAAAGAATGACAAGGACCTTTTTACAGATATTCCCTCACCTCATCCTGAGTAAGGAAGGTTTCTTTTTGAAGGGGCTCCAAGTATAGCTCGAAGAGACAGCTCAAGTCCTGCAAAAAGAATATTTGTTCACTTTTTCTGTACCATTTGGAAACTGTTCTTTATGTGGCAACCCTGAGAAAGGGGCAAATTTGGGGAATGAACTAAAGATATAATTCCTTTTCGGTAACAAAATAACCTGCATGTTATTAGCACTGAAGTTACTGCTAAATTAGAGGCAAACTGATTTCATTGTAATGTTTTTGTTTAATCCTTAAGGCTTTACAACTTGATTATAATGAATTATATTTTAGCCTAGCATGAGGAATAATTGTTACAGATGATAATTTTCGAATGAGTCCATCCATATGAATGGCATAAAATGTTTTAATTATTTATGTTAAATAAACTATAAAAATAGCCACTAATTCAAACATCTGTAGTAATATTCAGAAGGACAGGTAGCATTTTGAAACTCTATAAGTTATTAAAGAGTTCAGTTACGTTGTCAGGTAGGTGTGATCAAGGGCTTTTTCAGTCACTTCTTAAAAAACTAATGCCATTTTTGAAGGCTTGCTACCCCACACCAAAGCATGACAGCAGGGCTGGGGCCCATTACAGGGCTCTCTGACCCTGGGAAGCGACACACCAGGAATTCTATGTAGAAGGAATAATTAGCAGCTCCCTGAAAATGCCACAACAAGTACTGCAACCTGACAGGATTTTTCCTGATGCAAAATTTCACTTGTATCAGTGGCCTCCAAAGTTATGCTTTCTTCAAGCAATTCCCCTAAAAGATACATTAGGTGGCCATAAATGAGGCTCCAGCATATGGCTGTATTAGTGCACGGGTGGATGAAGTGTCTTCTCTTCTTTTCCACAAACATTATTGCAGAAAGTACTGACACCTGTAAATACGTGTTTTGAGATCCAGAAAAGGACATCATGCCTTCTTGCTGGAGGTCCATGAAATCAATGTTTTCACATTTCCTTTGGCATCCAGTCACATGATTTTAGAGTTCATAATAAGAAGAGAGACACATGGAACACATTGCAGGCTTATCAGTCAAAAGAGAAATAACTTCCATGTCATGCTATGACCCACTGGAGTTGTGCCTTTTAGCTTTCCTGGTTCAAAAATAATCATGCACTCTTTTCCACACACTCCTTTTTAGGAGACCATTCTGTTCTTCTACCAGATTTATTTTTATCTTGAAAACTGGGGCAACAACCCCTGAAAAACCCTTTTTGTTTGCAAGTGTCTTCTCCCCACAGATGACTGCTCTCCAAGACAACTACAAACTGACTACAACTAATGCTACTACATCAAATGTTGCACCCTCAGCTGCAGGAGCAAGTCTGCCAGAAACAACAGGAACAATTAGATAAGGTGACTGTAGGTCATGGCCCTTGTGGAAGGCTGGTTGTATAAAGACAAGATCAAAATATGTTAAGACCGTCCACAAGTCATTGTCAGCCTCAAAAACAAGTGAGCCGTGCTATTTCTTTTTACCTTGACATAAGATTTCTCGGTGTCCATAAGTTCTTGGATGACTTTCCTCAGTCTATCTGCATCAGAAAGGTGGCGAGCCAGTGGCCGTGGAGGTGGATCCTGATTGTCCCTCTGTCCTTCCATATTGCTTGCTTGGGCTTCTTGGAAGTTCCGGCACAATGCACTGATCTGTTCTGCACTCTGGTACGTGAGAAGAAACAGACAAGTGACGATGTTTTAGAATACCAGTTGTACTACAACTATTTCTAAATTCCTCCAATTTTGTTCCTGTTACAATTTCAGGGGCCAGAGCATGCCATTGATTTTTGGTCAGATGTGTATCCTGACAGCTCTGAACAGCTTTAATTTATAGAAGAATCAGATCAGAGTAGTAAAAAGAATTTAAAATTGCTAGTGATTTTCCAGTGCAAATTATTTCTGATCTTCAGATGCAAGCTCATGGACTGTAAAAGATGAGAGAGCACTTAGATATACCACATACTTTGATTCTTATGACACATGAGAACATCACACTGTTTTCCACCTCTCTTGTTTTGCAATACTCACTGCATCAAAATTGAAAGAATTAGCTGATAAATATCTTATAAGCATCCAGAATAATTCTTTTATATTTCATCTGCTACCTATATTGTGTTGCTTGTTTTGTTGTTGCTTTCTAAACAATGAAACATGGAGCTGAGGGTTTAGATTCCAGTATCTGGGGGTGTCAAAATATCAGATGTTTTCTCTCCAAGGATACAACTACATATCTTTTGCTTTCAAAAAAGGCAAATGGAAAACTTCATATTTGAGAATTTTTAAAAAGATTAATTAAAAACAGAATAAACCCCCCAACATTTTCAACAAGGTAGGAACTGAAGATAGAACAACAGCAGTTAATCTTGTAATGTAAAGATGGAAGACAAGGAGATATTTCTGACACTATGAAATAGTTATGTAATTTTCTCTTGGCTGACCATAACTACTGTCCAAGAGCAACTTTTGCAGGCCATAACCTTCAATGCTTAATTTGAAATTATTCCACTGTTCTCCTTACATGATGTTTCCCTGAAAGCTAAAATATCACTACCATTACCCAATTCTACATAAACAGCATTCAGTATCCACTTCTTTATACTACATGAAACAATTCTTCTTTAGTGCTTCTGTCATTCAGACACTTGCACAAACTGGACAATTTTATAAGCTGTGCCACTCTTCACCTTGTATTTGGCAAGTGCATTCCAATGAGGACTACATGAGGGCTGCCTTATTTCATGTGTCTTTTTCCAGTGACATCAGGACATGAGTGCATTTCAGAACTGTCTTAATTTCTACTTTATTTATTTCACAAGCTGTTTCAAGTCATCCTTTTTGGGTGTCATGGATTCAGCACTGACTGCCTGTGTAGCTTGGTTCACTGATATACTAGGCATTCAAATGAACAAATGCAAAAGTTTATTCAAAAATGAACTATACAAAGTCTTTCAGTAACGTAGAGGCTAAATGGACTAGCAATATTTAATCTCAACCATGCCTGTGATAAAACACCTATATGATGAAAATAAATGTTAAAATGTCAGCTATTTCTCATGTAGTCCATATTACTCTGTAGCTTCCCAGCTCCCAGTTTTGAAAAATGCCACCACTCTAAAAAAAAAGAAAGTTATTTTCCTCACTGATATGTGCAACTATCTTCATAATCCAGTATAATGACAGATTGCAGGACTATGAAATTTAGATACATTTGGTATTTTCAACACTTACTAGGACCCCAAAAAACGCAATATGAATTGAATGGTATTTGATAGAATTACAGCTCCACACTGATGGAATAAATTTTAAAACTGTAGCCAGTGTGTGACACTGAAATTAATTAGTGGCTTGCAAACAAATCATTTAGGAAGTGGTTTGGGGGGCGGGGAGATATTTTAAAGCAGCTTCTAAACAACTGAATGCCAAAGCACTTTGGTTTTGTTTTTTGTTTCTGATGTCTGAAAGGTTTGTATTTATATCAGAATGCTTCAGATTTTACACTCTCTACAGCTCAAGATGTGCACAGGCAGCTTGATTTACATCTGCCTGATGGCTGATCAAGGACACTGGGATCAAGGATGCAAGGCAGCCTATTGAAAGCAAGTCACAAGCATCATCATCATCAGGCAGTTTTACGAGGAAGAGTCAGAAATTATCAACTTGTTATATAACAAGGAAGAGTTATCCTCTATTCCTCCTCAACCACTTTTGCATATAGAGCAGGCAGTCATTGGTGAACGTGCTATTTCTACATCCCCTTGAGTTTTGGGGTCAGTGCTGCATCTGTCACCGAGAATCACTGTATGGGAAAGCATATGGAAATAGATGATACTCCTCAACATAAATACTTTTTGATCACCTAAGCAATATAATTTTGCTGTCAGAAATCGTTCTGCATAGCTGGCCTAAGCCCAAGGCACAGGACTACCTCTCAGGTAATGCTGACAAGCACTGATTTTTAAAAACTTTAATATGTTCCTGGATATGTTTGCAAATTTGGCATTAAAAATACTGCCCTTGACCTCCCTGCTCACCGGATCTTGTCTTTTCCTTAAGTCTTGCTGCTCTGTGTCCTTTCCTTTACAAGAGGGAAGAGTCTTCCAGAGCACACAATATCCAGACCTCACTCTTTGAACCCACTGTGGTATTTACACTTGGGTCAAAGAAAGCATGAAATGCTACTTGATCACAAGAAAAAAGTGTTTCACATTCACTCATACACATTGCATAGACCACAGAAGGTAGAGGAACCCATATTGCCAGTGGAACCACTGGTGCTTGACAAGGAGCCTAGCATAAATGAGAACATAGCAACAAATAAGTAGAGAAGCATAAAACAATTCTTCCTCCATGTTTCTTCCCCAAACTCTCTTACCACCCAGATCTCTTCCCTTTTTCCCTAGTGTTCTGGATGCTACTTTCTGCCTCTGACACTAAACTTCTCCTGCTCTTTTAAACTGTTTAAAATCGATGCTTTCTAAAAAGTCTCTAGTAACAGCCCCTAGGAACACCTCTTTTACAACTGGCATGTGTGGGCAGGAGAGGCTCAGCCTCTGCCCTCTATTTGGGATTGCCCTGCAGCTGGGATTTTAAAGCCAGCTGGGCATTCTCGATGTCAAATCAAAACTTGGTAGTCCAGCGCCCTTAAGCCAAGAAGTCTCAAAAGGAACCCCCTCTTGACACTACATACATACATCCACTGCTATCTTGAATTAAGGAGGGAATTAACCCTGAATTTGCTCTGATCTATCTATTAACATGACATTGCAAAGGTTAACACAGGCAAATATGACTTTCAGATAAAACTGATAAATTCCTCAAGCGCCTAGCTGATTTCATTTGTGCAGGACCAAGACTGTTTGTACTTAGTAAATGGTAAAAAAATTATTTATGCCAACCTTTATAGTGTGCATCTTATCAGAATAAAAACACTTAAATCAGTAAAAAAGCGAAGTCCAGATAACTGACTACAGACAATACTGCAAGGTAGCTGGCAACAGATTAAAGGTGAGGAGAAACTACAACGGTAGCAGCAAACTTCCTCCAAAATCCATTACTTGAGCTTATGTATGCCACTTTCATCAGCATGTACAAGCCCTTCAGCAGCTTCAGCTTACCTTTGGCACTGAACCACAAACAGATAAGGCTAAATATCAAAAAATTTAGACTAACAGTGCTAGAGGTGGGAAAGAAAAATGGAGTTTATGCAGGGTTTAAAGGAAAAAACCAAACCCCATATACTTGTATTTCAGGGTGCAGGAAGCTAAGGAGCAGTGTGCTGGTTTATTTGCCATATTCAAGAATTTCCAGCAGAGCTGTATAAACTGTTCTACAGATCTACCAGTCAGGGGAAGCACCCTCCTGCCCAATACACTCTTGGCTGCTTAGAAAACAGAGGTTGTGTAGAAGTAACCTGGAGAAACGTTTCTTTCATCCCTGCACGTTTGAGACCTGGACTTAAGGTTCCAAACCCTTCTGCAAGGAGCATTCTCTGTGAATGTAGGCTGCTCAAAGTAACCTTTGAAGGGAAAGTTCCAGCCCACAGAGATGTCACCTTGACCCCCAGCAGCCAACAACCACAATGGTGCTCAGCTTGTCAGATGGAGATGCTGCACATTCTATTTTCAATAATAGTTGTGACAAGAAATGTTACAGATTATTCCCCTAAAGTGAGCAAAAAGATACTCTTACAAGGATGTCTTACAGATTTTTTTTGCTTCTTGCAGACAAGCATATCATCATTTGAGGCTGTGCTATCCCCACCAGAGTAACAAAACCCCATAAAATTAATCAGTGAGAGAGCAGAAGACATTAATCAGCAGTGGTTAAGAACTAGCACAACGATTTCATGGCTATCCTGTGACTTTCTCGTGAATTATACTGACTGAGCAAAAATGCTGCACAAGGTCAATTAGTGTTACAGGGTCTCTGCTGTTTACTTTACCCTCATTTATACGTATCATGTACTCCACCAGTCTGTCAGGGTTTGTTTGAAACAGTGATGGAAGGGAATATTTTAGCAGACTTAGAAAACTCTACACAACTTAAGAAAGACTCCTTTGTGAAGTGAAAGCCATGCCTGTCCTTTGAAGAGTGTTCAGGATTCAGTATCCCTGTGCAGGACACAGACCACATCTATGGGCTGGATCACCAGTCCTTTGAACTCCCTACCCTAAGAGGAAGTGTGCTCAGAAACATCCTGCAGAAATAGATTAGACTTGTGCCCTCCAAAAATGAACAGCTAACACGTCAGCTCTGTCTGATGTATGTATTTCCAGGAAGACTGAATGCACCAGTCAGCAGAAGAAATACAATTACATGGAATTCTGAGCAATGAACAACTAGTCTGAGACACCTTTACACCCCTCACTCTGTGTAAAAGGGAAGCTCTTGGGGATGTCCATCTCTTTTATTTTGTGTTAGAAGGTGTTTCTCTCCCGAACAAAAGTAGCCCTGACAGTCACCATTTTTTTCGTGGGTGCATCACTCTATGGGCATCTCTGGCATCTCCTCAGACTGGGAAGTACTTTGTAAACAAGCAACATAAAAGGCTAGAAAGTTGCAGGCTTTAGCTTCCTTAAAGACCACAGGGAAAAGTTGCTCTATGTTAGACACCGGTATCTCACTCCTCTAATTTGTTCGTTAAAACTGAAAAATGCCAGCAGAGCTTTACTGAAAAATACTTTGTGGTATTTTCACCAGAGATGTCTACCCAAAAGTGCTGCTCAGCTTTTGGCAATAGAAGCTAAACCAAAGCAGTAGCCTCAGTAATTATTTATCTTCTGCTCCTCTCCTTTTCCCAACATCAAGGCCACTCAATACGAACTTGTTCCTGACTGACAATAAAATTCTAGGGGTCTGCTTTGTTTCACTCCGTCTCTTTCATGTCTTTTAATGAAAATATTTTAAACTTTGCTAAAAGAAGGGCATTCTTTTTTCAGCGTCCACTCGGATCCTTCATAGTGATAAGCAAAGCATAGTTGGAGTTATGTTTTAAGGAGGGAGAAGCAAATCCTCTGCACCACAGGATAAGAAGGTGCCCTGCTAGACACTGCCAGATTATACAAAAGGCAAGGAATCAACCAGGAACTTTTGTCTTTGAGTTAGAATTTCCCAATTTCAGAGAGATTTACTTGAGCAAATCAGCCTGTTAACAAAACTGGATGTCACCAACCTTGTTTAGAATTATCACAAACACTATAAGAAGAGGGAGGGGATGCTGACCCAGTACTTCTTTCCAGAGAGCCCAGGTAAGGCCTGAAAGAAGGCTGAACATACAGCTGGGTAAAACAGCCAAGATGTAACCCACCTGATGTGGTGCTTGAGCCATTAATATTTGCACGGTGGAAAATCTTCCCCCTCCCCTGCCACACAGAGAGATTCCCATCTTTCCCTGGGAAGAAGAACCATCAGTGGTGACTGAGGTACTTGACTGAAACTCTTGTAATGAACCAAGTCATGCAGCAGGGACCTGGGCCCAAGAGCCTGCATTGACCAGGTCCCCAGAGCAAGCAGCAGCCACTGAGTTCATAGGTGCTGTGCTCAGTTTCTCTAGAATCAGTCTTCAAAATCATCTCACCCAACTCATACCAAAGTCAGAAGCAAAACAGAAGTGATTTCCATTGCAGGACACTAAATCCTGACTATACAAAACGTAAAGATGAGAGCACAGCAGGAAAACAAAAAGAGGAACCCTGACAGCCCAGGTCACAAAAAGGAGAGTTATGAGGCAACATCAAAGCACACAAGAAAAATTTTCCCAAACCCTGATTTTGTAAAAAACTGACAGTTCTTCCTACCCCAGGTCCTAATTCTGATGTTGTCAGTTTTGATGCAGGAGGCTCATGTTATTTTGCTGCCACCTATATATTACATATATACACCTATGTATATATGTATTCTTATATTTCACCATTTTTACCTTGATTATAGACCACATTTTCCCCTCCCTATTTCCACAATGCTAACTTAATTGTGAAAAAACAGAGGAACAGTTAAAATATTCATGCTGCAGTTATTTCCAAATTTCCACGAGGAATCTTTTTAAAACCTTCCCACTTCTTGTCAAAATACGGATTTTACTTAGTCCTTTCTCTGAGAGATGCAAGAAATAACAATTTGCTTGAGCCCAGCAGCAAACCGTGCAGGCAGCCAACCCACCCTTCCCTCCCCAAACTTCAGAAACCCCAAACCTTTCCCCGTGCAGAGTACCGGTACAAACTCAGCCACCACCCACAGATTGTGAGAATCCGTTATTTGATTACTAATGCTGGGACAGCCGTTATTGATCAGGTCCAGGCAGCTGGGGTGCTCCTGCAGCCCCGTGAGCCCAGCCTAACCCAGCAGCACCCCCAGCTGAAGCCACGCCGCTGCAGAACTCACCACAGAGAGCATCCTGTGCAGGGAGCCGTAAGCTGCTGCTGCCTGCTGCTGGGTTTTGCGAGCCAGCGCTAAACTCTTAGCTCTCGTTTTACTCCTCCTGAAGGCGGGCATTGTGGCTTGTGAATACAAACTTTGCCAAAGGAAAAGGGCCCCCGGAAGGAAGCCACGGGTGTTGTGATCCCCAACAAACACACCTTCCCTCTGAGCTCAGCTGCACAAGTTTCTCTTTTGTGCCGATTACCCGAAATTGGAGACGCTGACAAACATCCCAATGCAAGGAGGCTAAGCAGCGTATGAGAGTACACACAGACCTGCCATGCCTCCCTTTATTGCTACAAATGAAGGAAAAAGATGCTAGATGAGAAGATTTTTTTAATAAATAGCTTGATGTGGTGAGTGCAGGACAGATTTCAGTTATGACAAGTGAAGGTGGGTTTGATCTCCCCAGAAATATACCTGCCTCCCTGCCTGTGAAATTTACTGCATAAACAAAACATCAGGTGCTTTGAGAAAGTTAGCCAAATACCTAAAAATATCTAGAGGGTGCTGACTGCCCTGAAGGTCAGCATGATTTATCAATAGCACTGATGTTCTGTCAAGGGTATATGCCGCTAAATGTTGTGGCATACAAATGCTCTTACAATGATAAAGTGAAAAACAGATAGGCAGCTCTCTGGATGATTTCTTTATATAATTATGCTTGTCCTTTGTTTGAACTTTTTAGCTATAATTACATCAATAAAAAGACATTTAAAATGAGTTCAGTAATGAATTCAGGCCTGAAAGTAAGAGTTCTGATTTTGACATATTTACACAAAACCAATTGGGTCTACAGATAGATTACCTTAAGAACAATGCAGCTTTAAATAAAACATTATAGGACATGACAACACTGAACTGAAGAGATAAAAGTCTGACAAGCAATTCATTAATAAAAGGAGAACTACACCAGTGACATAATAAAACACAGCAACTCCCATGTTGCCCCTATCACAGCACTCCTACAGTGCAATGAAGTTGAGCTGTAAGGCTTTATTCAACATTGCCCTTGGCAGCACCTATTGCCCCCTAACAAACCCTTCTCTTGAGCCCAAATTATACACCAAGCCTGGGTATCTGTATCCTTGGTTATGAGTGCACTTCTTTTAAGATTTCAAGGATGTTCACATTCATAAAAGCAAGGGAATAACACAGCTTTCTCCTTTAATTACTGCAATTAAACTTACATCCATCTCTTTCCAAATCATTAGCACAACTTGACAGCTCAGCATTTGCCAAACTGTACAGCTCAGTCACTGAGAGCTCTGCCTATCAGAGGAAAAATGATGCTGGAGCCCTGAAACAACATGCTGCTGATAAGACATGCAGAGCACATCACGGCAGCAGGAAACCTCTTGCTTAGTGGACGGACTGTGCCCTTTCTTTCTCTTGGAGACAAATCAGGTTCACTGGGGGAGAAGACTGTAAATAGAAAATTGAGGAAATGGTCTTGAAGGAGCAAGAGGGGTTTTGCCTGCTCCCTAAGATATAATTTTTCAGTGGATGTACAGTCTGGCTTAAAAATCCAAATTCATAGGTTACTGTGCAGCATGTACAAGGCTACTGTTCTTATCCACCATTAGTGGTTGCCTATGCAGCAGTCCACAGATTCTAGGGATCCACAGTGCAAGTCTGAAGATAAAAAAAAATTAAATAAGTAGTTTGTGGAAAGTTTACAGTGCTGCATATGGCTTTTTAAAAATAACACAGGCCAGGTCACCAGATCCATGTGTATTAAGAGTATAACTATACCTTATGGAGAGCTACTGTTTCTTTGTTTCCTATCTGTATTAGTCATGGCACTTTCAAGCTTTGTTTTTCTAATAGAAACATCTAAAAACACAGCTCATCCACTGGGACCAAGGAAAAAAAAAAAAAGGTTGCTAAATTTCAGGTCCAAGCAATATCGTCAATCTTGATGAAAAACAATGACAGGCCTTTTTAATTCCATATTAGGAAGTTATTCTTCCCCAGATTTGCTAATTAAGCCTGCATTATTAGCTAGCCATATGCCAGCTAAAAGATGCTACCAATTAACAGCTTTTTTTTAATGTGTATTCATTAGAAAAAAGACAATTATGTTTCAGTAATCTTTCCATCTCCTATTGAGGGACTTGGACAAATCAAAGAGGGGAACAACACCAACTAAAGCAAAGCAAATGAATGAATGTTTTTCATTTAGCCTTCCTTTTTCTCTAGAAGCACACAAGCAGCACTCAAGCACTTTTCAAAAACAAGTGAAATAATCCATCACTATGAAATATTTTTAAGATCATTGGAAAAATGGCATAGCCCTGTTGTTTGTTCCTGTGTACTTTGAATAACGCACATTCTCTTTACCGACATCTGGTTTTCATCTTTCCATTTCAGTGGCACCAGCCTTGATAGTTACCATAACAGTGACATCCTTCATAATACAGGCTTCCCTCTATTGTCCCCATATGTGTAGGTGTGCTTATCTGCATCCAGTTCATTTCCCATCCTGCTTTTGCCCTTAATGCATGAAGGTAAAAGGCTAATTTTGCTCTGTCGGTGTACACTTGGAATGAAAGGAAACAGTGGCTTGCCTGCAGGACAATCCTGAGCACTTGTGGGCTACTTTGGTAACATCAGTCTGGACCACTGGTGACACATCATTCATATACACAACACACATATGTAGACACACAAACACACACACATATATATATAAATATATACGTACTTACATACCCTGCAACAACAGGAGCTCTGCAATGTTAGTGGTCTCTAGGCATTCTAAACTCAGGATTAATGCAGCTTGTCTACAGACCTCTACATAGATTTGGAGGAAGTCTGTTTTCTACTTTTTATAACTGTGGGTGGATAATTTTTCTGCATATTTTCCTGTCATGCTTATTATACTAATAACATGGTTTTTAAATGCTGTCAAAATGTATTTTTAAAGCATAATTGACCACAGTGAAGACACTTGCTTTAATTCCAGTGATAAAATAATCAGTTGTCATTCGAAATGTTTAAAATGAGTTCTTGTTTTATTTCTAATTTCAAGCATTTTAAATATTGTTTGTAACGCTCTCACTCAAAGTTTTTTGTGCTGAATGCAAAAACTTTTCTCAAGTATTGAATTAGAAACTATAGCAACTACTGAGACATTATCTTTGCAGTTGCATTCATGTTTCACAATATAGTTTTGCAGTGTGCCACCTTTGGAGGCAGAGAAGGCAACTCGTAGCTGTTCCTGTTAGTAGCCAGCATTTTGCATTCCAAATGTTAAAAGATGCAGTAACTCCCCTGTAAAGACAAATATAGATTCTCTGAACTCTACACCAACCTCCCCCCTGGTTTTGGCAAGGCTTTGTTTAGGCACTACAGCAGAATTCCGCTGTCTCAGAAGGAAATTATCACCCTGTGAGAGGATGTCTATGTCTGCTCACAATATGTTAACAAGAGACAAACGGTAACAAAACATGAAAATCTGGCGCATCTGACTTGACTGACCCCTTACGTGGTTTTTTTTTTGTTTGTTTGTTTGTTTTAATTCTTCTGCCTCTTCCATTCTTTCATGTACCTTTTTGTTATCTTTTATTTTGCAGTATTTGCTGCAGGTAGCAGACATTTTTTAGTTTTGGAATTTCAGGTCTACCTTTGTCATTGCATGCTCCTAACAGAGCAAAATAGGAATCAAAGCCTCACTTAAGTTTTGATGGTATCCAGGATGCAGTATTTATCTGGAATCCTATACTGAAGCTTTGTGCAACTTTAAAGTGACTTTGTGTGCTATGGGTGACTGCTGGGCACATCCCATACCTTGGCACGCACTAAAACTTTGGCTTAGATGCTTTTGCATCACAAAAAACACATAGGTTACTGTCAGCATTGTAACTGAACAGTATCGCGATTTTTTTTAAAAAAAACTAACGATCAAGTATTCTGCAGCTGGCAGAGAGGTAACCCAGTTCCCTGGGTCTGTCAGAAGAGTGATTAGATATCTCTGCCTTTCACTGCAAAGTGAAACACTGCTGTCATATCCTGCACTGCAGGTGACCGGGGCTGCTTTTGGAGGCACAGGGTGGGGGGCTCCCAGGCAGCTTCCTGCCCTCCATCAATGAAGTCCCGGGTGTCTCCAGAGGCACTGCTAACTGTATCCTGTTGTAATGATTCAGGCTGCTGTCACATGCTTACATATACATCTGCAGGTAAGCATTATGGATTTTTCCCAGATGACTACAAAGAAAAGCTGTGTTGTAAATCATCTCCCACTGTCTTCATTTGCAAGCATCGACACAACACAATTTCTTTTCCTGATCAAAACTGTCTGCATGTTTTACACCAAAAGCTGTCTCAGTACTTTTGAGAGGACATTTCCTTCAGCTGGAGGAAAGACAACAAATACCCCTCCTCCTAAGTCCCAGTCTCAATGTAACAGCACAAAACAAGGCAGCACAGGGTCACACCTCTGCATGCAAGAATTGCACCTACTGTACAGACCCTTTGGTCTTCTTTCCTACCATTCTTGTGCCTCCCTACCAGTAACTAAGCAAGCAGGTCTCCATCTACAGCCTGACCTGGTTACAGGTTCACATTAGGTACAGCACTTTCCGTCCTTTAAGCCTTGTGGTTTTGCAGCTCCTTTGCTGTTAGCCAAGACTTGCGGCTCTTACATTTGAATATTGGGCCATCCATAGGGGATGCAGAACTGCAGGGTCAACACAAAAAAAGTGAAGTCCAGGACTGGGCAGTAGCACTCACTGGTAGGTTTACAGCAAGCCTTCTGTAACCTATAGTCTACCAGTTCAGGTGCCTTCTCTGAGCAATAGATTAATACACTTAAATCTAGATTAATTAGCAAAATTCTTATGAACTTCTGAAGGGCTACAGTCTCACTGATATCCTTCCCAAAAGGCAAAAGAAGACAGCAGGGGTCTGGCAGTGGCTCCACACTGCTGGAGCCACCAGCTCTGGTAGGGTCACCGTAGGCTGGCCTATCTGCAAGGGAAGCACAATAATTAGCAGAACTCCCCACAGGCTTGTCATGCTTTCAATGCAGAATGGTCCCCTCCAGGCACAAATGAATCAAGGAAACCGCTGCTGAGAAACATGCTATTCTCCCATGTTAGCTCTGAGATTCCCTAAATGCATGTCACATCTGGAAGAAAATGACACTTGGATTGCAGAGGCTATACATGATTTTGAGAGTACCATGTTGTTAATCCCCCTCTTATAAAGTTAAAATAAAAAAAAAAAATCTTAATTGTAGACTACTCCCCAAGCTTTTGGATGTCATCAACTGCTAAAGAGAAGTTTTCATGATTAAAATAAAGGAAAAATTCTTAATGTCCTATGGATGCTGAGTAAACCTTCAAGCAGGCAGCTCTCCTGCAATTAATGACATGCTGGGCATGTGGGAACTGCCCAGACAATGCAAAACAGAGCTAATGAGGAGCCATCACGACATTCAGCTGGAATTGACTCCATGCAAGAAGTGGGTTTGGGGCTATGTTGAGCTTCTGGTAATTTCTGCTTGGTTTTCTTTCAATTGGTGTTTACTTGGTAAGTACTAACATTCCCTTTCCAAGATTTTTGATTTTTACAGTCTGTTTAACAAAATTATTTCACATACACTGCTTATATACATGCAGTCAGACTGGTGATCCCATTCCCATCTCTGAGAGTGATGAGTGTCATCACCAGATCAAAATAAATAAGCATCACATATATATAATACGTATGATCCATATAATAAATAGGATTACATTTACTGACATTTACAGCAGCAATAGAAAGCAGTTGGGTGTGTTTTGAATAACAGTGCTCTGAACTACTCCAAAGCACATCTGCTGCAGATCGCAATGCACAATGTTTTCTAGGTGATAAATCATAGGAATACATCATTCCTAGCACCCACTTGCAGTCTTCTGGAAGATAAAATACCATTAAAATCTTCCACAAATATTGAAAAATTACATGACTTTTCTGTTGGGATTGGACTGGAAGTATGAATAATGATTACTAACTACTTTCCACTCCTGTCATTCCACAGCAATTGCCATAGTTGCCCCCTTCCTCTCACCAAAAATCAAACCACGCTTTTTTTCTTTAACAACTGAGCAGACCAGCAATGAGATACATTGTCTCTCATCCAGGTTTGAACCCAGACCTCAATGTACATTGTACCTAGGGATTTTACCCTTAAATTATTCTGCATCAGAAGTTAATGGCTGTGGTCATACTACTAATGGAGGGGTCTTGAAATCAGCTTTAGAGATTTTGGAGACAAAATAGTAATTCCTTAAACTTATGAAAACCACCCCTCCAGCGGTGGCTATGTTGTATGTACAAGAGACCAAAATCACAAAAGGCACAAAACTGTAAAAACTCTTTACAATACTCACTGATTTTCATTAAAGAAATAGCTGTGTGAAATCAGCTAATAGAGAACGGAGAGATTTCCTTTTTGAAATCCCAACACGTGTATTTTGCATCTGTTGAAAGCACTGTTTTGGGAAGCTTCCTAAGGTAGCTGCATGATGTAGAACTTGGAAGATGGGTTTGCTTTCTGACCCAGTCTCTCTCTGCATTCACACCTCCTGGACATCATCAGATATGCAAATGAGCTGCTCAATTGCACATATACTTTTGATTGGAAGGGCTACAAAAAAACCCCTGAACAGTTGCCCAGGTGAGGCATATGTGCACGTTGGCTCCTTGAACACAAAAAGCGGCACTGTGTGAAGGGAGACCAAAAACCCGATTCCTCACCATGGTCCCAGACATGCTGACTTCATGGAAATGTACTCCTCCCTGCAATGGCAGGTGGAAGAATGACCACAGTTGGCATCACAATAAACAGAACACACAAGCTTCAAAAACGCTGGAGGGATGATTTAATTTAAATAGGAAATCCTAGCATCAGAAAACAAGACTTCTGAAACACACGAGGACAAAATGTTTCACCCTTCCACTATATCTGTAAAAATGGGAATTTCAAGTAGGACCATCATATTGAACCTCATCCCCATGAAAAGCTGAAAGCATTTGATGAAAATGCTCCCTCCTGCAGGAGAAGCAGATCTGTGTTTGCCAAAGGTGTCATGAACTCTGCTGATCAGACTTGCCATGAATTCTCATTTCCTTATCCGATCAAGGAAAAAGAAACATGATCATCAAACAGGAGGGGGAGATGAATTAGTTGAGATAATCTAAATAAACTCAAGCTGGGGAAAGGTGTTCTAGGATTTTTTACCATTCTTAAAGCAATGAACGGAAGTTATGTTTTTCTCAAGGAAAAAAAATATTTTTGTCTCTGCAGTGTATGGAATTTTATTTTTTTTTAATTAAGAAGTGATGTGGCTAGATTTGTCCTCATATACACACATTCATGTATGGTCAATAACCCATGCTGAGAGTAAAGTGACTACTTCAAGAGGCAAGAGCAAAGGCCATTTCCCCAAGTTTCTATATTCAACTTATTCCCAGGACCAATTTTACTTCATTGTCTGAAAGAAATACAGCAGCATTTCAAAGCCTTACAGAATGAAACCAGTTGGCCATTCTTTAAAAAGCCAATTCTTATTAGCATTCAAAGTTTCTCACATAGCTTCCATTTCGACACCTGTAATATTAATTTTTGAAGATGGCACCATAAAACCACTCTGTATTCACTGTTTCTATAATGATTAAAAGCCATCACACTAGCTACTTTTTACAAGGTTTCTTGAGTTTCTTAAAGACATCTAAGATACAGCTGAGAATATAATGAAGTTATGTAAAATATTTGCAGACAGTATACCCTAAGGTTTTTTCTTATTATCTGTAAAATACTTAAAGTGAAAATATCTTTCCCTTCTCACACATGCATTTATATGAAGTTACTTCTTTTTGTCTGTTAGAATTTAATATGATTTCAGAAATGCATCTCTTTGATGACACTCAAAAGATTCAGAGCAACCAGGAGTCAGATAATAGCAGCTCTCTTTCTAGAGACCTTGAAATAATAGGTAATTATATGGTAAAATTTCCCCTTCTAGCTATGTTTCATAAAAGGTCATTTTTAATACACTGAAAATACAAAGTAAAGCAAGTCAGTAACAGACCACTAAACTTAATCTTAAAACAAACAGTGGGCTAGAGAAAACATTTCTAGCCAATATAATTTGCAATTAGAAATCACAAGAAGCTAAAGGAAAAGTTGCATTTTTTCTTCATTCTGCTTCATGCTACTTTGATGTAAAGGGAGCTTGATTCTCGGCAACTGCCAACATACCAGGGTTCAAATGAGCACCAGGAGCACAGACAATTAGTTCTCAAAATGATTAAACACAACTAAACTTAATTACACTGACAAGCATGCTCAATTCCCAGATTTTCTGAGGTCACATATTCTTCTGTCAACAGATCAGCTACATAATCCAGAACCAGGAGCAAGTTCAACATGCTGTTGCCACATAAACAGTATTTTATCACAGTTTGAGAACGTACTGCAGCACAACGTGTTACAAGTATAATATCTATCCCTATTAAATAAAACTGAAGATAAGATTAAAGGTATTGAAGTACAAATGGGGTATCCTGGAGAATACAGAGCTGTCCCAACTAATGTGCATCTGGAATGGATGGTTCTTTATAAATGGGTATTTTTAATAATATTTTAAAACTTAAGGAACAGCTTCCATTTCTGGAATGATACTAGCCTCTCTTGCCCTCCCTCCTTAATGCATTAATTTCTCAGTCTCCAAAAAAAAAAAAAAAAAAAAAAAAAAAAAAAAAAAAAAAATCCATGAATGACTGACTAAATGAAGGCAGGTTTAAATGTAACACATGCAACAAAAGACTTATTTCTTTGAGATTATAAGGCACTTCTGAAACGCCTCACTGTACTTTCAGTTAAGATGATGCCTAACCTTAGCTTGGTATGAGATGAAGAAAATAGTGAAAAACAGACAAACGAAAATGCTCCAAACAAGAAACACAAAATCCAGAAATCAGACATGCAATCATTAAATCCAAAGCTTTAAGACTGTTTGTAATTTACTTACATGTTATGGGACAAAAATCAACCAAACTTCAAAGAAACCTGCTCCCTCACAGCCAAACAGTCACATCTACAGTTGCTGTCAACTGGAAAGTGAGCATCTCTAGCTGTGTCTTCCCAGAAATAATCCCAAACTGCCTGTTGTTCCAGGCTGTGCTCAGAACCTCTCAGCACCACCAGCCTCTCCTCCACAGAGCTGTGCTCACAGAGCTCCTCTCCCCCATACTTCTGCAGCATCGCCTACTTGCCTACTGCACTAATGGTGTCCACAGGCGTGGGAGGTCAAGTCAGCACATGCAGGAAACAGAAGGCAAAGGGGAAAAAAAATCCACAACCCCAAATCCAGATGCTATGCTTTTCAATGCTGCACAATTTCCTCAAACTAGCTTTTATTAGCAATAGTTATTGTTCATCTGGTGAGCAGTCCCAAATCACAGCTATAAAACCAGAAATCATTTTAATTCCTGTTATACATAATCACAAAATCACATACAATATACACCACCTGAACTTAACTGTTAGGTTTGGGTTTTCTTTACTTCTATCTATTGGAGATATCAAAAGGGTCAGACAAAAAGCTCTGACGGTAATAGGCACTCTCCAACAGAAAGACAGCAATCAATTACAAACCATTTGCAGAAATTGTAGAGCTGTCACAGACATATTTACAGCTGCAGTCCAAGTCAGACTGCCTCTGATTGCCAGGCTGTTTTCCACCCTTGTACCTACAAAACCAGGACAGCCTCAGATAATTTTTAAATGACACCAGCAGACTTGTGTGTCAGCTCAAGAAGTGAACTGCAATACAGAATGGGCAATTACTTCAGCAAATCATGCAAAAGCCCTAATAACTGCTGAATCTGACAAATTTGAGGCTGAAGGGAGGGCAGGGAGCAGACCTGTCTATTTTCCCCTCTTTTTTTAAGCTTTAATTGCAGCATGTAATTTAGAGCATTGGAGCAAATTTAGCGCACTAAAAGCAACAACTAGTGTCCATCAATTGTCCTCTGTGTATTTAAATCCTCGTAACTCTCCCTAATTTTCTGGCACCTGGTGTATTTGACACAGGCAATCAGGATTGGCTTTGTTCTTCTGATAAATCAAAGCTGATGCCCCAGAACCTCCTCCCCTCCAGCAGGACAGAAGGTCAGCATTTATATCCACACATTGCACAGGGGACACCACATACTCCATATGAACAGGGCACATCCCAAGGCACTCAGGGGAGCCTGGCCTGGTGCAAACAGCCACCAAAGCATCCTAAGCCTTGGGGTCATCTCTGTTGTGCCCCCACAAAGACCCCCACTCCTAAAGCCAGGCAGAAGTCCTAAAACAGGAGAGCAGAGTAATCCACAATACTACTTTCAAAGGAACAATGTGTTCTAAGGGGAGAAAATCCAGTTTGTTCTTGTCTGGTTGAAAAGACTTTGGGGAAGCATAAGCAATAGTTACACAGGATACAGATCATCTCTGTGGGAATCCCTTGTGCAGCTCTTGATGGGCTGAAAATCCACAATCACTGGGCTTCTCCTTATTCTCTAGGGAAAGGGCATAAAATCACCTGTATAAGACTAAAGTAGGTAACGAAGTAATTAATAAAGTAAGATTAACAGCTCCTCTCAGTAGGCATTGTTAGAGGCACAATGTATCTTCCCTATTCCAGTCATCTCAGTTTTTACATTCTGTCTCATCTCTACCAATTATTCATACGACCCAGCACAAGGCAGTAATATATTCCAGAACCATAAAAAATCTAACGTCATTCCTGTTATGCAAGAGTGCTAACACTTGTGTTATCACAAATTTACTTGAAGATACACCCAACTCATTGACAGAATTTTAAAACACATCTCTGTTGTCAGAATGGCAATGCCAGGTAAAATCACGGCCACCAACACAAAAACACTACCCACGCTTGTAGAGGTTCAAATTATGCACTTGAATTGGATACAGGTTACGATTTGCCTGATTCAGAGCAAAAGGGACAAAAAGTTGCTCTTTGGAGACCAGTGCATTTGAAGGTGGGCACTAATTCTGGGCATTCCTCCCTCAGCCCCCAAAGTCCTGGCTGAGAGAAGGAAAACCCTTAGTCAGCCAAGTCAAACAGAAACTGCAGACACAAAAAGGGTCTCCAAAGTAGAGACTGGCAATCACTGTCTCTCAAACACTGTGCCTCTCCAAGTCTGTAGCCCAGTTTAAAACTACTGACATAGTATTGCTATGGTCACTGCAATATTAACAGCAAGCCCTGGAAATACCGGCAAAAAGAGAACACAAAACAAACTGAATCAATTAGAAAGCTGTAGCAGCTTTACTGTTCTCTGCAGGAACTTGGTTCAAGCCACACAGAAAAATGAATTTGACAAGTCTCCACCTGCTTGCCATTTGCCCCCATCACACTGCTCCTGCAGACACAGCAGCTGTGCTGTAGAGGCTGACCTGTCAGGGTGACCTCAAGATACTAAAACATCAAGTACAGCTAATATGCATACAATTTTTTTCAAATTAATGCCATATGTTAAATTCTTTCCAACAAAATGCAGAGCATTAATGCTACAACTCTGCCTTTTGGTTCATAAGGATTGTTGTGTCAAGCATTTTCTTACCCTGAAGGGTGGATCAGTCTTCTCCCTGTGTGGCACTTGGTCCAGAGTGCCATCAGTACTGCTCCTCTTCAAACTGGATGTGACATCAGGCACATTACTAAAGTCTGTATTTGAAATAAAACACATAAATAAATTAGAGGTTTATAGGATAGAAACAGGAAAATTATTTGCTCTTACCTGCCAACACTTTCAGTGTCTAGTACAATTATATCAGCAGGAGAGAATCACAGAATCAATCAGGCTGGAAAAAACCTCTGAGACCATTGGGTCCAACCTATGACCTAACACCACCAAGTCAACTAGACCAGGACACTAAGTGCCATGTCCAAAAGAAATACAAAATTTGCAATCATCTCCACCCCTCACAAAACAATGGGAGAGGTCAAAGCAAGGAGCAGCTCAGCCTGTTTGGAAACTCTGCTTTCCAAACAGCAGCTGGACATCAGAGACTGTCTGAAGCAATGTGCATATCTGATCTACCAAAATAAACCTAACGCTCTTGCTAACAGCATGCTTTTGAAGGCAGCACTATCTATAATCAGCACACTCTGTGCTGAGACAACCAGTGAAGATTATTAAATGCACTCAGCAGTTCTGCTAGGATGAACACACCATTGTTCAACAAGACTTAGTCCTGAATCCTTTGAAGATTTAAGAAATAAAAAGAATTTTGCCCTGGAACAAACACCATAATTCATAATACAGACACAATCCTTTCTTCTTGCAAATAGTTTACCAATTTTCTCAAGTTTGGAGTCCATCTACACAGTAGCTGGCACAATGCAAAAACCAGAGGCAGCACTGCCCTGCTCTGACAGACTGCAGCTTTCAGTAACATTTACATTTAAACTCAAGAGCTATCCAACAATGCTGAGCATTTGTATAAAAATTATGTTATTTCCTTTTGTATTTCCTCAATTGGCTGCTGAAAATCTGCAGAGATGTTCACATGGAAATTCTAATTAAAAATCCTTGAAGTGAAGAAGTGATTTTTGATCTGCAGTATTATCAATCCATGTAGCTGAAAACTATAAAGCAATCACCAAATAAAAAAAAAAAAGTAAAAGTAAAGAAAAGAAAAAGGATTTTCAGGAACCTCAGATGGTAAAAGAGCAATAAAATAAAGGGGGTGTGGGGGGGCTGTTAAAGATTCCTGCTTTGTTTCCTAGCCTTTAAGCCTCCAGAATATAATTCACACCACATTACCACATTTTCAAACTCTTTCTTAACACCTACAAATGCTGGAGATTTATTTTTAAGTGAAAGGTAGGACTTCTATTTAATTGCTGACACCAGCAACTGAAATGGTAATTAAAATAAATACCACCCATCTTGCAGTAAAATCATGACAGCTTGCAATAAAGTAATTGGGAAGGACAACAGAATTTAGCTGCCTGGGTATTGCTCTTGTCCTGTCAATGCAGAGCAGGACCAGCTCCTCTCAGAGAGAAATGACCAACATGGACTGAAGCAGAAAGGAAAATGGGAATTTTAGGTCCAAAAGAGCACCTTGCAACCCACAAGGAGCCTTCTTGGTAAGACAAAATATGGCTGACAGACTCTGGAGGAAAGTCAGAGAAAGACATGCAAATAACTCAGTACAATGTCAACCCAATAAAATCTTGGGGTTTTCTGTATTATTAAGGTGCTCAGGTCAAGCTTAGCATCGAGGCTGACATTGTCCAGCCACATGCCAAAGACTTGACCATTTTCTCATTTCCCTATCCTTGCACAAACTAGGTCTCATCACTTTTCTCCCCTCAGGCTTTTTTACCTTTTCCTCCCAGAGTCAGGTGTGGCTCCTGATATGTAAGAGCCTGCATAACACACAATACCCCAAGAGTTATCACTTTTGCAGAAAAACCTCACATCTTCTACAACTCCACTCCAGCCAGCCATCTTCTATAAGATCTTAAGAAAGAGTCTGTCTCGTCTGTTTATTTTATTATGCTTTTACATCTTTTCCTCCACCAAGCCTGAATAATTTTCTCCTGTCTGGACTTTTAAAGTAATTTGAGGCTCTCTTCTGTATATGAATACACATGAATGCCTGTTGACCTCCAACACTGTCAACTCCTAGGTAAGCCAACCCCTAAAACTTAAATTGACTTTTAAACAACATTTTTTTCAGGGTAAGGGGATGCCAAGGATGACATTTCCTGTTGTTTCCCAGTTGAGTTCTTTATACTTGCCCTCTGGGTTTTAATGCCCTCCTCCCCTCCAAACAGCATGCACCTGAGATACATTTTGCAATGGAATAAAGGATCTAGAGTTTGATCTCAGGTAGTGAGCTAGCGAGAAAAAAAAACCCTATTTCCCTGATTTTACAAACTGACCATTAAAGTGTCCTTTACAAAGCAGAAAAACTAACTTACACAAGCAATGAAGAGAGAGCATAAATGTGGGAAGAGGAAAATAGGATAAAACAATCAGCAAACAACATGAACAGAAGAAATCAGGATAACAACACCCAAAGTAGGCAAACAGAATGTTGTATTGCTTTCTCCAGATGACCCATCTTTTCCTGCCCTCACCCTCATTTTGTTTTTCCTTTGTAGTCTACAGGACTGTCAGAGGTAAATCTATATAGTCTTGCCCATTTTTATAGCATTTGCTGTTGGCAGAATAAGTTGCTGACGATGGAGAAGCAACAGTAAATGTTATTTTAAATAGCAAAACCTAAAAAAAGTTACACGGAAAGAATCCAAGGTGAAAAAAGACATCCTACTGCATCCTACATTGTATGCAGAACTAACATGGGGAAGGAAGAAAGGAAGGAAGCAAGGATGTATGAGTTGTTGTTCAGTTTAACGTCCATATCCTGTCCCCTCTTCCTTCTTTTGCTGTGGAAGGGGACTTCCTTTGGATCTGCTCCTACAGACTATTCCCAAAAAGCATAGAAGCATCAATATCAGCCGCATAGCTCAAGCCCCCAAAACCCCTCCCCCCAAAAAAAAAAAAAAATAAAAGGTAGTATTACCCTAGAAAATGGGTAATTACAAATGCAAAGCTTAAGGACATAAACACAGCAAAAGTTTCAATACTGAAATTCTTTCTACTTCCAGTGGTAAGTGGAAGGGGACTAGCAAAGCCAAACCCTACTAAATGTATTTTGTTTAAAAATTCAAATTTGAATTTAGTTCCACAATAGAATTCATATTATCATTAAACATCATATCAACATTAAAGATGTTCATAAATTGTAATGTGAAAGTGTTCACTTACAGGGTGGGTAACCGCTATTCTTTCAGGTAAAACTAGAAACAAAACTGTAGAATATGCACAAAATTAAGAAAGATGCTATCACTGTGCAAATACAAATTTGTTCCAGTATATAATATTCTGGTTCTTTGCTGGCCATGAGGATGGAGAAGTATGCAAGGAGATATATGTTTCTAAAAATCATTGAAATTCAAGGTCAAACCAGGACTTTCAGGTTTTTTAATCATTATTTTTAAAAAACCCAAACCAAAACCCAAAACTCTGATGTTACTAGAATTATGTTTCTCTCTATTTAAAGAAAACATTGAATACTTCACTGAAAATATTGCTTGAGAGGCTTTCCAGCATAGTAAATGGCGAGTGTATCATGGCTAAATCTGCCCATACAGCTCCATTAGTCACACATTTGATTTATTCTACTGACATACTTGTGATAAAACTGTCTGGAAGAAAAATGGGACTGATAATAATGAGTTAAATAAAACATGGTTTAAATCTTTTAACATAATTTTTCTCTGCTGCAGTACAACATCTCTGTCCTGTTTACACACACACTCATGCTTGGTGAGTTGAAATGTTTATTACTTCCAGCTGGGATACGGGAACCTCTGAAGCAGATACTTTTTTCCAGTCTAGCGAACAGGAGTGTCTCCAGAAAAGAAAATACTAAGTCAGTGTGGTGGGTTAACCCTAGCTGGACACCAAGTGTCCACCAAAGCAGCTCAATCACTCCCCTCCTCAGCTGAGCAGGGGAGAGAAATATGAAAGGGTCACGGGCTGAGATAAGCACAGGGAGAGATCATTCACCAGTACTCACCACAATGGGAAAAACCAACTCAACTCAGGAAAATTAGTTTAAATCATTACTAATCAATCAGAGTAGGATAATGAGAAATAAACCCAAATCTTAAACCCCTCTCTTCTTCCCAGACTTAACTTTGTTCCTGATTTTCTCTCCCCCCTTCCCTTGAGCAGCATAGGGCACCAGGGAATGGGGGGTTGTGGTCAGTTCATCACCATTGTCTCTGGTACTCCTTTCTCCTCATGGGGGGCACTCCTCACACTCTTCCCCTGCTTCAGCATGGAGACCCTCCCATGGAAGACAGACCTCCTTGAACTTCTCCCAGCCTGACTCCATTCTATGGGCTGCAGTTCTTCATGAACTGCTCCAGTGTGGGTCCCTCACACTGGGTGCAGGCCTTCTGGAACAAACTGCTCCAGGAGTATCCCCCACAGGCTCACAGGTCCAGCCAGCAAACCTGCTCCAGCATGGGCTCCTCTCTCCAGAGTTCACAGTCTCCTTCCTGCATCCATCTGCTCTGGTGCAGGTCTTCCACAGGCTGCAGGCGGATCTCTGCTCTCCTACAGATCTCAAAGTCTGCTCCAGCACCCAGAGCACATCCTAGCCCTTCCTTCTTCACTGACCTTAGTGTCTGCACAATTGTTTTCCTTGGATATTCTCACTCCTCCCCTCTAGCTGCAGTCATCCAGGTTTTTTCCCCCTTCTTAAGTATCTTATCCCAGAGGAGCTATCACCACTGCTGATGGGCTCAGCCTTGTCCAGTGGTGAGTCCATACTGGTGTCAGCTGGCAGTGGGAACACCTAGAAGCTTCTCACAGAAGCCACTGCTGTAGCCCCTGCTACCAAAAACTTGCCACACAAACCCAGAACAATCAGCTTGTTGCAAACAAGAAGAGTAGCAACAGCAGATAAATGCTAGGATTCCCAGAAAGCACAGGGAATAAAAGAGTATCTCTACATGAAAAGCTGAAACGACATCACATGAAATGCATAAAAACATTTTTCTTGGTTTCTAGCAAAGACCCACCAAATACTAAGAACACACTCAGCACCTGTAGCTACCAACAGCATCACCAAAGAATGCCATTACTCCTGCAATGTTGTGTCTTGCTGGCAGGCAGGTGAGTGCCTCAATCATTCATTCAAGAGAAGTTATAGTGTAACCACTAAAAACTGAGAGAAAACATACTTCTTAAGTCATGTTCCTCACTGCTCAACATTCAATTAAAAGCAAGCACAGAGCACACAGATGGGACGGTTGGTTTGAAAAACAAATACATACAGCACATCCAAGAGCTCTGAATGTTTCTTCCCATGTTGATGCAGTGATACACGTACAAGTGGTGAATGTGGAAGTTATTCATGTATTTGTGAGCAGTGAGGTACAATGGAAACTCATCATCTGGCAGATGTGTGAGACAATAATAACCTCTGCTGCAATCCCAGCCAAGAATCCAAAGGAAATCAACTGGAAAACATCAACATCGACCATCCGGCAATTCATTTACCATAAAGAAGCCATCAGCAAATGTAAATGTCACTTATCTCTCTTCTTCTGTTTAATTAACGATGAAGCCTTAATTACTTTCAAGTCAGAGATGCTCTTACCAGTTTAGCTGCTCCTTGCAAAGGCAAAATCATCATGAGGAGAGAGAAGGAACTGAGGATCCTGTTTCTTTATTCATAGTTCTCTTTTCATAATGCAGCAGAACTTGTTCCATTTCAAACTGCTCTCGTTGATTTAAAGAAATGCCAAATAACCATCACAAGCATGTCAAGCGTTATCAAATGTCAAGCACTGTGTAGGTGGTGTAACCACCTCTTCTTTCAAACTATGGCAAGAAGGAGTGCTTCCACCTGCCGCTCCAAAGACAATGATAAACTGAATAAAAATTCCTTCTACATCTACAGAGAAGACAACACAGAAAATTTAAATGTACTCAGTCTCTCACTCCAAGACAAACTAAGACCACTGCAGGGCATCATTTCCAGATGTGAGGAGCAGCAGCTCTGTGCACTACTTGATACCTATCCTCAGCTGTAGGAGAGAGAAGGTGAGAGGGATGAAGTCACATCTTTTGTCAGAATCAGGAGAGGGAACTGCACCCAGGCATGTCTCAGCTAAGGTAAAGATGCTTGATTAACAGCTGGCAGCAGTGAGTCTTTCCTGGTATCCCTGACTTCACCTGATCCACTTACCACATCACCAAACATTCACTACAACAAACAGACTCTGACTAAAGGCCGTGGTAAAGCCAGTCCCACAGGGCTCGGCTGAACCAGCTGAAATATGTCTGAAATCAACACGGGTAAGTAAGGCAGGACAGCAATTAATGACCAAAAGAGACCATGTCTGAGGTGGGTGCAAGCCATGCTGCACTCAAGCAGCTGAGCAGAGGACTAAACTTTGGCTCTCAACTTATAAAATCTGGTATATGAAATTGAAACTCAGGAGGAAGGATTTTAATAAATTATTCACCTGATGATGGGGAAACAAGGATGAGGCTATACAGCTGGTGAATAACATCCAATAGTTATGTTTAAAGAAAGAATGAGAATGTTGGGGTAATTTAATTTTGAAAAATACAGATCTATAACCTATGTAGTAACCTTAGGATTTCACAATAAACAAAAGGAAAGAAAAATCAAATGTGAAGATAAATAGAACATATATATATATATATATATATATATATATATATATACGGGTAAGCAGATTGTGTCAAACTAATCTGACATCTGCCTTAATAAAATATTTTTTTAAAAGACAAAGTTATAGGATAAAAATAACCTTCTGGGAACTTAGTTTAAAGAAAAAAGAAACAAGAAACTTTTATAATATCCCAAAGGAAATTGTTAGCCAAAATGAAAAGGAATTAAAACAAGACAGAACTGGCTAGCAGGTAAGATGAGAATAGATTTGTCTGAATTAACTCCTAGGCTTAGGAAAAGCTAGATCATAGATTTTGTCCAAAGTGGGTCTGGGGACTAATTTTATTTGATATTTTCATTATTTGTCTCAGCAAAGAAAGTACAATAGTAAGTATTCCAATTAAATACTCAAGTCATTCTAAGTTAATACAGAACATTAATTAGGAGCATGACTGGAGATGCATAAAGGAGATGTGGATGACCTTGAAGACGAAGGCACAGTCCTAGAATGAAATCACATGGAAGAGTTTCAGGGAGCTGTAAGAACCACTGCTTTTATAAGCTGGGACTCATGAGTTGGAAATATGAAAGAAAAATGTGGAAGTGTGGAGAAGGGGTTGACAACATGTAGTTGTGAGCTAGAGCTACTTAAGCAACGGCCAAGGCCAGCAGATACTAATCAGTCACTACACTGGCCAGGAATACGCCTACACTGGCAATTAGAAGACTGGTTTTCAACCATCACACAAATAAATTTCTGGAACAGACTTACCTAGGCACAAAGAATGCAAACAATCTATTTTTAAATGGAATAGGATAAATATATCAATAGGGTTGTCAAAAGCCGTAACAAGCAGAGGACTGGACATGCTGAGTCTGGAAATTCCTTCCCATCCTGGGTTTGTCTATCACCAGCATAGCACAAATATTACACATATACATACATATATACATAATACAGCTACATTGGTTACAACAGCCAGAAGCCTCTGACTCTTCAGTAGAGCACAAGAAATACTTTAGGTTTAATTAATACTGGTGCTTAAAGATCCTGGCAAAGAATGTTTATGACTAAGAGAACATTTATATCACAAGTGCATGTGGGTTATGAGCCCTGACAGTTGCTCTACCCCAGTTTCTTGCTGACTCCAGCTCTGATGATCATTAACAACTTCACTGCAACAAACGGATCATTTTCTTTTCTGTACTTCTCTGGCACTTGAAAGGGAAAGAGGACTCTCACTTCCTGTTCTCTCTGCTGCAGTTTTTAATCTGCAGTAGTTAGATGCTGTAGATAACAGTGGCACTCATGCAGTTATGATGGGCTTGGTCTGTAAAAGACTGATGTCCTGATCTCAGATCAGAGCAACTCCCAGTATTTTTTAGACACTGGTATTTTCCGGTGATTTCAGACAGGTGATGCAAAACAGCAATAAAGTGGGCATCAACTTACTTCTGAGAATAGTAATATGAATTTTAGTTTAAAAAAAAGGATCCACATCTGTAAAAGATTGCAGGAGGTTCAGACTGTCCACCAGGAAAGAATGTATTCAATATTTTCACTAATTCCCAAATGCTCTAGAAACCACCAATAAAACACAACACAGCTGATCTTCAGCATGTAGGATATTCTCCCACTCCCTATTACAGAGAGTTTCTATAATAAGCTGTATGGTTTTTCTGGAAATAAGATATTACATTTGGGTAATAAAGTTGAGCCAGGTGTATGGAAAGCTGCATTTTTCATTGTTGTGCAAATTCTCCAGACTGATCAGTTAATTATGATAAGCTTACAGTTCTCATACTCTTCTAGCCAATATTACTATCAAGAGAAAAGTAAACTTCCAAGAGAAGATAAAAAATATTTCCAAAATCCCTGGTGCAAATAATACCAAAGTCTGAGTCAACTCTCAGAAAGGCACAAAGCTTTGGTGGTCTTCATGCCTTCAGACTTACTGAAAAACAGGGAGTGGTAGGTGAACCATTCCAGCATTGCCTGGAGAAGAGAAATATCAGCATAATGTCCTCTAAAAATACTCCCTTAGAGACCAGCACTCATAACTTCAGTTAAACAGTTCAGCCTGGCAGGTAGCATGTATGTGCTTATTTCTTTTTTGTTTTATACAACCAAATATACTTCAGGTTTCCAACAGTATATTTACCCTTTTTTAATGAAGTTGAAAGAAATAGATCTGTAAGCATTTCCTTCTGTATCCTTTTCCCTTCTGAAAAACTTCAAGAAATATCTTTCAAAAAGTAACAGTTGATCCAGAGGAATTTATAGAATGGCTTTCAAGAGACATTCTCACAATCTCTGTTAAAGAAGGCATCCAAGTTTCACCAGAGAGGTGAAGGGTACTGGGTTCACTAGTTCAGCTATGAATAACTCATAAGTCTTGCTTATGCGAGGATAAGTGTTTTCAGTTCTTTGGCTCATGTTACCCCCTGGGATCAGCATGGAAGGGGCACCCACCAGCTGGTATATGTGACAGGGCCCACAGAATCTCTACAGCCCTTTAGATTTCTCTCTAGGTTGAAAAGAACACAGTAACTATGGTCAGGAAGAAGGAAAGCAATTGAAGATCCCATGAAATATTCATTAACTGTCCCACAATGACCATTTGCACCAGGAAAATTGCTAGTAAAAGCAAAGAGGGTCAAGAAGAGGAACTTGTGGGGATACACCTAGGTAAGTTTAGTAAAGTTGTGATACAAGAGGACACTGGAGTTTCTGCACCAGGGTTTCCATCATGATGGCTCACATCTGGGAAAAACACAAGAGGTGTTTGGTGACATGGAATTCTTCAAGGCCTTCAAATAAAAGCAGGGTTTTTTTCTCTAAGGAATCTTTGGTCAGAGGAAAATGATTGGAAATTTGGTGATAAGTTAGCTGAGGAAAAATTCAAAGACCATGCGACAAGAATGGTCCAGCTCGAATAGAAAGTGGAGATCTAATTTCCACCTAGGGAAAGTGGACTGTAAGGTCCTACTTTACCTCATTATTCAACTATTTCCTCTGCATGTCATAATATCAAATAAATAAACAAATCAGTTTTTTGCATTCTTACATCTTAGTAGTACAAGACTCAACATATGAAAAATGACTGCTACACACTGAGCTTATTCATGAGGAGTTTTTATGGTCACATTTGATTTCTAGGCTGAAAACTGTCTCTAGGTAACTTTTGCATCAAGAAAACAGATTTTTAAGAGAAGGTAGGTAGAGTGCAGCCACAGATGAGAAATGTCCATTGAAACCCACCATATTCTCTACAACTTCAAGCTGAAAGCCAAAGCAATTTGGTTCACTTTTATCATTACTGAGGTTCTCTATGGATTTGGGCAAGAGACTGAGGTACTATGGACCCCAAGTGCAGATTCTTATTAATCTCCAATTAAGTGAGTGTTCATGTTCGCTCAATTCATGGAATCTGTGTAAGTTTTTAGATATTACACAGTACCAGCCCATTTTTTTTTCCCCACAGCTGGTACTAACAGCAGTCACTCCAATGCTAGAGTAAATCCAAATTTATTTGCAGGCAGTAATTGCAGTTACTGTACAGTGGTTTACAGCTTTCATGCCGCTTTAATCAACAGTTAGAAAGATAGATAAACACTAAATTTATTATCAACTCAAACCCACCTTCCTCTTTTTGCCTAGGTAATTTTCAAGTTCTTCTGAAAGCCTTTGAACTAACTTCAGATACAAACTAGCTCAAATTCTCATTTCTAAATTATCACGACTTGAATCTACTAGTGCAAGAAACTTAACTAGCGCAAGTCTCTAGAAAACTGAACGTGTTAGAAAAACACAAACAAAATTAACTGAATTTATTAATTCAGAAATTATTAAATCTCTGTAAGGTATTTTTGCTTTTATCACTTTTTGGTGGCCTGGATATTTTGTAACCTATTTTGGGACTGGCTAGAAGGTATATTTTCAGGTTAGCTTCAAGGCTGTAACAACCGACTCCTTGGTGTAGCTGGAAACTCATTCAGGAATCCTTTCCATATGTTAAAATCTGGAAAGGAAATTAGCTTACAGCTGTCATAACATCAGACTTCCTAGACAGGATTCTTAAACACAGAATTACTAGAGGCCTGTCACTAACCAGACTAATTGTTACCAAACAAGACATGCAATTACAGACCAGCCAAGAAGATTCCCTTCATGGCCCCTCTTATCCATATGTTTTGGCGTCAGGGAGCAAACTACAAAACATCAGAAGGTGCTTTACATGCTTCCCAATGTACAATGCAACACGCTGCTTCTATTTGCATATGTGATACTGCCTAGACAAAGAGAAATTCCTACTTCTGGTTACGATCTGAAATGATCAAGCAGGACAAGTCTTCCTCCTTTGTTCTCACCCTTCAGTAAGGAAAATGACACTTCTTCTTTTAACATTCCATATTTTCAAGTATAGAAAAAGGCAGCATGTTCACGCAAATATTCTTGTATCATACAGCTTTCTTAAGACATTTTGGGCAACATGCTGAACAGTGGCTTCACTCCAATCAGCCACCTACTTGTACAAGTTTGACTTTCTATAGGCTGCTTTATGTTCTCTTATATTTCTTTTTTTTTCTAAATATCTACAGAAACAGCCATTTTGATGCTGGAGCAGAGTCCTTTAGACTCCTTTGTCCATTAACAGCTCAAAGCCATTTGAGGCAAAGTCACTTGACTCATTAGCTAAGTCAGTAATCAACAGGAGATACGAATTAGCAACATAATAGGAAATAGCTGCCTGCACTTCTGTAGCAATGCCTGATTAGCCCTTGCATCTCAGTGGTGTGTTTCTATATGGCTATTTAACATTCTAAACTTTCTCTGCCCAAGTATCTGCCAGTTGGGCAGCCAGTTCAGCCTTTTCAGTTTGAAGTTTTACACGTCACACCAGCTTCTCAGATTGTTACCTAAATCCATTTGTATCCTAAGTGCGTAACAAATGCCTTGGTCCCTACAGCCTCCCTGGGGGCCAGTGTTAGCCACAGCTAATGCACCACCCTCCTATTCCAGTTCAACAGCTGGAGATGTGTGGCTCCAGTACGGAGGAGGAAGACACAGCAGAGCCCAGGCTGGGTCCTCTACACCACCATCCTCTCTAAACCAGCAAGGGCTGGGTCCTCTACACCACCACCCTCTGTAAGTCTGCTGCCATTAGGTATTCCAGGCTACAGCTGCTGGACATGCAGGGCTGCTGTCAGGGGTCCCTCTCCTTGTTTTTGGTGCTCCTGCAGTATTGTTCACATGAGAGGCTTTGGCTGCCCTCAGAGGTCCGTCACTTGCACTGAAAAGAGCTGGAAAGCAAATAGAGCTAGCCCTGCCCAGGTTCCAAGTATACCACCTCAGAGGTACATTTTCTTCTCCATCTCAGATTTATGAGCACAAAAATAATGAAAACAGAAAGGAAAAAGGAGACGAAAAGTTACTTAATGCTTCAGCAAGAGTTTGTTCTTATCATTACTCAACGCACCTTACCTCTGTGAAACACAGAACATCTGCTGCTTGATGTGTTTTAAATCATGCCTACGGCACTAATCTATATGTGGATGTCTCTAACTTTATCATAATTAATAAACCTCCTTGCTATCCATATTGTCACTCTACAGAATTCAGTAGGAAGGGCAATATGATGATTTATGCCTACATACCACTGAGCCAGAAGGTGCAGCTATACAGGGTTTAATGAAGTTTACACCAGGAAAAAAATCCCCAACAATTTGGCCCACTGACTTCACAGGGATTAAATCATAGCAGCGTTTAGCAAGGCAGAACAGAATGCTCTTTCAGTAGGAAAGCACAACGAAGAGCATTTTATAGCATAAGCAATCTTTTAATTTGGTGCACACACATCTATCAGAAAGCCAACAGGACAGTTTGTCAAGTGCCACCAAGAGCTCATTAAACTGCCACTCTTGGGAAACATTTGTATTGCAAAACATGCAGAAGGCAACAAGTGCTCTGATGAATCCAGCTTCTGAAGAGACAAATGCTATCTCTGAATTATCTCTACATTGCTGCAGTCCCAGGTATTGTCACAGGTCAGTCCTAGTCTTTTCCCAGCGATTCACAAGAGTACAGGATGAAGACACTTTTGTTCACAGCACACAAACAGCTCAGAGCAGGAGCCAACCCACCACAACTGTCCAAGACTACTGTCAACACACAGCCCGCCCCTTGCGCTTGCTCTGATGAGCATGTCCTATCATATCTGTGTGGTTTCCCACTGAATTGGGTAATAAATAAGAAAAAGAAAGCCCAGAAGAGTCATTTATCTTCAGGCAGATGAGCAGTCATGCTGCATAGACAACTACATGTCTGTGTTACACAGAGGCTTTCCTAGTACGTTGCCTTACACCACACCAAACCGTCAGATACCTGGTATTAGATCCACCAGGCAAGGGGGAGCAATGTATGCAGATCTGCACAGCTAACAGAGACCAGGGCCCATTATCTGCAGGACTGTGGGTATTCTTGGGACTTATGAAGCTAAGAAGCAATATTCACCTCTTCTGAGCTCAAAGGAATTTCCCGTGAAAGAATAAAACCAGATTTCTTTGATACCTCACACACACAGCACAAGGAAGAAGATGCCTTACGGCATGATGAAGAGAATTTATATGTTGAAACAGCATCTAGGCAAACAAACGGGACCTGATTTGAGCAGAACTAAAAGTAGAAGTCATTTTAGAAACACTTTGCAGTTAAGTTTTAGTTTAGTTTATGAAATGCTTTCAGCAATACATTGAAGACATTTACAAAATAATATGGGCAAACAGCAAGCAGCAGAGTGGTCTGAGCCAGTGGTCCAGGCACAGCCCCCCAGCTGTCAGAGCTAGAGCCACCTTAGTGTCAACATCCTCCTAACTTTATCTCTTCTCTTAAGAAGGACACACAAGTGTTTCTGATATTCAGGTAGGTTGGGACTGAAAGAGGATGCTATGTGGAAAGGTGTGCACAGTGACATGCAGAGAGACAGCTGGCAGCAGAGCCAACCTCTGTCTTCCTTTTCCTCCCTCAACTCAGTGGTAACTGAGAAAACTGAATGGAGCAAAGGTTTCTGGAGAAGTGGTGAGTTGTAATTACACTTTACAGAGGCATCTGGAACACCTAGAAAAGTGCACTTGAAACAGGAAGTACCTTGGAATTGAATCCAAATCAGTTGTTATTAGTAAGGTCATATTTTTTTTATAATTTAGTCATATAAAAATTAAAGTTGTGGCCAACTGATGTGCTCTTCTTCTGTGGGTGTTTACTAGGATTAAAATCAGATGCTCACATGTCTTGGTAAACAGAAGAGCCACTTTCCATGTGAGAAATCAAACCACCGATCCTCCTCCTGAAGCACTGACACTTTGCAAAAATATCTCAATGTTCAGCAGATCAGGAGCTAAAATGTAATTGCTCCTCTCCAGCACACAGCCCAGCCATTTGTCAAAAAGCACAAAGCCTGACTCTCTCCCTCCCTGACTCCAGACGTGCCTTATACAGCACAAAACAGCTTCAGCAGGAGTGACTCAAACCAGCATGGCCCTGACTACACCACTGCCAAGGCATCAGTGCAAGAGGAAGGAAAGCAGAGGGCAAAACCCTTGCTCCAAAATGGCTAGAGCAGTGTTCTGGGGGCAGCTCAACTGAAAGAGAACTTTCTACCTCTGAGAGTAGCTCTCCTTGCAACCAGCTCTCCCCTGGCACCTTCCTGCTCCCCACTCCTCCTCCTTACCTGGCTCTGGCCCTTGTCACACTCTGCACCCATCAGTTCGATTCCCTGAGTGTGCGGGGGCTGGGGAAAAATTTCTCCTTGATCAGCTGCAGGGGCTGCAGCAAGTGCTGCTGCCAGCACAGGGGTGGGAGGAGTGCTAGGGGCTAGAGGAAGAGGAGGAGGAGCAAGCCTCCTCCTTTGTCAGCAGTGCCCAAGACTTCTTCACTGCTCCTGGGACTACACTTCCAGAAGGACGGGCCAGACAGGAACCAGACCCTGTACAGAAGGTAAGCACCCTACTCCACAGGTGAGGAGTACAACACGGAGCACAGGAACTTTCTTTCCCATTTAACTTTCTAACCCTCAGAGATGAAAGTGTTTCATCATGGAAACTTGTGACTTGTTAAAGCATTTCCAACCTGCCGTCCCCCGCTTTTTTTTCCTGATTTTTTTTAAATCACAGAGTTCTATTTACAAATTAGGGTTGATTTCAACAGTGTCAGCTAACCAAAAGCAACAACTTTTTTTGGCAAAAACACACTTGCTGAGGAAAAAGAAAAATTGCCCAACTATGACAGTAACTAACATTCTGCAATGGATTTTCACACCTACTAATGTTTCTATCTCCTGCCTCATACCATAGATATGGTAAATCTATAGAGATAGCATAAACCCACACAACATTGCTCTAAATATAGTTTTCAATTCTTGTGCCTTCTCTGTTTTTTACTCCTCAAATATCCATGCCATCTTAAATTGAGGCGCGCTTTCTTGTCCTCTTTCTTTTTTGCTGTAATAACTTCAGTCCAATTTCCTCATTTTTTAATTCTACATAAATATTCCTTTAATTTCCTTGGCACTGAAGCTCGGAGCAAATTCAGTTGCTCCACATTTATGAGTGCGTTTTTTAAAAGTATTTAATCTCATTTCTTTTCCAGGATAAGCTTATTACTCACCAAGCAGCTAAGCAGCAGGAACATAGTGGTGCCATGTGGGAGATCAAATGATACGACCACAGCAGGTCCAAAATACAACTACAAGGGTATAACAACCTCTTGGAGAAAATGAATCACTCTCACCAAAAATTCCCTGGGAATAATTTTCAGGAGTGGCAGAATTAGTGGCTTTGGAGAAAGTCAATCACTTTCCTTCTGTACAGTAAAAGCTGCCAAGGTTTGCCACGAGGTATAATTGGGCATGCTCAACACAGCAGAATATGTAGGAAAAGGCATTCATCAGCGTTACAAAAAACAGTGACAAAACTGTAAACAAATGTGGACGAGCTATTACTGTCCAAGTTACATGAAGCCAGTGATTTTAAGTAAGTTGTGTTTTGCTTTTGCGTGGTGGTCATCACCAACCACTAGACAGGGCATTACTTGTGTGATTCAGTGCTGAAATTTCCATTTCCTAAGCACTTTGTTAAGTTTAGTTCATTAATCCTCATAGCACTCAAAAGACAGGGTTAATTTCTAAAAACAGGGAGGCAACAGCAGGAACACTAAGGATTTTTAACTCATGATATATACCTTCAGCCAAATTGAGCTTCATTTTTTAAAAAGGTCCCCTTTCCAGCACTAACTGACTTCCAAAGGTGCTACTTCAGAAGAACAGACTCAACTGGACAAGCAAATTTTCGAAATTATTTTTGAAAACTGTGTTCCTAAGAGTGACTCACTCAACCCTACCCGAGCAGATAGAACAGTATTAAACAGGACAACCAAAGGATCAGGCCCAGCTAGCACAAGTTTAAGAAAGTCATGTCCTGCTTGAACAACCCGATATCTTTTTACGAAGAGGTGACCCAACCAGTGGATGAGGGAAAGGCTGTGGACATAGCCAACCTGGCTTTCAGTAAAGCCTTTGATACTGTCCCCCACAGAACTCTGCTGGAGGAAGTGCCAGCCCATGGCTTGGGCAAGCGCCCTCTTCACTGGGTTAAAACTGGCAGGATGGCTGTGCCCAGAGAGGGGTGGTGAATGGAGTTCATCCAGCTGGTGGCCAGTCACAGGGGTGTTACTGTGGGCTCAGTGCTGGGGCCAGTCCTGTCTAATACTGTTACTGACAACCTGGATGAGGGGATCAAGTGCCCCCTCAGTCAGTTTGCAAATTGGGTTGGAGTGTTGATCTCCTGGAGGGCAGGAAGGCTCTGCAGAGGGATCTCTGGACCAGTAGGCTGAGGCCAGTGGTATGAGGTTAAACAAAGCCAAGTGCTGGGTCCTGCCCTTGGGTCACAACAGCCCCAGGCAGGGCTACAGGCTGGGGGAAGAGTGGCTGGGAAGTGGCCTGGGGGAAAAGGCCCTGGGGGTGCTGGTCAGCAGCAGCTGGACAGGAGCCAGCTGTGCCAGGGGGCCGAGGAGGCCAATGGCATCCTGGCCTGGATCAGCAATGGTGTGGCCAGCAGGAGCAGGGCAGGGATTGTCCCCCTGTGCTGGGCACTGCTGAGGCTGCCCCTCCAGTGCTGTGTCCAGTGCTGGGACCCTCACTACAGGAGGACACTGAGGGGCTGGGGCAGGTGCAGAGAAGGGCAGCAGAGCTGGTGAAGGGTTGGAGCACGAGGCTTACAAGGAGTGGCTGTGGGAACTGGGGGTGTTTAGCCTGGAGAAAAGAAGGCCCAGAGACTTTGTTGTTCTCTACAACTCCCTGAAAGGAGGGTGCAGCCAGGTGGGGACTGGCCTCTTCTCCCAGAGAACAAGTAACAGGACAAGAGGAAATAGCCTCAAGCTGCACCAGGGAATGTTCAGGTTGGACATTAGGAAGTATTTCTCCACTGAAAGGGTGGTTAAGCATTGAAACAGGCTGCACAGGAATGTGGTGGGGTCACCAACACCAGAAGTGTTCAGTGAACAACTGGACGTGGCACTGAGTACTATGGTTTGTTTGACATGGTAGTGCTTGGTCAAACACTGGACCCAATGACCTTTAAGGTTTTTATAACCTTAATGATTCTATGAATTTCCTAAAGACTGGATATGAATTTAAAGAGTCCTTGGTCTCCAAATCCCTGCTTGGATCATTAAATACCCCTCAACTAATCTAAAATCTTATTCAGTTCCTGAGTAACAGGACACAGAACAGTTAAACCCTTTATGATTATCTATTAATTCAAAGTAAGGCCATTTTCTTCTGTTTCCATTTGAACTGATCAGGTGATCAGACACTAAGCACAGAATTCAATTAGCATAAAAAGTTCTTCTCACGAAGCTTAATTTAGAACTATTTGTTCCCTTTCAGAATAAAATAAATATTCCTTAACTGCTTTTAAGCAGAAAAGCAAATATACTATGTCCCTTTATCCACTAGTGCTTAAAGTATAATACATACTACAGTAATTTCCTATTATAATGGAACATTTGCACAGGTTGCAAATTTATCCCCAAGGAATAAGGAATCTAGTGAATGGACACATACATTTATTACACTGAATACTCGAGGTAATGCTGGCCTATGATATCAAGCCAACAAGCTCGATGATAGCCCTGATATAATTATGTAATTAATTAGCTCTATCATAATTTTTGGTTTATGACACTAACTTTTATGTGCCACTAGTCAATTTAATGGCATTTTAAATTGAAATAAGGCCCCTGAGAGAGATGCTACTTACTGAATCACAAATCTTGTATTCAGATTTCTTTTAATTTCAAAAGATGACCTAATAAAATTGCTTTATAATTAAATCCATTCTAACAACTTCTCCTGTGTGATTCTTTCTCTTCTCCCATTTTTAATTACGAAAAAAATTCCAATCAGAAAACACTCGCCATCATAATTATATGCAAAAATCAGCGATCTCTTTTTATAAGTCTTGCTGCTCCCTTCACACAGCACTGAATCCTGGCTAGCTTTCCTGCGGAATTTTACTAGCATCCTCCAGAGGCAGAGCGATGAAACTGCACCTTTTACACTGAAAATCTCGTTAAATTTGCTTCTATCTTGTTTGAAAAATAGTTATGGCACGGGAAGAAAGGGGAGCAAAGCCTCCATACTTTCTATTTCAGACAGACATTCAGAAGTGTTCTGGTATCACAAGCTGTGGTTCTCCAGTGAAGTAACATCACACAAAGGAAGGGAAGGGCATCCACGCCTTGCCTCCACCCATAGTGGCAGAACCCTGCTATGTGCCACCTCCTCCTCCAGCTGAAAAGGCAACCAGCAGTGGCACTGGCACCCTCCTGGGTCTGGGGTCTGTGATGTCATCCAGGAGCATTCCTTACCACACAGGCACCTTCCCTGCCTGGTGCTCCTCACGTTGGCAACCCGTCAAGATCTCACCCAGACACAGCACTATTAGGATACATCCTCCACCCAGGGCTTAAAACAGTGCTTAAAACATTGAGTAAGCAATACGAGCAGGTAGAAACAGAACAATCCCCACAAAAGCTCTTTTCATAGGCTTTTATTCTACACAGTGGCTGCTGCACCCAGCAGGAGCACAATATCACTGGATGGGAGCAGAGCTCAATGACTCCTTTCTGAGGTGATGATGACTATTGCATTGAAGATACCCTTAATGTATGTGATACTTTGCCACACAGAAAGCATGTCAAACACAGGACAATACTCTGTTTCTGAAAGCCATCACATCATTTCAATCATTTCAACCTCTGATGCTTGGGAAATGGATGTGTTGGAGATAATCAAGATGACAGAGGACAGTTAAGAGAACTCTTGATAAAACTGGATGATACAGACAAACAGATTAAAATATTATCATTTTCCTGCAGACATAAACATATTCTGTTCCATTTCTGCTCCCTAAAAAAAATAATAACAAATAGTGAGCACAAATGGAACTTAAACAGTTTGTACTTGTGTTTATAAGGCAAGCACATAATTTTAATCATGACTGAGTTTTAAAAAACAGTGCTATTTGAAGCGAGGTGGAAGTAATAGAATTACTGTCAATTTCTTACCATTTGCTGTGTTCTTTTGAAGTTATCTAGAAACTCTTCCAGGAGCTGTGACTGGTTTGGAGGGGCAACAAACTCTTTGGGTCCCTGGAAATGTCACCATCCGACCAGGACACACACAAGGGTTGCTGGGTCCCGCAATGGCTCGTTCTCACTGTAAGCATTACACTTCTCTCTGAAAACAGTAACTCCATCTGCCTGAGATCAAGATCAGACACAGCCTCTCCATTTATGCTCAGGATTTCATTGCCTACTCGGAGCCCTGGCAGCACGTGAAAGCAAAGAAAAAAAAATAGTAATATAATATAAAAAGGTTTACAACCCAAACCTTATGCTGACTTGTCTTTCATCCTTTTGGTTTTAATTCAAATAGCCTAATCCTACCACAAGTCCATTAGAACCAATGGGAGCTTTATTTGTGCTATAATTATACAGATTGTCCTCATGCTTGCTTACTTTTCTAGGTGCTACCCACAGTACAGCAATCAAGTTGGTTTTGTTAAAAGATGCTAGAGAATTATGTGGGTGAGAGAGCAGCACAGCTTTCAAGAAGATTAGAATAGAGGCACCTCTCACAACCAGATACCATCACTATACAGCACCATAACACATATTTCATCATCTGTGAGGAACAAGGCACTAGTCACACAGATCAAATTATTCATGCAAAGCTGCAACAACTAAGGATGGAGTTTTTATCACCTTTTCTATAAATCTAAACAGTGACAAGTGCTGTCTTTCTAAGTCAGCAAAACCAAGTAGATATTACCACCAGGTAGCAAATCAATATGTCTCTCCATTTGTCTGGGGCTGTTTTTCAGAGAGCACAATGCACGTGATCCTCACACGTGCTGATGAAGACAGCCTCAGTTTTTGAGCAGTGCAGGGGGAAGGTGCTCACAGAAATGTGTGCAGAAAACTATTCTGGGGTGGAAGGCTTTTTGCCAGCAAAAGTGGAAGGGATGGGTCATAGAAACTGATCAAGCCCATGAAGTTCCCTAGTGTGAGATGAACTCTTTCTCCAGTTTGTTCCTCTGTGCAAAAGCACTCAGTTGGATGGCTGAACACAGACTTGTCTCCAAGGGTGAACAGGAACTGTCCCCACTACTCTGAAAGGGTAATTCAGTTACTCTGTGGACACTATTTTTCCTACTATTACATACTTTCCATGGTCTTCAGGAAAGAAAACAGTGAACAGTAAAAGCAAAGAAACATTTCAGACAGCATTACTAAAGCTCCTTCAAGTTTTTGGACTCAAAAAAGATAAGGAAGAGTAATTTTAAACACAAAGAGGATACAATACCTTCTTTGTATGCCAGTCCATCAGGAGAAACATCACTTACAAAGATATGGGTGAGACGCTCATTTTCAGCAACTTGGGCTGTGACAGCAAAACCTGAAGTAAAAAGGTTTAAATCAAATAAACTTTCTTGGGAACATTTCCCTTTATTTCCTGTATTTAGTAGACTTAACATGAGAAGAAGATAGTTCTCATGGGAACACATCCATAGAGCATAGAGAAATTATCACATGGTTACCCAGTCATTGCAAAGCATGTTAAAACTAGTTAAGACTTTTTGACTCCCAGAAAATCCCATGCTCTACTGTAAAAAAAACCCATTGTTTCAAAAAAAGTATTTTCTAGCTCAGCTCCATGGCATTTCCATAACACAGCAAAGCCCATCATTACAGTAAGAATTCTGCAGTGTCCATCAGACATAGAGGTGTATTAAACAATTCCAAAAACTGGAAACTCAAACTATAAAGCAGCAAACTATACTAGACCAATGAGTGGGAAAGGGCAGAAAATAGTAATTTTAAACTGACTTGCAGCTAAAACACAGCACAAAGCTGCCTTACAAAGGTATCCTTGCAAGGTATGAAATTATTCCTAGGCACAACTACCTCCCAAAGACAAAAAGCCTGTCAGAACTAGTTCCAAAGTATACTGCTGATACTCTCCCAACAGGATCCCACTACAAAAAAAAAATGGCAGACCTTGACCATTGCCTGACTGAAAGCACTTATAATAGTCCTGGCAAAGGACATTCATTTTCCTGACAAGCCCATGCTTCAATTATTTGGTCACTGTAGGAAAATGAGAAAGTGGATCCTTCCAAAAGCATAAGAAATGCACTTGCCAGTGTAAAACAATCAGTTTAGGTCTTTGTTATAATGCCTTGAGTTCTTTGCAGACTCACACTTTGAGCTGTCAAGGATAGCTCTATCTGCCCTCAGAAACTAAAAAGTCCCAAAGAGAGAAAGTAAGCAACGAGAAGAATAAAAAGAATTCCTGAGTGCTTACCGTAATCACTTATGTTTTCAGTCTTTGTAAGGTGAACATGATAAACATTTAATGGACAAACTTCTATTTCATCATACACCTGTTAGAAAAGAACAGTAGCAGAAGTCATCAAATTATGAAAATGCAAGCGCCAAACCCCAGATACAGCACGAGAAACAAGCACTATATTCTCTGCATGACTTGCTCTCTTTACATAGAGAGCTGTGTTATTCTGTAAACATCACTGCTGTGAGTGGGACTAAAGCTAAAGACCAAAAACCCACCCTGGAGTACAAACTGACACTTTACTTTTGTACTAAAAGCCTCATTCAAATCTTCAAACATTTATTGTAGAAAGTGTTTGCAGTGACTAGCCACTCAAAACTGTGAACCAGAATGACAGAATGCAATCACAGAACAGCTTTAAAACCTTATTTTAGATCTAAATTTCACATATCTGTAGGTGATAACTCAACTGCAGCTACAGACATCACAAAACTTGATCTAAAAGGAGTCACACTTTCCTGGTCTACTATGTATTCATATGGTTCAGGAGCACAATACTCAGTATTTTCATCAACCAGTCTTCTGAGTTGTAGGCCGTAGTGTCTTGGCTCCAGCTGTTTCATCTAAAGAAGAAAAAGAATGGAGTTTGGAATTCATTATTTATTTCCAGAATCCTAGAAGACACAGAAGTGACACACACATAACAAGCTTCTAGAATCATGCAAAGGCAATCCCAAAAAGTAATTTTCTACCTATCTTTGTAGTATAAACAAAACTAGATGCATTGCTTAAAATATAAGGTTACAGTGCTATTTCCATTTTGCCTTATGATCCTCCCAAATCCTTTCATAAACACTCTGCCTTGGCTACTAGATTAACTGAGCACTAATATTTGCTTTCAAAGATATCTCAACCATCCTCTGTCCTTTTGAACTTAACACTCACCACCACCTTTTTCTATGACTACTTTTAATGACTCAGTTCTGCTCAGCAGCTTTTGCTTCTGATTTAGAAAATGTGTATGCACATATGGGCAGTTAGGAGAGGGGATGGCGAGCAGGTTCCCTAAGGGTTTGCCTTTATTAGATTTTATTTTTATTGCTGGGTTTCATCTACGATCAGAGGTTCCCCTATTTTTTTTTTTAACCACATGAGCTCAAAGCAAAGATCCTGTCTCAACAGGAAGCCAAAGGGAAATAGAGATATTCCCAAAGGATATTAGCCTGAAAGTGCTGCACCCCTGATGGGAGGCTCTGAAAAAATCAGGATACTGGTGAGACCATGGCACAAAACATTTCATTTTAGCATATTAATAGACCAACAATTCTAAAACAGGAGGAAGAAACTTTCCAAAAGAAGAGGATTGGCAGCCTCCCTGAGGGCTATTTAACCCCTTTAATGCATCTTACACTCAGCAGCTTACAAAATCTAACTCTATTGAGTAACTGGCAATTAATTTAACATTTTATTGCATGCTGCAATTTACAAGTTACTTGTGTTCTGTATCCTGAAAAATTGAATTCAAATGCACAAGTTTTTTATACATGCTATCCAAAAAACCTCAGTTGGAAAACAGAAATGAGAAAAGTATAAACTTCATAAAACGTGGATGAAGGGGAAAAACAAAGCCCTAACAACTCTTTTGAACTTTAGCCTTATCCCCATAGCATTCAAACATTTTCTGTTAAGAAGAAAGATTCCTTACACTCACCAGAGCAGAATGAAAATGTAAGAAGGAAAAGAACCAGGATAGATGAGCAGAAAGTATTCAGCATTAGAGAATGCTTATGAAAAGCTTTACACACAGAATAGAAAGACAAAATAAAACAGAAAAACATTTAAGAAAAAAAAATCAAGGAATTTAAAACTAAATTTTCATGCGATACAGACAATGAAAATTAAAAGTCGGCTTTACAATTACAAATATTTTGGAATGATAGCGTAAGAGAGGTAAGGAATTTCCTTTTCAACTTCATTGTACTTTTATAAGTTTTATTTCCTCCTTTAAGGGTCTCGCACGGCGCCCTAAGGACTCCGAAGTGTTCTGGCTCTTCCGCGCCACCTGGTGGCCAAGTCCTGTGTCAGACAACCCTTCAGCCTGACAGGTTCAACCAAGTTTTTAAAAGTAAAGCCAAACTTTAAACATTTTCTCAAGGATTCAGTCTCCACCAGGAGAAGCCACAAGAAGATAATTTCTTCTTAATGATGCCCTGCATATGCATTGGGACTTGCATAAATCAGAGCTCTTATTTTGATTTTTAAAACTATAGTTTATTCTGGATTGTTAAAAGCTTTTTTTTTTTTTTTTTCCGCCCAACATTAGCACGTGAAAAGAGCCATTAAATTGGGCCCTTTCCTCCATTAAAGCCTCAAAATTCATTAACTTCAAGCCAGTTCAATGAGTTCACATGGAAATTCACCATAACCTATGCCAAAAGCTACAGCTGGATCTTGTCTGGCACAGGACTCCTTTTTTTCCTGTTTTCCCCTTGTGAAGTAAATAAAATATATTTACCAGTTGGCCAGAAAACAAAACCTGTGGGTAAAGAGCTATTTTTTCCAAAAAGCTGTTTAGCATAATTTAAGTTACTTGAATTGTGAAGTTATAGAGCTAAATTCAAGCACTGACACATATGGAGGCAGAAATGTTATGTATATTACGATGTTCCAGAGGCACTGGTGTTTTGCCTGTAGCTAAAACTGGTATTTCTATTTTACCTTCAACCCGTGACTCAGTTTTCTGTACCATGATCTATAGCAATCCCTCCCAAACTGCCAGCACTGACTTTCACAAGTGAACTCACTCTCTGAAACTCACAAATAGAGCTTGTATTTAATTAAAAGCTTAAAAAGGACCTTTCAGAAGCAAACCTTTGCTATGACAGCCTCCTCTGTGACTAATTTGTACAGAACAACCAGGTTTGCTGCAAGGACAACACAGAGTGCACATGTGCTGAGACTTCCCAGGTCTGCCTACCTGGCACACTGTCACTGCTCTTGAAGTACCCTCTGTGTGCCATCTCCAGCAATGCTTTTTGAAAACCTCTCCACAACCCTGCTGCCTTGGCTACAGCATGTAAAAACCACAACTAAGGAAAGAGAGCAATGTGTCTTGAGACAGTGACAGGGAGATGCTTATTATGTATTATTAGTATTATATATTATCTCATTACTGTATCATTACATATAATGATAATCTTATCACAATTTTCCCTATTTGTGCATCCACTGATCTACTACGTTTCCTTTTGAGTCCACAGCTATTTAGAAGGTGAAATTGTGCATGAAAAATTAGTACCTTGCATGCCAAAGACAAAACATCCTCCACCCTGTGCTCTGGCTTGAGCGTCAGTGCCACTGCTTGGCCGTCACAGAAATGAACATATGTCTGTGTTTCCCAAGCATTCTCCTTCTGGATGCTCTCTGGCACTGAGCAGTAGACATTCAAAAAATCATCGACCTGCTGCTGGAAACAAGGGAGAAAGGTACAACATATTTGGATGTTAAAAACCAAAATGAAACAGAATGAAACAAAAAAGTGCAATTACATTAGCAATCTGCAGTGGCTCTGTATTCGAAAACAGTGCTGTGTATTTTCCCCATGGCAAGCCAGGCAAAGAGTTCTGTCACCTGCTCTCATTCTCTATCGAAGACCTGATTTTCTAGAGCTCAGATTGAATTTGCTGTGCTTTCCCACTATGGAATTTCATGCCTTTATCTCATACTAATCATTGATTTAACTGATCGTGGAAATATGTAGCTACCTGGTATTATATCACAGTGGAAATAAATTTTTAAGAAGAACTGACAAGTACAATTTTCTCTAACCAATGCATGTAAAATAACTCTGTAAATAAATAAATAAATAAATGGAATTAGTGTCATTTTGATAGAAACTGATGACAAAATTCCAGCAGAGAGCACTGCGGAGCAAGGCTAGCCATTACAAAATAAAGGACTAAAGCAGGAATAAAGTGCTCCTACTCTATTTACAGTTTGAGAACATTGTGTTTCATTGGTAGCAGAGGGTTTACCATGGCCTGTTTACCATTTTGCTCCACATTCTCCCTCTTTCCAACACCACTCTGCTTGATAAAATAACATCAGTCCTAAATAAATTCCTGTCACTTTCCACTTCTCTCCTGTACTGCACGTCAGGCTGCATGTTTGAAAGGAAGCCACACAAGGAGAAGACAAACACCAAGAGCTGTTCAGAATTTGGAGTTTCACATATTTGGGTCAGCCTATTCAGCATATTACTTAATTATCTGTATCAAAACATTTAAGTTTATGCAGATGGGGTCCCTTGATTACCCATGCAGTCACTGGAAAGGGACAGCAACTCCACAGAGCGGCAAGACTTCCACCCCAGGCATATCTTAAGATATTCCGAGCTGTTCTCAGGAGTCCCCAGCTCCTTCATGGTTTTGTTAGTATTTTTGTTTGTTGTTGGGCTGGGGGGATTTGTTGTCTACATAACAACTCTTGATTACACAATTCTGCCCCCTCTCCACCAGGACACAAGCCCAGGGGTGCACCACAATTAAAAGCTGCTGTAAAAGCTGCACAGGGACTCTTTCCCTTGCTGCAGGCAGCAAAGTTATTGACTTAGTTATCTGTCAGTAGCGACAGAGAGACCAATATTATTTTCTTTTTGCAAATAACAACTGTGGCTGTAAAAACGATGAAGCAAGCAATCCTACCCAGGTAATTACCAAACAATGCAGAGATTCAGGTTACAGACAATCCAGATTGTGGCGTAGTAATAATGTGATGCCAGAATAACACTGGTTTGGTGGAATCATATTAATGAACTAAGTCTATTCATTAATCTTGTCAACTGCCCCTTTTAACAAGTTGAACATGAGATTTCAATTAACACAGGTGATGGAAATCCTACTGAAATCCATCAACTTATACAAAACAGGAGTCGTGTTCTGCTACTGCTATTAACGCAGTTTGAAATCTACACCAGGTGAAGTTTGACCTTGGTGGCTGTAGGTGCAGCCTACTCGCAATGCTGGTGATGTTGAAGAAGATAATTCCCGTGGAACTGTAGTCCTCAGCACTAAATCAACAGCCTGAGAATGAAGCCTGACCTACCTCCACATATATTCTGTAAATAACAGAAAGGAGAAAGGGGGCAAGGCAGGAAGGCTTCGAGAGATTAGCACAAATGAGTCAGGCTGAATTTCCAAGGTGGCTTCCTCCAGGCAAAGCCAACGCTATGCTTCCCTCAGCAAGAGAGGTTTGCAACTACTACAATGGTTTATTGCCCTGCAACACTAGCACTTCAAATCTGTGCAACCGAAATAAATCTCAGTATTGCCAGAGATGAAAAAAAACCATAACCTCATATCACAGAGGATTAAGGCGATGAGAAATAGGTTCAAAGCCACCTTTTGATGTAAGCTTTTATAACAGGACAGAAAGTTCTGCAGCCAACGTGAGCTACATCCTTTCCTTGCCATATACACTGATGCTCAAGCATACAATTTGAGATAAACTTCACTCTGTTATTAAACATGACTGTGTTCCTTAACTGCAGTCAAGGAACTGTTGCTTCATCTACATTTTCCGTCTCAGAAAATCTGACATGAAAAGGGATTTTTTTTTTTCCCTGTTATGCCTGCAGTGACCAATTCCACAATAGTTCATTCATTCATTGCCACATGAAGTTATAACAACCGATCCAATTTTCCAGAAAGAGGCGCCAGGATTTGCAGACTGTCACATGTTATGCCACAGGGCTGCTGCAGGACCAATAGGTTACTTCATAATTTCCTCCCACTATTTGACTCCAGTTTTATCATCCTTTTCAGGGAAAATACAGCTTCCCTGGCAGACTTCACTATTTGTCATTCGCTACCCTCTGCAGGCAGCATTTCATAAAAGTTTTGATGCTGTTTTTGTTGGTTCTTCTTATTTTAAATCAGCCAGTGAAACCAGGCTGATGCCAGAGTAACGGTTTTCCAAGTTATGATGAATCATTTCTGAATTGTTGTATGATTCACCAAAATGTCAGGATCTTAAAAATGCCCACGCTGTATTTAATGCCTATTGAAAAAAGGTTTCAGAAACAGGGTTGAAATAATAAGGAAAAAAATGTTTTTCTAGCTCCAGAGCTCTGCTCAGCACCTAAATTGTGCAGGTTTTTCTAGCCTTGAAAGACAACCCTGCTAAAGTTTTAAATCCTGACCCAAAACCTGCAGCTACATTGACCTCTGATGGTCCCCCTCTACCTGGGGAACAGTGTTGTGAGCCTCTGCCTGAATTTGGAGAAGGCTGCTTTATCTAGAGATGGGACAAGAAGACAGACCTTGTCCCTTTGCTGACACTTCACCAAAGGGAGAGCATTTCATTCTGCCTGCTCCCTAGTGCCTTGAAAACCTTTCTCTGTCTCCTCAGATGGGTTCAGGAGGAGCAAATGCTCCTGTTAGGCCAGAGGACAGGAGAACCACAACAGACCCTGTTCTATAAGGCAGCTCCATCAACTTCCCAGCCTCGGTGGGGTTGGCATCCACCTGAGGGACTGGTGTCACAGCCCTTCAGGAGAAACCTCCAGGGGCTGTACCCAAGAGATTTGGTCACTTCTCATGTGTCAAACCTTTCCACGTTGTGTTTGCTGTCTCTGAGATGGGACATGGATGCCATCTCACACCACACACAATGGTACATTCTGTAGGAATTTGTTAAGTGTTCTCTACAGGAGTTGATTTCAACCTCATAATTACAATTTATTTTGAAAACAGAGGAGTGATTTGGGCTTAAATATTTTCCCGCTCCAGGAAATAACAGGCAAGTGGCCAAGTAACAAAGGGAATTCAGGTATTTCAATCCACTTTTTCAAAGAACAGACAAAATGTGAAGATACTTTCAGAAGGAAAAACAGAGTTACAGGATTACAGGATAGCTGCTGTCAGCGGGAGACGTCCTTCCAGACTGGGGGACAGCAACACTATGCCCCAGGGAGGCTGAAAGAATGGAGAAGGACTGTGACTGAGGCCAGGCAGAGAAAAGCAGCAGATCTCTTCCTCCTGGGCATCAGAGAACATCAATCACAGCTATTTACTGGTAATGCGGCTGAGGGATGCTCCATCCTTCTCCTTTACTTGGGCAGTCTCCAGCTTTATATTAAATTTCACTTCTCTGATGGGATGGTCCACAGACTTAACATAGATTTTATTGCCTTAAAACTCAAAATACAAAGGTTCTGTGGAAGCAGACAAAGGGGAAAAATATACCTTGGGTTTCATCCCATCCCTGGAAACCATCAAGGTCAGATTGGACAGGACTCTGAGCAGCCTGATCTAATTGAAGATTTTTGCATTTATTGCAGGGGCTAGGACTAGTTGACCTGATAAAGGTCTCTTCCAGTCCAAACCATCCTATGATTGCCATACTGTGAAGGAGGCTTTCAAGCAAGCTTTGCCCTAAGTCTCTCTCACAGCATACAGACTGTATGTATTAGTGTGTGAAGCTTCTAGGGGCTTGGTTTGGATTTTTAAAGCTTACCATGAATGCTCAGAAACTTATGTTAAAGTGGTTTCATTAGCAGAGTTATAATCCTGTCATGTAACAATAAATACATTTTATGAACCTCTTTAGGGTCTCTGAACCAGCCCCGCCATTACCTTAGAGAAATGCATTCAGGAATTCAAAAACGTGATGATGCAGAATAAGAACAGGCATATCTTACCTCAGCAGAGTTGGCTGAATTCTGCACACCAGCAAATCCATGTCCTCCTGATGATTCAAAAACCTATTGAAAGTATCACAGATAAATAAACAGGTTGAACAAATAAACATCTTTTCTTCTTACCTGTTTTGGGTAAATCCATTGAAAAACAATACATAAAACTAAGTTAAGGAATATATACCAACCTGCTAAGCCTCAGGGATCTTTTTTGTACTTTTTATTGCTTTATTCTATCCAGAAGTAATAAAGAAATACAACTCTCTCCATATAAAGAAAATTTAAACAGATTTTATCTTTTAAGCTACATGCACATTCAGATTCAAATACATATAAAACATGTTCTTGTTTTTTCCTATCCTCTATTTAGTAATAAGATTAAAGTAATTTAGCTTCAGATCATACACTATTCTGGAATTATAAATTTCATCCTTCAGGATACTGTTAGGGAGAGCTACAAATCTCATCATGACTTCAAGGGACTATTTCAAATCATTGTTGCTGGTTTCTAAAACCTCCTGCCCTACAGTTTCTCATCTTTTCTAACCAGTTTTCTTGGCACTATCAATGGAAACATTAAGCTTAGCTTTAAAGGCACAGTAGACCCAAACCCCACACTTTCAAATAATGAAAGTAGCTGACTACTGTGTCTGCTTTGGAAGTGATGAAGGCAGGACCTGAGATGTACATTGCCCACATGCTTTGGAAATTTCACTACTGATATCTCACAAAGGTGCTAAGCTTATTATTTTTAATCAAAAAATAATGGATACAGATATTTCAGTGATAAGGCCAGTGTAAACACAAGGATAGACCTATACACTCCATATATGACGCTGAGATTTGCAAGTAATAATATTACCCTCCTGAACTCCAAATTTAAATGCCATTTTTTTAACTCCTTCAGCAGTCAACAAATTAGGACAATATCAGACTCACAGCTGAGCTTTTGAGCAGGGTTGATACTAGCAAAAGTCTTACAGATAATCCAAAACAACAAACTCTCTCTAGATTTTATATAAATTCCATTTTCTGCCAATGCAAATAAAGGGTACCACTTCTGAACTTCCTTGTCTCACCCACAGATGTAATCAAAGTATTTTATTACTTATGATTTGTCAAAACAGTTCGCCATTTAGACATAAGAAAGCAGATAAGCATTTAAGAAACTGAGGATAATGTGAGCCTAGACATCCCCCATCTGCTACAGTGCAGTTTTATTAACTGATTTGTAGAAACTGAGCCACTTCATTAATGTTTACAAAAGCTTCCCAGCACAGAAACTCTGAACATTTTTATTAATGCCATAAAAATAAACAAGATAAAATTAAAAACTTCTCTGACACAATGATGTTCAAGAATATACCATCTGATTTTAAAGCTAGGGTATTGTAGATTAAAGCATACCAGCTACAGTCAAATGAGCTTAAATCCAAGAAAGCAAGACTTTTTTTAATCTATTGTTTGACAGAAACATCTCAACACAATCTGCAGAGAAGGAACCTCCACTTCTCTGCTTAACCCAGTTGTCTGAAAGAGACAAGAAAGTTATCCTCAGGCCTATTCTGATTTTGATAAAGAATTATACACAAGTCTGAGCAAGGATGTGGCTCTCTTTTCAGCCACCTTCCAGGTTCATGGGACAGTTTTCAAGCCATGCCCATGAAAATCCTCACTTTTATGGGCAACACTCAGCATTTATATTTCCTTACTTGTATTGCAGGAAGTTTAATTACAAAAAGAAAAAGAAAAAAAAAAAAAATCAAGAACCCCAGCTCTCTTTGCTCAGAAAAGCAGAAAAGCCCTGGGAGGGCAGCAGGAGCCTCCTCTCCTTGCCAGACAGAATATTCCCTGTCCCTGAGCTCCACAGAATCCCCTTCACGGGCTATAAAGCATAGGAGAAGACGTATTACCCAGTTAAAAACAATGCAAGTTATCAGCTCTGCTGGGAACAGAGCTAAAGGGCGTAAGATTCCTTCCCTCAGGGCTCATATTAATAAAGAAATAGAGGTGCAGGACTCTCATACCAGACTCTGCTGCTGAGGAACACAGGGAAGTTATGTGAAAAAGATGACCTAGGGAAAATTTCTCCTTTAGTTCCTGCTTTTGTAAGACAGACTTGAATTTTATTAATCAATTTCACCATGTTAACACACTTCAATCAATATGCTAAAATGTGTAACAGGCAGAAGCTTAATGCCAGTGATATTTACCTACTAAAAATACAAACCACTAGACCAGAAAATCTGATGTGTTAATTTGCAACACTGAATCTGTTGGATCAGCTCTGTGTCTATAGCAGGACATGTACAGATAGGCTTGTTTAAATATTCTGCAACATCCAACCAGACATGCAAGAACAGCCAGTCTTCAAGTGCTGATCAGAGATTTTGTGACTAATAAAATCAAGGGCCAGGGAACAGCAGGAACAAAGTTATCTTATGAGCAATGCACAAAATACTGCTTTGCAGGAGCAAGAGCAGACACGGCAGAGGCTAGTGAAAAAAGTAGTGTTCTGGGTGAGAGTGCCTCTGTAACTTCTGCCTTGCTGTCCAGAAGCATCTCTGCTCTTATGCACCTTTTTTTCAGGGAAAAGGCAGCAAACTTTTGTTTTCCATACAACTGAGCTTTTATTGAGAAAACACAGACTCCTGAAGTGTGGGGCTTACACTAAATGTAAGCATGGGCCACTAGTTCCAGAAAGAGAAAGAAGATGCTGTGGTTTCCCCAGCAATGCAGCTCTTCATTGGGGCACACATCAGCATAGTCCCTATCCCAAGCGCCGCCTGACCCTGCACACCAAACCTGTGCCAAATCTTCAGGATCCTGTTCTGGCCTTATTTGTCAGCTGTCTATACTAAGAGATGGCTCCCTGCACGACAGCAGTCTTCTGGTGGCTAAAATGTACTTCCAGGCAGTGTGTGTTGCTTTAGGAGGTCATGCCAAAGATATCTGTCTTTGCACAGACAGTCTCCCCTTGAAGACTCACCTATGCCACTCTATATTGAATTGCAACAGTGCCTCAGAGTCCTAGTCACAAACAAGCACATATTGTATAAAGGACTGTGCATAGACGCTATCTTGAAAGAAACCCTGCTTTCAAGCAGTTTGAATGTGCCAGAAGGAAAGTTTTGTTATAAATTCGAACCTGATGTTCTTATGCTGACAATAATTAAATTACTGGGTCAAAACCTGTGATTCACCTATCTTATTTATCACCAAAAACCCCTCAAATTAGACATTTACTCTTCAAAGGTGATGATGCCACTGCAAGCTTGCCACACCTACGGACACCTGGAATGCAGATTTGATGGACAAATGTCTTCTACCCTGTGCACCAACAGCACCTTGCAGGATTGAACCCCAAGAGAAACAAGACATTCTATGCTATCCTCAGCAAGTAAGATCTACCTGAGTTATGGAAGGTCGCTTTTCTTTTCCTTTTCTTGCCAAGGTGTCCAGTCCTTTTAGAGAAGAAAATAAACCCTTCTTATTTCGTACCCTTTGCGACAGAGACAGGGTACGTTTCCTGAGAGCAGCTTCATCCCTGGAGCAGATCTGTTTAAACACAGAGACAGACCCTCCTGTATCACTTTCACATCAGCAAAATATTGACAGTTATTTCAACCTGAGGCATCAAATGGGGTTACTTCCCTTCAACTCAATGTAAAATGCCACAGTGCAATGACAACGTTTTAAACTTTCAGCAGTGATACTTGTTTCAGTATTCCAGTGGTGTGCCAGCCTAATTTTTTGTTTTTGTCATGGGGCAAAATTAGCAGCCATAGGAAGGGAGAATCTGAGAAGATATTGCTCTGTAAAACAAAAGCTCATGAAAAGGCTCTGAAAAATAATGAAAACCTAGCATTCAGATATGAAATTGCTAGAGGAAGACAGAATCTCCAAATTGCCAAACATAGGAGATAAATCTTATGGCACTGAGTTATTAACAAGGAATGGCACAAACCACACAGATAAAAACAGTGGCAGAGGAACACATTCCCTGATGGGTCATTCAGTAGCGCTCTTCAGACTTCACATGCAGCAAATGTGGTCCAGCCCTCTCTGCCAAGATCAGCCTCGCAGCCCTGCCAAGGTTAAAGAGCAGAGGCGAAGCTGCTACTGCTGTACTTCCCTAGACAATAAGGGGCTGACATCAGGTTACAGCAGCTCAGGATCTCACTCATTCTTCTTTAGAAACACAGCCCACAGTTCTTAAAAAAGTGACATTTAATTTTGAATTGTCTCTAGCTTTAGCTTATTCTAAGAATACTTCCTTTTTAGGAGGGACTCCAAGTCTGGAGTCCTCTGGGGCAAAAAAAACAAATGTCATGGCTATATCCTGTTGAAGAAAATGTATTTGCAGTCAAGGAGCAGGCAGAGAGGATGAGAAGGTTACAGAGCTGCCTGAGCAATGCATGTGGGTGCAGCCATGTATTATCCCAGCACAATTCCACATCTAAACACCTGGTGTTTTTGTGTAACGCACCCATGAAAGCGCGTTCAGACTTACCAGTGCATGGAAGGATGAGACAGAGAAAATGCCGAGCCTCCCCAGTGCCAGTTTTGAAGGACGACTGGCAGCAGCCAAAAGGCTCTTTGGGTTTGGGAGCTCCCCACCTTGCAAACTGGATAGGTAACATCGCATTCGGAAAAGGTCCATATTAAATTTTTCCAGGTTCTGTTCCCATTGCTGGATCTGTTTGGATATAAAAAGGGACAATTAAATGAGGACAAAAATGTCTCTGTGGGCTGCACTGAAAATTCGAGCACTTCCCCAAACCCATAGTAAATTGCTTTCATCTGCTAGTATATGGATTAGATTAGTTATTCCCTGCCAAAACACATTCAGTCATATTGTGTTACATCAACCCAAAAGATGGCTTGAAATAAAACAAAGCTGGTGGTCTTAAACACATATTGACAAGATGAACATACCATGAACTTTGGGTAGTTTGATAGCCACAAAAACAGTTACATAAAAACACAATCCTGTGGTTCATAAAGGCTTGCTTTTCTTTCCTTTCTTTCTTCCCTCCCATCACCCCCTCCTTTTTGGAAATTAGGCTTGGTGTTTTTTAGCTTAGATTGTGTAGCTTGCTGGCTAAAAGCAAAGTAGAAAACAGCTACTCTAACACACTGTGCAAAGCAAAATAGCTACAGTGGTAGTTTCTCTTCATTCTTTACTACCACCCTATGGTTCCTCTAACTGTAAACAGGAGACAATACATGTTGTTCTTGTTCTGACTAATAGGGTAATACATGATTACACCCAGGCAAACTGCAAAAAACAGCTATATAGACCAAATACAAACCACTGTACCAAAAGTAGGAATGTAAATATGCAATTCTTCAAATATATCTAGCACAAGTACATGAAGATGTAACGACTTAACCCAGTTTCAATGTAAAATTAGGAAAGTGAAGACTCAAATATTTTCTACACTAAAAGCTCCGAATCAAGGTTTAGATCACAGATTTTTAATATTTGTGTATATACACACTAATTTAAACAAACATAATCATACTCATTTAAAACATACACATTTATTTAAACACATTCTTATGCACGGCACCAAAGTTAAATTTTGCTCTTCATTTCCCCAACTTACATACTGGTAGTTGCAGCAAAAATCTGCCCTGCATATTGCACAATTAATATACAGCATACAGTAATACCTATAGGTAGTACAAATAAAAAAGGCAGCAAGCACACGGATAAATGAGAAGGCAGAAAATGCATGTCCATTAGGTCAAGGTACACCAAGATCGTGTACTGACACCTGTTGAAATCCCCTGACAACGCTGATCCTCCGACATCAGCTCCAATCCCTGCACACTGCCTGCTCAACAGGTGGTTCAGAGCTGTGGAGAAAGTTCATCACGTTTTCTCTAACAAGTGTTGCCTTCATACCTTTTTCTGGCACACCCACCTGTCCCCATGTGCACAGGATGTTATCACCTCAGACAAAGATTAGCCAAGGCTGGGACAAGCACCTCTGGGACTCAGCAAACAAGCTGACAAATAAAAAAATCTCAGGTGGACTATGCCCTTCAGGCTCGTTTAGAAGCAAAATCAGTTCAGTTTCCTTACAAGGCTGCCAAATATTTCAAGAATTAAACAAGTATTTTGTCACTTTAGTTTCAAGAATGAAGAAGTAAGCAAAGAAAGGGCAAAGTAGGCCCATAACAAAATGATGCTAAAGTTTGTGCTACAACCAACAGAGACCTCACCCAGTCCAACTTCCTTTAACATGAGCTCACAAATTGTGGAATCGGTTACTTTTGGAAGTAAGAGGTAAATCTTACTTGGTGAGTAAGGTGAAGAAATGGAAGACAATATACTGCTTTGTACAGGTATGAATGCAAAATTGTAATTTACAGTACATTTAAAAAAATCTTTCAAAGAATGACTATTAAAAGCAAAAGAGAATTTTAAAAAAGCTTATCATGGGATCAGTTCTCAGAAGTCTAGTGAAAATGGACAGAGACATACACATAACGAAGATGCCTTGCCTAATCTCTCATCACAGACATTTGAAACATGCGTCCTCTGCACTCCAGAAAGAATAATCTTTTCCTTGGGTTTATTTGATAATTTCCCCCCCCCTTTTTTTTTTTTTTCTTTTCTTTCTTTGTGCTCTCAGAAGCTTCTCAGAGCATTTCTCTGCTTGCCAGTACTTTATGCATGGGATGACTCCAAAAGGAGATGGCAAGATGAGCTCTTTCTCTGTGTCAACATCCAACTGGAACGAAAACATGGTTGTCAGCCTTTCACAAAGCCAAAAGCTACAAGCTCAGGTAATGTCTTTCTTTCCCTTCGAGATGACACCTCTGTGGGTACAGAGCCAAGTCAACTTTTAGTAGCTCAGGAACAGAGCAAGCCTTGTTTTCTGGGAACTGCTGGACTGGAGCATCCTGTCGTCACTGAGCACAGGCTGAGCACAGGCATCCTTGTGTGTCTTAGGCCTTCTTCAAAATCCCCACTAAACATTTGCATAAAGATGTATTTTAAAATAAAGATAATCTAAGAAGTGGGAGTGGGGTACCGACATGGGGGCATTCTGAAGAAGTAATTAAATTACAGTGTTTATCAGTCACACAGGATACTGGCTAATCAGCTCCAAAAGCATCGGTAATCACAATGTTACATTTAATTGCATTAGCAAAAGCTGTAGGCAAGGAATTTCTGGGATTGTCTTGTAGTCTTATCAAAACCAGGGATGTCTGGAACCAATTGGAGACCATGAACCAATACCAGCTGCTATTTGTCTAAGGCTTTTAAACTAGGATAATTCTTCCTAGAGATTTATATTCTTGAAGACTAAACGGGAGAAACACACAAATAAAAAAGCAACAACTTCAAAGCACAGTATGACCTGGTCCATGAAGTTAATTTACAGCCTGCAGACTCGCTGCTGCAATCCCTATTCTGCTATTGTGTGAGGCAAATCTCTGCCCCACGTGGGAGGACTACCCGAAAGAAGGCTCAAGGACTTAACTTCATCATGCACAGACAAAACAGCCCTTTTGAAATCTACTCGAAAGCAAACAGGAAAAAGTGGATGCAACAGACAGCTGTGGGAGCAGGAATGGGCAACAAAGGCTAACACCAGCATGAAGTGAATCTGAAAAGAGGTAAGAGTTGTGGCCCAAAGTGAGGCATACCAAGACAAGTGAGCACACAGCAAATGTGAAAGCATTAAAGGGTTTCTCCAGAGGAAAGGGAGGATGTCATTGTCAGTCCAGGCAAATGTTAAGCAAGGATTTCTCGGTTTAATGGAAGCATTAAAGAAAGAGCTTGGGAGAAAAGCAAGACGGGTCCACCAAAATAAATGTATTGAACCTAGCAGGATACTGTAAGGTAAAGTGGAAAAGGAAGCTGTGGTAGAGAGATAAAAAGGGGCAAAATGTGGGAAGCCTTGAGAATAATTTAGTCTGGGCCATCAGGAGAACTCATGCAAGGAAGCCTGGTGCAAGGACAAGACAGTAATTATGTGAGGGGTGAGTTTTGCATCAAAGACATAGTGCAGGAATGAGTTATTAAGAGTCAACACACAAAGGAAGATCAGCATGGTACTTTTGACAGTATTTCAGCCAGTAATGATCATTTTTAGAACATAAATAGTCAATTCTCCTCCAGCTTAGTGAAAAATCTGTTCAGAGACTCAGAAAAAATTGCAAATTAATTTCATTTTAAGTCACACAATCAGAGGAGCTAAAGGAAGTTGTTTGAAAGCATGTCTCCCTCAGGTCAATAAACCTGCTAGGTTTTCCACAGCTAAACTTTAAGGTGGGAGCTTGGGAAAACAAGGGGTAAATATATACAGGCTAATGTTTTTCAGCATGTGATTTGGAGATCCACAGTTCCTACGTGCTCTACAGTTCTCCCTGCAGGTAAGATGTGCAGTGGCACCAGCACCTCAGCTGGAACAGGTTTAGGGTTGGCAGACTGTGAAAGGGAAGGCTTCAACAGTCCCAGTGAAGGCAGCGTGGCAGGGATGGCCCCTGGCCCCTCATCCACCACAGTGTCTTCTGGGGGCTGAGGAAGAACTGTCTCATTTGCAAATACATATTCTCTACAAAGTAAAAAGAGCTCAGACTAATGAAACCCAAACCAATGTGTGAATGGTGTAAAGCCAGGCCAGAAATGACACCACATCAACTCAATGTAAGAATACCTCAAGGATCTAGAAGAAGGATGGAAAAAGCTTCCTGGACAGATCACCTGACAACAAAACATCAGCTTTTCACTTGGAACCTATTCAAAGGAGCACAAAAGAAAAGATGCACAGGAAGGAGGGCCTTCTCTCAATAATTAAGCCTTCAAAATCGATTTATTTAGTAGTAGTTCTTATACCACGCAGAAGCATGAGGGCCTTGCAGACACAATTCACTATCTATAGAAATAAAAACTCTCGGTTTTTCCCTACGCAATATCTTATTTTCAGATGGAAAGTGTCTCTGCAGGCTGATGTAGGCAACTCTGTGGACTGAAAAGAAACTTCTGCTGCTGTTTTATATGTACAGCTTTTCAACCACATTACAAATAACACCAAACTCTTTGCATTCCAGTCCCTGGTTCTCAGACACTATTCATATTGTATCCATCTGGAAAAATGAGTCACTTGGTTTCTGGGGACAGGGAACAGATTTTTATTGTCATTACTTCCTAAAGAGAACTCAAAGAAGCAAAAACATCACTCTTCCAGAAATTCCATTACTTTTAAAAACACCACTGAGATGCTATCATAACTTCTAGCTTAAAGAAATAAAGAAGGTATTGTAATAGAGTAAAACAACACTCGTGTGCAATTAGCATCACCTTATTCTTCATCTACATGGTGACTTAAAAAAGGTTAAGAAAACCTCCAGAAATAGCAAGACAATGGAGTTTTTTTACAATAAACGTCATCTTCTTGGTTGCACTGGAAGAACAGAATTTTCATAATTTTTAACCAAAACAGACAGAGGTAATCTTATCCCCAATACCACTGAGAGCACAAAAGTGGACACGTGTACCCAATTTATATCTTGTTGACAATCCAATGGAAATTGGTGGTACTACATATGCGTCTGTAGTTAGAGATGCAAGTAAGGAAGCCATTGAATTTTATTATCCAGCTGCCCTCCACAAAACCCAGACCACCAGCCTGTTCTGAACAGGCTTCCACACTAGCTCCATTGTATGAGATAATGTTATGCAACTCCACATTCATTCTTCATTACTTTATGCTAAATCTTTGCAAAACAAAGAGGGAAATTCACCCATCTGTAAAACAGCAATAACAGCGCAGAGAGAATGGAGATGAACTTCCCTAGCTTTCTGTCTGCCTACTCACTTCACTCCCAGTCTACCACTACCAAAGAGAAGTACTTTGCTAATGATGTAGGGAAGGAGCATCCTTACTCAAGAGTAACACTTGGAAAAAATTGAACCAACCTCTCAGAAAGCAGAGCTCTGCTTAGCCAGTTCAAAGACCACTCAAAACTGAAGATCTGTCCAACAAGCTTGGACAATTGTTGCTGGTTTTTTTTAGTTTAAGAGGATAGGGAAGAATGAAAATTACTATGTATTGAAATTCCAGTTGAATTTGTCTGCAGCAATGATGGTATGAGCAAAGTTCTCTGAAATGACAGTCTTTGAGTGTTGTTGCGAATTTGGATCTCAATGTCAGAAAATATTTCATCAGATGCTTTACAGAAAGTTAAGAAATGAAATTTGAGTTTTGTGGAGGCAGAAGAATATTCCCAGACCCATTCCAATCATCGTTCTTCAAATGTGAGAGAAAAGAGTCAAGTAAATTTTAAAAACAAAGAAATGAAGTTATGCTCTTTGTAAAACCTGAAGATCATTACAGGGAAAGGAAGAAAGAAGAAAGGTACTGATGGATTTAATGACTACCCAGAATAAACAGATCACCATCTCATTGATTTTTTTATTTTTTTTTTTTATGGCAACAGACAAACTACTTTTAGGTGGAGAACACATATGAAAAATTACAAAAAAAGTATCTCCAAGCATGTGCCTGTTCTCCCTAATGCTTCACCATTTCGGTGCCTGCAAGTAAATACACATGTTCCTAACCCTCTGAAAAGTTAAGAATTATATGCAGAGAAAATATGAATCACATCAGAAATCTCTGAATAGCTTGGAAAACATAATTATAGCAACATATTAAAATCTGAAGACAAAACTCCATAATGCTTTCAAGCAACTATTAATCATACTATTGTTCTAAAGCGAGACATCAGGACAGACTTATGTACCAAGTGCATAAACAATTACACACAGGGCTGCTGCAGTGCCCTCTCTTGCGAGATAGATTTTCCATCCCATTAAAACCAGCTCAGCAGGCACAGGCAGCTCCACTTCGGACTTAATGTGCAATATTTTGTTAAAAGAGCTCTGAATAAATGCTAATAATCCCTTTCACTAAGAGCGCTCCGTATTCACAGCAAACACTGTGGTCTCTCTAGCAGGTTAAACATCTAGGAAAACTAACATTTTTTTAAAGAAAGGTTTTGAAATTCATCTTGGCCCCAGGAGATTTTCAAACTTGCTACCTTTTGTCCTAATTCTCTACACTTGAGGGGAGAAGTTGGCTGTCAGGAGAATACCATCAAGCACAACGTATTTATTTCACATAGCAGTAAAAATGTGCATGGCTGTAGGTAGTATGTGCACACTTGAGACTTCCAGCCACACTGGAAAGGCTTCATTGAGCTCTTCAAACTGACCAGCATTACCAATAGCTTTGTGAAGGGCTACAGTTTTCTCTTAAACACCTACAAAGATTATTACTGTTATTATTATAATTAATACTATGCCAGTAAACCCAGATAGAGAGAATCCCTCATATAAGCCACAAGACCGAAAACATTTCCCAAACAGTTTTATAGCATCAAGCCTATAAAACAACAATTTTTCTAGAAAAACAACATTTTCTTTGTCTTTTTCGTTGTTGTTTGTTTGTTTGCACTTCTGTTTAGCACTGGTTTTATCAACTGATTGCCTTCAAATTCACAAAATTTACCAGATAGTATTGGATAAGCTTCTCTAGTCCATTTGCTGGACACCAAAAAGAAGTGTGTAAGTATATCAAAATACCTATAGCAACTTTCAAAGTGCAGGTTTCCTTAGTACAACTACCTTTCAGGTGGTGGTAATAGTGAAACAAAAAAAGATTTTATTGTCTTTTAAAGCCCTGAGAATTATTAAGTCATCAGCAGAGAAGTATTGGTTTTAATTGGTTCAATACAGAAATGAAAGTAAAGAGCAAGCTGACATTTGGTGGTTGCTTTTCTGAGGAAGAGGAGGAAAAAGGAGAAAGGGTATAGAAATCAGTTTCCAAGATAATCCCCCATTGAAAAGAAGTTCTTTCTACAAAAAAAAAAAAAAAAAAACCACCACAGTACTTCTTAAGTCAATCACATTGCTTCTGCTGGCTTCCCAAAATAAATCACCAGTGAAGATTTCCAGCACAGGATGCATGGCATCCTAAAGAAATACAATATTGGCAATACCATGTACTTCAGCATGGAGAAATAATATCTGCCATATGATTGAAACACCAGCAAATCTACACACAAAACTAAAACCAGAATTTATATTCCCTTGTTTCTCAAAATAGGCAACAGACAACTAAACAACCACAGCTACATATATGCAAACTGTTCCCTCAGGAATAATGTGTTTTTTTCAAAATCATTAACTTACTAAGTATACCAAGAATTTTTGGTTACTAATTACTTCAAGATTTTCTTTTTACTTTGTAAAAGACAATCTGAGACAACAAATTATAAGATTAGGCAACTGAGTTATCTATTGATTTTTCTCTGAAGTGATTTCACCAGCAAACCTTAGGCAATTGTAAGGGGAGATTTTAAAGAAATCAAAGGGATCAAGAATGGAGAAAATTTTTGCTATAAATGTGTTCTTTGCCAACTTTTGGATGTTTGCAATGATCCATGTCATTCTTGGTGCCAATGGTCTGCCCCCATTCAATGTTCTGAGACACACATACATTACAGAAGAGTAACAGGAATAAATCTTCTGCAGCCCTAGAGATGGATTTCAGTTCTACAGAATGAAGCCAACTTCTTCCAGCGCTGGAAAACAATGACAGTTCTTCAAGGACAGACCATCTAATTAGCAGATATTAAGACAGATCATTAATACTCTTCTGCTGACTCTAAATGAACTACTAACAGGAATTTCTGATGAGGGAGGGATAAATTAAGTTAATATACACCAGGATTTTTCCCCAGTGCATCACGTGTTACAAGCACTAGACATCTATAGAAATATGTATATTCTTCTAGGTCTCAAAGCCTACTGCAATAAAAGGATGCTTAACATTTTTCCTCCTCCATTCACCTCACTCCGATCTGGACCATGAAATAAAGTGACTTGGAAATAAATCATGAACATCTGAGCATTCAAAGGGCTCATGAACATCTTCACTGCAAATCCCTACACAAACCTGCATGTTATTTGAACTCTGCTCATATAGCTTCAGACTCGAGTGTGCCACAAGAGCTTGGCAGTGATGTCAGTAGTAGTCAGTCTGCTCTTCATCAAGTCCAAGCCAAGTAGAGTAAGAATTTTAAATATTATAAGCATCAAAGACCTGAAACTACAAATTTCACTAATCAAAGAAAAATAATTATGCTGTTGATTATTGATTCAACAGAAATAAACTTCATTTGCTATCAAGGGGCCATAATGCACAGCATGAAGTAGTGACAGAGAAATAGTTACTCTGACTGGAAAGGCAGGTAAGGATGGGCCCTCAAAGAGCAGTCAAGCAGCTCAAATTATCAGAAGTCTTCTGTAAATGTCCCAATAAAACTAAAGATACAGTAGCCTCAGTCCACAGACTTATTCAGGCTAAACTACTAGACAAGTTTAGTGCACGAGAAGCCATGGGTAGTGAGGCTGCTGGCTGAACACTAAGCATGTCTAAATAATTAAGCATCTTTTGCCTCTTCCTACCTGCAAAACTGGGGGCACCTTGCATCAATACTGCAAGATGTACTTCCATAAGTTATCCCTGGAATGATTCCTGGTTCCCATGCTAGAACTGAAAGCAGAGTAGACTTCATGTCTGCTTACCACCACACAGACAATTTCAACTAAATTTCAACTGGAAGCACATGGTTTTATCTGCCACTACAGAAATAAAGTTGGAGGAAGGACTAAGTATTCTTCATGTGCTGTCTTAAGGAGCAGAACAGTACTGCCAAGTACCTACTCTTCAATCTCTTCTGCAATACAATAATAAATTATTCACAGAACATACTGTATATTGCTGTAGAAACCTGGCAATAATTACAACCACTGCACCAGCCATGCCCAAGAAAATTACTCTCAGGCTTAGAAAGCACAAATAGAGACCAAAGCAAAAAGCAATGACAAATATTCTCTCATAAAAAAAATTGTTCCCAGTACCTGATTTTCTATGGCCTTTCTGTTTTTTGGATCGCTGACAATTGAGAGCTGCAACTCTGCCATCTTTTTCATTTTGCCATCCATGTCAATCTTCTGGAAGAGGCTCTTGGTCTGATTTTTCAGCAGCCTGACAGTGTCCTCTTTCCCAAGCTTCTTTGCAAAGAGGGAAGCACAAGCTGAATGTATCGCAGTAACCCAGTTTTCCAGATCTGTCTGACTTGTTGCCTGTGAAACCAATCAATCGTGCAATATTATGAGCAGATAAGAGAAAAAAAAAATAAAATTAACAACTCTAGGTTCACTTAGATCATCTTAGGCACTTGATCTTAACCAAGTGAAATAAGGGTTTCTTTAGAACTGAGTAAACAAAGGAAGTGTGAGATGTTCCTGCACTCCATCATGACTTGTCTCCAACCTTCAGCTTCTGCTTCTTAGACCTGCAAGGTCTAAAAGCCCCAGGAGCACAAGAGTCACATAAGCTGTGGGAAAGATTTGACTTGCATCTTTCATCCCTCCAGATAATTAAGGTACACCCTACCAGATATCAAAGACAAACTTTCACTGTTGCAACAGCTAAGATTTTATATGTGAGATTCTGAAGAGAGGTATTTGCTTACTTAAAAAGTGCTAAGTTAGTGGAGACGCAACACTGAGGTAAATAGAATGCAATCTGCACAAAATATCTCTGGAGATATGTACAAGTGTGCCTATGAATCACCATGTTTCTGTGCAGGCAGTTCCACATAATACTGTTCTTTATTAACATATCCAGTGTTGCACTTGAGCAGCCAAGGTATTTTAATTTTTTTAGCTCTCTTTCTTGAGTGTCTTGCTCCAGCAAACTCTCTGTGGCCAGCAGATTCAGGGTTTAGCACACCATTCTGTAAGGGTGGAATGCTAGTAGATGTGAATAAAATTGATTAAATGCTGATTTTTTAGAAGCTTATGATCAACCAGGTAACGAGAACGTCTTGCAGATTCATGATCCTTGTTCTTTTTATTTCTGAACCATAGTTTACTGAGCCAACTGGTGTAATACCTGAAGTCATATATATTTAATATTATACTAGTAATATTTAATATTATAATAGTAATGCAACAGTGCAGTTGAGCTATTATTTTTAAGTGAAAGGCACAAACATGATGTGTTTGTGCATGTGTACATACAATAATATAGATATATATGTAGACTCATAAACACATCCTAAAATGGAAACAACCATCAAGTTATGCATGCATCCTGTTACCTGAAATAGGTAGACATCTCCAAAAGAATTGCTGAGACAGAACACATTTTCTTTCTTGGGATGTTCTGGAACAGACTGAACTATACTGTCTTCTGCAAACAGGGCATATCGAGGCAAACTGCTCTGCTCCATTGAGTTCCTTCCATAGGTCTCATAAAACAGTAGAGTACAACCTTTTCCAGTTCAGAGGGACAAAAAACACATGAGGAGAAAGTAAGTTATGGATCTCTCAACATTATATAATATTTTTGTAATTAAGACACCCTTCAGAGACAGGGAACATCAGATCCCTTCCTCTTCCAAAACAGATAAAAAAGGAAGATCTTCTACACGGAAAACCAGGCAAAGTTAATGATGAATTTGCCAAAGAAAAGTTGAAATGGACATCTAATAGGGACACAACAAACATCCGTTCACTTAATAAACAAATCAGGACACCTCAATATGGAATCACCCAAGAGTTAGGGTAGGATGGGGTTTGAGCGATCTGCTGTAGTGAAAGATGTCCCTGCCAATGGCAGGGGAGGCTGGACTGAAGGTCCCTTCCGACCCACAATATTCTGTCAATAAACTCAGCTGATTAAAATGTTAAGGCATGTAGAAAAGATTAACTCCTGCTAAGTTAAATCGGCTTTTGCATTTCTTTATTAAATTGAACCAACTCTCTCATAACAGCCACTTAAGAAATCTTCGTATTTGTTGAGAAGATTTGCAGAATCTTTTGTCTTCATACAACATGCTTAGTGAACAAACTCAAATTTAAACCAGATTTCCTTGAATCTAGCTGAAAATTGGAGACTCCGACAATTCTGAGTAATTTAAAACAGTTTAAAGGGGCTGAGTTTGAGCATGTTCAGTCTTGTAAATAGTGTAATATTTAAGGTATGAAGCTTGCATCCAGAAACAAACTTCATCCTTGATGATGACAATCCCAAGTATAACAAGTGGAATTACTTTGGAGGAGAGTGGCAGAGACTTGATGGCAGCAGAGGACATTTGACCCTAGCCAACAGCAGTATGACTGCAGGGCCGTGTTGCCTTTGGCAGTGAAGCTGGCTCAGGAAGGGCCTGTCCCCTCCATCCCTGACAGCCTTTGCTTCCTGCTTCTCATTGTAAACCACTGTCTTCTGAGACACACTGATTTTCCTGTTCAGGGGGTCATGGACTGAACCATACCTCTAAAATACCATTACAAAGGGAAACCCATACCAGAGATTTCTGATCAAATCATCTGTTGACTGACAAGTTTTTAGAGTAAGGAATCTACTACATAGAAATAACTATACTATAAATATGCACCTTTTCCTGTTAATGTCCAAAATAACTGGCAGAATATTTTGGGTAAGAACAAAGCCTATAGAGTTAGTCCTATCTTCTCCCTTGGGCAGCCCTCACTTTATCTTCTTTATGCCACTGAAACACTCGGAGATCTCTGCAGTTGGAAAAAAGGACATGGTTTGTAACACTGCATATCAGAAATGTCATTTGAACATAATGGCAAACTAAACCAACAAAACCAAGTCTTCTCTTGTATTCAGCAGCAGCAACAACAACTACTTGCACTCCTGCATTTTAGGAAAGTGTAGAAGTTTTAACATTTATTTTTTAAAATTCAGTACTCCCATATTTCCCCTATTTTCTCTAATTGAAGATGTCATATTTTATCCTGAGAGTTTATATGTACACAAATACAAAATTTTGAAGGGCATGCATGTATGTTTGGGTGTATGGCATTCCAGTTATATCTTTGGATCAAGTCCAGTGATCCCTGGAAGCAGCTAGTTTCATAAGCTCTGTCAGACCCACTGGGACTGATTATTGTCCAAGTATTTAAAGTAAAACTTGAACTGAAGGTGGAGGACAACAGGAAAGCAATTTCCCTTGTTAGAGGAAACTCACTGGACAAAAGAGATGGAAAAGAGAGTTCCTCTTGGTACATGGTTACTATTCAAGCTTAGGTCTTGGTGGCCCTGAAAGTGGAGCAGAGGCCTCAGGACATGTATACTTTAAGTCTGGCAGGTAACCAGATGGTTATAAGCCTTCTGCATATTTATAATTAAACACATCTCAACAGAGTGCAAATAAACATACCGTTCTCCATTTACATACATGGCTATTTTAAGTCATGCTTGAAAATAGATTGGCTATTTAAACTTCAAGAACAAATTAAATACAGATTTGTTCAAAAACCTGTATAAAGAGAACCAAAGCAAGTGCCTTGATCTTGATATAGCAGGTTATGAAAACAGAGGTACGCCTTGATATCCAGACAGGCAAGTTTATTTTGGAATTGCAAGTCTCCACAGGACAATAAAGGTAAGAGATCAAGGAAATGAGGAATGGATATTCAAAACAGCTAGCAAAGCAAAAGAGACTGTTCCATGAATGCAGCCATATCAGCCACTAAGGTAAAAAGCATTGTATCTAACACTTAGAATGTTAGAAGCAAAAAAAAGCTTTTTACAAGGGATTTTATTGCTCCTATTTTTTGGTAGCTGTGTAAGTTCAGGTATTAAGAAAGGACATAATTGTTCAAGGACACCACTGAGCCAATTTTATAGCCAAAAAAAAAAAACGAACATGAAGCACCTAAATTGCTTGCCAGAGCTTCATTATCCCAGAAATGCCCATACTACTATACAATATAACATACTTCAGTTTAGAGTTTTGACAGAATTGTTTAGGAACTGCATTTTAGAAGAGGCAGATCAAACTATATTCATACCCCATAACACAAACACACACCATAAGAGGGTGGAATTCGGGTATTTTTCTCTTTGTATACACTGCTCCTAAGCATGAATCATGCTATCTGATGATTGGGGCAAGTGATTTAAACTGTTAAGCCTGCCTACATTTTGATCCTTTGATAACAAGTCTCTGAATTATTAGGCAGAATTGCCTCATTCTAGCAAGTTTGCTTCTTTTTAATCAGCACTATCAAGCACAACATTACCAGCACTTGATGTTTGGTGTTCGTTTTTCTTCAGGTCAACACCCATGCACAATTTTAAAAAGGGCAACCTGTGGGAAAGCTGTTATTTTCTCTCCTCTAGTCCCAGATATGACAGGAAATTATCAAGCTTGATCATTTCCTTACTCATTAACTTTGTATTATATTTACTGAAAGGCAAATCCTTTGGATGCAATTCAAAATTTAAAAAAGGCCTATTAACTCACCCTTCCTCCCCACAATAGATATTATTTTCCTTCTCACACTTCCTGACACCTGTACACTTCTTGCAACACCCTCTGAGCCATAAATGGAGCACAACCATCACACCTGCAGCAGCCCCCTTGAGTGGATTCCCCTCCCATGGGGCTGTTTTCACAACAGAAGCAGCTGCACAAGCTGGGAAGCTGGACGTGCCAAAAGCCAGAAGGGGATGGTATTGCTGGGAGTGGGGACGGTGAAAGACCACCCAGGGAAAGGAGGAAGACCTTCAAGTCCTGAGATTGGTTGCCTCGGGCACCAGAGGCCTTTCCCTGCTGCTGCTTCAGTTTCCTCTGCTCTGAACCACACACAATTGTCTGTGTAAATGCTCTGGCCCTGGGAGTTCACCTCTTTGTTATATTGCCACTTAAAGAAATGAACTAAACATTTTTACAATAAACCACTTCATCTTTCAATAAGTTTCATAGCAGAGCCTAAGGAACTGTGTGTCTATAACACGGAATTGGGCACCAACGACTTCTCCCAACCCTTAAATTTTGGTTCAATTTGGTCTTTGACCTCCAAACATCCAAAAGCATCTTCTAAGTCCCCAATCTGACATGAACACACTAACTAGGAAGTCGGACAAAACAATTTCCACTGTGGTATGAAACACAAGGCTGCATACACAGTCCCAAAGACATTGAGCAGCACCTCAGTCCAGTGGGCTGCCTAGGCACATGCTCCACTTTAGGTGGTGGGTAAATCACACTTTGTAAAGCCAGGTGTGATTTTCTGATCCCCCTAAACCTGCTAACAGAAGCCAACATGCATGAAATGCTGCTGAGACACAACAAAAAGAACTGCTACTGCCAAGGTGAAGGGTCAACATGGTGGTTTTACCTTTGAGTGTGACCCAGTACTGCTTCCACTTCCGTCGCGTGACCAGCTCCAGCTTCTTCTCCTTCTGCAGGGTCACCAAGGGTTTGAAGAAGAGCCACCCTGCCTTGCGCACCACTCCTTGCTCTTTCTCATACAACAAATCCAGCTGCTCCAAGGAGCTAAGGGACTCGCCACTGGAGTCTTCTGTTTCCGACGAGGTCTCCGTATTCTCCAAGTTCATCCTGCTCATCTCCAGCTCTCGCATGAAGTTCTCATAAATGTTCTGCCTCAAGGCATCACTGCTGACAGCATTGGTGGACTCGCTTCTCTGGGACAGGGCATGGCTGGAGCCAGGAGACCACAGTAAAGTGGAGAGCTGTGATGGTGCCAGAGTGTCCGTAGCGAAGTTGTCCATTCTGCTGTCAAAGTATTCACTCCCATCTTTACACTTCGGCTCCTGTGCATAAAAGGAATTTATCTGCAATCATTCACCAGAGCTACGATCAAAAGACACACCTCATTTGTCAGTTGAATTTGTTTCATGTTGAGCCACTTCCAGTTCCTTCATCTTTTCAACATTACATCATAGCCTTCACCTCAGCCACTGACACCACTATTGCTACCATTCAGTTTTTTTCAGCAGAACCCCATTAAATCCTATCCACTAATCTGAGCATTTTGGTAATTCTGTCACCTTTGAGTAATCTCAAATTTCACTAAAAACTACTGTCTGAAACCTGAGGTACTCCACAAGATAACAACATCCTCCATCTGAAACACAGGCACCATTGCTTGCATCTGTCTGAGTACAAGAAGGAACAGTGTCACAACAGAGTTTTTTTATTATTACAGGGTTTTCAATACTTTGGTGCTATCACATTGGTGCAAGGTGGCTAGGTTTAGCTTCAGCACTACAAGGCTGATTTTAACCTCCACTTTCTATTTGCCATACAAACAGTGCTTAACCAACAAAAAAAAAAAAAGGTCAAAAGCTGAGAATATTTTAAGCTTGTTAGAATTGATCAATTGACTAAAATCTAATCTAAAACAATATGTGATTTAAAAAAAGAAAGACACACTTGCTGACTGGCTTAAATCCAGTCTCCAGACTGCAGAGCTGTGTATTTTCTGAGTTGATGGGAACACCCTGAGAATTTGATCATCCCATCAAGCACTGACAGGCCTTTCTCCTAATTGCACTGTACAACTTCATCCCTTGGATTGAGAGGGCTAGCCAATTTTATTTGAAATAATCAGGCCTGATGGTATGACTTCAGCTTTGCCTTTGATATGGATGCTAGAGTAGGCCCATTTCTTGCCACTGCTTGTCAACTGTGACTTTGTTGGCAGATTGGACCTTTTCTCTCTTAAGCCTTTCCAAGTAATATGCTGTGTGGTCCCAACTCTCCCAGGCTCCATGGACGGACAGGGATTTTCCAACTACCCAAAACAGACCTCCTTGGATTAACTTCACTGTTGAGAACCACACCATCCATCCTAAGAAGCCATTTACTGTCTTCCAAACCCAAGCATTGCCAATACTATTTAAAAGCAGCCAAGATTTAGAAACATAAAACACAAAAGACATGTTGCTTTTTGCAGTAAAAGTGTGAGGGAAGAAAAAAAAATAAAAGATTGCTATAAACGATTTGAGAAGTAAAGCTATTACCCTCGGTAATAATAAAGCCATTATACTTTCAAGTTTAGACCGTCTCTCTAAAAGCATTTATTTTCTCACAGACTACTGTACTAAGAGCAAAGTAAATAAACATTGGTCTCCTGTGAGCTGTTCTCCTCTGCAGCTTTGAAAACAACTACTTTTTTGTTTCTTTACTTCTTATGTGATGCTCTTCAAAACTGCAGCAGAAAAGCTATGCTGCATTTTGATAGCATCAGGACCACACACCTGGTGTGCGGCCAAGTCAGGATTGTACACCCTCCCAGGTGATGCCAGACAAAGCACTTTTCAGTGGTGTCCATGACCTCACAAAAGCCAGTCTGAATTGAAACTCACATTCTCTTACAGTACATTGAACTTCTAAAGTCTGGGTTTTCAGACCACTGTCTGGTGATCCAATTCTCTTGGTAAAAGAGCACCTTCCTCAAATCTTGTTTCAGAGTGTTAATCGGAGTTGTCCAAGAGTAACTCCCTAAACATCAACAGTTCAGCTGGTTTTTATATGGTAAAGGCAGGAAGACTGGCTCATGGGGTAGCCAACCAGGATATAATACTGCGTGTAATGCCTTTATGCCACAAAGTGACTGTAGAACATGGATCATGTAACTGCGCTGGCAATCTGCATTTCAAGGGAAAACTGAAAGCTTTCTCCACCCTTGTTTTAATTACTGCCACTGTACTTGTGTGCCAAAATCCAGCATTTTAATTGTTTGACTGTTTCCAGGAATTATCCCCTGGAAAACATTAGTATGCAGCTTATTAAGAATATGTATTTCTTTCAGTCCCAAGCACTAGTAAGAGCAACTTACAACACAAGGCAAATACATAGAAAGGTTCTGTTGTGAAAACCCACCACTGGAACAACAAACATTAAGGAACAGGGTGGGATGCAACCTGTCAATGACCAGCCACTAACCATAACCTAAGTTTTCTTCTCACACACAGAAAAGGTAAGAATGAGGAAGTACCAGAGTAAAGAAAATGGATAAAGAATCCAAAATGAACATAAAACTTCCCCAGGACACCATAACTTGTATTTTTCTTTTCTTAAGGAACTGAATTAGCAGAGTCTGGCAGTCTCTGTTGGTCCTTGAGGAAGGACACTGTAGCAGTATCTGCCACTGCTGAAAAGGTTTGACCTAAGTTGCTGCTCCAGGTGGTTTCCCTGCCAGGCGGCTTTCTGCTGGCTTTCACTCTGTTGAATCTAGTGATGACAGAAAGCTATCACTGTTTCTGCTCAGCTGCATCTAAGGAGATCTCTCAATGTTTGAGATATACTCTGGAATAGTTAAAGATAAGACAAAAGATAAAGTGGCTAAGATACCAATTTGACAAAGTGAGGCACGTAATAATTAGCTGTAAAGAGCAGCACAGGAAAAACTGCAGTCTGCTACATTCATTAGGACCCATGCTAAAAGGAGAATCTAATACCAGTTTTCAAGTCAAATAAAGAAGTTGACTCAATGTACTTTTGTTTTAAATTCTCTTTACAGCACACATCAGGGCTCTGGCTTATAAAGCCAGAAAATTTCAGATATGATTCCTGAAGTGAGGCTATTTTACTTAATTCAAGAACCTTTCTTCAGTAGCTGTTTCTGGTGGATGGATTTTCATTTTACACAGAATTTCCTAATGTTTTCCATGTTAAAGAGCTGCACAGAATTTACATCACCATTGTTAGCCATATCTGATTGTGCAGCAAATCTGTCTAAATTCTGTCCCCAGGTCTCACATACATTACATACACCTTTCAGCTCACACACAATGAATTGTGACACAGCATCACCCCCAGATTAAACTAAACGAAGATGTGTGCTGCAGTACAGTACCAGTGATGCATTGAGGGAACACTTTAGGATATGCAAGGAAAAGAGGTCTTGGAAAACATGATTTTAAGTCTTGATGCAAGATCATTATTAGAAAGTCAAACTCAATTCCAGGATACATCAGATCAAGTCAGACATAAGGAAACATCCAAGTAACTGGACAGGGCATAACCAAGGACTCCTCTGGAATATCCCATATGCAAATCTGTTTGTGGATGATTTAAAACAGATGAGGAGGAAGGGTGCCAGAATGAAAAGGAAATAGATTTCCAATCTTAACACAGGAGACCAAGGAGAGTCTGTAGAGCCCCACAAATGTAGGCCAAGAAAAGATATCACTTCTCCCTTTAAATAAATCATAACAGATTAAAAATTAGGAAAGAATAACTAATGCAGCAGGCAATACTGACATCAGAACAAACTGTCTGGGACTACATTTACTCTGCCTACTAACAAGCATTGAATAAGACAGTCTGTAAAGAGCCTTCAAGATGGAGAAAATCCTACCTGTGTTTAAGCTGCAATTTATTCACAAAGGGGATTAAACTCCACTGTCTTTCTAGTGCCAAGGGTCTGGCCTCAATATCCCAAGCCTGTGCCTCCTAGGCCTGTGCCCCCATGAAGCTGGGGGCTTGGCTGGTTTGTTTCCATTGGGGCAGCTGGAGAGACTACTCAGCCACCACCAGCATTTAGGCATGCTTACAGGGAAATATTCCAGCTTTCACCTACGTTCAGCCCAAGTGACTCACAGCCAGTTATTACTAATGTACGGAGGAAGGGACGTGTTGTTCAGAGCAAAGCACAGATGCTGCCATCGACGGATGAAGTTGCACAAACAGGGACCAACCATGTGACAGATCAGAAGCAAGCAAAACACTTCTGTCTTTTTAAGCTAAAGGACCTGTTAAGAGTATAAGCATTACCAAACTACAACCCAGCAACCCCCAGAAGAGATGGCAGGTTACTCAAAGTGTGAAAGATGGAAAAGAACCAATAAAGGCACACAAAGAACTGTAAAACTACAAAGCATTCACTACCTCCCTCTTACCCTTCCTGTTGCTGGATACTCTGATTAAAATCTGTGACTAACCATTTCCTATGCCTTTTTCTAAGAAACCACCATTTTTGGAGCTAGGGCTGTTTTCCTTCTACCAGAATCTGATTCAAGCTTGATGCAATCTCACCAGCCAAATTTCCTTGCTGTGTCTGAAGTCAGTTCACTGCACAGTGAATTCAAAACAGCTATGAATTGCACACCACAAATGCCATTCTGAAAATGTCATAGCTAAGTAACATACTAAAGGTCTGGGATGCAGAAATCATATGTAAAGCCTGGCAGTAAAATCCAGAACAGCTACAGATGTTGAAATCTGTGAAGAATCCTGGGACACAGCACTGAGGCTCTTCAGTGATTCCAGGTTTTTTTGCCCTCTCTTTCACAGCTGAGTAAGAAGGTGAAAAGACAGCATCTGATAAAGTACATGAGTACCAACTCAAAAAGAAGTGATCCAAATAAACAGCTTTCATTTTCAATTCCCAGCTCTGTAGTCCCAACTAGGATGCACACCAGCCAACCTTACACTGAGCTCATTTCTGAGCCAAAGAGTCTGTCAGAGTGTTACACTGCAATGACAGATGGACATGGTTAAGCACAAGACCTGTCTGAATTTCCACCACAGGAGTCAGCATTTGCCCTATGTGCCATACAAAGCACGTGTTATGATCTACTGCTTAGCTGCTGCCTAAATTGCAGAAGTGAGTGTGTACCCTTCCCTCTCTGCTAACTTCTGAAGTGGCCAATGTTGCTGAAAGGAAGCATCCTTCATTTAGGGAAGCACAGTAACTGTTCCTGTATGAGAAACACCAGGGAAGATACAGGGAAAAAAAAAAAAAAAAAAAAAAAAAATCCAAACCACATCCAAAAACAGTCTCATCTCAGTTTGCAAACTCACACACAGAGACCAGGCACAGTCTGGTATTTAAAGAGCCAATTCTGGGGCCTGCAGCTAGAGATGAGAATTTCATTCCTGACCACAGGCATTCTAAATTCCTATTAATGGGATTAGTCTTAAATTCTTCTAAAGAAACATCTTTTCCTTCCCTCTTGCTCTCCCCTCCCATCTCCTTCTTCACACTACCATCTCCCAGTGAGCCAGATGGCAACTCAAATTTTTCCATCTGGTGAACTAAGCTGACACATAGGAAGGAGGAGGTTGCTCCATGTAATAATGCCTTCAGAGGAGGTGGAGGTCAAACCAGCACCTCTGGTCAATACAGCTGCTTGCCTTGCTAGAAATGGACAAGCAAAAAGTGAGTGCTGAAGCCAGTGTAACAGGGAACATCTGCAAAGGTAGTTACAATGTCCTTCCTTCTACTGCTCCGTCCACACTCTTCAGATAATGTATGCTAAATCATAGCATATATCTAGAGAGAGGCTGTATTTTCATATTTGAAAAAAAAAGAAGGTTTAAACCTCAAGTTACTTTTTAATTAATGCAACAATTTCAAAAGCAAATTCACAGAGATATTAGGCTGCAAAGATTGGAATTAACTTAGAAGGTGAAAAAATAGGAAAACAGGAAGGGAAAATTTGCACAAAATAACGTGTATCTTTTTTGACTGCTGACATTTCAGACAGTACCAGGGATACAATACTTTTCAAAATTCCACAAATTACCAAATGAGATAAGCAAGTAATTAACCTACAAAAAAAGACAAATTTCATGCAACTGTGCTTATAAGAGGAATTAAAAGCCAACTTTCATACACTTAGGCTGGTTTGTACATACCTGCAGCTTCCTTTTCTTCCTTGAAAGACTTCCTGTCCAGTCACTGATGCGCCGCATTCGGTTCTTCAATGTATCCTTCTTGGATGCATCCTCACCAAGGGGCTTAGACTTTCTGCATGGGAGGGTGTAGGAGGTGTAATGTGCAGGACTTCCCTGCTCTACCCTGGAGGGAACATCAATGTCTGAGGCAAATGAGACACGGTTGCTTAGGCTACCAGGAGTGTCAATATACTCATCAGACAGCCTGATCCCAGGTGGAGGAGTGCTTTCCAAATTTGTATCCTTATACAGATCACGGAGAGAGGAAAGAGATGAACTTTGGTTGAAGGACTTCTTGTTGTCACTTGCTGGGAAACTGGCATGAATGCTTGTATCTGGTGTGCTCCTGGTCAAATACGAACCATCCAGCTCATTGATATCCCCAGCATTACCCCAGAGAGAGTCATACCATGAAGACTCTGAGCTGAGGGAGCTTCCTTTACTAGACCGAAGCCTTGAATCGGTAGGTGACAGACGATGGCTTGAAGAACAGTCTGCACTGGAGTTCCTCCTGACATCAAGCAGGTTATTTGGCTTAGATTCCAAGGCCGGGGAATACCTCAGCAACTGCACTGGCCCACTGGACTCCTCGGTTGGTACCTTGCTGTTGTTGCTGTTGTGGAACTCGACCCTCAAGCAACCGTCCAGCTTCCCCAGAGTTTTAATGAGAACTTTCGGACTCCTCCTGTCCTCTGATGGGGAAGTTGATGCAAGACTCTCATTCTTTCCATAGCAATTTAAAATGTGGCCATTGCACTCTCGAGAGGCAGCATGATTACTTCCAGCTTGGAGGCCAATATAGTGGAAACCATTCTCCGGCAAAAACATCGTGTTGTTCCCTTGGCAGTAGTCCCCTGAGGCATTTGTCCTGTGTTTGGCATGGACATTGCTTTTGGAGACCTTCATCACAGTGTCACCAAGTCTAGAGGAATAAGGCTGACTACTCTTGAAGTGTGAAAGGCAGCTTCTGGCAAGGGACCTTGATTTGTAGTTTGAGCCACTGCTGGTATGTCCCCATCCATGCATAGAGCAAGACTTTTCATCTTTAGCATGAATGCTGCGAATTTTCAGAGAGCAAGGCTTCTGCTTGGCACCGGCTGTATTAGCAGCATGATTTTTTGATCCCTGAAGACTGTATTGGCTTTCTGAATTCCCCATTTTCCACTAAATTAAGTAGAGTTTCATTAGAAACAATGGCTAAAAGATAGACCAAAAAGTAACAAGCCATTTTTACCCTCTACACAGGAAAATGCCTATTTAAAAAGTGATATGAAACAATTGTTTCAAAAAAAAGCCATTAAATAGCCATGCACAACATTAAATTCATAACTGAACTTATTTTAGGGACAAGCTAAGAAAGCCTGTTTTCTCTATGGTTCTCATTACCCCTCTGTTACAAAGCTGGAATCTAACTCCATTGAAATCACGTCAACACCTTCCTCCACCCACACCCTTGGCTACATCCTTTTCTTATAACTTACAAAATCTCTGGCTCCCAAGAACAATGGCATAATGAAAGGGAGACAGCAAGATAATCATAACTTAGATGTAAAGTGAACTGTACTTTCAGAGAAATCCCTTCTGCCAGCAGACAAGCCCACTGCAGTTTCAGCTTGACTGATTTCTGTGCAACCAAGTATTGCCTCAATAAAATGTTCAGTAAACCCCAGCTATGTGTTTAAATGGAGCTAATCTAGGAGAAAGGTAAAAAAAAGACCCATACCAAAAACCAGACAAAAAATAACTTGGTTAGTAAACAGCCTCATCTTCCACTACAGCACAAAACTGCATTATGTTCATTCAGCACAGCACAGTTCGATAGTTCACTTGGGAAAATGCTCTTCAGTTTTTCAGTGTTTGCAGTGAATAGCACACACTGGAGCAGTTAAATTGCCCCACTGAGGTGGCTGAAGATTTCAAACCTACATTAAGTGCACCCCAAAGCAAAAAAAGACAGTTCTGTTCTTTTTGTCACTGAGAGTGGTTCTCCAGTGTTTGTAACGTACAGAAATAACAGCAAAATGCTTTTTCCATTGGCACTATGCCTCTTCACACATCGGATCTCAGACTATCACCTGGAGGAGGATACACTGCTGCCTCATTAAAAGATTGTCAAAATAAGCCACTAAAAAAGCATAATCTTATCTTCTAGAGTTCCTGTGTTTTAACATCCCTACTTCAAGCCCTTAGCATTTTTAGATTACAACTATAGTATGAAAAAAGAGCAAACCTGTAGGAATACTCAAACACGGGCACAGTTAGCAGTCAGCATGCTCTGCATTGTCTTCGTGGCCAGCCACAATGCCTGCCAAAACCAGAATGGATTTGCACAGGGCCTTCCTAGAAAACACCAAAAGGAGAAAAAATGGTTTTCAGTCAAATACATCTTAGGCTTTACACCAACTGTATGTAAATTGAATAAAAAAGAAAAAAAAACCAAAAGTTATGAAGTAAGAGAAGTTTGATGAAGGGGATTCCTGGACTTTAGACGCACATTTTTATATGAATACTTTAATAATTAACATTGAATTAGTAGAAATAAGCCATTGAGTAAATGTTTAATTTTCTCTCCTCTTTGTCTTTCTCTTCTCTCACTGATGAGTTAGGATGAGTTAACTTTCATCCCTCTCCAGTTTTCCTTTTGGAAGACCAATTACAGTATTGTGCAGTGGTCCACTACAATGTGGACCACACTGATCACAGCAATGTCCCACAGCATCTGTTTATCTTTCCTCATGCCTGGATTCCAACCATGACCTTTGTAGTGAAAGGCCACCATGAAATTCACTCCAGCAGCCACCCAGTAACATCCCTCTTTAGGTTTGTTCTGGTTTTAAGTTAATCAGCCAGTAAAACCAGAAAAAGGGTCCACCAAGCATTGCACAGACCTAGAGGTAACAAGACCCAAGCTCTTCCTAATGCTCTGAAAGTATTGGCTCTTCACTTAGCACACAAAGACTGCAACTTGAAGCAAAAGGATCAAATCTGGGTCTCATGGAACACGCCAGCAGTTTAGGGATTGAAACATTCTGTAGAAAAGAAGTAGCACAAGATGCTAGGCTAAGTTTTGAAACACACAGTTAAGTTAGAAACCATTCTTAGAACACCACCACCAAAATTTTTCCTTTCTTCCTAAATTCCATGGCAACCGTTCATAATTTTCAATTTAATAGCTACTTGATTTGAACATGCTGAGTTTTGCTCTCGTTGACTCTTTTTTGTGGCTATTTACTGTATAAGAACCTTGAAAGAGTTTAAATTAATTCATTTTTATGTAGCTAACCTTACCAAAAACAAAGGTAAAGGTTGCCAACTAGAACTAAAAACCATCTTAACAGCAAGCCTAGAAAAATGCTAGCAAATAAATCACTTAGAAGAGACAGATCATGATAGAGATGCTATAGACCTATAAACAAGAATAAATACCTGTTATCACAAAGATATCTGATAAAACAGATAAGCCACAGAAATTTCATCTTATATCTTTAAAAAGAAAAAAATCTGTAATTTTCTTACTCTTTCTAACAATCTGGAAGTTTGCTATTTATGATCCCCTTGCCTGTGCAAGTTTGATTTGCCTATGCTGCTAAGTGCACTCCTCTATGTGAACAGTTTTTTAAGTGTCATATGCAACTCGGATTGGGCAAAAAGGCTATTGATTCAAGGTTAGCAGAAGACAACACACAAACTTCCTAAGCTCCAAGCTCCTGAACAAATTGCCAACACCCAGCCATATTCTCTTCCTATACCCAAGAGGCACAGATCACAAACAAACAATGAGTTTACATTCAGAATTCCTCATCTGGGAATAGAAAGTACATTCAGCAAGAGCTTTGAGGGGTTTATATCTATTTATAAGGAAACACTGAACTCAGTTTGTCTAAAGAAACAGGCAAAAAGACAATCTGGTCTCCATAGTGATTGTGCAATGGTTAGGCAATCCTTTTAACAGAGTAGGTAGTGAGCAAGCTGCTGCCATTAACCTCAAAAGACTAACATTCAATTTGTCAAGGCTCGAGCAGTGGCTACCAGGGTCCATTGTACATGTCTCCGATACACAGGCCACACAATCGGTGAGGGAATAAATTCATCTCAGGGTACAATGTCTACAAAACAGTGCCTCAGTCTGTGCAGGAATCAGTCTGCACTACAGCAGAACAGTCAATAAATTCCATAGAAATAGCCCCGAGGGATTTTTCTCAGCATCCCAGCCATGCAGAAAGCTACGATAGGCTCTACATCCGCGCACGCTGCAATAACTCATCGGGGCATCTCTGAGGCTGCACAGAGACTCTGGAAATCAGCTGTCATGTCTTCCTCTTGCCTCACACTTGTGTGAAGCAACTTCTGTTACTTCCAATTAGTGGAGGAAAAGCACAGCAAGTCAGCTTATACCCAAAGGCTGCATGACACAGGAGCAGGGTGGTGGTTATGGACAAACTCTGGCTGTGCTCACTCTAAACACTCAAGTGTTTACATTATTTGATCTGTGGAAGCCCTGGAAATTACAGCGCAGGGGACAGAATCCAGCTTCAGCTGTATTTCTCACAGCTGTCTACTGCTGCAGAACGCTGCAGAAAATGTGCTTTTCTCGTTTCCTATGCAGAGAGATGAATACTTCTTGTGAGCAAAACCAGTTTCTATGAATATTTTCAGTAATTATAATCAGCATAATTAGAAAGCAGCTCACCGTGCCTGAAGATGACTATTAAGAGTTTATTTGCTTTCAATTATAACCACACTCCCTAAAAAAGAAGTTTTCAATCTTCACCCTGGTTCCCCTTGACATGTTCAAAAAAAGCCAGCTATGCAAACATACTAATCCGGGAACCCCACCATCCCCACCACACCCAAACATTAACACCAGTCATAACCCTAGAGCTAAAAATGTATTTCCCCACCTTGGGGCTTCTCCACATAAAGATCTCCTGGACTTTTTTCACTTCACAACACAAACACACAAGCTGTTTTGGAGAAGCGCCTGCCACCTCTATTCCATCATTATTACCACCACAGCTGGACTGCTTTACAGATGCTAGAGGAGAAAATAACTTTCTTTAAGGTGAACACAAGTACAAGTAGTCCTCAGCAATTGCAGGGGTGCTTTCCTCTCCAGTCTTAATCTCTCAAAAGTTTCCAAACTTGACTCAATAACCATATTTCAAGCAAACCTGAATCATAATGATAATATCCCAGTACCAGGTTTTCTTATGAGATATAACAAGGAATTATTGTGTTATGAACTGGTAGGAGATCTGAGTCAAGGGAGACAGGCTCCTGCATTGCTCTCATCTGTTATAGCAGGAACACTTACCAAACATGATTTTGCTACTGTCAGCCATCTGCTTCCCATACAGTCACACTAACTGGGCTGAGACACTCTAAAACTACAGGTCAGAAAATGTCAAGTTTCCAGATGGGAAGCCATCAGTAGGCTGAATGCTCCACAACCACAGTCAGCATTGGACAGTGGCCCTAAAAAGGCAAGAGGCTGTGGTAGCATCTTCCTAGGGAGGTGCAGCAGATTTGCTTGACTGGGACTGTCTCTGCCTCACCACCTAGGATATTGAAAGAGCTCAACTAAAGTCAATCCAAGCAATGTTAAACTTTAGTCTGGATCATGAAGTTAACCCTCATGAGACAAACACATGTACCAAAGCTAAGTCTCTGATGTATTTTGATGCCTTTATCCCTCCGTGTGGATGGTGAAAACAAATCTTCACTGGTAGATAAAAAATAAGTGGTTTACACACCACTTACCCCTGCTGAAGCTTCCCCAAAAATCAACTGAAGAGTAACAGGGAAGCTGAGCCTCACTTTACTAAACTAATCATCTGTGCCCAAGTGGCAAAACCAGCAAAAAATTAAAAAACAAACAAACAAACAAACAAACAAAAACACAAAAAACCAAAACAACAAAACCAGTATGGATGACTGCAGATGAGGTTAACATCACACCATCAAATTTATACCACTGAGTGAGGGCTCATTAAAACATGCAGGAACTCATGAGAGTCTTCAGAGTTACCAAGAACAGAACTCTTCATGCACAGCAGAAGAGCTTAAATTTAAAACCTCGTATCATTAAGAAGGAAAAAGCATTTCAGAGGAGAGCTAGATTAAGAGATAAAAAATAGGTAAGACCTAGAGCTAGCTGTCTCGTCCCTATAAAATAAGGGGAAGCATAGAATTCTTAAAGCTGGAAACCATCTCTAAGATCATCTTAGTCCAGCACTGCCAAGTTCACCACTTATCCATAGTGTCACATCCACATGCCTTCTGAACCCTCCCAGGGATGGTGACTCCTGAGCAGCCTATTCCAATGCCGGACCACCCTTTCACGTGAAGATGTATTATTTTTTTCTAATATCTAAAATCAAGCTCCCCCTGGCACATCTGGAGGTCATTTCCTTTGGTCCTGTCAATTGTTTCCTGGGAGACAAAAGCAACCTCCATCTTCTCAGTTCTTCACAATGACACAGCAGGACTCTGGTTTAACTTTTTAAGAAAATCTGTCCTTTAGGAAAGAAAGACTTGTTAGACATAAACTAACCAATTATTTCATTTTTACTTATAGTTCAAGCAGCAAGCCTGTATCACCAGACTTTCTTCACTAACTAATTGTTACCTGCACCACTGCAGTTCCTTTCAAGACAGGATAGGACCAATCCTGGAACACCTGCCACTGGGCAGTCCCTCACAGCCATCTACCCAAGGATTAGCATCTGCCAAAGAAAGGCAGAACTTCAACTCACGCTGCAATGATAACAAGACTTATAAAAAGGGCCTTTGAGGGCAGAGTATATCCCATCAACTACTCTCCAGGGACGAAGCAAGAGAAGTCACATGATTGCTGCTGTGTTTAAAACCCTCATTTCTATAAGGGCAGGTAAAGGCTCCCATGGAGTGGGGCCAGTGTGGTCACCTCTGGACTGTGCACATGGAGCAGGGAGGCACAGAGGGGAGAGAAGGCAGCACCAGGGTCCTTACACAGGCAGCTGCCCTAATGCATGGCTCCTAAGTGCACCCCAGGAGACTGTCAGAAGAACTAGAGCAGCCAGATCATGGAGAAATTGAAACTATTTCAGAACAATAAAAAATGAAACAGAAAATCCCCTGATTTAAAAGAAATTACCAATTTGTTTTCTTTTAACAGCAGACCAAATCAGAAATGTTGCAGGTTTGATGTACAGCAATTACACAGTGTTTTTTTACATCAGGAAAAGCTTTTTGTGCTATTTTCTGTTTGTTTGAATTGCTTGAGCAAATCTTCTATTTTCTTTCAAACAACTTTTACATCCTTTCACCTAATGGTTAAAACACTGTCCATTTTAAATGTCTTACAATCTCAAACGTCTTACAAAATTTTTGAGATTGTATATAACTAACATCCAGATATTAATGTGTTTATAGGTTTTCAAAAGAAACACTATGCTTTGTGAATTCTTACATGGATACGGAATTACAGGTTTGAAGCTTTAATTAACTTTTAATCTACTTTAGTTTTTAACATGAAAGTAATACAGAATGTTAGAATGTGAACCTGCCCTCCCCTTCCTGCATGGCTGTGTGTGGACGGATATGTGAAATTAATGAGGGGGGCAGGTTAGCACAACACTGTAGCTGGATTAAATGTGGAGTTTCTTACTGGAAACAATTTACTATATTATTTCGAACTACGCACTTTGGTCACATGCTTCCACAAATCAGAAGCAGATTTCTTATTCCTGCGATCTCAATCACATTCTTATTATAAAAATATACCATAATAATTATGCTGCAGTATTCTTGGCAGGATACTTTGCATTATATACCGCTGTATTCAAAGAATGAATAACCAAAACACCGCAAGTATGCCTTCATTAAAAAAAAAAAAAAAAAAAAAAAAAAAAAAGGACTATTTTGCCTTAAAAATTCAATTTGAAGCCAGAATTTCTCTCTCACTCAGTCTCTGTAGAGTTCCAGTCTCCTGTATTAGGAAGTGTTTGGTAGCTTACACATCAATTAAAGTCAGTTGTTTTCCTCATTAAACATAAGTAGCCTTTATGACCCCAGACACTTCTTTTCATGCTGTGACTCATACCTACATTGCAGATGGACTTCTAATTTCACAGCTTAAGCAAGAAAGGGACACTCTTCTTTTCTGTTTCTTCTCTTAAAATAACATTAATTCCAATAGATGTACAGTGCTTCACATCTATATCATGTAAGAATGAAACATCCCATACCTGGGATGTGATCCTTTTTTTTGCTCAACCCATCACTCTAGGTCCAAGACACTGGCAGCTTTATTGAATTAGGCTTTATAGCTTTCAAGTTAGTTGCACTATGGAGGGTTGAATCAAGCCTGAAGATCCTTATCATATTACACCAGTGCTGATACAATCTAAATCTCTAGGGACTTATTTTTCTTTGGCAGGAAAAACAAATTTCACCATTTGTAAATGTTATTGAATTTATACACAATGGCTAAAGTGCACATCCATTTAAATAAAAGCCATTAAGTTTGTTTAAAAAAGAAAAAAAAAAAAAAAAAGAAAGAACCCACCAGGAAATCCAGCTAACATCTTGGCTTAATGCAGTAGCTGCAGTAGTTAAAGAGTTGATAAGTTTGAGTCTATCTCCTGCCCTCGGAGGGGAAATTAACTCAGTGATCTGAGACTTCTCCACCTACTTGGGTTGTAAGCACACTGTCAGGTCCTGGTGCAGAATTACATGGTACTTTCAGGGGGTTTCAAAGCCTGAGGCCTCAGGTGGGGAGGATGGTGCACCTGAAAGGAGCCAGGATACTCCGTGCAGGGGAGCCTGGGCTCCAGCATCGCTGCCCAGCACCTTGGAGACCGAGCGCAAGTCTGCAGGCTTTGCTTAGATAAACTCCTGAAGAGGTCTCTGACTCAGCCCTTTTTACCTATGGTAACACCAGGAGGGGAGACTTGGGCTTTCTGGTCAAACTGGGATTACCAATTCTCCACCAGGAACATTTGCCCTTCTCCTTTCTTGTCTGTTTCAGTAGCAACCGGCTCACGCTGTAAAGCAGAACCACAGTCAGCAGGCAGCTACAGGGATATTCTCTCAGACATATCCACCCAAAACTGTAGGTGCCAAAACACCAGCATTGGAGAGGACAGGATAAAGGTTATTTTTAGACTAGGATGCAGTTCATAACACCATGAGCAGCCACATAGACCCTACCAAAGAAGAGAAGCAAACGGCAGAAAGGAAGAACAATCCAAGACAGAAACATTAACACATTCTGCCCACAAAGAGTCTTTCTGGCATAACACAATCCAAGTCTATTGCAAGAACTCTTAACCCATGGCATCAGAGAAAAGTCTCCTTTAGGAACTGGCAGAACAGCGTGTTTCAGGCTGAGGGATGGGGACTGGGGTGGCTGCAAAACTCCCTGCTTGTCACCTGTTACACAGCCTGCTCCATGAGCAGGAGAGGGAAACCAGGCCACAATTGGCATAGCCTTTTCTATTCCTCAGTTTACACATTCATAAATACCTGAGGGTGTCGATTCCAAAGTAAATGCTTTCCTACCTTCAGCCCTGGGACTTCCTGAAGAGGACAGAGGATCTGGGAGTTAGACACCAAAAGTAAACTTGAGACACAGTCCCTTGGAAAATTGAAAGCAGACCTTGATTTTTGCATGCCAAGAGCTCTATAACAGTAACACAGCTTAAGGCTTCCTTTCCTGTATCCCTGTAGTACCAGCATATTATTCACACATTAAAAGAACAAAAAGAGTACACTGAGGATTAGGTTTCCTCACTAAAAAAATTGCTTTGTAGCTTCACAGCTACAGACCGCCCTATTCAGAGTCCATCCTCCCATGGTATGTGGATACCCCTTTCCCACTGAAATTGATCAGATAAAAAAAATCCAGCTCTTGCCTCTAAATTGTAACTTACTATACAATGTATAACATTTTCCCTAAAGAGAAAGAAATGCATGATTTCCACAATGAAGTCACCAGTGTGCAAAATTAACTTAGTGACCACATCGGCAACAAGCACAAACAAAGTTGCAAACTCTGATTGCATTGCAAAAGGAATTAATCAGCACTCTGGGAGTTAAAAAAAAAAAAAAAAAAAAAAAAAAAAAAAGAAACCAAAAGGCACTTCTCCATTTTTTGTCTCCCAAGGAACAAAGCATTTTCACTATTTGTGTACAGTTACATACACTAAACATTTACATAGAAAGATCAAAATCTGTGCTGGACCTACCTCTGGCAGATGCAGAAGCTTTGGTTTTCCATACCACACCAGTTCAGCAGTGGTAGTAGAGTTGACTTAAAATTTTTTCACCTAACACTACACAAACATTACACCCTTCCTTGGGTACACCATTTGTTTTAAGTCACTCTAAGTATTACTGAGAATAGACGGAACAATAAAAAAACCCAAACAAATTAAAAGATTTAGAGGGATCATTCAATTCTGTGTTGGAAGAGTCACTTTAACATAACAGAAACTGAAGTACTATTAAACACACTTTCTCATAGTTTGCCTTAAAAAACAAATCCAGCCCCATGATAGCAGAGATGTAAAACGATCCCAGCAGCGGTTTATTCAGCAATTCAGGCAACAGAGTTTGACAGATGACCACCAAGAACTGTTTTCCGAAGGAAAACCATTCACTTTGGGTGCAGCCACCCACAGCAGAGGTGCGAGCCCTGGCACCGCAGCAGCCCGCTCTGCCCTCCGCCTGCAGATGCTTCCCAAGTCCTTCCCCACTTTTCTTTCAGTGCTCCAGCTCCGGCCGGCAGCCGGAGAGCAGGGCACTGGCTGCTCTGCCCCAGCATCTCCCCGGCGGTCCCCAGCGCCGCTTACCTTCCCCAGGGCGCTGCCTGCAGCCTGCCGGCTGTCCCGAGACTGCCACGGGAGCAGGGACACGCAGACACAGCCTCTCCCTGCCCCGGGCATGCCAGGAAACTGTGCCTAACGCTTCGGAACGCACAGCCGCCGGGAACTAAAAACAGATCCTGCGCGAGGCTCGATGTATTTTTGTCTGCAGGCTACACACCCTCCTGCCGTTCGATTTTTTCCATTGGTGGAACAGCATGATGCAGGCTTAACCAGAGGGTGGTTTTCCACGGGCCGCCTGGAACGCTTATGCGGGCCGGCCCGCCGCGATGCCGGGCAGCCGCCGGGGAATACACCGTGACTGAGCGCTTGTCTGACCCCACATTCCTGAGCCTCCGGCTGCTTCCACAGGAAAGCTGCTTGGAAAGCTGCTGAATTGCAAGGCATCTGCCTGCCTGAAGGTAGCTCCAGGGTCTCCTCCTCTTTTTCTTTTTTTTTTTTTCTTTTTTTGTCTTTTGTGGGTTTTCTTCCTGGCTTTTTTTCTTTTTTTTTTTTTTTTTTTTTCCTAAGCTTGTTAGGAGGGAGTAGGTAACCCTAACATCCTTGAGTGAGAGACCCTGGCAAAACGTAATTCCTCAAACCACAGCAGGAATGCTGTAGTCACAAAAACACACTCTTAGGAGCAGCTCTAACTTATGTTTAACAACTCTGCACAACAGCATCACAGATACAACCACAAACTCTAGCTCTCTCCTCATTGAGACTTTCTTTTGTCAGACATTTACACTTTCTCATGTAAAGAACTACCTTCCCCAGTACATTTTTAATAACAACTGGTTTTTATTAACTGACCTTAGATAAAATGTCTCTTCACAAGCAAATGGCATCACCCAAGTTTCAATACACAGAGCTAAGCTATTAATCTGTAGTTAGGCGCATGAACGATTGCTTTACTACCAGAAAAGCTCAAAACTTCATTGACTGCAGCAGCAGTTGGTGAACAAACTCAGCCAAAAAACAATGCATTTATTCAAATATTCTAATAAAATTGCAGAGTTATATTCAAGCGCCAAGTGTGGAAATGCAGCCAAGTTACACTCAGATGACGTGTTCATTTGAAAAGAAATACATGAACACTATAATAAAAAGCATTAGTAACCCACAAAAGCCCAAAATCAATATGTAGATCCACAAAAACGAAATAATGATTTGCACAGCAACAGAGGAATTGCCACCTAAAAGTGGACCCCTGTTTCACTGTGTCCATTATTCAGATCCATTCTAATAGAGGAAACTCCAGAACCCAGCAGCTTTGAAATAATTTGGAACAAAATTCTATTTAATCTCCGAAGCCCAGTTATAACTGGGCTTTATATAACTCATCCACTGGAAAACAACAACTTGGATCTATTCTGAAACTTCACAGGTTAACAATATTATCACTGAATACACTCTTCTCATCACAGCAAAGGTTAAATAATTCCTAGAATTCTACTGACCTCCATTAAGTTTTCCATATGTGAGTTCCACAGGCCAGATTTTGTAAAACCCAACAGCAGTACATGACTTACACCCATACTCCTAAATTCTACAGGTGAAAATAGGTCTGCAGAGTTCACATCTGCTTGTTCTGGTAAAAACTTACCCTCTGTGCAAAGCAGACTACTTTCTTCTTCATGTTCCTGGTACAGTTACATTATTTTCACTTAGCGTTGCTGTGGTCCAATTATTTCACTAACAGGCCAGATCCAAGTCCTGGGACTAAGATGGAAGCAAGGACAGCTCAGGAGTCAAAGTACCAGGTCTCTCTCAGGAGAAACAGCTGGCCCCTGGTCCTATCCCCCTTCTCACACAGAGTACAGCATTTCCCCCCTCAGTCCATCTCTTACACCACTAACAAAACCATGTTCAAATGATTCCTTAGACAAAATTACTACCCAACCAGTCCAGAAACCTTTCATCAGCAGCTATTCTGTTGAATTTATCTATCTTAAAGATGAATGTTCAGAAGGCTAAGTACTATTCCCAAAGATGTCTCTCCAGCGTCCTTTTCAAAAAACAGTGATTCTTCCTTAACTCCATGAAATACACCTAGACCAACACAGCCTAGGACCCAGGTGAATCACATTAATGCCTCACAACCTTTCAGTAACAGATAATAAGGCTGTCCTTTCCCTTCCACTTCCATTTGCAGAGGGTTACCCCAAATGTCAACGCTATTCCTGCTACTAGTACAAAACACTCAATCTTGTACTTTCCTCTTCCTGAAATTCACTGCATGTGATCACTGCAGTCCTAGGGGTTATTCAGCTACTTACTACATTATTGTTAATCTACCTGTGTATTCACTATGCCTTCCACTTTTTACCAGCCTGTTCCATCAATGAATTCCCCCTCTTTGTGACCAGGCAATCAACGTTCATTAAATTTGGTCTTAAGACTCCAGTTGAGACCCTCAAGTTCATTTCCAAGTAAGTTTTAATTTCAAAATTTCACTTCTAATATACCTAACTGATTACTTTTAGCACACAGGCATTGCATGTTAAAGGCTTTCTTTTCTGACCTCTACTTGACTTACATGGTACAGCCTAAGTTGTGGGTTACAACATGAGGGTCCTTACTTATTACACTCCCAAAACTGATGCTCCACATCCACCTTCGCCCCCTTTCCTCACCTGCTGCCTTGCCATTATCAACTTGGGACAACCTGATAATGAAATATTCTCTGGACTTCAACAAGGAGTAGGCAAACCCAATGGTAAAAACAATAGATTAATCTCTTACTAATATGAGAAGTATTTACACACCTCACCATCTTCCACAAATGTATTATCATCACATTACTGGGAAAAGGAAGGGTGTCATTATCCTTATTTCCTAAAGAGCTGCTAGGTCACACAGGAAATTAAGGGGTATTTCAGTACAGCAAGAGGAACCCCCCTAGCTCGTGTTAATGAATGTCTCTAGTAGTTTAATGGCTCTTAACATCTTGTTTTGCAATAAAAACAAACCAGTTTGTGCAGAGAAGTCCATACTGGAACTAAAAATAAAGTTGTGTGTATTAATTTTGAGAATTCATTTCTCTCCATTTAGAAAGATGTTTTAAAGACACTTAATTTTATAGATGAAGAGAAATGAATCCTCGAAATTAAAGACAGGTATTTTAACCTATCTTTTTTTATCACTTTTACACTACATAACTTTAGATTTTACTTCAAAAGTGCTAAGACATTCCACTTCACCACAGCTTTGTTTCCTAAGCAGTGGAAATCCGTGAAGAAAAAAAAGAGAGAAAAGGCACCTATCCCCCAGCATCCACACTGAGACCATGACACACTGCCTTCCCTAAGTCAGCCTACTTTCATATACATATACCACACGTATAGAATAACTTTTCCTAGATACAGTCCAGTCTGTTTCTGAAATGTCAGTTCTCCATTTTGCCTCTTGACCTCTCCTGCCTGGCTTGCCTGACACTGACACAGCTGAGCTGTGTGAAAATCCTTGATTCATAAGGTCCCCCAGCTAATACTCAACAGATGGGTGCTGGATGGGAACATGTGGAAAGATAACAGTGCCTTGCCGATCATGGCTTAACCACAGATTGTTACAGTACACAGATGTGGACAGAGCCTTCCCATGAAATCCAAAACATGCTCTCTGAAACAGAATCTATGTAGGAATTAAAGAATTTTGAAGTAAGAAATTCGGGTTCTCAAATCAGAAACTTCTAGCAGAGCTCTCAAGAAAGCTGGGAAGCTATGCTATGCTAAGTGTAACTAATGCTAAAAAATAACTGCATGTTGTTGTCAACAGGATAATAACCAGAGATGAGTTTCAAAGCCTAGATGAGTTCATGACTGAAACATCTGAATCATGCAACATCTGCTAAAGAAATATTCTCATTAAACCGTACTTAAGATCCATTCTTGGTGTCTTTGGCCTTGAAGTGGAACCTCACAAGAAACACAGTGGTCTCCCATTAAACCAGCGGTGCAGGCAAACCTTACACTCCACGAAATTCTTCCATAAAGACATCAGTTCAATTTCTGAGAGCTCAACCTTCTGCAAGCCAGTGCTCACACACTTAACTTTCTGGTCTTGTCTCAAAATGTTTATCAGATGCAAAAAAACGATTGAAGTCATTCATTACTTAATTCTGATTCAGAGGAATTTGGGGAAAGAGTAAACAAGAGCCTGTGTGTTAGTCCAGGCCATTTCACTTACTGAATGAGATCATCAACACAAGTTTAACAGCTCTGGCTATAGGTCAGAATAGATGTTAAGCAACGAAAACATGATGTACTTGAGCACATTTTTATACCCTTAATTATCACAGAGACTTACAATGCCCTAAGTGCCTACTACTTTTGTCAGTCTCCTGTTCTCTCTGTGAAATGCTGTGATGAAAGAGATCAAAGGGATTCTCCCCATCCCCACCTCCCTGTGAAGTCAGTGTGCCCTTGCCTAGCCCAGCAGAGTAGAGTGCCTTGCTGTACAGACACTCTCCAAACACACCTTGTGTCCAAAACAGTGAAAATCCACTGTCACGTAAGGCATGCAATAAAACACATTTGATCTTTAAAGTAGGATGGAATTTTTCCTTTCTTTTTGTGTTGCATGGTTCTTTAGCACTGCTGTAGACAAGGGCTTGCTTGCTATTTGTGGCTATGATCTATTTTCAAGTCTTACAGAGAATAGTTGGGGAATCGAAGTGGCTCTAGTTACTGTCTTATTCCTTTCAGTATAATTAAATTAAGAATGATAAAGCATGATCACATGATGGCAAGGCACATGGCATGAGCACTACTGAAAAATGCCAAGATAGGAGAGAAAAAAAAAAAAAGATGAATTATGCAGCCTCAATTTCAACAACTCGGTATGCTGGATTCAAGAAGCCTGGCGTGCAATGATCCACCAGTAATCCTGCACTTGTGACTGGCTGGGATAGAGCTAATTTTCTTCACAGTAGCCCTTGTGGAGCTCTACTCTGTATTTGTGACCAAAACAGTGGTGACAGCACATGACTGTTTACACTGCTGCTGAACAGGGCCTGCACAGCCTCAAGGATTTCTCCATTTCTCACTCCCTCCTGCCAGGGAGCAGGTTGGGGTGGGCAAGAGGACACAGCTGGGACAGCTGATCCCAACAGATCACATAATCCCACACCATATAATGTCATGCTCAGTAAGAAAATGAAGGGATGTTTTGGCAGGGTTCTCAGTGAGACATGAGACCAACAAGGCTCTCACAAGGGTTAACCCCTGAGACAAAGGTTTCCCTCAGAACAGCAGTACCCACATCCACACAGACAGAGAGGCTTGCCCTGCACAACCTCAAAGGCTCACACTTTTTAATAGTCTTTTTTTTTTTTCTTTAGAACTAACAGTAAAAGCTGAACTTTTGAAACAAAGAAGTGAGAAACACTGATACACAAGACCAAGATCCGAACGTGTACTAAACAGCACTTCTAGTACTCGATCCAATATCATTAGAGAAGAACTGGTGCATCTTTTTTTGATGAGCACTCTACTACAACACACTTTTTCAGAATCCAATGAACAAATCTGAGTAAGTGAAGGACTTTTAATTAAATTGGTATTTGTATCTTCCATACTACAATTAAAATCTCTTTTACTGCAATAGATACATGTAAAAAGGTTCTCAGTTTAGGACGGTTAATTTGCAGGAACACATATCTAAAGCTTGAAGAAATCTCATAAAAATAAGAGTGCAAAGGTTTCTGGAATACATTATATTACAAAATGAGAACTGAAGCTTTCATACGTGCCATTAAAAAAAAAACTTGTCTATTAAACACGTAAAAATATTTGAAGGTGGAGTAATTTGTCACAAGAATATACTAGGAGATCTTACAACATAAATATTTACAAAGCCCACATGTTATTTCACATTGCATTACTACCATTGCTTGTTCCATTAACTGATCCAACAGACCAGCTAATTGCTTGTGCAAAATTGACTATTTGCTGTCATCCATTCAAGAGAGAAGCACAAACAGTTGTCAGGGTAGGAAGCTTCAAGGGGATCTTTTCTAACCAAACCTATTAAATAATTATTACATAACTTTTCTTCAGAGTACTGATCATGGGTGCATCAATTTAGTTAGAAAAAAGTGCAGACATAAATCTTACAGAAGGATAAGCACAGCAAAGTTTCTAAGATAATTGTGTCAAAATACTGTTTACTTCAACAGTATGGACCAAAAGGCATATAAAATAGATTGCTGCATAATGAATTTCAACTAAAGTAGTCCTGAATATGCATATGATTTTATAGGATGTTTCAAGACATGAATGTTTCCCCAGAAGTTTCAGATCCTAGGGTTAGATGAGTATACAACAAATTCCACTTAACAATACCTCTAATCATTCTGTTTGTAGAGAAGCAATTCAAAACGCAAAATAAGAAATTAACACAACAGAAGGACTATTAAAGAAGTCATATTTGGGGAGGGTATGTTGTTTACCTTTTTTTTCAGTCTTGATTGTGGTTTCTCATTATAGCTAGCTGGCAAACATACTAAAAGTGGTAAATGGCAATATTAGCAGCTTATTACAGTATCATTAAATTAACTAAAAGACATACTGGGGTATAAAAGCTAGATGAAGTCTGGCTAACATGTGTCGCTTACACCCACACGCACTGCCTCAACAGAGCAGCGAACAAATCCTGCAAAGCTATTTGCTTGAAGCAGAGTGAACAATGAGAACAAGTTCAACATCTGCCAGGGTGTCCAACTGCTCACAACCATTTTTCTGGTCAGAGGGGGCATTGTTTAAGTTGACAGGTTCCTAATGGCCTGAATTATTTAGCAATTCTCAAAAGACTCTTTCAACTCATTAGAGAGGAAAATTCGAACCACCCCAGCCAGCATTCCCTTGCTCCCCGGGAGCCGATCATGCTAATTGAGGAGAACATCACAATGTGTCCCATTTTAATCACATGAGTTAAGCAGGCAGGAGGCTTCTATTATCCCCACCCTACAACGAGAGATGGAGGGCGCCAGCTCCCACAATAATATGCACCTCAGTTTATCATCATTGCGATGTTTTTTAAAGCCTTCAATCTGAACAAAGAGGGTATGTGTTGCTGCAAAGCACTACACCCACCGAACTAAGCAGAGAAGTAAAACACATTAAAGAGAAAATTGAAACACACAGTTTGAAGGCTGAATGCTAAGTGAGCAACAATAAGCACCTCAACATATGGGAAGTTAGGGGGAGGCAAAATAGCTGTTTATTGATCTTTTTCTTCTCGTCTACCATATGATAGATGACAGGTATAAACTAAATAGAGTAGCAGCACAGAAGTTACAGACAAGTGACACTCATAGCTGAAATTCCAGATCTTTCAAACATATTCCCAGCTCTAATATACATAGAAATGAAGGGGAATGCTACTAGTAATAGCAGCTTTACCTATGATGGATTATTTCTCAGCCACTTGAGAGCAAGCAAACATGCTCTGCAGCAGTAATTATCTGACCTAATCCTAGCCTTCCTCAACATGTAAAAAAAAAAAAAAAAAAAAAAAAAAAATGCAAGTCTTACAATCAACAGGACTGACTTATTTTTTCCACAGCCTCCAAAATTTGGAATCTGTTCAAAACCTGAGGTCTGAACAGAGTTCCTCATGTAAACTTCATAACGAATGTTAGTGCGGTAATTAGGAATGTCTGCATTAGACCTCTTTTACCAAAACACAGACCATGTATGAGAAAAAAGAGATTTACAAATGCATTCAAAAGCTATAAGGGAAGACATGTAAATATTTCGTAGACTACCATTCAGGACACAACAGCTATAGAAGATTGCCAATTTGAGGGAAAGACAAATGGAAGAACACTTCCAAATTAATATTATTTCTTCTGTTCTTAAGCAACCACAACATGAATAAGAAACAGCAAAGATTAATTACCTTAATGCATACGATAGGAGTTCAATAAATTCTTTTCTTATTCTTTAAAGAGATGCTACAAAGATAAGCCTTTCAATTCATGTGATCAAAAAGTAAGCCACCAGTTTACTTACAAAATCTTTATTTATTTTGTCATCTGCATATAAACATTTCCAGAAGCAGAAGATTAAGTCAGCAAGCTAAACGGAAAAAGATAAAATCTTCTGCCGGCATGACATTGTGATTAAATAACTAAAAGCCCAAAAAAGCAGAGAAACAATATGATGCTGGGCCTATTCAGCCATAAAATTCATTTCCAATAACCACATTTCAGCATGTAGCTTAGATCATACATAGCATTTTTCTATTTGAGAGCGTGCAAGATTGATTGTTACAGGCTCAGTTGTCCCATACACAGGCAAACAACATGTAAAGAATGATTAAATCAGCAAGATTCCCCCACTGAGCCTCCTACACAAGCTTACGCTCAGGCAAAAGAGAGGTGGGGTCTCTCCCGACAAACAAAAGCAGAGCATTACTCGAGAAGCCCAAGACCATCTGCACGAAGTCATGTGGCCAGGGATTTCCTCTTCCCCTTGCTGTGTGCTGGGCATCCTTTCCCACTTCAGTCTGAGCTGAATGCTGGGCAGCAGAGCCGGGCTTAATTCCTGGCTCAGGGACAAAAGAGAATCAGGGACCAGGGGTTTCTGAGGCCCCCTTTGCCCATACTTACAGCCTTCCAAGCTAAGCCACTTAGGGATGTAATCCTTAATACCCCAATGTGCAGAAGTTCTTAATGTCTGGGTCACTGTAAAATTCTGCACACCCTCGTCGCAGCCCAGCCCCTCTTGCATTCCCAAGAGCAGAGCCAGCCAGGCATGGTCCCCCTCCTTGCAGCCATCTCCCTGGCACAGAGCAGGGGGCTTTTCTGTGCAGCTGTGCTCGGGAAGACATGAGCCTTTCCCCATGTGTATCCCAGCTTCGTGTGAATTAACAAGCGGAGCATCAGCATGCTGTGTTTTCTATTTTCCCTAACTCATTTAAGTTCCTTTCTCCTTGCCTGAGGTACAAAGATCAGGGAAGGAAAAAAAAATGTTCTTGACCTCAACAGGATATCTAGTTAGGTTATGGCAGCCTCCAGGACTCTTTCCTGGCATCTGAGAAGGGGGTTACAACTAACATTCCTGTTGTTTCACTTTTTCCATGAGGCCCAGAAGGCAATTCTATAGCATTTTTCCAAATATAATGAAACATTAACTCTATTTGCAGTAAAGGCAACTCACAAAGCAATGTTTAGATGCTCTTTGACTTCAGTATCCCTAAGCAATGTGCTGCAGCAGCTCTGTTTTTCCAAAGTGCTCAACACTTTCTAAACAACACTCATGCTGTGTGAACAGTCTACTGTGTGGCAGCAGTTTCTGAGCCCTGACTGCTCTCTCCCTCCTTATCAAGCTGCTTTTTCAGCTTCCTGAAATATTATTGCTGACATAATGGCATTGTTAAGATACAGCCCAATCCAAGCCAACCACAGATAAAAGAAAGACTTCTCTGGGCTTTGGATCAGGGCAGAAGCAGTGAAAGTACCCAGAGGAAGAAGTCCCTGCTTTTCATTTAAGAATAGTCCTTAAAATATGCCTTACTCCAGGTATTTTATTCTTGACCTTATGGCAGGCTGCTAAGGCACACTGAGGCAACATATTGAAATATATCCTTCATCTTAAATTCAGATTATTGCATCTTTACTACCTCAAATTTGCAGAAAAATAAAGTAAGTTAAAAAAGCAAAATCAAGAAAATATTACATTAAGCAAACTGTCACCTTGTTTAACTGTGCTAAATACAGAAAAAGAATACTCTGTTCACTGAACACACTCACTGTGTAGAGAGTTTATCAACGCTGGCGTTAGTTTTGCAATAGAAATGGGACAGACTGCAAACTCTTCCTGCAGGATATAATTGTGAAATGCAAGATGACCTCAGGACCATCCCCAGGAAATCCTTAACTCCTCTCTATTCATCAAAAATATTAAGCAGTCATTACCTTCCAGGTCTAATCACATCTTGTTAAACATCCCCCAAAGACATATATAAATTGGTCAATCTTCCAATGCAAGATTCATGTCTGGAGCTAGATTTTGAACAATATTCAAAAACAAGGAATGTCTGGATCTCAAGGTTTTACTTAGTTGTGTCTGGAATAAATCAAATCCACAGTCTAGCTTGCACTTCAGCTCTGCATTTCTGAAGTGCTTCCAGCCTAATATTTTAATCTCGTCAATCACTATTTTTAGTAAGGGGAAATAGTAAAAAGCTTTAAAAAATCATGAGTTTGATAAAATAATTTTCTTGAAATGTGAAATTGGTGGAAAGGGGGAAATCCATAAAAATTCTGCAACAAGTCTTGGTAACTTACCATTTTTCATTTTTCTACAACAAACTTCTACAGCTGACAACTCTGAATTTAATAAATGAACACATACACAGAGAAAAAAATGCAGAGCACCTCATTTTCCATGTGGTGCTCTGTTTTTGCAACATTAAGAAGAACTGCCACAGCTCAATGTCCCTGACAGACAGCAAGCCCTCTCTAGGAGGGACACTTTTTTGGCCCACCAGCATCTGAAGTACTGAGCAAAACTACAATAGTGTGACAAGAATACAGTGCTTTTAATATGCCTTGTCTGTCCCAATTATAAAGTTACAGCTGTTCACAGCAAGCTAACACCTCAACATGAACAAAAGTGAAAACTCTGCACTGACCCTTGCAGAGACTGCAAATATTTTTGTTTTTGTTCCTTGTTACTTTGTCGAGGTACACGCAAATAAACAATTTTAACTATGAGCAATTCCATTATTAGGAAATGAGAATGGCCAATTAACCAATGGTCATGCCTCACTGTAAAAACAGTTTTCTTTTCAGAGAGAACCTCCAGTGGCTTCAGGTTGTGCCCACTGCCTCTGGTCCAGATGTCAGGCACCACTGATAAAAGGCTGACTGCATCTTCTTTTGTACCCTCCCCTGAGATATTTCTGCATGTCAGTGAGATCCCCTGAGCCTCCTCTTCTCCAGACTGAACAATCTCAGGTCTCAGCCTTTCCTCATCCAAGAAGTGTTTCAGTCCATCATCCTTATGGCACTTATCAGACTCTCCCCAGTACCTTTATTTCTCTTTTGTACTGGGGAGCCCAAATGCCAACACAGTATCTCAGATGTGGCCTCACCAGAGTTTAGAGACAGAAAAGCAGGAGAACTGTCAGTCTGGTGTTTTGGGGGGGGGGGGGGGGGGGGGGGGGGGGGTTGTTGGATGTTTGATTTGTTGTTTTTTTTTTTGGAGGGGGGTTGTGTTTTTTCTTTTGCTACCATTACTTAAGTAAACTGTTACTGCAGAAGAGGTGAAGTTCAGGACTACTTACACAAACATGCAAGAGAAAGAGTGGCACCAGAAATTCATGTTTTCTGGCAGCAGAGGCTGAGAAGCCCTTAAGCTAAATGTCTACCACCATTTGCTAGCCACGTGCTGGTGGGAAAAGGGAGATGCTGACGAGTGCCACGGTGCCACGGCAGGAGTCTGACTGGAGCTTTCTGGCCAAGGGCTGAGCTGACAAGCTCCCCAAAAGGCCAGAGCCCCTGTGCCTTGGCATGGAGAGAAGCCGAGCATCACTAAAAACCAAAGCTTACAGTAAATGAAGCTCATTGCCTCACCCATTTGGTGCCCTTTATCATGCCTGCTTCCTACAGGTTTCTGTGATGGCCATTATACACGCTGAAAGAAATCAGCTGCTTTATTTACATCCTTTGGCAAGAACAGGCAAAATGTCTTTCTCTCCTTGGCTCTGAAATACAAGGAATTACAAACAAACACAAGTGGATGGAAGTGCATTTCCTAAGGATAGAATTACAAACCAAACTTTGTTCCTGTGAAGGAGATCCATCTCCCTTGCAAGCAGTCTCTACAGAAAATGGTCTTATTTTGCAAGTACAGGCTGAGCATCAAATTTGACTATTACAGCACACAGCACTTTTCCCCTGCTTTGTACCAACATAAACGAATGCACATGACAGAAGGATCTTGAGAGATGTTCCCTGCTTCTATCACTTTTTGTTCAAGAATGGAGTGCAAACAGCAGATCTGGTCACGCCTCTGTCATTCATTCTTATTGGTAGAGGAAATAAACAGTTATAATAAAGCTGGTCTCAAGTACTATCAGCAGGGAGAGCAGTCTTTCCAAAATATTGGAAGTTGTCTTAATTAAACACCTGAGTTCAGAGGATGGCATTTCTGGCAAGTGTACAACATGGACTAAGAAACACATATTGTGTTGTTACTCTGGGAAACAGAATTTCTTGTGACTCCAGAAGTACCATTTACTACCCAGGAAATGTAATTTCTATGCAGAAAAGCACTGTGTGGCTCATCAGCTATGCACAGATTTAAATTTAGAACTATCAATTTTCCCTTTCTTTCTGTATTATTGCATTTTTCATACTACATCAAGCTTAATGTAGGTACTCTTAGGAAGCCCATAAACAGCAATTTTCTTCCTGTACTTGGCTTATGCTACTCAGCCATTGTACTGCTTTTTCCTCTCCCCTCCCCAGGGACTAGAATCACCAGGTTCTTTCACTTTCTCTTATAATACAAGTATCGCTCAATATCGGGTTTTTTCTGATTTATATTGCTATTTGTACTCTATGAGGTGATGTAGCTATTTATGATTCAAATGAGGTGGCAGATGGAACAGTAACTTTATCCTGCAAGCTCAAGGTCCATAGGTGAACTGGGGGTGGCTAAGACAAGAAAAGATGAACCCCTTCTCAGAAAAACTAAGTGCAAAACCTTATGAATTCATATTTGGCTGACTCTAAACCATGAGGTCATATGTAAGATTTTACTTTTAAATTAATATTAGGTTATTCTTTAAAAGAGCAAAAAATCCCAAACCAAAACCTAACTTTTGTACTATTTTAAAACAAATAGGCTGGTTAACACCTACAAGTCCAGCTGCAGGACAAACACAGAAAACCACAACAATGCCAGACTATCATCCTCACATCAGGAGTAACTCCAAAAAGCAATGCAATTACTCTGAAGAAAAGGAAATACTGGGAAAAAAAAGGAGAACTAACCTGTTTTGCTGAGTTTAATTCAGCTATTTCACACAATTTCATCTGTTTCTCTGCTTTCTCTGTGTATTAGATGAAGAGTGAACCTATGGCCATCCTGGAACACAGGGGAACCTGCCTTTCAAGAACACGCTGAAGATGTTCATGACTTATGTAACTTAGTCACATTATTCACCATTGCCACAGTTCCCTATTTCCTTCCAAAAAATGGTTACACCAGATTTTTTTGAAGACAACAAAGGCAATGTGAAGTAATGGACTATAAGGTCTCTTTCTTTCTTTGCTAGAGCATTCAGTCTTCAAGCTGTCTCTGTCCCTTTAGGAAACACAGTGTAAAGCTGACAAGTGGGAAAACAAAAACAGAGGATTAATCCAGCAGGAACTTCATGAACTGAACAAATTGAAACTGTGGCAACACCCCACTCATTCTCCCCTCCCCCCCCAAAAAAAAAAAACAAACCCACAACAAATGACAAACGTATTGAAATTGTCTCATTTTCTCACTAAGATTGCCTGAAACCAGATGGGGTTTCCCAAAGACATATGGTCCTACTTTATATTAAAGTAAAATTCAGATCTGATAATTTTAATCCCCCATAGCTAATCCTATTTACCTAACCAAGAGTTAAAATAGCTAGCACAGCTCTCCTTCCTCTGCTGATTCACTGGGAGGCATCTACTCTGCTTTTCCTTGCTTTAAGCACTCAAGATAAGCAGTTCTTATGGGCCACAAGACATCACCCTACAGATTATATAACTTAAATATTCTTCCTCCTCCAGCTTTTGGGAGAAAAGTTCTCCATTTTACTTTATCTTCTGAAGTAGTCCCTTAAAGAGAATGCATCCCTGGGTTTTGGGGGTTGTCTTCTGGTGGGATTTTTTGTGGATTTTTGTTTGTTTGTTTGTTGGGTTTTTTGGATTTTTGTTGGGGTTTTTTGGTTGGTTGGTTTGGTTTTTGGGGTTTTTTTTGCATAAGCTATATCTATTGTACTTACAACACCAACAGACAAAAGAGAAAACCTGCAACTACAGCAACATAGGTCATTAATCAGTCCATAAAATTGTTGTCAAGACCTGGACAAAATTCACACACTGTTCTGTGTTCACAAAGTTTTCACCAAACATCTGTTAGGAGTGGGGGGCAGGGGGGAGTCCAGAGCCCTTAAGACACTTGATTTTGCCAAGATTATGTCATGAAAATCCGAAAAAAATAAGATACATGGTGTTCAGACCATGTATCTTAGTGTGACTCCTTTTATTTAGTTTAAAAATAACATTTTCCACCTGGCAAATTTTAACTTTTTTTTATTTAGCTCTGTCCCCAAATACTCATCACTGTCCTACCTGTTCTTTTTCTCCCATAATAAATTCCTTTTTTGACCAACATCACATAGCTTCCAGCTATCATTAGCTCTCTCCACATTTATCACTTAGACTTTTCATAAGGGGCTGGAGGCTGGGACATCTTCAGTGTCTATGGATAGTGGTCCTAGGGCTCTGCTGATTCCTAGCTTCTCTCCCCACTGGCAGCAGCCTGACTGGGAGGCATAGAAGGGACTAGGAAGGAGGGCAGCCAAGTCACACTTCCGTGAGACTTTTGAACTAATTTCTGTTAGTTCCATTAAATAATTGCATATTTTGATAAACTTTCTCTTGTAGCCACCACATTAAAGACATTCTGGACAACAAAATAGAGTAAATATATTGTTTATCTATTTTATATATAACTCAAATCTAAAAAAAAAAAAAATATTGACACTTAAATTAGGAAGCCATGAAAATGCCACATATAAATGTACACAAAAAAGTGCCAAACTAAAAATTTGCTAAAATTAGGTACAATCACGCAAATGTTTAAATAGGAATGATTCCTTATAATGTGACCTACTGATGTGCAAAAAGATAACTATGACAGCTTCTCAGTTACAAAACAAAATTTATCATGGTAAATAACCCTGGAGAACCAACCCAGTTCTAGGAAGAGAACTTGTACCCAGTACAAAGTAAGTTGAACACACTCAATGCTACCATACATAGGTGACTCTTAGGACGGCAGCACGAGCCACTCTAAACCCTCCCATGCTCCCACAAACATACAGGATTTGAACACAGCAAAAGCCTGCAGTCAGACACACCAGATGCTGGTCTGTTTTCCTCCTACCCCAAATCGGTGCACATTTAAAACTCTGGTTTACCACCAGGGAGGGAAGTGGGTTGGTTTGTTCTGCCCTCCCTCCCCACTTCCCTCCCAGGCCACACATGAAGGTAATGAGAATGCATAATAAGAATCAGACAAAATGCCATTTACTGCTCCATGTTCATACAATAGCTGCATTCAGATGAGGGCCTCCTTGCACAGGCACAACATGAGGAGGCAAGCCCAAACCCCTCTTTTCCCAAGGCTGTTCCTCTCACAGGGGCAGTTATATGCAATGCCACTTAACTCTGAGGTATCTTATATCCACCTGAAAAGTAGACTAATTTTTATTGTTGTCATTTTTCCAGAACAGAATAAACACAATTTTGAAAAGAAAAGGGAAGATTGCATACAACCCCAAGGGCAGGGTACAGTCTCTTTATGTCCATTCATACAGCAAGGGAAGTGATGAATTCGTGGCACCACCACTTGCAAATTAACTTTCTATTTGAAAACAAACATCTTCAAATGCAGCTAGCTACTCAAATACAGATGAGATACCACAGTAGCAGAGAAAAGAACATTCAAGGGCTCCATCTTGATACCTTAGGAACCAATTTCACTTACAGTGAAGCACGTACACCAGCTTTTACATGACAACAAACCTGCCAAAACTAAGAAAATAAAAATATTGTTGAAAATTGCTACATAATTGCCCTCCATCTATGTACAGCTCTTGGAGCAAAGCATTTGAGCTGCTAGGACTGCAAACAGAGACTGTTCAGCAAAGCCAGTGAGCAGCTGGGCTCTGCTTTTGCTGGGAAGACGAGCACATCAAGCCTGAAACAGCAGATGGAGGAGTCTCAAGAAATTCAAGGTCATTGAGGGAAATGCTTTTATCCTGGCCCTGAGATAAATCAAGACAGTGCTGTCTCAGTAAAGTCATAGTTGAAAAGTGGACTGAGATGTTAAGAAACAGTATAAGATCAATCCTACTGCCTCCTGCTGCTGGATTCCAGCTGCTTGCTGAAGGGAGGACTTTATATATTCACCATAAAGGAACAATTCTTCTTAAAAGAAATACTTAATTCTAAAGGTCACTCTGCTTCCTAATGTAAATAGCCCAAACAGCAAACCAGCACCAAAAGGCATGCCAGTATTTAACACAGGAAATGTTACCAAGATCAACTGCTGACTTTCATTTAAAAAACCCAGACGGTTTAAGGACTGATATCTATTTGTTGGTCTGACCTCTTGGGTCCTTGAATCCACTCGATTATGTCCAAAGAAAAGTCTTTTAAGGACACTCAAAAATATAGGGGCACATACTTCATGATGGGAAGTTATTCGTTTTGCTCTTCATTCCTCTGACAGACAATCCCAGGAAGATGCAACTCTTGAGATGTCTTGATCAGTTTCTCCTGTAAACACAGTCAGGCAAGCAAGGTCAAAAAGGAAACTACCTATAAAGCAATTTTTAACACTTCTTTTTTTGTTGTTGTTGTTAAGAGTTACATTATACAGAAGACTAAAGAAAATGTGTACGGGTTTCTTGCAAAAGGGAAGCATTTATCCACTTCTATGCTCTTACTTTTTTGCTTTAATGTTTTCTAACTTCCAGCGAGCAAGGAGAAAAGGTAAAAAAAAGTAAACAGAAATAAGTGATGTATCGTTATCCCAGACAGCTTCCTGTCCTGGTTTGCATCAACAGGGTCATGAAATGAAGAACGACACAATATGCAATAGTTCTCCAGCTTTGAGAAACATATGCTAGGGTGGTGCATACACTGCAGAATGCTGCAGCCAGAGTACACAGCTGGAGCACTCGGATTTCTACATGCAAAAAATATTAGAAAAGCATTTTAAGCACAACCTTAAAACACTTAACTTTTAACACATCTTTATCCCACTGAGGTCCTGTACCTTGAACTACTGCTTAAGGCTTAACTGACACTTACTCCCTTCAAAAATTACTTTTTTTTTTTTAATTTTCTTTCACATTCTTGGAGGTGAAATTCCAACTAGTCCAAAGCTGGCATGAGATCACCTCCTGCAGAACCAGGATTTCACTTCCAGCTATGAATTTTCTTCAGATTAGCCTGGGACAAACTGTGCTCCAACACTTGTGAGATTATCAGGTAACTAGTACAAAACCTGTGCCCTCTCTGCATACCTCTGCCTGCAGCCCCTGTGGAAGGGCTGGACTAGGCAGGGAGGGCAAAAGCATGGAGAAGTCCAAAGGATGGCAGCTAAAGCACATTAACTGCACAAATGAATGACAAGCAGGTTTTTGTCATCTTTGTTTTTAAGGTTCTATCCCCCTGCCTTTTTTTTCCCCATTAACAAAGATCATGAAGGAAGTTATTCAAGAGAAGAGTGAAGACTCTTAAGATGACCTGGTCCCTCTTCCTCATCCTCTCCAGGCAACGTCCAAGAACTGGGGACCGAAACATGGCAAAAATAAGTAGAAGTCAACAAATTTCACTTTTGAGAAACTTTTCATTTTTAAAATTCTTCTCAAATATTCCAACTAACTGGTGCTGCAGATTCTCCTTTTCATCAATAGCAATCTTGTATTTTTCTCTACTGATGTCTGAGGAAGACTAGGACACAGAAAATGTAGTCAGATTATCATTTAACAACCCTAAGCTGCAGAATCCCTTATTTTGATATGAATAAATTCACCTTGCACATTATTCCCTGCATTTTGCATCCATTAACTTGGAGGAGATGCAAACAGGGAAGGAAGCAGGCAGCATGGAGATAAGAGTGCTCCAGATGATGATTTTTGCAAGGCAGCAAAAGTATCATGAAACTGAGTGCACGTGCACTGTGTGGGGAGGGGCTGACAGAGAGGAGGTGATAGCTTTAAGTCCCTTCCATCCTGCCCAATAAATCTGTGTCTGACAGATCCCCCCAGGCCTATATATCATTTTCTTTTTCTTTAATTAGGAGACCAGCTGCAACTCCTTGGCCAGAGCCCAGCCAAGCTTCCCGTGCTCCTTCTATAAGTTTCTCCAACAAATAGCACTAAGAAGCAAAGAAACTGAATACAAAATATAGCATGTGACAAACTCTTCCATGTGTGACCTCTGCACCAGATAACCTGAAAATCTACATCAGACTGACTTGATGCATAAGGGCATGATGAAGCAAGAAAAAAAAAAAATGGATCTGGACAGTCTATGAACTTTACTTCCCTCCCAGTCTTTCCCTTTTCCCATATCTCCAGACATTATCTACCATTTCTGCACAATCTGAAAGAACAAGAAGCACAGATTCCACAATAAGTATGTGCCATCTACAGCAGGGTAGTTCCTTTTTTGATTATGATGAAGATGCAACTAGTTAAATATTTACTAGAGGAAAGCTCACTGCCCCAGAGAATATTTTTGATAACTTAATCCCAGAAGCAGGCAGAGGCCAGTGTCACAATTTACTTCTGTTCAATATATCCAAGATAATGAAATACAGCTTTCCACAATCCTTTCCCTTCCTCTGTCCTCCAAGAGAAAAGTAACTCTTTCAGCTATCTCTGCTGGCTATCTTGGGACTTGCCACTGGAAGCAGCAATTGTCTGCAAGAGGTTGAAAATCCAGACCAAATCCAAATGGTGAATGCCAGCCTGCTACCAGTGGGCTGAGGAACAGAGGAGCTTTAACTGCTGTGTCCTGTGTGTATCATCACTGCTGCTCCTCTTTCCCCCAGAAAAAAAAAAAAGAAAAATAAAAAATCAGGAAACAAAATCATTCCACAGCAGGCACTACATTTCTGTGGTATACAGGTACCTGAGGTGCAGGTCTGATTAAAGCTTGTGAGCTCAGGTGACCCTCGAAGCTTGGTGCCCTTTGAATTTTCTTCTTTTGGAGAAAGGTAAGGAATAAGGGGCTGCTGCTACTGCCTGGAAATCTCCCCAGCTTGGCTGCTGTCAGTTCCAGTGCTGCCCTTCTCTAGTGGCACAGGAAGCAGGATGTACCTATCCAAGTCTATCCTCCTCAGAAAGCAACGTGGGGATGCTCCTAAATCCATTTCAAAGCTTATTTCACAGTAAGTCTGTACAGCTTCCTGGAGAGGCCGCATGTTTTATATTCAGCTTAACTCTGAAAATCCCAGACAGTTCTGGAGTAGCTTTTTAGCAGGACATTGAGCTGGCAGTGCAAACAGGAACAGCTGAAATAATCTCTCTCTCCTGCTCTCATCCTGAGTTCCACATCCCATTTCCTCATTCTATCTTCAATCACATCCCCAATGTGTTCATCAGGAAAAAGCACTCAATATTAAATGCAGAGCCTCTTCAAATGTAATCAAATGGATAATAATAGGTGGCATTATAAACTAATCTAGTGAAAGCCATTCAGAAGGACAGTGGAAGAAAAAAAAACATGTGCAGTAAACTATCTTTGATTCACCTTAGCCTTTCAAGATAGTGATTAGACTGGAGGCTAGTTTTTGCAGGACACAGTGGGGGGAGATCATGCTCTACAGTCCTACAGACTGGTTTGATATTCTGCTGTTACAGTGATAGCCTCAGCAGGCAGAATGAGTTAAAGAAAAAAAAATAAAAGAAAGGACTGCTGGGAATGACAAGTCTCTCAAGATGGTAGGGAGCACATTAGGCTGTTACCAAGTAAAGTGCACTTAAAACCAGTCCGTGCTATGATGCTTTGTTCTCTCCTATAACAAGATATGGCAAGTCACAGGTTTGCTGCAGACAGAAAATACTGGTAAAGGTTCTTTATAGGCTTTTTGACAGAAGCTTTAATCCCTCCCAGAGCACCACAGCAGGATGGGGAAATAGTGTTGCTGTGTTCCCCTGCTAGGTGCATGCTCTGCACTGGGGCACAGGAGCAGCTGGAGGCCTGGGCAGGTTGGACTGGACTCTTCAGCTGCTGGACCTCAGGCCCCTGGACAGGGAATGGCTGCGAGGCAAAGCAGGGACCTGCTGGAAGTGTCACGAGGGACATGCCAAGAGGGAAGGAAGGTCACCACGGCCAGCCATCAGCGGGACTGGCTGCTGGGCAGCAGCACACTCCATGGGAGCGGGGTGAAGCGGCAGCCAGAGGGTGACAAAGGGCTGGGTGTGCCACAGGAATGTCCGATCACCAGCCCACGTGCACCAGGGGTCCATGAGCAAAGACGCCAGCTCCTGGTCTTTCCTGTAAACCCTTAATTCATGACACAGCTCTGGCCCTCCCCAGCTGCACGCAGGCAGGGCAGATAACAGAGCAGGACGCATTAACAACAGCAGGTCCCTGGGGTGAGATTAGGCTCCACCTAAGCCTTAGGAGATATGGGTCCCATCCAAAATTGCCCTGAAGTAGTTAGCTGAGGGCTTAGATAATCAATTTGGTTTGCTGCTCAGACTGTCCTTTGCTCCCAGTTATTCATCACTGCTCTGCTTAATTCACCATAAAGGAATTCCTGAGGAACTGCCCTGCCGTCAGGAAGGCTCTGTTTAGTCAAAGGAAAGACCAGAAGTGCCAATAATTGAATGATTTCACTTGGCACCAACTGCTTCGTTTAAGAAAATTTCTTCAGCAGAGAAACAGCATTATGGGGGGAAAAAAAGGAGAAAAATTAAGACCAAGAATAATAAAGTTTTTTTAATTAGCCACCAGAAAACAGGCTCCAAAGCTACCAGAGACCACACGCACTAAGTACAATGTTTTGCTGTGGATGGACCCATTGGTGTTCCTGCAGAAAATACACACTGCAGCAATAGGAACCTCCACGAGGTCAATACTGCTGTTCACCTTTGGCTTTACAGTTTATACCATTTTCCTGGAGAGCTGACAACCAATGGAGAAACTGGTTCCTGTCCAAACCTTTTGATTAAACTTCTGCTATTTTCCCTTATTTTCAAATTTTAGTCTGGGGCCCTTCCTGTCACAAAATTTCTAAAATATACTGGCTGATACTGGCAGAGTACAAGTTATTATAAAAACAACACATGCACTGACAATTATATTGTCTTTTTAATGTATTGAAACAGTATAATGATATTTCCTTTCCCAGCATTTTCTATCCCACTGTAAGCAACATTCTACACTTCAAAAACATCAGCTGCTATAAGACAAATAAACTGTTGACTCTTGCAAATGGTATTAGAACTCAATATTTGCAGAGCTGAGGTATAACATGTCAAGTAGAGTTTTCATCACTCCACTTGGGTGATTTCTGTTTAACCTTTTTATTCTCTCCCCAGAAAGTCGGAAAAGGAGACCCATGGACCAAACTTGTAGCAGAACTGCAGTAAGAAAGGTGTACATTTAAAGTGTTTTGACTCTAAACCAGTGATTACAGTACAAACCTACCATTTTGTTTCTCAAAACATAACCCAGGACAATATGAAACTGAAACTAAATAAGAATACATTTAATACAACTGGAAGCACAGCCCACAAGTTTTGCAGCATGATGATCTCTCTGATATCTTTGCTTTTCTTGCAAAGTCACATTAAAACATAGGTTACACAGACACAAATAGATACTCCTCTACTACAGACACTCGCTTTTATATATCACTGAGTTTAGCATTTGTCACTAGTCACATCTCTAAAAAAGCATCAATGTAAGAATCCTTTACAAGAAATCCTTTTACCACATATTGTTCCTGGCCTGTATCATGTACTTAACGTCACAGATACAAAATAATCTTTTTCAAATTATTTGCATGAAAGCTTCACACTCTATCAATTAAAGCTGGAAATGGAATGTTTAAAAAAAATCCCACATTCTGATTTTCCATAAAACCTCTGCCATTAATATACTCAGATTCACTCCATGCTGTGTTTATGATTAGAATCCTTTGCGGAAACATTGGCTGGTTAATAATCACTTACATCTGCCACAATATCCCATTTATGCTTCAGCATACATCCTTCCATTGTTTTATTAGCTACCTTTGACAAAGGATTGTCAGAATTATTTCCTCTTTGTTTGCAGGAATAATCTGACGATGAAAGAGAAGAAAATAAAAACAGAAAGGTGACACTGACTTGTAGTACAACTGGAGTGGCAAATAAAGATTTTTTTAAGGTCTTGCACATTGTTCAACCACTAAAGCAGTGTTTATTAACTAGAATTTACAGCCTAGACCACCCCCTGAGTTTTTAAGGGTCTGACCTGACCAACCCCAGGTGGTTTGCCCTTTCTCAGGGTTCATCCCAGGAGTGAAGCCCTGAGACCCTGGTGGCAGAGGGCACAGCTGTGTCACCCCAAGACCAAGCAGCAGTGCTGGCTGCTTCCCCAGTGGCTAGCAGGGCCCCGGGGCTGCAGGTCTCTGCAGGGCCCTGACCAAACCTACTTCTATATAATCCACAAGAACACAGCTACTGAGCCTGCAACAGGCACGGGGACCAGAAACCTCTGCAGACATTTGCAGGTAAATGCACAGCTTGGTCCATGATCAGCATCACAAAAACACTGTTCCACTGAATTCTTCAGGAAAAAAAAAAAAAAAAAGAAAAAAAAAGCAAGCTAGAGATCTCTGGTTTTCCACAGGTTGAAATAAATTGGTGGGATAAAACACAGTCTGTTACTTTGACATGAAAAAGGGGCAAGAAATGGACAAGGTATATTTTACAGGCAACAGAGACCTAGAATCACATTTATAGCCAGGACAGTTTCCAAACTGATTTGTCGCACCACAATTCTTGGTTTGATATTTTATAAAACACACACACTACCACTTTCTTACCAGAGGTAAGATGTCCTCCCCTGATCACCCCAGGCCTGGGGCTGGCCTGGTGGGCTGAGGAAAGCCCAGAAGGGAAACATGCAGGTGCAAGGCTAGACAGCCTTCAGCTGAAGACCTGCTACAGCCTTTGCAGGGAGAAAATCCCCTCATGCCTACCTTGCAGGAACACCTGCTCCCCACCCTGGGGAGGGGTTGGTTCTGGTCTTACCTATGACCAGGGGAGGGAAGAAGCTGAGTGCTCTGCTCTAAGGCAGACTGGGCTGACTGGTAATGTTACCCACCACAAAATACTGGAAGAGCAATTAGTGCTACTGGGAGTTAATGAGTAGCAATGATAACAGAGGTAACATGATAACAGAGGTTGCCAGTTAGATGCCCTCCTTTAAGTATCCAGACTGCAGAGTTAACTGGAAGCAAAATACATTCCCAGCTGCCAGGTGAAAAATGTACATTGAATACATACAACGGGCATCTAAAGGCAATCCACAGCCTTCTGGAAACTTGCTGAAATCACTCAACTGATCTGGCTAGCTTTTGATGGTGCTTGCTGTACATTAAGGCATTTGATGCATCCAAAAGCACTAAAAAGAAAACCATAACAATGTGCCAAGTATTAATCTGACCCTTCGCTTCTGAGCAAGGTAAACACCAGCTTCACTCAAACTGCCTCACGATTCATTTTGCCATTGAAAAAGGCAAGCTCTACTTCAGCTAATTTTCCCTGAGTGCTTTAACTAATCACATCTTACACATAAACATTTGACTAAGTCAGAAGCAAGCATGACAACAAAACAGCACAGTGCAGACCAGGAGAAATATCTGTAAGTACAAATAATATATGAAAGAAATCAGCATATTCTGTGCTGGGGCAGAATTGCCATTTTTCCCACTTGGTGTAAGGATGCAGACCACCAATCAAGCCTTGTGCTGAGCAGTGAAGGTGATAGTATTACCTAATCAAAGGGTGCTAAGAACAGACAGGTTTTCCCTCCTAAGCAGGGCTAGAAGAACACACTGCCTGGAACTGACTTGGAGTCGGTCCGCAGAAAGGGCAACAGCATCTTGCCTGTTGCCTGCAAAAAAAAAAAGTAATCACTAAAACAAATACCTGTGCCCACATACTTGAGAAAGAGAGGAAGAACCAATGAGGAGACAGAGGAGATGAAGTAAGAGAAAAGAGACTGTGGGTGTGAGCTGGGACCCAGCAGGGAAGGACACGCACAGACAGCTGAACCTCAGGCCCTTGGTGGACCAAGCCCTGATGTGACTGGCACAGCACTCACCTGCTGCTCCCATGGGACCACACAGCTGTGCTCCTGCTGTATGTGTTCACTTTGGCAACAGGAGTCCATGTTCACCCCTGGCAGCACCATAAAGCTATGCCACTAGGAATAAAACTGCACTTTTTGTTCATCCCTTAATTACGTGTGCAACAATGTTCAAGCCCAATGTCCATTGAATCTTGGATGTCCTAATCAAAGATGCTTCATGCTGTTCCCCATCCCTCCTCCTCTGTTCCTCTGCAGTCTGATTGAGCAGCCCCACAGCAAGAGGACCATGATTCCCAGTGGTCAGGAGCCAGGCCAATTCAAGGAACCTCCAAGCCAAGGATGCTCACCAGCTGAATGTTTGATACAGCCACAGCCACAACTGCAGGAATATCTGAACTGAAGAGCTGGCTTTTTGGAAAGGAAAGCAGAGGCTCTTGGCACAGTAAAGACCCTCCAAAGGTTGGGCCTAGAAGCAACATGGCCACAAGTAGCAGATGTCCAACTCCTGACTGCAGCAAAATGCAAGGGAGAACCTGTCACACCACTATGAGGCCAGGATTGCTCCTCTACACCTTGTTACCCACCCAGCACTTCTTGCACCATGGTGGTGGCCCAGCAGCCCACCCAGGTTCTGTCCAATCTGCACAAAAACATCCTGGGAACTGCACAATAAACCAGACAGTCTGTGAAAAACAAAAGCTGAAGACTCACTACCCCACCAACCAAATACCCTGTCTCTGAGCATCATAACTACATCATTTAATCCTGCTCTAGGATCTTATGAGGTAAAGAGATTGCAAGATGAGAAAGCTACATCTTGCAACAGTTAAAGCTATCACTTTGATCAGTATTTCACAGAAGTAAACTATAAAGCCATGTCATATTCAGAGTCATGATGTCCTTGTCGGTTTCCAAACAATTCAGAAGAAACATCCAGTTCCCACATGCCTGCTCAAATATTCAGCTGCAGCAGAGGCTGCCTTGCACACAGCCACTTCTGGGCAGACAAATGAGAAAATATCAGTGTCCTACAACAACCACCGACATTCTGGGGTTAGATTAATTTTACTTTAAAGGACTTAGATTTGAGAAACCATAGTTACAAAAGTGGAAAACAGAAATGGAAAAATAATGACTTGCTAAAATCCTGCCTATTAGGGAAGCAGCTCCTGCCTTCAAATACCAGATTCAATACCACTGTTTTACATTTTTGATTACATTAACCTTCTCCAACATCAAAATGAAAAGAATATTACTTAATCTGTCTGGGAGAAGTTGTTAAAACAGTTTGATTAACAAGAAGCTCTGGCAAGGCCAGCCAGATAACTGGACAAGACCACCTCCTGTAAATACAACAGGTGAGCCCTTCTCTGAGACAGCATTAGTTCAATAGACATAAGATATTCTGCAAATCAAATATAACTCGTAATTCACACTGTGTTCACATTCATACTATAATTCATCTTAAATATCCCTAACTACAATAGTTCATGCAGTCTATCAAGAGGCATCTCAGCAGAAGTGTGATTCACAACTTCATAGGAATGCTGGGGGAAGGTTTTGCTATCACTTTGAATGTTGATAACTTGTATTTTTACTGAGAACAACTTCCAGGAAGGCAGTGCATAGTAATACTAGATGAGTTCTCTGCAAGTACAAAAGGGAGAAAATTCCTCTTCTGAGTCCACCACAAATGAATGAACCTTTCAGATCTATTCTTGATAATCAGGTTCTTGATACAATGTGCAGACTTTTGTTTGCTGCTAACATATCAACCAGCTGCTATGGTCTATAAAAACAACCCACTGGAAGATAAAACCTTGGTCATTTTCAAACTTCTTAAAGAAGAAAAAAAAATCTCTGTTAACCAAAAGCTTTGATTAAACTTTACTGGTTAAGCCCTGTAACAACTACAGAGTGATAGATAACAAAGCAAAAACATTGTAAGAAAATTAAAGCTTAAAAAAAACCCCAAAACCTGCTATATCTTGGCACCATTTCTGTACTATCACTATATCAGACAAATGCTTTGCAGCCCTTTACATACCAGAACAATGCCTTCTGAAGTCACAAAAATGGCATTATCCAAGAATTTCAGCAACATTAATAGTGCAGCATTTCCTGAAACTGCTACAAGCCATAAACAACCATGGAGAAGTCAGCCTGAGATGCCATTTCAACTCCATCTGTGCAGCAACTAAACAGTGCACAAGAGCCAGTGTTCACTCCTACTCAGAGGCAGTAGCTCTGCCACACAATCCAAACCTTGCAAGAGCACTGCCTGGACACTCATTGGATGGCTCTTGTGTGTGGGCACCTACAGTGACAGGCAGTAAGAAGGGTGGGATTCACATTCTCTGAGAGAGCCTAACTTAGTAAATTAACCAGTACTCCAAGGTCCTGCTGCAGGTAGTGGAATGATCCAGGCATTTCAGAGACAAATTCACCCCCTTTTCAATAAGTGTCAGAGATATCAGGATGGTCATATTAACTTGTTCTCTTCTTCCAGTTGGAACATATGCATGACTCCTCTCTTGCCATGAAAATACAAGACACAATCGATTCTATGTGGTTGTTTCAGGTTTGATTTTTTTAATCCAAATAACTCCTTGACATTTTCAACTGCTACGATTTTCTGAAAATAAGCCTTTCCTCTTTAGTGACAAGCTGCACATCTTACAGTAATTGAAAAAAGAACAACACCAAATGAGTGCATCCTATCTGCCTTGAAAGAAGTTTGCCACTTCCTTTTCTAAGAAGATAAGAAACATCTGCATACAGGCATTACTACACAAAAGCTACCTTTGTGTAAGGAAAATCCTCATTGAAAATTCAAATAATTTCTACACCTCATGGACATGATCTGGTATAGCAATTCAGGTAGGTATGTTACAAGCTGAGAAACAAGGGGTGCCATCAAGCTGTCCAAATTACATACAAGAACTGTCTCTCATTCAGAGAGACAAATCTGTTACCTTTTTCTCACCAAGTAATTATAAACGACACCATATATTTATTTTCTTTCCTGTGCTTCCCATATTCTTTTTCTAGCTATTTTCCCATCACTTTTCCTCTTCCTATCTTCCATTATTCTCACATCAACATCACAATTTTTATCTGCTACACACCTACTGCTATACAACCCACTCCCCAGCTACCTGTTCCTGCTCTGACTGCAGCCCAATAATGAGTCCCCAAAATGCATCCAGTTATCCACGTGAGGCAGGTTAGGTCATGCCCCACTTGGTTCTCCTGGAGTGGCTTTCTACTGCAGGGACTGTTTTGAAGCTGGATGCTCAGGAATGTGACCTTCAAGTGGGGCTAGATGCTGTCCAAGGGGAGCTGCTCTGTCACACATGCCCAGCCACCACAGCTGCCTAGCTCTCCCCACTCCCTTATCTCACTCCGTCACTCACACAGTGTGTGTGACCTGGCCCTTAGGAGATGGACAACATTGCTACAGCTGCCTGCTACCAATCTTCTGGACAAGGAGAGCTGAGGATGTCCTGGGTCCATGTCTGGGAGAGACAGAGAGATGGCTGTGCTGCCATCCTGCAGGGTTATCCTGCTTTCTCCCACTCACATGCTTGGACTTCCAAGTTCCTCCGCCCACCCCAATTGGTGGAACATCAACTTCTGTTCCTTTTCTTTATGGCACCTGTGCCCTGGCATCCAAACTAGCTTGGAGCAGTCTTTGAACAGCTAGGTTTTCTTCCACTGTAACACTTTATTACAGAAAACAAAATGCAGCATGAATACAAACTAGTTATTATGGAGGTAGGTAACAGTGATGCTCTGAAATCAGACAATAAGCCAGTATCAGTTTTCCCCCACAACAAAGTCGTTTGTAGCTAGCTGCCTCCCACTTCAGAAAGTCCCCTAGGCTAAATGCACTAATGACACCCAAGTTAATGGGTGTTTGTCACCCTGAAAATAGAGAGGACGAGTACAAACATGCCCTAACCACCAGCTGAGAGGAGCAGAGGAACTCTGGAGGGGATGCAAACCATCATGCAACCGTGTCATACAGGAGAACACAGCAAGGTGCTGCCCGCTGCATCCCCTGCACCAGACCCTTCTGCAACCATTTCCAAGATTTGAACTTGGGAGAAGGCCACAGGCTTTTCTAAGGACATTAAGAGTAGCTCACTCAAAAGACAACCCTTCATGTATTTGGGCTCCCCGTTTTCCAGAGAGGGTTATCTTCCTACCAGCCCAGCCCTGCAACGGGCACTCCAGCAGATGCTAGCACCAAAGGGGCAAAGCTGGGAGGGAACTCCTTTCCTGTAGGTGCTCCAAAGGCTCCTGGTTGCTATCTGGTGACCCAGGCAGCCCTGGCACCGGCTGCAGCTCCAACAGGAACCCCACCCGGGAGCACTGCTGCTCCCTGGCACACCCGATACTGCACAGCCTGTCTCCAAAAGCTCCCTTATCTTAACCAAAAACGTCTGAATGCATTTTCATGTGGAAACCCTACAGCAGCACAGCTTCCAAAAGCCTCACTCTCCTCCTCAAAAGTGCAAGGCGGGAGATTTGATTTGTAGAAGTCTGGTACAGAAATGTAAGCCTCATCATCCAATTAAACAGATAATCTATTACAACTTTTTGCAACTTCATTCATTTACCATCTTCCTTTCTTTAGCCAGCAATATCCCAGTGTGTATTTACACATTAAGTTGCTGATTTTAGGTGATAAGATCCTCTGAACACGTGGCACATTCTTGGTCTTTTCCAGAAAAACAACAGCTCCATCCTGTATTTTTTACATTGGTGCAACTGTGAAGCAAAACAAAGCTCACGTTTTTCTTTTTGGCTGAAAATTATGCCTTAAAAATAAGTCACAGAATAAAACATAATGATGACAACAAAAATAATGAACTTTGAGAGTGGCTGAAACAGTTTCCTTAAATAAGCAACAATTAATTTACATTTTTTCATCTCGTGCAAATCATCACTTTTGTGTTGTTAGGGTTGTTTTGTTTCTTTTAGCATATTTTTTTTCAGGTATACATGAGGAAAGTAGGAATGACCCTACAACTAAAGAGGTGCAGCCACTAAACAGTATAAGTCAGCAATTTTTAAACAAAAATAAAATATTCTTCTATTTATTAAAATGTTCAAATGGAATAATTCTTGCATCAATATTGTTAGAACTTTTACAGAATTACTTTTTCTAGTTAGTTAAAAAGAAGACAGACACTTTGAAGAAAGAAAAAAGGAAGGACAAACCTCTTTGGAAAAAGAGAACAAAAATGGAATGCAGAATATTCTTTCAGTAAATAAAAGGCTTGTATAAAGAGATTTTGGAGATTGTTGGCCAGCCTCATCAAGAATACATGAGAAATAAATCAGGTTGATTTTCAGTGAGGAAACTTTTGTCTAGATGTCACGGAAAGCTTTCTAAGCATAAGGACAGCAAAGTCCAAGCTACTTTGGGAAGGTTACATACACAGACAAATTAGCAGAAAATAGCAATGTGGGAGGAAAATGACCTCATTATCCCTTACAATGGTGCTAAAAGCCTCCAGTAACTGGCTGTGCCAAATTGGAACAAAAAATGATTGTTGCAAGTGTCAGCAGGTTGGATTAATTTTTACATGAAATAGGCAAATGCAATATTTTCCATATAAATAATGCACAGTTTAAAAACTAATGGCTTTGAAACTTTTTAATACTGTATTTGCTTTAAAATAGCCTTCTACAGATTTAGACTACATTTTGGGAAAATCCACAGTACAAATTTTCCATACACTCCTCATAGAAGTGCTTGGAATGAACATCCGCTAGCTGACAGTACAGTTGTGCATTTATATATGAACTGATCTTCATGACAAAGACAGTTTTCTTAGGACATTTTGTTGCTTCTTGCCAAAAACCAAGCTACCACTTCACAGTGTAACGTTCACTCTTTTCTTTCCACAGTCTAGACAGAAGCAGTGACTCTGTAACTAAGGCTTCCAAATCCTTTCAGTTATAAAACCTTGGCATTAAAATTTCATGTTTTAACTAATGAAATGGTTCAGACCAGGACTGTTAATAACCCTAACTTTCTGTAGCAGGAGGGAACACTCAGCAATACAATCAGATTGGCATCTCTGTCCCAGGAGGGCAAAATTTCCTCAAAATTTCCAAGGTCAAAGGGAAAAAGAAAGAAAAGGAAAAAAACAAAACAAAACAAAAACAAAACAAAAAAAAAAAAAAAAAAAAACAAACCACTGGACGAGTATTAACCCAGATCCCTTTGATGGTGGTAAAATCCCTACAGCATTCAGTGATGCCAAGACTTTGTCTAGGGAAATTATTACAGTTTTCTGCTATGGTAACTAGTTAAAAAATCAGGCTGTTTACTGCAGAATGCCACCTGCTACTGCCTGGCAAAGTACATCCAAACAATCACACAGGGCATATTATCATCACAAATGGGAGTTTTCATTTACAAACCCAGAGGCACTCTGCTGAGGGGTATCATTACCCCCAGCCAAAGGCAGAGGGAAAGACAAGGAGAAGAGAAATGGGTGCATGGGCAAGAGAGCTGCTCCAGGCAGAATGATGGCCAAGGAGGGGAAGCACTCAGCTCCCCTCAACATCACTTCTGTATCTTCCCTTACAGGCTGCATAAGTATCTCAGCAGGAAGGGATTTCATGGGGTGCACTGTCTGTCAAAACACATGCAGAAAAGCAGAAGCTGGTAAAGTATCCTATACTGCTTATTTCATCACATTCTGCATTCCACAGGCTCACTGGTGGAGTTAGGGGAGCCAACCTCCAGCACTGACCAACATCAGCAGAAACAAGGTCTGGGGGGAACTGCAGAAAAACAGCAGCCACGAAGCAGTCTATCAAGGACTGAAGTTTTGGGGGGGGTTTTAACAAAAATATGGGAACTAATGTTTCTTTAGAAAGAAAAAAATTTGGTCACACAATCTGTGTTATTCAGGAAATCAAATTGGATCACAGCGATTACTTCTGGCCTCGCAATGTATTAATGTTTAAAATATTTTCATTCTCTATTTTTGCCCCATGAGGTCCAAGGAACTTAGGAAACCCACCCTTCAACTCCAGGACTTGACTATACATCTTTCTTTACTGATTCCACAAAAGTCTTGGAAATCAAATATCTTTTTATTTCCAACTCCTGGGAATAATCAAAACTTTGTTCAACACTATGGCTTTTATTCCAACACACATAAATAGCTTCTTGACTTGCACAAAACCTGAAACCACTTTAATCAATCAGCTATATATAGTCTGGATAAATACTGAGTCTGAGATACTGGGTATACAGCCAATCTTGTGCTATTAGCTAATACTTTGATCTAATTTCACATTATATTAAGAAGAAATGAAAAATATTCTGGTGAGAAAAAAGGCAACAGTAAAGAAATGACAGCATGTAAAAGCTAGAGAACACATACATTAACTAAAAATTCAACTTGTTCCAAAAGCACTTCAAAAGACAGAAATACATATAGTGTTATCACAAAATAAGACACAAATGTCCATAAATTTGTTATTTTGTTACTCCCACAGGAATTCACTCTTGATTTTCCAGCAATCTACCACTATATAAAGTATATTTAATAGCATTAGTAGACAGCACTACAGCCTCATTGCATGTGTAACACACTACTCCATTTTCTAGGGAATCATGGCACAGGTGATTTATGTCTATGCAACAGAAAGGGCTATTCTGTAGAAATATCACAGGAAATGACACACAGGAAATAAACCAACACAGACATCTTACAGTCGTTTCCTAAGCTCTAGCACAGCAATCTGCTCAGCTCCTGAAACAACCCAGATGCTGCTGACGCAAGGAATGAATGAGCACCAAAAAGGCTTCCCTCTCCCCAGGCTTCTGGGTCCCAAGAGGAGAAGAGGATGAACAAGGCAACCATCTATGGATTAGCTGGTTATTTGCAACCTGGAAATATGCTTTATTGGGTACTAGCTGCTCAGTCCTGCCATGGTTCAGCTATGGTGGGAGGCCTGCTATGGCTGTGAAAACAAGAAAAGTGAAGATTAATGTGTGATTAAGGCTCGAGTAATGGCTGGGGAAAAGAAGGTCATATGGAGGCAAAGTTGCAGTGAGCCTCATGCCAAAGTTCTCTCTTCTTCCTCCCTCACGATAGAGGCTTATAAGAAAAATAAAACCAGACTTTAGCAGGTCCTGAACAAATAGGACTTGGGCTATTAGTTTTAACCTAAAGGACAGATTCAAACTAGATGTAAGAAAGAAATTTCCTATTATGACAGTGGTAAAACACTGGATTGCCCAGAGAGGAGGAAGATGTCCCATCCCTGGCAACATTCAAGGCTGGACAGAGCTCCGAGCAACATGATCTATTGAGGACGTCCCTGCTCACTGCAGAAGGGGGGACTTTAAACGTGATCTCTAAAGGTCTCTTTCAACCCAAACAAATTATTCTGTAATTCTATGAACTAGCTCTAGCACAATTCACATAACATCCTGTTAGCATGTGTTATTCTGCTAAGACTCAAAAGCATCTGTTCCCTTTCCACAAGCTCCAACAGTGTCAGGTAATGGAGAGAGTGAAAATTCAGTTCCTGTCCTCAACAGCACTTATTAATTCAGGTTACAGCAAGATATCAACATATGCAAAGAAATAATTGTGTTTCAGTCAGGTTTGCCAATGTGCAACAGAAGACCACATCCTGGAAACCAGATGAACTCAATAACATTTTAACATGAATTTTATTAAGGAATGCTAGGACATACCTCATGAGGGTTTAACTGAATGCACAGTATAGAAAACTGCTTTCCATCCAAGTAAACTTTGCCAGTTAAAAATAGCCAGAAAATGAAGAAATATCTCAGCATACTATTTCATTATTATTATATATTCTACTGTTCCCACCCCCCCTTAATGATACAGCCTTCTGATGGAAAATAATACATACGAAAGTCACATCTCTATACTTATAGATCTCTATTACAAAACATATCTGACATTGGTGTCATAGGCTAAGAATCTATGAGGCATCCCTAGACAATTATTTTCTATGTAAAATAGAGCAGAACTATTCTATACTAATTTGAATATGCAGGGGTCCACAAAAACAGATTATACTACTTTAATGTAATTATTTCTTGTAATTCTTTTTCGTATCTACTGAAGGAATTAGCAGAGCTATTTCAAGACTGCAATCAGGAGAACATCCATGTCATTCCATAACAGACAGAAGTTTTCCTCAAAAGTTTTCACCATTCAGAAATAATGCCTGTTTTATGACTGTGTAACTTAAGATACTGTTAATTTTTCTCTTAAGTTAGTTAGTCTGCCAGTAAAAACACCCTTTCCTGTACACAAAAAAAAAAAAAAAAAAGGAAGATAGGATGTTTTGAGAAAAATCAGCACAAAATTTGCTGTAATTACATGAAACTTCCCAAAAATAAATATGATTTTCTTAAGGTAACTGAAGAAAGAAACATAATACTTACACTACTGCCTGCAAATCAAGGAATTGTAATATACACAGATGCTGTATTAATGTTCAAACTACTTTAAAACACTGTGGGTGATATCTTGGTCCCATCAAAGCTGATGCCAAACTTTCTGCTAACATCAACAGCAGCAGAATTTCATCCATTGTGCCAGCTCAGAAAGCAGAAAAGGCTTTGAGACAGAAAACTAAAACAATAAATAAGATTGCTTTAATCACTACTTCTGATGTCTTTGACCATGCAATTTCTGCCCCTCCCCTTGCTATGCCAACAAGCTGAAGGTTCAGTGCCTGGGTAGTTGTTTTATCACCCCCTGTGACAAAGCTTTGGACATTGCCCTTCCCACTGTTTCATGCGCAGCAAAACACAACACAGCAGCTCTTGCACCAGTGGCATTTTAATAGCACAGAAAAAGATCCACAGCATTAAACCTCAGTTTTGCAGTGCCTCAGTCAAGAGGACTGCACTTCCCAAAACTGGGGTGGGTTTGGTGTTTTTTGGTTAGGTGTTTTTAAGGTTTGAGGTAAGTTCCTCAGTGATCAGCGTGCAAGGGATCTTGCCGGAGAGCCATTTGGCTCTGGTCCCGAGACAAAGGGTGTTTTGCAACCACGTTGTCACCTCTTCAGATATGCTGTGAGACTTCAAAGGAACAGCACTTCTGGAAATCAAATGGCTCCATAAGTCCAACGGGAGAAGCATACCTAAAGGCCAAATATCTTTTATGAGATACTGGACTCCAGTGACATCTGTTATTTATACACAAACTACCCACCCTGGGCAACCGAAACAGCAGCTGTATCCGTGTATGAAGAGCAGACCTTTCACATGAGGCCTCAAGGAATAAGCTGAGGCAACATTTACTGGCCCAGCCCCCAGAAAACCAACTTCTGCAACACTGTAGGAATATCTACCAGATTAGCATCATTACAGGGAATTGCAGTGAACTCCAGTACTAGTGAATTATTAAACATTTTCCTTTCTGAAAAATAAAAAATATTTTAATCCAGATTTCTAAAAACTTCAGATTTTGCACACCTGTTCTATTCAATTCAGTAATTATTTTTTTCCATGCCAACAACAAGCAGACAGAACAGTAATTAAAATTTCAGTTCACACAAATGCATGCAACATTTGCACTGGACTAAGCACCAAGTTTGCTTGCAACAGAAATACAAAGAGGCAACGTTTTCTTAAATGCTATTCTTTAGAGCAATGAAATCTCCTGCAAATATCTTTTTAATACTGTCCACAATTCTCTTCTAAGACATCTAAGCTTTGGAAGGCATAAGCGTGCTAAAAAGAGATACTGACTCAGTTTTGAAGTGAAGATTCTCAATATCCACTACCCATTATTTTCTCCTCTGGATCTCAAATTTTCAAGATCATTTTGCTATCCTATTAAATATTATCCTGTACTACACAGTCATGATTTTAAAATGTCATTCTCCAATATGAAAGTATAACATGGTTTTCAAGAGACTACTCTATATGCAAATAGAGCTGGTGATTGTAGGGAATATTTGATGTTCATAATTTTAAGGGAGAAAAGAGACCTCCTCTCTGATATATCAGAGTAGAAGACAGTACACCAGGAGTTCATGCTGTAAGACTTCACAGGGCACAGGAATGGTGGAGCACAAATGAGAATCCATCCTCAATGAGGGATGCACATCTCTGAGCAGACAAAGAGCAGCAGCCATGAGAACACCAAGCAAGGATGTCCACAGAGCACTGATAACAGTGCTAAGGCTCAGGTGGGAGAACAAGCATCTATCCAGACTAGCAGTGACCTCAATAAAATGCCTTTCAGAGAAATAGAAATACAAACACTCCTTCTGCTCCTGTGCTCACACACAGGCCACCATTGTTTCTACTGAAGGCCTGGCCATACACACCAGGAAAAACCTTGGGTAATGTTCTCTGTATATCAGCTGCACGACCATCACACACCTCACCCCTGTCACCTTGCATTACAGCAGGGCAGGATGGGCTCTCCAGAATGATGGATGAGCTACATCTCACTGGCTGCAGAGTGAGAGGAGACTGCTCATTAGCCCAGTGGGGTCACAGGTCAGCCCCCTGTGTGATCCCCTGGGAAACAGCATTCCTCTCCCATGGTACAATGGTCTATGGACCACGGTCCCAACAGCTCAACAGGGAAAAGGTGACACTTCAATCCTTTCATCCCAGCATTCTGTCAGCACTGCCAGCTCACAGAGGTGTCAAACTGGATACAGGTAACAGGGAGAGCTGCCCTGTGGATGAAGGTTAGCATCCTTAAACTTTGTCAGGCATGCTTAACTTCCTGGTGTCATCTTTAGTGAGGCTGGTGATCCTTGCTGACAGTGTGGACCAGCTGTGGATGTGCACAGGCACGTGTAGGTCACGGTGCATGAGGTTGTGACAGAGAACACTAAGGAAACAGAGAAAGCAATGTACAGCTAGGAAATAAGAGTAGGCAGTAACTACAGATACCTAGCTTTGGAGACAGTAATATTATCATACCTTGATACCATATCCCATGTTTCTTACGGGATAATACTGAAAAAAAATGCATACACCAGAATGATTTTCTTAGGAAATCAGTTTCTTAGGAAATTACTGAGTTTATCCACTGTTGTCTGTCAATAAAAAATTGTTTCCTGGATACAGAGCTTAACAACAGACCACAAGACTTCCATCAGTACACCAATGTTTTCTTCTCCTTCCTCAAACTGTTTTGAACATTTCCTCTTGTATACTACACATGAACAGGCACAGGGCTTGCCCAAAGAGCCACAAAGTTTCTTTCTGCAATGTCCCTACTTAATTTTTGTATGAAGGCTGAATGCACATTGTTGGTACCAACATTATATATTACTGAGTTTTTAAGAATACTCTAGTCCATAGTTTTCATCAAGATACTGGTGGTCGTTCTCACATTTGATTTGCTTCCTGATCATTCTATCACAAACTTGGTGGAGTTTTCTCCCTCCTCAGTCTACAAACTTGTTTGGCATTTTCTCCTTCAATCAACCACATGAATAACACTTACACTTGCAAAGGAGTAAATAACCAGGCCTTCCTTTTAATTGCATTTACCTGGGAACAATTTACTGCAAAAGTCTACAGAGTGCTGCCCTTTCCAGTGCAAAGCCTTTGCAGGGTACCTTCCTGCAACAACACCTTCCTCATGAGATTAAGTTTTAATCCAGCACTATCTCCCAAACATACTTTGCTGGAATACTTCAAGAAGTCCAAGCAGTTACTAACACTAAAAGAGCCTGCACAAATCTGCCTGTATGAGTGGCTGCTGTAACAAAATTCAGCTACAAAATGCAGGAACAATCAAACATGTTACTGCAATCCATAGAGTAATTTCAGGTTGAAAAGCTGAACAGATGGCATTTGTGAGCTTTATTCAATATCTTGGCCTTTTTAATTAGATTCCTGTTCATGTCAGTCTGCTCGTTTACAGCAGGAGACCCCAGATTTCAAAGTAACCTTAGGAATCCCATTGCTCTGTCTGATAGAAACCACTATGCCAGGAAACTGCTGCAGGCACAGCTCCTGCTGCTTCCACCACAGGAACTCATCAGCAGGTAATTAAAAGAACCAAATTAAAGGGATTGTCCAAAAATGCAGCTACGCCTTAGCCAAAATGCAAATTAGAGCTTTAATGCACCGCACTGCTTTATAATTTTAGGATGCTTTTGGTATGTTTATCATCAGGAATCTGTATGCCATAATTTTCTCCTTCGTGCCTTCACGTGGTTCGCAAGTTCACCTTCTGCCACCCTGGGTTTTCACTGCTTTTTGGAAAGCTGCATGTGGGGCACAATGAAACAAAATGAAACGAAACATACTGACTGCTAAAAAGCTTAAGAACTTAAAAGGGTACAAACAGTGCATCCCTCCCAAAGCACTGAAACATGGCAAAAAACACCAGCAGACTCCAATGGTTGTGGGAAACAAATGCCTCAACAGACAGTAGTGTCATTAAATTTTAGAATCAGGTTCAATACTTTCTTTTATCAATACAGGTCAGGCAAAACCAATTGAGCAAACAAAAAACACCCAGAAAAAAACCCACAAGCCCAAAAGATTGGCAAATAAAGCAAATTAGGACTTTTATGAGTGCTGCAGTACATAAAATCTCAGTGACACTTTTAACCTATGGCAATAAAAAACGGCACAACACACTGGAACAGTAAGTCTAATTGTATCAATCAATGGCACAAAATCACAGCTGTCCTTTTATCAAAATCAGTTAGACATTGACTATTTTTGAGTTGTTTCCTTGTATTACTTTTCCTTTTTGAGGAGGGAAACTCTGGAATTCACAAGACCTTCTAGACCTGTTGTAATCATGCTCAGCAGAACAATAACCAAGCCTCTAAATCCATTTTCCTTTTATAACATATCCTGAATGTATAAGCTAGTATTAAAAATAGCCTGGTTTAGAGAAGAATGGGCCAAAAACTCCGCTAGCCAAACAACTACCATAGGAGGGGTTTGTGGATACTTATTTCTGTCACATCAGTGCCCTAAATCCCTTGCATGTGGCAAAACTCGTAAGTTGTTACAAAATGTAGCAATGCTCCATTATGTACTGATTTTAAAAGAGATGAGTGGGTTACAAAGTAAACCGAGTACACAGGTATTAATCTTTAAGTGTTTGAGTACTATATAACAATCAGGTCTAATAATCACCTGCCTGGCATGTGTCCATCAGGGGAAAAAAACCCTGTAACTCTGCAACAGATTCCCCTTGTTAATTCAGCACATTTTGCCCCAAAGTATTTTGTCAGGAAAGACAAATAATTCTGACCTAGCATGGAATGAGACCAAATCCCTCTGAAACCACATCTCTTGCCACTGGATGTGATTGCACTAGACAAACACCTGGGGAATGAGAATTGTTGAGGATGTGTTAGGTCTAACCATTTTCCTTCCCTGCAACATGCAAACTGCCTATAGGTCTAAACTTCCTAAAAGGTGGATTTGTCAGGGTTGTGCAGTGGATTCCAGCTGCCAAGTCCAAATAAGTCTGGATTTTGTGATAACTAGCAGCATACATGGGGTAGTAGATGGCATGGTATTGACAGCAACATGAAGTTTCTTCTGTTAGTAACAGCAAACAATGCTGAAGCAATTAAAAATCATGAAAAGTTGAATAAATGCTCCCATCACCTGTTTACAGAATGTCATGATTAAGACTTTTAAAAACTCTGAAACAACTCCTTTATTTCAGATGACAAAACTAAACAGGATGGAGGAAACTTGCCCTATCATAAGCTCAGTTGCACCAGGTCTTTCAAACACTCAACCACAGCACCTCTTTCATGCCATTCATGATGGCTCTAACTACAGCAGACAGACATCTGGTGATCTCTGCAATTAAACTGCAATGTCACTCTGTCCTTTAGGTGAGACATCAGGAATAGGACCCTCTTTGTTGATAATTTTCTGTCTAATTCTGGAACAATGCATGCTACACAAGATAAATAATTTAATAAATTTACCACATCATAATGCTCCTGTGAGTTAAGCAGAAAAAAGCCTAAACCCCTCCCTTTCCCTGCTAAGTATAGAAAACTGCATCTCTGCTGTTTACAGATTTGGAGGCTTGTCTGGACTGAAGTTTTGTAAATACAACCTATTTTGAAGTCATAGGCATTAAAATTTGGATTAATGCCTTAAAAGAAACAGTTCACACAGCCCACTGTGCTGATGTTCTCTATTGGTTGTTTCTAAAGCCTCAAAAATACCCAACCAATATGAAACATTAACCCAGGGACTAAAACAAATTTAAACCTGGTTCTATCTGCCTCTTGGCCTATAATGTTTCATAATGCAATTTACCTACTTAAATAGAAATAAAGAAACCAACAAAATAAAAACAAAACAAACCTTGAATAATTTATTTGCTCTCTAAATGTCTTCTTTCCCTCTGCATCATGAGTGAAAACACAGAAAGGGGGTGAGGTGCCCTTGTGGCTTCACGAGATGAAGAACTTCTTGCTGGAAGTCCCTATTTTTGCAGCACTAGCAATCTGAAAAACAAAAATTGTTTTGTTAACACTTGTATCCCTAGATACAGAAAATAGAAATAAGGTTTGTTCTGAAACATTGCCAACTACATCATTAACCTCTCCTACGAACAAGCCAACAGCTCTCATGCAAAAAAAACAGCTGGAAAGAACTCCACTCAATTCATACCTTGCTTATGCATTCTGCACCGACTGCTCACAGCTAAAAACTTCTTTCTACGCACAAATGGAAAATAGAAACCGGTAAACCAACATGCTACAGCCATGTGCTTCAAGAACAGTTGTTAAGCTGTCCAGGTTTCCATCTAGGAAACACTCAACCAGGAAAGGTGGCTTAAAACAGGCCAGGAGCATCACAGTCCCTTTTCTACAGTGGCAGTCCCAACCCCAAACTGTACCACTAACTGTACACAAACCCCTGTGCCACAATTGGATTGCCTGTTTCCACATGTTCATATTTAAAGCTTCCAGCAAATCCCAGCCAGAACCTCTGCAAAATATCCACACATCAGGTACGAAGATCTCCTGTGGAAGTTCTCTTGCACCAACCAAGCTGAGCTCTGAGGAGCCAGGCACTGCTTTTGAGGAGACTGATGTGGAGCAACCAGCTGCTCTTTTGCCCATGTCACCTGAAAATGCTAAGACAGACACCAACCACCCTCAGTGCATGTGCATTGAACAAACAGAGTGACTAACTGAGCTCCCAAAAGCTGGCAAGGAGAACTTCATGCTCTACAAAGTCTGTCATTTTCATTCTGCAAAGTGTCAGACTGTATTATAATATTTTCTCTGATGTTCAAATTGGCACAGCTGATTTTAAACAGATTCTTCACAGCACAAAGCACCTTGTCATAAAAATATCCTGATAGCTACAATGGTTAAGCTGACATATAACATAATTAAAACTAACACAAGAATTTTATCATACTCATGCTTCCTAAGGCAGTGGAGTTAGAGCAAAGTCCTAAGCTGACTTCACTGAAAATAAAGGATGTTCCATTAAAATAAAAGGCAAACAAAATAGCAAATAATACAAGCTGCAACACCACCATACAAAATGGATGAAGTAACAGTGGCCAGCAAAGTAAAAAGCAGTATCAGGCTGCAAGCTACACCCAAGAGGAAATGTGAGTAATAAAATTGAACTAATAAAATGCAACTAATAGTTCTTAGTTGTTACACAAAAAAACCCTACTTTTAAGCTCCAAATACAATACACAGACCCACTTTGCTTGTCTCAGACCACCAAAGTTCTCCTCATCATGGCTGTAAGAGACACAGAGCCAAGAGCTGCAGGACAAGGCTGTAAGTGCCATGATTATAGTGTTGAGATAACACTGCCATGATCCATTGTCACAGATATTGTCTTTCCCAAAGTTCATAGCACTGCTACCGAGCCTGACCTGTATGTTTTTGTCATACTTCCTTTTCCTACACAATTGCACAGCATGGCTCCACTCCTCAAAGCCACACAGGGCTTCCTTCACCATGGGGTTCAGTTCTTGAGCACCAGCAACTAAGACTCAAAACCTGGGGCAATAGCTTACTCTCATCTGAAGAATTCCTGAACAGAAAAAAATGCCCTTTTTCTTCCTGAGTTCCAGCTCACTGAAGAGTGCTGCTCGAGCATTTTCCTTTCTGTCTGGAACCACATTTGCAGCTCTTCATAGACATGGCTTCTTTACTAATGGCTTGATAGACATGGAGTGACACCTAGTACAGAGCTAAATGTAAGATCCTTGTCAGGATATACGTCTAATTTCAACAAGGCAGAGTTAAACTCTGCCCTCACTGGCCCACAAGCAAAGGGGAATGCAGCTAGCTGTTAGCTAGTACAGCCAGGGTGATCTCATAGTACTCAATCATCACAGATTTGTAAATGCACAGCTAAAACATTTATATCTGCATTGGAACAGGCAGAAACAAGACCAAAACATTTATAGCAGGCAGATGGCATACTACTGTTGATACAAAAGAGTCCCTCCCCACTTTTCAGGTCTTACTTGAACACTTATTAAGGATGATGCCCTGCTCTGAAGAAAACTTCCTGGCTGGGGTAGAGGGCCAAGTTTTTTGAAGTGCTTCCAGCACTCCCAGTAAGCTGCCTCTTAGGGAGGTCACAATGCTCCCCCGCAAGCAGTCCATCAAATATTGAAGGAAGTTTGCCATGGTGAATACAAACTTCCCAGCAATACTCTGCCAGATCTACAATACCCATCTCCCTGGACCTGCACAATCTTAATAATAAGGCTTAACATTAAGAAAAATCTGTAGGGTAGAATATAGCTCCTTTACACATTCAAGTATCTTTTTCTAGCAGGCTAGGAGGAAATGGGCTTCTTATACCAGTCTTCTTACAACACTCCTCTCTTTTTCCTTTCCCAAAACATCTTTGATACCAGCAACTCCCACTAAACTTCTACCAAGGGCAGAGCACTTCTGAAAGAATCAGTCTAAAAAAAAAAAAAACAATCTTTCATTCATAAAAAAAAAAAAAGACAAAGTAGTACTTAAAAAAGAAAGAACTGCTGTACTAAAGGAATAGTCACATAAACCTCACACATCCCAGACTGAGGTTTTCTTGACTCCTGCCAACTAACAAGGACAAAAATCCTATGCACTAAGCATGGCATATACAACACCTAGGCTCTGTCAATTAGTTAAGGATAGACAGGCAGAGCTGTAAAAGTCTTAACAGCATAAATTAGGCAGTATGTGCTATAGTAGCAACTTTGGTTTGTGATTATCTTGTACTCACACTCCCATTTTGCTGCTGAAAAGGGGGGTACACAAAAATAAATAGCAGCAAATGGCTAGCAGGCATGGCACTGAAGCAAAGTCCTTAGCACAAAGCTACCACGGGCCCTTCCAGCTCTACTGTAAACAAAGAGTGAATTACGTTATACACACAATAGAAACACTTAAGTCACAGATGCAGCTCCTCGGCTGTGATCTGGGAAGGGCTGTACAAACTCAGGGCAGGTGCTGTCTTCACGAGCAGGGAGCAAACTCCACTGATGGGTTTTTTGAAGGTTTTTGCTGGGTTGCCAGGCATCATTATTATAAACTATAGCCCCTGGTTAAAGCCCGTGTACAATGACAAGGTGCTGAGCAATTCAGGAAGACAACTCTACAGACACCTCCATTCCCCTTGAGCTGCAGTACACCTGTGTCAAAGGGAGGTATGAGCTGCTACCACACTTCAACAGGTCTGGCAAGAAGGCAGAGAGAAGTGACGCTTATTATTCATGTGGTTCCCCCCAGGGTTAGCCACTGGTAGATAAACCAAGTACAACACAGCACCCTCCTGTAAAATGCACTGCATACAGCTCTACAGGATATACACCCAGACCTTGCCTTGCCAATCACCAGAGAAAGAGATTTTAACTTCATCTGTGACATCTAGGTTCAACCAACCACTGGTGAACAGCTTGTGGCAGCTGTTGCAGCTTTCTGTAGCAGTCCATCAGTTTGCTCCACATGGTTTTCTTGGGTTGCCACCCCCGCCATTTCCCGTAGAGAAATTCGGGGTTAGTCAGCAGGTCAGATGTACTACCATGAAAAGATGCTCCCAAATACAGAAAACAAACAAACAAACAAAAATCCCACAACTTTTTCAGCCCCACTGAACAACTCTAAAAGCACCACGTGTCATACTGGACACAACAGAGTACATTCACACATTCAGCATATAATCAACTCCCGGGAGCCCAGGCTGCCCAGTGACACACTGAGCTTCAGCTCTGCTCAGGGACAGCAAATCCTGGGGTCCTTGGGAAGGGACCATTGGCTGAGCACATCCATTCCGCCTGCCCACAAAGGCAGGGCAGTGCCACAGCAAGCAGCTCTGCCCGGAAGGCAGAAGCTCTCTGCACAAGGAAAGCTGGACTTCACTTCCCTGTGCCTGGGTGTTTGCTTCAGGAAATCTCCCATTCCCAACCCAAGTTTCAGGATCTACCCTAACTGCTCTGTCAGATGCAGAACAAAAAGAGGCAGAAAAGTATGTCTGGGATGATCCAAAGCATTTATTTTTCCCACCTTTCTTGCTATTTTCAAAATGAATTTCTGAAGGCACTAGAATTTTTTCCCTTACTTTTGTGGATGATTTGCATTTCAGAGGCAACACATGAACAGAAGTTCTGACCTTTTTTCTATGTTCTGACCTTTTTCTTTGACTGATCATGTGAGGAAAAGGAACATCTTGTTAACACTACTTTCCCTTAATACACTGATTCTACACGATGATCATCCTCTAAATCTCAGCAGTTTAATTAGAAAGATGATCATTGATTAATGCACTTGAATTACCTGAAGCAGATGTGACTGAACACAGATCACTCAACCCCAGAGAAATGTACATTAATTAGTTCTGGATTAAACTGTTTTCCTCTTTATTCAACTTCAAAAGAAGGAACACAACCCCACAACACAGCAACAAAACACCGAGCTTTCAGTGTTAAACTTCTGAGACAATTTTTATTTTACTTTATTCTTTAGGAAGTCTCACATTTTCTTGTCTTGAATTTCATAGTCATCTACTTTTTTTTTTTTTTTTTTTAATTTTTTAATTATTGTAATTTTACAAAATAAACACACCAAGCCTGGAGGTTCAATATGCATTTGCAAAGCTCTGCCAAAGACCTGCAGTCTTGAATTAGTTGGCTCGGGAAAGGAAGTAGCAATGACAGTGATACTTGACGGGAATGTGCACAGCATTAAGTGCACACCATTAAGCGCATACCACAGCTGAAACCAGGTATACTCCCAGCCAGACAGTGGTTTCAGAGTACCCATCTAGGAAGACAGTAAAAGAGAAAACTTCATTTAAAGGTTTCCTGGCTCTTTTTTAAGATCTCACTAAAATTCCTCCAGCCACAGGCTGGTCTACAGCCTGATCAAGAGACTTTTAGCCCTGAAAAGCAGGTAAGCTTTCCTTGACTGTAGCTCTGCACCATAACTCATGCTTCACTTGGTCTGGAAAAGCTCAGGCTTCATCTGCCCTTAGACAATTCTCTCTGCAGATGTTCTGAACAGCCTCAAACGCGGGGTAACTTTTCTTATTCTGTGAAAATCCCCTCCTGGTCTCTACACATGAACAGAAATCATTTCAATATCATGACTATCTCCTTGCCCACTGCCCTGTGACCAAGGCAGGCACCATTTCCTTACCACAGGTTGAGCGACAAAAGCCCAGGCGATTTCAAGCAAATAATGCTCCTGCTGCTCTGTCTCCCTTTGTCCAGGAAAGTCTCCTGAGAAGTGGCAGATTGAGTTGGTGACTCAGCTTTAGGAGCAGCCTAATCCTCCTGGTCACCAGAAAGTGACACTAGGAAGGCAGACATGGGGCAGACCAGAAAACCAGGCTAGGCTGAAAGGCAAGAGGAGAGCTTTCCCTTCCATGTCCTAAATTACATGCTTCATATCATCTCTTCTCCTGTGCATGCTTCCTCCTATGCCTGGCATTATTGATTCACTTTCAAAGCACAAGCTACCACAAAGGATACAACACAGCCCCACAGACTCCTGGTACAGAGTTAGAAAGGATTTTTCCATCGGCCTCTGTCAACTTAATACATAATCAATACGTGGCTCCAGAAAAAGCCAAGCAAGAAAGCTGATGCTGCATTTTAAGATTTAAATTTAAAATTTACATTTTTAAAAAGCTGATGCATGCCATTTTAAGAGCATCCAGAAGCAATCCACTGCAAATCACCCCCTTCTGCCATAATCCCGTGGTGGGAAAGGTTTTTTCTCAAATTGTTTATTTCAAAGTTATTTCATCATCAGCTATGGAGAAAAGAAAATAAGCCTGTATTATTGCAGAGGACTAGGAGGAGTAACTAAATCTTACTGAGGCTTCTGATGGTTTTGCCAACACCCATAGATCACTTCAATGATACAGTTTTGAAAACAGGACGACCAATGGGGAAAGGACAGAGAAATTGAGAATTGAGCCTGATCCATGTGAGATCCATCACAGACCACAGCTTTCTAGTGTTAAAGGGATTAGAGCTGCATAGAGCACAAGCAATAGATGCATAAACCCCATCACCAGCTCAGGACTCTCAATTTCAAAACATTTTTGCAGTGAGGCAACTTAAGAAAAATAAACATTCCTAGCCAGGCAGAGATCAGTCATAAACCTTTTCTGAAAGGGAGATGAACTCTCTTATTGTTATTTAAAGCAACACTATAAATCAGGCCAGATCTATATAAAGCAAAACTATGGGCTTAAAGCAACAGTGGCATTATTCTGCTAGAGCTCAGGCTGAACACCCCAGGAAAGACACACAATATCTGGTAATGTTCATGGCCAAAAGAGAAAAAAAACACAAAAAAACCCCAACTAACCCAAAGTAAAAAATAACAAAACCTACAAACAAACAAAACCCCGTCCCCCCACTGCCTTGTCCCCTTCCCCCAAAAGAACTGAAAACTGAAAAAAGCTGGAGATTTCTGTGAAATTCTCCATAAAGCTAACAAAAAAACAGAAAAAAGTTGCATATATAGAAAGGCAAGCCTCGTATTTTCTGTAAAGCTACCAACATTATCAACAGCTCATTACTCACATTTGGTGATAGATACCATATTTAACAATTAGATATCTACATTTTACAGATCACAAGCAGGAAGATATGCTTCAGAAAATGCTCTCTTGCATTTTCTCAAGTATTTTATTTTCCCTCTTCCAGAACAGTCAGCTGGTATAAATTTTTAGACCTTACATCACACACAAGAAAATAGCCTAGCATTTTAATTCTACATTTATATCAGAACATTCATAATTGATTAAAAGCAACAGAAATGGTGGAGAAAAACAGCTTCAAAGTATAAACCTGAAATACAGACCCAAATTCAGCCTCTTTTGTTTAAACATTTTGAAAAAAATCAGCACATCAAGACAAACATAAAGCGAAACACTGGAGCTCCTCCTCCTCACCTCAGCACCCAAACTCCCTGGGTCACCCATCATTAATTCCATCTGACAGGCAGAAAAACCTATAATTTGTCACACTGATTAACTCTTTTCTAAGATTTTATAACACAGGGTCCTGAACTGCTTAATTGTTTTAGTTCACTCTAACAACCCATATGTTTTTCTTCAAAATAAAGAGACTGAAGTTGATGCAGTTGACAAAGTTTCCACTCACACAAGATTTAATCAGTGGCATTTTTGTTGGGAGTATGCTTTGAGATGGGCAATCACTGTGTTAAAGGACAATCTTTCACAATATCCTACTAATCTGAAGAGGCTGAAAATGTTGAATAGTGTATCCCGAACACAGCAAGGACATCCAGGGCAACGTGCACCTTCGGGTGTGAAACGTGAATGCATGTTTGAAGGGGAGTAAAATACTGTGCTTTACCAGGGTTAGCAAAACAAATCAGAAGAAAGATCTTAAGAACAACCTAGTCATTTATACTCTGCAAACAATTACCTATTTGCTGCAATCCTGATCTTTTTAGCCTGCTAACTTGGCCAATACTGGAGGCTGGCAAGTGGTTCCCTCTTCCTTTCCACCTTACTTGGGCAAATATAAATCTTCCCTTTCAGAAAAGCTCCTAGTGCCTCTCGGGGATCATGACTGAGAAGGCAAGGATCTAAAAGCACTTCTCGCTAGGATGAGTATTTTGTATTTTCTGAGCAAGATGGAATATTTTAAAAGGGCTTGAGACAGGGATAGGCAAGAGTTCGCAATGTCCTTATCAATGAGAAAAAACAAGAAAATGGGAAGAGGTAACCCAAGCTCTATGAAGCCTTTAGACTCTGGCTGGAGCAATGCTGATATATCATCAGCAACTTCACTGCCACCCTGCAGAATAACTAAGATATGACCTTAGTCTTGCCATCACTCTCAAGGCATCAACCTGTGTTATCCTTATTTCTTAAACAGCTTGAAGATGTCATGCATTAGATTCTTGGTTTTGTTGATTTATTGCAACCTTCATAAAATCCCCCAGTAGTATTTTCATGCTTAGCTATTTTTAAACAAAGCAGAGAGATCCATCTCCTCTGTGGAAGTCATGATTCCAACACTTGCTCCTTCAGAGTACCAAGGAATTATGAGTACAATCCAACAGTCTCCTGTAACTCGGGAGAAAAAAAAGTAGAAGACTAAAGTTCTTTTTTGAACCTTGTTCCCAAACTTTGGGCATCCCACCTCTCAACCCCAGCACTCCTGAGAGTAGCTTAAGGACTAAAGTATAAAATCTACTCTCAGCTTTATTGGAATTAACTGCATGAATGATAACTTGTAAAAAAGTAGCAATTTTTCAATTACTGTCTCAAGTATGCCTTTGCATAAAGCTTTAATGAATTTGGAAGACGATTAGACACCCAGATACCTTTTACTCCAACAAAGCAGATGCAGCGGGAATTGTGGACCTACCCAGATGGGTGTTCAGTACCACCCATCATCATCATCACCCCAGGCACAGACAGAGGCTTGAGAGTTATAACCCCCTTTTATAGAGTGGGAGTATTCAGTGATTGTATCAGCAAACCTCTAAGTTGCTCTTGTGAGCACGTGCAGATAACAATTTTCACCAACTCTGGCAGGTTGGTAGATCTGTACTAATTTCCATCAGGCTGCAAAAAGCACCCTGACTCCCCCCTTTACTCCCTGAAGGTATAACAATGCTTTGAAGGAATGACTGGCTAAATAAAGTTGACAAATCTCTGTAAATTTCTGTAATGCATTCTTTTAAAAACAGATGGAGATCTTCTGTTGAAAATCTTTCCAAGAGGTTTCTGCCCAAAGCAGAAAAAACACTCTGGAAATTTTTTTGTCTGAGTGACTGAAGGCTGGCCAGAAGTAAACACAGGTAAAAATATGATGCTAGAACATGAGAGGCGTGCTTAAGGGGGCTCCTTACTACCTCTATCGACTATATCTCATATCTATACTGTGTAATGCAGTTGGAAGCATAAAGACATCAAAATAGCTTTAAAACCCTAATGGCCTGCCCTTTCTGTTGTTGTTCCTTCAGCATTTTAAACGGTGGAAGGCTGGATTATTGCCATTTTAGCTATATGAAGTATGAAACATCTAGATTCTGTGCTGAAAATCCCTCTCTTGGGATCTGAGGCCAGGAAAGGACCACCTGGTTCAGCCAGTCCTGCTATATAAGCAGCCAGGCACTGCAGACATCTGGTCACATAATCCATCGGTCCACATCATGACTCACAAAACACTTTGTGAGATCTGGATGAAACCTGCAGCCTCCAGAAGGGGACCAAGGCCAGGGATGTATACGAGAAAGCAAGAGACACTGATGACTTCAAAAAGGTCCCATCACAATGCAAGATTTTCTGTACTGAAGGACACGGCTCCACTGCCAATCCCCATCATCCATGGAGCAAAGAGACAAAAAATTAACCTGCTAATTCCTAAAAAGGAATTTTGAAACAAATTATATACAGCTCACATAAAAAAAAATCATAGAGGTCCTTTGCCAGCCAACCACATCCCTCTGGTTCCTAAATCAGTGCACCCTACACCACCCCTGGGCACAATAGAGTCACATCCAAAAGATGACATTGAGCAAAATCCCCTCTGGATATAACCCTCTCCACTGTGCCTATGGAGACATTGGAAGACTAAGCTCCTAATTTAGGCACCTCAGTAGGTTGCTCCTGAGGTAAAATAATTCTGAGCCTCAGAGATCTCTTCTACTTCTTTCTGAGTAACAAAAAAAAGGAGAAAGAAACAAAGAGGAAGAAACTGGTTTTAGTAATGAAAATGTAATTTAAGAGGCTGATACCCTTTTAAAAACTTAAGTTGTAATGAATTCCAGGATTCATTCAAGTACTCCATTCTTAAAAAACACTATAATGAAAGGCTTACATATGAAATTTAGTAGTAATAACTTTGGGGTCAAATCCATAATGATTTGTTTGGCAAAGCTCTCACTGACGACACTTAAATGTGATTTCAATGGGTGTTCTGCCTGAGAAAGGGCTTTGAGACTGGCCCACACTCTGTGTGTTTAAGTCACCTCAGCCCCAGCATTATACAGCGCCAACCAGACACAAACCCCAGCATTATTTAAACCATTTGCACACCAGAGTCTCCAATTGCAGGGTGCAAAAGCCAGCAGGAAGCACTGATCATTCCTTTAGCAGCAAACGAAAATGCAATCTTTTTTACTTGGCTTTCTTATGATATCATTTACCTTCTATAATAGCAGTTTCTTTTTTAAAATGTGGATTTGCACAGTATTCAATTTGCTAGTTTCCACATATAGATGTAAATTTACTGAAATAGCTGTTCACAAAATCCAAAGCCCAAGGGTGGAGTCCTAAAAATAAATACATGTAGTTTAAGTTCTTTTATAGCCACACATGATAAGAAATCTGGTACTATTCTGGTGAGCCATAAAAGGGGAAAAAAGATAAACCACAAACAGGAAAACAGAAAATAAAAATCAGTATCTTTTGCTCTACCTTTTCAAAATTGCATGGGTACTTCAATGCAACCATTTGACTAAATGTTTCAAATGTTGGTTTTTCAAAGTATTTAGCCATATAAACTACCCTTTTGTTTCTGTTGGCTTCAAATGTTACTAGGCTCATGAATTCTTCCTTACGTCTTATTATTCGAAAAAATACAGCCAACACTGCCTTTATGGAGAAAGAAAAACCTGAGTATTATTTTCCAGTTAACTCTTCCGGATCTGCATGAAAGTGAAAGCAGCAACAGCAATTTTAGGCCAGGTTTTCTAGCCACTGCACCTAATCACTACCTTTTGAAGTATTTTATTTCCCAAGCTCTACCATCGAAAAATCTCTGCAATCACAACACAAACACAAGTCACAAGACTGGCAGAGCACACGCCAAAAACCTTATAATAGTCTAGGTACCCAAAAACACAAGAAGCAGCAGTAGGTAAGACGTACTGCCCTACTGAGTGCCACAACCCCAGGAATACTTCAAGTAGAAAGCAATCCTTTAATTTGAAGAACTTGCACGAAACCAGACCTGATCTCCCACTTTTCAAATGCAAGTATTTCAGTGAATGCAACCCTCAACGGCACATTATCACATAAGGAAATTTGGTAATTGTCGCCTTCTTAACCTTTCAAGTATTCAGTCTTTTAGGATATCAAGGACTAACCAAGCAATTTGCCTCCACTTCCATATTTCCACTTATTCCATCTCACACTCAAAACATCAGCAGCTCAATGACTTCACAGTCAACAGCTGTCATTCACTGTCCTTTCAACAAGTCCATGAAAAGGCTGTTTCTAACAGCAGCCACTTTGTCTCTAGCAGGGATAAAGAAAACACAAAACTGAGGTCTACCCCTCTTAAATACCGCATGTACACGAATTGCAGGTCTTTCCCTTCATTTCCCGGGACCTTCCCTCCTGTTGTGTCCTTCAGGACCAGAGAAGCCAGCCAGGAGGAGCTCCAGATGACTCCAAACAAAAACATATTTTCCCTTGCAAGCATCTAAGTTTCTCCACCCGAGCTGAGGAATGAACTCCACAACACAGCAGCGACAATGAGCACGCTGCTATTTTTCTCAAGAAGCACTGCCCGTCCCAACAATGCCTGGATGAAAAAACAGTATTCAAACAACAAAATCATAAGCTTATGAGTTGACTCTTTAGTCAGAGAAACTAGATTTCTTCCAACTTTAAGGAATGTGACAATAACAGCACATCTAACCCCTCTTGATAAGTGGCAGGCAATTTTCCATATAAGGTGAAAAATGTGCTAGTGTAGCTCACGCAACACTGCTAATTTCCTCCCTGTTCTCAATATTCGAGAACATAAATGAACATATAAATCAATTTTGCAAGCAAACCTTCTACTTACTTGCAGCTATAAACCATCTAGATGCTGCTCGGCACATAAAGAATTTTGAACTTAACTATTTAACCCCTTTAAAACACTCGGTGTTCATATCACAGCAGCGCATAAATTAACATAAATGTGAGAGGTTCCACCCCCATTTGATTCCTAAATTCTCTTTATACTTCACCATTCCCCAGTCAACCTGTGCCTTCCAGCCCCTGACTAATCATGCCAGGAGAGCGGCCAGGGGAGGGCGAGGAGGGCTTGAGGGCTGGGTGAAGCCCAGCAGCCTCACACGACCACCACTCACACTCCTCCCGCCAGCCCCTGGGATGAGGTGTGCTGGAAGCACCAGGATATTGGCACAGGACTGCTGTTACTACTGCTAAGAACTTTCATCTCAGCTCTGATTGTCCCATCATCTCTACCTAACAGCAACAGAAACATAAGCAGCATGCACTTAGCTGTGTACTACAAGAAGATTGCAGGAATTACTCATTAGAGACTGATGAAAATACTTACATTGATTTTTGTGAGCTCTGCACCAAAACGTTAAGTCCAAGGGGAAAGCTATTTTATACGATCCCTTCCCCTCAAAGCAAGTTAGAATATCTGCAAAAGATATATCAGTCCTGGCAGTGAAATTCACTTTGTTTCCTAGTTAGTCCCAGATCCCAACCCCTCCCATGCCCCCCTTCACTGTTTTTTACACATTATTTGTTATTTTAATGGTCTGATAAACTGCACAATGAACCCTCTGGATGGGGCTTTTTCCTAAGGAATGATGTACCAATGACCAACAGGGCATAAAAGACAGGAGATTCAGAACAAGTCCTCAGAGGTCTTTTGAAAACCGCTCAAAACTGTCGGTATTACCAGGAGACAGAAAACATCCAAAACTCTTGTTGGCAATGGTGAGAGGGCGGAAAAAAGGAATAATATAATTAAGTTACTAAAATATAAAACCCAAAATCCCCAAAGTTCATTGACTACTCTGGATAAGATACTCTGGAAGTCAGTCACTTGTACGAGAGGCACAGAGGGGAAGTTTCACACACACTACACACATACATGTCAAATGTGGGTGGGAACAGCGGGGAAACAGTCCACTATTTTCTTGATCTTTCACAAGAAGACATGGGAAAGTTTGATTTGATTATTTTAGCCACAGAAATTTCAGAAAAATCAGATGATAGCTTCAGCTTGCCAGTCTTCCTAGTTTATCCACATTTAGCCATCTTGTGATACCCCCGAGGCAAGAAAATGCAATATGATGTGCTAAGAAGGCATCGTAGATCAATTAATTGCTATAAAAAAATGTAGGCTTCAATTAGTCAGAGATTCTTGTTTTGCTGACTTTTTTTGCACATCATCATCCATTGCACTACCATGTAAAGCAGCGTAGCCCATGAAATACTATGAGTCAGCAAATTATCATAATGACATGCATCCGAATTTAGAACTTGAATTAAACTGTTTGCTGTGCTCTGTAACAGAAAAAAAAAAAAAAAAAGTCAGGAGAACTAACCCAAAAGGTTATTTAATCCTTACAGAATAACTCTTTTAAGCATGTTTACAGTCATTCACATCTAAGACTCTCATTTCCTGGCACCTTATCTAATCTAAATTCCATATGGAAGATTTTAGTGGTATATAAAGTTGCATACAAATTAACCACACTTCAATTCATTCATATAAAATTAAACTGTAAATTTAAAAGTGATGAAACTAGAGCTGTCAAATTATATCTGAACTAATAACAAAAAAAGTTCAGACCATTTTGTACAAATTTCATTCTAAAGGACCTATTATATAGCCTTAATTCAAAGGATAACTCTGATGTGGCTTAGTACAAATATGCTTCTAGTTGATTAGCTTTTTATTCAGGGAATGCAAAAGGGAATGTCTATTATCCATGTGATAGCAAAGACCTCACAAGGCTAAACCATGAACTCAGAGCTTTTCAGGGTTTAGGACTTAAAGCTTCAGAGATTATGGCTCCTAATCCAAAACCAGTTAAGAAAGCACGGCAGGAACCATGATAAGATACAGTAGAGAGAACTTTAGTGCATCTTTATAGACATGGCTGCTCCATAAACTTCCCATGAACTTTTGAAGACACCATTTAATCATTCCTATTTTTTCTCTGCAAAATTTTATATATATATATATATATATATATATATATACCAAAAAAAAGTGTATATATCAATAATACATACAAGAATAATTAAAATAATAAATATACTTATTATAAAATGCCAATAATGAATGGAAAAAATTTAAACCGATAATGAAAAATTATGAACAATCTCTGTACCATAATACTAAGTGAAATATGGCAAACAATATTGTATTACAGCTTTAGTTTCTACAAACAACCTCAACTACAACAATTCTACAAAGAAATTCATAAGGATGAAAGCAAAAAGCCAACAGCAAAACATTAAAGTTTCCCATGAAAAGGTCTTTGTCTGAGGAAGATAACTGCACAATAAGAACTTCCTATCTTAAGAGGATATAGAGAATACAAGTGAACAAAAAGTTAATGTCAAGCTCTCATCCTGTGATCCAAAACCAGTTAACTCCACATATCTGCTTGAAGTATTTACCAAACAAGTTTTATTTGGGAGAATGTTCTCCCCCTAACACACAAGCCCCCACTGAAATGCAAAATACTCCAACAAATTAAAAAAAAAAAAAGAGTCAGCATGTGGGCCAGAGAAAATAAAGCACTGTTCCAAACTGAAGTAAACTGTTGTAAAAGAAACAAAATGTTTTAATGGGCTTATTGGTCAAGCACAGCTCAGACACTGAAAAAATCTTATATTATGATTTTGCGGTGGGGAAAAAGTAGTAGTAAATGTAACGATTTTAAATAATCTGGACACTTTTTTTTTTGATGATTTAGCCCCATTTGTTACTCTTCATAGCTGGCAAGCTAAAAGTCTTAATTTCTACACCAGTTTTAAACAACTAAGAAGTAGCCACTGATTAAGAATCAGTCTGAATTCAGGGAATAGAATATAACCCCTCCTTTATGCCTGGGACTTAAGGTTCATAAAGTGCAAGAGAACAAATGTAATTGAGTGAAGTCAAACTTGAAAGCAGCAATAAAAACCCACCCTTGTCACCCGTTCTGAGCTCTGAATACAGAGTCATTTACAATACAGGGTTTAGTAAATGATCTATCAGTATCGGCCTTGGGTGACACCCTCTCCTACAGAGATAATTGTGCACATAGACATCTTGCAGGACATGTTCTCTAATAAAAATGTTGTCTCAGAGATTTGACAGTGACAATTCATCACAGATATTTTCAGCCTTAAAAATACACCAACAAAAACTAAATTGTTTTATGGTATTAACCCCCCACCATGTGTCATTCCAGGAAACATTTCACAATAATAACATTGCTGATGGCCAAATACTGAAGCCAATCCTGATCCTGCCAGCAAAGAGTTGCCTCCCAGCAATGCATATTCTGATCTCCTAAATTTAAACTTCAGGGACAGAGCTCCCGTCTCTCCCTCAAAGAAAAGTTCTACTATTTATGAGGTCTGACTATAATCTTTTTATTCAGATTACACTTCCTACTAAGCTTACTACTTTCAATTTTTACCATTCATAATCCCTCACAGTGTCTTAAGTAATAGCCCCTTATACACAAGAGTTACAGCTTTCAGGGATGATGATCAGCATGTTAGCTCTCTCTCCCCGTGCCCACTAAGCTAAGCTAACCCACATTCACATCTTATTTTATACCACTTAAACCAGCCTCCAGTATGCTATCATTTGTTACTCGTTACAAAAGCTGCCCAAAATAAACACAATGTCCTAAACACCACAAATCTCTAGACTGCTGTGAAGTGCCTGATAGTTTATGTACACTATATTCCTTCCTACTGCTGCAATGCCCAGACCTGAAGACAAAAATCCTCAAGGAGCCCTACAACAACCGCAGTGTTACTCCCTCCCCGATTTCTGTAATTCTCTTTCTGGTGGTCAGTCTATGTTTCTATAAAACACTAGTTTGCTGTGCAAGAATATTCCATGTCTCTGCAATCACTACTGCCAGACCTCTGCCTGGTCCCATCTTCTCCTTGCTCCAGTTATCCTCCACTTCAGCAGCATGCCTCAAATTCAGCTCCATCCCTCTGGCACTTAGATCATCCTGAGCGATTTGCAGAGCATCTTGAACCGTTTACAAGCATCAATCGTTTTCCTCATACCTCTACAGAACGATCTTGTGCTACTTCTAAAGAACACATTGGAGACCATCAGGCACATCCCTCCACTGCCAACAGGGAGGGAAACCAGCACTGGGTGCTGGGGTCAGGCGCAGAGACTCTACCAAAGCCTCATCAGACGCCACAAAATTATTAAAATCTTTTCCATTCCCAGTGGCAACAGGCAAAATACAAGGCAGCAAAAAAGGATCTGTGGCTTTATAATATGCTGCTCAAAATATCTGCTGATGGTCATAAGACAGAAAGAATATGCCAAAAAAATTGTATGATGTAGTCAGTTGGCAAATGGGGAAAATCACACACAAAATGAAATGCATTCAGCACTGTAAAAGCAGGGCTGTGGGAAATTGCTGGTTCTCCATATAAGGATCCAATATTTTTTCAATTTGCCAGCATAGCATAAAGCACATTAAAAAAAATCTTAAAATAAAATTGTAAACATTAACCATGACGAACACTTGTTACAATATTTCTCAAGAATGCTCATTTTGTACACCCATGAGTCCTGATTTTATAATTTGCAGCCAGTCTAAATGAAAAATATCTGGTTTTAACGTTTCCATATAAAATGTCAACCACCTTTTTAATTGAGAGCTAGAAAAGTGTAATTGAAAATTACTAACCTCAAGCATTCATTAGTGACAAATCCAAACCCCAGCTGAACACAGCCCTTAATAGGATTAAAAAGACATTCAGGATGATGTACGTAGACCTGGTATGCAAGAAAAGCTGAAGAAAAACCTGTGTCTACCCATAGAGCAAGGATCAGACAAAGCTCTGGGAGGAGCAGTACTTTGGTACCAGACAAGCACGCGCACTTTTCCTGGTGCCTCCCTCCCTCCCTCTGTTGTTGGAGCTGCAGATGCTACCCACAGGTGCCCACAGCACCCTCAGGACTGGGGAGGTGATATCACTGCTGGGCTCAGGAGCTGCAACATCACCCAAGCTCCCACACTAAGAAAGCAGGGAATGGCTGGCCATGCACCTCATGACAAGGCATTTCCAAGAGCATAGCCACCCTCTGCCTATTTTTAATGGCACTTTGTCACTTCCCCCACCACACAAAGCTGTTCAACAAGCGAACTGTTCCATCTACCACCTCTACAAAAATCGCACATACAGGTAAGCAGTTCTCAGGCTGAAATTCAAGGTCTCAAGGCCCTTCTGTGAGCTTCAAAATCATTGAGCATGAGATTTCCTATTGATAACGTGCCACTGGCTGCACATCTAAGGAGGCTTAGGAGGGTAAACGATTTTTTCCCAAGTCAATTTTAAATTGGCTTCCTAAATTGTCTCCAGATCCTTTCCAGACAGCAGAATGGAAATAATTAGAGGTGGTTGGAAAATGGAATTTTTGTCCTGTGGGGAAAGTCTGATAGTCCTGTACTTATTTTTATGCTAACACAGGCCAAAGTGTTAAAGCCTTAAAATATTAAGTAGAGCAACATACTGTAAGGTCTTCTGAAACAGCATCCTGCATGCACTCCTATTTTGTTGCTAGAGAACAGCCCGTTCCTCACATGGGCACACCAGCAGCCCACATAAATGCTCAGTTTTCAGCCTGAGATTCTTTCTACTCCCCAAGACCACAGGACAGTGACTAGCACTGTTGACACAAGCTCTCCACACATCTCATCCTAGTCCTCTTGCCGTATGGGCTAGACAGGAAGACAGTGGGAACTGCAGTTAATCACTGCTCCCTTGTTCATCTTCTGAAAACAAATTTAAATGATGTTTTGGAGGTTTGGGTGAGAAGGTCCCCCACATTTTAAAACAAACCTTTGTCAGTCTGAAGTGATTTATTCTAACTTTTTCTGGTGCATATTGTGGAGACAACAGTTTCCCACTACCCAGATGCAAATACACAAAGGATGATCTCTAAAAGTTGCACACAAACTGTGAACAAGAGTAAAAGGGAGATTCATCCTCAACACCTCTTATGGACAGGAACACAACTTCCCTCCTATTCTCCACGTACTCTATGCCTTCTACTGCCTAACCACTGTCACACCAAGGACCTAGGCAACTACCGCAAATAAAGCTCTTCCTGACACCATGGAGATGGCTGCTTTAGGCAAACCATGGACATGCAAGTCATCCAAGTAGAATGCCTCACGGAAAAACCTTCAGTGCCCTCAGTCTGTTAGGTTCTTCTCTGCAGCTGCTTAACTGACAGAACCACGGAAATCCTGAGCACACGTGAATTCTGCATCATTAATTCTCGGCTTCAAGTGCCTTTGACTAGTACTCCTGATGAGGATGACACCTCTGCAACTAGCTCTAAGTTACTGTTTCCCTCAATGCAACTTTCCTCTGTACAGCTAAGGAGATCTTGGCATTTCTTCCTCTTCAGGTCACCTGGCAAGTGTTCCGAGGGGAACCTGCAGCATGCTGTCCAGCCACAGCTGAAGCAGACGGCCTGACGTGCAAAATGGCTAGACATGAACACCAGAAAATTGCTTGCTCCATTTTATCTATCTTTCTCCAAATGCTCTTTCCAAGCCAGACAAAGGTAGCAGGGGAAATAAAGGAAACCTTCATTACACAAGGGGAAAGGAGTGATCGCATAATTTCAAAATTTTCACTTCTGCTAACCTTCCCACATGGAAACGCTGCCTCCAATAAGCTTTACACTGAAGACTGCAGAACCTATAAGTACAGGGCTCAAAAAAGAAGATGATGCTCAAAAAAGCACCTTGATGAAGAAGGTGAAACAGTGCAGAATTTCTTTTGGTACTTTTGACTTAGCTGGCCACCATCTTGGGAACTGGCTGGAAAGTAACCCAGCAGAAAAGAACTTGAGGGTGCTGGCTGACAGACAGCTGACCATGAGCCAGTGTGTGCCCAGGGGGCCGAGAAGGCCAGTGGCATCCTGGCCTGGATCAGCAATGGTGTGGCCAGCAGGAGCAGGGCAGGGATTGTCCCCCTGTGCTGGGCACTGCTGAGGTTGCCCCTCGAGTGCTGTGTCCAGTTTTCCCAATTCAGAATGAACATTTGAGGTGCTGGATTGTGCCCAGAGAAGGGCAATGGATGTGGTGCAGTGTCTGAAGCACAAGTCCAGTGAGGAGTACTTGAGGGAGCTGGAGGTGTTTAGTCTGGAGAAAGGTAGGCCCAGGAGAGACTTTATTGCTCTCTACAGCTGCCTGAAAGGAGGCTGTAGCCAGGTGACATTTAGCCTCTTCTCCCTGTGAAACAGCAACAGGACAGGAGGACATAACCTTAAGCTGCACCAGAAGAGGTTAGGTTGGACAGAAGGAACAATTTTGTCGCTGAGAGGGAGGTTGAGCATTGGAATGGGCTGCCTAGGGAGGCAGTGGAGTCACCATCTCCAGAGGTATTCAAGAAATGACTGGACAAGGCACTGAGTGGTCTTGACAAAGTGATATTTAGTCAAAGGTTGGACTCGGTCTTGGAGGTCTTCTCCAACCTTAATGATTCTGTAACTGCTTCCTCCTCTTTTAATTTTTCTATACAGTAAGACAAGTTTTGCAAAGTTAAAAAAAATCTTTAACTAACACCAAGGCTGTCAAAGATACTAAACCATGCCAGTTTCCTTTCATCAAAGACACAGATCCACTGCGATACAGGGATATATCTATAGGTTATAACACCAGCAGGTTCAAACTTGTTCTGAACAGACACAAGAAATCCCTGCCCACACTTGGAGATAAGTGAAAGTCTTTTGAACACTTAGCATGGCTCTGGGCCAAGCTAATAAACTCTGCTGAGCCGCAGGGACATCTCTGTGCCATTCCCTCGGGCTCGGCACAGCTGGCAGTGCTCACAGTGCTTCGTGCTGGCACAAACCACAGGCAGAGCTCATTCCTGGCTGCCTTCACCACAGCTTGGAGAGGGAAATGCCACCACACTCACAGCTTTGTCTTCAATCCTGGGGCCATTCATACCCACTTATCTGCATTATCCATCCAACAAAAAACATTTTAGGCTAGTTTTTGACTCAAGTGTCAATATTCTGACATGGACATAATATTTTTCACCTGAAGGTGGTGAAAAGTGTTGCAATGAGAGACTAACTAAACCAATACACTTGGCTTTTGCTTTGAATTACACTATTTTACAACAACTTTTCTGTTGAAAATTAGGAATTTACACATTTGCACAAGGCCTCTTAAACAAAACAACATTTTTATTCGAGTGTTTCTTTGGAATGTTTCCTCAACCCTCCGAAGAGCACATCTTACTGGGTTGGGTGGGGGAGCAGAAAAGGCAATGATGAGACTTAGACGTTGTTTACAGTGGGTAGAGCTGCCAAGCTTCTATCCAGTTTTAAGACATACAGCCTTTGAAAGCCTTTATGTCTGGTCTTTGACTCAAAAATGACATCTCTACAGACAGAGGGGTATGGGGTTGTAAAACCAAAGCATATTTTCTTAACACTGTTCCAGAAATATCCTCTGCTAAACGTGTAACAGATGCATGTTCCTCATTAAAAAAGTGTTGCTATACATTATGTCTTGGCTGTAGACAGATTCTGGCAGAGATTGATACACTGTGGACATATAATTCATGTGTCTAAGTATGTGAACTCTGGACCCTGCTTAACCTGTTATGGATCTCGGGCCATGGAAATGGGAGCAAAGGAAGAGAGCACACAGACATGGAGGACCAGTGTGTAGCTGAGAAATCAACAAAGCTATTGGACACACTTTTCACAACACCATCCCCAGGCACCCGAGCTTTTATTCCCATTTGTATAATGAACTGGAAAAGCAGCACCAATTCCTTTCTTTGAGAGGAAAAAGAACTCATCACTTCCTAGTGACCATTTTCTTCCTTGAGTAATCTCTGGCCTTCAGTTGAAATTTAACTTTTGGGTTTTGGAAAGGTAAGTCCTAATGATGAATTACAATATAGCTTTTTGGCTGATTGGTGCTTAAAACCTGCCCATAACTAATCATAACTTCATAATCCACAGGGAGACCCTTAGTTTTATTCCTTGCCTGGTATTCAGACTTCCATTTAATTACTGGTTACTTAGATTTATAGGCAGATTTGCTAGAAACAGTGACTCTGTGTGCAGACAATAACCTTTTGATGGGTATGGTAGTAAAACTGAAATTCCTATGTAAACAGGACCAAATTTTAAAAGTAGCTGGTGTAGCTCTCTAATGAAATTGGCAGCACTGTGTGGGTACTTTGTCCTGGAGAATGCTAAATGGTGCATAGCCAGAATTTGCTCCATAAACTGTCAAACAAGAGAACCGCAACTGTTCGGTGATTTGTTTTTCTAATGTAGTTCTCTACTATGGGAAATGTCTTTTCCATGACCAAATGTAGAAGCTGTCAGGATCCAAAAGAAATACAGGGCAGAAAGATGATGTCTAGAAGGTATCTCCCAACAGAGAAAACAAAGGAGAAAGAAAACATTTCTCAAAGACCCAGTTCTGGAAGCACTATGAAAAAGCAAAACACTCTGGAAAAAATTGCTTCAAGGATGCTATAATTAATTGTTGGGCATCAATTACAGTACTGTAACACTCAATTTTTTCTCTCCCTTCATTAGGTAGCACTGAGGATAATATTGTTGCATCTCTCCATAGGAAGATTAAACAACAATACATACATCTGGTATCTTTCTTCTCAGGGCATTCTACTACTTTACAAAATGAAACAGACTTCATTACCTCAGAAAAGCAGAAAGCCCCCTTCCATTACTGGAGAAACAAACAGTGCAAGTAAGTGATACCTGAGCTCTGTGCCTCAGCAAATGAAGCAGCATACCAGCACTGATTCCAAGTTTCCTATTTTGTTCCATATTCCTCTCAGCACTTCATTGCTGTTTTAGGCTCATGTCAGGCAACAAAAGCAACATCACTTTGTTCATAATAGTAAAGGGTAATTAAGCATGTAAAAATCTTCACCACTGATGAAAGTATGTTCCCAAATCAGAATTTTAAAAACAATCAATAGGGACCAACTATTTCAGACAGGTGCTCTACTGAAGTCTCTCTCTCAATAATGTAAAAAGCAGCACAGCTCTCCTTTTCCTACTTCTCTTTGGAACAGAGGGGAAAAAAAATAACAAGGAAAAAAAAACCCATATATTTCATCATCTGAATTCAAACCTCATCTGATCTCGTCCTCAGGAAGACATGCGACATTTAAATATATGCAATGGCTATTAAGGGATTGATTCTGGAGAAATAATCAGACAACATTTCTACCAGGGCTCAAGTGTCCACAATACCCAGGAAAATAATCAAGGCTACTCTGAGCAGACTGCAAGACTCCTCTGTGCATGCAGATACTTCCCAGTGGTGCAACTGCAGCTGTCAATGAGCCCTTGCCAGTATCTGCTGCACACTCACAAGCAGCTGGTGCCACAGTTACCTGCCCACTACCCCACAACTTCCCTCCCTGCTGCCAGCCTAGGAGCCTGTTGTTCACAGCAAGAGCAATGGGAGGACAGGACTAGTGCAAGGAATCTGAGAACTATCAGCAATAATATGCCAACTACAGCAAATCTGCTCTGCAAGAAGGGAGTGTCAACACACATCAGTAGCCTACATAGCAATTGTCAAGAATCAAAGCTCACATCATTTTATGTCCCTGAAATGTCAACTCAATTGCAAATTTAAAAACAATAGTTTTATCGCTTTGCCAGTCATAGGACAAATCCCAATAATCTTAGTTGTGCTGACCCTGCTCAGGCTTGAGACAAGTCACAAACGCAGAGAAAACCAGAAGCAAACAGTAATTACAAAAAATAAAAATCACAGCCATGGTACGACACACTAAAGCCCTGTTCAATCCCTACTATCTATTGCAATCTAGACTACCCTTAAGGAATATTTCTAGATTAAGCTGCCTTCTAGCAGCATCTCTTTTCTCCAAAGTCTAATGCATTACTGGCATTTTATAAACAGATAAACCTTATAGCAGGAGAGTACTGTGAGTGCTGCACAGATATTTCCCTTTACTGTTGTTCACTATTAGATTGTGATACAGCTTGAAAACTGGCCCCTAATTTGGAACGACATGAATCCAATCCACTTAATTAAGGCAAAACTTTTTTTCTTTCCGTAACCAACTCAATGCTATTGCTAAATAAAAAACAGAAAAGGAAGGGACAAAGATTCACAACAAGACCATAATCATGAGGTAACAAAAACTTCAGCATGAGTAATTATTGGAAAAAAACATTTACAATTATTTATGATGACTTAGGTTTTCAGGTGCTATTTGTGCTTTGTGATAATGAAAGAGCACAATAGTACTTAGCACCAATTACTTTTTTCCATACAGGAAGCATTTTATGGGTACAGAATGCCAAATGGGGACCATAGTTACATAGGTAAATAACTACACCATAATCACTATTTGTCAGTGAAAAATTCTCTCAAAAAAAGCAGCCCTGTAACTCTTCTACCATTGGTTTCTGGCTTTAACCACTTACTCATCTGAAAACTTGAACATCTTTAAGCAAATATTTTCCCCTGGAGATCTGATACAGTGATATATACACAAAGTATTTTAGTTCAAATAAAACATTCCCGTTGGTTTAAAACCACAGGGAAAAAAAGTAAATTATTTTAAGTTTCTTTTTTCAATCGAGATGCCTTGCAGTCAGTTGGTAAAGCTTGAAAGCTGATAATTGTTTAACAAGCTTAGTATTCCAAACAAAAGTATCTTAGTGGTTCAAGTTTCTCTTCTTTCCGCTGCCACATATACAATGATCACACAAGTTAATTACAGAGAGTTAACCCTGCCAAGTATCTCACACTAAAATGGTAATATAATTCTATTAGAAATCACAAAATAACCCAAATTATTGGTAACACTACCGTGTTGAAGTGTGATCTCTCTGTATCTATGGGCGGATCACAGCTATGGACGGTCAAGATCAAATTTGTACCATCTGACCTAAAGGAACACTCTGCAGTGGGAGATGGCTACACCAACACCAGTTCCACATCCTGGACTCCATCTTTCTGCAGTAGTCTAGTTCCTTGAACTAGAGAGAGAGAGAGTGCATGTCCTATTTTTTACAGTGCTGCATTAAATGTTTCCTTCTAAAAGCTATTTTAATAACCTTGTGGTGCTTCACAAAGGAAACTAATTCAGTATATGGTTAACACAAATAAACATGCCTTCTACCTCTGAAGAGATGTAGGTTTTTTAAGAGCATTTTCAAGTGACTAATATCAAAATAAATCAGCAATTAAACTTTACAGCATCAATTGAAGATGACATTTTGGCATGCAAGTACACAAACCGTTCACAGTGTCCCTGCAGAAGCCATCTATAACTCAGAAGATGCACAGAGCCTTTCGAATGACGGCAATGAAATTTAAATGATTTAATTAGAATAATATGCTCTAGTCCTTGGCCACTCTCTCACTATAAAGCAGGAATTTCCTCTGGGCCGGCACAGCACACAAACCAACCTTCGACTGCTCATCCCAGCTCCAAAAAATGCCTGTCTTACTTCCCTGTCCTGTGAGACACCAGAATGGTCTGCTAACCTCTTTTGTAAAGTTTCCCTTCCTCACTCAATCTAAATCCATTCTAACAGTACAAGGAAAACAGAAGCAGTTGTTACCATGACACAGAGTTTAAAATACTAATAAGAGCTACTGAAAAGCATGCACATTTGTACTACCTTCTTCTACTTTTCTAATCAAAACCAGAAGTTCATTTCTTCTGCCAAGGCGGTTTTCTTTTTTAATTAAGAGACTTTAAAATCTGAATCATTTTTCTGGAGAACGAATGGAAGAAAAAGACAAACCAAGCCAAATTTATCTCAAATCCTATACTTTGTAATTATTGGGCTCTCTAAAACTGGATACCAATTTTAAAAAATATTTTTTTAATTACAGTAGAAAACTGTTTTTACAGCCTTTCCTCTTGAGTGTTTAAATATTGAGAGTACTAAAGCTGAATTTAACTAACTACACTTCCAAAAAGCAGTAAGAAACTAAAACCAGGAAGGAAGACCAGTTTTCCTGCTTTTGATTTTTATTAATGATTCAGAGAAATTCTCTTTTTTACCTATATGAGAAAGTTGCTGATTTCAGTAAGCAATAAACTTCCACAACTGACTTCAGTGGAACTCCAATTAATATCCTCAAAGAGAACATTTGTCTGCTCTTTCCTTACTGGAGATAAGAGGTTCCCTTCTAAATTGCATCCCAGAGACATTTGACTAAAACTTTTTTCCTCCAGGCAAAAAAGTAAACATCTATAAATATTTTATACCAACACTGCAGAGCAAAAAAACAGACTAAGCACTATTGATGTGCACCTTTTTTTTTTCTTTTTTCATCACATTTATAAGAAACAGGCAGTGATGCACGCCACCAGGCTGGGATCTAATCAGACACAGTAAGGCCCTGTCTAGACAGGCAAAAGTTATTACAATCAGTTAGCGTGGTTGAAGAACTCCATTAAGATGCAGGCCAGCAAGAAAGCAACCACATTAGCAAATGACACAGCACAACCAGGCACCAAGGCAGCCAAGGGGCCTCCTGGCATGTTGAAAATCGAGCCTCTCTTCGAGTCACTGGCAAGCTGGCAAAGTGTTGGCCCCTTTGTCAACACCGAGCTGGACAAGACCATGGACACACCAGCCACGGGCCACTGCATAACCCCACAGTGCTCTGAGCCAGCCACAGCATCACTCGGGAAAAGGAGCCCACGGGGGAGCAAGGGCTGAGCGCTGCTCCAGGGAGCTGTGCCCAGGCACGGTCTGACTGCAGCCCCACAGCAGAAAAGGCAACTCACTCACAAGGTGAGCACGTGCTGAGGGCTTCCTCTCACCCGTCATTCCTTGGAATGATGTTGCTGTTGTTGCAGAGAAACACACTTCGGTGATATTTGGGATATAAGCACACAAGATGCTAGGAATAAGAAACACTATACTAAAGAAGAAAGAAAAACCAAACTAAACAAAGCAAGAAAGAAATGAAAAGTTAAAAATTAAGTGATAAGGATTACATGCTAAGGAAAGCAAACTTGCTTCCTTTGCTGTCATCTCCCCCGTTGACCAAAACTTTCAAGGCTTCTCAATGACACCTATCTGCTTTACAAATGGGGTATCAGAGCATACTTGATACGATGCCAAATGTGATTAAAAAACCCATGCACAACCTATTTATTACTCTTACTGGATAACTCTTTTTCAAATAACTTGGTTTAAAATAAAGAAAAAATACACAATTCTAAAGAGAGTAAGAATGCAGTGAGATCACCTAGGAAATTGTTGTCTCAACATCTATAGACATTAGAAAAGCTTCTAAATTTAGACACCTCAGCATTTAACATGGTCCAGAAAAAAGAGAAACAAAGCCAGAAAAGCACTCATACTTTAATTACTACCAACAGTAAATCCTATTTTCAGCTATGCTATCCCAAGCAATGAACTACAAGCTTTGAAACTGCTATTAAAGTCCTCACAAACTATTCGATGAAGAAGAGCAAGCATCTATTTCTATTACACATACACTTTTGAGATGGGAGAGGAAGTTATAAACTATCCACAATCCACCAGGGAAAGTCTTTCTTCTTCGAGTCAAGAACAGGCTTCATAATAAATTCCTTCACTATTGTATTATATAATCTCATTGGTAGCATTTGTCCAAACTTTTCCAGTGCATTACTCTGTGTCACTGCAATTTACTTCGCAGAAAGGGAAAAAAATCCCACTGAGAATTTAAGAGTACATACAGAAACCGTTGAAACTTTTCTCATCCACTATCATTATACTATTACAACTCTCAAATTTTCAGAATCAGTGACTTCACTTTGGCACCATCAGAATTTCACCTTTGGCTCTGAGTGGTAAGGCAACCCTATTAAAACACAAGGGTGTTCCACAGCAGCATGAAGAACCCTTATCAATGTGCCCAGGCACTATCAAAGGCAAGGTCAGAGAAAAATTGTTACTGCAAATGTGAAGAGACAGCACGTGGAGCTCACCTGCGCAGTCACTGGGCAGGGCACCCACATGACCTCTGCTGACATCCTACTGGAGGCAATTCAGTGAGGCCATCAGCAGTGCTTGGTGATAACATCATTAGCTGAGCATGGAAGAGCTCATATCTGGCCAATAGATGCAGGTTTTGGAAGCACATCTGCTATTAAAAACAAACAAAAACCTGTCTTTCAACCAAGTCTTGGTCGGCTCCTTGAGCTGTACTGTGACCCAACAGGAAGAACACCCAAATCCCACAGATCAATACCATCCAATCCTGGAGGCAAATACATCACGGAATCATAAATCGTTTGGGTTGGAACAGACCTTAAAGATCATCTACTCCAATCCCATGGCCATGGGCAAAGTGGGCTGCCTCTCTTCTGTAGGTAAAAACTGACAACTAATTAACACCTGCACTTGCAGCAATTCATTACTTCCAGACACTCAGAATACCTTCGGCAGGGATATAATGTGAGGCAGTGAGGGATGCCCAGATCCTGAGCATCACATGAATTCTTTCTGCCAGCTTCTCAAGGGATTGCAATAATGGGAATGGAAGAAGCAACTGCACCATCAACTCAACATCAGCAAAAACTACTGTATGCGAAGGGCAGGTCTCACAGCATTCTCCATCTCTGGCTATCAATTGCCACCTCCTGCCTTCAGAGGACGCTATTGCAAGCGTTGAAACGGACAGCAGCCAGCTGCTGATGTTTTTCTCCAAATTGCAATCACTAATTTTCAGCCTGATCAGTGATCTCATCCAACTCACATTCATCAGAGCCAGCATAAGCAACGCATGGGGATGGTGTAACCAGGAACAAAAGAACCGATTCCCCATCTTCTGCTGAGGCAAAAACTCTGCTGTCTTACCCTGGGATTCAGTTTCTACTTTTCCATCAGCCCCAGGATTGAAAAACGCACTCATCTTATTTCATCTGGCTGATTAGCACCCATTCGTGTCACAAGCTCATGTGATAATCACTCACTAATACAAGTGTCATGACTGACTGTAAAACATCTGGCTCACCCTGTGGATTAAGTGCTAGACAGACACTGCAGAGAGCAGCAAAATCCTGTAAGTGCTTACAAACTCACACACTTTTTTATTTTTTTATAAAATCTTGCATGTTGTACTGTTCTACCTACAGTGTTTATTGTTGTCCAAAGCAACAATTATGCAAACACTTAGGCACTTGCTTAATTCTTCTGTTACAAACTACTCCATTACACTTCATGGATTAATTAGCAAAGGCTTATTTTTACCCAGAGTGGAGGCTCCCAAGGCTACATGCAGAGTCACGGGACAGGCTCCCAGGGGAGGCAGGGACGGGGAAAAGCCACCTGGGAGCACCTACAGTCACATTGCAGCTCCACAAGCAGTTTTGGCAGCAGTATCAAGTTCTGCCAGCTTAAAAAAAAAAGCTGCCCTACCTTCTCCACTCCCTCTTTCCTCCTCTCTTACCCCCTCATGAACCAAATCATGTAATTGATCCATATTAAAATTACATCTGATTTTTGCTCAGTGCCTAGATCCAGATCACCACAAGACAGCATAAGTGTTCATGCTGCTATGAATGGGGAGAAGAGTCCGAGCTAGACAAGGGCTGCCAGGGCACCCCTATGTTGCAGCAGTTTAAACCACCAAAGCACAATCATAACCCAACTCTGTAGTTTCAGCCCTGCTACAGTTACCTGACACTGAAATTAGAGTAATAAGGGTGGTCCCCCCCCTTCATCCTCCACCTCCCTTCCCTCTCCCCACAGCACTGGGGCTCAACATCCCTCCCAGACACTCCTCCGGCAAGGCAGAGCTGTAAAGAAATCCCCCCAAAAAACTCTGGTCTGGAATAAGTTTCTGCTACATTAGCTCCTGGAACCAGCTTTCCACAGGGTCGGGTGAACTGGCATAAAGGGGAGGGTGCTCTGGGTCCATAGCAGAGCACCCAGAACGAGATGTCTATATTTTTCCCAGCTATAGAGAGCAAGCCTGGCCAGGACCATCCGCTGCCTCCCACCGGGAACAGCCACAGAAGTAAACCCATTTGCATTACTGTAAGTCTCACTCATGCCAAAAACATAGAAGCGCTTTATTATAAGTTTAGTTAGATAAAAAAAGGTCAAACAAAGTACTGGTTTCCTTTCATATTCTTTGCATATACAAAGATCCCAACTGTTCCAGGAGGATTTTCCTGTATAGCCTTACTGAAAGCTGATTAAAGAAAATGACCATTAATCCCACTAGTAACTTAAAACAAAACATTAAATTAATTTCAGTGGGAGTTCTGGCCGTGTACAGAACTCAGCATGATACCCTCAGATTCATACGCATTGCTCTCTTGGGAAATGACAAGAAATCTGCAAACATATGAAAAGGCAACATTTACTCCACATTATCCGAACTCGGTACAAAAATCGCCGAACGATCTGCACCATGCATAAAACTATTTCCATAAACCCCGACCTTTTGAAACTGAATTGTCACACCGCTGTTTCCCTTCTCACCTCTTACTTTGAAAGCTCACCCCCCGCGATCATCTTTAAACCAAGATCCGCGCCAGCAGACCTTTTCCTTTTGCTAAAATCCTGACGGGCGTTTTCTGCAGCTGCAGAGCCCGTCGCGCACGGCGGAGCGAGGTTCCCCCGTCAGCACCCCCCGAGGCGCGGGGCACAGCGCAAGCATGTGGCAGCTGCCGGGCGCCCTGCAGGGGCTCCAGAGGAGCCCGGCTATCCCGCCGACAGCCGCCGGAGCCGGGGAGCTCCGCGGGCGCAGCCCCGCTCCGCGGGCGGCCGGCGCTGCGCGGGGCGCGGAGCCGAGCGCGGCCGCGGCTCTTTGTTCGCCAGCGGCCGGAGCGGCCGCGCCCCGCGGAGCGCGGAGCGGGCGGGACGCGGCTCAGCCCGGGGGCCGCGGGAGCCCGCGGAGCCGGGCGGCTCGCAGTGCCAGAGCCAGAGCCCGTCCCGCAGCGGCCCGCTCCCGGCCGCAGGAACGCGCAGCGGGGGACAAGGTCTCGCCACGGACAGACACTTGGGAGCGCCTGCCGGGGCTGTCAGCCCCCCGCCCCACACCCCCTTACCTGTCCGCGGGTGCGGAGCAGCCCCGAGGACTTTGTCTCCGCGGCGCGCCCGGCTGCCAGAGGACAAGTTTGTGCCCCTACTTGGCTCCTCGGAGTCACAGCGACGCTTTCCTTTCCCCTCCCGCTCCCTCCGTCCGTCCGTCCATCCGCCCGCCCCTCTCTCTCTCGCTCCCTCCCTCTCTCCAGCAGGGGCGGGGGCGGCGGTCCGGAGCGCCCGCCCCGCGGTTCGCCGGGCTGGGCCGGGCTGGGCCGGTACCGGGGGTACCCGCGAGTCGTGTCCGAGCGGCGGAGGCTGCCGGGGTGGGGGACGTGCCCCGGTGGTGCCCCGGGAAGGGCTGGGCGAGCTCACCTGTACCCGCCGGCCCCTGCAAGGGCAAGCGGAGGGTGCGGGATCCAGGCGTTGCCATCCCTTCCTCCTCTGTTTGCCCGAACAAGTCCTCCTGACTTTAAGTCTTCGTTTATTTACAAACTTACTGCGAGTTACCTAGCCGGTTAATGCAACAACAGGAGAAATTAAACCCAAGAGGAACATCACATCTCTTGGGTTTTTCCACACACAAGTATTTAATAGAAGAGAAACCACCTGAGAGAGCCCTTCTAAGAGGAGTTACACAGCGAAAGAAGCTCCTAAGAGAACGGCCCCAGCGGCACATTTCCCATTCTTGCAGATACTTAGGAAGACTGGGACAGGCCCCTGTCTCTGCTCAGCAGAGGTGTGAAAGCAGAGAGAGGCAGGCACACTGCCTGCATCTGTCTGCCGCCTTCAACTCTCGATAAAAAAGGTGTGTTTGTTACCACTATTGCACCGTGCAAGCACAGCTCTGATGTGTGTTACATAATTAACCTTTGTTATGTTGGTAACCCTGTCACTCTCTCCTCGGGGCAGTTGTGAGTATGAGGAGGAGTGCTTGATGTTGGGCTAGTCAGTTGCTCCCCTGACAATTTTTATTTTGGTTTCTCTCCAGGAAAACTAGATCAAAAAAGTTCCTTGCCATAGACAGGAGCGTGGTGAATGTTGTGATAGTCCTTTGTAACTCAACTACTCTGTGCCACGGCCAGCCCTTAAAGTTTTGTCTCCTCCCCGTCAGGCTACACCCTGTCTTCAGAGAGGCCCCGTGCATAAGAATAGCAAAACTGGGTGGAAGGGAATCTCTACAGGGGGCTGAACTGAGAGGCAGAGACATCTCTGCTTAGACAATACACCATGTATACACTATACACTATAATACACTCCAATGCAAAACCAGCGCATAACGTTAGAGTTTTCTGCTGGCATCCTGCCTGCAACATTTCTTCCGTAATGCAGTGAGAGGTGGAGTCATCAGCATCATAGTCTGTCAGGACAGAAGAGACTCTTCTGACCAACAGGTGCTTTCTGTCAGAGAACACTACCTGTCCATCACAGCACACCTACGTGTACTGTCAGCAAGGGATACTGACAGCACTCCTGCCCCACAGCTTAGCCAATTGTGATTGTGACATTTCAGTGAAGAAATCTGTCCTGTGACTATGAACTCTTTAAATATGAAACACTAAATACTTACAAGACTAAAATGAGTGGCAACTCCCACGAGTATGGTTTCTCCTACTGATCTTGCAGAGAGCATTTAAGCTAGATGTAGTGTCTAGAGAACTAGGAATATACCTGGTTGTCATTTCTGATAGAAGGAAGCAGAGGAATATTGAAAAACTATTATATTATAAGCATTTTTATTATGTTAGGGAAAAAAAAGGCGTCAGGCCAAGGAAGAGTAAAAACTCAGGCTTCTTCATTGTGCTCAGTGTAATAACTCAGAATTTCTCACAGGGTGGAAAGAGTCTGCTGAAGTTTATGCAGGGAGCTGTCAGTACCATGATCTATTTTAACCAATGTCTCCATGGATAGTGGGCTATGTTGCATAATTAGTATATTTACTTTGAGGTTGGAGTGTTTATCCTGTTCCAAATCACCTTCTCCCCCCCTGTCGACTGGTTTTCTCCTTTACACAACTGCAATTAGAATATTGCTTTGCCTTTTTGCAACACCCCTCAATAAAGACTCTAGGGACAGACTATCAGCTGGTGACCATGGTGTTGGCTCTATGTACCGAGCAGGAGATGGAGCAGAACAAATCCATGGAGAGCTGTTGGAAATAATCAGTGGCAGTACTGCTAATATGGCACATGAAAAACTCATACAGAAAGTCATATGGAAGCTCTTATAAAGTATTTGTTCTTCAACAGCTAGCTCTCAAACTTTCAGGATTGTGCCAGGACTGTGTTACAAATTTATTTTTCACAGACCTGGAAGCTAACTACTTACTTCTAAAAAGACATAGAAGCTCGAATTGTGTCATATTCAAATAACTTACGGAATCAGAAATTTTAAAACAAGCTGAATATAATTAAAAATGCTCATATCTGTGACACTGGTAGCACAGCAGAAGTGGTGAGGGAGATATTATTGCACCTCTCATCTATACACCTTTGTTTTGCTGTAATAGATTATGTTTATAGTAAATTCATATTGGTGGTAAATCCAGTTTGTAGTGTACTCCAGAGATTAAAATCTTTACATTTGCAAAGTGCTGAACGAGTTGCCTATCAAAAAAGACACAAGAAAATACCATATGAGAAATTAGCATCTGCTGTTATGAATATTTAAAGCTAGTGTCACTGTCAAATGGTACACAGTGTAAATTTACTCTTAAGGCCACCATTAAAATTCCTAAAAACATCACAAAATAATATGTTCCTTGCAGACTTGCATATTACAATGTTTTGTGGTCTCAGGTCCAACCTTTACCTCATGACTCACTCAAGCAAAACATCTATTGAAGTAAATGGGAATTTGGCAGGAAAAAAAGATGGAGATGGGCCAAAATCAAAACATTCTGGTCTTTTAAGGCAGTCAGATTCCTTATGTAGACCCAAAGTTTGCTGTTCAGAGCTTAATTCTCCTGTGAGATTACTGGAGGACTTCCGATAGGCCTTCAGCCGGCGTGTCTACCTCGCTAAGCAGGCTTTAGTGAACACCATCTGTGGGTGTTCCTCATGCACACCAGACTCCCAAGGTACACAATAAAGTGTTACTTGTGTAAGAATACTAAGTTCCCCCTTTTGCCTCTGTATTCCTTGGCTTTCCATCTCAAGGAAGCCTTACATTAGAAGTTTCTTCAATCTTAACCACTTTCATCCTCCTGCCTTTGGTTTGCTGTGGAGCAGGGTGTCTGACTGAGTGCTTGCATGGCTTTCCTCTCTGTGGTTGGTGTTCCTGTTTGTCCTCCAAGTGTCTCTGTCTCTCCCTTTTAAGTAGTGACATCCTTTATCTGTCCCTTCCTGACCTCCCTGTATGTATGGCTTCTGGGCATTTGCTTTACTTTTGTCTCTGCTCTCGGGCAGTCGTCCCTGTTCCGTCCGGCTGCAGCAGCTGGGCATCGCTGCCTCTGCCTCTGCCTGTCACCCTGACTGCTCCAGGGACCCCACACCCCCAGCACAAGTGGAGCAGACTGTGGAGCTGCCTGTTCCCTAAATTTCAACTCATAAAAACATGGTGTTCTGCAAGTCAGAAGCCTGGGACCCCCAAATATTTAGAACCCTTCTGTCCCTTCGGTTCTTCTTATCAGAAGCCATACACAGACAATTTCTCTCTCTGTTATTGAAAGATTATATACATGATGCAAACCATCAAATGGCAAATCCTCTACATCGTCTGCAAATGCACTTTCTTTCAACATATTTAATGAAACACAGTCTCTAGGAGTGTTTGTAATTAAGACAGGACACATTTTCACTGAGGGTAAATTAGTAAAGGTAAATTAAGGAGTATGAATATGTTTCTCTTCTATTCTCTGCAAATGCACACACACACAAACACACATAGGGGAAAATGCCCGTCCCTGAAAACATCACCAAAACAGTGTTTTGGCTTCTGTGCCCCCTCTACTGGCTGGCCCCTTTATGTATCTGTATTTACAAACATACTTTAAAAAGTTACACTGAAATAATTGATGATGCTGGCACATTAACAAAACTGGCCACTATCACATTAACAATACTGATAAAAGTATTGCAAAGAATAAGTTTTTTTACCAATCCTGCAGAATGGTAATTCTTGATTATTTGTTCCAAATAAATATTCACACTCAATTTCAAAATGTTAAGATAAGAGATGTTAAAAGCTTAGAGAGCCTAAAGATAAGCACATCTTCAAAACACAGATGTGTGTGGATGGGAGGCTGTATTAGTTTTCTTTGAAATTTTCAACTTTTTGATGTAAAAATTTCCTCCTTTTGTATTTTTCCCCATCAAAAACAAATTATGTAAACATATTCATGACTCTGTATGCTTTATACAGCCAAATATACACATATGTAAATTCATACACACGCTCATATATTCAAAGATAAATAATTTTTTTAAAATCCAGAGAGATAAAATTAAATATTTGATACAGGCAAAAACATGTACAGAGGCAAACAGATGAAGGCATAAAAAACTTAGTTCCACTAGACGCATGCTCAGCATCTTGAAGACCTGTACTGAAACCAGCAAGGGTCTTACTGACGTCAGTGAGACTGAGCTTTTCCAGGTAGAAGGTTTGAACAGGAAGGCAAAGCCATTCAAAGCCTGTCCAAAGCTCTGCAAACAAACTTGTTCCAGTGCAGGTTGTGCTAGAGATGACCTAGCTGCAGGGCTGAGAGGACTGGAGAGTAACTTCTGCAGATCTTCTAAGAGCTTGAGCTGGGACTTTTGAGAGAAAAAAAAGGTACATTGTCCCACTCACCAAGTTGGTTTTTTGACTACTGAAAGAGAAGGTGTGTATTGTTCAAATAGATGAAGTACAGTTTAACTCAAAGTGTTGCATGTCAAGAAGCAAAAGTATCTTAAAAAATGGATATAAATGGAGGTAGCTGTTCTGAAGCTTTATAATTTAAAAACCAGCAGAGAAACTAGCAGGAAAATAGAAAGCATAGAAAGCTGATGGCCTTGAAGGGAAAATGAGTGACCTCCCTAAACCCCTCTTGTTCATGTCCCCATGTGAGACCTACTGCAGACAAAGCCCATGGCCATGGCATTATTCTCAGGAAATATTTTCCATGACTGGGTACCCGGGACTATATCACTGTTAGATAAACCCACTTCTTTGCATTGATAATGCAATTGAAAGCAATGATGCTGTGATCTTTAAAATAAGCAATACACAGGCTAATTCTCCTGAACTTGACTTAAAGTCTCTTGCAGTTCCTGCAAGCACAACCCCTCCTCCCCTGCACTCACCCTGCAGTACACACGGCTCAGCTCATCACCAGTCTGGCATAATTTCAGAGCCCCTTGCTGTTAATTCATGCAAACAATACAAGAGCAAAAATGGGTTTTGTTCTCTCCTCCAGCCACTGCACCAGCCAGGCCCGTCAGGGCGCAGTGCACGGCAGGCATTTGTGGAGTCTCTCAGAGAAGCCCCCTGCACGACCCCTCCAAGTCCAAGTGTCCTCCCCTAGGCAGGAGAGGCTCGCCAAGCCTGTCAGGTCCTTCTCTCCTCAAAACCCCATTGCCTGCACAGAAAATGCCCTGGCCAAAGTGTTCAACAAACCAGCAGTCCGAGGCCAATCTAGGATGCTAGCATTTTTCTGGCATAACAAATCCCCCTCAGAATCCTTTGTCTGAAGTCTGTAAAGCCCGTGCAGTTTTATGCTGGATTGTCATGTTCATCTCAAGCCCAAAGAGAAACATAATTTCAAAAATGACTGTTACGTGACTGCATCCCCTGGTGAAGGCTGCTTGCCCCATTGGAAATGACAGCCTCTGGAAAACAATCATCCCTAATTTTAAAGTTTCCAAAGGGCCTTCTTAAAAGCTCCCTGTGTGCAATGCAAAGCTGGGCCCCTCAGCTCATTCAAAATGCTAATTACACTTCAAGATACCAATTTCACTTTAGGATACCAAAACTTATGAGTTTAAGGACATTCTTGAAACATTGGAGACATGACTGGTGAGAGTCCATATCAAAGTCTCTCTCAAGCTTTTATCATGTTTGGACATTATCATTTTTTAAGTCACATGTGGCAGAACCACCAGGAGGGCTGACCCAACCCCCTCTCTCCTAACCAGTTGGTGCTGATACCATCAGTGGTACTAAAGATACCACAGTCACATCATATCTTATCTTCCAGGGCAGGGTGTTTACAGACTCTTCACTTGCCTTATTGTATTAGCACATGCCAACCTGCAGGACAGCTCCTAAAAGTGACTGTGCTTTCCATTGCTTCATTTAGGTGTCAGCACTTAGTTGCTGTGCTCCTTCCATTTATTCCTGTTGTTACATTGCCAGTGTATAAGTCCAGTTTTCCTGGAAATTATTAGCCCCTTTTTGCTAGGAAAAAGAAAAGGGTAGTCTCTGCCTCCTCCCTTGCAACCAGCAGACATGACTGCAAATAGAATGAAAGGGCAGATTTATTATATAGAAATATGGTATTTTTTTACACATTGACTTTATAAAACAAAACTGTGTTTCAAGGAACTTTGTAAAGGTCCTTTCTTCCTTGCAATTTCACATCTGTATTTATCTGTAAAGAAAGCATATAAACAATGTTACATGAGTAACGTTCTAGATAATTTTCCTCTGAGTCCTCAATATTTCCAATTTTAAAATACTATTTTAAAATGGACGATCAATGCTTGCTTGAACGTATCTTTCTTCATATAGACATGGCTTTGCAAACTGACTTGGGCAAGGTCTCACTTCTTCATACAATCAACCCTACCTGGCCAAGATTTTTGGTACAAACTTTGAAGTACAGTATTGTAACATTCACACTCATTTCCATGGTTTTCATTCCCTGTTCCTGTCTGTCCCAGCATTCATAGTCAGGCAGCTGTGACTTGGTTTTTACATTAATTCATTGCTGCCTCAAACAGAAAAAGGGTGTGTTCTAATTAGCTTCCAGATTTTAATAAACCGAAGCATGTGCCTACGTGTTGTCCTGAACCAAGATGTCATCTGCAGTCCAGCCCTAAACTTCCAACACACAGGGAGTTTCTTTGAAGGTCTCTTAATCTAAGCAGTAACTGTCTCTAAACCTTATTAGCATGTCAAATGCAAAAGTTAAAAAAAGGAAAAGTGTTGAACGATATACACTTATATATGCAAAGTAGCAGGCTGTGTGCATCTCAAAAGCTAATGGTTGCTTCGAAAAGTTTAAAAAACCCCAAAACACCCTGGCCACATACAGACATGGGTTGAGAGATGCAAGACTGCAATATTAGAGGAGTTCTAGATATGCCACATGTCCTAGCCTGACCTGCTGTACACGACTGAACTTCTTCCTGGAACAGGTAAATGATGCTATTGCTCTTTTCTATGTACTGTAGCATTTGGACTCACAGAGCTGCCCAGCAGTGACTTATTTCTTCTGTTTGCCAGCAGTTGCTCCAGAGGATGCTTGAGCAGAGAAAAGGGTCAGCATTATGTGCTTGTGAACAGGCTGGCAACCTTTTACATAATAAGCCTGTGCCATTGAATCCCAGACCACAACTTTCTACAGAAGGCAGATTTTTCACAATTGAATCCTGATGAGCAACAGAGCCTTTAAAAAGGTTGTGCTAGTCTGTGCAGTTGCTTTGCAGACAATCATGGAGCACAACAATAAGGGTCTAGTTGTTTGTGACTGATGACTCTGGTGAGCTGTCAGTTACAACCAGGTGATCCAGAATTAAGGCAAACACCCAATTTTCCTGGTCTTCCATTTTGGATTTACATATAATTGTCATTTTAGTCCTTCTGAGGGCTGGCAAAAGGCAGACTGGATGGTTTGTTTGTTTCCCTATCTTCTTAGGGATTTTTAGGGGTATTCATTGCCATGAAATCTGAGTACCTATTTCCTTTTTTACTTTCAGAGGAAGAGAGTGACATATGTATAATTCTGGTAGGAAGCTGGATGGAGTCCTCATCAGCACAAGGAGCTCCTAGAGGAAGGAGCTGATGGGAGACAAGGACTGACAGAGGGTTCAGAGAAGAGCATTTGATAGTAAGCTAGGGGCAAGCTGGAAGTCTTAGGCAGTGCTGTAATTAAAGCACATCCTGAGTAGCAGCGGTGGATGGCACCAACACAAATGAAGGTTCTGTCAACATGGAAGAGATGACAGTTCATGGCACTGGCCTCTTGTATTAGGTGACCTGTGAGCCTTTTTACTCACTAGTCTCTGCATGAAAGGGGTAGTTTTTCTTGGAATTACTCACAACCCACAATTGCCAGCTAATTGCACCTTCAGTGTCTGGGCCAGGAGGAGGAGTTGGTGTGGGAGCAGTCCCCAGGAGTGTAGGAGGGATGGTGCTGCTAGGTCATCAGACACAGGCCTTTGGTTGGCAACTGCCTTTTATCTTCTTTTTATGTTCACTGAACTTAATTTACCAGGTTTTTGTCTCCTCTGCTCTTCTAATCATTCATTACTTCATTCTTCTGTCCATTGGAAACCTTAAATAACAAGGTTACAGGCATTCATTATCAGTTAGTATTTATCTCTTCCGGACTGTGATGTATTCTAGATTAAATTTTCTTTCTGGTCTTTTCCTTCTCACATATTCATAGACAACAAACATATCACTCCTCAGAGAGAAGGGTTTTGAAGAACTTTCTTTGGGAGAGGTGAATTTTCTCCACTTTCTGGAAAGATCAGCATTGCCAGGAAGGTGCAGTTTGTTTGTCTTCCTGAGGTGGTAGGAATGAGCCACACTACTACGCCTGCAACATTCCAGCAGAAAGTACCCCAAGGCTGAGTGAGCTTCCCAGGCTCCTTTGAGGGCTTGCCTGTGAGCAGGCAGGTCACTGCTGCTCTGCTGCACCCAGGGCTCAGTGTGCACCATGCCCAGAGAGACACTGGACAAGTGTCTCCTCCAGAGAGAGGAGTCTGGACAGTGTGAGTGAGAGAAGGACTTGACCTCTGCCACATTTTCCACACCCTGAAGCAATACAACAGACCTCCTTTTTGCTCCCTCTTGGGAGCAGGGAGGAAGAATGGACTGTGGTTAAGATGAAGATGAATACAAAAATTTCTGGATTTAGCAGGACTGGATTGCGCTGGTGTTTCTCATGGGCTAGGGCTGATCAGAACACAGTCCTTGTCTTTCTCTTGACCACAAGTCAGTTGAGCATGTTGATTTGAGATTGAGGCATTTGAAGTCAGCATTAATTAGAGCACAGCATCATATCCCCTGGACTGCATGGAAGCTGATGTGACAACAGACCTACGTCTTATCTCTTGGCACTAACCCTCTTTGGTGCTATTATATTATGGTACACAATAACACTGTACCCATAGCAACAACAGCATAACCCCCAGATCTGTTAACCACAAAGCACAACCAAGAATCAATTTTTAAACATTTCTAACTTGCTTTCAGTCTGGTTCCTAAGGAAACAAGGCTTACATGAACTGATATCTATCTACCCATCCATCAGTTTTCCTCAAGATCCCTGCTGCTACTTGTAACACCATTTGACCTTTTTAACCAATTTCAAACAAATGTAGTGAAAGATATTTAAAAGCTACCCACATTTAGTGTAAAACTCTTTAGGAGATGGAGAAGTGGCCATATTAATGCTTCTAGTAATGGAAAGGCAGTCACCACCTCTTTCTTTTGTTTGCTCTGAAGGGATTTAGGAGAAGTAGTTGGCCAGTTAGCAGCAATGTAGGTAGCTGCCTACACAGCAATTTCTGCATGGCTTCTGAAAAAGCCACAAAACCCTCTTTTTTGCTCAGTTGCTGGGATATGTAAAGGTAGAAGACCTGCAAAGGGGCTGGAGTTAGTGGAGAGTTGGCCCAAGAAGGCTGCTAATGATATAAGGATATGGACATGACAGGGACACAAAATGAGCTGGTCATACTGTTCTTGGAGGTGGAGTTGAATACAGGAAAATATGATGCAACTTTATAGGGAAGATACAGCAGATAGATATCCCCCCTAGAACAGATAATCTCTCTGCTCCACCTGCCTCAGACTCTTTCCCTTGCAGAATTCCACAAAAAAACCTATCTGTGTACTATGGCTTCATCACAACTGGTAGGAACTACTGTTGTAGGAAAAAAAAATACTGTCATTATTTGGCTGCATATTTAATTTTCCATCTTGTATGCCCTTTGGAAGATTTTGAAAAGCGTTAGCCTTAAATATTATATGTTGCCTGGAGTTCAAAACCCAGGAGCAGTTAAGGCCTTTGGGTTTTTGGCTTTTTTTGCTCATCTCTCTCAGACTCGTGTAAAGAAAAACTATCTGTCAAATGAGTATATGCTGCTTACTTTGCTATAAAAGTTCTGTTCAGTTCTCAAGATGATTTTAAATAATTACATGCACACATAAATATATAAATATTAATATATTTATATAAATAGTAGAGATAGGTGGGGTATTGGTTGAGATTTTTTTTCAAGAGCACCCCTTCACGTGGCTCTGAGTGGTTTCAGGAGGAGAGAACTGGTTTGCACACATTTTCCTTCCATCAGTGGTTTGGTTTGACAGGAGACAGCTTGAAGCAAAGACTGTCAGTCAACACTGGCCTCCTCAAGGGTACAGTCTCTGCATTAAGAACAGCAAAGGCTGATGAGTTTTGTCTCCAGAAAACACCAGCCACAGCCTCTGAGTATTTATGGAGATAAAACATGAATGGTAAGAGAAGTAGGAAACAAGCACACGACACCCCTACCTATTTCTGGAAGCCTTTGCTTCTTTGCACTGGAGGAGGGGATTTTGTGCCATTCGAGATAATTTTAAAAACAATGGAGTGTAACTGTGCCTCCTGTACTTTCATTTTATAAGTGTGCATATATCTAGGGGGAACAGTCCCTGGAGACAGGCAGCTTTTTAATGTTGCATTAAGAAAATCTAATGCTTTATGCAGAGGACACAAGCAGCCTGAAGCGTATTTTGTTATCAGATCCCTTTGAAAACATCGAGTAACCAGTTGTCACAACGAGCTACAGGGGAATACAACCAACCTATGTGACTGGGATTTTTCCAAGCCTCAAGTAGATGATGTTGCAAAGTGTTGTCTAAGGTCCAGACTACCTACAAATAAAGACCTCCAATATTTGTGTGCAATTTGTGATCACACAGTAGATTTCTAAGAGGTTTCACCATGTAAGTAACAGAAAAGGTCCTTCCCAAATGTATCATTTACCCCCTTAACTGGCATAAAAAAATCATGTCATGGACAGAGATGGATACAACACAGAAATGGTGTGAGGAGATACTGATATCCAGCATTGTTTACCTTGTAGGGTTGGGAAGAGATCTCTACTTTGTCCAAGCAGTATGCTGTAAAGCCCACAAGATGGATGAAAATGCCCTGATATTAATGAAAAACTGATAAAAAAATTCCTTTGCTTACCTCGGAATTTTTTTCTGCTGTATTGGTATGTACATGTTGTTTCAGTAGCATTGTTGGTTTTGGATACATAGTACCACTCCTAAACCCCATGATTGTAGAACAATTTTTTAAAAAAACCATAAATCCGTGGATTCCCAGAATTTCTTCATGGTGACAGAAAAATGTGTAGGTCTGGTTTTGTGTGTACCAGACACATTTCTAATTCTTTCACCCTGTAAAATTGCATAAACTGTCCAAAGTCATTTTACTTTTCATAATTCTTGAAATAATTTGAAAGGAAAGTCTAAGTCTCCCTTGCCTACTGAAGTTCCACTGTGCTGACTTGCATTATTGCTGCCCTTCCCTTGGCTTGAGAATCCTTGATACACACTGTCTTCAGCACAATGAAATGCACAAATACCTTCAATGCAAAAGGGCAGAGTGTAAGTGTTTGAAATATGTACATGTGAGCATGCAACTCTGCCTACCTTTGCTGAAGGTACTGATTTAATGCACTCTTTATGGTTATTCTGCAATAGCTTAATGGGCCATAAAACCAGTCCCACCCTCTAGGAAGCCTTCACAATTGTCTTACTGTCCAATACCCAGTATCTAAAATTAACCAGAAAATAAACAGCATCATGCACAGATAGAGACTCCTTGATGAGCCACCTTCCTCTGCAATCAAAATATTTCCCTAGTTTTGTTTCTTTACACTCTGTTCCTTCTTCCTCTTTTTCATGTTTTGTTGTCTTTTCTGAAATGTCACGACAGCAGACAGCTGACAAAAAATCAATGCCTTCTCTTCGAGCACTCAGAAAACTTCTCTTGCCACGATAATTAGTTTGAATAAGATGACTAATCACAGGGAGTTCTCCCTAGAGCAGGAGGACTGTGAAAGGGCTGTATAGAAATGCAAGTGTGAGTGAAATGTGACTCACAGTCACACTTGGACTTTTTCTGCAAATGTGTCAACACAATGCCTTTTTTATACATTAGTGATGGTGAACTTAGCTGCTCAAGTACAAGAATAATCTAGCCTGGAGCCACACACATGCATCTCGTAAGGTTATACAGCACCATAGTTTGGTTTATTTACCTAATGTCTGCTTCCTTTGCTCTGAATAGACACAAGGATTTGAAGAGTACAGCAATGATATCCTAAAAGTTACAGTGGACCCAAGGTCTCAAGCCATGGAATGAAGAACTGGGATTCAGGAGCTGTGCTCTGTTGTGGTTGTATCTACATGCCTAAGTTAAATAACGACAACTCCACTGCAGTTGGTTGATGGGGCTTGAACTTGACTTTATTAGGTCACTTGAGTCATGACCAGCACAGTTTTGTCTCCCAAACTATCTCTGGGCACATGTAGTATAGGCCAAGTACCACTCACCATAGGCAGTTTCAGTCCAGCATCCCGGTTTTGGGAGCAGGATAATTTAAGACCAGGGGCATGCTTGACTTCAGTCCAGAGAGTGGTCCTGGGAATTAATTTACTAGCATAGCTGTAGCCCATGTCCCCTCAATCAGTGTGTATACAGTAGATAAAGAGTGAAAAGGTGATTGGGCACAGGAACGTGCTCCCTAGTGAAGTGGTCACAGCACCAGCCTGACAGAGTTCAAGGAGCATTTGGAAAATGCTCTCAGGTGAGACTCTTGGGTATGGTCCTGTGCAGGGCCAGGAGTCGGACTCGATGATCCTTGTGGATCCCTTACAATTCAGCTGATTCTGTGATTCTGTGGTGAGATTTATTTTGCTTACCTAGCTTACAGTGAATTCAGGACTTAGTCTATTCAAGTGTTCTGAAATTTTCTATCAGGAATTAAATAGCAACTATTTGTCCTCAAATCTATTTCATATACATGTATTGTAAAATATAATATCTGTTCCGAAGTAAAAGCCTTAAAGTGAGTGACACATGCTGCTGTTTAAGTAAGGTTTCTGTGAATGCTTATTTCCTGATAAAAATCCATCCATTTCCAAGCAGGAATGCTCAGTTACTTGCTTATCTTATATTTGAGTGAGTGCTTTTCTTTTCTTTTTTTTTTCTTCCATGCAAGAACTGTGTGCAACAAAGCCTACAGGTAATTTATAAACTCGAAGGGAAACATACCAAGTTACATATATCAGCAATTTCCAGCTCCCAGCAAAGCAAACAAATAGGGTTTTTGAAGCAGTGAATAGTAACTGAATTCTGTGGAGTGCTGTTATCTAGAGAGATGGGAAGTGGAGAGGAAGGATGTTCTTGAATCACATGTTATGCTGCACCCAGGAAACTGCAGATAATAGTAGTGCTCCTGATACTTGTAAGGGCTCTGCAGCCCTAAGATAGGGCCAGGACAAAGCAGAGGGAGCAAGGGGAAAACCACTGAATGGAGCAACCAGATATTACAGGGGTAGGTACTAAAGAAATTCCCATTAAAAAATTATTTCCCCTTTCTGCATGTGTTGCTCAGTTACTCTTGTCAAACTATTGGAGAAGACCTTATGGGTGAGCTGCACCCATACCCTAGTGCACAATACCTTGACTACATCTCTCTGTTCTTTGCCCTGGAAATAACCATGCTTCAAAGTACAGAGTCTGGCTCTGTTTTCATTGAGGCTACACTTGGGAGCACTGCCATTAATGCAGCAGGGCCTTGGAGCTGTATCTTCCATCCTCTGGAACATGAACCTGCATCTTCATGCTGTCATGCTGGTTCTAGTCTGGTGGAGCTCATCAGTGCTCAGTAAAATTGCACCAGTGTAAAACTGGCATAATGGTGCAGAGAATCAGGCCTGCAGGCTGCAATTTGTTCTGACATAATAGGATAAAACTATTTGTCTTATATGTGCTTTCAAGTGATAGAGCTGATGAAATGTGTCAGAATAAAGCCCTGGAAAGTGAAGTCCTTTTTCTGTCCATTAATCAGGCACAGAATGGAGGGGAAAGCAAAAGGTTCACCGGCCAGGCTACGTGCTGTTCTCCCAATATGCCTGCATCGAGACCTGGGTGTGCCCTCTCCCATGTGACAGGCTAGTTTTGTTTCCTTGTCCATTTATTTCTTGGCATCTCCATGGATATCCCCAGGGGGGACACCAGTCAATGTCAATGTCAGTTGTGATGCTGCCTTATTGTTCTGGAAATGTACCCTAGAAGTGGATGGGCAGCCCTCACCCCTCACAACAATTGGATAACCTACTTCCACTCCTTACTGACCTACTTATTTGCGCACTGGTGACCTAGATATGGTCCTGCTAAGGCTCTGGGTCCTTCCACCACGAATGAGCTGGGATGTTATGTGTGTGCACATTTCACCAGCATGAATTTGGTGCCACAGAACACCCCCACTCGGAGAGAAAAATCACATGAAGAAGAGCAGCAATCAAATGAAGGAAAACATTATCTTTGCCTCTTCTTATGTTTTTAGACAGGGATCACTTGCAGCAAGAGAAAAGACTAGGATGTAAAGAGTAGTGATGGATTAGCAAATGGTAGAGAAGAGCCAACAGAATGTGAGAAAGAGAAATTGTTATGATTCCGCAGTTTAGTAATCCTTTACTGATACAGTCTTTACCAAGTATTACCATGTCAAGTCTGAAGACCATTTGTTGTTCACAACTTGAATTTTTAACATCAGTAAATTATGAGAAAAAGCCTATATGGTGCAGTTTCACACCAGATGTTCTGCTATTTTAGCCCACTTATCTATTATCTGAAGCAATTATCTTCTTCTATTATATATTGGATCGATAAAAATTCTGCAGTTACTGGCATTCCTATTTCTGGGTGGCATGCATTCTCAGGAATTAATGAAAATTAATGCCTGTCCATCAGTCTGGATTCCTGGGACAGTCTGGTTGTTGCTACAGGATATACAAGAAATTAGACCCATTCCCAAACACTGACCTTGCAGTATTTGATGTGAGAATAATGATCAATTCTGTACTCATTGTATCTATACCAGGAGCAGATCTACATCTGGGTTCACAGTGTCAGAATCACACATTCAAATTGGGGTCTGCAAACCCCTTGAAGTCTCACGGCAAGAGAAAATACAGTTTCTAAGCTTTATGCATTTATTTTTGCACACTGTGAGAAACAGTTGTCCACCCTCACTTTTCTACTTTCCAGGTCCTTGTTATAAAGGAGCAGTTTTTGTAGCTCATGATACGCAAGAAATTGGTACTGCTAAAACATCATATCTGGTGACCCTTGGTGGCCTGTATCAGTGCTCTCTGGAGAAACCCTGCACACTCAGCTAGCAAGGGGCTGGCTTTGGGTTTGTGGTGAGACAATTTCACTACTCAGCCAGTGGACTTCTCACTTTGCACTTGCTACATGCAATCCTTTTACTGTTCATCTCTCTTGATTTTGGAACACTTTAAATCCATGTTCTCAGTAACATAATTTAAAACAGGAGCTGGAAGCCAGTAAACATCAAGCTGGCCAGAATAACCTCAGGACTTTCTGGCATTGTTCATTTTCATATGTGTCACTGGTGTGATGTTCATCCATTGTCCCCTGCCTTGGCTGCTTATATCTGCCAAACAGGAGCTCAGGAGATCCCCTTGGGTTGGCTGCCCTGGGATGCACAGAGTTATCCATGGTCCTCCCCATTCTTTTGGGGTGAATGTGGCAGAATGCAAATGTGAACACTGCCTTTTGTGTCCTCATAAGATCCTAGAGCCAAATCCAAAGCCAAATCCAATCTCTTTCCCAAACAATAACATTCGCAAAATTCTCCTTGACTGACTTGCTATTCCTGACAAGAACAGCTGTATTATTTTGAAGAAATTTTAGAAATTATCAGGTTGTTGCAGCTTCTCACCACTGTAGCACTGTAATAGTGAATGGGAGAAGAAGAGATTGGAGATGTTTGTTTACCTGCTTCACTACAAACCATCACCCTGAATACACTTTAAAGTACTTTTCCCAATTTTACGCTACTCCACTCTATTTTCTTTATCTATTTTCTATCTACAGTGATTCATTCACAGAATTTGAATGTGTAGTCAGGGAGAAATGAGTTTTGCAAAAGCCATTTTCCCAAAGGCACTGGCGTGTGCCTGTAATTTGATGTATGACTTTGTGAAAGCTGTCACAGAGGTATATCACATGCTTCAGCGCTGATGGATCAGCATACTGGCATGATGACACAAATACAGTCTTTCACCACTGGCTTTTTCACCTTTTGACTCTGCATTTTAAACCTGGACAATTGCAAGCTCTGATTTTCCGTTAGCCTCACACATACCCTCTGCCTGTGGTAGAAGAGACTTAGTGATATGAGTCATACACTAAAAGTCCAAAAGTTTGCAAGGCTCACAAAATGCATAATGGGGTGGCTCTGCATCACAAAGTGACATGCTTTAGGATAACATGCTTTAGGATAACACGGATTCCTGCTTCTATATCACTTCACAGTAAGGACATAAAATTTTTAATACTTTTGCCCTAGAAACAGAAAGCTGTTGTGACAAGTGGTCAGCCTGTGGTGAAAGGGAAGCCCAGAGAGGTTTCCACCTTCTGAAAGATGGAACGTTGTCGTAGTTTGGAAAAAATGAGTTTTTTCTGAACTTCAGTGGTCAAACCAATGAGTGCTCAGGTTTAAAGACTGGCACCTGGTGTGGCCACTGAAGACAAGGATCCGCCTCTGAGAACACAAGGGGTTAAAAGCAGAGGGCTCCCCGGAAAGCTCTCTCTTGGTTCCGGTCCCTGAGGACGGAGGGATCTCCCCTGCCCAGCTGGGCGGGGGAGGGGAAGCCATGCGGCCTGGGCGAGGTAAGCCTGGAACCTCGGGCACAGAGGGGGAGAGGAAAATCCTACAGGATGGAAGGGTGGAGAGAGTACAAGAATTTAGAAAAGCGTCAAACAGTCTTCTTTTCCCTTCCCCCCCCCCCTCCCCCCGGAGAGAGAGACTGAGAAAACCGTGTCTGTGATCTCTGTCACCTTGAAATTTGATATCAACAACTAGACAGCACGGCCGAAGGAGTATGGGGGGGGTGGCGTGAGAAGAGTGCCCAGCAGCAAAAGATACCGTGAGAGTTCTGGGGAAACAAAGCCCAAGATTTTTAACCCTTTTCGTAAATGATGGAAACTTTATAAATGCTAATCCTCCTGAATTTGAAGAAGAAAGATAGAAAGAACTAAGCAAAGATTATGAAAGTTTGTGTAAGTAGAAGATTGTCAGAGAACGCTGAAAAGAATCCTAAGTGGGAGGAGATGGTGGAGTGGCTTTGGCTGGACTCTTTTGTATAGCCATGGACGGACTCATTTTTTCCTGTAACATAGAAGCTGTATCTGAGGAGAGGCATTGGCTTGGAGCCAAGAGTGGACAGTAGTGTGAACAGAGATGAGAAGTGTCCCAAAATTGAGAAGCTGTCGTTTCTTGGAACTAACCAAAGCATCTTTAAAAAGAGAAACCCTAGAAACAGCTCTGGTCCATGCACAGTGGTGAGAGCACTGGACATGGAGGAAGAGGCCACGATGTGGTACAAGAAGGACTCCTATCTCTCCTCAACGAACTGAGTACTGATTATCAGAAGGGTGGTAATAGACTGAAGATTAATTATCTAAAAGGTGGTAACGTGATGGGGAATTTTCAGTTTGTTTTGTTAAGTTGAGAACTGGGGGGGGGGGGGGAGGAAGAGTGTTTTTTTAAAAGTTTCCATATTCTTCTGTATGTATCTTCTTTACCTATTATTAGTAATAAAGTTTTTTTCTTTTGCTTTCTAAATTAGAAATTGTTTTACTCTGTTTTTAGTCACATCTCACAACAGATACCAAGGACAGTATATCGTTATAGGGGCACTGGCCTTGTGCCAACGTCAAACCTTTGACATACGTTCACCACTATGATCTGGACTTTAACTCTGGTCACCACGGGTCACTCTGCTATAGTTACTCAGACACCTGGTGTAAAATGCAGTTGTATCCTCTGGCAGAAAGTTGACATCCTTTTAGCCAAGGTGAAGCTCAGCCCAGAGAAATCCCTCCTTCAATTTCACTGTTGCAGTGACATTCCCTGTGCCCTGGCAGGCTGAGACACTGCAAAGAAATTAATGTTCATGGAAACAGCAGTCTCCCCTAAGCACCTGGGGTGACTGTCCAGTCCAACAGCAGCACACACTGTGGGCATCATCAGCTCACTGCCTGGCAAGTGATAGATTTTTAAATCAGAAGCAGGATAGAGTACTGTCACAGCATCTGGTTGCAGATATCAGACATCACACTGCTCTCAGAAAAAAAAAGAAACCCCTGTTGCCAGTGAGTCTGTAGTCTGCTAACTCCAAGTTGCACACAAGGTTTCTTGATATCAAATGCTATTGCAAGTTTCCAGCAGCACTGGCACAATAGTAGAAGATTCCCATTGTCTCTGACAGGGAATCACCTCATTGAACCAGACACAATTTCCCTACTCTTTTCTCAACATACACATCTCCCTTCTTTGTACATTTAGTTCAAACAGTGCAGCAGGTTGGGCAGCTTACGCAAAATGAAAAATGACATTCAAGTTGCTAAATAAAACCACAGCATGGACACACGAATAAATTTGCTTTCCCAAATATATTTGCAACAAAATAAAAAGGAAAAAAAAATCTGCTGGAACTTTTTACCAGGGGTAAACAGATATAAGTAAACCTATCCCTATTCAATGTCTGCTGTATGCCAGGGCCTGCATCCAGACCACAGCTCCACACCTGGCTCCCAAAGGAGTAAGCACTTAACAGCTCCTCAGAAATGCAACACTGCCTGCACTGTTTCTATATAAACACACCTTCCCCTTCAGCTAGGTTCAGCAGCTGGACTTCACTGTTACAGAGCCTGACCTCTGAAAAGTCTGCAGGGATTGCCAATCCTCCCATGCCTGCTGCAGGAACCGGTGGCATTGCAAGGAGTGGCACCAGGCAGCTGCCAGCAAAAGCCAAGGTAATGACACAACTCTGCAAGTCCCATAAATGTCACCTATTATGGGAAAGCAGAGTAAACCCAAAATAGTGTTTGATAAATGCACTGCCTTGAAACTGAGAAATACTGCAACACACCTGGCATTTGTAACACTGCTGAGCAGCCAATTTATGAGTGGTGCAGTTGCAACACAAGTGTACAGATCTGTACAGTTTCTGGGAAAGGAAGGGCAGTGTTCCTCTGCTGTTCTGTGGAGCAATGATTATAATAGCATGATGAATAAAATATGAAAGGAACAGGTGTTTTGTAATGTTACCAAGGACAGTTTAGTGCTAGGACGGTGCTGTGGGCTGACACAGAGGTCATTGTTCATAGCACATGCATTTTCAGGAGAAGCACAGAGCTCTGTGTCTCTTTTGCTCCATGCATTTGGCCTTTGTTCTTGTTCAAAGGCAGACAGATCATAGAGTCACTGTTGGAAGGGACCTTGAAGACCATCTGTTTCCATCCCCCTGCCATGGGCAGGAGCACCTTTCCCTAGACCTGGTTGCTCAAAGCCTCACCCAAAGTGGCCTGAAACACTTCCAGGGAGGGAAGCAAATGTTTTTAACTGGCTCAAGTGATAGTGGCTGTCAAATCCTCCTGCTAATGGATTAATGCTGACCAGTAAAGGAGTTGTCACTGGATGAGAACACTTGGACATGATGCTGAAAACTTGACAGAGAGGCCTCTTTCCTTTCGTTTGTGTCTAAAGCCATTGATGGGATCACTGAAAATGTTTTCTGGTCCTACTGTCCTGGGCAGACAAGTTCAAAGTTTCTTTTTCTTCTTGTGTTATGTCATTTCTCTGTTAGGTGCAGAATTAGGTACTGGAGTCACTGTCTGGCATCATTACTGGAACTGCTTCAAATTCAGCACAGGACTAGGGTGATGCTATATTTGACCTGAGAGAGACTCAGAAGGTATTTTTGGTTGTCCTGGCTCCTTCATGCTGTGACAATTCTGCTCAGTACTAACAGCAGAAGGATGAAACAGGGGTAATGTTACCTATTTCAACTGAGATGGGCTTGGACCCTGAGCTTAAAATTAATTTTTGGTCCATTCTGCCTACATACCTCATTACAGAGTGGTGTCTGAACAATGTCATGGGTGTTCAAATATCATGGTAGTGCCTGTGCCAAACACAGTTAAAAGCAGCAAAGGAAAGGAGATGGGTAAACAGGATACTCATGAGAGAGCTGAAAAATGTACATGTGTAAAGTAAATCTTAACTTGTCATGGAGAAGAGAAGGCTTTGGAGTAACATAATTGTGGCCTTTCAGTTCCTGAAGGGAGTCTATAAGAAAGGGGGAGAGACACTTTTTACAAAGGCATGTAGTGATAGGACAAGGTAGAATGGCTTCAAACTGGAAAAGAATAGGTTTAGAACAGATATTAGAAAGAAGTTCTTCTCTGTGAGAATGGTGAGGCACTGGAACCAGGCTGCCCAGAGAAGCTGTGGATGCCCTATCTCTGGAAGTGTTTCAGGTCAGATTGGATGGGGCTATGAGCAACCTGGTTGACTGAAAGTTGTCCCTGCTCATGGCAGAGGGTTTGGATGATCTTTAAGGTCACTCCCAACCCAGACCATTCTATTATAAACACTGATTCAAAGAATGTGAAGATCCAAATGTGAAGATCCAATAGCAATGTGTTTCAGAGTGCAGACAGTTATAAATGAAACTATTCACAAAGTTTCACTAAGTTTGATGTGAGCAGTTCTTTGAATGAATCCTCACCACAGAAATGTCGTGAGAAATTCCCTGATAATTAAAAAGTTTCAAGAAGTTTGGTTCATGAACATCCTTTCCAAATGGAGGGTAGAGCCAATACCAGAGGGTTTAGGCCCTCAGTCCCACAGCACCAACACTGAATAGTCATGGAGCAGAACTCTAAATAAGAGATGACACGCCTGCAGCATTCCTACAGGTTACTTAGTAACTACCTGTGAATAATGAAGGCATCCAGAGAGAATAAAGGTCACTTTGCAAATGTAATTAACAAAGGCTGAAATTTCTCATGAACATATTTGGGAGTGACAGCTTGGAGAAGGGAAGCTTGCAGCAAGCAACAAAATTTGTACTAATTAGATAGTGCGCAGGATTTGCAAATGAACTGAAATGAAACACAATGAGATGGTTAATGGTAGATGAGTGGGATGTTTAAACAGAGACTTGATGTAGGGCACTTTTGAAGTGCAGCCCTAAAACACAAAACATTGAAGAATTTTTTTAGATCTATAAAATAGCTGCTGATTATGTATAGATGAAAAGTAATGAACTGATGCTCAGAAGTGTCTTCTTTTCTAGATATGCCTCTGTAACTTCCATTAGCGCCCACAGACTCTTAAATACACAAACACATTAGTCATGCATCAGATCACACCGTACATTTTGTTAAGTATCCAAAGGCTGAAATGACTCATACAATCAAAATTTCTTTTCCCTTGTGAATCAAGCAAGGGTTGACATATCCCCACTGAAAAAGAAGGATGTTGTCTTTGGAGTAGTATTTTTACAGCACCTCACTTCTTTAGGACTCTGCCTGAAGAGCAGGCACACCAATTACAAGACTACACTAAAGAACACATCAGAACATTAGACAACACTTGTCAGTGAAAAAAATTAAGTCTTGCTCAGCACTGTCCATCCCACATGCAGACAATTTGCTCTACTAAAGATGAGTGCCTGATGTTACCAAATGGGGGTGGCCTTGTTTTGCAATCATTAATGTGAGCATTAATGAAATTATATCGAAGGCTGGAATTAAAACTCTCCTTCTTTTGCAAAGACCCTGCTTTATCCAATATTTTTCCTTCAAAACCTTCCTTGGGTCTTCAGGTTGGGAATGAGTCGTGTCATGACTCCCGAGGAATTAAGCAAATTGACACATTCTATGGTGATTCACTGACAGTGGTTTTGCCATCCTCTGCATGTGTTGTAACTCCAAGCAGCAACAATTGTCAGAGGATTTGTGTTTGGCTTTTGTAATTCCTAATTCTTGTTTCTTTCCCCCCCCCACCAAGTTTCTCAATCTGTTGAAAATCTTCACCATCTGCACACCATGAAGGAGTTGCAGAATATGGCAGCCTTAAAGTATGTCACTGTGTTTTCAAAAAAGGCAACTGGCCTCCCTGTGTGCATACGTCACATTCTGTGAGGGGTTTTGGTTTTTCTGTGTAAACATGGCCTGCTAATGACGCATGTAACCCTTTCCTTTTGCTGGAAAGGCGGCTGCAGGCACCTTCTGGCAACATTTAGAGGGGGCTCTTGCGGGGCTTGGTAAAGCACAGCTGTGCTGGGGCCACTGGAGGCAGACCAGCAGTGGGACTGCAAAAATAGATGTGGGTTGGGTAAAGGAGGCCCCTACAGTGTTCCTGCATTGGAAGATTGAGCTCTGGGGAGCTCTAGGGGTTTTACCTACATGAAGAGAACTTGCTCTGTGGCTTCAGTCTCTCTGTGGCTCTCAGTCTTTCTGGGTCTGGGGGAGACAGCAGATATATTTTTACAGCTGAAAACCCATTGAACCTGCCTTCATGCCTATGTGCTTGCAGCCATCCCTCTCCTGTGACATGCTATAAAAGCCACAGAGCCAGCCTGTCAGGCACAGGGGCTATGTTTTCACTGATGAAAGAGAAGGTTCTTTACTCTAAGCACAACACATGTGTTACTGAAACCTATCTGGTTGTACAAGAGCTACATGAAGCAACCAAAGAGTTCAACCCACAAATGAAGGCACAGAGAAAAGTTGTTTCTGGAGAGAGAGGAAGGCCAACTTAAATTTCAAATCTTTAAATGTGGTGATTTAGTATAAAGATGGAGGTGCAGGAGCATGTCAGAAGATGGTACAAAAGGCTGGAAAGAGAAGGAGAAATGCGTTGAAGAGGACAGAGAGGAAGGAACACAAGAAGGGAAAAGGTTTTGGTTTTGCCAAGGCATGAAGGAGACCACTGCCTTTCTCACTGCTTGGCCTGTCCCTGGCTTCCCAGTGTGGAAAGTGAGAGCTACAGTGGCCGAGGGACAGACAGGAAGGCAGACAGAACCACTGATTAAATGGAAGAAAATACAAATTTTTCGAAGAGAATGAGTATTACTACCCAGGCTGCCACTCCTGGTCCAGCTAGGCATTTCTGCTAGCTGTTTAACCTAGGCTTGGCTGCTTTGGCTTCAGCAGCTTAATGTTTCTGTGTTTTGGGTTTAATGCCAAAGGTAGAGGTTTTCTATCTGAAACACCCCACCTCACAGAAGAGGTCTAAGTATTTCCTTCTGTCCTGGCTGAATTATAATAGATCTCCCAATCTGCTTTTCTGTGTCCTGCTACAATCAAATTGGATGGTCTGCTATTTCAATCCATTTTTTGATTGAACCTTGCCTGAAAGCAGTTTCTAACCTGTGTGTGCCAGGGACCTACATTCCTCAGTCTCTGCCTGACTGCAGCACTTTATTTCACTGCTCACATTACAGCTTGCTCAGTTTTAATATTCACACTGACTTCTACTTCTCCAAGTGCAAAGGTCCCCAGACTGTGTGAAGATAAAATGAAATTTCTCTTTTGGGCAAGTTTCTTTTCTCTTTTCCATTTGGAACGGCTGAGTAACTCCCTTCTCAGTTCTCCACCTCCCACTCTTCGCACAGACAGCAAGGGGACAATAAAAGTTCTCTATACAGATCCATAGCCCCTGCTTCAAGAAACACCTTTGATCATTCTCAAATGCCCCTTAAATGATTGTGTACTCGGCAACTGTTAAATATTGTGGCATGTTGGAGAGCTGATGATGGGTGAAAGACTTGGCTTCACATTCCTTCTCAGTTTTCCTTTATCAGATGTTTCCTAGGTCATTTCAACTCCTTATTGGCCATTTCAAGAAACATTTCAGTTCCTGACATATGAAGAACTGGTCACAATAGGCTCTCCTGTCAAGTTACATCCAAGTCAGTTCTGACCACGGAGCTCAAAGACAGCAGGAACCGTAGCAGGGAGTTCGCGCACAGCTCTGCTTGGGCTAAGCCATCCTGCGGGAAAGCAACTTTGTCACACCAGGAAGCTCCCATGCGGGATTTGCCTGCTAGGGCGGAGGCAGAGGCTGCAGTCAGCCTAGCCAGGGCTCCCAGGTACTGCTGCGGGGAGCGGGGGGCTCCTTCACCCGCCTTTCGTCTCGGCCCCCGCCTTAAACCATTCCTCCACGGCAGCCACGCAGGCTGGCTCAAGCGGCGAGCGCTCTGAACGCCCCAGTGCCCTGGCACAAAAGGTAATCTCTGAGCTGGCTGCTAATCCCCAGGCCCGGCTCTGGAGCGCAGAGATGTGTGCGGGTGTTTGCTCTGCGCCGCGCTGCCTGCCGATGGGCTCAGCTGCGCAGGAATCCTCAGGAATGCAGAAAATTTCTGCAATAAAGCTGCCAGCGGTAATTGCAGGAGAATATGTCACTTCCCATGGAAGTAATGACAGAACGGGCTGTAAAATACAGAGCCAGATTCGAAATGACATTTTTCTATTTCTTCAATTTTTATTTTTTTTTTTACCCTCCGAGTGGCTGTGCGAAAGTCTTCCTCGAGTAACAGGGGAAAGGGATGATGTGCTGAAGCATGAAAGCCTTGAGACCGCCTCAGAAGCACAAAAGCTGTTCAAAACCCCTGTTTCCTCCCTCGCCCTGGCCTCCCCGGAGAGTATTTCCCCTTTTCTTGGAGTTCCTGGCAGCAGCTCGGGGCGGCTCCGCGGGCGGGCCGCGCGCGCCCTCCAGTGGCGGCCGCGGGGAACGACAGGCGGGACACGGGCACGGCCGGACCGCGACCGCGGGGCAGCGCTGGGCACCGACCAAAACAACCCAAACCCCAGAAAACCGAGCAAACCGAACCCCGAAAAAGAGAACCAGGGAGAAGAAAAGGGAAAGCAAACAAATGTAAAGTCACTTTGATTCCCAAAGTATGAAAAAAAATTAACAGTGCCGGTTGACAGGAAAAAAAAACCGAAAAAACAAGGGGGGAAAAGAAGGGGGGAAAGTGGTAGATTTACATCAGCTGGAAGGAAAATATACTTGGGCAAACAGCCCTTGCTTTGGAGCAAGAGCTCTTTTGAAGGGTGTTTTTATTCAAGTCCCCCAATGAATGCAATCAGTTACTCTGTCTTGTCTAAACTTTGACTGAATACATAATTTCATTTAGCTACTAATTGGCTCCCTTTACCTTTATTCAGAGACCTGGGAATGCTGCCAAAAATCGCTCCCGTCTGGAGTCCACGGTGGCAACAACCCAGCTCCCAGGCTCTGCTTCAGCCATTTAACTTTTGGCAAATCCATCGGGGGACACAGTCTGCTCCTGGCCCGGCAGGGGTACCTGCCACCACGGCCCAAGGGGCTCAGCAGGAGGGACAGCGAGTGCTGGAGCTCAGAAAGGAAGGGAAGTTCCACCATCCTGCCCCTGACTGGGATGCACATGAAGTGCCCTAGAAATTGTAGATTTGTAGATGCAGAGAGCTAAATGTGGCAGAGAACTGCATATAATCTCACCTAAGTGACAGTCTTCGTCCATAAGAAGATAGAGCTGCCATTCAAAAGCACACTCTAGAAGCATGTATAGCACTTAAAAAGTTGTTCTGAAAAAAATATGAAATGATTCCTAACAACGTGGACTTTTTAAGAACAAGAATGAAGAGTTAGGCTAACTGGAATATGTGGTAGTAAAGAGAACAGAAAAGAATCTGTATTTTAAATACAGCATAATAGTCTGAAAAGCCTAAGACTGAAGTTAAACTTCATTACAAGACCCTTGTCATTTGCATTTGGATGTTATATAACCCACACTCCCCCGCTGCAGCTGGTCAGTAGCTGTCTACATCAGAATGCTTTTCTGTGCTGCTGGAGCTCTGACCTCAGAAGTTTGATTTACCCTGGGACGTGGCAGCTGCTTTGCTAGGAGTGGGCATCAAAAGACCAGAGGTGGCCACATACTCACACTGTCCCTGCTGTGGCCAATTGCCCCAAAGGAACCTACACAGGTTTGCCACAAAGCACTGACCAGGGCCAGCCACACTCATTATCGTTTAAATGAAGCAGAACTGGTCATTGACTGCAACTTCATAGCACTGCCATGACTCAGAGCATGGTTTTACCTTTCCTGTGCACAGAAACACAGCAGGAATGGGGGGAAAGACCTACAGGGCACCAAGCCAGGTAAACATGTCGTTGACTCTGAAGTTGCTTTTCCAAACTAGAATGACAGCATTCATCATCCGAAGTGCTACCGGGCTGAAGAGTCATTATCTTTCAAATAGCCTCCATGTGTTTCTATCATTTTTTATTGTTCTTGAGTAAAGACCAGAAATCTTAGGGGCAGGAGAGCTTTTGTATGGTCTCAAAACCTGATGTGCCCCAGGAACTGTTTGAAACTTATTTAAGGTAACAACTATATTTTCCTTTTGGGATCCAGAAAGATTAGAAACACGATTATTGCCAAAAAAAAATGAATAGTGCCATTCTGCATGTCTGTGTTTGCTTCTTGTGTCTTTTGGGTTCAGTTGCTCACAGTCTTGGATACCTTCATCATTCAGGACACTATTTTCTCCCATGAATTTCTATGTTTACACTGGCTCAGAGCAAGTCCAGTGACACAGGGACATCATCATGATGAGATAAGAGTTTCCATATGTGGCAAATATCTGTGATTTTCTGAATAGCAGTTTATGTCTATGGTGTGCATGATACATATTTATCATCCTGAATCGTTGTCCTATTGTAGTTTGTGCAAGCTTTGCCATGAACTTCAGGAGACAATTGGACTACAGGAATTCAGTGTGTAATTCTTAGCACAAGTATATCCTACAAATCAGTGCAGGCACATACTCTGTAGTATTTCAGGAAAAAAATAACACAGTGATTACACAAAAGAAGGGCCCAGGGCCTGGAATGTAATTCATTACAGAACTAATTTGCTATGTTCAGGTTCTCCTATTGATTGTCTCTGCCATGGCACACGATGCTTTCCAAGACTGCTTTGATTTATCACCTAATATATGTTGTTTAGAGCTTCTGGAGCTCCTGAATTTATGCCTATGAATAAAGAGAAAAAAAATTCACCATCTCTGGGTTGGAAATCCTTAAAAACAAACACAGAACACTGACAGCACAGGAAATGGAGGCTCATCACTGACTGTATTTTATAAACTGTGACATTTGGAAAATCCAATGTTCTGGCCTGGGATGGGATGGACTGCTGTTAATGATGAATCACTGCTTGGGTATTCCCTACAGAAGTTAACTGTAAAACTGCCTTAGAAGTGGAAATGGAATAGGAATAGGAATACCCTTCTCTTTGGACATTACATTAACAGCTAAGTAAATGTCATGCTTTTCTTTTGTAACAGCCCTTGAAATCAGCTATGTGAAGTTAAGCTGCATTATTGTGTGAAGAGATGATAATATCAAAGCTATGCTAGCAAGCCTTTCTCTTACTGTATCACTGTGGTAAGCACAGGGAGGCTGTGAGAATTCCCATGGAAAAAGAACTGATGTACACAATACATACTCCAAAAAAGAACAAAAAAACCCCAACAATAAAAAAGATTCCTTGGAGTGTCTTCCAGATAGAGATGGCAATTATTGTTCAAACTCTGCAAGGATGGTTTTACTTACACTAGAGGCCATTCCTGCTTCCCCTGCTGTGGAAAGGAGTGATTTCAGGAAACAAACTGGACAGGTCCCATCTCTGCCAGCTTGTGGCTTGACTTCTTCAGAAAGCCTATTCCCCAAGTCTTCCAGTGCTTCAGTTCTTACTCAAGCTACAGGAAGCCAAGGTATTTGTACCTCACATGGAGAACCAAGCACAATTTTGGGGCAGGATAGACAAACTTCAGAACAGCATTAGTTGCTCAATGTACCCAGTGCTGGGGAGTGGGAGGGGATGTGTAACATCAGACAGGGTCTCCCAGCAGCAAAAAATGCAGCTCTCTCCTTAGCTTACCTGGACTCACTTTTACATTCTGATGTTTATTTTGCAGCTTTTTTGTCGACAAAAAATAAAACCAAAACCTAAATAAACCAAACAGCAGTACCTGGGCCTTGTGAAGGCTTTTGATGAGAAATCCACCTGACAAAATCTGCTATACATAAGACCCTGGGGAAGAATTCCTGAAATTGTCCAAATCTGTATTATACTCGATATTTCAGTGCTGCAGCAAAAGCAAGACTTCTGGGGTAGGAATCTGATCATTACATATTACATGTAATTTTGGCCATTTTTCAAAACAAAACTTCTTGTAAATAAACAAGCAAACACTCTCCTGGTTTTCACTATTTTCCAGAATTTTACTGAAGGCAATAGGTTTCAGCAATTTTGAATATGTAGTTACTAATTTTCCAGTTAAAAGTGGATTTAATAGGAAGCTTTGTGCCTAAGTAAGAGTAAGGATTTTTTTTTGGTTGTTCAGCCTGAACTTACACAGTTGAGATTTTGAAAAAAAGGGCATTATTTGGCTGACTTTTAAAAGATAGAACTGAAATTGCTATTTTTCTGACACCTGCTAATGGTTAGAGACCTGCACTGGCAGATCCCCATGGAGACAGAGCACAAACTCCCTAGTTTGAAGGCAAAGTGAATATTGGTGTCAAAAGAGAGTGGTGGCTGTGAAAGGAGTCTGGGATTAGACAACAAAGAGCTCCAGGTCATTTGATCACCAGCTTTTAGGTCCTTCTGATCTCCACAGAGCACAGGTCAGCAACAAGTCCCCACATCAAGCACAACCCTTCTGCCTGCACCAGACATCACCACCCTTTGAATAGTCAAGAAGCTGGATTTAAGTATTCCCACTGACAGTGAATCCACCAGCTGCTTTGGGAACTCAGTACAATAATTCATTATTGCTTTGAAAACGCAGCATATTGACAGTGCAGACACTTCAGCCCAGTTCCCATTCAGTGCCTGTTATCACTGTGATGGTTGTGCCATGCCCAGGAATAACAGTAAGCTAGGAAAAGATTTCCCTTTCCTGCCAAAGCTCATCTACCATTAAATGTGCCTTATGGGGCCATGGGAGGACAGTGTCTTCTGCCTCACAGCAACTCCGGCAGCAGGTCCCTGCAGGCAGGTCAGGCAGGACACAGCTCCCACAGCCCTCTGCAACCACTGCCCCCTGCTTCTACACTCAGGAACATTTCATTGAACAGTTTGACCTATTTCCCTCCGAGTTGGAAAGTGGCCACTATTTTCAGACTGGTTTTTCTTTTGAAGTTGATCAAACATTTTTCTGTTTATTTCTAGTGGTAGTAACAGAAAGGTAGAAAACATTTTAAAGTTCTGTGCTGGCAATAGGGAGCCTTGGTGAAAAGTGGAGCTTCCAGCCCTGACATGAAGTTTAAGAAAACAGTGATAAGATCTGGCCTTTCACAGCGATTCCTGGAGGGCAGTTAAGGTTATCATATAGAAAAATGCAACATAATTGTTTCTTGCAAGATGTAGAGGGGATGGGAGCAGAAGTCTCAGAGCAGCTGATGTGAAGTGAAGCTGCTGACAGGGGAGCTCTCTTCACATAGAAGGCAAAACAGCAGGGAGTGACAAAAATCATGTTTTTTTATTGTTGATTGCAGCGAAGCAACTTCTTGTGAAATATCCATGAAGTTACTTAGCTCTCTGGTGATTTGGTTTATCTACTTACACATTAGAATAAATGATAGTCTGCCTGCAAACTTCATTGAGACTCCCTTAGTTAATATTTGACAAGATTTTGCAGAATCATAAAATGGCCTGGGTTGGAAGGGATCTTAAAGATCATCTAGTTCCAATCCCCTGTCATGGGCAAGGATACTTTTCATTGGACCAGGTTGCTCAGACCTCCATCCAACCTGTCCTTGAACACTTTCAGGGATGGGACATCCACAACCTCACTGGGAAACCTGTTCCAGTGCCTCACCTCCTTCACAGTAAACAACTTTCTCCTAATATCCAAGCTAAACCTAGATTCCTAGATGAAGATTGCAACAGAGAATTTAAAAAGGTACATAATTGCTTATGAAATATGATCATAGTTTCTAAAAAATTTGGGCTTTTTTGAGTAATAGCTAACAAATATAACCATCTGATGACTACTGGTGGGGTTTTCTGTATGCATATAGGCTGAATCAACAGTAGCATATACACACACAGAGTTCAAACCCAAGGGAATGTAAGCAATGTAAAGCAAGCTGATGTTTGTAAAAGCCTGTGCTATCACAGCAGTGCAGACTGGCAGCAGGAGCAGAACTCCAGCCACAGGTAAGATTTGGGGTGTTCAGCTGTAGCAGAGACATGTCATTGAAACCCCTGGGGAGGGTGACCTGGAGAGTCAACTGTTTCTTACATGTCTAGTGCCCAAACAATGCTGGACAAAAGGCCTGTCTCTAAACCTACAATTTATTCCAGGTCTGAGCCCTGAACAGATGCTCTTATTCTTTGAATGGATTACTGTCTGCTAAGGAAATTACTAAAGATCCTATTATTTGAATGTGAAGTCCATATTCACACATTACATTCAGTCAGCAAAACCTACACTCTTGCCTGCTAATCTCCACAGTCCACATTTAGTATCTGTCCTAATTGAGCAAATACTGAATTGCTCCAAGTCATCAAAATCAGCTAATACTGTTTGTAAAGCCATCACTGCCCCCATTCAGATGTTTAAAGTTGCCAGAAAATAATGACTTTTGAAACTTTCCTTTGAAGCAGACTGAAGAGACGGGTGCACTGCAGATCTCTCCATATTCATGTCCCTTCACAAAAAAGGGCTTGTCCAGAGGCCAAGGGAAAGCACAGAGAGGCATCTCAAAGGGGAATTCATCCAAAGAACAAAAAGCTCCAACCTTTGCCCTTATTAGAGTTCCTGTTTTGTTGTGTTTTGTTTTTTAATCACTCCTTCAACAGATGGGCAACAGTCACACATCTCATCAGAAAAGTTCACCCAACAGGACAGTCGAACTTCTGCAGCCTTCAGTACAGACAAAAAGCCTTTTCTCCAAAATAAGGCCCTGCTCTTGGAGCAATTCATTCTTGTCATTCATATTTAAATGGTGCCATGGTCAAGTTCAAGCTTGTACAGTTTCGGTGGGCCCAGCTGTCCACATACTGAGCATAAACCTCATTAATAGCTAAGGGCAGCACAGCAGGCTTGTGCTGCCCTCCTTCTTTCATGGCCCACAGCTTTTGCTTCTGTTTTTCTGAAAATATTTGGATATTCAGAGTAATTTGAATAACGACAATGTATTTCTTTTGTGGCATTGTATTTTTCTGGTACCACAAATACTGCCACTGCACAAGTAGTTTTAAAGACGCCATTAATATTATTTTCTAAGGATTCAGTTAATTTCCAGTGCTTTATTTTCTTTGTATTGTTACTGACTCAAGGAACACCTCTTAGCCATAGAGAAGCAATGTGCTGAAACAGAAAGTGTAGGTATTCAGTTAATTCACAGAGACACCTGAGGACTTGGGTCCTCTATAAGGTAAAGTAAGCCAACCTAAAACTAAACTGCTGATAAAAAGATGTTCCTTCCCACCTTCTCCCCAGTGTCAGAGCTGGCACATGAGCTAAACTCTTACGCAAGGATGTTTTCAGTCACACCAGGAAGCCTCTTAGGTGTGCAGCTCCTTGAGAGAGGTCATGGGAAGGTGTGAGCAAGGGCAGAAGGTGAGCAGGAGCTCAGCCTTAGATTAGCTGAAATTGATTAGGGAACTGCTCTGAGATGCTGCTGTCTGCCCCTCTATGTGTCTAAATGCACCGGTATGCATGTCACTGCAGCGAGCACTCCACCATCCATAAGCAACTGTGTCAGATGCAGGATAATAGTAAAGCCCAACTAAAATATTTCAAAGTCAGACGTGTTCTGTTGATACAAATTCAGGTATTTTCTATGAGCTAACCATAGTGGGACAAACCCCTGCTATAATGCCTAAGATAGTCTTGTCAGGATCACAGTCATTTTTTAAATGCCATGAACAGTTTTTGCTCACAAAAACTTAATTGTTACATAAAGAATATTTTTATAATTAACAATTTTTGTCTTTGGAGAAGAAAATAAGAGAGAGAAAGTAAAAAGAATCTGATTGGATTTTGAACTCTTCTGTATAGCACAGCTGTGTGTTCAGCACAATGTATCACAGACAGCAAATCAAAGCCAGCTTAGACTCAACTTTCCTGAAGCTTTTTCCTCCAATACCTTTGCAGAATTACTAATTAATAGAGACCAGATGCCAAATACTTGAGCATGGCCATAAATCTAGGATGCAAAGAGCCTGATCTCCTTTTTGTCCCAGGGGCTCACATGCAAATTAAATTTAAGCATCTCTTGATTTGTTAACATTTTGTATCTGCCCTCTAATCTGTTGTAAATAATAATACAAAGGAGAACAAGGTTCAACCATACAAATACCTTCCTTCCTAAAAATTTTGCCAAGTCTTCTAAGCACAGCCATGAGCAGGACTCCAATTAAAAACTTGCAGATACAACATAAAAATAGAGAAAATGATGAGAAAAAAAATTTAATTTAGATCTTTATTATACAGGCCCAAAGCGTCGGTCACCATGCACTTACACTGTAATGGGAATGATTTTGCTGAAAGGCTCTCACTAAACAAACATAAAGAGACCACAGACTACAGCATTCCAAATAACTGACACTTTAATTTTTGAAAGAGCAAAAATAAATAAAGGAATGGCAAGTATGTCCTTTTCACATATGGTGGGGCATATACATATTCCTCCTTTTCTATAGCTATTCAAGAGACAAAATTAGCAAATACTGCCCAAAAACACAGACCTTTTGTGTGATGCCTCAGCTAACTTTTAGCTGTTTCTCTCTCCTTGGATATTAGAACAAACATACATTTAGATAGGTGCATATGCCATAAAAAGAAATGCAATGTGGAGGGTTTTGTATTTAATTTCTACTTCCTGCCTTTTCCTTCTCTTTTTAGGACACTAACAGGAAGTAATTGGAGACATCCAGTCAAATAAAAGCCCTAGAAGTTTTCCCTTCTAGTTTTTGATTACAGTCTAATAATTTAAGGATTAATCACAAATTTTAAAAGGTTGAGGTGTTTTACAAGGAATTCATCATCTCTGGAATACAGATAGCCACAGTGAAGAGCTGCACATAGACTGCACACATAGTGTTATCTAAAAGTGGTTATCTTTAAAAAAACAAAACTTTTTTAAAAATCTGTAGTTCAAAACAAAGCATGTCTTATTCCCTACAGGGTTTTCTTGCAACCTGTTCTTCAATTATTTGCCCTAGGAGATGCTACAAATGATATTAGTTACAATATACAGTCCACTGTCATCTTCTGGTCCAGCAGAAGAACCTGTCTCTTTGACGGATGCAAAACTGTTCATCTGAGCAGATCATCCTCAACAGCACAAATATGGTCTAGAAACTCATAGAGTTTATTGTTTTAATTTATAAAATTAAACCTGCGCCAGACAGGTATACTGGTGTGTAATACTGCCATCCCTGGGTCCTGTAAGGACGGCGCCCTGAGGTGCTCAGAGCCGTCTCAGAGCGCAGCGCTGGGATCCTTCTGGCACTCCAGACCCAAGGCCGATGTATGGGATGCGTGCTAGAACGTGGGCGCACTTCTCACTTAGCTCTGCAGAGCCCCCGACATGGTAAGCTGCCAGAACTTCCTTCATCTTGCCTGTTGACAAAAGGAACAATAACTAGTCATCACTGGTTGCTGGAGTTTAATTCCAATTTTTAAAAAGCCCTATAAATGAGACTTTTTTTTTTTTTTTTTTTTTTTTTTTTCAGCCATGCAATAGCAAATGCTTCATTAATAAAAGATTTGGGATAAATTTTACAGTCTCTCTGTTAGCCACACAATGCTTATGAGCAAGAAAGGCCTTATACTGTATGGTTTCTAAAACACTATCCAGGATTAAACATACCATTTCTTTAAAAATAAATGTCCAGTATCTTAGTACTTTAAAAACATTAATGCAGTATTATCCCTGTAAAAAAACTAATTTAGTATAGTAGATTTTCTGATTAAAGTCTTGTATTGTCTCTCTCACACACTGTACACAAGATACAGAGTAAACAATCTAGAAGATTAACAAACAATGAGCAAGAATCCAACAGGTTAATAAGTGGCTTATATGAGTTTGTAGTAGAACTAACTCTAACACATATTGGCCATGTCCATTACATACTGATAACAACTATAAAACCTTCATAATGACTCACTGAATGGGCTTCACAGAACCAAGGATCAAAACAGACCTCCACATTATCTATTCTGATTTTCTGCCAATTAAATTTTTTCCAGACAGTCCTCAGTGAAGTCCAAAGAAAATAAAAGTTTTAGTATCACAGACTAGGATAGGAAAGACTAAGAATACATATTTTTGCTACAGCATACGTAGAAGGAGAGGCAGAGGTACCTCTGGAGGGTGATTACTCCCTAGGTAACCTCAAGGTGTTCTTCTTTTTCCATGGACTGTGAATAGGTTGAAGAACAAAATTTCTTATGAGTATGAATGTGTCATATCCTATCACAGACATTTAACTATGTTCACATACTTATTTCACAAAGACCATTCATAAAGCAATCAGAACCTAGTAATTTTCAATCAGTACTGACATGGGCAAAATGATAAGTATATATAAGTGTAATTGCTTCAATCTAAGGTAAATACAAAAAACATGCAATAAATTCCAGAACCAATGCTATTTGGTCACATACCCTGTAATTTTCGTGAGCTACACAAAATACTTCTTTTATGTATAATTATTTTTCTTATAATTATCTATAAATAGAAATCACTAAAGGAACAGAGGTAGCAGGTGATGTGAGAGATCTCTTTGCTCACCCCTGACCAATGTAATACCTGCTGATGTTTGTCTAGCCTATTTTTAAATATCAGCATACTTTATCTTTACATTGTCATTTTCTGCAGCCTTGCTTCCAAAATACTTGTTTTGCTCTATGAATTTATTAAGAGTATGTTCTAACCTTTCATCCAAGCCATCAGTGAGGATACTGAATATTACTGGAACAAGCTAAAAACACTTGAAAAACTCTACTAAATGGTGTATCATTGACAACTACTCTTTGTATATGGTTTCCAAACAATTTATGCAATCATGTAATGATAATTTATACTAGCCCAATTTCCCTAGCACACAAGAATAGTAACAACTGAAATATTTCACCATACAGTCTTGTTCAAATAAAGCTGCTAATACTAGCAAATATATTTTAAGAAGAATTATACAGACTTTGAAAATAGAAGTATTATGGACAGAAGATTTCAAGTGATAACATAGTCTTGCTAACAGTTGATTTCTCATCTGTATGGCTACTTGTATGGAGTATGTGTTTAACTGAAATATTGTTCAATTTAGACTAATGACATTGTTTCACAGCCTTTTAAAATTGAGTTTTGTTCAGTGAAATGTTCCAAATACCACTACAGTTTAGAACTGCACAACTGCTCTAGACCACAAAATTACTGTTTACTGTTTATCTTGCAAAAGATATCTTGGTCAGAAACATACTGAACAAGACTGCTAAGACCAACAGGACCAGTCATATTGAGATTTACAAAGAAAACGGTTACCATTTACATTAATCTTTATGGAGATACAAGCCAATACAGAAGGCACAGATCACTCCTCTTAACCAAATTTGGATTATTAACAGACTTTTATTACTTCACATTCTATGATATATTTTGTTTGTGCCATCTGCGCTACTCAGAAAAGTGAAATAACTTGCTCCCCAAGGTGGAAATGGTCCCCAGTTCCTTCTGGACTGGAGGAACAGCAGAAGTTAAAATACAACACAAAGCCCACCTTCAATTAATGCAAAAATTGATTTGATATTTAGGGATATATTCCACTGGATTTCAGTGGAAGAAAAGTGAGACTGACTTCCTCTGAAAAATACATGGTGACAGAGACGACAGCAGCATAAAGTGTATACACAAATACTCCCAGCTTTCTCCAGTGGAAAAAAAAGGAAATTGCATAAAGGACAGGTGAGCCAGCCTGACTGCTCATGATGCACAGCCTGCTGTCTGACTGCCAAGGCAGAGAGGAAATCCCACATAAAACCTGCTTTTTACAGGAAGTCAAAAGTCCTGAAGCTGAGACAAAGCAGATGTCTGCCCCGTGCTGAAAGCTGCTCTAGGAATTATAAATTATAGAGATTTAGAAGATTTTATCAGGAATTTCAGACATACAGATACCAAATTACTTCTGTCTTTTTGTCAAAAGGGCTATGATTTCTGAGAGTCAAGTTTTTGCTAACAGTGACAGAGAGAGAAACTGTTCAGTCAGAAGCATAACTGAAAGTCCAGGCAGCAGCTTGCTCAGGACCTCAGAAGAGCTGATGCCTTGTTGACATGGAAAGACGTGTCATGGTGACTCCTATCTTAAAAGATCATCATTGTTCTCTTTGCAGTCCATGGCAAGCCACCCTGTGACAAATGTCGGTATCCAGACCGAGTTATCTGAAGCCAGTCAGTGAGGGAAAATTTGTGCTGTGCTTGCCTCAGTGCCCAACACAAGTGGCAGGAGCAGCCACGAGAGGTGTGTGGGTGTGTGACTCGCACTGCACAGCGCTCACTGTGCTACAGAGACAGAGCATCAGCTTTGCAGTGTAAACGTACTGCAAGAGTGAAGTGAGACGAGTCCTACGCCTTCTTTTCTAAAGGAGAAACAGGAGTCCGTATTTAAATAGTGCAATGTTCCTGTGTTGGCCGACGGGGAAAATTAGCAACACTCAGCCTAATTAAGACTGCAGTTATCAAATCGAGATTAATAGAAAGTGCAAAACTTCCTCATTTTAGCAACCAGCATAAAACATACATAATTGATAATTGATATGACATGCATAAACTGACTTTAAACTTCAGTGAAAGTTTGTGGGTAAAGACTAGATTATTGATAATGACATACTCAATCTGTTTGTTCCTTGATGTCAGATGTCTTAAGCTTTTGGGAATGCTGCTCATTGCAATACTTGAAATAAATTATGAAGCCCATGTCCCTGCTGTTAGAGAAACCTCTATCAAGGTAGTAATAACATTTGGAACATCATATGATGTTTTATATATATTGTGCTGTCATTTATGAAGAGGTAGTAGGAAATTTGAAAATTATGAGGATGTTTTGTACAACTCAACCTAAGGGACTTGGGGGAAAAAATTGCAGTAATGTTCAATACTTGAACTGCTACATTATTTCTGTATCTGTATACAAAAAGATTCTTAGACTTCATTTTTTAAACAAATTAAAAGGCAAATATTAAGTATTAGAATATTTCTAAGACTCTTGATATCATAAAGTTATTGGGTATATAAGACTAAAGGGAAGTTACAATGTGCTAAATTTAAACTATACTTAATTACAATGGATAACAAAGTCTCTAAACCTTAAGCAAATTTATTTAGAAGTGCATTTTAGAATTAACAAGAATCTGATAGTTTAACAACCACATGAAACTGTTTTAAAAAAGCAGTGTATAAACACCCAATAAAATAAAAAATCCTATGTAACGCGATTTAAAAATCTGAAGAATTTTCAAAGCTTTTCTGCGCTGAATATGGTGCTGTATGTGATATCAGTTAGAAATGAACAGTCCAGTGGCAAGCTGCATTCTGTAGGTAAGACCTAATTAGGGTACCACGTGATAATAATAAATCCTCCAAAATACATGCTGGCATCAAGTAACTTTTTATGGGAGTGAGTTCTGGGCTGAAGGAAGAATTTTACAGCCTCGAAGCAGTTTCCCTGATGAGTGACTGAAAATGCTCGCACTGCACTGCGCAAGACAACTGTAGCCCTCTCTGACCTTTTTACTTTCTTCCCTCCCTTTCAGGTAATCTATACCTGGTGGTTTTCACTCCATGTGTGTCTTCTCTCAGCAAGAATTCTGTAATCTGAACTACATCATTCTTACAGCTGTGCAAACTTTGACTAATTCAGTCCCCAGCTTTATCAAATCCAGCGTTACCAGCTCCAGAGAGTGTCTCATGAGCTCCATGACGTGATGTCTTTTTGTAAAGCTTCTCCTTCAGAAGAGAGTTGTTCATGCATGAATAGGATTTTTCATTTTTTAGTTCATCTTTCTATGCTCATAGATGAAAAGGTGAAAACTGTGATTTTTAGGTGTTGATAGGTTCAGAAGAATCTGAGAAAAGCAGAAGATAAATGGGATTTATATTTATATTATCTTTATTTTAAGATTACACTATATTAAAGCCAGTCTTATTATCTTGGAAGGAACAATTTTTGAATATTTGGCGTTTGCCTGACAAGAAACATCTAAATATACTGTCTTCCAGCTTTGCTGGCTGACGCAGTTATCGTGCTCTGCCTTGCCATGATGGAGAAAAAGTTTTAAGTTTGTTTGGGGGTATGCCTACACACTTACATGACTGAAACTTGATCATGAGCCAACTCTTGACATACTTGCTAGAACACTTCATCTACATTCAAGCCAAACAGCGCTCATTGGTGTGGCTATGGAACAGCAGACGGTGTGAGCTGGAAACTGCAAACAACACTTCAAGGTGTTAATGAAAAACAGCCTCAATCTCTCCGCAGCTGAGCTCGACTGCGGGAATGCTTCTGGTTTGCTTCAAGGCAAAGGCACATCCATAAACACAGCAGGGGCAGTTCAAGCGAGCCCTTTTGGTATGCGCTGAAGCTGTGAAGCTGTGAGGACAAGCTCGGGGTGGGGTGGTGCCGAGAGCTGGCAGGCATGGCGAGAGCATCCCCACAACAGCCACAGGTTCCGTGGGAGAGCTGGGAGCTCACAGTGTGACTGCTGCCATGCTGCATCAGTGCTGCAGGGAAAGCCTTAAAATAACCTGAACATCTTCAGCCAGCAGGAGCTGGGGCAGCCCGCGGGTGCCTGTGCCTGATTCAGGCTCCCAGAGAACGGAATTTGTCCCAAAGTGCTGTTTTGCCCTGGCGTGAGCCACGAGGTGGGGGAGCGCTCGGCACCAGCAACTTTCTTGCCCAAGAGGTAGATTGGATGTCGCTGCCTCCCAGTCGTGGGGCTGGTGTGTTCCTATAAATGGACACACCGGGACAAAGCAAATGAAAAGCCGTTGCACAATCACTGAGTATCAGCTGGAATTAGCTAATACATTGTTTGTCAGCAAATAATTGGCTAATAAATTGTATGCCAGCAGGACATAGCAGCTCCCTGTACTGTCTCAAAGCAGTAACTCCTGGCTGGGCTTCCAGCAGCGTGGAGGAAGCCAGCTGAAGCCCAAATCAGTATTCCTACCCTGAAATGGACTGGAAGTTCTTACATCTCCCTGGGTGTTTGTCAGGGCTCTAGCACACTGATGGCTTGTGGCAATCCTGAAACAACCCTCAGAATTTTTCTTCTCTCTCACAACTGAGGTCTCTTAATTTTTTACTGAATGCCTTTGAGCATCTGGTTCCTGCCAGCAAACTCTGAAGCATGCAGAACAGTCCATAGCCCTTTACTATGTGGAATAGGAGGGGTACAGAGTAGGGGTACTACTTTGAAAGGTCTCAGCATGCAAGACTCCCCCATTCCTTTCTATTAACTGGCCAAGCTCTATCCTAGTTTGGTTTTTTTAACATCTTTTTCTTACTGTTCCAAAAGTTCATTGCTCTGATGACTAGAACATTTTTTTTCTAATTTGAAGCCTGCATTTTCATGATCAATTTATAAACCTGAGGTTTGTGTTTACAATAAGGATATTTTCTCTTTTTTTGGGGTATGCACTTCTTGGAGGTGGTTAGAGAGACTGTTCATAATATCTTTCCCAAATTTCCTTTTATTAGGTTAAGTCAACATCTGTTAGCATCCTCTTGCCTCTTGGCTTTCCTGTTCTCTCCCTAGTTTGCCTCTCAGTGTCTTCCACTTCTTGATTTAATCTTAACTGGAATATGAGTGATAAGACTTTGTCCTACAAAGTTTCGTTTAGGAGACTGGTTGACAGAGGCCCTTGGAAGGCAATCATGAAGGGCAAAGGAGTCCAGGAAGGCTGGACATTCCTCAAAAGAAAACATCCTAAAGGTACAGGAGCAGACCATCCCCACATGTCAAAAGATAGACCAGCTCAGCCGAACAGAGAGCTTTGGCTGGCATTCAGGAAAAAATGAAAAGTTTATAATCCTTAGAACAAGGGGCAGAGTACTCCAGATCACTACAGGGGTCTTATGCAGCCAGAAAACTAGAAGGGCCCAAACCCAACTAGAACTTAATCTGGCTACAGCTATAAAAGACAATAAAAATGCTTCTTAAGGAGAAATTCCATCATTTACTGGATGTGGGGTGAAATACAGCCACAAAGTATGAGGAAAAGGCTGTTTATTTTAATGTCTTTGCCTCAGTCTTTAATAGAAGGATCAGTGTTTCTCAGGGTACTGAGACTCCTGAGCTGCAAGACAGTGATAGGGAGCAGAATGAAGCCACTATAATCCAAGGGGAAATTGTCAGTGACTGCTACAGCCCTCAGAAAGACCCAAGTCTATGGGGTGGACGGGATCCATTCAAGGATACTTGAAAGTGCTGGCAGAAGTGCTCATCAAGCCACTTTCCATCATTTATCACCAGTCCTGATTTACCAGTGAAGCCTCAGATGACTGGAAATTGGCAGATGTGACACCCACCCACAAGAAGGATCGAAAGGAGAATCCAGGGATCTAGAGGCTTGTGAGCCTGACATTGGTCCCAGGGCGGGTCATGGACCAGGCGATCTTGAGTGCCTATGCATGCCATATGGCATGTACAGGACAACCACAGGATTAGACCCAGACACTGTGGCTTTGGAAAAGGCAGGTCTTGCTTGACTAATTTGTTCTCCTTCCATGGCAAGATGGCCTGCTTAGTGGGTGAGGAAAGGTCTGTGCTTGTTGTCTGCTGGGATTTTGACACCATTTCCCACAGCATTCTCCTGGAGAAACTGGCTGCTTCTGGCTTGGACAGGAGTTCCTGCACCATTCACTGGGTTAAAAACTGGCTGGATGGCTGGGCCCAGAGTGGTGGTACATGTAGTTCATCCAGCTGGTGGCCAGTCACAAGCCCTGGGATTCCCCAGGACTCAGTGTTGGAGCCAGTCCTGTTAAATATCTTTATTGATATTCAGTAGGAGGGCATCAAGAGCAGCCTCAGTCAGTTTGTACGACACCAAGCTTGGTGGGAGTGTTGATCTGCTGGAGGGCAGGAAGGCTCTGCAGAGGGAGTTGGACCAGCTGGACCAGTAGGCTGAGGCCAGTGGTATGAGATTCAACAAGGCCAAGTACCAGCTTTTGCCCTTGGGTCACAACAGCCCCAGGCAGGGCTACAGGCTGGGGGAAGAGTGGCTGGGAAGTGGCCTGGGGGAAAAGGCCCTGGGGGTGCTGGTCAGCAGCAGCTGGACAGGAGCCAGCTGTGCCAGGGGGCCGGGGAAAGGCCAATGGCATCCTGGCCTGGATCAGCAATGGTGTGGCCAGCAGGAGCAGGGCAGGGATTGTCCCCCTGTGCTGGGCACTGCTGAGGCTGCCCCTCCAGTGCTGTGTCCAGTGCTGGGACCCTCACTACAGGAGGACACTGAGGGGCTGGGGCAGGTGCAGAGAAGGGCAGCAGAGCTGGTGAAGGGTTGGAGCACGAGGCTTACAAGGAGTGGCTGTGGGAACTGGGGGTGTTTAGCCTGGAGAAGAGGAGGCAGAGAGGGAACCTCACCACTCTCTTCAACTCCTTGAAAGGAGGTTATAGCCAGGTGGGGTGAGTCTCTGCTCCCAAGTAACAAGAAACAGGACAAAAGGAAACGGCCTATGAGTTGTAGAGAGAAGGTTTAGATTAGATCTTAGGAAAATTTTCTTTATGAAAAGGGTTATTAAGCACTGGAACAAGCTTCCCAGTGAAGTGGTTGAATCCTCATCTCTGGAGATATTTAAAAGACCTGCAGAACTTGTCCTTAGGGACATGGTTTAGTGGTGGACTTGGCAGTGCTGGGTTAATGGTTGGACTTGAACTTAGAGGCCTTTTTCCAACCTAAGTGATTCTATGATTAAGACACTGATAACTTCACTTTCTCTGCTGGAGTTACCTTGCTTGATATGTCCCAAGATAGCATTCTACCTTTTTTTTTTTTTTTAACACAACTGAACAAATGGCTCAGAAATATCTCACAACTAATAAACATACTTTCTTATTCTCCCTTGTTTTGCTGTTTCCAAAAAGTAATAGTAGAAATTTTATTTACATCATTGAATGCCTGACTTCATGTTTGTACTACTATATTTTACCTAGATCTTGCAGCATTTCCTTTGGGATGAAAGGTACCTGCCCACCTGCAGTTGTCTCCTAGGGTTTTGTCAATCTGCAGAATGCATGTGTTTCCTCTGTGCACTCTGTTATCTAAAAATTGTATCTTCTGCCTGGTCTTAGCCGTGTACTGGAGACCATTAGCTTCCCTTCATGTCCTTCACAGTTCTCACTTTGCAGTGGAAATACTGTTTTCAATTGCTGCAGTGCAGGAATTATGTCCCTGGTGAACTAGAAATACATGAATAGCCAGGAAAGGTGAACCTTACAATGTGGAGCTTCTCTTAAAGATCCTAAAAGTTGCTTGAAAATATCAGACTACATTTAAATGCAATTATTTATATTTAGCTTTAATTAATGACTTAAATAATCTTAATTTAGGTCCCAGTTCAGATTTGTCATTACATGTGGTTTCTCTGTGACCTCAGCTGCTATTGATCAGAAAGTCAGTAATTCCAGTCTGATTCTGTCTTGTTGGGCCTGGAACTAAAAATATTTTGGCAACTTAATTAATATTTATAGATTATGTAAACAGAATAACTCTTCCATACTCTTGTGATTCTATAAATGTCTCTGTATTGCCAGTAAATCAGTCCAGCATTAAATAAGCAGAAGATAATCTTCCTGTAGGTAATTTTGTTTCAGATCATTAACTCCATTTTCTAGTCAGCTGCCTCACTGCAAATTCTAAAAATATTGACTCAATCTACATTGGTGTTACTGCTCATTCATTTCAGTTATTCCAGTCAAATGCCACAACATATAAAAAATACCTCAGATAATCATTATGGTACAGAGCTCCAGAGCACTGCCAAGGCTCTTCACCTGTTGAAGACTACATGTAGGCTGCTTTGGTGCCAGCTATGGTCTCCCCATGACTTACTATTAAATCCATCCTGGCAGGTTAACTGGATGAACTGTTAAACAGATTTTTATTTTTTTTTAACTTTCTCTCATATTACATTTTAGTCTTTTTGGCGTGCTTAAGTCTGTCTCTTAAAAAAAATTGTAATGTGCCTCTTAACAAAAAAAACAATGAGGAATAGCTCTGTATAAATAATTATCACAATCATCAAAAACTTATTATTTTACCAGCTCCTGATCCCAACTTTCATTTCTGAACTCTCCATATCTAGAAACATCACCATTATTCTCCATTAGCTCTGGCAAAGCCTGATCTGTTCTTAAACACTTATAGTTGCATTCTCTTGATACTTCTGCTTTTAAAATAATCTCTTTGGCACATGTCCACTACTAAAATCTTGTGAAGTTCCAGAATTATCGGGCATTCAATATTAGGCCCTTCAAAATGTTTCATTTTTTCAAGTGCATGATTGTCAATAGACACTATTTTTTCCAAAAAATGGGGGAAAAAATCCAACTTCAGTTGTGAAGAGACAATATTTTTTTCTAAAAAAAGACAATCACTAGAGCAAGAACCCACTCCTCAGCTCCACCACAGACCACCCAATCCACAGAAAGTTATCCATCAGAATCAGTCAGCTGGGGAATGCAGCCTGCTCTGCATGCCAAGGATCTCCAGAGAGCAACACAGCCAAATTCATGTAATTCCTGTTCACCAAAGGATTTAAACCAGACATACTCTTGCAAATTACTATATCTTCTTAGTGTAACCATCACCAGCATTTCTGAAGAGATCTGACATTATAGAGATCATGAAATACATTAGCAAGTTGTTTGAGACAGAGAAGATAGAGAAACTTCAGAGAATAGTTGGTTTCTGATCAGATTCAACTGCCAAGAATATTAAATTCAAAAGTAATCTGAAGATCCTTAATGTTACCTTGAAGAAATATTCTGTTTCTTGTTTTGAACAAAAATTCATCACAAAGAGAAGTTCTTTTACTGTAAGCAAAGCTTTCAGTAGGCATTGCGATAGAAGGTATTGTAATAGAAGGTTTTTAGGATATACAAAAAAGAACAATCTTTTTCAATTCCAAGACAGCATTTAAAAAACCCCATAATTAAAATATTGTAAGTAACTTAGTATCTGTTAGGTTTGCTTATATCACTAAGAGAAAAAGCTTGCTATCATTACTTTATTAATAATTCTGCTAAAAGTAATATAGTATGTATTTTTTTCAGTCAGAAGGCCTAATCAATCCATAGAAAACTTCATACCCACAGCTATTTTGATTATTGAATTCTTATATATGTTGGTATAAGATTGTTAATGCAATATTCACCTAATTTATATACTTAGTATATTTCTTTTTCAGTTACAGCCTAGGAAAATTGAGTCTGGTGCCTTTAAATACCATTTCTTTGGAGATTCCTAGGAATGTAGAGGACTTTCCAAATGTAAAGTTTGGGGTTTTTTTGTTTGTTTTTTTTTTTTGCAAGTGCAGTGCTGCCAAATATTTTTTACACTAAATAAATACTATTTCAGCTGCACTTGAGCAGTAATAGTGGTAGCTAATGGCCTATTCAGTTAATCATAGTTATTCACTCCCTGGAAATACCTCAGACTATATTAATGTTTTGTTTTCATTGTGGACTCTTAAATTACAGGCATTATATAACACCTATGATATATAACCTATCTGTATGAATACAAACTGAACCCAAAATCACTCCCTAAAATATTTCTAGTATTTGGAACCTCCAAAGAAAGAAATATGCTGTCGTTACCCACAGAGCTACTAAAATAGCACTAAAAGCAGGGTAAGAAATGGTTTCAAAGAGCATTCTGGTTTAACTAAAATGTGGTTATTTGTCATCCATTTACAGAGTTCTGAAATAACTATTACAGATTATTTTTTAAAGAAAGAAAATAAGAAACATGCTCAAATAGCTGAACCACAGAGATTCTTCCCTAAAGGAAAAAAGGGCTGCAGATGTAGGGTTTCAATCTGCCCCATAAGAGACAGAATAACCAAAAAGTCTTCACTTTATGGTTTTCATTGAGACCGTGTTGTACCGATAAAAGATTTATCTTGTTTACCTCTTTTTTAATATTTATATAGGTTGTAGAAGTTCCTGCCAGTCTTAGCTCTGCTTTGTTCATTGCTCATGAGAGATTATATGTATTATTTTGCATGTTGACAACCTGTCCCAATGGTAGTGTGAGATATATATCTATATCTATGAAATGACAGCTGGTTTTATCTCATCACTTTGTGGTTGCCATTATACTGATGAGGCACAGAATCCCCTGCAGTTTCTTCAGGAAGTATCTTCCAGATGTATTTTAAAAAGCTGCAGAATATGTCTTAAAACAATGTTTGGATCTGAGGTCGGGCTGTTTTTCAGCTGCAATTACTTTGCAGAAAGGATTAGATTGTAGGTCATAAAAATATTCCCTGATTACTTCAAGGAGTGAAGACAACCTTTGAAACAGTCTTCTGTTGACTTCCTGGATGAAAGAACTCCTCCATGGAAGCATACAAAAACTCAGAAGACTGTCAAAATTAGAATATGGACAAAGTTTGGTATTAAACACCTCTTTTATTTCTCCTGGCGAAATGATACTCAACTATTTGCTGAAGAAGTAATTTGGCATGCCATAAAAGACACAGGCGGGTGTTGTAGTTTTAACTTTAGTTTTGTAGAACTTTTTAGAATTTAGTGATGAAAAGGAAATGATTATAAAATGAAAGATTTCATCATTCCCAGGAAGGAAAGAGCAGACCAATGCTAGAGAAGCAAAGGAATGCAGCCACAGCCAGCTTCAGACACTAATCGAGAAACATCCCAGGCAAAGGCAATCCAGAGGGGGAAAGAGTTCAAAAGAGAGGCTTTGTTGACTGAAGGGCAGCACTAAAGCACAGCAGCAAATTAACCCAGTGCACAGTAAGTGAGCAGTATGCTATACCAGGAGATAATTAATTACCTTAGAGCCCCAAAGGAGAAATTTAAGAGGTATCAGTAAGTACACATGCTGGGAGAGCTGCAAAAAATTTACCATGCAAACATGCAGGGAAAAGAAAGCGAAACACAAGAAAAGTCCTGCAAATATGTTAGAAAAACAAATGCAGCATTAAATGACCTTGCTAGTTCAAAATAAATTTCATCAGTGAGAACACTGCTGCCATCACCTGCAGCTCAGCAGAGGTCAGTTTAGCACCTGAGCATTGCCTTTGCTGGCTGAAATGTAAGGTCATCATACACTGTGACAGTGACAGGCAGAGAAAAGTCTGACTCCATCCTACTACATAACTTCTGCTTGCTATCAATCATAAAAGGGCCTTCCATGAGGCTTCTTAAAACAAGATAACTGTAAATCTGATGCCTTGTATATTTAACAATCTCACACTTTGGTGATAAAGGAGATTTTTAACATCTGATATCATATATTAAACTGGGTGAGGTTGCAAGCAGTTTACAAGATTGAATTAGAACTCACCGCAATTGCAGTAATTTGAATAAATGTTCTGAAATTAACGCATTAGATCCACAATGAGAAGGGCAAATTACCATAGAAAGATTTGAAGGGAGTTACAGTGGTCTATAAGCAAACCCTAAGTCAGGACACTATCCACTTGCAGAAAAAGGGAGCCTGATATATAATCAGAGTAATACTGTAAGCAAATCACATTTTTATTTTGCCCCTATCAGCAGTGGCAAGGCCCTGACTACATTACTATATCCAGCTCTCTACTGGGCTGTTTAAGGAAAGAGACAGTTGGAGGGAGTCCAGGTAAAAGCCACAAAAAATTGATAACAGATGTAGAAGAATGGAAGGTTGAAAGAAATAGATTGTTTAGTCTAGAAAGAGTGAAGACTAAGGGAAGACACGATAACATATTTAAAATATGTAAAAGTTTGTTATGAGGAGAGGATGATAACTAATTCTTCTCCATGTTCATCATGCAGAAGACAAGACTTAGTATGCAGCTGTGGAGAAAAGCTTTCTAACACAAGGCCAGACAGCCAGGCAGCAGGTTATCTGCAGTTATTGCATGTAATGGTGTCATCACAAGAAGCGATAGCAGTGGCTGAGAAAAACCCATGTGGAGATGAGAAGTGTGCTTGGCTTTCCCTGCAAGCAGGAGAACAGCCCAGGTGATCCCATGTGAGAACCTGTCCAGCCTCCTGCTCAGCCACAGAAACCAGGCACAGATCAGAGCTTTCCATCAAAGAGACTGAATACTATGATGCAAACGACTGTCATTTGTCTCAAGGTGCTTGCCAGGAAGGATGGAGCCTGCAGGACAAGGGATGAATCTCTCAAATCTGTTTAGCTGGTGAATTCAATTGGCTGGAAGTAGTAGAGAGCATCCACTCAGCCACTGCTGGCTGCTCTTCTACTTGTTTCATGTGCTCATGCTCAGTCGTACCTTTGCTGTTGATAGCCCTTTCCAGTGGTTTACAGGAGTATTATCATAGGAGAGGCTGGTTTATCCAGAGGATTCAGGTACACACACCACTGTGGGGCCACTGGAGGAATGAGATGGTGAATGTGTTAGAATGAACTGAACAGGCTTTAAAAGCCATAGGCAAGGCTGTGGCTGCAGTGATGCCTGGCAGGGACCAGGCTGGTCACCAAGGCTGTACCTAGACAAGGAAAATGACATGTAGAGGCAAAGGGGTGACACCAAGAGCTGGCACCATAGAGATTCCCACTACAGGGGCACTGCTGGCAGCCACCAGTGCCAAATCTCTGCCAGGGAGGACAAGCTGTGTAAGGCCACTGCATTGCAGGGGCCAGCCATCCCAGCCACCAACGGGGCTGCTGTTCCCAGCTGGTTGAGAAAATAGGATCAGAAACCCCAGTGTGAGAGCGAGAGGGAAAGACAGGCTTCATTGTGGGAACGTCGGGAGTGAGGCTCCTATGTTCTGCTTGCTTTTAGAAGAGTTGAGGAGTCGAGATCAGGGAGAAAGATTGTGAAAGGTCCTATCCCTCACAGAAGGGCAGGCCTGAGTGTGCAGACCCTCAAGTGGCTTCACCTGTACCCTGGTGGACCCAACAGGTCTCTTACTAATTATTTCTTTTGGTATTTTGTTTTTTTTTTTTTTTTTGTTAAGAAGCATAAAATTTAATTGACATTAACTGGAATTTTCAAAAACAAATCCTCATGTAAACTGACAAGTGGGGTTCATTGGTTCACAGAGGGAGAAGCTGCATGGCCAGCAGGAGCAGTTTGAGTGTGCTGGGTCTTGCACACTGCTGCCAGGCCCCTCCATGGGTTTCTCCCCTGTACTAAAGTCAAACACCCTGTGCCTGACTACAGCAACCCTAGCTTAAAGTGCCTTGCCTCTGCTTGAAGGGGCTCCTTCTAACGGAGCAAATCCATTTTCCAATCTACAGTGGCACAGAGCGCAGAGCGAAACATTTCCACTTCTCTTTTACCTTTAACGAAACTATCTACAAAAACAAACTACTCTCCACTAAAATAATAAAGAAGAGTAAGGCAAACATAGCCAAAGCTCTGTTCTTATGCTCAATCACGTGTAAAGGCTGGATAATGTACTGTGTGTGTTGGAAATTCCTTCTTACATGACAATACAGACCATAACTATTGTCCTCGCAAAATCAAAATCATTGATAAATGGGATTAAACAGATCCTGCCAATTACTCAGTTGTTCTTTCTACTTTCATGTTAAGCCTTAGAGATTTCTGAAAAACTTCCTCAGGTTAGAGTAAAATAAAAGTCATGCTTCAACAATTTTTAATGATGATTTCCATGATTTTCCTGATATGATGTCAAAATTGCTGCATATTACAATAGCTTTTAATTACAAACATAGATAACTAATGAGACTGGGGAAAAAAAGGTAAAAGAAATAGTACAATACTGACACATAAATATTTGCAATACAACATCCTGATTACTCCCTTTTTATTTTCCAAATGTACTGAGGTAGCATGAACATTTCATTGCCTAATGCCCTTTTGAAATTTGTTTAAATTGAATAGCTGTTTGCACCTCTAACTGCTTCAGGAGGGGGGGAGGGGAGTGGGAAGGAGCACCTGCAATTATAGAAATGACCAAGAAAGCAACACTCAAAAACTTACTGCCTCCTTTGATTCTACAGTCACTCCAGAGCCTCTGCAGACCATATTTCCATGGGTAAGGATGACTTAGGAAATTAAACAAATCTGAATGTGACTGCTCTACCAAGTGACTTAACCAGGCAGGATAACATCAATTTCCAGAAAATACTTGCTTTCCCTCATTTTGTAAGATTGTCCTATTGGGCATCTACTTCAGTCTCACCATGGAATGGCAGCACCAGCTAAGTGCTATGAATGCAGTAGATATTCCTCTTTCTGCTATGAATCATACCATAGGTTGCTGCATGTTGAACAATTATTACAGACATTTATGGCAGCATAAACTCTGAAGAAACTATGTCAAGCAGGGACTGAGGACACAGAAAATAATTGTGAGCCTACAAGAACAGAAGATTTGTCTGTAACTTCCCAATTACATGAAAGCATCCTTTTCTTTGTTAAACAGTTCAGTCAAAATCTCCCTGAAAGCATACAGGTTATTAAAGAAAAAGTCATCACAAAACTTCCCATTACCAGTAGTAGCAGCAGGGCCCAAACCTGTTCCTAGCACTTCTGTTATGAAACCTAACACACTCAGGCAAGAATGTTCCTCAGCTAACAGGTCACTCTCCAAAAACGTAAAACGTAAAACAAAGATTTGGGAAAAAAAAATAGATTCTGTCATCATCCCTTTATCAAAAATAAACCCCCAAAATGCTGAGACATAAAGCAATTTGTCCACTATCACATAAAGCCTACAGTAAGCCACATGAGATCTTTACTTTAGAGCACTCAATCTTTCATTAAACTATAATTAATATAATGGATCATATTCCTATGAATTAGTCATTTATATAAGACAGGATGTTAACACAAATAGAAATTCCTGATTCCCCTGACTCTTCTGAAATTGTATCATTGATGTGTTTGTATGAGAGCTCCAGATCCTCTCCAACAAGTAATTAAGCTAGGACACTTCTCATTTGGAAAAGAAATGCATAGCATGGAAACAGAAGCATGCTAGTCAAAGTGCTCAGGAGATTAGATACGATAAGAAGGAGAAAAAGCTGCAATGAGAGATCAAGGTCTATGGAAGTTAATATGATACTTTCCTCTGGTCTCCAAAAAACAAGCAGAAGAAGGAATTTACAGACAATCTGCAGGCACAATATTTGTCACCATAAAATGCCATATTTTGTGACTTTATTTTATAAATATCCTAGCGTGAGTGCTTGAAGAATAAAGTAGCACATTTTTACAACTGACCATGATTCAAAAAGAATACAGCCTTTCTCAGTATTGTACTTAACTATGCCAAGTCAAAATTTTTGGACACAAAGTTAAGTCCTTGATTAAGTACCTTGAGAAATCAGGTGACAGTGTGGGCAAGAGCTGGGCAGTTCCAGAAAAAGTGAAGCTTGATCATGAGAGATATTACACCAAGTGGGAGAGGGCAGGATAATCCAACATGAAAGACTATGGAAGTGCATATTTATAAGCACCCACAGAATGCTTATTCTGTGTTAATCTAATCCTAGGTAGGTAGATTTCAGCACAATTACCAAGAATCATCAAACATTTTGATTCAAAATATCCTTTACTTTCCAGGTGCAATTCCATCAGGATTTACACCCACCTGCTGGGGAACAATATTTGTGTCTTTGAGAAATTCTGTTTTTATGCAGTGCACTGTATCACACTCAGGATGAACAGATGCCTCATAGGAAGGGAATGATGGACTTGGGTAACCTCTGAGACTATTAACAATTTACTTTTAAATTAACAATTTACTTGTAAATTAACAATTTACTTTTAGTACTGAAGGCCAGATTGTTGTGTCTTGTAATTGATTATTTTCCATAGTTATATAATTATAAGCTAAAGAGACCAAATAAAGTTAAAAGCATTTGTTTCCTTTGATGAAAAAAAAAATCACAAACCGTCACTCTCACTTCCTGCAAAACAAAAATAATCTATTATGGGCGAGAAGACTTCTTTTAATGTGATGACACATCAAGTTTTGGATGCAACTACAAGACAGCTTTAGGGCAACTTCTATAGAAAACGTATTTTGATTTGAGCCTTATGTTTAAACAGTGCAAGTAATTTAATAATACGGTTTCAATGTTCATATAAAATACAAGCAGATAAGGAGACAAATCAAGGACGCATAGCTATTTACATCTATATTCTGACTATCCAACAGGGACTTAATAGTGCTATAAATTTTAGTCTGTTTAAAAGAGTCAAGCTAAATATCATACAGGACTAAAAGCAGTCAGGTATCTGGAATACTGTAACTGAAACTTCAATGATCTTGGTGACAAGATATTTATTTATATCTGGGCCTTATGGACACTCATCTGTAGTTATTAAAATATGGTTTAATAATCAGTAAAACTTCACTAAAATGTCTCTCAGTTAAAATCTTTCAGCCTGGAAAACATAATTGCTTCTTAAAAACCTAATTAAAAGTCAAAGAAGGTATCATATCTCACAGTATGAATGAAAAATCTATCATCTGCTTCTATTAAAAATGTGAAGTGTCACTGAAAGCAGATGGGAGGAAGAAGAATCTCAATAAATTATTTGTGAAAGGTATCACACAGAATATTTAAGAGAATTAAACTCCTTTACATGAATTATTTTGAAATTTATGAAAGGTAATTAAAGGTAAGAGCTTGCTGGTGGAAGGGTAGTTTGCATATAATATTTCCCTAACTTTTAATACTAAACTTTGGGAAATCAGCCCATTTTCAAGAAATGTCAGGTTTTTAAAAATATTTGACTAACATTTCACATTCTAAAATTTATTAGACAGAATAGTCTCACAAGCTCATCTACCTTGAACTACAATGTCAGGAAATTAAAAAACTAGGAAATAGAAACATGAACTGAACAAAAGGACAAATTAAAGGTGTGTTTTAACTTATTAGACTTTAAAACTTGTCATTGCTTTATCAATTGTGCTACAACCAAGCAAGCAAATGGTCAGTTTACATAAGTGTTGTTGTATTAGTCTCTGTTTCTCCATTTTTGCCTTATTTGCTCCTTTCCTTTAGGCACTAATGCAATGATGCTCCCACATGTGCTTTAAATGTAAGCACATCCAGTTATTCTAAACAGACTAATCATATTATATGTGCTTTTCTGGATTAGTATCTAGATTTTTAGATTTCATAATAATCATAAAAAAGAGTGGTAAATCAATGGGGGAAGCAATTTGATCCACTTTTCAAAGTATTGATGAGAAATCAAAAGCGGTTATTATTATCCCAGTTAAAGCACTGCTGAGTGTGTAAATAAGCATTCTCACAGCTTCACAGAGATTATCACAGAGTTGTGAAGGGACCCACAAGGATCAGTGAGTCCAACTGTTAATGTCAGTAGCCTGTACAAGGATCAAACCCATTGGATCATGATGCTGGTGTAATCAGCATCATACTCTGACCAACTGTGCTCATCTCAGGATCTGATCATGTTTCCAACAGACATATTCCAGTGGCTTATTTTTACACTTTCTCCTTTTGGCAGTGTTGCCCTTCAACCTCTTCAAAGGTGTTTTGATTCTGAAGACTGCCAAGGATGAAATAAAAGGGTAGAAAAAAAGGCAGAAGAGCTTTAAATTACATACCTCATACATACCACATTCGAGTATGTTTAATTATTTCTTTCAGATGGTCACTACTTAAACCTTAGATGCACAAAGCAAATGTGCAATCAATAGCTAAGGAAGCAGAATCCATCTCATCCACTTACACAAGAGACAAAAGGAAAAAACATGCTATCTGCTCTGTAACAGTAGCATAATTTGAACTGTCAAGAATTGGTCATAAGTATTCTTAAATTGACCTGCCCCCTGACAAGGAATGACATAATACTTTAGAATTTATCTTTACTAGAGGAGAATCTAATCTAACTGTAAATACTTGATTTTGACTAAATTCTACCACAAGGTTATTTTCCTATCTAACTCTTTAAATGCTTGGGCAGCATACTTTTTTCTTATTACTAGAACTACTTTATACTCTCTTGAAATGAGTATGGATGGGTACTGATTGTGAGTCAGAGGTGACTGCTTGGACTTGGCTCTCTGGTAAGTTTGATGGGTGCCTTCCTCACCCTCTCAGGGAGCTGCTGAGCAGGATGAGCATCTGCTCCTGACACCACAGTTGATGGTCCCATGTCTCACAGGAAATCACCAACTGCTTCATTTGACATCCAACAGGAATCTGGGAAACAGGTGAGGTAGACATTTTGCCAGTCTAGGGACAGATTCTACCATACTCCACAGTGGTTTCTGAGTTAATGTAAGCTGGTGCCTCTAGCTGTGCCAGCATTGGATATTGCATAAGCTAAGTTTTAGAATAACAGAATTTTTTTTTAGGAATACAGAACATGTCTGGAGCAACGATGGGGAACCACAATCCCCTGATAACCGTAAAAACCTGAGTAACACAGATCCTGTTCTGTGACAAATCCTTTCATACTTTTCACATACAAGCACAAATGTTCAGAATAACAGTGAAAATTAGGAACAGTTTATAGAAGACATACACAGCTCCTGCTCTCAAAATCTCATCCCATTTCTAGGCAGCGAAAGGTTTGCCATGTTGGAGGTTGAGAATTGGATACAATGAATAATTTTGTTGACTACTTCCAAATGATACTAGGATTTCCCCCCGGGTCTCTCAGACTTTTATGAGGATCTTAAAAGAAAGCTAGGAGAGCTATAAAATAAAATAGAATGAGAAGCAGCAGTTTTTTCAAGGTTTACTAAGTTGCCCAAGGAACTGTTTCTCAGCAGAATGACTCTAAGGTTTTGTTTCAAGCAACTCCTTTGGGAGACATCACCTTGTCTTGTTATAGGCGTGGGCACTTGGGGATGAGCAACAGTAGGGTGGGTGGCCCAAACCTAATGACATGAGCATGTGAAAAAAATTATTTTCTTGATACTTGAAGTATCTTTAATAAAGCTGACCTTTGGAAACAGATGCTATTCACCCAGCAGTGTATCCTCCCTAGAAGATCCCAGGGAAAGCCTGTACTTTGCTCTGACAGGAATGAGAGCTTTCTGTGCCTGCATTTACTTAGCCAGCAAAGAGGTGGATAGAAGACCTCCTTGCTCCTTCCCACCTCATTGCTACGGAAACTTTCACACAGATTCACAGAATATTCAGAGCTGGAAGGGACCCACAAGGATCATCGAGTCCATCTCTAAAGTAAATGGCCAATAGAGGGATTGAATCCACACCTTGGCGTTACCAATGCTCCAGCCAACTGCCTTCTCCCAGGACAGCTGCTGAGCAGCGACATCCACAGCATGGGCACATGGAGCACAGGTGCTCCTCCTGGTGCTGTGGCCTGGAAACCTGGCAGGGAACCTGTCCAGCATTTACAGTGGCAACATAAAACATGGAAACTTAAAATTACCTTTAGAAGGACAGTTTAAGTCGAAATTATTTTAATTTTTGTTTTCAAGTAATTTAAATCAGAAAAAAAAAGAGTATTATGATAATTTATTTAATCTAGTTTTCCATTTTTCCATTTGTAATATTTTTGGTTTTTTTTTTTATCCTTGTAGCTAGGTTTACTCTTACTAAAATGACCACCTAAACATTCTGATCTAGAATTAATCAGAACCATTATATTTTTTGATGAGAGAATACATTATATCAGCATAAATTTGTTTAGCTATGATGTAGTTTAATATATATTCAGATCTTGATTTCTTAGAAAGAGAATTATAGATATTATGTATCTTATTTTCAAGGTGACAATCTTTAGTTATCTTCAATTCTCACCCTTTTGAGTCCATAGGCAGTCAAAATTTGCAAACAATATTTGAAGACCTAATCAACTTTCCTTTTGTTTTGCAGTCACTTACACAATGACATTTGTCTTTCACTTTATATGCGCAACATAGTTTTCTTTGGTACATCCACAAGTATTCCCTCATCTGCCATGTGAACAGAGTGACTCTATAGAAGCCCATTCATCTCCCTACTGCCCTCACCCTGTTGTGGAGAGCAGCCGTTATGCTCCCATTACGAATGTGCCTGCTGTGTTTCTCCACCCAAGCCATCCCTCTTGCCACCTCTCCAGTTACTATCCACTGAACATTCAAATGAAGTTTCTCTTTCATCTCATCAGGAGCTGGATAGCCTGAGCTAGAAATCCGGAAGCTGGGAGACTTTTCCTTCTCTCTGCTGCGAGACGAATGCAGAAGTAGAGCTCTTTACAGATGAAGGGACCACATGAGATTTACTGACATGCCCTCTTGAAGATGGTGGCCAGAATCCAAGACACAGCAAGTGACAACATGAGGTTATGAATGACACATGCTGCCCTTGGCTCCATACACAGGGAGACCTGTCCAGAGGTTCGTGCTGGACATACTGTGCTACCCCAATAAAGGTAATTCAAGCAGCAGTCAAACAATTTAACTTCTATGGGATCAAAGACGGGTATTGCTATGTGAAAACCACTCTTTGACCTTTTTTCACACAACTGATTCTAACAAGAGAAAAAAGACTTAATAGAAGTTTCTTTCTTTGCTGATATAAATAAAATTGAAAAAAAAAAAGCCTCTTTCCTACTGCTTGGGACAAATTAGGACTTCTGGTATCAGATGCAACAAAAAAAATCTATTAGTTTGTTTTCTTTTTAAGCAGTAGTTTTAAAAACAGCTTATTGAATCTGTGTTTGAAAAACCTCATGTCCCTGTAAAACTGAAAGGGTATTTATACTGTAAAAGCCCCAAAATAAAACCAGATTCACCTTTACTTCCTTCCTTTAATTCACAGTAAAGAATATAACTTAATCCATACTCTGTACCTGCAGAGAATACTACAGTCGCATTGCTCTTGAACAGAGGAAAAATATATTCACTGTATTATGGGGAGAAAAAGGAAGAAATGACAACTTCAGAGAAGAACCAGGAAAGATCTTAATAAAGAGATGAATAAGAAATAGGTCACTCACGAAGAAGGTTATCACATGAGAATCCCTAGCTTTCTGGGATTTCCTTTCACATTTCAACACTTTAAGACTAAACCGCTGGCTTCCTCTTAATGCACTGAGTACAAATCAACATGAGAAAACTGAAATGCAAAATCCAACTAGTGTGCAACTGAGGGTACAACAGAGGGTGAGCATGTACACACAGGAATTGTACAGAAAGCAGTGCACTGAGGCACAACAGTGAATGACTCTGATAATTGAATTGAAGACATCTAGCACCTCACCCGCACAGGGCTTAAGGCAGCAGCTCTCTGGTTTCCACTGAGCTGCACCACAGTGCGCTGGGAAGAAGCAGCCACGACTACGCATGTGCTGGGCACCCTCTGCTGGTTTCACAGCAGCAAGTCACCAGGCTTGGGAAAGAAATATAATGAAATGCAAGCAAAATCCAGGGAAGAAAACACATCTTAACTACAAGCAAGAGTGAAAAAAGAGGGATCAAAATATCTTCCAAAAATTAAAAGAAATAAATACCTGCACATCTTTTTAGATTTTAACTCAGCTATCTCAGCCATTTCTCCTTATAGTTTCTATCAAATGAAGAAAGACACCCTCTTAAACACTCTCATAAACCAAGTATTCAGCATTTCTTGCATTGAAAATCACGTTTTTCCCCCTTTCACATAATTTTTATCAACATCATGGCTAGCAATAATTTCTTCTTAGTTTACAAGACTCCTCCTGAGTGTTGACAGGGTTACATGTGACCCTTCACAGTCTGCAAAGCTGACATAAACAAAACTCTTGAACATTTGAAATTACCAAAAGCAAAACAAATACCAAAGTATAACAGTGTTAACCCTGAGCAGCAGCCAATACTTAGGCACCAATTCTACATTATAAGCAAGTGAAAACATACATAAATCCCAGTAAATTCACTTAACATCCCTCACAAATCCTTCAGTTTCACAGTTCTTCAAATCCACAATAATCTCCCTTTGGTCACTGCTGACACTTCTAAAAACATTTTCAATCAGTACCTAAGCATTAAAGAAAGGAATAAAAAAATCTCAGGTTTGTTGCATCAGTAACAAAATCAGCAAGTGCTTAGAAAATTTTTCAAATGCAACATTTTACCGTTGTGAGATGAGTTGCCATACAGTTTCATTTTTACAAAAAAAGAGGTTCTCTCAAAAGAAAAATCCTACAACATTCTGATACTTGACAACTTGTTACTTCCTATGGATTTGGTTACAAAAGGGTTCATAATTTTAGACTGCAGAATATAATATCAATAACCACAGGTTAGATGACTGAGCTTCAAAGATCTCTCCTTTTCTTGCCCACAATCCACTCCTCAGTCCCACTAGCAGATACTTCCCAGTTCCTGTGCTGTTGGGCTGCTCATTTTGCATCCTCCTCTAAGTCCATTAGGCTGTGATACATTCAGAAAGAAATAAATGTAGAAAAAATATTTTTTGAGAGAAGAAAGTTAATAAAGTATTAATGCATTTTGTCACAGAGCACAGTGTACACAGAATCAATTTATAGGTACACAGGATATAAAGTATAAAGATTAAAGAATATAAAGGAACTAATTCAAATTTCTTTTTCTGCAGTCTATACAGCCAGAAAATTTATGTTCTTTTATAGAAATACCATGATCCAAGAAATATTTGTTAAACTTTTAAAATTTTTCACCAGTAGAAAACAACAAATTTAATGGCACTCTGATGCAGAGTATAGGATCCTCACCATATCCATGAGCAGGGAGTATGAACTCCTCTCACCACTTTTGCATTCATCAAGCTCTACTTTATGCAGGAGAGGATTAAATAGTGGAAAAGCAATGGCATTGCCCTGAAAGAGCAACGGAAAAAGGCACATGTGAAAGGGAGTGTTTGCCATATGTTATAGACAAGACCTAGCAATTCCCCTACTGCACAGGTGCCAGGAGAGTTTAGGGCTTTGGTATTTCAAGTGTTCAGAACAAACACAGCAGAAGCGGCCACCCTTCACAAAAGGCACAACCAACTGCTGACCTTGCAATTCAGGTAAGGTCCCTGAGCACTAGTAGAGATGGTAACAAGGGGAACAAAACTCATCCAGATGCTATTCTCATCTTCCTAAATCCAAAGACTTGCTGCAAAGAAGGGTTCAAAAACTGGGTAAGGTGTCCTGGCAAGGCAGGCTTATTCTTTCTGCATGCTCCTCTCACTGCACACAGCCCGAGAAGATGCTCTTTGCAGAAAGCATCAGCAGGTTTTGGGGACATGTTGGACTTTGTCTATTAAGAAGGTGAGGAAACAGGCTGCAGTGGCTGGCTAGACATCACTGCTCTATGTAGGCAGGAAAAGTATAGGGGAACAGTGCTGCCCCTGAAAATCAGCCTTCTGATTTGTTTTAGTATAGTGGAGTCAGTTCTCATAAATTGTAAAATAAACAAGAATCATGTTTACATTCCTTTATAAAAGATATCACCTGATGGACTTCTCAAGTGACCAGTGGAGATGGAGAGGTGGCAACTTCTCTATCCAATCTCTAATCACTATCCAGAAACTTATATATACGAAGTCAACAATAAACAGAGACTTCCTTTCTTCTTCTCTACCTGAACACCTATTGTGTGTGTTACTGTGTGTTTCTATCTGCGTCAGAGTAACAGAACAGTAAGAGTACATAGAAACTGTTCCTTCAAAACACATCAAAACTTCACTTTCAGACTGAAGACACCGGAAACCATAATCCAATAACCAGCTTTGAAATGATCACTTCAAAGCGCTTTTGCCAAAGAAAAGAAATCAGGGTGAAAATAAAAATTGGGGAAGTATTTCATCACTACAGTAGAGGTTTTGTGCCTAAAGAAAAATATTATATTTCCTATTTCAATGTCTTTAGAAATGGATAACAATGGCATCTGATGGATTCAAAAGGCACTGGAGGAGACCCAAGAACATCCTTGTTAGGAAGAGCGATGACAAGGAGATGCAGCATGTTTGTGCTGGCTGTTACCTGGCATGGTCAAGATTACATGTGGAATAGGAAAACGAATGCAGATGTAAGGTGTATTTGAGGTATCAGCCTACTGAGAGTATTTTGGAAGGACGGAACCACAAAAAGTTTCAGAATTAACTTTGGTCCTTTTCCCAGCAAGTGAGACCTTGAAGTAGGAACCACCTGCCTATAGTATCTTGAGATACAATTCTGTTCCAGAAAATTCAGAGAAGCACCTACAGTGGTTTTATCGTCTTTCTTCTTTCTTGCTTGTAACTAGGTTCCTTTCAAGTAGAGCACCGGGTTCACAAATCTGATTTGGCAGTAATTATTATATTGAAAAACATAGTAACTTTAAATACTTCCATTTATAAATATTAAACATATGACAAAGTTCAGTATAAAAAGACTACTTTGCTGACTGCTGTAGCATTTAATAACACTGCTGCAGCTCAGGTAGAAAAGACAATCTTAATCCCTGGATGAGCAGGGGCCTTGTGTTTATGCGGCTGAATATTATTCCACCCCCAAGCCTGTCTACCTGGCAAGACACAGCAGTTTGCCTGGACATATTCGTACTCCCTGTGCTACTCACAGCCTGAGATGAAAGGTTGTGGTTGGTGTTTTTTTCTAGCCAAGTGTCAGAGTACTTAAAGGTTTTGACTGTTGCAGCTCACCAGTGCATCATTTTCTACAGTATAAGACTGGGAACCTTGTATTCTCTCATAACAAAATAAACCGCCAACAAGACTGAACCTTTCTTGTATGTGCAACAATATTTTGTTTTGCTTTACTTTAAAAAAATCAGACACCAAATAGTGTAAAAAATCTGGTGTAACCAACCAAACGTTTAATGGCAAGCTAGATTTAGAGCCCGAACTAAATATTTAGATTTCTAAATATTCAACTGATTTTCAGAGCTGATGTGCACTTAAATCTGTATGTGAATACTCCAGTGTCTAACTCTGGCTCCTTTGACACAGCAAAGATAGAAGACAAAACAAATATGTGTCAGCTGCAGGAAGGTCTCAAGTATGGCACACACGGCAAAAGGAAAAGTGAATACTGAAGTCTGTGTTTCCCTTCCTGGTGTAGACTGAAATTCTCCAGCTAAGCTTCCCATTAGCTTCTGTAAAGTGGATATATAAATGCACACTGATAGTTCCACAATAATAAATTTAAGGTACTGAATGTTTTGGGGTACACATTTCAAATCCATGTTAGACTGTTACTGTAAGACAAGATGTGTAATTTCAAACCTGCATTCTAAGACACTTAATAGGACCTAGATGGGGGGGGGGGGGAAGTCCAAAAAAAAAGAAACAAAAGGACAATAATGAAATTTCTTGAGAAGGGCCACTAAGAAAATGTAATTTTTCAGTAGCTGGTTTTTAGAAAAAGCCAATCAGATGGTAAAACAGCCCATGAATTAAAACCTTTCCAGTTCTTTAGCAGACTTTTTAACCATACAAATATTAGAAATGTTATTTTAATATTTTAAAAGCTAAAATTGCTTTTACAGATTTGTTCTTTTTGGATTTATGTTTGTCTGCTTTAATGTATCAAGATGAGAGACAGAATGAATTAATTCTCCAAGCTGGGAAAAGTGAAATTCTTCATTGCTTTCAGCCAATCTGTTGGTTGGTTAGATTTCTTCACTCTGAATAATCAGAATATCTGGTGACAACAAGAGGAATGGAAAAGGAAAAACCAAGACTTTAGCATTCACTACTATGTACAAGTTGCATGGGACAGCTCATGAGGCTGCTTTAGCTTGAGGACAATTTTTCAAGTTGCATATTATAGACAGCATAATCTGCTAGGATGCGTGAAAAGTGCCGTTTTAGTTACATTCTTGAACATGCTAGAACCAGACTATCATGACAAATATATATAATTTTGAATAACATTTTTATTTCTCTCTTTTTTTTTTTTTTAACATGTCATTCATTACTTCTATTCTGGTTAATACAGAAATGTAATAACTTTTCATGGAGAAGGAAATTTATCGAGGAAATTTAAGCAGTACATTCTAAAATGAAAAAGAAAACTTTATTAACCTACTGCATTCATTTTTTAAAACCCTTTGAAGAAAAAAAAAAGCTATTTAAATAAAACATAAGCTTTCAAAAAAGCAGTGTGCAAATGAAGAAAACTAGAGGACATAATGGATTTTGAACAAAGAACTGTGACCATGTATTAAAGGGCTGCTCTATGGGCTACAAAAGTTCTACTTAGAAAGTACAATTGTTTGGGGAGAGCCAGAAGATAAGACCAATGCATTTAAGTACCTTTAATTTGCTTTCTTTCTTTGTCTATGAACTCTATGAATTTCCTAGCACAGGACTAGATTAGTGCTTGCAATTTTTTTCAGACATTTTATACAATCTATTTCATCATACTCTCAGAATCCTAATAAAATCTTTATTAGGGCTGCCTATTTGCACAGGAAAGAGAATTTGAAAGGAAAAAAAGTTATCCCTAGAAGGCTTTGTGTTAAAAGCAGTAGAAAAATCAAGGAAACTAGAACCATATAATCTTCTATCACCTGCTCTTCTAAAGGCCCTGAAAAAGAAACTGAGACACCCAAGACAGAGTTTGAAATTCTGGACCTCATGAAACAGTCTTGTCCCTCTGGTAAACAAGTGAGGCTGTATAGCAAATACTGGTTTAGTCTAAAGCAGCATTATTTTAAATTCTCTAGCAATAACATGAAAGAAGGTAACAACTTTAATCAAGAAAATGTGGGCTTTTTTTCTGCAGATAGCAGAAAGCAGGAGATGCTGCAGCCAGCACTTGTCAAACTGGGATACTATTGTGAAATGCACCCTTTTAGCTAGTGAGATAATTAAAGGTAATCAGTAATTATCTCTATACTGAGCAGATATTCCTCAACTGCGATGTTTGTGATTGGTGATTCACACAATTTGGTAATCTTCCCTTTTGATTTCTGCGACAGTTTTGTCTTAAACAGCATCACTCCCAGCTTCTCCCTAGTGTCTGTATTATAGTGATGTAATACATAGAATGTATTACTTACTGAACTGGTTACACACGCATTATTTAGAACATCCTCTGATCAGCATTCAGTGGAACCCTGAACAAGGGCAGTATTTGGACTAGGAGATAACATAAACAAGGAACAAAATAATAATCTTGGATTTTACACCAACACTTCAGTTTAGTACATTCCCTGCAAGTGAGATATTTCTTCATCATGCTTTTGGCTGGGTTCTAAACTATTTACTCCTTAAAGATATCGGAACAGGTATATTAACATCTGTGTCAAATTTTACCTCCAAAAACCTTGTAAGCTTACAAATGTCTACACCTACCTGAGTTTTGTGGGTTTGGGTTTTTTTGTTGTTTGTGAGGAGGTGTTCATTTTTAACTAAGGTATAAGCAATACTAAGAAAAATGCTCAGAAGTACTTAAAAATCTTTGGATGCTTGCTTGGTTGTTAATTAGTAAATATTTAATCAGAATGCACACATTAACTTCTACTGAATCTAAAAAAATAAGAGAAGCTTAATCATGGTTTCTAGTTGTATTTTTTTCTCATTTCAAATTAGGCTAACAAGCTATTGCTGCTGAAAAAATCATTATCTGTCCTGTCCAGTGGTTTACATACAGATCCACTCTGCACAGTATTTTCAGTGTCTGCTAGAATATTCTATTTTATGCCACTTTCCTGTTTTCCAGTGCTTCTGATCATGAAATGACGATTGCCCGAACAAAGCATATATGAAGTGTACACACAGAAACTACAGGCAGTATGCACACAAAACTTAAAAATTACATTTCAATAATAACATTTTATCCTAATCACTTCAGTTTTACATTCTAATGAAAATAATGGGTGCCTCACTCATTTTATCAATTCACAGAACTTCATAGTTTTAATAGGGTGGGTTTTAATCAACATGGAATTTGAGAGATGCCATTTCTTTGCTTTCAATAAACAGCAAAATTCCAGAACAATCAGCAAACATTTTAATTTGCTGTATTTTACTTCTAATCACAGACAGCTTTACCACTAGGGTTCTCAATAGCGAATTACCTGCATTGGTAATCATACTGCATAAAAAATCTGTGAGATTTAAGAAAAAGACTTATGGGTGTCCTAGATTTAAACATCTCAGTTATGCAACTGAATGACATAACTCAAAGGTATTTCTAATGTACTGTAAGAGGAATTCTGTGACAGAACTGCTTGACAAAATAATGTAATGCAAGCATGTGAAAGAAAAAAAAAGAAAACGAACTGCACAAACTAGCACAACCTTCGGTAAACATTTTTAAAGTTGAGTGTACACTTACTATTTATGTATTTACACAACTGAAATGACAAAGATTTTCTGGAAGAAAATCACTGAATCCAAAATTACATTCCAAATTATACAGACAAAAATTATTTATTACCTCTACATTTTTGTCTGAAGTTTGAAATAGGTGGTCCTTTTCAAAAACTTAAGGCACACTTGAAACTGCATTTCACTGCATTGCTAAATGAGATGTGATTACCTCAGAAACAGCATAAATCCAAAATAATTTTTCCCTTGATGAACCGAGTTGGCATTGACAGATTTTCCTTTGACTAGATGAAGGTGAATACATTTTTAGAAAAGACTTTATACACTGAGATATACTTTATTTCTACTTAATTTCTGTTGTTATCAAGAAAAAGCTACATTACTTACAATATGATCTCTATTTAGTGTGGAAGTGACAGTCAGATCCAAAGTCCTGGCAACTATGGCTTAGGTGAATCCTACCAACCTATATCTGAACTAACAATTCTATATCCATTTAACACTCTTCACCTATTCACCTAGTAAGGAATTCTTACACTGGCTTGCACACAATTGTAATGTTCTAGTATAAAAATCAATATGGCTGTGAAGTTACCTGTGAAGTGTTTGAGAAACACATCAAGCAATCTGCTTTAAAGAATCTGTTTTTCTGCATTTCGACACTAACCTTAACACACGCTAATGTGAACACATATCCATTATGACACAGATATGCATAAGGAAAATCATTCAAGAGGAATTTTGCAGCATTAAAACATTAAATCAGGGAGGAAAAAAAATTCATCTAGCCTATTTACAAGTTACAATGCTCTCTGACCATATTGGTTTTTTGCAAAGCACAAAACAGTCCCTTGTCTGAGGGCTTTAGTATGATTCCATCAGATAAGAAAATTTAAAATTAGCATTAGTGACTTAACTTTAAAAGAAAAAATGACAGAGTACAGAATAAGATTAGTAAACCAGTGATACAACTAATATCACTGTTACTATGCAAGTGCTGAAATGTGCACTTTAAACTCTTTGAGAGAGAAAACATATTAATCTGAAACTACAATATATCTTAACAACTTCATTTGTAAGAGTGCTTAGACTGCTAGAACTGCCTCCTCTAATCTTTGGTAGCAGAACATCTAAAAGATATTAAGAGTAGAATATTCAATGAGACAACCCTTTCTCATCAAGTTTGTACAAGATAGGAATAAAAGAATAATGGCCAATACAATTTTACAGCTTATCAACTTCAACAAAAGCCCTGTTAACAGACGCTCATCACTGACAAGAATCACTTTTCAGATCCTATATGGAAATTATTACTCAGAGATGTCATGAATTCTCTTTTTAGTTGCTCTACTTGACTTTTCTTGACTATGAAGTATCAAGTAGATACACAAATTTAATTATGTTTATTGTGCACCCAAGGAACTTGCACCAAATAAGTGGAGTAAACACTGTGACAGCCCTTCAAGGAAAAATACAAGAGTAGTTACAATTAAGGAAAGATGCTTTTGCCATTCTTGTCCAAATAAGCAGCTTCTAATTAAAAAAGAACATCCTGCCTTTATGCCTTTTAAAACAATATCTCATCTACATACACCAGTAAATGGCTTCACAGTGCATGCCTACTTGTGGAAAGGAAACTGAAAGAAAAACCTGACTGCTGCAAAATTCAAAAGAATCAGCAATAGATGTCACAACAGGGAAAGAAAGATGCTTAAATTACCTGAATCAATAATAACAAAAAAAAAAAAAAAAGAAAAAAAAAAAGAAAAAAAAAAAGATATTCTTTAATAGCATGAATAACAAAAATTTGTCCAGTTACTCTTGATGAGTCCTGATATTCTGAATAGGTTTTAAAATTCTAAAGCTGGAGTATGACTTTTTACAAGAGCATGCAGTGATAGAACAAGGAGCTATGGCTTTCAACTGATGTACGGCAGACTTAGATAGAAATTCTTTACTGTGTGAGTGGTGAGGCACTGGAAGGGTTGCCCAGTGAAGTTATGGATTTCCCATCCCTGGAAGTGTTCAAGGCCAGGCTGGACGCAGTTTCGAACAACCCGGTCTAGTGGAAGGTGTCCCTGCCCCCGGCATGGGAATTGGAACTAGATGTTTAAGGTCCCTTTCAACCCAAACCATACGAGGATTCTGACTGTTCACCTCTCCCATTATCAAGCAACAATAAGTCATCATTACTGCAAAGACAAGAGAACGAACTTTAGGATCCATTTCTATCAGTTTCAAATCAAATACCCAAAGATGTGAGTTAGGGAAAAAGTCAAGAGTACTTTCAGTTTGACCAGCAGAAAATATCCTTGCACATGGTCAAAACTGCTCAAACTGTACAATCACAGACTTCTGTAATAAACTTATTTTATACATACTTTCTATACATAAATTTATTTTATAATTTCCCCATTGGGCTTAAGTAATGCCTGTACATCCCTCACTACAGGCTTGATTACAGTAATCCCATCTCGACTTAATCAGGTTAAAAGTTCCTTAACTTCATAAAGTCATTTAAATAACTGAAGTGGCTCTAAGTATGTTACAGAGTTCTACTGAAGCAAAGGAATCTAACAAAATATATTCCCCTGAGTCTGTAACAAAAGGAAGTACCACAAATAAAAAGAAAGCATACCAGTACTTCACAGGAAAAGGCTTCAGCAAAGAAATCGTGTCCTTACAGCAAACGAAGGCTACATTTCATCTTTATGGCTATATTGTTCTATTCAAATGCACTACAGTGCCAAGAACCACAGCCTGTTTAAAAATGCAAATACATCAACAACTTCCTGATGCATACAGCTGTCAAGCAAATGTGTGTGCCCAAATATGTGTTGCCTACAAAGCTAGCTGAAATATTTTTCAATATATCTGTTACTTATGCGAACCGTACATCAGCTTCTTCAGTTGTTAGAACCCACAACTTTTCATCACTACAGCAAGCTTTAAACAGGCATAAGACAGAACTGCTACCCCAATGCCTGGACCCCACATCTTCTTTCCATCCCAATCTCACTGTCTCCTTTGCAAAAGAAAAAATTAAAAGTTACTCCCATGAGTCACATCAAAGTATTGGACTGGGTGTCAGGACAGCTCCTTTCAGTGTACACATTGGCTTATAATGGCTTAATCTACAATAAAAAAGGGAAGTCTTCACTCCAGTCTGAAACACTTAAAACTTCCTACTGGCAAGATAAAGAAACCAGACTGTTTCACTAATATAAAGTTCCTTCAAGTTTCTAAATATGGCTACTTTTTTGGTAATACATATCTGTATGCTACATTATTTAAATAAGAAAAAAAAACAGTTCTAGCTGTAAACATGATGGAACTGAAGACTGTACAACAAACTTTTATTCTACAAAAAAGCAGTATTTAGAAATTGATGGTGTAACACATATGTACAGTAGCCAATTTATTCATGTTTGAAAGATATTAACAAAGATAACAGATTCATTAAATGCATTGTTCTATACCACTACCAACCAAATTATTTAACAACTCTCACCTGGTAATTTACCTAAATCTCCGTATTATGAACAACTTGGCACACTGCCAGTGCCAGTTTAGCAGAGCAAAAGATTAACTCCTAATTTTCAAGAGGGTTGTAACAAAATGTTTAAAAAGTAAAGCTACTGCCAATATGTGTTTGATTGTGAGTATTTATTTCTGTGGTCTATGATTGAAGCCTTTTCAAAGTGAACGTATTAAAATGAAATAAAACCCCTTAAGCTCATAAAATATCCTTAGAGCTATTTTGTGCTTTTTGGGCTTTCACACAATCAAATCTGCCTGACCAGAGTACTACGAGTAGGTGGTGCAGCAGCATCGGTTGAGCCCTTTGAGCCAGAGACTGCCTGTGACAATACATTTACCTTAAACATTGTTCATCTCAACTCCCAAGATATGTTCTGGTAATAAACACATCAGCAAGGTCCATTACAAAGCAGTGGTTATTTAATGCATACCTAATGACTACTACTTGCACAACAGATAATAATTCATTCAAGTCCACTCTTTCCTAGGGCTACCTTCATTAAGCTATCTGTTTACTATCCAGAATAGAAGTCCCTGGAGCTTAAAAACTGAACCATGACACAGCATGAAAAAATACCCCACCTTCCAGAGGAAGGACTACACACACGAGTAACTTGCTCCTATGTTCAAAGGCATGCTAATGCTTTACATTCATGTGGTGTGTTCATACTTTCACCCCTTTGAGGGAAGCAGAAGGGGAAATAAAACTTGCATGTTAATGCTTTAATGTTTAAGATCAAAAATCTAATCTAAAATAATTTCTTTTACTAAAGGGGCATTCATGTAACAGATTCTACCCTTATTATCTTATTATGCAAGAGGAGAACTACTTTCTTAAAAATCTGAGTGAAAGAATGCTTTCAGACACAGAATTTTAACAAAACTTATTTTGAAAGAAGTTGGTGAAATGCTCTTAATGGAGCAAACTGAAAATATGACACGATCCTACAGCCTAATCTTTCACCACCATCTGAAAGGATACACAAGCAGCAAAGTAGGTGAAACAGGAGAGAACAGCACTACTAATTTACCTAAGCAGCCAATTCATCTCGACAATTTAAAAAGAAGTTCAACTTCAATGTTATTCCATCAAAACACAACCCCCCAACTCTTATTTCTGTAAAAAATGCTTAGGGGTTTTAGACCAACATCAGCTTTTTACTTTTCATGCAACATTTCTGAACTTTGAGTCATTAAAATTAATTAACCACGAAGTACTCAAGCACTATCTATCCAGAACACCAAATATATTACAAAATAAGAAAATGCAAATATTCACTTAAGTTTTGCTTCATGCATATCTGCATTTTAAAAAGTAAGCTAGAATTCAACTGCATATTCTTACAGTATACATGTTCCACCTTCTAGAAGTAGCAAGAACATTGTAACAATGAGCATGAGCAGATAAATACAAGCTTGACAGTACTGCAGTGAAATAAGTTTTATCTTACTACCTAAAGAAGGTGAAAGGCAAATTTTCACAACCTAGTTTCATTTCAATTTTATTTAAGTGCCTACAGCATTCTGTGAGTGCTTGCACATACACAGGCACACACAGAAAAAGTGGTATCTACAAACAGTTTACACAGATATTTACATACATGTTATTTACATAAACTAATATGACTGCATGATCTTTGATGTAAGAACCATATGCTTCTTGCACATATAACTGTTGCATTGGTTTTACAAAAGTAATATAAACCTTTTGCAACAACTGGCTAAGCACATGTCATAGCTGATTCCAAGTTTTTAGAGCTTGCAGGTTTTTAAAAAAAATACAATACCTAAAACACTGTTATCAAACAAATATGCTTTATTGGCATCTAAAAACAAAATGCACCCAACATTAAAATGTACTTTTTCATTTTTTAAACCCACTGCAGTACGAGGAACAAATCACAAACACTTGCTTTAGAGAAAACAGAGACTATAGTGTAGATTTTACAAAATCACTTTTAATCTCTGTGTTATGCTCCTTAAGTAACATGGGCCATTTTTTTTTTTTTTTTTTTTTTTTTTGCCGAATTGCAGGAACATAAAATATCACAGCTTTATCTATACTTTAAAATTCTGCAGCAGCCTAAAAACACGGACAAGATACACCAGCACCTGTTTTCAAGTATAACAATTTCGATAGCCAAACTAAGGGTAGTATCTAAAAATTCCGTTTTCTTCCATAGGAAGTCTTTGTTTGACAAGCTGTTAATTTATCATTGTGAAATTAAAAGCAACTGGGGGCAATTTTATGCTTTACCAAAGAAATAAAATAAATTTAAAAAAAAAAAAACAAACCAAAAGCAAAAAACGTTTACCTACCATGTTCAAATTAAGAACAGTGTTCTATACAAGTCAGTTGTACAGTTATTTAAGTGAAAGATGAACATGAACATCAGATTAACTTAATTCTGGCAGACAAAAGTGAACTGCTACGGTCCAGTCAGCCATTTATCTATTACAGAGAGATGACAACTTTACAAAAGGTATCTTTTACCTACTGAGTGATGATTATGTCCCCTCAGTTTCTGTGCTTTCTACCACTGGTTCACTCTCTATATCAGCTTCTGTGTCACTCTTCTCTTTGTTTATCTCGACGGAAGATGTCAGTTTTTCATAAAGTTCTGGATCATCCTGCACCTGTGCAGTTGGTGGCTGACTTTCTGTCTCTGTATTTTCACCATTTACCTGGGGCATATTATCAGCTTTGCGTTGAGAATTGGCCCCATCAAAATATTCAAAAACCCGTGGATGTGGAGGCGGGATCCAGTTGTTTGGCATTCTGTCTCTTCCAAACCTGTTTCCATTAATTTCTCTGCAAAAATTAAAATCTCTGTCATCCCTATCCCTCTGTCTTTCCCAGGGTCTTCTGCGGTCATCAAAATCTCTGTGAGCATCTTGTTCAAATCCTCTATTCCAACTGGGGCCACTCCTACTATCAAACCTATAGTTTACATGCCGAAACCTCTCTCTGTCTTCATGGAAGCCTTTAGGGCCGCCATAAATAGGGAAGGCAGGGTGCTCTCTTTCATCATAATCTCCCCTCTGTCCCCAGTGCTTGTCTGAATTGAAACCAAAATGCTCTCTTCGGCCAAGGTTATCTATGCCCGGTCTTCCAAAATTTTCTCTCATGTCTATATGTGGTCTTGCGAAGTGTTCTCTTCCATCTACTGGAGGCCTTCCTAGACCCTCTCTAGGATCAACAGGTGGTCGTCCAACAGAATCTCTAACATCCACTGGAGATGGTCTGTTAAGATTATCTCGGTTTTCCACCGGAGGAAAGCGATAATCTCTGTCTCCTTCCTGTTGAATGTTATCACCTCCAAGTGGTAGCCTTTTCTCTGGATTAGAAATGTTATCAATGTTTTGTCTTCCTGGTGTTCCAAAAGGTCTTTCTGTTTGACTAAAAATATCTCCAGGAGGAAAAGGACCTCGAGGTGGTGGTGGGTGAAGAGATGGATCAAGGATTGCAGGAGGAGGAATAGTACGCTGTGGTGGAATTCCTGGCTGCATTAATGGAAACCTTGGTCCAGGTGAATGGGGCATTAGGCCTGGACGGATATCTATAAGAGGCATTCCTGGCATTCTTTGATTACTGATATTTAAATGAGGCATGTTTGGAACTGCAGCTGGATGCTGCATTGCCAGAAGTCCAGAATTATTTGAAATATTTGGTGGTGGCACTCCCATAAGTCCAGAACTGGTTGAAACATTGGGTGGTGGCATTATGAGAAGCCCAGAGTTGCTTGAAACACTCGGTGGCTGTACTCCTGCCAGAACTCCTGAGCTGCTGGACACACTGGGTGGCTGCAATCCTGTCAGAAGGCCAGGGCTGCTCGAGACACCGGGTGGATGAACTCCAGCTAGGAGCCCTGAGCTACTTGAGACATTTGGTGGTGGCACTCCAGCCATAAGTCCAGAGCTACTTGCGTTAGTTGGCTGAATCCCGCCAGCAAGGGAAGAGCTACTGGAGACAGCAGGTATCTGCATTCCTCCTGCAAGACCAGAATTGCTGGAAACAGTTGGTGGTTGCACTCCTCCTACAAGTCCAGAGCTGCTTGAAACACTGGGTGGCTGTACTCCCCCTGCAAGTCCAGAGCTACTTGAGACAGTGGGTGATGGCCCTTCTCCAGTAAGCCCAGAATTGCTTGAGACACTGGGTGGCTGCACTCCTCCAACAAGTCCAGAGCTACTTGAGACATCACTTTGCACTGAAATGCAGCAACAAGGACAGTTAACAAAAAATACCAGTGTAACACACAGCATTTCAAACAAAATGCAGTTTAATCCATGTTCAGGTAATGCATGCAGTGATGATACTGCTGACAAGGTCTGTCCTAGTTTCTATAACTAACATATATTATTTAAATCACATTGGTGATACATAGACATTATGTCACAGAAATACATTTTCTTCATAGTAAAGACTGTACAGAAGCTTAAAATTGACTAAACATCACCCAATTTATGCACTGAAACTATTAAAATCTTTGATGAAATTCTATAGATGTTATACTATCCTACCCTCTCCTGCTCCTTTCCATTGCAACTTGTGTAATCAAACTGCATTTTTAAGAAGTTTTCTAATGGGTTCCCAGACTCAGCTTTACTTCTTGAGACTATGAGAAAAACATATTTGAGCATAAGCGGCTAGAAGTCAATGATCAGATGATGACAAAGATGCTTCTCACCACTTCCCCAAATTAAATTCAGAATGATACCTACCCAGTCCAAAACTTATTCTGTAGTTACTAGCTCAATTAGACTACAATTTGCAAAAATCTCTGAGTGTGATGCTTCCTGTACACGATCATACCATATAATGAAAACATTTCTTACCAGATCTATTGTTTTCACTGGAAGAAATCTGAAGGTCTGTAAGGTGTGATCCTTTGTCATCTGATTCTGGTTTGTTGATTGGCAGGGGATTAAAAACACTTCCAGCAGATAATGTTGGTGTAGCAAGATTGCTACTAACTGTGCCAACTGGTAGAACAAGGCCAGTAAAAGGAACATCCTTCATCGTCTCTTGTGCAAGTGGTAATGGAGGCTGTACTAATGCTGTAGAGAAATAACAGAAGTAATCACATAGTGAAACCTTCAAATTTAGTTTGGTAGAAGTCAGGCTGGTAAATCCAAAGAAGTGAATTTAATTACCCTCACTGGTGCATTTTTTGATAATTAACTTCTTATCCTCAATCGGCAATGCAATATTTAGGGGTTTTTTTCTAGAGATTATGAGCTGCAGGCAAACCTAAGCAATCAGTACTCTAACATATCTTTAAATGTTAAATGAATACAGTTAGAATGCTAAACTAAAATGAATTATTATATATTATTCAGTGACTAAGACCAAACAATTCCAGTAACAGCTACATGTGTTAGAAAGGTCAAAATATTGAACTATGCATACAAATAACTAACCATTTACCATAACTTTTTTCAGTAACTCCTTGTTAGGCATAATTTTTCAGTCTCCATTGTAAGCTCTGTCTTTTTCTCAATGTTGGCTTAAACCAGCTAAACAACTTCTGCATTGCTATTTCACATTACATAGGATTAACTTATTTTTGATTAAATAACAAGGAGTATATAAAGAAAGTAAACTTTTCATCACACACAAACAATTGTTAGAGCAATCAAACTTACGTGTTGGAACAACTGGTGGGACAACAGGCGGTGGGACAACAGGCGGTGGGACAACAGGTGGAACTGGCGGAGGCATATAACCTATATGGAGAAAAATGATAAATGATTACACGAAAAGCAAGTTAACTTTTGCAGTAAAAGATTGCCTACGTTATTTATCCGAAAATGCTGCGCCACTGTACACTAGCAAAAGACCCCATCTTCACTACAGATGACCTGCAGGCACATCTTTAAATGATATCTGTCCATAGCATCCCAAAAAGAAAGTCTAGAGTTTCAAACTTTTCAAAGGCAAGGAGATTGATTTTAAGTACTTTTAAATTTTAATTTTTCACAAAGGTACAAAGCTGTGATTCATGTTCTCAACAGAATACATTGGTAAAAATAATGCCAAGTTAGATATAAGTAATTTTAATCTAGTATGAAATTTAGGAGTCAAAGGCCAACTCGCTCAGACAGTAACCAGTAGCTGACAGAAAACTCTGCTGTACACAGAGGCACACAAACTGCTTACGCTCATTACCTGGAGGTGGCTGTGAAGGGTTGAAACTTGCTCTCAAGAAGGGTGGAGGAGGAATCGGGCTATAACCAGGAGGAGGGACAGACATCGTGACAGGAAATGCAGGTGGAACCAAGCTAACAGCAGGCACAGCTGGAGCTACTGGAATCTTTTTTTCATGGAAAGAAAAAAAAGCAGCTTCAATACTTAACCGTATTCAAGGATATTAAAAGGGATAAACTGATTTAACCGCTATTCACATCAAGCACTAAATGTACCACAGTCTTTGTATGTATTTCAAACACTGAAGAGTAAGACTGCAATTCTGAAATGGTACACTACAGGCAAACAAGGACACTGGAAGAATCCTATGTTATCTTTATTTTCAGACAGCCAAAAATACAGTTTAACACTATGTTAAACTATGTCTATTCAAGAACAATTATGTACCTATTGCAGAGGGATGAATGCAGAAACGCAGAGAGAGAAAAGAAAGAAAAATGTAGCTAGTGTAGCAATTTGGGGGCACTTCGAAAACAGTGATTCTAGTGTCTAGAAAAACTTAGGTATTTTAGAACAGTACTGGAAAATTAAGTTGTGTGTGTGTAATTATAAGGTTAATAATCCCGATGAAATCCTGAAAAGTATTTAATATTTCTTGAATTTCAGTTTCATCTATGCATTTTGTTACACTGCATCACATTTACAATGATGTAATTAGAAGCAGCATAAATGAAATATATATATATATGTAATTAAATATATACTGATCACAGTATACATCAGGAGACAGCTGAGATAAGAAAAATGAGAGCTTTTGCAAAGAGGAAAAAAGCTCAAAATTCAATTCAAGCAAATGCAAATATAATAACATTCATATAATTTTAGGCCAGTTCAACATCTGGAAAGGTCTATACACATCTGGAAAGACAAAACACTAATAATATAAGTATAAAAAAACTTTTGTATTAAGCAACTGCATGAAACTAAATATTATGCTCAACCATGGCAATTATTCTATACTAAAATATTTCACAGATGAACACTAAGGGATGCAGGACTTAAATCAAAAACAACTTATCCCTTAAACTCAGCATTAACGTTTACCTGCATTGAATACGAAGTCTGCCCACCATTTTTGTGGAGCTTTTGTAAACTCAGACAATACCAACCTGCAGCATAGTGACTGGTTGTGTGTAAGCTTCTGTCTGTGTTGTAATAACGGTACTCTTATCAACTGTAGCACTCTGCGTTGTCTGAGTATTTTCTTTAGCAGCTTCTGAGCTTCTGGCTGTTTCCCACTCTTTAAAAATAATATATTTTATTATAAAAAGATAATTAATATGTTCTTTTTGTTTAGATATTAAAAAAGTCCTCTTCCTTCATCAGCAATAAATTTGAAGCTAGTATCTACAGAGGTTCATTAAAAATAGCCCTCAAACTTATTATGAAAAGAACAAGCGCAATTATTTATTATTGTGTATTTTAAAGAACAGAAAATATCTCTATCTACTTGTGATGCTGTTTAATTTTGCCTGTACACAAACAGATCTTTCAAAACTTGCCGAGTTTCTTCACCAATCATTCTGTTAACAATTTGCAATATAGAGTATGTTCCTGTTTTCTAAAAACTCCTGTAGTTTTTATATACACATACACATAATATCTGTATGTTATCACTCGGCAACTGTACAATGAGAAAGAATCCTGACATTAAACAAACCTCACCACAACCTTTATTTCTTCCATCTGCCATTTCTTAAAAAATTTTGTACTTTAAGTGTAACATAGTGAATGTATTTCAATTATGTTAACATGTTTTAATTTTTGTCATTTATACTCAATTTTCTCTCAAAGCAAGATTGTATTTTGACTTGAAGAATCACTATCACTACTGTAAAAGTCTTCACCTACTGTTTATCTTGGTATAGATCTGTTTCAAGAAATTACAGTACAAGTAAATCTTTCATAAACCTAGCAACCTGTTCAACTGGCTTTCAGAATAAGGTCTAACACTAGTTTTCCTGTCTCTCTGACTTTATGGAAAAAATACCATATAGTTCTTCTAAGCCTATCTGGACAAGTTCTAATTTCTGCTAAAGTCTTATACCTGAATATAAGACTTTCCTAATCAAGCGGATAACAATTTCTACACAAATTAATATTTCACATGCCAGTGCACAAAAAGTTCATAACTCTTAAAATATGCTAACCTTTATTAACTGGCCTAAACTAATTATGCTCTGTCACCAGTTCTTCACTGTCATGACAATAAACTAGTTATTAATCTAAAAATACAATCTAGATTTCATTATTACAGTGCCATTTATATTACAAACAAAGAGCCAGAAAAATCTACGTAAATGAAAAAAGAGTATGTAATTCCTAAACAATAAATTTTCTGAGAATTTGCAATTACCAAAATAAACACATTGGCCAACCATCAGAATTGTTAATGCCTGTACCTGTATTTACAGTTTCCTGGTCAATCATGCCACCTTCAGCAAAGCCCTCCAAATCATCCAATTTCACTTTCTCCCATGGAATATAGGAAACTCCCAGATCCACATCCCAGAATTGCTTGTATTCTGTTTTCACACCTTTATTCAAAGCCCAAGCAATCTGAAAAGAAAATGCAGACAATCTGGTTAAATCATATAACCTGGGAACAGAATATTTCAGGTTATTTCCTTCAAGTTTCTGTCACTGCACATCAGTCCTCAGTGTCTATTAATTAAAAGTTTCAACAATGTTTGTTAATTTTAGATGAACCTGCAAGAAGCTTACTTGGCCTCTACAACAGGTACATGTATGATTAATTACATCAGAAAGGTTAAATTTGCTCTACATTAATCCTAACATATATATAGGGAAAATAAAAATACAGTATTTCAAGGACTTACCCTTAAGTATCCAGCAGGTAGAAGAAACCCCCATAACATTTAATAAAACACTTAACTCTAACACTACTATAAAATTTAGTATTTAATGACCCAAATTCTCAGGTACAGGACTTAGGCTATATGTACATAGACTATTGTCCAAGTGTTTCCTAAATATCAAATCATAATTTCATTTTCTATCTTTCATGTTGCCTGTTAAAAGCTGCATTTTACACAGAGAGAAAGTAGTTTACACCTCACTGCTTCATTCTTCTTCTCCACATTGTACATTTGAATGAACAGCTGCTAAAGACAAAAACATTGTAGTAGAATTGTACTGTTTGAAACAGACAGCAGCCTTAAGATTAAAATTACCTTACCTTAATAATTTTAGATCCAATTTTATATGACCCAGAACTAAGCTTCTGAAGTGCACGATATGCATCTTGTCTATGTACCATACAGACATAAGCACATCCTCTTGGAGGAATCATCTATGGAAAAATAGCAGTGGTCTTAAAAAGTGGGAAAATCAATACTTCAGACTATGTAATGAATACTAAAAAGATTAAAGATACTAAATTACTTTAGTATTAATTGAATATTAAAACTACAGAAGGAAAGACTTACAGTGTAAACAATTGTTCCCTTAATCAGCCATATTAATAAGTTTGGGCATCAAGAAAACTAAGAGTGATACTGGCAGGCTATTTCAATTACAACATTTTCAAGAAGCAGCAGCAGCTGAAGAATGAGTGTTACAAATGACATGAAAGATCTGAAAAAGGAGCAAAGAAAAACTAGGAGCTACATTACAACAACGTCAGAAAAGCAGCGGTTGCTACTTCTTAAGCTCCAAATTCTCTGTGAGCTGAGCAATAACCTCTCACAGAGGAGCAAAATAATGACTAAAAGTATATTGCATTATTGAAGGGTAGACTCCTCATTCTTGAATGTGATTTTTTTCTAGTGTTTTATTGTATTTATGTACGTATAACGTTTCATTTACTGTAAGACATAGCATGTAGTCTTTGCAAGTTCACATACTACGTATGACAATTGCTTACATCTGTTTTAGTCAAAAATATTGGTGTGCTTTAACACTTTAAATGCACTTAGTAACATAACAAACACATAAGATGACAGACTGTAAACATATTTTTTAAGAACTGCATTAAGATATACATTGTTATTTTAGATACTTAAGCTTTGTGGAATACGTACGATGAACTATATACAATACAATATGGTTTGGCTTTGAAATGTAACAGGCACTGGGACATGTATGGTTGTTACATTACTTTCCTTAATTGATAGTCCCTGCAAATCAAAATGAGGTTTAAATGCCTGGCTACAGGTCTGTTTTTTTCACTTGTGAAACTTTTTAGAACATTCTGTGAAGTCACAAAAAGTATTCCTTATTAGTTACATATTTGAAAGTATTAACATGACAGGAAAACAGTAAAAGTGTTATCTGAAATGAATGAAATTGCACAAGAAGCATTTTAAAACTGCTGAAGCAAGAGGAAAACACAGATTTCTCTCATGCAGATGCCCTGTTTAAGGAGAAAAACACTTTCTTTTGAAGCTGAATTATAGGGAACTGAGGTACTATTCTAAACACCTTATTCTCTATATAATGAGAACTGCATCTCCCAATTATAAGCATCTTTTTAACTGTCACATTTTAGAATAAAATGCTTGTTTACAGCACAATTTCTTTTCTTCTAAATGTTTTATCGAGAAGGATTCTCCTTAAGGAATCCTCTGTTTGGAAAGTAACCAAGAACAATGTGGATACACATCCCTGGGTGTCTTAGGCCAAGGAAAAATGATGCCGGCTCCATGAGAAATCACTAAACCAGAACAACCATAACTTTTTGGTTAAACCCTAGTTTAAAAGCAGCCTAAAGTGCTAGAGCATAGGAAGAGCCTTTTTACCTTGAATTGTACTGTCTCTAGTGCTTCAAAACAGAGTAGATCAAATCCAGGTGGCAAATATCATGGCCACAATTTTTAACTGTGATAGAGAAATCTCCTAAAGTTTAAGCAGCTATAAGGAATTCAGAGGCATAAGCATGCTTAAGTTTCTAGTCCAAAATTCCTGAAAAAGCATAGCAACACGCTTACTTACATTAATTGACTCTATTTGTCCAAATTCTTCAAACAAGTTTGTTAAATCTTGCTGTGTAGCCTTCTTGTCTACTTGACCTACCCAAAGAGTAGTACTGCAAACTGTCAAGAGACACATTCACATCAATCAAAATACTGAATGTTAGCTTATGAAATACTCTATAGCATGAATGTAAAAGGCTTTAAAACTACCCAGGAATCACTGATAAAAATCCAATAATAGTAAATCTATTACTTACTATATAGAGATTAAGTACATTAACAAAAATGATAAAGGTTTAAACAACTCCAAACATTCACCACAAGTGTTCATTCTTCTTGTTCCATTTTCTTTTAAACAAAATTGTTGTTTTCACAGAAATAAAACTGTAAAATTCTGTAGATTATCAGCTGAGGTAAACTGAATTATAAATTACTTCTGAAAAAGAAACCAAAACATTTCTCTTCTACTTTCCATTAAAAAACCCATGACTTTAGGATTCAAGTCAATTTTAACAAAGCAAGATTAAGTTCTAAGTGGCTAAAAGTGTATTAATAAAAAATGCAATGCATTTTCACTGGAAAATAGCAGGCAACAATACTACTAATTTACCATGGGCAACAACCTGGAAAGATCAACTTATTTGAGGCCATTCAGGCTGAAGACTCCATGATACTTCTGATTCTTGTGAATTCTACCACAAGCCCAGATCCTTGCCTTCCAAATGTCCACCCATCCTCCTCGCCAAACAAACTCATTGACATAAGCTAAGACTTCCTTCTCCCATATGTACATGGTCCCAATTCCTCTGTCTCCCAAATACTGCTCAATCTCTATGTGAAGCTTGGATTTCTTTGTCTGCCCTATCCTTAACTAAGAATTCTTTCTTCATCATTATCTTGATACATCAGATCTTTCTGTATCAATCCTTGGTGCACCTAAATGGAAACCAGAGCCGTGCTTTCTGTCAACTGATATTTTCAATTGACATCAGTACTCTGCAGTGCTGAGAATGACCAGTAGTAAGATTTCTCTTGGACAAAACTTGTTCCTTACATGCTTGTAGATATCTCTTTCATGCCTCATGGTGTTAAACACAATGAAACAATTCTTCAGATCTCAGCAAGTAATAATAATGGTTGTCACTGAACAAAATTTATGAAGTAGAACACTTGTCAGGTGAATTACTTATTTATTTAATCACTTACCTCCCCCCAAAGTTTCAACACTTCACTTAGTCTCCTCAAGATCCTCTTTAAACTTCACTGGACCTCATATGTTGCTGCTGTTCATTAGGTTACTTAACATCTCTGTCTCTCAGCTCCCAACCATTCTGATTATTGCTCCCTGCCTTGTGGACTTCTGGGAGAAATCTACACCATAAAACTGATTTGTCTCTTTTCATGTGAAAAACCAGAGAAGAAGGGAAAAAAGGGGTGCATCTAAACTATAGTATAGTCCCCAGTTTAAAGTCACCTTGGAATGATATAAAATATTAATGTGAAGAGAACAGAACACTCTTTCCTTTACAAAAATGAGTTGTGAGCAGCTTATCTTCTCAGATAAACAATATAGTTCTAAGACATAAGATAAATGCAAAACCGTATCAGAAACAGTTTATAACCTATCAAAACAAAATGAAAATCTCAAAATGTATTCCCTTTGATTTAAGCAACTGCATTGAGGAAGTTATTTTTCTCCTTACTACCTTCCTTTTTTTTTAGCATGCAAATTCTTTGTAGATATGACAGCAGTGCACAGCAGCACTCTGCAGAGGCTGAAATCCACTTGATTTTTGAATACTTTCTTAAGAAACCATCATTATGGTGTGTCTTACACTAGGAAATTCCATCTGCTTTGGTGCTATATTCCTCTGAAAATGTATTTGAAAAACAATGTAAATGTTTTAAAACCCAGGCCTCTAAGGTATCCATCAAAATGTTTGAAGTGTGCACCACGCACTAACATTTTAATGATTTTCAGACCAACTGCTGGACACAATCAAATACCATTTAAGACAGCATTAAAGAGAAAAGATTGTAACTTAGAGACAGCCCTTGCTGCTCTCTGTTTAGAAGCAAAATCAGCGGCGCGAATGTGAGTAAAAAAGTCAGTGGAACAGTATGATAGTTCTTGTCTAAGATGACATGATGTACCTAAGTTGCAAGAAACATCAGAAATTCAACAATAAATAGATAAGTAGTCAAGATATATCTTGTTCTGTCAATGAAAACAAAGGTTTTTTCCATTTAATCCTCCACTATTAAAACACTATGCAGGTGCCACTTACCACTTAGTGTTTTTGACCGTATAGGAGGCAATCCCTTTTTCTGACGCTCTTTTTCCCTTTCCCTAGCCCTTCTTTCACTGGAGTATGACCGAGATGATTTTCTCTTCCTTTCTCTTGATCTTGAGCGTGAACGTTTTCTGTGTTTCCGCTTACGAGAACCAGACCGTGATCTAGACCTTCGTTTTCTTGGTGACCTACAAAATACTTAATTTTAGTATGCTGAGTTAAAAAAAAAAGTACTCTGACTTAGTTGTCTTTTAACTACATACACAGATATTTCCATTATATTCACTAAAACTGCTTCAGGAAATAAACTTTATGCCACTTGAGTGAGGAATAGAATAAACACCTTAAAACAAAACACATTCAAAATGTTCTACATCTACAGTACCTAATTCTGTGGCACAGAAAGCCTGTCCAGCTGGCTAGTATTAGTTATGTCTGTAACCTGAACAGACCTTAAAAAATTTCAGTTAAACCACAGATACGGCAAACGAACTGTCATACAAAAAGTCTGCATCTAACACACAAGTATTTAATTAACATGTCTTTTCATTGACAAGAACTCCTTTTAACAATTTTGGAAAATACAGAATTAAGACTGACAATCACAAATTACAATTTTCTCAGAAAAACTTCATTTACTTAATACAAGGTAATTACAAAACCTTGAGCGAGATCTTGAACGAGTTCTTGATCTTGAACGAACAGCTGATTTCTTTTCTTCTTGTTCAAAAATCTCTTCTTCAGCAATATCCTGACCTTCATCTATATCCATGTCCTGAGGTCAGACATAAAAGATGTTCAATAACACTTAATAAATATACTCACAATATATATGACTTGGAATCATGTTAGTACGTGCTTTCCTCTCAATTTCTGTAATAAAATTTTAAATTGTTTTACCTGTTGTTGAATATCCATTGAATCATCTACATTTGCTTCCACTTCTAAAAACTGCTGCTGACTACTCCCTTGTGATGGTGATGCAGAGTGCTCAGAACCAAAATTTCCTTCTTGATTCTCCTCAGGGCTCGCCTAAGTAACAGTTAATAATATACCATAAAGCTCCTTGCAATTACAAATGTAATGCTATATGAAAAAAATACTCCCCCTTCTCATTAATATGAAAACTGGATATCGATCCATTCCACTCCTAAGGTATCATCCTTACACATAAAACTTTGAAATAATTAATAATCCTGATTACAAAAGATTAGTATCTATTTGCTAAATCAAAAAACTAGAGTACACACCAAGTACACAATTTACTGCTTAATTTGGCTGCTTCAAAACAGAAATTCACAGGACAAATGTAGCCATATGCACAATGACCCTGAAAGACACCCGCTTCAAAACAGAAATTCACAGGACAAATGTAGCCATATGCACAATGACCCTGAAAGACACCCACTTGTCCCCCATGCATATGCATTAATAAATGTTATTTTGATACTAACGTAATAAAAACTGCAATATCAATTAAACTAGTTAAAAAATTTACACTAGTCTAAACTTTTTTTACAGTGCATTATTTCAGACAAGCAATTATTGAAAGATAAGGGAGGAAGGTATGTTATGCCAACAAAGCAATTTTAAGAGATCTAACAAAATAAGCAGTTCTGAAAAACACCAAAATTAATGAATGTGGAATACTCAAGGTGTTGATGATTTGCTAGAGAAAAAGCTGTAACTGCCTGTGCATTGCGTGAAAGTACAGATTTGGAAAAAATATCTCTAAGATACAAGATAAATTCAAGAACTAGAATAAAGAAAATTAAAATACTCAGAAATTATATGAGAACAGTTTTGAAAAGTAGTTTAAAATCTATAATCCATTACTGCAGGTAAACATTTCAGTGATCCTCACTATATTTTAACTTCTAATTAAACAAATCCTACATGTTCTATCTGCCCAGAGAATGACAGGAAGTTAGAAGGATGGCTAGTAGTAACAATTTTATCTTTATATTTTTAAAACATCTTATAAAAATTTGTAAAAAAATTTCTACTATAATTCAGTTAATTTATTTGCCTTCTGACAGAATGTTTTGTCTCATTTTCCTTATATTTAATTATTCTTCAACCATCTGTTTCTTGATATCAATGCCTACACTTCTTGTTGCTCCTTCTGTTTTTATCTCTGTCCTCTCCTTCTTTCCCTCTGCTCCTCATCAGATGCTTAATAATTCTGTTTTGTGCTTTATCTTTCTTTCTCTTTTCCTTTGATCTTTCTCAATGAAACTTATACATGAAATTAAAGAAAATATTACCCATAACATACTGCAGTCACTACAAAGTAGTTCTGGCAGCAGTTTGTATCTTTTAGCTGTTATCAAGGCAAAAATAAAACCTTCTCTATTGACTAGACAAGAAGACTGGATCTGAAGGGAAAATTCATCAGGCCTCATAATAGAAAATTAAATAGTAAGAGGAGAGTCTCTTCCAACCCTGATTATTCAATGGTTCTACGACTTCACCTTTGCACAACGTGAGCTAAAATCTCCAACAGATGTTAAGTCAGTGATCCCTTGTCTTTTCTTTCAATTTTTCTATTTTCCTGTAAAATCAGAACCAAATACTCCACACAAAGTCCACTTCATACCTGGCCAGGAACAAGACAAAATACTTTCGTTTGTTTTGGGATTTTTGGGTTTTTGTAATGGGATCAGGAGGGGAAAAGAAAAGTTAAGTACTGAGGACTAAGCTCAGTAGAAAGTTACTTCAGCATAGAGAGGATACAATGCATAGTTAAAAAGGAACCTTGGCTTATCTCAGGCACCAGTTCTTAATGAATAATTTTTCAGGAAATGTGTGACTCTATTCTTTAGCTCAGATTCTTCAAAAGAATTATTTCATCAATTATTAGTCAAGATATAAAACCTGGGAAAATTGAAGTTACCCACAGTGTCTATTCTGTCCTCCCTTCAGAGTCAGGAGCATGATCACTTCATTGCTCACCTTACTACTGCAAGCACAGGAAAGCTTTATTTTTTTCCCATATTAAGAGCTGAACAGCCAAAGCACAGTCATGTCTAACTTACCTAATGAGTACTCTTGCCTACGAGAAGCAAAATGTACTCCACACACATTTGGTTGTGGGGCTTTTTCTGCTTTAAGCACTTTTTTCCACTTATCCCACTTACTCTGCAAGCTTCTGTTACATAGTCAGGTAGTGACAAAGACTTTAATTATATGAAAACTGTCAGTAACAACACAATTTTTTTTGTCCTGGAATATATTTTCTTAATCGGTGGAGAACATAAATTACTACAACAGCCACAAGATGGAGTTCTTACCTTTTGAGGCTGCTGCTGCTCCAGAAGCTGCTGTCTGAGATGTTCTAAATTTTGTTGCTGTAGCTGTTCAGCTAGTTGGTGAAAAAGTGAGTTGTTCACAGATTCTGGTACTAATGGCCTAAAATGAAACAACTTAAATTTTAAAAAACCCCAAAGCTTACAGTTTTTAATCTTCATTTAAACGGTTAGTAAAGAGGTCTTCAACAACTGGGTTTCAAGTTTAACTAAAATGTAAAATAATGAGGACAGTGGAGCTAGTTTCATCTTCTAATATAATCACTATCCCATCAACTGTATAAATCTAACTATAGAAAGCAAAGAATATGCTAACTTTATACTAAAGTAAAAAAATATTCTGGCACACAGACTTATAGTAAAATGCCTAAATTTAGAATACTGTCTTTTTTCTTCTTATGTTTTAGTGTACTTTTGCTCTGAAATAAGTATTTCCCTTACTTAATCCTAATTTTCAACCAGCATCAGCCAAATTTTAGTATTTTCCATAAGAAACATAGCTTGGTCTTACAATTGGGAGGAGGGAGTTTCCTTTTTAGGCTCTTCATTTTGTTCAGATTCTTCCCCAAAGTCAAACCTGTCCATCAGCTTCTAGGAGAAAACAAAATAAGCATTACTGAATGCTTCTTTTAGCTCCCTTTAAGTATATTTCCTTTTCAATAGGAAGATACTCTTATTTCTCAACTTAAAAAAAAAAATAAAGTTTGAAAAATAACCTGAATAGAAAATTAAATGTCAGACTGCTATTGATACCAAACTCTTTGAGTGCATCAAATCTTGGCCCAGCTTTCCTGAGCTCTGCTGCACCAAGTACAACCACATGTTCTTTCCACAGTAACTAAGAGCTACTTTGGAGTAAAGCTTAAATAAAGATTAATTTTATGTAATGGTACCTTTAATTAGAAGAAATTACTACGAAGAGGCCAACTATTCAACCCTTTGGTAATCATCAAACTGCTCTGCTCCTATCAAGAGAAGACCTACAGCTTGATTACTTCACAAAGAATTACTGTGTTTTCACACACACGTGTCATTTAGACAACCTGAATTCCTTCAAACATACTGCTCCTTGAAAACAACTTCTCACATAGTCTGCAAAAAAAAAATCAAAGCAAGCAGTTATCATGTAAGAGGAATAATCCTTCTAATGGATAAAAAGAAAGGTATCTGACAAAGAGAAAAACTTGGATAAACTCTGTGTTATCCATGAAGATGTCTGCACTGGAGTTCTGCTTAAGTAAAAAAAGTTTGTCTATTAATTTTAAAAAGTTCAAAAGCATTTTAGCAGCACTTTACTTTCTCAAAGAGAAAAATTAAGGAACAAAACATGAAGAGATACAACAGATGTTATTTGTCAGTGAGACTGTCTTTTTTTCACTATTTAATGATAGCACTGTGCTATTAAAGCCAGGTTCATGCATCTTTACACACCTTGGAAGTTTTCTGAGAAGCAGAGCTAATGCTATACTACCAACCACCATAACTTCTCCTCAAATTTTAATCTCAAAAGAAAAAACAAGAGGATGAGAACATACGGCAATCATTTTGAAATACTAAGGGAAAAACATCTTCAGCAACAAGCCACGATGATTCAGTCACTCACTTTCTTTCCCAGGACGCTCTATTTACTCTCAATTACTGGAGTCCAGCAAGAAGAACAAAGCAAAAAGCTAACTAGAAGATGGATCAACCACTGATCAATCAAGAATTTTTAGAACCACTTTTTCATATATAATATTTATGAAAGCAGGACTGAATATGTCTCTGAGAAAACACAGTGGGAACACACACCATCAAGCTTAAGTGAGATGGGATGTTAAAATCCAGAACAACTTTCATCATATGTGAAACAACTTTCACCATTTACAGCATGGTGACTGCCTTTTTTCTTTGTATTGTTAGAATATTTTCCAGTGAGGCACTCATAAAATGCTGCTGCTCTAAAAAAATCATGCCTTTTAGAAAAACAAAATACTATTCATCATCACGTATCTTTTATCATGACAAAGTAGGAAGGAAAATAACAGAATATGCACTATTTATACGGCTGAGAAAAGAAATAAATAGAAACTAGTCACCAGTTCATGGCGAACAAAACAAACATTTAGATTAACTGAGGTCAGAGAAAACAAGAGAACTTCCAACCAAGAGAGGTTAATGCACAGCATGATTTTTGTTTATATTTGGTTTAAGTAACACCGTTGATATTGAAACAAAAAATCTGAACTGAAAGATCTTGATTTTTACATAGTTTGTAAAATAATATTCTCTACCATGAAGTAATAGAAATTAAACCAAATTAAATACTAGGATACCAAGTTTAATATTACACATACATGCACATAAAAAGCACAGAACCTTCCCTTTACACTACATATGTTGCTTTAATTACCTAAGAAGAAAATATGTTCAGAAAAAGTAACAGAAAGGATTAAAGACATGAAAAAAGCTTTATTAAAAAGGAAACAAATTTTTCTGTAAGAATCAGGATATTCTCTTTGGAAATTAAAATAAAAGGAGTAGGGTAAATGCATAGGAAATGTTGATAATTTTTTTTTTAACTCTAACACAAATATTTGGTTCTGTAGCAAGATCAGAAAACATGCACATTTGATGTTGCCAAAAGAACTTTTCACATAATGCAGATCAATTTGCACAATTAAGTAACACAAGATACTACAGACTGAAGAGACTGAAAACAAAGGATTGGAAGAACTGCCAAATATGTTTGTTTTTTTTAAAAGATGAATACTTATGCACTCATCAGAATTATTTTCTTGCACTATTAATATTTGTTATCCAATTCACAAACATTATGTCATGGAATGAAAACGATGCTTCATAGTTTCTTTTGGATCACAATACTAATACATTTTTTTATCATAAAAGCTGCCCTTTCTCTTATGTCTGTATACACACATCTCATCAGAATGTGAATTCCTTCTATTTGCTTCATTTAAGCTGTCCAAAATTCAAGACAGCCACACCTATGAATATACCAATCCATGGAAATGCTGTACTATAAAACACTTTCTGTATGTAAATATTACAGCAGTCCCTATTAACATCCCTTTTCAAGTTGATGGTTACAGCTGTGGTAGAGCAGTACAGGCCATTCTTTTCTTGACTTATTTTTACAGCTGCATTACTTGCAATAAAGAGAGATTATCTGAGTGAAGAAGAAAAAAGGGGTTTTTACTTCTCCAACTTCCTTATTCTTACTATTTATTCACTCCAGGACCATCCTACAGAGATTATGTACACACAAACTGTTTCTTCCAAACATAACAGGACGATGTTTATTTATTTATTAAGTTTCTTTAGTTTCTTTTGAGAAGAAGTTCTCACTTTTCTTGTTTTGTTTGTAGTTTGGTTTGGGGGTTTTGGGCTCTTTTTTTTTTTTTTTTGGGGGGGGGCATTGTTGTTGTTTGGTGTTTTGGTTGGTTGGTTGGTTTGGGGGATTTTTTGCAACAAATATTTCTTTACCTACAGGCTTATTTATTCACTTACATCACTTTGTGGCTAAGATTGAAGTTTTCTCGGCTCATACTTTATATTGCAAGAAAATTACAAATCAAACTTTTTACTGTTCTGAGAAAACAGTGTATATTAATTCCTGCATATTTCCATTTATTATCTTGTAAGAAACAATTCTTATTGCAGTGTTACAAAGGGTGGGGAAAAATATCTAACAATGGGTTAACTTCGCTAAATCATAAATCAAATCCATTACCATATTCAATAATCTTTGTGAGTCCCTTCCAACTCTAGATATTCTACAATGTGCTATTTAGCCCTAAACTCATATAAAACTAATATTTTCATTTACACTACTGTCTAGACATTTATTTGTATTTTCAAGTAGCAGCACTTTATAGTATATTAATGTATTTTTAAGATGTCCAAAGTCAAACAATAAAATCCAAAAGAACTTCTCACATATATTTTAAAAATAAATACTTCTTCAAATTGGTATTATTCTACTTCTACCTTATTAAAAGAGACACTCTGTTCCAGTGGATTAAGTGTGTTAGCAGCAGCAGCTGCAGCTGTGAGTTGTGCTGTGAGGGCCTGTAACTGGACGACGAGACCAGCATCCAGGGCTTGAAGTAGCGAAGGTTGAGGTTTCTGCTGCTGTATCTGCAGTGTCTGTATCAACTGCTGAAGCTAAAAGAGAAAAGATAACAAATACGTTCAAACAGATTTTTTTAAAGTGAAAAAAAAAGTACAAAATAGACTTTTCCCCTTCCACTTAGTAAAAGAAACTCCCAGGAATGAAGCATCATCTAACCTATGGCTATTATTTTGTCTTAATTTGTTTTCATTTACAGCAAATTTTGTTCCCACTTACTGGCTAATTTGTTTTCTGGGGCTGATAAGATAGGCAGATGCTTCTTCTTCCTAACTTGCTCTGACAGGTTGCATGATGATGCCAGTCATCACTCAGGTTTTCCTGCTTTCTAGGGTTCCCCCTCTTCTGTTTCTCCAGTTTGATTCCTTTTGACCTGAAAAAAATCTGTTAGCCTACTCCAGCTTCCTAAGGGCCCACCTACATTAGGATAATCTGCGTCCTGTAACAACATTTGTACAGAGAAAAGAATTGTACTGTGGCAAGCTCCATTTTACACCAAGGCGACCTGTTTGTAGGGAGAGCTTGCACTGGTGTCTCTGCACAAGTCACAAGTGAAATCTCATGGTGAAACTCAGGTATGGGTTGACAGAATGCAACTCTTGTTGTGTTAATAAAATATAAAAAGCAAATGTACACACCAATAATCACATGGTCTATTTTGATTTCCTTACTTCAAATTTCTATCTGTATATAATCTTCTAGAGAAGCTGTCCTAATGAGGAAATAAAAGTCTTTTTCATGTGGAGATCAATTTACCTGTTGAATAGGGATGCCTCCACAAAATTGTACAGATTTGCCTTAAGAAAAAATAATAACCCTATGGAAAGAAGCTCTCCTAAACCACTGTGGAATTAGGGGAAGAAGTTCTTTGACACTCCTCAAGATAATTCCCTAGAGCCTTATCTTTAGATATCTGTCGAAAAAAGGTTGAACAAGTTCAGATAGTTCAAACTTGCTGACCTAAGTCCCTGACTACCCTTACCTTCAATATTTCAATCCCTTATAGGTTTCCCCACTGAACTGTTAAAAAGGGTTCAATCCCTCCCTTCTTACTAGCCTCACCAGAAACTTCATAAACTGATTAGGATGAATTTCTTTTCCATAATGCATCAAAAATGTGTGACCCTTTTCCAAGACCGTTTTAGAGTTACTTTCTGATAATGTGAAACAATTTTCCTTATTCTTTTAAAAACATTTATACAGATTTCTTATACAGCAGAGCCTCTGAGAAGGTTTCAATTGTTGTTCTAACTCAGCAAGAGCTTTCCCTGATTACTGGAACAGGCAAAGCTGAAGAGTTCTCCCCTTGCCCCCTTTTGTCTGATACAGCTGGTTCAGCCTGTGCATTGCTCTCAGTAGGAAGGAATCAAACTGAAGAGGCAGAGATCGAGGCCCTAGAGTGGGAAAATCCTGTGTGGGCACCATTCTTGCTGTTTTCACATTCTTGTTGGTCACATCTTTCTTAGCTGGCCCTCTCTTATGTCTAGACTCTCAATTTACCTTCATGCATTCTCACCCATAAAACAATTGTAGGATTAAATCAAAGTCTTTGGAGCTGGGGAGCCGGGGATAGGCTGTGCTGATGGAATGGTTTGGAGAACAAAAAGAAAAGACAGGATAGACAGGATGTAAACAAGTATCATAGTTTCTCTACCAATCCTTGACATTTTCATGTACATATTTATTGTGTACCCAGTATTCTTCTCTTATGCTTAAGCCTATTTTGAGCTAAATATCCAAATGTTATTTCTTTCTGACCTGTTGTCTTTAAAATCCTAATTCCCTTCTCATCTTCATTTTTTTTCTTGCTTCATTTTCTCTTATGATCTCTAAGCAACAATCTTTAAAATTACCTCATTCACTTTCCATGCATTTACAATTCTCATTTCATATCCTTCTTCCCTTGTTTAAGAGCTACTGCACTATTTTTCCTTCATATTTCACAAAGTATCCCACAAACTCATTTCACTTCATTTTTCAGTGATTTTGTTTCTTCCAGTGTAATCAGATAAAAATACTCCCTCCACTTATGAACAATTACAGACAACTCTAGTTAGCTATATACTGTAAAACATTCTCACTAGGTAAAACTGTTATTGCCAGCACCAGAGCTTTCACTGGCCACTGTGTCTCATTCACATGCATGAGATTTTTGTTTAGCATGCCAGCAGGTAAAACAACCTCAGTCCAAACAAAAATCACAATGCCAAAGTTATGCCATAGATCTAGCAAGAGTGAAAAATTATCTACACTTTTAGAGAAAGCCAATTGTGTGTGCTTAACTCATGTAACTGCATGTTAGGAGGGCAAGCAGTTCTTGTAACTCTGGACATCATGACGCTTTTGGAGTTGAGCATTTAAAAACTGAAGAACATAGTTACCTTCCAAAATCTTATTTTTGAATGCTGCAGAATAAAATCTATCTTTAGCTGATGAAAGATTAAAAATAGAATCAATACACAGTACACTTCCTGAACAAGTTTGCTCCCATTCTATTATTCTGCACAATGTTTAGCTCTTTTTCAGGCATCCAACAGAGACATATGCTTTAACTTGCATTCTGTCTATATCCATGAAATCTTATTGTGGCTATTGATTCAACCATCTGCAATAGATCTGTACTTGTCATCTCTACAGACAAGTATGTATTACAGACCATCTTATCTGAAATCACCTTCTGAGACTCTTTTAAGGATTTAAATGTGCTGGCTTTAAATAGAGCTGGCTACAAAAGGTAACATGGAGTTTTGACTGACCAGGAACTTACTTGCTGTGATGAACAACCTCATGGGAAAGTTAACATGGATACTGGACATAAAGATAAGAGATATTCATGAAAGCATTTCTTACCTGTACCTTAAAGACACAAAGTATCAGTCTACAGTGTAACTGCCTACAAAATAGTTACCTGTTGGCCTTGAGGACTCTGTAAAATCTGTGCGACAGCAGCAAGTGCGTCTGTGTTAGCCATCTGAGATACCCAAGGATCAGGTAAACTCTGCGCCACATTGGCTGGGGTAACTGGAGTCACGGGTGTACCTAAAAAAGAGAAAAATCAATGTGCCCAAAATATTTTAATACAGAAACTAAAAATAGTGTTACAGAAGGAAGAAAACTGTTGTTATTAAACACTGAGAAAGCACATCAATTGAACCTATTTTTCTGACATATGTGGGGAGCACACAGAAATAACAGTCACATCAACATTCCTCAAGCAGCAGAATTACTTTGTGTTAGTGTAGTTCACAGTTCTTTTCTCTACTGACCTATTGGGACTACTAACAAAAATATTGATGAAGGCAAAATAAATAGATTTCACACACTATTCCAAAATATTCAGTGGAAACTACATATATCAAAAGATAATTGTTAGCAATCTACTTGTCTGCTAGTCCAAATTTCCCTGAACTTGCACTTTATCCCCAGGAGGAGTCTTAAAGATTCTAAAATTTCAATCTGCATCAATTGGATTCATGAGGACTGCTTGTTTTATTGGTTTTTCTCAACAGAAACACTAAGTCAGCACTCTGATAATTAGTTTCATGACAAAATTGAGAAGAGTCCTCCATACCTGCAAATATTTTTGCATTTATACCTCATAAGTAGAGATACACTAATGAATGCTAAATATGACTAGATTACTGTTTTAAAAGTCAATTTGCATCAGAATTTAAGACTTATAGTTACAACAATTTAATGTAGTCATACTCTATAAAAATTAAAACTGAGCTGGAAGATGCAGAAAAGGCACTCCAAGATCTGAAAATCTCACATATTTTCTTTACCAATGAAAACTAAGATGAATTTGTCAATCTCACTGCTTTTCAGCATGGCAGCAGCAGAAGGTGGATTACAAAAGCAGGTGCCAAAACCCATTCCTGTCTGGCCAATTTCCCATATATCCCAACCTCAAAAGAAAAAATTTTGATGAAGTGAAAAGTTAAAAATCCATTTTCCTTCCATCTTCCTACATAAGCAAGGCAGATTTATAATACTGTTTTCCTGTTCCCCTGATCTTGATGGTGTCTATAAAGTACTTCTTCCTAGCATTCATTTGAGTGAGACATTTCAACATGTTAACAGGCAACATACCAAAGCTGACAGAATTGTTTTGATTCAAAGTCTGACTTCCATCTGGTTTTGTTTACCTGGCGTATTGTTGCTCATAGCAGCTGTAGTGCTGGGCAAGACAGGGGTCACAACAGGAGGAGGAATTCCTGCTGCCATATCCAAGAGAGGTTGAATAATTTCACTCTTGAACACATTATTCTTCTGCCATAAATTTAGCACTCTAACAATTTTACTCTAAAATGAAGAAAAGACAACAAAAGATCTGAGTCATGCATACTTTTTTTGTTGTTATTGCTTATGGAATTCTTACCTAGCAACTTTAATCTGTCTAGACTGAAGGATCTTTAGGACTGCAAACAGTAAGGACAGTTATACGGGATCACATCAAAGATGTCTAAACTATGAACCTAAGACTGATCCTAGGCAACACCAAAGAGAGCTACTACACACAGGTGACCACAATGTTCTCTCAACCAAAAATGTGCCTTTAGTCTTGGAAGATGACATGGAAGGAAAATTATTTTAAGGAGGCACTCTAAAGCATTACTAATAATTAAAATAATGAATTACTAGTCTCCTCATTTTTTATAGTTAACATATATAAATGCAATTTTGTTCTGTCTATGAACCAAAATCAATTCTGTGCACTGAAAAATGGGTATATACTACAAAGACTGCTAAATATTTTTATTAGAAAAGCAGCTAAATATTTTGCAAGAGCTCTTGATGAAGTGAGGAATTTAAAACTTTAAACTGGAATACAATTATCTGCCTATTGAAAATACATAGTAATATTAAAAATGGTGGATCATGGGGAAGGAAGAAAAACCACCATAATTAAGACTTCATACAATTCCATCAGCTGTAACTCACTGTTCAGCTTCTGATTCTATTGCATTTTTTCTCTTACAATAGAAGCAATCTATTACATCAAAAACAGATCATTATTTTGATCTGCTTCCAGACTTTTTTTAAATAAGCTTAACTTCCACCGAAAGGAAAGAATTTGCTTTATTTTGTGGAAAAAATCAGTTGCATTACAAAGAGCAAGAAATTCTTCATAGGATCTGGCATTTGCTGTCACAAAGATGGTTTAATTACTTGAGTTCTATAAAACAAGAACATAGAGCACTTAACCACTGTGTCCAAAACAAAGAAAAACAAGTCTGTTTGCCCAGAACTACAAGAGGATACTTAACTATAATAGAGAGAAGTGCTGAACTTTCACTGCATGGAAGATGCAATTTAGAGTTCCAGTAAAGAAATCTCTGAAGGCTTCCACTCAGCATTTCAGTATCTGAGCCCTTCTTCTTTCAAGTCTGTATTATAAGCAGTCCTTTTCAAGCCCACCAGAGGCTCTAACTTCCCTCATCTCACCAAAACAGGAATATAAAACTGTTTCTGCTACTTAGTATCTACCCACACCTTGCACTTTCTCTGGGCCAGACAAAGGAATCAGCGAAGTGTTTCTGTTGTTACTTTAAATGAAATGTTACTGCATTTTTGCATGATTTAAAAACAAATTCTACACTTCCTCATATAAAGATAACTGCTGTGTTTTTCCATTATGCCTTTCAATCAGATTAAACATAAAAATGTTACAAACCAGGTACATATCTTGGTCTCTGACAGCTCAGTTTTTTGCTATGCAATGTAAAGGATAACTATTTTCACAGTACAAAGACCTTCCTATAATACTGAATACATATGTAGCACAGCAGCAAGACTTAGGATTGAAAAGTACAATTTTACACTGAGGTGAAAAATATCCTAGAAATGAACCTGACAGGACTTTTGTGGACCCTAAATAGACTAGGTTTTACATCTCTTCACATCAAACATCTCTAATGCAATACATTAATTGCCATGCATTGAAATATCACAGGACAAGTAAAGCTATTTCTTAGTGTACAGTAAATTTATTACCTATTTTTTAAAACCAGACACAAACTGAGTACTTGTATCCATCCTTGTTCCAACCTCTCCTTCTTCAATACATCAGGCTATTTCTGTATATTTCACGAAGTAGCAAGCTAAATGAGTTTACAAAACACGCTAATACTGCTAAAGGTATACAACTAAATGATTATAAATGTAAGTTAAAAATCGTACCTATTTATTAAAAAAGCCAGTAAAACACTGTGGAATTGAAGCAGCACAAGTTAATCACACAGATAACCTAAAACCAGACTGGAAAAATGTCTTTTAACTTAAGTAACCTGTTCGGCAACACTCAGTTGCAGAAGAGAAGATGGACATCCTTAGCCAAGTTTATCCAACAAAGTAAATTTGCAAGTCCTGACACATTTTCCTGCAGAGGTCCTAACTATTCTAAAAAGGCAGGAATCCTAAGACAACACAATGGCTGAACATGACTTAATCACCTTCCATGGATGCCTTGGGTTTTCATATCTCTGGTTGAAAAATACAGCTCTAGGAATGCAAGTAACTATTCTAAATATAACTCTTCCTCTAGCATCCAGCCTCACTTACTACTTTACCTAAAGACTCTATTACAGAAATTTCTGTGAAGACAAAGCACTTAGCATTCCCCACCTTTTTGCATTTATTCAATAAGAAGAAACACTACCTACTTTACAACTAGGGACAAACATGAAGGAAGTTAAACTGCCTGCACTCTGCTATTTTCAGCCAATCTTTTAAAACCAGAATTTGGTGGCTACCTCAACTACTGTGACCCAAGGGAACAGCTGAACTAGTGAGTCAAACTATTCAAGTTAAACCTTATTTAGCTGCTGGATGACCATAGAATCAAAGGAAAGGTGACCTTTTCAAAACTCTAATTAATCTCATTGGATGTATCTTTCCAATCCCTATACTAAGACAAGCAATATTAAGAAATACATATATAGGGCAAGTTTATAAGTACATCCCCTCCAGCAAGTAGAAAGTGAGATTAAAATCTTTATAGATGATATGCTAAAGATTATTTTAACTAGAAAGATCTGTAAGTGGTTTACCTTGTCATCACCAGGACAACGGTACAAGTTCTGGAAAGTGCTGATGATGTTATTGCTGAATCTTGGTGCAAATACATCTTTTTCTTGTCCAAACTGATGCCGGGACTGTCTCACAATGGAGTCAATGACATACAGACCAGGCACCTTGTACTCTGGCTTGCACTACAAAGAATGGCAATTTGAAAAGAGCATATGTGAAAAATAACCAAAACCATTAAAGGCAGAGTAAATATAAACAATCCTTTGTAATTAAGTGAGTCCAAGTGTACTAAAATGTTCTTTACTTAATAAATACTCATGGAAAATGAAACTTTCTCAAAAAACATCTAACCTCTAATATTTAATTTATCACATCTATATGCATTCTGTAGATATGTAAATGGTGTACAATCAATTTCTTATTTCTAAAGAATTAACTTTTTTAAATCTATCAAAACAATTAACACACAAACCACATAACCTTTTAAAATGCACACTCATTTTAAAAGTACTGCATAAAGCATGACATAAATTTGGATTATCTGTAAATGTAATTCAAGATATTTTTGCCCTTCTTTACGATCAAAGTAAACATTAAAGTTAAAATTAGTTTATTTTACATTGTTGTAATTAGGGTGTGGTATATCCTCATCTGAAGAAGAAAAACATATTTACGGGGACATCTGTTTGGGTGAGAATACAACATTGATATTTATTTTACAGCTCTGGAAAACTTGTATAATTTACAAACAGCATGATATTTATAAGGCATGTCTGCTAACTAAAATATTAATTACTTGTGTAATTTTACTTTCTTAACAACTAATGCTAAAATGTTTGTCTTTATAATTGCAAAGTAATTACACCACATTAGTGCAACCAGTTTTAAGACAGAACGAAATGCAGTCCAAAAATATAATGAAGTCATCGTCAGAATACATTATGTTATGGATTCACTTAATAAATATTGGGTGTATATCACACAAGGTGTTATGGAAAACATGGGAAAGGACATCCTTTTCCTCTCTGGTCCTATAGATATATTATGCAACACGCTAAGTTAATAATCTTTAATACAATGCCAAACAAACGCTTCAGAATGTTAATTTTACTATGCCCTAGATACAAATGCTCTGCTTTGAAAAGTGTTGGCTTGCCAACACTTGCAAGTCTTTCTTTAGGTTCTAAGCATGGTTCAATGTATTTAAGTATGGCATTCTTTGTTTTTAGAATGTGCGTGGCATCCTTTTAGGAATGTATGTACATCATTAAGCTTAAATTGGATACAATACACTGTCTTCAGAAAATCACTTCAATGTATTGTAGCTTCTGAAATTCTATTTAAATTAGCAAACAAGAGTATTCTGCATACAGAACAGGTATATAACTTTTCACAATATTCGAATTAGTAAAGCTCACAGATATTCAAAAAGAAAACTGAGGACATACTTTAGGTGATGTATTTTAAAACATGGCATAAAGAAAGCAAAATATTATATATGTAATAATATAGATTATATGGAAAAGGCAATAAAATAGAAGCAAAAAATTAAATGAAAATAAAAACTAGGGCAGTGAACCTGCACATCTCTCATCTCAGATGGAACAGCCTTTACACACAAATATTTACTTATTTTCTGAGTGAGGAATCAATAAGGTAATTTGATTACTCAAAGAAATTAAGTCTGGCTCTCCTATGGAATAACCTCACATATATGAAATGTGATCATTTGACCCCTGAAGTGATCTTTTGCCAAAGAATAAAACAGTTAACCAAAATAACAGTAGACCAGTGAGTTAAGTGTCACAAAATAAACATTGTCATGGGCAATTATTTAATCTGAAGTTTCAGTAACCTCAAGAAATTACAAAAGAAAATACGGGAGCTGTAAAGGATGAAGAGCAAACTAGCTGAGATGGCACTGACATCACTCTGGTAAGGTCTACAGCAGATTTTAATGGAAGATTCAGTCATCTTGGGCTGTAACTTGAAGTGACTGCTTGCAGAAAAACACCCAATTATTCTCCAAACATACAATTTAAGCCCTTTAATATCAAATACCTAGCTTTCATCTGCTTATCTCTCATTCTACTAAAGCCAGAAGTTATTAATATGTTGGACATTTCACTAAATTGCTCATGAAATAATTAAAAACCCCTCAGAAAGACCACCAAAGATAATCATCTAATCAGGGTGATTATTAACAAGGTTATCAATAAGAACATACATCTGCCTTCTCTAACCAGCAATGAACAGTGCGGTATTGGACCTCAGAGTGGTACTGGACACTGAAGGCAAATGTGTAAAGATAACTCAAAACAGCTTGTGGAACATGAACAATCAGTCCCATTCCTGACAAACTGCCATTCATTCATGCAAAGGATAAAATTTCTCTTGTGCCTATGAAGAAATGAACTGCCAATCACATCCACTGCAACTAAAAAGCAGTGTTTGGAACTCAGACAATTCTGAGCTAATTTCAGGACGTGGAACTGCAGAGTGCTATGGGTCAGAGATGGATTAGATGTATACCTGCTCTCCTACTCCTGTGTTCACCTGCAGCATTGAACAGGGATCACAGGATAGTGATCCCTTTCTCAGAGATGAAAGAAGTCAAAGTCAAAGATCCAAAAGACAACTACTTGACAAAAAACTAGCAGTGTTGGTGAAGTATACTGCTAGTCTTTAGTACTGCTCTGAAACACATACATGACACTTTTTCACATAGGACTGATGTACTAGCACCAAATTATTTCATCCATAAATAGTTCTGAGACAGATAACACCAGGCTGAAGCTGAAACAAGTTTACACTGTCCAGCAACTGGCAAAAGGCACTGCAAAGTACACTGGACAACAAGGAATAAAAGTTAATGAGCAAGACAGGTTACTAACACAGAGCAATCCAGACTGCTTTGTAAAAAGAGTAACAGAAGGAAAATTGCATCCAACATTGCAACATTAACAGCCTAACTTTTCAAGCTTGTCTGTCAAAACTAAATTGCAATTTGATCATAATTTACTGCTATTTATAAAGAGAGAAGAAATTCAGTACCAAAATCACCTACTGAACAATCAGGTACAACACAGATAAGCAGGGGAGACTCACAAATTTGAATCCATGCATTTCCATTTTGGAAGCAAAATGCAGTTTTACCCAAGAATAATTAACTGTTGCAAGAAAAGAAAGTGCTATAAATTTCTTTGCTAGAAAGAATCTTGAAATTAAAACTACAATCTTTCCAAAAAGTAATTCTAGTCTAGATATATAAATATTTTTTTTTTGCTTTAATTGCAAGAACAACCAACTGAAATGCTACATTTTCTGCTACAAAAAAGAAGAGGCTGAAAGTCATCTTCCCACCAGCTTTAAAATCAATAGGAAAACCTGGCAGAAAAGCAAAAGCAAGTGTCACTAGCCAAACAACTGTCAATTGTTTTGCTGTTAGCTGTTCACTGACAGTCACTTTTAACACTAAATAAATACACACAGAAGTAGTCTTAAAACAGTATCCACGGTAATTCAGATCAAAGAACAAAATGAGAACAAATTATTTGTCATTCTGCATCATGGGTTATGATCTGCTGCCAATTATTAGCAGAAACTGAATGTGAATAAAAATGGAAATAAACTAATATGTGCTAAAAATATTAATCCATATGTGTACCTAAACCCCCACTTGAGTGACTTACCTTTTGAATGAATTTCTCAACACTCTGTACAACATGCTTGTAGAACTGAAAAATATAATAGTATTTCAATAGAGAAAATCTGAAGGTGCATATACTCGTTCAAGTATATTGATATGTTGATAGCCAAACCAAAACCAGAAACTTCGGAATATTAAACAGCAATCCAATATCTATAGCTGAACATGCAATCTTCCTTAAAACACTTAACAGCATATAAAAGAGCTAATATCAGTGCTGCTTCTTTTCCTTGAAGGTCTTTTACACTGGATTTTTTGAATAGCATGCTTATTTATTGAGGACTAGGACAATAATATAATTGTTCCACCAAAGCATATGGTTCTTTCACTGTACACAACTGAAGATGTTCACCTAATGTTACTAAACATGTAACTTCTCTGCATTGCACTAATTAATAACATCTACTGCATACTTCTTTAATTTTTTTTTTCTTTTTAACTTTTACTTCTTTAAAATTGGCCTTTTGTGGAGTTGCTTTTTTAAATCTCAAATATAATCACAATGTCTCTAAATCATGTCAGTAATTGAGATAACCACTTTACACATTTAAATGTTGTCATTGAAATGATAAGAGTGGAAGTAGGATTTCCTAGTTGAGTACACGATAAAACATTTTAGTATAATTTAATTGTTTAATTAATAGAACCATCTAGTATGATTTACTAATTGTTTAAGTTCTATAAATTTTTCAGCATTTCCATTAAACTATAACACACAGGCTTAAACTTACAGAAATATACTTCAGAAAGCCACTGAATTTCACTCTTCAGTCATCAAATTACTCTTTCCCAATTACACAAAACACCAATATGGATTCTGTTATCTGAAAACACATCTGCATTGTCAGCAAAGGAATGTAGATAGGAAGGGCATAAATTTGGTCTGTCCTCTTTTTTACCTCTTCAGTTTTCACTGAACTTCCTACTTGTTTTAATGCTTAACTAGTGGCGTATTACTTTTCTTCACCATTTTTCAGTGACTTTTTCTGCTGTGCCATTGTTTAGCTATTAGTTTTACTTTGTGGCAGGAATAATCTTAAATGAGTACACTAAGACTAGAACCTAAAAACAATTTGTATCCAAGCAACAAGAAAACTGAAATCTATGAACAATATTCATGAAAAGGTATGCAAGGAATTTAGAAAAATGAACTGTTGTATTGATCCAAAGGCATGCATAAATTTTGAGGAGGGAGGAAGGGAGAGGGGGAAAAGGAAGGGTGAACTGTAGTTTTCTATTTATTCATTTGTTAACAGGCAAGTCTGTTTCCTTTTTAAACTGAGGAAAAAAACCTGTATTTCAGATCTGACAGAATTCAGATAGAGTCAAATTGGTATAATTCTTTCTCATATATGACAACCAGCAAATGAAAGTCACACAACACTTTCAGCCTTCTGCTGCACTCCCAGATATCACATATAATCATAACTTGGAAACTGTAAGCACAAGAGAGGTGGAAATTTCTAAAAGCAAATTCTTTAGACTATTTCACAAAATTATTTTGACATATATGAGAAATGTAAAAGAGGTCAAAAGAAGTTAACTGATTTCATACCTTTATAGCCTTGATTGCTGCCTTGGTGATCTGTGTCATTTTAGCTTTAGAAATGGGTGGCTTATAATCATTTAGTGAGTACAACTGCAAGAAAAAAGAAATCAGAAATATAATATGCAGTAGTAAGCAGAATACATTATTTTTCCAAGAGAAAATATAATTTTTAATTTTCAGTGGATTTTATGTATTAAGCAAGAAAAGACATTCCCATTTAAGAAAAAAAACAAAAAAAAAAGGCTCCATAACATATAATGTAAGATTCAAAATGCTTAAAGGAGAGCAGGTTTTTCTTTGCAATGGTCCCCATATATACGCCCAGCTTTACCAGCACTAAATACCAGAGGTATTTCAGGTGAAGTTACAAAATAAATACTTACAACATGCAAATACAGTACCTCTTATTAAGTTTTCCAGGGAAAAGACATTGATATAGTTGAATACCTTTATGGAAGTGTAACGAAACCTTAACTTAGTATATTCATCATCATATGCCTGCTGAATCAGGTCTTTTCATTTTCCATTACATAAACAAACAACAACAAAATCAAACCCAGTGAGCATGAGCATGTAGCAATTTTGACACTTAGATGGTAAAAAGTATAGACTTCATTAACTCACTGCATTAACTCCAGAAAGTAATATACTGGAAGTATTACAAATGCTTAAGCAAAAATCCAGCTGTGTTCTCAACTTCTAGTAGAGTGTCTTAATTCACTAATATCTAACGAGCAAAACAACCACAGCACACAGGTAGTGTAGTTTTGCAACAATGTCTCCCTGGATGCAGTATTAACTGCTTATTTGGCTGGGACATACATCTCCCAGCAGAAGCAATCCAGCACGACACGTGTTCATCAGAAATTTGTTGCACAGGGAAACTTTACACTAACTAAATGCACAGCTATGACTGATGGGTTGCAATTAGAAGGAACACCTTCCCAAGGCTATTTCTTTGCTGTGAAAATCTCTCATTACTACCCACAATACATGATTTTGAACAAAATGCGGTTCTTTTCTCCTTCAGGTCTAAGTGTTAGAAGAGAAGGGACTGGCTGATATTTGCTACTTTCAGACATAAAGACCAGATATAAAATGTCAAAGCAGATTTAAGGACATTTTTTACTTACATTTTATTTTTGTTTACAACACATTTAGAAGCATGTTAATTTAAAAATGGAGTTCTGGTAATATGAATGATCATCCATAACCAAATTTTTATTTCCTTCCTGGAGGAAGAACTGGAGTTCTTCCATAAAACAATAATTGAAAAGAAACAAAGCCAAAAACCCTTCTCCTCTCCTATACAGCCTGAGAAATGCAATATAATGAACCAGATTAATACCCATACAGATATTTAAAATATCTTTAACTTCCTAATATTTGCTCAATTTGTGGCAAACTGCTAGCTCAGAAAGCATAGTTCAGAATTTTTTATATTTAATAAATCAAACTGTAAGAGTGAACAGGATCACACAGTGGAAAGGATTAGACAATATCAAATATAGGTCATGCTCCCCAAGTTGCTTATGATAATTTATCACTGAAGGTAACAAGCAGATGTTCTTTCTTTTTGAGTTTCCAAGAGACAAGGATTTGCTTTGCTTGCAAACATGAGATGCTTTTTTTCTATCCTCTCCTGTCAAAACCAGTTTTAACCAAAACCTTCTACAGCTCTGGTTTTTTGTCGAAACACAAAGTGGAAAAAAATTGGTTTGTCCAAGAGTAAGTGTCCGTATCCTCAGCTTGAAAGGATTTCCATTAAAACTCTGAAATTATAACCAGTTCACAGCCAGACATCCACTTTTAAAACAACTGTTACTACTTCTCACTAATGCTAATTGCTGTTGCAAAATATTCTGAACTATTTACATGCTGCTCATACAACAAAAAGAAATACATTTCTAAAATGTAGGTATATGAATGCTCTTCACCAGCATAGGGGAAAGGAAGAAGAGAGGCAAAACCCCCAAGAGACTCCAATCGGTTTCTCTTCTGTTTTCACAGAATCAGTAGGTTGGAAGAGACCTTCAAGGTCATGGAGTCCAACCCATGCCCTAACACCTCAACCAAACCATGGCACCAAGTGTCACATCCAATCTTTTTTAAAACACATCCAGGGATGGTGGCTCTACCACCAATTCCCTCAGCAGACCATTCCAGTACTTTATCACTCTTTCCATAAAAAACTTTTTCCTAATATCCAACCTATACTTCCCTTGGTGCAGCTTGAGACTGTGCCCTCTGGTTCTGTCATTACTGCCTGGAGAAAGAGACCAACCCCACCTGACTGCATCCACCTTCAGGAAGCAGTAGGGAGTGATGGTCACCCCTGAGTCTCCTTTTCTCCAGGCTAAACACCCCCAGCTCCCTCAACACCCCCAGCTCCCTCAGCTGTTCCTCACAGGGCTTGTGTTCCCAGCCCCTCCCCAGCCTCAGTGCCTCCTCTGGATGCATTCCAGCGTCTCCACGTCCTGAACTGAACTGAGGGGCCCAGAACTGGACACAGCAGCCAGGGAGTGGCCTCCCCAGTGCTGAGTACATGGGCAGAATGAGCTCCCTGCTCCTGCTGGCCACACTATTCCTGATCCAGGCCAGGGGCCGTTGGCCTTCTTGGCCAGCAGGGCACAGAGCTGGCTCCTGTTCAGCTGCTGCCACCAGCACCCCCAGGGCCCTTTCCCCCGGGCACTGTCCAGCCACACTGTCCCCCGCCTAGGGCACTGCAGGGGTTATTGTGGGCAAAAGGCAGGACCAGCACTTGGACTTATTAAACCTCATCCTATTGGGCTCTGCCCATCCATCCAACCATTCCAGGTCTCTGCAGAGCCCTCCTACCTTCCAACAGATTGACACACACTCCCAGCTTAGTGTCATCTGCAAATTTACTAATGACAATACCCTCATCCTTGTCATCAATGAGAATATTGAACAGGACTGTCCCCAGCACAGACCCTGGGGACACCCCTGGTGCCTGCCCCCAGCTGTATGCAGCCCCGCTCACCATCACTCTCTGGGCCCGGCCATCCAGCCAGTTCCTGACCCAGCAGAGAGTGCTCCTGTCCAATTCATGGCCTGCCAGCTTTCCCAGGAGTGTGCTTTCCCAGGGAGACAGTGAGTTTCACAGCTCACTATTCAGCTTCCAGTTATTCACAGGTAATTAACAAAATGTAATCACTCATCCTGGCTACTGTTTGGCTGGATGTTGTGCAACTACAGCTGAACTACTTCTGGGAACTCTACAGCACCAGAAACCTTTTGTTTATGCACTGTTTCTTAGCAGAGTCATTTTGAGTATTCCTGGTCAGCATTCTCAAGCCCAAAACACTAATTAGAAAAACCAATTTACAGGTACAAGAGCAAATGTGAAAGCAGCCTAGATTCAAGAAGCCAACCATGCCAATCTAAAAACAGTCCCAGATGAGATTGGCACAGGAGCTCCTTCACCTACTACACACACAGCTGTAAGGATGGAGAAGCAGTGAATCACACAGGGACCACACCTGACCAGGCCATCAGCTTTGAAATAATATGGGCCCTAATGGGGCAGTTCAAAGTATCAAGGAAGCCACTACGTAGTGCTGGGGAACAAGCAAGAGTTGCATTCGACTGACTTTGAGACATCGGCTGTGCGACGTCAGCACAGAATCTTAGCACCACTTACCAGGAATGTGTCAAAAGCCAACAGAATAAGAGGACTGTTGCCAACAACCCAATACTTTATTCCGGGTAACAAAGAGGCAAATTTAGCATTAAGGACTGATAATTCAGGGGGAAAGGTGGTGGTGGAAAGGAATCAATAAAAAGAGTAAAACAGTACTTCCGTACAGAGAAGCTTTCTGGACAATGGATACATCCGCTACAGATTTTAATAGTCATTTAACACACAGATCCCAAACTTAGTGCCTGGAAGAAGCCAAGAAAAGAAACAACCCTTCAAAAATTACTTTTCCTTAGTTTTCTTCAAGAAGTTTTTAATTTGCTACAAAACATTTCATTCTGAAAAGTTTATTCACTTGGAAAGACTGGTGACTGCCTTGACTCAGGTGCAGAAGGACCCTGCACTCAGGCTTGTTCAATATGAAGTCTGTATGGGTTCTCTCCTCAAGCATGTCGGGCTCCTGGATGTCATCCCTCAAGTGTATCAATTACACCTCAATGTTGAGGCTGCATTCAATCTCAGTCTACGTCATCAAAAAAGATATTAAATAGTATCAATCCCATGTGGACTGCAGGGCCCACTTCACACTGGTCTCCATTTGGACACGATAGCCATTAACTACAACTCTTTGGATGCTGACACCCAGCCAGCTCCTTATCCATCAAACAGCCCATCCATCAAACCCATTTTCTCTTACTGCTAGGCTGACTAGAGAAGCAAGACTTGTTTGCTTCTCTAGTAATGAAAACTTCAGGTTTTTTCCAGCATAGATGATTCTTTTAAGACACCTGGAATTTGAAGAATGAGGAGATAAAGACACATCTATTATTTTAAAAGTCTGTGCTTATATCCTAGCTTAGTTTTTCCTGTATGCCCTTTCCTACAGATATTTAGCTAAACCAGTTTGCTCTGTAAGACCAGTGTCTTAGTTTTGTAAGACACTCACGCTCATTTGCAGAAAGTAACTGCTTGTCCTCACATAAAAGAAGTCTTTAAATAAACCAGAAAAAAAAAATAGCAACATGGCTAAATACTAAAGTCAAGGAAACTCTGAAATAAAATGATACATTTGAGAAAATCAGTAATAATATTCAAAGGGATGGCAAGGAGTGGGAGTGACCATAAACTCTGGCTGGTAATGTACCTGCAAAAGATAGCGCAATCAAGTTTGAGAAAAAAACAGGAGAAAGCATGAAAATCAGCACTTTTCAGAAGAGGGAATGAACAGCAAATCCACTAAAGTGCTTGTCCAAGACAAACAGCACTTACAGGAGGACTCATAGGAGATAAAGCCCTACAGAAAAAGATGCACACACCCCTTTTGGGTTTTTTGATCTACACATTAAGGAAGAACTGAATCCACACCAGAATCCTCCTGAAGTACGCTTACAGGAAGGTAAATAACAAGCTCACAATGTGAAAAATAATAAAGTATTAGAACAGAACATGAAAGGCTTGGTAGCTGTGATTCATGTACTCTCATTAAAAACAGTCTTAATCTTATAGCTCTGAAAGGCAGGAAAAACAACATGAATTTCTGACACGGGTTCAAGGGGAGAATTAGGAAACAATGGATCAGTTAGGTTAAATGTTTGTACCAGATAAAATGACAAAAATTTCTCAAAATAAAAGTATTAGTGGGGACAAAGATAATTCCATGCAGCTGTTGCAAAGAAAAATCACATTTCAGTATATTGTTCTTCTCTGAAAGACTCCATGAGCAGAGTGCGAAACCACTGATGTAAGACCAACTGGACCACCAAAACACATTTACTAAAGATCTCTCACAAAAGGCTCCCAAGAAACTAAGGTGTCCTAAACAGGCCCTTCCATGACAAATAACCCAACCAATTACTCCTTAAATACAGCCAGCAAACAATTTGAATGAAGTCATTTGGTGGATGTAAAGAGAAATCCCAGTAGTCCCACTTGTGCCTGCTGTCACTTATATTCTGGTTAGGACAAAGTCAGACTGTCAAAAGCTGAAGAGGAACAACACTTATACTTTCAAGTAATAATCAGGCAGACAAACTAAACTACACAGGAAATAGAGGACACTGGCTTTGAAGCTTGCTATTGCCATTCAGCAAAGAGATCTGCTGACACATGAGAGACTGCACTGAAGATACCAACTCAAGAGTAAACCAGAAAAACATCAGTAATAAATGCAGTAAATGGATGTTTAGACCCACATTATTTAGGCAACAGTACTAACCTACAGGGCATTCTCAACCGTACAATCTCCAAGTCTGGCATGAAATCACCAGGGATAACTAAAACCATAGAGAAGCTTTCAAGTGAAGAACAAAGGTTCTTCAGCTGGTGAACAGGATTACTAAGGAAAGGATATGTCAATACAGCCTCAGTAGTAAAGATCAACTGGGAAGGATTTTCCTCACCAGAGGAGCACACCGTATGAGATGAGCAGGGAGCGAGCAAGAGTCAGGCTGGTGGATGTGGCTCCAAACTGTCCAGTGTGGTTGTCAATAGCCTGGAAGAGCAGCTCTAGCACACCTCAGAGGGAAGTGACTTAGAAGTCACCATGAACTTCCTACATGCCCCGATACCATAATGAAAAACACCCACTCTTTTAAATAACTGTATAAATTACAGTCAGCTATCTGTATGTTCATATAAAATGTAGCTCTCCATTTAAAAGGTCTTATTCAAATGAAGTTCGAACCTTATCACATCAAGCAGCTGCATTTTTTTCACAGTAGAAATACAGTTCATTTCAGAGAGTTGAAAGTGAAACACTGTAATCTTCAAGAGCCAGATAAAACCAGAAGTTTCTGAGGTTTTGAAAAAGGCTAGTTCACGTTTACAAGCTGCAAGAACAAAGAAAGGGAGCAGACAGAAACCCACATGTAAACTTCAGAAAACATGCTTTTGAGCTGAGCTATCATATGATTCTGTGAATTATGAAAAAAATCTTCCATTTATTAGCCACTTACTGCTTTTATTGATATACATCAACACATATGAAACATTTGCTCAAAGGCAAAAACTGATCAGTCTCTTTAAACGTCAGATTACTACTGAAAGATATTTGACCACCAATTAAATTTTTTTTTGTTATCTTCCCTGTTGTAAGGATTTGCAAAGTGAAAGTATTTGCACCATTTCTTATACAAAACCACAGTAAATACAGACACTTACACACATCAGTGTGTGGAGTCACTTTTTAAAATGTACATTAAGAATTTCTCGCCAAACACTGCATTACCTGCTGATGATGTACATACATAATAAAACCTGATTTAAAATCGCTTTAAAACTGATTTTTCCTATTCATTTAGTAACTGATTTTGCAGCAGAAAAAAGAATATGCTGATCTCAATCAAACCAGAATTTATCTCACATCTATCCTACCATCTAGAGAGGAGAAACAGACTCTTGATATTTGCCCAGAAAAGAGCACAGCTCCAGTGATCTATGTATTTACCCAAGAGTCACTCTGGCACAAAGACTCTCCTAAGCAGTCACTGCAACACGGACACAACATCTGGGAGAATGCTGCTTCAGTTAAGACGGAGTGACTTAAAATAAACTGAAAGGGTAAACCCTGATTTAAAAAAAAAAAAAAAAAAAAAACAACAACAACAAAACTGCAAATATACATTAAAAATTTATATAAAGCTTTGTTTTGTACTATTCATTCTTGAACTATGGCACATTACTCAGAAAATTAAAGACGAAACATTTCCCCTCTAGATGTAGATGGCATTATCACACAAGGACAAGGAAGGAACAATGACTAAAATTCTACAGAATGGGGAGGGGTGGAGCAAGAGGGGATGAGGCAGGAGTTGCACCATGACATGTCACAAGGAGTCTGACTGTACTGGTAAGGTAAACCATTTTCAAACTGCTAGCTCAGGTATTGAAAAAATAAGTGTTAAATAATTAAGTTAGAAAGAGCATTAATGCATGATTCCCATATGATCTTTTGGGAATGATTTTATTTTCCTCTGAGAGAAAAAGCATAAGGAAAAGTAAAGAGACTACCTTCAAGTTACTGTAAAAAATGCCAGTGTTTTTTTCAAGACAGCGCACTTAACAGTAGCATACATTTGATTTCAAAGTCAATGAACATCTAATGTTCATTCATCAGTTTATTCTAGAAAGCTGTGGACAAGACTGTTCTGCCTGCCTCAAGCATTCTAGATGACTGAAAATGCTCAGTTCAAAACACATTACTAACAATACAGGAAACTACAAAATACTGTATTAATAGAGTATGGATATTAACCATCTCAACCCATTAAGCTAAAGAAAACACCAGATAAAATTTACAGTGAATTTGTGAGGGGAAAGTTGTTTTGCTGGTTTTCTGTATGACGATTCCATCTAACCATGTCCTACACACAGAGGCATTTTGATAACTGGGTGGGGGACAATCAATAAATCTTTGATAGAAATATGCATATTTAATTAAATGCTGAATATAAATCACAGGAAAACCTTACAGGGAAGACCTAAATCTGAATGGTGCTTCAGGGACAAAATGAGTCCACAAAGATATACTAGCTACAAATCCTAATCTGTCTCAATGAAAGCAATTCCCAGGGTCATATTCTTGCAGAGTAAGAATCAGATGACAGCCAAATGTCCGTGTAAAGCGTGTAACAGATTATTACACAGACAGCATAAGAAGTCTTAAAGATGATCAAAGTAATAGTACTAAAAGTAATTTCTTAGACGATCTCTTTCCTACAGAGTTGTACATCTATGTATCAGGACCAGGCCAGCAATTAAAGACAGTTAATTATATTCACAATTCTGTATTTTCTTCTCTCTAATAAAATAGTATAATGACTTGTACAGCAAAAAGTAATGATGGGGAGAGCTAAGACACTACATACAAGGCAATATTCCAGTGTACATAAAGGTTAACAGCATTGCTAATACTCATTTTCTCCAATATAATTTTAAATAAACCAAGTCCTCTTTTGAAACTTTGGGAAAAAAGATACAGACTTGCTTGAAGATCTAATGAGCTATATGAATTATATGTTGGGATTGGGGGAAAATGCAAAAGATCAGGTTGATGCTATACACAAAGTAGTGAATTTCTGCTCTGTATTTTTTTCTTTAATTCTGTTAAGAAAAGTGGTCTTCAAGAGAAGGCCTACTGAAAGTCGAGGAATTTATCAGCATATTTCAAATTTTCATCCTTCATTATTGCAAATAGTTTTATCATTACAATCATAAGGAAAGAAGTACTTAAAGTGAAATCTACTGTAAATAACCGTAAAAAGCAAACTCTAATGCACACAGCTGAAGTTTACAAGCGTCGTGTTTTGGCCCTAAGTGGCCAATTTCTAATATTGACACAAGATTTAACCAATGAAAAAAGTGTATACGCCTTTACAAATACACATTTAAGGGCAGGGAGGGCCAGAAACGGCTCTCTTGTCTTCCGCCTTTTGGGGAAGGCGGTGGCGGGCCGGGAGGGGCTCCCCGTCCTCCGGGGGACCTGGCCCGGGGGGCCGGGCCCCTTGCCGGCAGAACGTGCCGGTCTTTTGCTCTGGCAGAGCCACCGGAGGCTGTATCGGCACCAGAAGAAGCTGTGCACGGGGAGCAGCACCGGTGGCCCCTGTAGTTGGTGCTAAAGGCGGCCCCAGGCAGGAGCAGCCCCGACCCCGCTCCAGAGCGGGAGCAGCCGGCACGGCTCACACGGCGCCGGCAGAGAGCACGTGGCCAGAGAGAGAAGCAGAGCGAGCCATGTTTCTAATACAAGACTTGCACTAAATTAACTGCTCGGCGTTGCAGGACTTTGTACTCAATGAACACTAATTCTCTCTTGAACTAAGGAGAACAAAAAATGGTGAAACTTTGTAAGAACAACAACATGAGACTGAGATCAGTAACAAAAGAGTTAAATTTTAGATCGAAGAGACTGAAAAAAGTTTTTGTCTTAAGCTTGGGCTGTGAAATTCTTTTGTGAAGCTATGGTAAAGATATACTTGATATATTAGATATTAGACTTTGGGTTTTCTCCTGTAAATTCATTAAATGTTTTGGGGGAATGTAGTATTCTAACCACAATTATGAGCAGAGGTACCAGTATTTAGAAGTCTAGTAAGAAAACCTTGCCCCAGGGATAAAAGGGGAAAATTTCTTTTTTCAGAGATGAATGAACTTTTACGTTAGAACGGCTCATCCTTAAAATAGTACCCCAATAAGTTGACATCAACCCAACAGTTGTGACAAGAACTGTGAAAGATGAGAAGAACTTCACAAATACAAAATCTCGGGCAGTTGTTATTTGTGAAAATTGAAGTCACAAGAACTTCTTTCCTTAAAAAGAGTTGTCCATAGCACTAGCAAAGAATACTTTTCTCTCTAAATGAACTAAAGAAAGACTATTTTAGAAGTGAAGAGGTGACTGAGATTCCCGAGTGTTGTTTTCAGTACATTGTTGGTTAGAAAAAAACAAATTGTGGAGAGGGAAGAAAAAGTGTTCTAATTTCTTGTTATTCCTTTTTTGTTCTGTTAATAAAGTTTTTCTTTGCATCCTTTCAACTTTAGGCCTGCTTTGTTATTTTCTCCTAATCCCATCTCACAGCAAAAAACAGACCCACCACATTTTTGGCAAGCCAGGCAAGAAGAGTCTAAAATTGGCAAACCTAGATCACCATACGTAATCGGTATTTCTGCTTAGTTTCAAACTGAAACTATGACAACAAGGCAGTACTACAAGCTGCTAAGCTACAGCCTAAAGCTCCTCAGGTGAAGCCCAGACAACCATGCACATGAACTCACATCCCTTGAGGTCTGGCAGTCACTTACAGAGCAAATTACTACACAAATCTATGGAAGGCAACGGCACACTGCACTTCTACAAAGCCCAATACTTAATTCCAACATCTTTCAGTGGTCTTATTCAATAGGCAAAAGAACTAGACAGTTGTTCCTGTACCAAAATTTTGTATAAAAAATAGAAGTATTAACTTTATTAAAATTTAAAATGCTTCACAAATAGTATTTTTTAACTTTTTTTTACACCTCTGCCACATCCTATAAAGATGAGAAAAGCAACTAGGAAATAATTTTTCATGTAATTTTGCCATATAATTTTAGAAGACTTGAAAGCTGTGAACAACTCTTGACTCATGAGATACAAAGGAACAGATATTCACAGACAAATCTCTGTAACACTGATACAGCAGCTAAGGTAATAAACATTTCAATGCTGATACACCAGGACTCAGCCCATCTCTTAAGTGTGAGGGATATCAGTTACATATCACTCTACAGAAATACCTCTAAAGTTTTCTCTGACTGCTACCAGAACACAAAATTAAAAAGACATCAAATAATGACTTGACACTAACCAGGCATCATATATATTAGCAAGTATCTCCAATTTCAATGTAAAACCCACAAAATAAATATTTAGAAGTCAAGCCAAACACATACTATCTTAATAAATTAGGTTAGTTTCTTTCATATTTCAATAGAATTAAAATAAATCAAATCCAATTGGAAATACAAAAATAGTCACTGAATCACTTACTAAATATTAATATCACTACACTGAAAAGAACAAGAAAATATTATTGTAATTTATTGCTTTTTTTAAAAAAGGACACTTATCTACAAATTTATATTAGGTTACATTTTACTCACTTTGCTGAAATTTAATTTCTTGGAAAAGTTACTCAAATTGCATGTCGTCATCTCTCAATGAGTTGGATTTTAACTTCATGCTGAGTAGCAACTACCTATGAGAACTGTTATTTAAAGCCTATAAGCCTGTCAGTACTTTGTTACCCTCAGTGCTGCATATAAATGTTAATATATATATCAGAGATGTGCATGCAGGATGACCAGAATGGCAGACGCTCCTTTCAGCATAAGGTATTTCAGTTTGGAGGAAAAAGAAAAAAATCTGTTCTTTCAGTTATCAACCAAGATTAGTTGCCAAAATTCAACATTAAAAAAGTACAGAATAAATGGGTTGCAACACAACAGCAACTACATTAATACAACTGTTTTCAAAAACAAAGTGCATGACATGTGTTTTTAATTAACACATATAAAATAACAGTCAATTTTCTTGATATCTAAGTGCATTGTTCCTTAGAAAAAAATTTTAAACAACCAACAACACTCATGTGAAAACCTCAGCCCCTCCCTACACATCGGTTGCATTATACACCACTGATAACGTTTAGAGAGGACATTTAAATATTGATGCCAACTACTGTACAAGTGAACTAAGATACAAAGTTAATACAACAATCCCTCCAGCCCATCAGATACCAGCAAACAGTCAGGTGTTATCACCACTACATTTGTGTAGTGCTTCTTCTACTTCTTTTGTTTCAAGGAAACACAATTATGACTTTCAAGTTTACTGAACCCAAACAATTTGAGATGGAACGACAAAATTACATTTCAGTTTTTACATTTTTGAGCCACCATCCCATTTACAATCTTCTTTAAAGCCCCGCCATTACTCCTTTCAAAGAGAGCTTCTAAGGTCTCTTGGTACAGTCTGCTTTGTACAAATATGAACATAAAATTGGAATTTAAAGAAACCACTTGGATTTGACTCAACTTTCCTGAACTCCACACGACTGCAAAACAGATGCTTACTTCAGATAGTCTCTAGATCATACTCCACTTGTTCTTACCCATCTCTAAGTCATAAAATATAATTCCCCTTTTTCTCTTCATAGTAACTTGGGATGTTTGCTGCATGGGAACAAAAGCTTAGAAAGACCTAAATGGACCAAATTAAATAGGTATGTAAGAGTGAGCACTTCACCAATGCCTGAACTCCTAATAAAAGAAAGATTGACTAAAGATCCAGATAAGAGTATCACACAAGATAACAAGGAAGATAACAGGAGCATTTCACTTCAAGCAATTTTCTCATCTTTCCTGCCATATGGCTAATTTCCATCATTAGTATTCTATCATTATTATATAGCTAATTCTAGATCAAGAGGGAAATGGATCAGATTATGTCACAATGTCAGTCTTCACAGATTTCCAGATGTGAGCTTGGGGGCTGCCCACACTGGAGAAGCACCCTCTGTCCTTGTTCCAATGCACTAGTTTGGTAAAGTGTGGCATAACACAGAGTTAAAAGCCTTAGAGAAGCCTAACTACAATCACACCTCTACAATTCTGAGATACAAAATATAGGAACAAATCTTAAACATTTTGTAAATCAGACTCACACATTTTCTCTGCCAACTGTTTTTAAGAGCTCATGACAAAAACTGTCTTCTTGTGCTGATTTCAAAATATCTCCTCAGATACAGTTTAAAACCCCTGCATTCACAATGAAACTTAAAGATTCAAAATTTAAAAAATAAAGTAATCACAGTTTGTACTGGATTGGACTTCTCCAACCAATATATTTGTCATATAAATGGTCTTCATTTCCTGTAAAGTGCTTAAGTGCTCCACTTCAGTCTTGTGAAAATTAAGAAGCAAGTGGTTACTACTGCACAACTGGTAACCAAGTTACGAAGATCAACATGTTATCTGAAGCTATTCCTTTTCATGTGAACCAGCTTTGTTTTGTTCATATGTACAGGAGATTCAGTATTCTTCAAGACTTTGATTTGATTAGGTCTTTCCACTGGCTTCCAACAATCTGGTTAATATATTCTAAGCTCTTTGGACTTATGGTCTGAAAAAGCTGAAAACATTTATAAGTATGATTATTTCTCTTTTTAAAACTGCAATCACGTCACAGTAGAAAAATATTAGAATTGTATTTTTATTTATAGTATTAATTTCAAAATTATGCACTGAGAGCTCCACAAAGTCCTGCCACAAGGCCAACATTTTTAAACCAAGAGTTTTACAGTGATAGCAATATTCAGTATTTTGGACTTTAGAGAAAAAACAAACTATAGAATAACAGGGGTGGAAAGCAAAGAATATATATTATTAATTCTACTTAAGTTTTTGAAAGTAACTAATAAATACTGAAGATGGAGGAAAAAAAAAAGCAAGGAAACACTATTCAACTCTAAACTAATTATTTGGAAACTCTGCACCCTAGACTGAACTGCACAAGATGATGGATCGTCTAAATTACTTTTCCCAAAAATGCATGCTATTTCAATAATAAATACTAATTCAAATATGTAAAACAGTTATTCATTTCCTTGCATAAGGGCAGTGCACCGTGTTTAATTGTTATAATTTTTTATAAAGCACTATTTACTTCAATCTTTCAAAACTAATAAACAAGCTCGAGGATACAAAAATAAGTGGCTTCAACCTCTCAGAAGTTGTTACCCTCCACTGCTTTACTGCACAGCCACCATCCACCCAAAGCATCATTCCTTGCTTCTGCTCCTGGATCTCAGCTCTGCCACTCTTCTTTGGAGCAAATCTTCTATTGTGCCTTCATTTTAAATGGGAACCAGAACACTCTCTGCCAACCCTCAAAACCATCAACAGCAAACACATTAATAAAGGTGCCAAGCCTCACCTTCCACACGTCGTTTAGTAAATTAAACATGTGCATTATATTTCTGAATGTCAAAGCATCAGCCACCCACTCATATAACCAAAGACAGGAGAAAAGAAAATCCTCATGCAATCAAAAACTGTATCCAGTAAAACCAGCTAAGTTATGCAGGCAAACTTTCATAAAAAGTGGAAACAAAATGATTAAGTTGTTGCATATCCATAGTAGTCACCTTTATACACATGCTAACTCACTTCCCAAAAGCCTAACAGAAACACCAGGCCATTACAAGAAATATGCATTTCTGGTAGGGATAAATCTAATAAAGAAAAGGGTCACGGTGACATTGCACTCATTTCTTCTGACTTCCTCCAAATGTTAACAATATATTTTAAATTCTGTTTATAAAAACGTCTCCTTTTCATTAGTACATATGGCAAGAATAAGTAAAATGGATATCATGTTTATGAGTTAAAGAGCATGTACCCTGAAGTGTAAAAGAAGCTCCTGAATAAGGTTAATAAAATCACCTACCCAACTACTGCTGTTGTCAGTGCTCCCTGAGAAATACTGCAGAAAAGTACTCCAAAGAAATGAAGAAATGGAAGAACAGAAATACACGTCCAACTTACAAGAAGTTCCGAATAGGAACAAGGACTGATATTGTTCTGAACTTTTTTCAAAAGTTGTTTCTGGTTTTGAACTTTCAAAGCCAAGTTCACTGAACTCTGGTTGCACATATGAACAGCCAATTTTGCACCTCTTTCCTGCACCTCACAATGGAGTTATACTGGGGCTGCTGAGGCCACGAATGTGGGCTATAATCAAGGCTGAAGGACCTACTCAGGATGAATGTTTTGGTGGCTGTCCAGAGGTAAAATGATGAACCAATTTCACAGACAAGGAAATAGAAGACCTCTTCCTAAGTGAAAAAGCATCCTTATGAGAGTAACTTAAGTACCTTAAAGTATTTTTGAACTTTCCTTATCAAAAACTTTTGTTCTGAATGGCATTTTTCCCATAAGAAAGTCATCTGGATTACCAGACTCCACTTCTACAAGTGCCGTAGGAAAACATACTGTTGGTCATAGAATGGTTTGGGTTGGAAGAGAATTTAAAGGTCATCAAGTTCCTAACTCCCTGCTATGGGCAGGGACACTTTCCACTAGCCCAGGCTGCTCTAAGTCCCATTCAAACTTGGCGTGGAACACTTCCAAAGATGGGGCACAACTCGAATAGTGGCAAATTAATTCAAACAAGACTTGTTAAGATAATCACAAGTACTCTGTCAAAGACTGTAGCCCCAGGTGCAATCTTGGTAAGCAGTTGACATTCAAAGGACCTGAAGTTATAAGAGTTCAGAAGGGCATTTGTTTTAAACTGCAAAATGGCTTGCTGCTCTCTCAACGAGTAGCAAGTAGAATCAATACTTGTAATTATCCAGTTACAACCCCAGGGAGGTTGCAGAATCTGGAGAGCTACACAACTGCTCCAGGCTCACAAGGATCTGATCTAGATCACAGTTTAAGAGCAAATTTAAATTCTATATATCTAAGACTAAAAATCTATCAATGTCTGTCCTATACTATTTCACTAAAGAAATGAGGTCCTTGAGCAAGACGTGCAACAAAATAAAACCAAATCCTAACTTTTGGGTTGGGGCCTTTAACACACACATGTATGAGCATGTCTTTACAAGGCCAAGCTTCTGAAAATCAAAGGTCAGATCAGTCTTTGAAAGTGTGATATCAAAACTGCAAATATTTATTCAGCACGCACTGAGACTCTTAAACAGGTGAACATCAACTCAGTATTTTACTGTATCTAGAAGAGAAAAGGACTTTCTTTCCCTATACTCTTTAAAAAAAAATCATTGAGAGCCAGCAAAGTGCAACTCTTGCTAGGAAGCAACAGAGTAAAATACTTATATTTCACTGATACTGCTCCTCATGTTCCGGACAACAAATTCTTACATATTTTGTTGCATCTTAAGGGAATTCAAATATTCACACTTTTTTTTTTTTTTTTTTTTTTTTTGAGAAACACTACAGGATTATATACAGCAAAAGAAAAATGGAAGACATTTTTCACATCCACCCCAGAGGTTAAGAATGAAAAACAGAAACAACTTTTCAGACGTATGAATGTCTGCATGCAGATACACGTATCACTTTGTCTTCTGACAAAAGTAAACAAGAAGCTTACATCCCAATTTGTTACAATAAAATTTACAAGTATCAGACTATAAATGGGGTATCAGATAAACAAAAAAGAAGAAAAATAAAGCTTTAAACTTATCATAGCTGCAGAGTCCTTCAAACAGCAGAGGATATGAAAGAAGGTTGTACTCTTTTTTATGGCTAGTAAAATACAGTGACAGAGAAAACAGATACAGTTTTTGTCATTGTCGCAGCAGCTAGCAAAGAAAAACCCTGCAGATGTTTCAGGTTCTTCGGCCAACATGAAACATGCAGCAGAATCCAAGAAAAATATCTTGACAGGGAGTAGCTTATATGTCTTTTCAGTTCCTTAATGTAACTGCTAGTATCTACTTGCACTAATCAAAGCCCTGTCTGCTCATTTTATAAAGCATCCATTTTTTCCCACTTTCCCCAGCTATTCAGCATCAATCTCTATTAAGAAACTTCATGAGGCATACCATTTAACTTTTTTTAGCATCAACTGGCATTCTTTCATGAAAAAACCCACCTCATTGGCCTAGAATATGCCACTTAAAGTAGTCTGAAACAGAATATTTAGTTTAGGCTTCTGTACTTTTATGCACCCACACTCCAATGCACAGTATTTAAAATGTGGGTCATTTCCAATTTCACATTTCCGAAATTTTAGACCACTGAACTATTCCTCACTGACCCTTAAAATATACCTTCCAAAGAATTGTCATGATAAAGGTGGCCAATATAAAATGAAGTGCAAATGAAGTATAGAAACAACAGCATTACCAGTAAACGATCAGTGTGTGCTATGTTCCTATCACTGGTCAATTTCAGAATGAGGAGTGAACCCAAAAGCAGCAAGAGGCACTTTATGTATCATCTGACTTGACTCTCAAAAGCATTATCCACATCAAAAGCTCAGTGCACTTTATGAACTATGCAAACCCAACCATTTTCATTGTCAATAACAGTTGAACACCAACCTAGCAATGCTGCAGAAGGTTTAATTATGACCCTCATGCCCTAGAAAAGACACAGGAACCCACATCACTACCTTAACCTCACAGCACTTTGTGTGCATCCCACAAGATGCTGGATACTCCACGTCTCCATGATGACAGTTTTCTGTTCAATTCCTTTGTACATTAAAGTATCAGCACCCAACTGTATACAGACAAGAGAAACTGAGCTTTTCATACAAGACATGTTCAGGTGAACAAGGCACTTCTGAAATGAATCAGAAGACACATGACTTGCATGTTCCTGAGTTTCAAAGGACCAGCTTTGCCTTAGTCTACCTTTTTTTAAATATACAATTGTCCTTTTCTCAGTTGCATCTCCAATGTCATAATATACTGCATTACGTGACAAATACAAATACAGGTGAAATTTGTAGCACTGGACAACAACTATTGTGCATTGGATTCAACAATGTAAATTTGAAATCTAGATATGCTAACCTGAGTAGGTTTTATCATTACTAACCTTCTAAGTGGCTATAAATCAAAGATGCAAGTACCAGGCTCAGCAACTCAAAATGAAAACAATATTCAATGATTTGACCAAAGCACGCACAGCTTATGCAGGAGATATTTTTGCTTTGTTTTCAAAGAGAATGCAAAACCAAAAATATCACTAAACATCATGAACAGCAAGACCTGATGAAGCCCATATAAGAAGAGATGTGTGCCTGAGTAAAAATACTGATAAACTTTAAATTATTAGAAATACTATGTTTAATTGAAGCAGATCAGTGAATTATAGTTGCAGTTTTTAAAGAACTAAATATCTAAGTTGATTTTGCTGTCTTTTCAAGATTCCTATTATTTAATTCTTACAGATACAGTTAATATGGCAAAACAAAGCATAACTTCAAATATTCAGTTTGTGTTGTACTTAAAAATGAATTTGCGATCTCCATTCTTCCTAAAATAAATTACAATCCTGACTATTTATGTGACCATAAAACTATTTACATTTATTCTACGTGTTAACGTAGAATTAAATTTTTAAATAATTAAATGTGTTTTAAAACTAAAACATCCATTGGTCTTCTTTTTCCACACAGTCTTCACATTATAAAGTGAAAAATAATTTGGCTTGCCACTGCAAAAAGGACGGTTATTGAAAGAAAACTCTGTGGAGCATAGCACTCAAAACCAACTTCAAGTACAGTACCTGAAAGAAATGTGACAATGGTCAGCTAGAGTTGAGGATGACAGTAGGACTTGAACACTGAGCCAACCAGACAAAAAATACTGATTTTTAATTACATACATCTGCAATTAAGTAATTGTCATCTGGACACTGGAACTGTGAGGATACACGTACTTGCCTCTAGTTCATTTCAACTCCTCTTTAACAAAATACATTTTATAGAACATACAGAGAATTTGAAACATGAGTAATTTTCTTCTGTCAAGACCTGCTTTTGAATCCGATTTTGTGCTTTTCTGAAAAAACTCAGGGCCTAAACTGAGGCCTGGAGGAAAATGGCTCTGCAGTGGTAAGCCTTCATGGTGCCAGCTGTAGCAAATGATAAACTCTGTGGTACAAAACATTGCCAATTACCTCAACACTATACTAACTCAGTTGTATATTACTCCAATTTTCAGTTGCCAAGCAGTTTTAATCCAATAGGAAAATGTCAACCATTACATGAAAACAATACTGAGCATATTTTATTCAGAAGTTTGATTATTCCTAAATCACCTTTAGATTTACCTTTCCCAAGACTTGAAATGTTAGGGCTAATTTTATATATACAACTAGGTACAGCACAGACAGGGCTACATATCATCACTAGATACTGAACAGCTTTCTGCAATAGCTGCCAATATTTCCAGTAGTTACTGTTAAAATAAACTTGAAATTCTTCTTTCTAATCAAATTAACGACAAGCCTATTTTAAGCACTTCAATCCTGACTGCCATGTAGGATAGTTTCAAGATATTGCCCAGCTCACATACAATTCTGGAGTTAGCCATACTCCCTAGAGGGATAGCTGCCTTTATTTTACCTTCACTGCAGAATCCAAACACGACTCCTTCCTTTAAAGAAACCAAACAAAAAAATCAACCCCAGAAGTACCTAACCTGCAGACTTGAGTGTTTAAAAGTATTGGAACCTTCCTTCTAAACCATCTGATCTGATTTTCACCAGAACATTACGTAAACTGTTGTAAAATTATTAACTGAATGCAAACTGCATAAGAAAAGCATGGTAAAAGTTTTTATATAATTTATTCTGTCCCATCTGCTGCTAAATTTAATTTACATCTATTTTAAGTCAAAAAACTCTAAAACAGGACTCAGACGTCAGTTCTGGAGTTTACCATGACCTTAAAACATAATATAAACAAAGAACAGGATTCTACAAGTGAAGTACCAATATTCTGTAAATTAATCAAAACCATTTAGGAACAGCAATATACAGACTCATACACTTTAGCTAATTCAAGTATTTAGTAATCATTTCACAGTTCTAAATTACAAAGTATGTGTAGGTAAATTCAACAAGAGAAAATGATGGAAGTTTAAGTCCAGTTCTGCCCTGGGTACAGCAGTGTTAAGAGTGGCTAGCAATGACACTTGGAGTTCTTTAACTGTAGCAAGTCTGGTACCATTTACTTCCAGGATCAGGGTTTGTTTAGCCATTGCATCTTTAAAACCTTCCCATCATTGCAGTCCAGCATTCAAATACAGACAAGAGGTTAAATCAGAGATGCTGCCTATTCATACCATTGCAGATAAGTTGGTTAAAATGACACTGTCAGATCTTCTGCATTTTCTTTTCCAACAACCTACTGTCTTACCATTTTTTATGCATTTAGAAAATTTAAGGCATAATTTAAAGCTCTCCTCTTCAGCATGGCTGCCACCTTAAGTCCCAGACTTGTTTTTACAGTACTTATACCCAAGTGCTGAGCAAGTCAGTCAGATGTTTTTCAACATGAAGAGGAAGACTTTTGCTCCTATTAACAGGTATATGGAAGGAAAATGTTCTGAATAACTTATGTTCTTCTGTTCTTGTAACCAGATTCTTCCTTTTCCCTACATAACAATATAGCACATACGCAAATCAAATAATAAAATAGAAATAGAAGTTTTTAATGTTTATTTTTCTTCTAGTGGCCGCAATGTGCTTTTTTTTACTTAAGAATTCAAATTGCATTAAGTCCAACACCTGGACTTTGCACATCAGTTTGAGCTGTACAACTGCTCCTGAGTTACTGGAGAGTACCTGCTCATTTTAAAAATCTGTCTTTCTGTGCTTGCAGAAACAACAACATGGTTGCCAGTGTTCCACCACAGGTCAAATGAAACCGCATTACTCAAACCCATTAAAACCATACTACATCCCTGATGAGGCTAGCGAGAGGGCAACCGGGAGCTTCAGTGTGAGAACAGTCTGTAGGAGTATACACTGTAACGAAAGCTGATACTTTCTAAGGTCAATATAAGTTAAAAACTACTTTGTAAAATGTAGGATTCGTAAAGAAAAACATGTATTTGTTTTTCTTGATCGTACATTAACTTCAAAATATAAATGATATTCGCACAATGAGAGCAACAAAGCAGAACTGCCACAAGAACCATCCTGCAATAAAATAAACATTAGCTCTCACTACAAAAGAGAAGCCAGGTGCAGTATGAACACCTCAGCCTGTATGTATGTATGTGTTCTTGGGTGCCGCAGCCCGCCCTCTGCACAGTGCTTCAATGCAGGATCTGAGCTCTGTGCAGCGTGGAGGGAACGTCTGCTTCCATCCTGACCACAGCGAATATACTACTCTTAAACACGGAGACGACCCTCCAACGCTTTTGTATTCCCTTCCCCAGATTTAAAGCTTAGCTGCACGAGGTGTTTTAAGTGCGCGCTGGCGGGGTTGGGATACACACGTTATTAGAGAGGAGGAAGAGGGTGGCAGGAGAGACGAGGGAAGGCGTGGAAGGGCACAGTCCCCGTGCCCGGCGAGCCCGGACCCCTCCGCCGCCCAGCGCAGCCTCCTCGGCCGCTGCGTGAAGTTGGCCGGGCATCACCCGCCCCACTGCAAGCCAGGCGCAGGGAAGAGACCTCTTTCTCCTCCTCTTCCTCGGCCTTCTCACGCGTCCTCCTCTTCCTCCAGCCCGCCGCCAGATCTATTCTTCCCCTTCATCCGCCCCCAGCCTCACAGCGGAAGAAGCTGGGGGGAGGGGGACGTCTCCATTACCCTCTCCACCCTCCCGCTTCCTAGGGACGGCGACAACGGCCCTTTCCCGCCCGATGCGGGGGGGAACCCCGGCCCAGCTGCGGGAGCGCTTCCGCACCCCTGGGCCCCCCAGAGCTCCCCCAGTTCCCGCAGCCTCCCCGCTGCGAGGAGGGGGCAGGGAAGGCGCCGGGCCCGGGGCCCCGCCCGCTCCCCAGCCCCGAGGAGGGGAGGCCGCCGGCAGGGGGTTACACACCTCGCTGTTAAAGGCTTTCACAGCCTCCATGTCGCGGCGGAGGCGGGAGCCGGGCGGCTTCTCTCCGCTGATGGCGGCCGGGCCAGGCCGGGCCGGGCGGGGGCAAGTCTCGGTCCGTGCGTGCGTGCGCTTCTCGCTCAGGGGCCGCCCGGCCTCCTCTCCATGGCGGGTGGCGCAGGGGGCGGGCGCGGGGGGACGCGGGCCCCGCTCGTTTCCGTCTCCTCCTCGCCCCGCTTCCCGCCCGGCGACGCCGGCGTTCCCTTCCCTCCCTCCTTCCCTCCCTCCCGCGCTGGGCTCCGGGCGGCCGCGCCGGCAGGAGATGGAGGAACAACGCGCGGCGGCTGCGGCGCGGGCGCCAATATGGCGGACACGCGGGGGCTCCTCACAGCGCAGCGCCGGAGCGGCGCAGGCGGCTACAGCGCCCCCTGCCGGGCAGCGCCGCGCCGCCGCCCGCGCCTCACGGGCGCTGCCGGGATGGCGCCGCGGCCGCCCCGCCCGCTCTCCTCCCTTTCCTCCTCCTCCTCCTGGAGCGGGCGGGAAGGAAAGGGTTACGGGAGCGAGGTGTTAAAGGCCGCTGCGCTTCGTCACCGGCGGGCAGATCCAGGCGTTCTCGGGACGCGGTTTTCACCGTTTCCGGGTCCCCGAACCGTTGGCCTCCTCACGCCTGGCCCTCTGAGGCTCTCTCTGCCCTCAGCAAGGCCCGCCGGCGAAACTGGGAACGGCATGCAGGCTTGAAAAAAGGCAACGGGAAAAAGAATCAGCGAGGCGTAGGAGGGAAAAATAAATTCATAATTCGACAAGCCCATAAGCCGACAGTACTATTTGTCAAAAGGAAAGGAGAAAACCCAGACAATCGTAATGCAAATCAGTCACAAGCCCCAGTGCACTTACTACATGAATTTTAGAACTAAACAATTCTACCCTAAAAAAACCCCCATCCCCTGGCGTTCAGGCATTTCTGTTTGTCATCCAGAGCATATTGCCAGGTTGTTTCAGATAGGGTGCACTTGCCCATGCCCCCACCATCATGCCAGACCGGCAAACCCCCTGCCTCTCCCTGAAGTATAAACACCTTGCTTAGCTGAGAAATCCCAGCAGGAGCAGCTCTGTCAAACAGGAGGACTTCTAGGGCATAGATTTTTGTTCCCTCAAGCACAAAACCACCACTTTGCCTGGAAGAGATGCGAGGATCTCAGAAGCACTGAAGATGAAAACAGGTTTGTCTTCAGTTGCTGCTCTTCCCTGCTTGGTTATGTCCTTTCAACTCTACTGACACGGTAGAGATATGACAGCTCCCATCTGAATTGCATTTCATTATTTTCCAGTCACAGCTCTGGGTAGACTCACAAGTGCTGCTCAGACCAGAGCCATAAAAGTTCTTCGTGGACAGTGAAAATCCCACTTCAGGCCTGAGTCAGGGACTTCAAACTGAAGTGGACTTTATTCAACAAACAAGGTAACATAAGATAAGCCCAACAGGGGAGGGAGATCTGGAATCCTACAGCTCCATTCTTACAGAGATGAGAGAGATTGCTAAGTCTTTTTATAAGAAAAGGAATTGGAAGTTCCTCCTGTCTTATTCCCCAATAGGCTTACTTAAGGAAAAAGCCCATCCCCAGCAACCACCCTTGTTGCAGTGTCTGGCCTCCAAGAGGGTCAGGAAACAAGAGCAAATACCCTGTTAGGATGAGAGGACTGTGTCTGTCTGCTCATACTGGAAAAAAAAACTGCCATGGCATAGGAAGGACGTCCAATGCCTGCAGAGTAAAATGACTGAATAAAGCTCAGTGATATTTGATTGTTTTTAAACAACTGAATAAAGTTCTTTGTAGACCTCCTACACAGCAGGAGGTCAGGAGGTAGTAGTCTTCACTTAAAGCAGGGAAGTTCTGACACAACCCAAGAAAAGCCTTTTCAGTTGTGAAGATGGCCAACCAGTGGAGTAGGTTTTCCAGACAGGCTGTGCAGTCTCTAGCCCATTATGAAGTTCCATGGGATAAAAACCTTAGTAAGCTACTCAGAGCTCACAGCCTGACCCTGCTTTGAGCCAGAAACTGGACTAGACAAGCTCCCCAGACCCCTTCTAATCTGAGTGGCACTGATACTCTGTGAACAGCACAGTTCATTGCTGCCTTCTAGCAATCCCTCTTCACAGGTGATGCAGGAGAAACATACTATGGTTACCAGGAGGGACAAGGCTTCTGTTTCTCTTTTGGTTTTTGTTTGGGGTTTTTTTTGTTTGTTTTTTTATTTGTCTGGTGTTTTGATTTTTGGGGTTTTTTTGTTTGATTTTTTTACCTGTGGGAATTAAGAGTAAATAAAATATGAAGAGACAACTCTGTTCCAATTGTTGTGAAGGCTTTCCAGGGTACTCATTGTACTGCAAGAGTAACTGCTGTAACAATGTATCATGTACTCCTCTGGAAAGCTTACTGAAGTACAGCAGTTACAGTCCTCCAGGATCTGGTAACTTCCCTTTTATGTGAAATTGAAGCAAGCCTAATTTCCTCTAGTAAAATGGATGGAATACCACACTGTAGAAACTTTGTAAAAAAAAGGTTTTAAATTAGCTTCAAAGTGATCACAAACTCAAAGTCAGTTGCTTTGCAGGAATATTTTCTTCCAAAAGCATAAATATTATTCCAATAAAGGAGAAACCAAAGAAAGAGAGGTGGGATTTACACTTAGAGATACATGCACAAAGCCTTGAATGCAAAAGCAGAGTCCAAATTTGAAACCAAGTGGTTCCCCTCCACCCACATTTTCAGCCTGCTTTCTGTAGGTCTGTAATAAACATTTAAACAAGTATTTTTACCACTTAAACTGATGAGGTAGCAAAGCCTTTTCGCAGCCCTTTTTAATTCCAGAAAGGAAAAGAGTAGCACAGTACATCCCTGCTCTCAAAAGGAGCCAGCTGTCATTCAAGAATGAGAAATTGGCTACAGAATGAATACTGTAAAACAGCTCAGATTATATTTGCATGGTCTGATTAAGAAAACATACAAATGATGTAACATCAGAACAGTGTTAGTGCAGAAACACTGGCTCATTTTGGGGCAAGGTGGCCTTGCCCCACAAGGCTCTCTAGTTCAGTGACTTGGTATCACTCCTGACATGCCAAAGCCAGGAGATTTCCCATTGTGCTGCACAGCAGAATAAGTGTCAGCTTCCTGCACAGCACAAGCTTTCTGCAATCCCAGTGCTCTGCACAACTGATCAAACTCATACCAGAACCATTAGTTTTGCAGATGAAATCCCAGTTGCTTTCCAATATGTCAAAGAATTATATGTGGGATTTGCAATGATGTGGTACACTTCCTGTGTGCAAACACCTAGGTTTGCAATTCTGAGAGAAAACAGGACTGAATACATCTTTAGTTTCCTTTTTTTTTTTTTTTTCCCCCATGAGAGAAGGTAAAATAGGTATGCTTGCTTTTTTCCTATTCAGACAAGTCCAAACAGAGACTGAATAGATCAAACAAGTATCATACTGGCAAATGCCCTTAAGAAAGCTGTCATCCAAGTAAGCAATACCCTGTTTCCTCTCAGCAGAAGAAACTACATGCAAGTGTCTGGAGGGAGGACTGGTGTTCCAGATGGCAGAGAACAGAAGAAAATAGATCTGCTGTTACTTGTAGCTTCAGGTGAGAGGATGTCACTCAGTTTTCCTTGTACTAACTCTACAATATTTTTGAATGCACAGCTACAAGTCATCCTCCATGCACCCTGCCCATTTCTACTTAGCTTTTCTGCACATTTTCAGGGATTATCTTGCATTTTTTACTGAACTTGAACTAATTTCTACCCTCTGTGCTTCTTTGCTAACTCTACCTCATCTTTCTCTTTCATTTGCATTTTCAGTACTCTTTTCCTCTATAACTGTTTTAGAAGTTTAAACTATAACAAAAAAAAAATGGTGCAGAAAATTTTCTGTTGATCTTTTCCTAAATTTGTTACAGTTCACATAAGGAGATCCATTTTGAGTTTTAAAAATTTCAGAGGTTGAAAGAGAACGTTTGAATCATTTGTAACCACATATCACTTGTGATAGCCCAATAATTTGTAACTCCAGTTAGTTTACTACTTGGTTCCTTCTGGTTGAGCTTGATTGACTCTTGCACTTCTCCAAACACGATGGTGTCAGACTCTTAGCACAACACCACAAAAACAACCTCAAAACAACTTTATTGAAAGAAGCAATTGGAGCTTTAATTTACAGGCCAGCTACTTCTCTCAGAGGCACACTCTATATATCTCTGTTGACTTCAAAGCAAACTGCTTTAATCAGGAAAGGAGAACAAAGTCTTGGAAATTACTTTCAAGTAACATTTCTCAGATTTGCCCATAGGAGGTTTGGATAACCTGATGCTAAAATGTGCTGGCAGTGCAAGTCACATCAACCGTGGCATTTCTAATAAGCTTAGCCAGAAAGCATTTACTAATGTTTTCTTATTCTGTGTGGGGTTCTAATCCTGAAGCTTGAACTTTGTGGCATCCTGTTTATTGATTGTAGTGTACAATTACAAGGTAGAACAACCATTGTTTCCTACAGCTGCATAGTTACATTTAGTTCTGCTCCTAACAAGACAATTCTTTTAAAATAAAGGTCAGACAACGGTTTTACAGTAGCAATTATACCATGCTTGTTTCATTTTAATGTAACAGCAGAACCATGAGCGTAGAAAACCCATATGATTTTAGCTTGCAATTACCATAAAAGACATAAGAAATGTTTTATGGTTAATTCCAACAACAAACATATCCACTTATTGTTTAAGGGAAGCTGAAGTTAAAAAAAATTATATTCTTTTCAGAAGATATGACTATAAAAACATATATACATTGAAATTTCCTTGAAGAATTCAATCCCAGCACTAAAAAACTTAAGCTTTCTGAAATATACTGAAGTATTTAAAGGAAAATTCAAGGATGATTCATTAAATAATTTCAGACATTATGAACAGCAGAAGACTGCTTATATTTGGAGTGCTGCTGTTTTTAGAGGAACGAGCAAATGTAGGGTCAGAAACCTGAATCAAGAACATTAGAGATTATCAATTGAAAACAATTTTACTTAAAAAAAAAAAAAAAAAAAAAAAAAGTGTTTACCACCTGACTTTTTACATACAGGCTAACAGCAATGAGGGCAGACCTTAACCAGCAATTTGGATCATTCCTTCACATACTGTTACTTTTTCTCTCCTGCCATACAGCTCAAATTTCCAACTTGCAACAATAAGGCTGCAAAAGCAGGGTTATTTCTCCGTTTCTGCTAACTCAGCTTAACAAAACTGAGCACAATACAATAAGAATAATTTCTATAACATCTCTTTACTATCTCTTTGTCTCTAGCAAATAACATAGGAAAATGAGCAATTCTGGTTCAAGCTTTTTTCATTTACTTTGAGTGCAACAATTTAGATTTAGGTAGGCCATCACATTCATTATCTTAAAAATCTGCAAAGACTTGAAATTAACATTTTAGCCAATGCTTAAGATCAGTTTTTCTGTCAAAAGTAAGACTGCAATACCACAATAAAGACAATAAAATCAGTAGGCAGATCTCCTAGGCACAGGCCTTTGCCACAGGTATATATGGAACTGGACACATTTTTCTGCAGGGTTGGTCCAGACTCACCACATGCACCTGTACTGTGATAGCTACCAAAGCCTCAGTCTGCAGAAGCCCAGAATGAAGGAAGAGCCAAGGTTTATTTCATACTGATTAAACCTATACATCTTCAGTCTAATCGACTACTGATAAAAAAGACTTTCAAGGAAGTTATTCCACAGAGCTGAAATATGCCTCCTTATCACATTGACAGTTTTATCATCACATTCAGCTGCTAAGCATGATTTTTCCATTTTCACATCTTCTTTTCTGTCAAGTTATGACCTCACTGCAGTCATATCATTTACACTTTTTTTGGCCTAAAGAAATGGAATTCTTGTATCACCCTTTGCATTTCAATAAAGAGTTTCTAACTCCAGTTAGAAAAGTAAATTATTTCCTTACACTTTCTTCTGGTAAGATCTTGGACAGTGAGGCTCAGCTCATTAACAATTTACACCACAATAGGAGAGATGCCTGAAGTCCACAGTGGCACAAACTGTACAGAAAGTCTGTTTTCTTTCTAAAAACATGCTTGTGACTTAGAAAATAACAGCTCAGTCAATGAAAGCTTTGCACTGGAAATGTTAAATAGGAACAAGCAGAACAGAGAAAATTGCACATACACACACAAAGGTATGGGCCAGCACAAAAGTCCAAGGAATTTTATGTAGCCACCACCTTACCTGGGGTGATAAGAAAAACCATGGCAGATAAAAAAACCCAAAACATTAGCTACTTACAACTGTTGTAGGAGAAACTTACATCACTATGCTTTCTGTATACTTGTGTGTTCCCATTTCAATGTGTTTACTGAAAATAGGTACTATAATGACAATATTTGCTATTTACATTATTAACTCTATTTTGTAATAGTATATGTTCCTGACATGGCAGTTAGCTTTTTCTGTGAACCATTAGATTTCTCTCCAGATGCCCTAGAAAAAAATTATTTAATTGAATTATAGTGTATATAGTTAGGATAAAATAAGTTTAAAAAAGTGTTTTCTTGAGAGTAAGACTCAAATTCTACAAGAGAAAACTGTCCTTCTTGAATGTTATTAGGCAATGCTACCTACGTGCTTCAAGCTAGGCACAAGTACATGCTCACTAGTTTAAATAAGCCATTAGTTAGACCATCTGCAAGACTTATTGATCAGAACTGAATATAAGGAATGATGGCAAGTCCATTTCTTCCTCCTCCTTCAAGAATGAGACTAATCTGTGTAGGCTCACAAAGACAATATAAACACTTAATAAATAAAATTACGCAGAAGATACTAAAAAACAATAAAATCAAAGGGTATGAAGGTCAACCATGCATTTCCTTCTTATGAAAGCCTAGGCAGAAGAGAGTAAGCTGAATCTACAGTGTAGCAGATGCCAGTGTGGCACACATGGAGCTTGGCAGGAAGGGATATAGACACATCCGGTGTGGGCAGAATCCTTTGTCCACTAAAGTCTAGAGGTTAATAATACCTCTTAATCCTTCACCTATCCAAAAGTTTCAGGAGTCCACAGACACATACTCCTTACACTTTGTTATTTCTTGGCCATTACTAGCACAAGACAGTAATTAACAGAAATTATTTGTAAACTCCATCCAGGGAAGGAGATGCTCAGCACTTGAGTATACTTAATTTTAACACTTTTGAAGCTACAGTTTCCTAAAGACTATGCTTGCCCGATCAGAAACTGTACAAAAATCACCCATCTGGTTAACCCTGACAACCACCTGCTTGTGAGCATTAAACCCAAGAATGCATAAAATAATATTTGGTACAGCACACTGGTGTCTGGTGCCTGAACTAATGGAATTGCTGGGGATAGAGAGCAAAACATTCGTTATTGCCTCTGTAGGAACACTGGTATGGACTGCTAAATACAGTCCAAATGCTTCTGTTTGCTTTAGCTTTGCTACAGGACACCTTGCAATCCACACAGCCTTTTTAAGTAAATAACTTTACTAACAAAGTATGCATTGCCATGCTTGATACCCCTATGTACACCCCACCTTCAACTTTCAGGTTTCTAACTTAGACTTCTTACTGACATTTATAGTGAAAATTAAGATAATGAAAGGTATATGGCCTATATAGCCTTTAAACTCCATATAGAACTATGATATACAGGTGAAAAATTAATGCTGCAAAGATGGAAACACTAAGAAACTTTATACGCACTTGTTATAGAACTCTGTGTCATTTTTTTTTTTTTTTTTATTTACCAAGCAATAACAGGTAGATCTTACATTGGTCAGAAATTATGGGATGAGGTATTCAAAAGCTCTTTATCAGCTTTCATAAGACTTTGTGGCTGTAAGATCTGAATTGTTGATTCTTAGAGGAAATTGTCTTGTCTGGCAGAAATCATCCTATCCAGCCTGATGTGTTTTACAGTTGTCACTGTCTGTAAGGACAAGCCTTAAGAAATTAACACTGCTATACTGTGTCTCAACTGAAAGACTGTTTCACCTAGGTAATATTACCACTATAAGAACATGAACAGCCAAGAACAGTTGGTATCATCAAATCTGCTCTTAATGTGAATGCATCAGTCAAAGAATTGCTCCCATTAATTCCGAATTACTCAAAAGATGCTAAATGAGGCATTCAGAAGAACAGTAGGGCACAGCAGAAAGACAAGCTTTGGATGTGTTCATGGAGCTTTCCAGTTCAACATCAAAGTGAGTTAACAACAGTGCTTTAAAAACACATCCCTCCAAAATCCTCCTAGAACAAAATGTGAATCATAAAGCTTATCTCTCCAGACTAGAGCTCAGCTGCTGTTATGAGCCAAGTGAGACTTCTCAGTCTTATGCTTACCTTGAAAAACTTACAGATATATGATTTAAAACCTTACAAGATATATGATTTAAAACCTCCTACACAACCTGAAACACCGTATGTGCCCAGCTGGCCAGAAACCTTGATCAAACTGAGTATTGAACTTCATATGTATCTATTCAGGTACAATTAAACTGACAAGAAACTAACCTGCAATCGGCAAAAATATCAGTCTCTTGAATGGCCAGTATAAAACCGATGTGAGAATGGCACAGGGATAAGTCAAACGCAAGAAGGAGACAAACAGCATAAAAAACTAAAAAAGCTTTATGTATCAACTTTCTCCCAAGTTTAAAAAGGTTTTCAAATGCAATCTCGTCTTTAGGTTTAACTGTGTTAAAATCCACGTGAAAAGGCACTATTGTGTCTTCAAATAGAAGATACTGAGAAAGTTGCTTCTGATGAAAGCTTTCCCCGAGCCACAGTTTTCCTGGCATGCTGGCAGTGTTCACTGAATGCTTTACAACTGGATCCCCAAAAGGAAATTTGCACCAGCAGTCGCACTTCACAAGTTAAATGCCTGAAAATGCCCTACTAGCTCCTGGCTCCTGACTTTTTGGGGACATAGTCTGTAGTCTCTTCTCATCTTTGGGTGGTAAGGAAACATGACATAAACTTTTGTTCGAAAGCCTCACGAAAGAGAAACAATTCTATGAAGCTTGATAAAAGTGTCGTGAGCCATCGGGAACAGACGTCTCAACTCGAACCCTGGCTTCGGTCATCCAGCTGACCGAAGTGCTGAGGGCACTACGAAAAGGGGAAAAGATAGATGGTGGCGAAAGATGTTATTGTGTTTTCGCCCCGCACTTAACAGTCCTGAAGGTTTTCTCCTCCCCTTGCTGTCCCCAAAGCATCCCAGGCAGTCCCGGCTCCCCGGGGAGGCAGACCTGCAGCCCCCAACAGCGAGCTCAGCTCTCTGCGCCCCAACAGCGGCACGCGTTGGGCAGTCCTGTTACTCGTCGCTCGGGCCCGTGGTTCCAGCCTGCTGCCGAAGCCCCGGCATTTTCCCGTGCCCTCCCCGGCCGGAGAGCGCCCCGGGCCCGCAGCCCCTCGGGGCCGCCCGGCCGCGCCGCCGCTCCCGCGCCGCAACGGCGCCACCTGGCGGGGCTGGCGGGCCGGCGGCGGCGGGCAAAGGCCTTTTCCTCAGGCCGCCTTCGCGAATGTCGGTTAAGGAAACGCTGCTCCCTTCCCTGCCCTCGGCATTCCTCGTTTCCCTGCTCGCATAACCCCCTGCACGCGTACCGCTGCGGGCAGGCCGGCCGCAGCCAGGAGCCAGCAGCTGCCCGCGGCGCTTGCTCCAAGTACCTCGCAATAGGAATCTGGATGCCCGCGCATCCCTGCCGGCTCGCAGGTGCTGACCGTCCGCCGCCCCCGGCTCTCCCAAAAATCAGCATGGCTTTAACAACGCACCCGAAAAGAGGTGGCCGGTTCATTAGTCAATCTTCTTATCGCTCGCCACCATTTCTCACCGGTAGAAGAGATTTAAAAAACAAACAACCCCCCCCCCCCTCCCCCAACACTATTCTGCTAACAATCTATATTAATAAAAGATTGCCTTTACTTGCATGCTGCTATGCTAATTATAATATGCCACATCAAAACCAAAGCCAGGTTATTAGCATATGATTTGCATTTCAGTTACAGTTTTTGCTGATTTTTATTCAGTTTAGGTACTCACCCCCAGTGTGCCTTGCATACTGAGGACCATAACTTGTGAGCTCAGCTTTTGCCCATCAATCAGTGTTCATACAGAGCACTGCTGAAATAAATGCAAGTGGTGAACCACCTTTTCTAGAGATATCCTGCACTATCTCCTCCTAGTCATTTATGGAGAAATGATACAAAATGTCAGTAGATACGAAATGGGAGCCTAGCAGTTTATTAGTGCCTTTATAAAGTCATTTTCTTAATTTAATGCTTCTGTTTCCTTTTTTTAAATTTTTGTTGCATTCTGAGTAAATATGGTTCAGTCACAAGCTACCTAAAGCCTAGGAAAATGACTGCGTCTTACACAACACTCAGAGATGAGACTCCCGTCTTAATTTTGGCCTCTCAAAGCTCCTAGTTGCAAGCACTGGTGAATTTTCAGACTTCTTTATACAACTCTGTACCCCGCTGATTTAGCATCAGGTAGAACTGTATCTGTAATACAATGTAACCAAGCCAAGGCTATACATAAATAAAGGCCATTATAACCATAGGCATAAAGTCTGTCAGCTATAGTACCTGTATTCACTGAATAGGTTTGACACTTCTGTAATTAAAACACTAACTCTAATAAAGGGAACCCTGGCACTATATATTTCTGTCTGGTGGGTTCTCTTCAAAGTTTGGAAAGAGATGATTTAAGTAAAAAAAAAAAAAAAAAAAAAAAAGGCAAAGTTTTCTCTATGTTCAATACCCAACAAGTTGTAGTTGATGCTAGAAAACTAGCAACAATAATCAAAATATAAAAGCAGAATCTTTAGTAACAAATGCTGTGGCAGGCAACAATAAAAAGGAAATAAGCCTATGCTCCTGTCTGAAAATACTCCCAAAATAATTGAGTTTACAATTACATGTTCATGAACTAGTAAAAAGGTAATAGATGGTATTTGGACCTTCTAAGCATGCTGGGTAATGTAAGTGATAATTACTATGAGCCTGATTCCTACATTCACAGTGGAATCAATTTTTGAAAGAGAAAAACAAGTGCAGTATGTCCCTAAATCAACATGCTATCTTTACACTAGAATTCTGTCTGAAAAAAAAAACCAAAAAAACAAACAAAAAAATCAACATTAAACACAACAAATAAAAAAGCCTTTAATACAAAATTGTGGTCCTAATAAGTCAGTAATTCTTCTCAAATCTAACATCAAACTGTCTGCCTGAGTTGGTGGATCTGAGCAATCCTCTGAAGTTTTACAGAAAGGAACAAAGTAACATCCAATTATAGGATCAGACTGCAAAACTGTAACTGATGTTGACAATTCCCTGGAATTTCTCTTCAAATCTATTTAAGAAAAGATTAGCTAGACTTGGAACACAAGGATTCAGTCATGGGCAAAGCTAAATTTCATGCTTCTGTTGCTAGTGAGAATAAAACAAGCAACAACTGTTCCTCTAATAAGGAAGGTACAATAAATGCTATTGTGCACAGTTTCTTTATCACAAGTTAGATGTAGTCCTTAAAACTTTGGTAAATTTCCAGTGGCACCCTTCACACAGAGTTATGTACCAAGAAATTAGTATTGAGTTTTCATCTGCTGTGACTTATTACATATTGTTCTTTCTCTAATGCCTGCGCAACATATGAGCTTTGAGATTTGAGGAAGACCTGGAGAAAAGTGGAAAGAAGAAAAACAACTTCAGAAAGCAGGTTAATACTAATTAGACTGTAGTCAAATACAAACAAAACAAAACAGTTAAAAAAGTTGTGATATTTAGATCACTAATTCTGCATCCTATCTGTCAGGAGACCACTTTTATGTAAGCTTTACTGCATCAAGTAAAGGAATAAAAATAGCTTGCATGCATTTTACAGTTATTATTAACATGGCTAAATTCCATTATCTTGAAAGAGTGGTGCATGTGTTTTTTAGGCATCATTACTAGGAATACAATTCATCTCCAAAAACATGACTCTTGAACCCATAAAATAACACCTTACATTTCCAGGTTAGCAAAAGTCCTAACTTCACTTTAAACTATACTGTTAATGCTAGGTTTTGTGGAAAAGAGAAATACTATATCAATTTTTCCAAGGAGGGATATGAGATAACTACATGGAGATAAAAAAAAAAAAAAAAAAAAAAAAAAAAAAGCAGCTGAATTTTATCTCTTCATATCTAAGGAACATAATGAAGAGCTCCTCCTCCTGAGCAAAATGCCCAACAAAATTTAGGAATGAAGTGAATACTGCTATACGAATAAAAGTGTTGTTGTTTAAACAAAAGCTACACCTAAGATGTAAAGAACATGTTACAGGACGATCATTCTGTTTCTTCAAGATGTCTAGCCTTTTTCCTATTCTCTTATTGGGCAGTTCCCTAGAAAGGCTGAGCACCTACCTGAAAAGCCTCTCCTAGAATAGGTAAGAAAATTAATGCCCAGTACTAGCAGATTTAGACCACTGTGCAAGGAGTGGGATTCAGCCTAGCACACAGCATTTCCCTGTGCTAAAACACAGCAGTATTTATCCTGAAGTATTGGAAACTGGGGAGGGTGCTCTGGTTGATTCAAACAGAGGAACTGTAATACTCTGGCTCTAGAGAGGTGGACACCAGAATAATTGCAACCCAGCCACATAATCATAAACAAAGTTCATACAAAAAAGAAGAAAAGAAACCTGTAGAAAAGCTTTTCCAGAACTACTTTTGAATTTGAAAGGTTTAATAAGGGCTTTTTTTCACTGTGTTTTTGATACACCTTCAGCTACATCTTTCTTCATCCAGTCTATCACAGTAGTACAAAGGCTTCCTCAGTAGATGGTAGAATAAGTAAAGTGAGTCAGAGCTTCCTTAGGCACAAGAAACAAGAGAGGAGCTCACTCTGCCTAAGTTCCCCTGAGAAAAAAAACAAAAAACCAAAAAAACTTTCTTCTTCACTCTGCATAGTTAATGTGCACAGCAGTGTCCATGGAAGACAAATACTTGTGTCCTGCTACTTCTTAGAAGAGAACCAAGGAAAAAATCCACTTAACTCACTACCTGACATTCAGAGCAGATGCAGCACTTTTCTTGCCTCAGACACATGAGTTGCTAACAACAACTGCTTCTCTGAAAACACTTGAGGTACTTAAATCACTTCATGATGTCAGTCAGACACCTTAACTGATAAGCATGGGCAGACTTAACTCAGGAAAAATAATTTCATCCTGATTATTTATCCCAGTCTTGGAAAGTACTACTGAGCCACAAGTAAGCATACCTTGGTGTACTAGTTTATAACTCTGCATATTAAATACTTCTTGACTTTAGTGTGGCAGACCCTAAGCCACAACTCTTGGAGTCTGGCTTCACACAAGGTCCAGCTTTTCCTGCCAGGGAGTTACAATCACTGGAAGAAAAGAGCAAAATTAAGTTGCTTCTCCATTTTAGTTCCCCTTGTTTTCTTGAGTTTCTGCATTTATATTGGATGGTAAACTAGTTAAGCCAATTACAAATTCTGTAGCTGAAAAAGAACTCATAAGTATCAATGCTTTAAAAGTTCTTTAAATTTTAAGCACTTTAAACTTCTAGCATATTTTCATATGAATGTTACAGTAATTAAAATAGCAGCTCTTTTTCATTGCAATCAAAACATATACTGAACATTTTACAGCTTAATTACATTTATTATAGAGGAAACAAAACAGTAGATTAAGTACATAAACCACCTTGTTTTCCTGCTTGGCTTGTCTTTAAGTGTAGTGTGAAAAAATCCACTTTAAATAGCTAACTTAATCTTCTTGATGAGAGTAAGATACAGGTGACAGAAACTTGCTTAGTGTAGTTTATTGAGGAGGGATGGTGTACTTATTTCAAAGCCTAAGCTATTAAAAAGGTTTTTTGTTACTGCTTGTAAGAAGGTTTGAGGGTTTGTTTATGGTAGTGTGGGGGTAGGTTTGTTTGTTTATATCTTTTCTCATTCCCTAAAAATCAAAATCCTGATTCTGAAGTTTTACAGCTAAGAGTTTTTGATATGCACGCTCCTGTTAATAGAAGATATAGCTTGTCTACTTCTACTTGAAAGGTGTAATTAGTTCCCGGACAGAGGAAATCATGCTGTGGTTGTATTGAAGAATATGTTAGTCTGCAAGTCTTGTACAGAAAGAAAAGACAGTAATGCTTGTAGCTACAGTATTATTGGTAGTCTTCCATGCTGTGCTGCTATGTAGGCTTCTTGCTTGTCACTGATCAAGATGGATGCTTTGTCTCAAAGCCTCACTGCAAACGAATGAAGTAGCTTACAAAAATTGAACATGGTAGAAAAATGAACGGGGAAAGAGAAGTGGTAAGATTGTCTAGGGGATGAATTTGTATTCAATGTAAAAAAAAGAAAAAACCCTTGTGCTATTTAGTGAGCTCTCTCTTATGTAGTTTAATCAGTATGTGGCTTGTGTGACAAGTAAAAAAAATTCTGATTAGTACTTCCAATTTAGATTCCTATAGGGACTTGATATAGTGGAGTAGGCTTTTATTGTAAGGTTCAGGGATTTTTAGTAGCTTGCATTGCTCAAGCTGTCTATGTGCTCTGTGTACTTGTCATGTTCTGTCATCTCTAAAAGCTGAGATGGGACTGTCTGGAGTTGTACATAATTTAAGCCCTGATGTTTATAGTAATCTTTAAGTTAAGAGGAATAAAAGTTACCTGAGTAAATTTATTTCTCCATGATGTAAAGTAGAGCATTTCACGTGGAATTATTGACCTATTTTCAAAGGTGACATTGTTTTTAAAATAACTGAATATTTATTGAATTATATTACCTGTGAGATCATACTTCTTAGAGTCTTGAGTGATTTTGTCCTTTTTCTTTGAAATCTCCATGAAAACAGTGGAAGTGTGATGTAGACAATTATAGTTCAGTTATGAAATGTAATCTTAATAATAAAAAAAAGCTATAGAGTCCTTGTTTCAGTTACCTCCTCTGGGAACAGAGCTGCAACTATACTATGAATTACATGGACATGCTCCTTCTAGAGCTTGAGCTTTGTAAATATGGATTTGCAAAACCAGTGTTACTCTCTTTTCATTGCAGATTTTTTAGAGACAGGTTTGTCATCTCAAGAACTGGTTTCTCTTTCTCATGAAGAGTAAGCTGTCACCAAGAGTCAGAGTAGTAGGATTGAACATTTAGTTACAAATCCACAATTTTCTTTGGTGTGTGATTGTTTTTTATGGGGATGAGGCTGCCCCAGGAAAGTGTTGGGTACAGGTGTCAGACCTCTGGTGTCATAAGCTACAGGCTGCCCTGGGGCAGGGACCAGTGCTCAGGTAAGGGGCAGAGGTGGCTGCTTGAGTTAACTGGCCCTTAACAGCTGAGTCTTTTTGCCAAAATCCAGCTGTCAGTGAAAACTCCATGTAATGCCTGCCTAATTTTTCCTACAACCCTTAAACTAGAGCACCTCCCCATCACTTTTTCTGCCTATGCTACTGAGGGTCAATTAAGGCAGTTTATGCAGACCAGGTCAGAATGGGTTTTCAGTCTTGATTATCTGGAGATCCTCATCCAATGACCCCAAAGACAAGGGTGGCTGTTACTCTTGTAAATTCAGTCCATCTTATTCTCAGTAAAACTTGTGTATTCCTTCTCTTTAAGGGCTTGCATGTAACTTGTGTTCTGTTCCTTTAAAATAAAATCAAGAAAATCCTGCTGAATAATGCTTGTCTGATCGAGAAAAATGAGAGAACAGAATGAATCTTGACTTGCACACTGTAAAAATCTGTTACAGGCCCCAATAGCGGTGCATGGGTGTGCTCCAGTTTGCTTTCCCTCCTCCAACTTTGGAAGTAGATAACCTTTATTTTGATACAATGTTACTGTGTTAGATGTGAAAAGGTCCCTTGACATCACATGGCTAATTGGGGCTCCTCAGTGAATAGGATCTGGCCTTTTAGCTGTGTTCTGAATGCACTATTGACTTGCTGACAGGAAGCCCTGTAGCGATAACAAAGGAAGAAATGATTCAGCAAACACCGGAAAGCCTCCCTTGATTTCACATCTGCTGGTCCATCTATTTCCATGCTGGTGGAGCTGCCTTCACATGAGTCTCTCATTGTTCAGCACTTGTTTCGTCTCTTTTTTCTTTCTTTCTTTTTACTTTAAAATGTTGCATTTTCCACAGGCAGTATCAAAACCAAAATAAAACAGCTGCTAGAGTGATGGAGTGTAAAAATTATTAAATACTGTAGCAGAAAATAGATATGTGAAGAAAAAGTGCTACATTATGAATGGCAGAGTGATTTCCAAAATTAACCAAAGAAAGTCCAAGGGATTAGGGTATTGTCTTACTGAACTGTGTCAGGCCATTACATTTCTAATGTGACTAGACTCCAGCCCTTTATTAGAAAAATCCTAAATCCTGGTTTAGATAAATTGGTTTTGGTTTGTTACTGTAACAGAAGCAGCATTCAAAGTTTAAAATGTTTTTGCATGTATTACAGAACCCGATGTGCCTAAACAGTTTAGAAGATATTAGGAGGTTATTTTACTTTAAAAATAAAGCAATAAAGCTAGTTTTTCTGTTGACTCATGTTCCTTGTGAGGATACAGTGTATACCAGCATATTTAGTTTGACTTGGAAAATTCTTTCACTGTATTTGGGCAATACATAAACCAGGACATTTTTTTACTTATTTGGATAAACTTAAAACATCAGATGTTCTGGTCCAGATATTGGAATACAGTCAAAATTAATAACTACATTAGGAAGTGCATAAATAGTAACAGTGTTCTAACCCAAATATATTAATTTTAAAATGTGCCACACCCCCTAAGTGTTACATGTCCTTGTTCTAATGTAGTTCATGATGTAGGAACCTCTAGATTACTATAGGATATCAAAGCAGTTGTCCATATACTTTGTCATTTAATCTCCTAATTAAAGAAACAAGTCTGAGGGATCTCTGAAGTTGTTCTTTGCCCTAACTAAATCAGAGGGAAAGTACAATTTCTCTGCCTGCTCACAGAGAACACTGTATTCTTCCTGAAGCAGCTTATCTTTTCCACACTGTGACTTGGCTAACTCCTTGCACTGCTCCTTCTCTTCCAGCTCTTCTGTTTTTTCCAGGTGCCTTGGTTTTCCATGACCCTGTATTACTGCATAGTTTCTGAGGTTTTTGTCTTTGTAATTCAGGCCTCTGGATTAGTTTCCTTTCTTTTAGGGGATGTAGGAGAGGTAAGGATTGTTTGCTGAGTCATCCTTAAGATCCGGTGTGAGGTCTTCCTGAAGGCTCAGGAAAAATCCTGGTAGAGTATGTATTTTTGCAGAGATGGTGGAGATGCAGTTTTGTGTCAGAGGCACTGGAGCCCAACCAAGACATGGCACATTTCTGGTTAATCCTCTCTTGGGAGAACATAAAATGATTATATTAAAAATAACAAAAGTAAGTCCTAACTTCAGGCCGTATCTTTGGAAAATGGTTGCAGTTACTCACCACTGTAGGATTCTGCACAGTAGGACGGAGGTGACCTGGGGAATGGCAAAAGACAAAACACTTTCCTCCATGGCCAGAACAAGCTGACAATCTTTGTAAATATTGTCAGGGTCAATGTGAAATACAGTGTTAAACTGGTGTTAATCTACAAGTGACGCCAGTGCCCCTTTACTCACTCCAAGGCAGCAGTGTCACATCCAGTTATGATACTTAGTGGGATTTTTCTGGAGAGTACCTATGGACCCAGAAGGCAGGAGGCATTTCCAGTGTGCTTTTGCTGTTCCCAGCAGAACTCTTACAATTGTTTTTTTGATAAGTGTTTTAGGAGTGCTTTAAAATTCTCACAAGACTTTTATGGAGGAAAATGTGACTCAGGAACACAAACCCCTAGCTAAAGGGAGTGTCAAGTTTTAATTATGATTTTCTTGCTGTGAATATAAGGCCAATCTGTATCTTATGGAAAGTTGGGAATAAAAATAATCATAAAATCTTAGGAGAAGAGTAACAGAGGAGGGAGGGAAGAGAGAGAGAGCATGTATTTACAGAGCAAGATGTTCCTTGTTGATATGGAATTCAGTCGTGAAAATGAAATGGGGACATAAAGCACCAACTTTATCATGTAAGAACCTTAATTTGTCATAGATATGAGAATTCTTTGAATTATCAGTGTCTTCATCACACCTAGCACTACTCTCGTACATTAATTGCTGTATTGTTTGTTCCATGTGCTGATATCTACAACCAAAAAACAGTACAAATGCACTGTGTGTGTAACGGTGCTTTTCTGTGGAACAAGTGTAAATGTTTACTTGTACCTGGGAGTGTCTATGTATATATAATAAAAATATATATTGCCGTAGATATATTCATAGCATGCATGTAGTTCTGGGATATAGATATAGCCCTGTAGATATGCCAGTGGAACCTACGCAGCTCTGTGCGCGTACGGCTCTGTCTCCCCTCGCCTGGCGTTCTGCCCGCGGCACAGACGCGTGCTGCGGTCTGGGCTGAGCGCAGGCGGGCGCCCGGCGCTGGGGGGCAGCGCTGGCCCGCGGCTGCCCCGCTGGAGCCTCCCGTGCTGGGAAAAATCCTGCGTTTGGAGCGCTAACGGCGCGCCGAGAGGCTCCCTGTATCTGCAGGGCAGGCAAATGCAGTCCTGGACAGATGCCCTGCATGCTTCACCCTCTTTTGTATTTAAAATGCCTAATCCTGTTTCCCGTGTTCATCCCTCATGCACTCTGACCTGTTCGTAGAGCGGGGGAAGATTTTAAGTTCCGGATCGGGCTATGAGCAGTTCTAAGCCGAACCGTCTTCACAGCCCATTTTCGCAGAGTTATATCTCTGCCAGGACACGATGGGATTCATGGAATCACAGCGGTCCGGTCCCTGAGGCTCCCTAGAAGGCCTGGAGTGTGTGGATTGAACACACAGAAAAGGAAAAGTCAGGGGGATCAGTCTGGCTGTCCCAGGCAGCAAAAAGCATTATCTATATCCAGTTGTTTGTAGGAAATGTGTTGTATGTCTGTAGGAATACAGTGATTATTTTTGTGCTTCTGCATGCTTCATCTATACACCTCTAGCAGCCCAGTGAATCCTGAAGAGATTCACTATCGTCTGCTGGATTTGAAAGAGCAGACTCTTACAGGAAGCTGCACATTATGCTCTCATGGAAACACTGTTTTCCCTCATACTGCTATTTTTTCCATTAATTCTAAGTAAAGCTTACAGCTCTTCTCTGACTATGTGAAGTATTGGCCAAAGTGACAGAAGATGTATCCCATATAAAGGAAATTCTTGACCACCAGTGAAATGAAAGTCCATTCTAAAAAAAGCTAAATATTTAGTGAATGCTGCTCCTAACATGAACCTTTTAGCTGTCCTGAGACAAGAGGACAGTAAGCAGTAGTATATGTTTTCTATAAAACTGTACATGGCATCCAGCTTTTTTTTCTGTCACTGAGGAGACTCAAATTTTCCAGGAAACACCATCTTTTAAATTTTTTAGATTTTCTCTCTCAATAAATGTCTTCATTGATGACTTTCATTTGTGTCACTAGGAAATGATAATTTTTTCTTATCTGCTCTCTTGATGTTTTCTTTCTCTAGAGTGCTCTATGAAATTGGATTCCTTGAGCCTCTATTTGCTAACAAAGCTCAGTGGTGAAGCTTGTGGACTTCATTTGTCTGTGTAAAGATTGCTCACAGTGCTAAGATCTCTGTGATCAAGCCATTTCTATGTGGGTTTCTTACATTGTGATAAATAACACCTCTCGATCCTCTGAGTTTTTAAATGTAGTTCTAATTCCTAAGTGGGAAGATGATGCTGTGAATGAAGTGCATTTACTTGTTTTACTTTCTGATGGAAGAGTGTGTATAGTCCTTGTTTATTTTTAGGGTATTAAAACCACAAAACCAAATGGTGAGTGTTTCCTTTGGTTAAGCAATAATGATAATATCTGGTTCTGATATCATGATGTTGGATAATACTATTTCCATTTCATACTTGGGGATCTGAGCACAGCGAAGTAAAATGAATTCCTGGAAAACACCCAAGAAGCACATGGCAGAAGCTGGAAAACAATCAAGTATTCTCGGTACTAGTCATCTGCTTTGTACACAATGCTTCTCCTTCACTAAAACTGGAAGGATTTTCTTGGGAATGAGGAGGTCAAGCACTGTGTGAGAGGCATTTAGAATCTAATGCAGCTCCAACTAGCTGAAAAAAGAGTGCAACAATCTGTGCTTTTTTGAAATGTAACTAACTTAAATATTTTGCTAAAGAAAACTCTATGTAATGGGGGGAAAGAGAGACTTGGAGATGAGAAATTAAAGGACAAGAAGGAAGAAATATCTACAAAAAAATGAAACTGCTGTTACTGTATTGCTATAACTAACCTGTTCTAAGGGCTTGTAGGCTTAATAGATTTAACCTGTCAAGGCTTCCTTGGCCTATTGAAAGAACACAAAGTTCAGATTAAAATACATTTTATAAGTACCTGGAGTTCAAGATTGTCATTGTTCTTCACTTCCATAGTAAATAGGAAGATGGCCTTTTCCCATGCCTCCCTGCTGTAGGTGGTCCCTCAGCCACAGTAAGTTCTGAAAGGTGAAAGACCCTATTTATAGAACAGGTGCCATAAAGCACATGCTTATCAGCCATGACTGAACAACGCTTTTGATCCTGGCCAGTCACATTTTTCCTTTGAACCTACAAGCCCAGGAAAATGCCTTGTGATGCTGAAACTTCTTCTTACAAAACATCAAACCTCCCACTTTGGACATCAAGAAACAGACTTGCTCTGTCAGACTGGAAATAAAAATCTCTCTTCCATCATCATCCTCTGATCTTGTGCCAGTAGGTCACAGCAAGGGTGGTTGTCATTACAGTGCTGATGCATCCCGCTTTTCTTCTCCTCCTACCCTTGTGACTCAGCATAGTGTTTACCTACCCTTTTTTGTAGCCCCGCAATAATTTTTCAGGGATGACAGTATTCCCTATGACACTTCATGTTCATGTTATCTTAGGCCAGGCTAATCTGCCTTTTGTCCATCATGAGGTGCTTGCTCTCCTGTCCTGTAATCCCATACTGTTGCACCTTTCCTCAAGTGGAATTTCTACCTGTCTGTGGGTTGATATTTTTGGTATGGGTACTCCGACTAAAATAAGAGTCTACGAAAACATTCATATTATGGTTTGACCTTATTTATTTTGAGAAAGAAATGAATCCATCTCCAAAGAAATACTTGCTTGAAGGCAACAAAACTTCAAGATTACTCTGGGGCTACTAAAGAATTTTAATACTTCCATTTCATGATCCTTTAGAAAGTGAAAAAATATGCCAGTCCTGGTGGGATTTAACAGTCAACTGATTAACAATTAAAACCCTGAATAACACACAATGCTTGTTCATTGAGAGAGTATGTAAAACAGAAACTGAAATTATGTTTCCTTCTCATTGCTGTGATTAAAGTTGGGAAGTATAATTTGTTTTATTAGAGGCTTCCATTCCTTTCCTGTAATGGGTCATGTCATAAAGAGGACTTTGATAAGTGGAACATTTCCAGCATTCCAAGATATTACAAGATGATGCCCAAAGATGTGCATGAGACTCTGAAGGCAAGAAGAAGCCATTTCTAAAACTATTTCCTTTTGCAGCAGGTCTTTTCTGTGTTATGGCCCATGTGCAACACTGGCAAGACTAAAGACAAATATTTTTCAAATGGACTCAGGTGGGGACACAGCTGATTGGTTGTGCTCCGGTAACCAGGAAGTCTGCTGGTTAATAATGCTGTGCCTTAGTGACAGGGAATGGAAGAGAAGGGCTGTCCTGTGGTCTTACATGCTGGAAATACATGGCAATGTTTGTAAGTTACTAATTGGAAAGGTATGTGCTGCTTTTCCAGGAAAGTTGAGCTAGAGATCTATTGTAATTATTTCTGGTAATGAGTTTGCTGGTTTCTTTGCAATACATTATTATTTAAGAATTAAAAAAAGGCTGTTCTGGTAATTTTAGAAATAATTTGTTCTTTACAATTTCGGTGTTATGTTTCCTATAAGCCTTTATTTTGGCTGTAAAAATGTAGTTGTAAAATAATATTAGTCCCTTTGGTTTTCAATGTTTCAAGCATTATTCAGTTCTAATAAAATCTTATAATTTATAAATATATTTGAACAACCACTTCTGCATAAGAAAAAAAATCTCAGGTTCTTAAAGACACAGTTAAGGGAGGTATGTCAGATGACCTGTCTGATAGCAGCTTGAATGTGAATTTTTGAAAGTATAAACCAGTGCTAATGTAAACATTCTTGGGTTTAGTTAGTGTCAAAATGCTTAAAACCTTTGTCTTAACTATTGAAACCAAAATATTGCAAACATAGTTTTTAACTTTAGAAGGAAGGTTTTAAATCAGGTTTGATGAAGGAAGAGAAACTGAGGGCTAGAATGAGAGAAAACACTGCAAAGCAAAGGGTGGTAACAGGGAGGTGAGGGGAGAGAAGCTGTGCCTGGCAGAAGACAGCAAGGAAGATTTTGACATTGCCACTCAGAGGGGCAGGGTGCTTAGAGGCTTATTTTATGTGTAGATGCACTTACACACTGAGCCTGGGTGGCACAGAAAAGCTGGTGGTTGAAATTGAGACAGGAGGATGTGTATGGACAGACTGTGCAATGTCATAAGAGTGCTCTCATTCCTCTTTCAAAACAGAATTTTGAGCTGGTTAGGCATGTCCAGGACCGATGGCTGTGTTGGGTTAGTCTGTGGATGGAGAGGATGCAAGAATTGTTTAAAGCTTTCTCCCTGTCTCAACTGTAGAGCACTGATTCAGGCCAAAGAATCTACTGGATTTCATCCAGATTTCCCTTGTTCTTTGGGCTGTATTTACTAGCGTTCAAATAACAATGAAATGTGAACTGATTTTGTCAATTTGGATTTTCTTTAGGTCTCAGACCTCTTTGTCTTCTTCTACTCCCATAATAAAGAGCCTTTTCCATACGTTATGCAACCACAGGTCTGGCAAGCCAGGATGCTGTTAACATCAGCACATGTAGGAATTAGATCTTAGAATGGCAAAACTGCTGGCTCCTGGTCTGTGCTAAAGATCCAGCAGTGGAGAGTTATGGTATTCTTGTGTTGATATCAATCACTCTGGTTGATGGTGTATGTGCTCAGACCTTTGCATCCAGAATCTTCCCCAGAGCAGCTGTTGCCTTTGGTGAGCTAGAAGCACAGCCTAAATATGTTCTGGCCCCCTGCTCTGGGCTAGCTTGGCCAGAGAGCAGCCAGAGTAATAACTCCAGTCCCAGCTCAAGGAAGGCTGCTTCTCAACAATACCAAGAAGCTGAGCTCATTTGGAGGAGAGAAAAAACAACTTTCTTGTTACTCAAGTACCAGCTCGGATCAACCAATTAAGGAATATTTGGTGGTGCTTCAACTTCTCTGTCCACTTATGACCAAGCCCCAGGTCAACTCTTGGGCAACTCTGGAGAAGTTTTACAGAGCTAAGCCTCCTTATGCCCCATGTAGCTGCTGAGATATGTGGGATGTGTACATGTGGTGGTGTGTGAAGGCAGTGACCAATTGCCTGGAAGAAGAGGTGGAGAAATATGAACATGAAATATGAACAATGTGAGCTGGGGTGACAGCTCCTTTCCGAGCACACTGTGAATGTCCTGTGAGAGTGTCTGAGCATTTGTAGGGTGTTTACATCCTCTTTCCTCTCCAACCAGCTTGCTAACTTGTTCAGAGCACTGAGATCATGTTACAAAACTGGCTCTTGGGAACATTCAAGTTTGTGGAAATATCTTTAAATTCCCCTTCCCAACCAGAATTTTCCAAACCTAATATTTGTTCTTTTCCTCTCCAGTGTGTTAGGGGATTTTTGGAAAGTTGGTTTTTGGTTTTGTTTTGTTTTTCTGGTATTTGTATGGTCTGAAACAATGCAAAGAGAAGTTGCTTATTTGAATACCAAAATTTTAAGACTGGTCTGATATTCACAGAATTAATTATGACCTTTGTAGAGTCTGAGGCATTAGTTAGAAGTCAGGGGTTTGCAAATAACTGGCCTGCTATGGATTGCCAAAAACTTACTGGTAGGTTTTTTCCCTTGTCAGCGGATACTTTTTAGCATCAATTAAAGAGACTAAATTGGAAGAGAAGCAGCATGGATTTATATGAGGCTTTTTTTTTTTTTTTTAAGAACATGTGAAATGGTGTCTTGGTAGAGGAACGAAAGGTTGTAACAATTTCTTTGTCAAAGTACAACATGTTCATCATCACCAGTATCCTGCTCTTTTTAGTCTAAGAACTCCTGTCCACACATGCTTGTCCATTGAGCAGATTCTGATGAGGCAAATAAACTTCTAAAGTGTATATAATTTGTATAGAACTGGGAAGGGTATTTGGAGAGGAGCTAGTGGTAGAAGAGGGCTTGTCTTGGAAGGATTTTCTGGAAAACTGTGTCTTTAAGGGTTTTTTGGAAGCTGGGAGAGCCAGAGTAAAGATGACACAAAACAACCCCTCGTTGTTCCTCGGGAGGCTGGGCACACTGGCTGCTGCTGATGTCCAGCCATGGGGAGCCCACAGGGGTCTGTGTCCTTCCCTCTAGAGGCTGTAGATGCACAGTGCCAGCAGACAGTAACTATTCTAAAGTTAGAGGGACCTATCTGACCAATGATGTTTTCTTGCAGGATAAGTCAGCATGGGATTTGAGTCTTGTCCTTTTTCTCTTGAAGTATTGATTGTTCTACTAATTAATACAATGAAGGTTGATATGTTGCTCTATTCTATTAGTTTATTTCTAGTTTTGAGGCCCTTAAGCCAGTATTATCTGCTTGCTGTACAAAAGCTGAAAAGGCAGGAAAACCTCTAATGGAAAGATGGGTTTGAGTTGATGGTCAGGAGGCTTTCCTGGGTTCTAAAAATATTTTGTTTCATGGTTTTGACCACAGTACTGCAGCATGGGGAAATAGAAATGGTTTTTTTGCATAGCAGCAACAGTGATAATGTAGTGTTGCTATCTGGAAGTATCATGTTTAGTGGGAGTCCAGGTGGGAAATCTGCTGTGCAAACATCCTGCCAAAAAAATCCTCAAGCCCCCAGAAAGACCTTTTCTGCTTTCAGACATTTCTAGTTCAAGTAACAAAGTCAGAAAGGAATGCAATCATTGAAGTGCCTTGGAATTGCTGTATATAGAAGAAAGTTTGCTTAAGCTATATACCAATCTATCTCTTAAATGGCTAGAAAAATATAGAACCTATAAACATGTATAAATCTATCCTTTCCATGTTTATGGGGCCTTTCTATGACCTGCAAATACTTTTTCACCAAAACAGACTGCACTAGGGTGAGCATTCAATTACAACACCTGTGTCCAAAGAGCTTGTAAAAATAACATTTCCCCATTCAGTTAGCATTGGATATGGCTGATGAAAGTGATAAGGAACCTCTACGGACAAGGAATAGGAATGATTCTTCTAGAGGAACATTTCCTCTATGGGAAAGAAAGAAAAAGTATAAAACTGAGTTGCTGCAGCAGAAGCACTATTACTTCTGTTGTTTTATGTTGTATTTACTGGGCGTTGTCCAGAATAGGAAAGGATAGAATTGTGTGGTCTCTAAAATGACGGTCAAAATTCAAGCAGAAGGCTAAGAATTTATTTTTGCCTTTTTTTTTGGTAAATGTAATTTTGCTTTCCCATTCATCACCACATGTTGGTGTGTATTTAACAATTCTTTTCTGCTCTTAATTTGGTTTGGGGGTAAGCAATCCAGCATTGTGGGGATGCTGGCTCTGGTATTCATGCACAAACAGAGAACTGTTCATAATCCTCTTCCCTAGCTGCGTCCTCCTCAGCATGGAGAGAACGTATTCCAGACAATAGCTTCTGTATTCTGTAAATACACCAAAGGTCATAAAAATATACAGTGCTAACATTAGCTCTGGCTTTTCAGCCTTTGCTACCCTCATTTGACCCCATATGATTGCATAAAAAGGTGAATGAATAGCTGTCTTCAGCCTTAGCAGAGAGGAAAAAGTGAGTTTGAACACTTCTGTAGCAGAAAAAAACATTTTCTCTGCTGGTGTTACTGGCTTTGGAGAGTTCTGTTTGCTTTTTTAGTTTCTCTGTCCTGCCAGCACTGAGGACAACCATAAAAGGCTTTTGCCTAGTTTTACTTGATTGGTCAGAAAAAAGTCTTCTGTTACCTGTGATTAGATTGAGTTCTTTTACCCCTTGATTAAAGATTGCTTGCTCTGCTGTCTGGGGTCATTCATTTGACTGCATAAGTGGCAGACAGCAAGAATGGAGCATTTTTCAGAGACTAAACTTTTAATGGCAAAAGCTTGCCCTTTCGCATGCTGATAGCTTTTTATTCTATGCATTTTATTCTGTGAAAGTAACAAAAGAAATATGTGCTCTCTTTGAAATATTTTATGAGCTCTTTCAAGAGAGGCATTAAGTTACAAGTCAACAAACTGAAGTCAGGCCTATAAAACTGAGCTTAGTTCTTTTGTAGCATTTACTGATTCCTGAGCTCTGTGTATCTTTGTCAAGCCTGGCAAGGCAGTGAGGACATCTGTTTCAGCAAATGAGCAGAAGGTGTGTTTCATACTATTATGGTATCATATTTTTTCTGTAAGAACTTTCAGGACATAACTTCTGTGTGTTTAAGGTTGGTGGCAAACAGTGTGTAAAATTTGGAAAACTATACCTGCTGTTAAGTTACATCCCTTTCTCCCTCTCTTTTTAAAAGTATGTTACCTACCTTCTTAAAGAACAGGTAACATTAAAGTGCTAACTTGCCCCAAGCTATGTAAAGGGATTTGGAGTTCCATGACCTCACTGAAAGTTGATGTGTCCAAGAGGGGTATTGGAAAGAGCTGCATTCAAAATTGGCAACTAGCACTTTAAACCCTTGATTTCAGTAACTTTTGCTTGGAAGTGTATGATCTGACATCTGCTATTTATTTAGATTTGAAAAATTTGCCTTTTTAATCTTGTTTCCTCTGCCATGCTGATCCCATTGCAGACAACAGTAAAAGTTTAATCTGACTTTAGTAAGAGAAGGATTTGACTCCCAGTGCTCTGCGTCTTGCTTGCAGTGCATAGTCAGCTTCTCAGCTTTTCAAAAGGTTGGTCTTACTAGAATAAACCTGAAAAGTCAACTCAGCCACATACCTGGAGTCCCAGAACCATAATTTAGGCAGTGGCTTAGCTCCAGAGCTGCAGTCCAGGGCAATGGCCACAAAACCACCTTCCTCTCTAGGCCAGCAGCACTTCCAGACCATTTCCTCCTTGCATGGAGCTGGGGAGCCTTGGGCCCTCCAGAACCTACAGGAGGGTGGAGGCTGTCACCATGCAGGCTGCTGCATTACTGGACACAATGGGCAGTAGTGTCATATTGTATGAGCACTTCTGCTAGCAAGCAGTGCCATTGTGCCCCATCTTGTGTATTCCTTGCTCCTCTGGAGTCATGCAGAAATTATGTCTCTGCTTAGGCTGTGTTAAGCATTGCAGGATCTCATCCCTTGTATTTGTCCAGGTACTTCTTTTACATAGGCCTTGCAGGCTTTATAGTCCAGCTCTGTACCTCTGCCTTCCTTCTTAATTCTGCCTTTGCTTTTGGACTGACTAGAAATCCAAGGCCATCCCATGCTGCTGTTGTTATTTAAAGATGCAACTCCCCGTGCCCTTAAAATTCTTTTAATTCTTCAGTCTTGCACTAAAAGCAATAATAGCTTAGAAAGAAAAACAAAAAAAAGAGCACTTCATGTAATCCAAACATCAGCTCCCCTCATCATTGGCTCTACTTTCACAGCTTGTGATGTCAACACAAGTCTGGAAGATTAAGAACTCATATCAAGTTCCACTGGCTGTCTTAAAGTTACCCTACTGGGAAATGTTGTTTTTCTCTCTGCCAAGTCCCTTTTTCTCTCTGCCAAATCAAATCTTAGGAAGTTTAATAAATAAATAAATAAATAAGGTCTGAAGAAAAGGCTTCTACTGAAATGAAATGGATGTGGGCCTCCAGGGCAGGCTGTACAGACCAGGATTTGTCAGCATACTACCTCCTGCCATCAGGAGTTCTGCTGCATCCCATGGTATGGCCATAGCTGTCAGTCCGGCTCCCTAATCTGGACTTAGACTTCAGGTGCTCTTGGTTCTTGCCTAGCTGCTCCAGGTTTGCACTTTCTCCAAAGCTGGCATGTTCTCAGGAGTTTGTCTTTTCTGTCTTTTCCCCACACCATCGAAGAAGAGAATACAGGTTGCTACAATGTGTCTCCTTGGATACTCCTGGGCTTTAATGTTTTGAAACAATTGGAATCGAGTGAGATTTGATTTCTCTGATTTCTTTAAATAAATCTGAATCCTTTAAAGGTCTAAAAATTGGGATTGTGTTGAAGTTTAATGCAAAATGGAAGCAGTGGTGTGTTTTTACTTATAATGTGTTTGCACACATCCGACACAACTCTTTTTTCAAGGGAATTGCATTGTCAAAATACAAACTTTTCTTGAAAGTCCTTCTAATGTGGTGAAAAATAGAACCAACCCTTTCTCTCATCTGCACTTGAGACAAGTCACACTCAGCCATGCTGTGGTCAGCAACTGAGGAAGCTCAGTCTGGATGTGTTTTGACAGTGGCACCAAATCTTACACCTTTGTTATGCACTGGCTACTAATCCCACACATCGCTTGTTATCTGCTTGTTCCCATACTTCAGGACAAAAACACATAAGAGGAAGGACTAATTTAAAGAGTGATTGGGAGTAAAGGGTCCAGCTTCTGGGATGGGTTCCTGCTTTTCCTCTCTGATCGGGCACTGGCTGACATTCACGCAGGGGGCAGAGCCTTCATTCCTCCTTGTTTTTGTATCAGAAGAGGCAGTAATTTGTGATTTAAGTTTTCCATGGAAGCAAACTTTCACTTCATTAACACTGGCGTCATTAGTGGGATGGGGTAATTCACCGTGTGATCCGGACCCGGCTGTGACCTGCATGGAGCCATCCAGGGGCAGTGCTAATTAGTGCCTTAGTGCCACGTGAACACTTCTCTGCAGTCCCTTTGGCCGAGGTCACGACTAATTTCGCATGAATCACTAAGCAGCCATTGCCTGGTAACTAATTTTGACCTCTAACTGCTTCGACAAGACCTCCAACCCTGCTGCTGAGGATAAATGACATCCTGTTGTTATCGGTCCTCTGGGCAGCTGCTAAATTCCCACAGCAGCTTGGATTTGCCTTCCCTGTGGAAGGATAGCGCTCCAGGCATTGCAATCCTGTCCTGTCCTGAAATGAATGTGAATAACGACTATGATTAGGGGCTGGCTGGGCAGAGACCCATCAGCCCGCAGTGGCAGAAGCTGAAGTTGCATCCTAGAAATATTTCTTCCTTTTAGGTCTAGTTTTTGGATGAAGGGGGAGAGGAGCTAGGAGCAGAAGGGCTGAGGCAGGGCTGACAGCTTTCTCCTGTTCCCAGGATACACAGCCAACACTTCTATGCATTCAGTTCTGCTTACGATCATTTGGTGTGGCTGTGCAATTTACAGCTCTGTGCACAGCATTGTGAGAAGCTGCAGGGGAAATACCTATGGTGAGGGTTTGTTTGGAAATGCAGGGGAGGAGAGTAGTGTGTTTTGGCAGAGATGCAGACAGAGTTTACCCAGGAGATGCAGGAAAGCTAATTTAACCTCTGATTAGCTGCGTTTTGTAGCTGAGCAAGGCCTTGGAGTTAGTGATGTTAAGCAGGCTGATACCTGCAATGAGAAAGTATCTTCTTGCCAGGAGTCCAGAATGTTCTCTAGTCTTGTAAAACTATAGTTTGGGGTCTATCTTCAGGGGTCTTCTAGCTGTTTCCTAATGTTTATTGTATCAGACAATTGAGGCAGCCCCTCTTGCCTCAAGAACAGGTCCCGTGTGACCAGAGTGAGCCTTAGCATGTGCAAGCATGTCCTGAGAGCATGTTCTGACTGCTGGTGTTTCACTGAAACCTGCCATCAGAGTCATCTTTAGCTGACCTGTTGACAATGGCTAAGCTAAATGATGTCTCCACTAAACTTTTAGGAAATACATCAAGAAGAATAATGAAAAAACTTTTATTGGGAAAAAAATAAAAATCAATCAAATGAAACACTCAAACCACTCAAACTTCAAGAAATGCCCCCAAACCCAGTGTTAGTACAGAAATAAAAATTATTCCTCTGGCACTAGTTCTTAAACATAATTGCTGTTACAAGTGGTCTCAATTAGGCAATATTCTGAATGCCTGCTTTTGAAATTTTCCCTGAGGAGATAGTCTGTGCTGGTGGAGTTTTGGTGTGGGGGTATTTTTTTTCCTCAGGTGTTTAGCTTGCCTTTCCCCATGAGAAATAAACCCTTTTCCACAGAAAGCTTCAGAATTGCAGTAGGCAATTCAGTAGTAAATCAAGGGAAGAAAATTAGGCAACTAGAAATTCATAGTATCTTTTACAGATGGATTATCATGTAAAGATATCCACACAGTTCAGTAAGTCTGGATATCTAGTATTCAGGCTGTCAGGTTTCAGCTATGGGACTGTGCTTTTCCCTGAGGTAGATGTTTATCTACTGATAAAAATGTGTGGGTTTGAACCTTCGCAGTGAAGCAGAAAATCAAAGCCCTTGACCATTTGCAGTCAGTAAAAGTTGCACGGCCCTGTTTATAAGGGATTTATTCTGTGATTCAGGATATATTTCATTTTGTGTTGATTCCTGACTGGTTTAAAATATTTTCCCCCGTCTCTGTATTTCACTAAAGTTGTGCTCTGTCCTTTGTTTTACAAACCATCACTATATGCAATCTAAAATTTCCAAATTGATTAGTGAATGAAGAAGTGATCCCTATTTGTGTGTTTTTCTGAAGCACTGCTAACAAAAGCTATGTAAATGTAACACATGACCGCTGTTTATGGTAGATTAAGCTTGTTCAGCTTTTGTCAGTAATGTACCCAGTTTGCAAGTAAAATAAAAGGATTTTGTGATGGGGTTGTTTTTGTGATTTGTGTTAATAATCAACCTAATCTGACAAAAACTGTCTGGCAAAAATTGTTAGACTGGACAGATACGTGGCAGAAGGCTCCACAGCAGGAAGAAGGTGACCTTTGGAAGTGAACAGCAAAGCCAATATGTTAACTAGCAAGAAACTATCTAGATTTTTTTTTTCACCAGTGAAATATAGTTTAAACTGTGTCTCTTTTTCTGTTGTCCCTGTCAGCAGTAAACTGCCATTTACAGACCACTCCAAGAACATAGCTCTGTGTAATAGCACACAAACTATGTTACACAAGCAAATACTTATTATTGCTGTTATTTATTATTAGAGAATTTGTGGACCCTGAGAAGAAAGCTCTATAATAGATTTGACCCATGGAATCACACTAAAATTTCTGTGTTTCTAGGCTAATTTCACTTCTGTTTTACCTGTTTTACTTTTGTTTACTTTTAAGAGAGGTAAGCTTCACGTGAGAAAAGAAAGCTACAGTGGTCATTGTCTAGCAGGCTCATGAGAGTAAATTTAGCGAGGAACCAGTTTGGATTTTGAATCTACACTGTGAGTGGAAAAGAAAACAGGGTGCTGTGACTGATGGCACACAACTTGAGAGGAAAGGCAACATTTGTGGAGGGATATCTTAGATATTTTGGTATTTTATAAATTCTCCTTGACCTGCCCTTGCATTTTGCCCCTTGTATATAAAAACTAATAAAGAAAAGGAAAAGCTTACTTTTTCATTATCAAGGGCAGTGGAAAATATGAAAAAAATTAGAACTACAAAAACAAGGCAGATGAAGTTGGTGGGTGGTCTGTGTTCACTGCAACATCTTCTCAAGTGTCTGGACATTGACTTTGCTGTAATCAGTCGCTCTTTATAAGCATATAACTGGGTGGGAAGGGAGTGGGGAAAAGAGAAAAGTAGCAAATGTTATTTACTGAGACTTTATGTTCCTACCAGTACTGATTTTAAGAAATAAAGTTGTTTTTTTTCCAGAAAGGAAACATGAATCAGTATCTTTTTAAGAATCACATTGTTTATATTTTTGTATTGCAGTCCAGCCTTTTGTGTCACTGAATTTAATTTCAGTTTAAATCTTGCTTTTGTTTCTTATTCAAATGAAGCTCATGTTAAAAATTTCCGGTTCCTTTTAAAAATGCTGACCAACTCACAGACACTTCATCTCCTTGTTGGCTAGAAGAGGCAGATTTTGCTTGCCTTTGGGGAAATGCCTCCATATGTGGAGGGATAATATGCATCTGCCAGTAGTGAAGGAGGGTTTTCAGCTGCAGAGTGCTGGACACCAGTGGGCAAAGCTTTTTAAGCTTTTTTTCTCTCCCTCTTTAAAGAAGAACAATGAAACTTTTTAAAGGAATGGTTAAGTAAGCCATTTTGTATTTAGTGTGTCTCTCCAGGGCTGCCTTCACTTTCCCTGCTTAACAAATATAATATGGAGATCACTTTCCTGTGGCAGGCAGGGATGGCTGTCCCCCAGTGGGGTCACTGAGGAGTTCCCTTCCTGCTTCCCACGAGTGCCAGGCTCTGTGCAGGGTTATCTGAGGAGGCCTTTAGCAAGCAGGTTTCAGTCTGGTTCTCAGCCCCTGAGCCTCGTGCCTGCTCCTGGCCTTGAGTATGGGTGCATGTGCTGGACACCCCTCCCTGCAGTCATGGCAGAAGACCTGGTGAGTATCCCCCTCCTCCTCCTGCACGGGGAAATTCCCTTGTGCTGTGGGCTGGAGGACAGCATGGTATTTTCTGTCATAGATGCAGTCCAGTGTGAGAAGGAGATAAGGTCCTGAAGTGCACAGTTTCTACACACCTGGGTATATTAGGGCAACGTCTACTGTGTGAAATCTTCAGCAGATAGCACCATGTTTATAAATATAATGCCACGTTTCCAAACACCTGCTGCATTACATCACTGTCTACATTACTGTTATGACCTTTTTTGGCACTTTCTCAAGGAGTTATTCCTTATTTTTCACTTTTTAACACAGCAAGCTGAACTGTGAAGGTGAAATTGTACTGGGAGTATTTTTGTTCTGAGGTAATCAGGTAGTGCTCTGTATTGCTGATAGCTGAATCTGACTGCCTTGCAAAATCATGCCTTAGGAAGTTCCTCAGACAATGTAATTTTGTTTCCTGTTTCTTCCATAGCCAAGAGCCAGAAATTTTTTGTCTACATCCTCTGTGCTCCTCTTTCCCTTGGCTTACTGGATAAAGTTGAACTCAACCAGAAAATCTGACTACTTCACAGATGGGTGAGGTTTGTAACAACTCTGACCTAATGCAGAATCCAATTACATTATTAAGTCGCCTCCTATGATTGTTTTTTGTTCCTAACTACTGCTACTGTGTGTCGCCTCGGAGCTGATAAAATTCAACTCTCAGACACTTTTGCACACTTTCCTGGTTGAGTTATTTTTGGGTTTAGCAATAATAAAGGCCCTTTGGTACACACCGTGGTGCAAAGCAACTTGCAGGAATATGCACTATGCTGTGCTGGAGCTGAGTAACCCTCCCCATCAGTACCAAGGCTGTGTCCCACTTTTGAGACCATTTTCTCTGGGGGGTTGCCAAAGATGCAGAAGCAGCTTCCAATTGCTTTGAACTACCTTGTGTTATGTACAGGGATGTGTCTACAGCCCATGGCCTTGCATGTGTGCATTGGTCAGGCTGCTTCTGAGTGAGCTGTTTGCAAGCACAAGAGGAGACATTTTCTGCCTGGACAGTTCTCCTTGGGAGAAAACATAATGGGTGAGGGAGGAACAATCCATATTCTGTCTGTGGGACAGAGGTTATTACATCTGAATAAAAATAAATTTAATTTTAAATGAACATTTCATTCCTTGTAAAGATTAAAGGTTCTCTATGTTATTGATATCACAGAGGATTTCAAAATTCAAATGCTTTTAAAGTGTATGAGTGAATTATGTGCTGTGTTTTATGCTATGCATTATATAACAGCTATATAATGCATTATAAAGGTGTCCCGCAATTTCTCAGGACCAAACAAATGGATGTGAGGCCTTGTATATAAATCTCCTTTTACCATGTGCAAAGTATTGTATATTTGTTTGGATTTTTGATTTTTTTGTTTGTTCGCTCTTTGTTTTGTTAATTTTTTTTAAACTAGTGGTGGTCTGCCCTTTTCATATTATACAGTTGCATGCAGGTGTCCTTTCTTGCATGATCTGTGTCCGTACTCAGCCCTCTATATTACCAAAATGGTGCAAAAGGGTCTTAAGGTGAATGAAGACAAAAGAAAAACTATTTTTGCTGAATTCTACAGATCTTCCTTCTCTGCATGTTACAGACTATTGAAGAATTAGGATTTATTTATAAAAAATTCAGATTGATTCAAGTTCAAACTAGGCTAAGTGCCAAAGCTGTGGATTTAATTGTACAGTATATCCTTACAATTTATAGTAGAAGTTTAGTTAACTGTAGAATTAAATGACTTTGTTTTCCACTGCAGTGGGTCTCTATTGAATTTGGCACAAGTTCAAATGGCCTTGTAGCATCCAGCATTTGCTGGATCATAAAGCAAAGACCCTCCCTAGGAACACAAATGGAATTTCTTTCCACCACTGCAGTGAGATTAATGACAGTTTAGCAGGGTTTTTTCTCCCCCTTTGTTCTGTAAATCTGAGCTCTATTTGACTGAACTGCTTTTTAAAGAAAACAAACTAAAACTCAGGCTGCCTAAGTTCTCTTGAGGCACCGTTCAAGGAGAGGTGTTTTGCTCTCCCCACAAACCTTTCAAGGCACTGAATTTTGGGTAGGAGATGTATACAGGATCAGGCATGCTGGCAGAGACTACTGGGTTGGAGGCAAAAGGGGCTGCACATCAGCTGATGCTGCTGATGTGATGGATTAGTGAACAGAGAAAGGTTTTCATTGTGCTAAAAATGGAAGGATTAGCAGCTGCCCTTGTTGAGTCAGGCTACAGGGAGGAGGATGAGGAAGACAGCAGCATACTGTGACACTGGTTTGTATTAAATTGCTATCAACAGCCTTCTCAACCACTAATTTCCCTCCCATTTCTTCAGAGAAAAGTCCCAGAGGACTTCATATCAGAAAAAGAGAATTTTATTTATTCTTTCCTCTTTCTTATGCTTTTTCTTATTTCTCTGCTTCTTGTGTTTTAACTTTTCAAATATTTTTAATACGAGGTAATTTCCAGAGACAAAAGAGTTAGTGCAAAGGCAGATCCCAGCCTGAAGTAACACCCAGAGATGGTTGTGCATATGGCTTTATTAAATGCAATAATTTGTGGCAAGACAGTATATTCTCATTGAGATCTGTTCCTTCAACATGAGATTTGAACTTATATCCATCTCCAAAATTCATAAACCACAATATTTTCTTCACGTCCTCAAAAAAAAAAAACCAAAAAAAAGTAAATTGGTTGCTCATGGTGATTTTTATCACTTACTTCCTTAAGTCCCTTGTTTTGATACAGATCAGCAATTAAGAGCCTTATGTTTGGCACAACACCTGTTTCAGTGACATCACCAATAGTGTGACAGACTCTGGTAAGAGTTGAGAAGCTTGCTCTGACACCTGCTGCCTCTTGCTGTCTGCTCTCCTGTTTGCCAGGGCTGCCTCCCACTGAGATTCATCCAAGAGGTCACTCACCTGCTGATGACTCTGTTGGAAGGGGCTGGAGTTGAACCTTAAATCATTTCTGATTAAGGTGCTGAGCTTGCTGCTTGGGGTGTGAATGGAGCAGCTGTGTGACTGTGTAAATCTCCCCTGCCTGCTCTGCCACCAGCCTGCAGACCCTCATCAGGCATGGGGAGGTAGACTGCAGCTTGGACTTCCCAAATCTACTGCAGCTCCCAGAGCTGTGCGTAGGTGCTTTACTGAACTAGGTTACTGTCCCTTCAAGTATTTCCAACACTTTTGAATGCTATTTGGCCAGAATGGATTGTACTCCTCAAGGAAACAGCTTTACATCAACCAGACACCTTTGATCTTAGCAGAGAGCTCAGCCTAATTGTTGGAGGTGAGTGAAATTCCCCTTTTCAGAGTTGCATTGCAGTCAGTGAGGCTTCTCTCTGAAAGATGGATCTAAATTTAGGGTTCCTCTGTAGAAATGAGGACTAAAACAGGGGGTTTAAGTTACCTGACTGTCAAGTGGTGAGACAACACAGTGGCCAGAGCTCTCACAGGGCTCACTGTTTCTAACCACTGCAGCTCCCCTCTAGGTCTGCGGAACACAGAGTGTTCATAAGGACAGCAGCTTTGTTCAAAACCCAGAACTTCTATTAGGGGCAACAAAATTTGGCTTGTACTAACACAGGATAATAATTTGTAGAATTTTTTTAAAGTAAAGAGCTTTGTGGATTAATATTGGTGTTTTAGATCTAACTATAGGCAGCTTTTAACAGAGAAACCATGAGATTGCTAAAACATGTTGTGTTTTGGTACAGCAGGACAAATTGATCTGGACTGTTTTGTATTAGCCAGGATGCAACATCTCTTCACACTTTAGATTCCTTTTAAGGAAAAATACAAGCCTAAACTTAAGTGCTCAAATTCTCAAACTAAAACACTTAAATAAAAAGCTCTAGTTCATTAGTTTCTTTTATTCTGTATGGGTCAAATTCCTGAGAGTCCTTCAGAAAACAGGTCCGTTTTCTTCAATGTCTCACCACGAATTAAATGCTTAATTTGGGTTAATCCAGTTGAAAAACATTGTCTTTACAAGACAGCTTGCTCATGCGAAGAATTTTATTGACAGTCAAAGAAAGTAAAGGAAGATTTTTTGGAAATAGCTTGATTTAAAAAAATACTGCTGAGGAGAATGAAAAGTAAGTGCTCTTCAAAACTGATGATTCCTCTTGTTTGAAAGTAGAGTCTCCTTGTAGTGTTTGGGGGTATTTGCCATATGGGGTCTGCTCAGCTACATCTCTTCTGAGCAAGGACAGAGAAACATTTGAAAATGAGTACTGTCATTTGTTAGAATCACAATTTGCTGATTTAGTTTGTGTCACATAATAATGTAGAATATTTGGATCTCCAGTCGAAATGAGAAAAGGCACTGTTGGGTACATATACTGTTTAGAGAAAATGATAAGAACTTGCCAAGTAAGAAAGCATTTCACCATTTTTCTTCTCAGAAAGTTAGTTGGGAAGTTAGGGCAGAAGAAGGCTAGGAAGAATTTGTCTGAGTTTCACTTTCAGATTTTTCTTCTCCTTTGGGGAATCAAATCCATTTTAAAAGCTGAAGTTAGAAAGAAGAGAAGAGTTCACTTAATGTCTTACCTTTCCACCTTTAGACTGCAAGAAGGAGTTTTTCCCCAGCTCTAAACATTATTGTTGTATGAGGCTGTCATTGAGACAGGCACTGGTCAGAGCTGTAAAGGACATACCTAGGACATACCTGAGAGAAGGCTGAAATTGATACTGCAAAAACACCAAATCTTAAAGAGTCTGAAGGGATCTCTGATATTCTCTGGTTCAAACTCTCATACAAAGAGTAGGCCATGCCTTTACCCATCAGCCAAGACTGCCTCTGGAGAAGACTTTAGCACCTTCTGTGTGGAGATTGCACAGGTGCTCTGGGTGCTTGTGCCAGGCCTCCAACACCTTCCTTGAGAGGAAAGTGAGGGATTTCTACAACACATAGAGCAAACATGCACTCATTACAAGCATGTACCTATCACCTTTATCTGCAGAGAGGAAGGCAATGAAGAAGATGACCTTTTTTTGTTTTAAATCTCTAAAACACAAGAAGGTTTTGTTGCCTCTAAAAAATGAAGTTAATTTGGAAAACTTATTAGCCTGTTCTCATTGGAATATTTATACCATGTACTTGAAAATGTAACTTATTTATGTGGCAATATCACTGTGTTAGTTAAATGTGTGAGGGCAAAGAACATGATGAGAGTGTGAGTTTTTTCTCACTGCTGCTAAGAAATGGCTTGTATTGTAGACAAAGGATAAACTCACTCTCATCCATATTAAATAAATATACCACTTAACCCAAAGTCCATGGAACTTGTTAAGGTACTTGAGTGGACAAAATGTTAGGGCTACAAGACTCTTTGTTTAATGATTCATTTAAGTTAATCCACTTAGAAACCAAATGCAAAATTAGATATTGTAATTTCCTCAGAAAGAGAGGACAATAATTGAGATCCCAACGAGGTATACAATGCTCTTATTGTATCCTGATATATGTAATTTTCAAGAAGGTGACTTCAAAAATAAAATTGACAGAAGAACAATAAAAAAAGTCCTCCAGCTCTCGTGGTCAGTAATCTGAGTTGTTTAGAAGATGGATGTGAAAATCTTTACAGGAGTTACTCATGGGATCTTAAATTCATTCTTTACCCTGTTACAGCTCAAACTGTTTTGTAAAGTACTCCTGGGGTGGTTTTTTGGTTTGGGTTTGTTTTTTCTTCTAACAGCTCATAGCGACTTAGCATACCTCCTTCCCTTCCAAAGCACAATAAATTTCTTTCTTCCCATGGAGAAATAGCAAGGGAAAGAAGCCCTTCAGCATTTGCTCCCGATTTGTGCAAGCTCCTCCCTGTGCTCTCACAGCTCCTCTGCCAGGCTGTGGGAGCAGCTGTTGCCAGCCTCCATGCAGATGGCTGCATCCAGCTGGTGTCTGAGTACATCAGGAGCTTATGCTAAGATTAATCACTTTCTAGCATTAATCACTTTCTACCCCTTTAAAATTCTGTGAGGAATTGCGCTGAATCCTGCTTCCACAACAAGCAATGCATGGCCTTTAATGCATGGCCCAGCATGGCCTTCAGCTGGGCTGGTAGAACAGTGGCATGGCTTCTCCAGGGCAGGAGGGGTCCCCTGAATACCTGAGCACTTGGGGTACTTGTGAACTGTGTCTCTTATGCTAATTTTGGCTATCAGTGCCCTTCAAACAGCTCGAGTGCTTGCGCTGAACTGCTGAAAATGCTCATAACATCTTGCATTTCTGCTGACTTCAATGCAATATGGTCTTTTAATCCAGTAACAGCTATGTTAACATCTACACTTTATTTCAATCACATTCCTGCATTATTTTAAAAATAGTTTGAATTATTTTGACATAGCCCAAGAGCTACCTGCCAATGTCAAAAAATGCTGAAGATTCCCTGGTGTCATTTTTTACATCCTCAAGGTCATCTGAGAAAGTTTTCTGTACTTCTGTGTTCTAGAAAGTTTAGATATGACCTTCTTGAAAAACTGTACTTATGCTCAGCCCATAAAATCCTGTTGGGATTTTATGAAATTTTCTTTAATTTTCAGAACTATAATTTTGAACAACCTTCTTCAATTGATTGATAGCAACAAATTAAATTTTCAGCTCAATGAATGTCAATGTCTTCTTCTGCATGCAGGTGCTACCTGTTAGGATTACTAGGACATTGTGGACACAAAAAGCCAGTTTCTTTGTCAGGAAACAACTTTTCCTGAATAATTCATAGCTAAATTAATAACTGAACAAAGTATGAATCTTCCATTTAGTTTCAGTGATAGTGAGTCACTTCCCTTCCTTTTGTTGGTCATTCAACAGCAAAAGATAAGAAGATATCTTGAACTCCATAAAGTTTCCATTTTTTATTAAATGGGCTTGTGCTTGCCAGTAATCTTTCAGCATTAACACTGGACGTGACTCCTGTCTCATGCCACTCTTGTGTTTTTAAATTTGAACTAAAAATTATCTCCAATACCTAATAAAAACATCATTTGAGAATAAATACATTTTTTTTTTAAACCCAGCAATGTAACTCTCATCCTATCCAAAAGACTTACTTTTGCTTTAGCTGCATGAACTGATAAAGCTTCAGCAGTGATGTATGTGCATAAGTTTTCCATATGATATAGATAAGCACATATAAGTCAAATTTGTTCTCCTGGAGGGTGGATTACACCCCTGTCATTCAAAGCCTCACTTTCTTTCTTCACATAAATATGTTCTGCAGTTACTAGTAATCAAGTACTTTAGTCCCAGGCAAAGGGGAGGGGGGAAAAAGAATCACTAAGAATTTCTGAAAACCCTCACTATCTGTGAGCCCTTGAACAAACTTACAGATGCGATTCAGTCAAGTGCCACAGTACAGTGCCACAAAGGTGATGAATTTTTAAAGTGAGGTTATGAAATCTTCAGGACAGCAGAAGATACTACACCTCTGATGATAACATTAATCCTCATTTTACTGACTTTTGACAACCAGCTCTGGTGGCATTTGAATCTTTCAGCTCTGAAGAGCCTGCTTTGAAACACAAAAAGAAGAAGAGTGTTTGCACAGCATACATGGCCTTGTATTGCATTGCCTTTCACTAGTCTTTCAAAAAGCTCCATGCAAGCCCAACTCTGACAGAGTTCCCACTTCCAGCCCCCTGTATTTGCTTCACACAAAATCATAGAATCATTTCAGTTGGAAAAGACCTCTGAGTGCAGCCGTTAACCTAGCACCACCTAGTTCACCATTTCCCCAAGTGTCACATCCACATGCATTTTGAACCCTTCCCTGGGCAATATCTTCCAATGCCTGATCACCCTTTCTGTCAGAAATTTTTCCTGATATCCAATCTAAACCTTCCCTGGCACAATTTGAGGCCATTTCCTCTGGTCTGGTGACTTGTTACTTGGAAGAAGCGATTAACCCTGACTTTGCTACAGCTTCCTTTCAGGTATTGTTCAGAGTGGTAAGGTCTCTCCTGAGCCTTCTTTCCTCCATGCTAAACAACTCCACCTCCCTCAGCTGCTCCACAAAGGACTTGTGCTCCAGACCCTTCATCAACTTCCTTTCTCTTCTCTGAACACACTTCAGTCCCTTAGTCTTCTTTTTGGCCCAAACTGATCACAGGTTTTGAGATGCAGCCTCCCCAGTGCCAAGTACTGGGAAATGAAAGACTACCTGGTTTCTTTGTGTTGCGCTCATGCAAAAATGACCACACTAAGCATGGTGGATTCTCTGCTCTGCAAGAAAGTTTCCTCTAGAAAACATGTCCTACTCATGCCTATGGGGTAGGGACATGTTGAAGAGCTTTTTTCTAGCTTGGGACCATAGAAGGAGTGCAAGCAGATTTCACCTTGTCTAGCTGAGAAGTGCAATAAGTGTACTTTAGGTAAAGATTTGGGAAGAAAGATGGAGGAACAGTAGAGAAAGAAAATGCAACAAATATGCTACAGACCTGAAAGAGATTGTGATCCCCTCCAAAATTAACAAAAGAAATCATCCTCTTTATTTCTGTGCATCTGTAGTTAGAATTAAAGAAGACTTTGATAGGAATCAGGCTAAACTGAAGCTAGATATACCAGCTGCTGCATAAAAAGGCAGCACATTAATGCTTTATATTTATCAAAATATGTGCCATTGATTCATGAAGTAGACAAATGTTAAACAAAAATTCTGTATTATAAATACAGAGAAGTGTGCAGCCTTATATGTTACCAAAGACTCAAAGCTGGAGATTGTCTTCTATTTGTACTAATGATATATCTCAACACTGACATCCTTTCAAGAGAGCTTAGTTCAAATGCAGTTTGGGATCTGGAGATGGTAGCTAGTTCTAGTGAGCAATGCTACTGCAGGAATCTGGCTCAGATTCAGGTATGCAGGAACTTAAGACTGTTTATCCAAAAGCTTGAATCACCCTCACTTGTATCTGAGCAGTCTTGGCTGGCAATCAATCAGGAAAGCAGAATTCTTCATCAGCACAATGCTAGAGGCAGGGATGTATTTTACGGATAGGGAGGGTGCAAGATGTCATTGCTGAACTGGGAGGAAAGGAAGCTGTTGCTATGATGAAGGAATAGAAACAATCAAGTGACTTTGCCTTTGAAGATAACAGCATGACTGTGAACCTAGATGTGTCTTCAACCTGGGAAATGCTGTAGTTGCCCTTCTGGCAACTTTATTAGTTTATTACTGCTTACTTTTGTTCTCGGGAGTCTGTTCTCCCTAAGGTTGCTTGTCCCCTGCAAGTCACCAAACAAAATTGTTGCTAAGGGGATAGAGTTTGTGTGAATCCAGATGCCATTCAGATATGGAAAAAGAAATTAATATCTGACGTCTGCTGGGGTTAAAGTTACTTTGAACTATGGAGACTGTAAAACTGCAAAGCACCAAGTTCTGCAAAGCTCCTTGGCAGCACAAGGACTGGATTTGCTAGTCAAAAGACTTCAATTACCTTTCTTTCTATATTCTTTAGCAAAGGAGGGATTTGAGTAGTGGTAACTGTGGAAAGAAAGGTGAAGTATAAAAGAGGACAGATACATTTGGGTTTCAAGACTGGAATTCAAGCATCAGAAGGCAGTTTTAGCTCAGCTGTTGACTTGTTGTGTGGCCTTGGACAGCCTGGCTTATAAAGCGGGGAGGGAAAACTGGCACAGGAACATCTGAGGATTAAAAGATGTTTACAGAGTGCTTTGTACTTGCATCATTTTATCCCTTCTAAGTGCTTATTATTTTGGACTAGTCTCCTATGCCACTCTAATAGTACTAAACTTCTCTCAACTGGATCTGTTTCTTCACAAAAACCCCTTGCATGGACACGAGTAAGACAGAGCACTCTGCACAAGTCCTGACCAGTTAAAAGCCTTCATGTCATCTTGTAGGTATTCAGTGTTGAAAAAGATTGGAATCCCAAGGAGGAGAAAAAGACTTTATGGGATAGCTGTCTCACAAAGGCTTTCTTATGCCTGTCTTTCTTAACTGCTCAGTTAAAGAAATATTCATTTGACTGAGAAATATAACTTATGTATTTTTTTTAAATCTCTGCCATTTTATTTTATATTAATTTAGTGACAAGTTCTGTGGCATGAAGTCCCAAGAGTATTACAATGGCTGTTTCTGAGCATCCAAGCCTTACTTTCCTGTATGAGAACAAAGTGAAAGAAAGAGCTAGTAGAGCATACTGCCCACAGGCATTGCAATGCTTGTTTTGAGAGACAAGAAGACATGTATTAATCATCATTTCAGTATGAAACTACTAGCTGAAGTCAATTTTAGGATTTGTGCAGAATATTTCCCCTAAACCCATTTGGCTGCATGGCCTGGCTATATTCTCTGGGAAACGCTGGCTCTGTCGAGCTTCTGAGGTAAGTTAGCCTGTGAAGAGCATAGGAAAGGAAGGAGGAAAACAATTCTGAAGTAATGCTGGTAATTGGTATTATGCTGAACAAAATGTGATGAGTCAAGGGGCTGAAAAAATGCTGAGACAGATGTCATAAATATATACTATGTATACTGAAGAAAAATGGGATTCAGTCATAAAGGAAAATATGAAAAATATGAACAGAATGAAGATTGTGAGCAGTTGCACAAAAATGGTCTATGCAGATACAGGAGATCACATTTGTTGCATGCATACATTGAAAGTCTGAAGTTCTGTGTACAGTAGCTGTAAAGGAAACACTTCTGTGCTTGTTTAAATGGCTGAAGGAATTCAGGAGCTCAGGAGCCATAAATGTCTGAAAGTGGTAGATGATATCTGCCACTGCTAATTACACCATACTATTATTTGCTTTAGCAAAGCAAAGCTCTGAACATACAACCAGTCCTGAGGCATGTGTTTTGGATGCCCTTGGAGGGTTTGTGGTACCTACTTGCAATTCACTAATTGCAGGACTGCAGATACATTTTCAATAAGCTTGGGAAGCAAACTGGCAAGATCAGGGCATGAACAGGTACACCTGGTTCCCACCCTTGAATTTTTCAGGTGTGGAGTCATGAGAGAAACCCCTTCAGACTCAAGTACCTTGGGTCAGAGACATATATTCAATGACAATGTACAGAGATAAGCAGTCTGATTTCCAGGAATGGCAAGAGGCACAGCAAACTACAGATAGAGTGAGATTTGTGTACCAATCAGCAACTGTGAAAACCAGGCCCCTGGGATTAAGTGCTTACCACCAGGCACCTAATCTTGAAAATGTTGGCCAAATGCTACAAAACTGTGCTCCTTTTTAAAAACAGAATCTGGGGGATTTTTTTTAAACTCTGTAGTACTGGATCCTTGTAAACAATCTCAGATATTTCCGCTATAACATTGAGTAAGTCATTTACCAGTGGAGAAATAGATTTGCTTAGTTTTTCTCTCATTGCCCTTTCTTCTGAGGTCAAGGTTGAAACACCAGAGCTAAAATGATTACTAAAGGAAGAATGTTCTCAGCTTCTGCCTTTCCAGTTGAAAACCTTGTAAGAGAAAGTTTCTCACTCTTGGCTCTCATTCCTGGTTCAAAAATGTTTTTGTATTTGCTTGAAGTGCTTCCCCTGTTCATTTTTATTTAGTGTCTATGTACAATTGGAATGAAATATTCTCATAGGTAGTTAATGCAGGTTGCAGTGTATGAAATCTTCATGGTCTAATGGTATTCAAACAAAGACTGAGTGAGATTATTATGAAGGAAGCATGGCACTTGTTCTGAAAAGTGCTGCTCTGTCACAGTGTCTGTTATCTTGTGATATCTCAAACCACCCCTAAACTTCTAAAGCTTTTTTCCCACTTTCAAAACATTTCTTCAGGAGTAAAAATGAAATGAGAGTGGGATGGAGCATAGCGTTCTCAGTGGATATTTGTGTTGGGTTTCTCTAATGTGCTTTATCTTTTGACTGTTTCTTCCTATCCAACAGGCTCTAATAAAGTTTAAAAATTTGCTCTAAAACTTTCTGCCAGTTCCAGGTGCCTTGGTATTTTTCAGTAGTACAATCATGTAATTATTCACTGCAATGATTACAGAAGATTAACAGATTTATTAGCTAATGATTGACAGGAATGTCAATGGATGTGTGGGAGAGCTATGGAATTTCATGTAGCAGAATTTAGACATGGAAATTGAGAATAAACATTTATTAATTTTCTTTATAAATCCCATGGAGACCTTCTGAATCTTGATCTTCCCTGCAAACTTCTGAAATTCTCACCTATTACTTTCTAGCACTGCTGCAGACCTGATCAACACTCACACTGCCACAGAGTAAGAGATCCAGAGATGTCTTTGCAGGAGAAATATATTCTGATATATAGCATTAGATGGTCCTATAGCTGGGCTTAATGATCCAATAAGACTTAAAATCTAACAGGTGTGCAAGTTTTTGTCTTAACATGTGACACTAAACCACTCTGCAAAGCTAATTGCCTCTCTTTCTTTGCAGCTTTGAGTGTAGAAGCTCTAACTTGACAAGAAATTTGAGGTATGCTGCTTGCCACCAGCTCAGTAATGTCAGCAACATCTCTGTCTTAGCAAAGCTCTGTGAAGACATTCAACAACAGGCGTGCTGTTGTCAGGGTCCTCAACTTTCATTGCCCACAGATGTCCAGTACTTGGCAGGGCAGATCAGTGTGTGAAGAAAAAGGAATGAGGAAAGCTGTTCTGGTCAAGAAAAGGAGAAAACCTGCAAATTGAAGCCTTGAGATCAGCCACCAAAAGGGTAACTTGAGCATTAATTCTTTGGGGTCTCTTGTGAAAGCAAAAGGGCTCAAGGAAGGGACAGACTTATGACTTGAAAGGCAGGAGGAGGAAAGTCCCCAGGGCCTTTCCTTTTGTTTCATTTATTTTGTGCTGACCTCCACAGGGGAAGGCTTTCATGGGCAAGGATATTTTAGTGTAACAAGAAAGGAAATGAAGAAGCAAACCCTTGCCTGGATACTTCTCCTTTCAGAGCTGGAACCACCCAAAGAAATCTGAGTGTAACCTCTGACTTGTCAGCATACTAGAAACAGGTACAACACTAACATGTAACCAGGAGCTATTGTCCTTAGCTGTTTTCTTTCCCTGAAGCATTTACCTCAGGGTCCCTACTTTGCTTCATCAGGCAGACTTCATCATGAAATGAGCCACAGTCTGCACGTTCCTCTGGCTAACACATAGCAATTTTTTTCTCAGACAGATCATTCTTTTCTATCCTTTATGTCCCGTTGGGGTTAACAATTAATATTTTAGCCCCTGCCTTATTGACAGTCTTACCCAGATGAAGCAAGTTTGGGAATATCAGGCTGTTCTTTGATAGATAAGAGGTAGAAGGAAGTGCCAATAGCTAGGGGTAATATAACAGGTTGAAGATGAGCACCTCACCCACATACTGCAAATGTAGAACCTCCAACTGGGAGCCTTACAGCAGAACAGAATTGAGAGAACACTCAAAGCTGTGAGGGGAACAGGGGTTGGAGGTATTTTGGGGCAGAACTGAGGACAGCAAGTCAGAAAATGAAATAGGATATATGGAGTGAGTGAGCTTAGGCCTGGATGGGTTGGAGAAGGAAGAGTTTTGGAGATGGTGAAGTTGTATATTGGAGGAACATTGGAAATAATGGAGTACAAGGCTGGAAATTCAGCTTGGGAAATACTGGGAGATTCTGAAGAAAGAGCAATGGCCAATCTCTTGGGCTCTGGAGTATGAGAAGTTGGAGGGAGAATCTGTGAGACAGGAGCATTGCACTGGGCCTCTCTGGAATGTTAGGGACTTGCAGTTCTGAGAGAACCAAGGATACTATGCCAAACTTCCCTTCAACCTCTGCTGTGGTGGGAGGGACATCCACTGAAGTGCTCTCCATGTGTTCTCTCAGTGACCACACTGCCTGACACCATCCCCTCGAATGTTTCCTGCTTTCATTGTGATGGTCCAATTAATTTTCAATCATGTGACATTCTATGGCTAGATGAATGCTGGCTTTCCTGTAAAGAGTTAGAGGTACATTTTAGCTGCTAATTATGAAACATAATGTTATGTAGTATGTACTATTATACAAATGTAGTTTAACTATACCATTTAGCAACTGGAAACAAAAAGACACAGCAAAATATCCCTCATTTATCTTCCTCAGTGGAAGAGAAATCCTTCTTCTCCTTTTCCCAGACTGTCTATGAGCTGTGAGGGAGGTTCCATAGTGATGCAGAGTCCTCAAGCAGGTACAAAGGAGATCCCCTTTATTGCAAAAACCAGGCCTTTTTAAGCAGCTACCCCATTATCAGTTACATGGTTTTAAGATATAATATACATAATTCAACCAACCACCATACACCACGATGTGAACACATAATGGTTACATAACTTGTTTCTCTACCCCAATTCAGCTGAGTCTCTTTCCCACAGTCCTTTTCTACTTAGCTGAAGTAACAGGCCTGAGCCATGCTTTTACAAGGCCTTCCTTTTGTAAGGTTTTACCTATATGCAACAATTACCAATCTAAGAAAATTGCAAAAGTTAATCTCTATTTCACTGGAAATAAAATTGCAGGCAAATTCAGAGAGATTCCTATAGATAAAACTGAGCCCATGGATGCAGAAATTCCATTTTACAGATGTGACCCAAAAGTATTGGGGTCACCTCCTACTCTGTGGAGAGACCACCTACTGTCCAATAACACTTCCTGAGGAGATAATGGCAATTCATATAAAACCTGGTTAGTTTTCAGCAAATTTTATCAGTTTTGATGAAGCCAGTATCACTCAGACAAGAAAGTTTTGTAGCCCTATCAATTGTCATTTTTTTAAGGACCTTTCCCTTTCCAGAGACTGGGAGCCCATCTCCTTATAGGAGTGGCAATGTTATCTCTTTGTTCTGGAGGAATGAAGCTCACCCTGAAGGAGCAGTTTGGAACCCAGCTTCTGAACTCTGCCAGTGGTAGCTGGAATGCTGCTGAGGCAAATGCTCTGGAGAGTGTGTGGGCGAGCACATCATCTTCCTGCTACCACTATAACCAGTGTGTGTTCCTCTTTTTTGCCTAATTTGTAGTCTCTTCACCTCAGGTTTGTTTATACTGAACAAGTAGATTTATTACTTGTTCTTTGCTTACAGTTTGTTTGCATCCAGGTTACACTAGGCTCACTGGCAAATCATTCCAAATTTATGAACTCCATGTAATTAACTGATGCATTAATATGTAGTTTGCTACCAGTTTACAAAATTTGACAGCACAAGTTTTTGATGTTATGCAGGTCCCAATGAGGTGTTTTAATCAGGTTCAAAATGTGCATGAACTGGGCCCTTCTTGGCTAAGCTCTTGAACAGACTGTCATGTTAGTGGAATAAAAAAATGGGCTATATATTTTAACTGTGGAGAAAATGAATAATTCAACAGTAAGGGTCAATTCATCCTGCCAAGAAAAACCCACTGAAAAGGAAGTACACTGAGTTATAGTTATTTGCATTGTAGATAATAATATCAATTATAGTTCCCAGCTGGAATCAAGCCTCCATATTTTGGCTTCTGTACAGCCCCAGAATAACTGTTCCAGTCACAACAAGTTTCAGCCAAATAAAGACAAAGCTCAATTAGCAAAACAACACAAATTTGCAAAAGCATACGCTTGCTTGAACAATAAGAGACTGATGTTTGGACAGAGTTAGATATGGTGATTCAATGACAATTAGCTACTCTAATCATTTATAGTTAATATAATTTTGCAAACACAAAGTTTTAACCCTTACCAAAAGCTGTATCACAGAAAATTACTTGTTGGGCCCACTAGAAACCATCTTTATAGCTTCCAGTCTATGGTCTAAGTGAAATAGCCAGACCTCTAGTCTTTGTTGTAAATGTTGTACTATCAGCTTGTGGTAAAAGCCTCAGCTTTTGAAATCCAGTTATTGAGGGAGAACAACATTTTTCTTTAAAAATAAATGTAGAAAAGTCAGTAGCAAGGAGCACATGCTGGCAGGTGCTGAGGTAAAAGGGGATCAGACTGGCTTGAGGCAAAGGAAAATCAGGCTGCTGCCGTGGCAGACAGATGGGGTGGCAGAGATCTCCAAAAACCAGACTAACACTGCTGTTCCAGCAAATTATCAGGGGATCTAGAGTAGCAGTAATGTCAAAAGGGCTAACCCTACCTCCACACCTTCTTTGACAACAGGAGCAGCAATCTTGGCTTTCTGAACTTCTACTCTACTTGTCTGTTCCTAATTTCCCTCTAGTTTCCCTATATAGTCTGTGTCTTTCACCACACCTCTTCTCCTCCCATAGATGTAGCTTTAGTCTCTCCTACTTAGGATTGCAAAATTCATGTTTGCCTACAGAACTGAAAAACTTCATGCAGTTTGCTGTCCCAGATGAGGGGACTAACTTTTCTATGGGATCGAGTAGAGAGGCCCTCACAGAATTTAGAAGGTGCAGAGATGGCTGAAAATGAGCAGCCTCCTTTCTGTAAATGAAAAGAAAGAGGGAGGACATCAACCTCCTCAGTGAGATATAAAGCATTCTTTTATCTCACTGATCTTCATAGAGATGGCAAAGGTCTTGGCACTTCTTGTACCATTGCTTGGTAGAAATAATCTTCATATGCTTCTAATGGATCTGATGGTCCAACCGTCCCACACAGAGTCCTCAGGTCCTGGGAAAACCCAAGTATGTGTCACTAATGGGACACAGGAACGTACCAGGAAAAGACAAATAACTTTAATTGTTCCTGTGGAAGTACATAGAACTGTGGACAGTTCTCTGAAGTAGTTAGTCTTGACTTCATATTTGCAAAAGTTTTAAAATTTATTTTATTTTATTTTATTTTATTTTATTTTATTTTTATTTCAAGGCAAACCCAGCAAATTATAAAAAGTGTCATCAGTGGAGTAGCCAGAGGCTTTTTGCCTTCTTGTGTCACCTGTCCCTGCCCATTGCATAGTGTGCTGATTTGCACCATGCTGATTTTTTTTCACACGCCCTGTGCTGCTGACACCTGCAAAAGCTACTTTTCTAGGACAATAGTCCATGATGTAATCACAATGGATTGTCATTTTAATAACTAATTGACAGATGAATAGAAACACCTTTTCATGCCTTCCTTTCTAGCTCATAGAAGAAATATGAAAAAAAGAAGCCTCTTCAACTTCCCTTCTTTTAAGAGGAAACGTTTTTCTTCTCTTGCATAAAGAGAGGCTCCTTCTTTCCTGACAGCAGCTGTGGTCATCCTGACAGGTGACCTATTTTTGTCTCCCATTAAGGCAACCTTTGGGAGACAGATGATCCTGGCTATCTCATCCCTCTTGGGGAAATCACACATGCTACCAATTTCAGATTACATCTCAAGGCTTCAACTTTCCTGCTTAGCAGCAGGGTTAACTCAGCAGGCCCAACTGGATTTGGCACATACACACCCTTTATCTCTGTTGTGACAGCAGTTAATTAAAGTGACTCAGAAGACAGCTTCTCCAAAACAAAGTTGTGTTTATTTGCCAAAGATGTACACAAAGAAGTGGCCTAAACAGCAAAGAGCCACAGCTTAGCTTGACCTGCTTGTAGGTCTGGCTCTGCCCCAGACTGGTAGAGAAGCCTGCTACCTGCTACACCACCTGACTGCCCAGACCTCCTCCATGGTCACTGTTAGTGGCAGCTCATCCCTCTTCCTTGCCTAGCCAGCACCTTAATCTCTGGAGTCCACTGTGGTGTCAGCTCTTGGCCTGAAGAAGCACCAGCTGAGAGAAGCGACCTGGGGCAGACCTCTTTGCTTCAGAGCCACCTTAAGAGTTTAATTTATTTTGTTTTGGTTAGTTTGTGTCTCAGCAAGACTAAGATATTAATGATGGGCAAAGCCCTAAACCTGGGTAAGTGACTGCCTCAATTTTGGCCATCATTAATAGGCACAGGAACTAAAAATGAACAACCCATCTTTGGAAGATGGAGTGCCATTCCTAATCATTGCACAAAGAAAACAAATCATAGCACAAAAAATGCAGTTGCTTAAAGAAAACATACCATTTCCTCCACATGAAGAAATTACATCTGGAGACTCATAAAGGTATTGCTGAAACTGATTTGATGATTGTGACTTCCACACATTTCGAGGCAAGCAGGTCAGAGGCTGTGGCTTAAAATAAACAGGCCTGAGCTGGAAAAAAAAAAAAAAAAGCGCTTCATTAAGTTCCGCTTGCAATGCCTACCTAGTCTTGTACAGCTTTGGGATAGCAATCCTTAGGAACATTTCCAAATTTATAGAAGAAAACAGTAAGTCTTATGTTTTCTGCTCTGTTTATTCAGTATGATAACCAAATACGATGTAGGAAAAAAGAAATAGCGAGACAAAAAATAAAGCAAGATCTTTCAGGTCACTGAGAAAGAAACACTATAAGCATATAGCAACTTACTAGTGATGCCACATTTGAGGTCACAAGAAAATTTTTATGTTTTACAAATGATTGATGATATTAATGAAGTAATAAGTCATTAAGGAATCATTTTCTTCATTAAGACACTGTTTTCTTTTTCCTTCTCTTACATAGTTTCCTTGGATATTTGGCTCATAAATTTGTGGAGGGAATGCTTTACCCATATTAAAAACCTTACTTCATTTATTAAAAGGCAAAACAGCATTATTTTTTTTTTTTCCAGCATTTGCCTTTTCATTTTTTTTATTGTTCTTGGCACACTTTCATTGCTTACACTTAAAGTTTTCAAACATTAATATCAGACTATGAAAACAAATATTCTTTTTATATTCCAGTAGTTTAAAAAATGAAGTTTATTTATTTCCTTTTCATTATTATTTTATTCCATTATTCAGTTTTGGCACTGAAAGTATGAGAACATTTATTTGAGTATTTCAGGCATTTTAGTGTTCATGATATAGTTATATAGAGAGAGCATAATTCTGTACACTCACTATTAAAATAAAGGTTGGTATTTGTGACATTCACAGCACTACTTTCCTCAAGATGTGACACTGGGAATGCTTGAATCATGATTGTATTTTTGGTCATACTTTCACCCTGGTCCTTTAGAAGTCTGAAAATCCTTACTTTATTGAGGTATTAGGGGATGTTTGGAATCTTCTAGAGCCCCTGTGGCAATTTAGACCCACTGGGGACATGGTAACACTCCAAGAACAGGTAAGTTTAAGAAGAAAAAGAACATTATGGAATAATAATTTTTGGCTGTGAAAGAGATTGCATACATTGACTTGTAGACAGCAATTGCTCTATACCAGGTTTACTGTGCCTGGTTTGAACCTCAGAGCAGTGTTTGGTCATGGGGTAATGAAGCACATCGTAGGATCATGGGCTAATTTCAGCTTTAGTTTCTGAAACAAGGCTTTAAGTAATTAACTTCTTGGAACTGAAGTTTGTATGTTTTGGAAAGCAGCATTTTAATCTATTTTTTATAGCTTGCTCTCCTACTAAAATGTAACTAAAATTTGTACCCTAAGGGAACACTGTTGAATATTAGCTCCTGATTGCCCTCTAGTTTTAAAGAGATTACCTTCTCATAATACTGGTTTTGCTGTTGTTCAGGAATCTGCTGGCCTTTATGAAGTGAAGTAATTTGTCTGAGAAAAAAATAATTCTTACCTGAACTGTGACATGGAAAGTGCTTGGCTTGGAACACAATGATTTTTATGTATGGACTTTATTTTCATGTTGACTTTTTTAAAAAGAAGAAAATACTGACAGAAATAACAAATAAAACCATTATTTATATTATAGTTTATAAGAAGTAAGTTTTCTAGGAATTAAACACATAATTGAAAGTTACTCTATATGGTGATCAATAAAAACTATTTTCTCAAGGACTCTACGCTCAAAAAGAAAAAAAAAAAGAAGCAAAGCAGAATAGGGATGTTTTTAATTCCTTAACTAACATTTTATGTTCAAATTATCAAAATTTTGTTTATCTTTTTGACAGAGAAAGAAGACGCTCTTCCATGGTATCTTGTGATATGCAATGTTTCGTGTCAGGACAGCTCCCCTGTGCAGGTCAGCAAATAGCATGAATTGTTCTCAGCATGTAGTTCAGATTCAGGTAAGTTAATAGACTTGATATATTTTAAAAACACCTAAAAGTGAAATAAGGAATACATTTCTGCATGAGATGTCGTGATCTCCATTTTGTTCTTTCCCATTTCTGAATCATTTAGGCTTCCAGATTGTCCAAACATTATCTACTTAACCTGTATCACTAGAAAGGAAAGAATTTGGGGCATACTACAAACTTTGCAATATATAAAACTTATTTCTGATCCTGTAGTGTTCTTAAATTTAGATTAATGAGATTACTGAATATTAACTGCAGAAATCCCTTACCATAAGATTAGGTAACTGAGTACAATGTAGGGAAGCATTTTCAGGGCAGGGAGAGTGACTGGGTTGTCTCTGGGAGGCTCTAATGAGATTACAGCTCCAGGTCTAAGGCACACAGGTATCCCCTAGTCATCAGGCATTCCTCACAACATAGAGAAAATATTTCCATTTCCAGGGAACTGATATGCCCCATTATTTCTGTTAACAGATTGTGACATTTGTGGGATTTAGCCATGTGCTACAGTACTGTTTGTTCTATAAATGTTCTGTTTCTAGGGTTCAAGATTATTGACAAAGCATGTTTATGCTTTGCTGTCTTTATGGAAGCTTGAAAATATATTACAAAAGACATGTCACAACCTTTATGAAATACTTAAGTGTATTATTATTATTGCACTAGCACTGTCCTTGTCCCTGCCTGTACTTGAACTATGTCAAGTGATGGTGAGAAGCACCAAAGGCCTGAGAGGACTCAGAGTGCTCTCAGCTGGTGAGTGGCTCCAAGCTGTCCCCCAGGAGGAAGGAGCCTGGCTTTGTGCTGATGGCAGGACAATGCTGTCAGTAAAAACTTGGTTGCTGGAAGCTTGTTTTAAAATAAAGGCTACTGTAATTTGTGACTCCTTGGTTTACCATGGAGAAAAGTGTCAGCTGAGGGATGTTGGAATGGAACACCAGCCTCACTCCTCAATTTGTCCTATACCTTCATTTGCAAAGAAGTGTTGAGGAGGACATATGGACACCTGCAAATCCTAGAGGGACAATGAAAAATGCAGTGACCCAGCCTTTCTTGTGTTATAGCGACATGTGGAGACTCCAAGCATTGGATATTGCCTATTTTATGATACTCACTCCTGTTGTCATTGTGCTGGTGCACAAAGAGGTGTTTCCCATGGTTAAATGAAGTTCTGAGGAAGGGCAGGAAATTGTGGGAAAATATGTGCCATGTCACACACCTAACACTTGGCAAGTCTGAGGTAATCGTTATGCCTAAGATAACAACAGCTAACTCACTGGAAGTAGGTAGAGCATGCAAAATATTCACTATGCCCTGAGGTCACTGAACACTCCTCTGACTAGATATGCCCACCCTCAGACCAAGAAAAGATTAGAGGAAAGGTGTAGCTGGCACATGTATCAAAAAGCATAAACCCCCAACCAAAACACAAAAACCCCCAGCCCTTAACCTACTGAGTTCAGAAGCATAGGGAAATATGAAACTGAAACTCTTCCAAAAAGGACAGGTGTGTGAGTAGTTCCTGCTGAGGGGAGGTATAATGTTGTTTACATTGCTGCCTTTAAGCAAGACTTCACTTTGGCACCTCCCAGAGCATAAATATTGAGATTTTTAATGCAAGCAGCTGCAGGACATTTAATAATAAGGACAGTATCTTTGGATCAGAATATATTGACACAGGCTAGTTAACCCTGTTGATGAAGTAATGTTCTTTTTCTGTTTCTTTACTCAACAGCAGAGTTTAGTAAGGCAGAAATATTTTAGGCTTTTTTCCTATGTGTAATTCCCTCTGCATTCTGATCCCTTAAAATATATGCAAGTAAGTAGTTGATACTGTGGGTCAAGATGTCCAGCTGAATAATCTGGCAAAGCTTGGCTTTAATTAGGTCCCCTATTTGACCAAAATGAGCAAATATGGAGGCATCTTCTCTAGAGAATAATGGCAACAAACTGGGTACTATAGTTTCAGTAAGGGGTCCAGTTAATCAATTATAAGAAACTTCTTGAGAAGAAACCCCCTAGGAATGTGCTGAGAAGCTGGAATGCTATGGGAGATTGCATTTGTAAATGGACAAATATGGTGAACATGTAAAAGCAGAGAAATTAATTTCTGTGCATCCTCATCCACTGTTTGCAAGGTGTAATATCCATAATAATAATATGGAAAGTTCATACATGAAGCCATTTGGGATAGTTACCAATATTGCAGTTGAATTCTACCAAAATGCTTACAGATCCCGCTTTGCCAACCAGTCTCAGTCCATCCTTGTCCCCAGTGAGGAGTCCAATGCCCGGGGCTGTGGCTGCTCTGGTGCCCGTGGATTCTTGCTCCTGGCTGGGTCAATGGGAGGAGTCCTGGCTGCTGGGTACTGTCTGGCTGCCCTCACGGGGAGCTGCCATAGCCCTGGACACCCCCTCTTGTGAGACACACTGGTGCCAGACTAGTGTTACCTTTGCTATGTAGGAAAGGAACAAACAAGGTAATCCAGCACAAGCTACCAGAAATGTCCAAGAGAGATGAAAACTTGGCGCAGCCCCATGCACCTAGGCAGCCATGTCTATAATTCGTAGCCCAAGAGCCATTCCCTACTCAGTGGCAATAATGATACTCCCCATTATCCTCTAGTCCTAAGTAGGGAAATATTTTAAATGGAGTGCTTGAGAAGGTATGAAACTGGAATTTTATTCAGTTACTTGTATCAATTCTTGAGGTAATGAGATGTTTGTGCTGATCCTTCTGTATCCCAAATCAGTTGTCAGTGGTGAGCAGGGAATGAGTACTCCCTTGCTTACACTCTACACAACTGTCATTATCAGGGCAGAAGAGGACTTGACTTCTCCTAAAGCAGATCACACAGATCTGACAAAAGATTGACAAATGTAAATATTAGGCAAGAAGGACCAGTGATGGCACCCACTACAGCACAGCCCAATTTTTTAATCTAATATGCATACCTACCTCATGGGAGAAAAATAGACTATATCAGCTAAACTAACACTGAAATCAGACAGCAGCTCTTGCTTAGTTATGTGTTCTGAAGGCATGGCATAGGCACCGTCTAATGGTAGCTCCCTGGGATACCTGACAAGCATGAACTATATCTCAGTAAAAAAGTGATGTAACAGAATTTTGGGGTTTTTTTTTAAATACATGTTAATATATTTTTTTAGCCAAGGACATGAACTGGGTGGAACATTTAAACTCAAGGCTTCCAAATTCAATACAACTATTATCCATTTCTTTTTTTTTACTGTATTCCTGTATTCCTTAGTGGCCTTCTAAAACTTTCAAACCATTTCAGCCACTTTGAAAAAAGGTATAAAGATCTCAGAGACAGGAAACTTCCACACACTTAAGGAAAGCCAGTGTTTGGAGAGTGGAACAAGACTGAGAGGAGTTTGCCTGTTGGGGAAAAGCCTGGAGTATAAGGGTGTCCATTGGTCAATGTTGATGGGGGTAGCAGCTGGCTGGTCAGCAGAGAGACAGTGCACAGCCAGACACAGTACCTCCTGCCCCTCTACAGTTATTTGTGACAAAACACAGTGTGGAAGCTGAGGGCATTCTGAGGTGTGGGGAAGTTAAATTTTAATGGAAAGGGTAAGCTGTAAAAAGTTGTCTTGGAAAAATGCAAATTTAAAAGGAAAATAATTATTTGGCAGTTTTCTCTTCATGGAATCATAACTTGCTGGTATTTAAAATTGTTACAGCACAGGATTAATAAAAAGTTCTCTATCTGATAGTGTAACACATTATCATGCTAAGTTACCATGACGTCTTAGTGAGCAAAAAAGTATTTTTTGAATGACTGGAGGATTCAGAGAACCATAATTCGCACAGCCTGAAATACAGCTCAATTTCTTTCTGAAAGGAGCCTTTCTCACAAGATTCCTGGCACCTCTTGGGTACAGCTGGATCAGAAATGAAATACAAATAGCCTCTATTTGAATTCAGTGTTTCTTCTCTGGCCACAGTGTCAATTAAGAAGTTAGCAAGGGTGCGTACGTGTGTGGGTAGATAAATGAATAAGTAAGATTACTTGAGTTATTCCCATAGGTTTAACTGCCACCTTTGTGATGATGACTCTAAAAATCTATTTCCAACCTCTCCCACTTTATCATGTAATACCAGATGTGTCATTGGTGTCTTCCTCAATCAAATCTTCTTTATCTTATTCTTCCCTGGGCTCCTGCCAGGTCACATATCTTCATAAAAGTCCTGAAATCCATTCTCACAGTCACTGATCTGATTCATCCTGTGACTTGTTTTTATCTCGGCTGTTGCACGTTCTTTGTTTCTATTTGCAGTCTGTAAAGCCTGCACTTGCACAACTAGTCATGTTGGTTATAAGCACTATTAAAATCCCAACCTTTCACTGACAGATGGGAAAGGAACTGAGTGCAATGGAATTGCCAGTTTATTGTTTTTTCACCTCTGAGAATCTAGTCAATTTTATTCATTCTAATTTTCTTAATTAAAGCAGCTTAGAGGGTCAGAACATGAACAAGCTTATTTGGCCGCTTCATATTTTTATAATAGCTGGTCAGCTGTGGGAAATTCAAATTTACTTCCCATTTTATGGCATTGCCCCATAGGGCTCTAGATACCACTTCGAGTAGCAGAAGATGGAAGACAGGATTCAGGGGTGCTGTGCTTGATAGTATATATCTGTAAGGAACAAATAGATTTTCATTTATTCCCAAGCTCCAGCTATCTAATAACTGTCTTTTTTCCCCTTGCTGGACATCCACAAGTGAAAGTATATTCACTAGATCATCCTAACTGAAGTGATACATCCTCATGCCCAATAGAGTCTTCTGTCTGTTTCTTTAGCTGGTATTTGGGAGGGGCTTTCAAAAGAGTTACTATTCATAATACAGTATTTGCTGAAGATGCTGATGAAGACCCTATTGTGTTCAACAGTGTTCATGTTTCTAATATCTCTAACAAACTTGCCAAATCCAGCAGAAGCGCAAGGAGCTGAAGGGCACTTCTGAGTCAAGTACACCCCATGGTTGGCAGGCCTGATGAGGGAAACAGTGATCATCCAAATCTCAGCTCCTGGCTTTTTCCACTGGCTCAGTATCATTGACAGACTATGGTTTACAAATCCCCTTAAAAAGGGAGAGAGAGGGAAAGAAAATGCCCAAAACAAAGCAAGCCCATAAGCGCATTTTCCAGGCTTACGCTTCTAATTGTCCTGTTACTCTTGTAGGATTAAAAGACAAGAAAAAATAATTACTACAGAAACAGACACATTGTAGTATTTGCATTCAGATGATGATTTTGGGTAGGGCTCAGGAAACAGACCTCAACTGCCAGGCTGTGAATGCATCTTGTTTTTCTTGCCTGCTTCCAGCAGGGAAACACAGGGAGTGGGATAGCACACTGCAGAGTGTGTAGACCTTGGACTCAAGCATGGCACTCCCAAGTGAAGTTGCTGCCGTTTTTATCCGGAAGTATCTCAAGGCTCTGAAAGGGTTATAGTCCTTTACAGTCACTGCACCCAAAGACTTGGCTTGGCTGCGGATCAAGCGCGTGAAGAAAGTGTGACCTTCTCAACACAGAAAACCTTTGTCGTGAAATGAACTCAAGTAGCAACACAGAAATTTGTACTGGGAATAACTAGCGCCTCTCTGGTTCTTCTGTGAAGGAATATATAGTTCAACCAGTGTTTTTCACAGGCAGTTGTTACTTTGTTAACCTAAATTTTTCAGGGCTCTTCTTGAGTCCTTGGGTTAAACAGTTATCACTACGTAAAGAGAGGACACTCAACTGTTATAGAACCAAGGGAGGAATTAATTGTTTCTTATTATCTGCTTCCAGAGAAAGGCTTTCCCATCAGTGAGTAAGGAAAAAACTAATATTATAGCCTCATAATTTGAAAGAGTAAGGGCATAAACCTTATTATTTGGATCATCCTCTCTTACCCATTCAATGTGACTGCAAGAGTCTGAATGCCATTTTCTTCCTCTCTAATAAGACAGATTCTGCAAAGGAGAAGAACTTCAGTGCTATAAAAATATTGACCTGGAAAAGGCCTGTCTGAAAAGCTTTTGCATGAAAATCTAAAACCTGGCTACAAATATTAATGAAAAGTGTTTCACAACTTTCTTGTCAGACAGGCAATTGTTATTATCACCATTTTATGTCTTGTGTGAACTGGGACAAAGACTGTGAGTTGCTCAAAGTGACAGAGATGAGAACAGCATCCAGCTCCCAGTGCCACAAGACATGGCAGGTTCCCAATCCATTTAATTTCATGAACAAAGCATATTAATGTAAAGATGAGTATAAAAATCAGTTTTAATCTGTGTGGTGACACGGATAACATTATTTTCAGCAGGAATTGTATGAGAGATGCCTCAGAGAAGCCACAGCCCATACAATGGGTGATGTGTCTTGTGCAGTGCCCTTGTGAGAGTGGGCACACTGAGACACTGGGCTTCTATTTCTGTGTTCTGTGTTGATCTGGTGAAAGCCAGTGCTTAGCTGTGCAAGGGTACACTAGCCTAGCTATTGCTTGATCCTTAAAATTGCTGAAAATATAAAAAACCCCGTCTGTTTCCAGGCTACTGATAAACTTGCTTGGCTGCCACTGTCCTTTTTCCTGTATATAGAAAAAGATAGCAAGACGTGGTTGGTTCATCCACACCTGAATTTTCTTGCAGCAAAAGTGAGCAGTGGTCCTATTCCCATGTAAAAGTCATCATGTTTTACTTCAACTAGAAAGAAATGAGTCAAGTTTCTTCAGATACTAGGCAAGTTGCATCACAATGGATTAAAATGACAGCTTGTTCTACAAATCCTTAAGGATTAAGAACATTTATTTCTAAACACTAAATCCCAGCAAAAGGGCAGGAGGAGTTTGTTTTGGGCTTGGAGGAATATCACAGTTGATAGTAGAGACACCAAGTAAGATGATAGTGAACAAGACAGGAAAATGTATAAAAGTACAATTCAATTTATTTCTTATTTAATTTATTTTTACTTTCTCTTGTTCAACAGATTATTGCATTGTTATATATTTTTAGTAAACAGTAAAAACTAAGTTATATCTATATTTTTTTTTTTAAATGCTTTCTATTTTGAGCTTATTAAGAAGTATATTATAGGTGGAAATTTCTAAATATTGCATCTACCTGATATGTATTTTATTGTTATCAGGTATTTGTAGTTCAAGAAAATCTGGTATAATAAGAAATTACTCAGCAGGCAGGAGATAAAAGGCAATGAAACCTAATTGTGGAAACTTCTGGCTATGCAGAGATAGTTAGTGTGGCTGAAGCAGAAGTCCTCTTCTATGGCAATGTTTTATGGCTTAGAGATTGCAACATTCTAGATACACAACACCTACCTATGGTGTTTCATTTGCCTGCAAGCACTCTGATGTGATAGTGAAAGAATTCTGGTATCTCCAGCTGATGAGATTTCAGGTATGTTGCTGCACCAGATTATTCAATTTCTTCAGATTTTAATGTAACTCTACAGCTTCCGTATGTCCCTTCCTGGTGTGATGTGGCAGCATCAGCAAAGCTTGGAAGTAGATATTCAGTATTTAGCAGCTACTGTAAGTATCACCTGTTGGCAGAGAAGACATTATTTTTGCAAACCATATGTATCCCACAACCTGCCCTGTCACCTTCCTGGGGTTCTCACAGTTGTCCTGCCATGTTTTACTTGGAAAAGAGGTGGCAGGAGGTAAATAACTTTGCAATGATTGATTTGCCAGAGGGGTTGCTCCAGGTGTTGAGTAATTGTTGCTCACACTCTTTGAGTGTCAACGCTGATATAATTGAACAAGATCCTTGCACTTTGACAGTTGGCTTCTGAGGTTAAGAGCTTTTCCAAATGATCAAGATTATGCTTAGACTGTGGAAGAGATGCATTCATGGCACCTTAGTGTTTTGGCTTTTTTGACTATCCCAATTGTCCATCACTGTTTTGTCACTCATACTATGGTAGTTATTAGTAGAGACAGAGTTGAGTTGTAAGTACTCTGAAATAGGCCTTTGCAGGAAATTTTACATTTTCACTCTACACAGTAAGACATTCCTCTATCAGATGGCTCCAGAGGGATACAGTCCTTCCTCTGCCTGTGTTTGTGCCTGTCCTGTGCAGTTGCTCTTGTGCAGCTCTACCACTCCTACTGCACATAGATCAACCAGTCCTCTTTGCAGAAATAATCAGGCAACGTCAAATTATCTTTGCTAAATCGGCTAAGCTTTTATATTTCTTATAGAAACTACTGAAAATCCCCAAGACTTATAAAGGCAAAATTGGGATGGTGCAAGCTAGCCTCATTCTGTGAATTACAACAGATATGTCTTCCAACTACAGATGGAACCTCTCTGCTGCACAGAAGTACCTTTCTGGCCTTTAAACACAAAGCAGTTACGGGGCTGTTCTTCCCTGTCTTCCTGTGCATCGGCATGCTGACATTTTATCTGTGACATGAAATTTCCGTGTGACTTCTGTTTAGTCACTAATACCTGCCTGCATATAACTGTGTCAACGTTATCTACTTTCAGAATCATTATTATGCTTTAAAATGCTTGCAACTGTGAAAACCCATGGACAGATGTTTCCTAGTGAACAGTGTGTGCCATGGCTACTTGCATGTGAACAGCAGAAATATGAACTTTTCAAAACAACACACATTTTGTGGTCAGGTTTCTCCAAACCAGCTAGTGTCCCCACCAAAAGCAATTTCCTGGCAGAACATAAGAGTTAAGCAGATGTTTGAGCAAAAAAACAAGCCACCCTGTTGCTGGGCTGGTTTTGTGTATCCTCAATAGATTTTTTTTTAAACTACCCAAATTCACACTGCAAATTTGCAAACAACATGCAGAGAAGGATCCTTCATATGCACTAGGTATGGGAGATCACTGCATTTTTATTTCTGCATGCCAGGCTTCTTGTTTGGGAAGCTGAGAGAAAAGTTACCTGTCTGTGAGTCAGGTACATTTATCAGATGTAAAGATGCTTTTCTGAGTCCATACTTCCTTAGCAGAGTAAGCCTGACTTCAGAGGACTGCATATATTCAGATCTCATTAAATGAACTAGAAATATTCATCATCTCAGCTTATTCTCTCTATAAAAGCAAAACAACCAGAAGTGTCAATTTCTGTCAAAGAGGCATGATTTTAAAAGACAGTTTTTTATTTGTGTGCTAGTAGGAACATATTTATTAATGCATAAAAGAACTTCAAAATTAATTTTACCCACCATTACTTATGTTCCTTGCCCAAGTATTTGTCTTAGTGCTTGTATTTATCTCACAAGATTAAAAAGCCAATGTACTACATGGGACGCTTCACTGACCACCAGCATTTTCCTATTATTAATTAAGTTTATTTTCTTATGGTAAACAGGAAAAGACCATGTTGGTACTATGATGTTCTAAAATGCAGGCTGAAGACATTCCTTTACATATACTAGAATTTTACGTATTTCTTTGGTTGTGCTTAGAATAGAGAGGCTTTGGAATTTACTTTTATCCTAATAAGCAAAAGACATGTATTTGCTTGTCTTCTGTATTCTAGGAAACACATAATAAGGAAAATAGATTAAAAAAATAATCATTATGCTTCCAGGTATATTTGTGTGCACTTGGATGCATATTATTCAGTTTTATATTTTGTTTTATTACTTGCTTTCCAGAACAAAGAAACTCACGATAATCCAAGACAAAGAAATAGCGTGTGAGAGTGCATCTGCATACAATAATTTATATACTAACTACATTATGTAGTAACATGAACATCTAGCCAGCAATGCTCCCCTGCTTCATTACACTGTGCACAGAAAAATTGAGCTTTATGCTAGAGATCTTGTTGTATTCACTGCCACCTGAATCTTATGCTTCTTTCATTGTTCTGCCCATCTCAATTTAAAATACTGTTCTGATTTTGATCGCAGAGTACTATAAATCCAAAATAAGTCTAAGAGCTTCAAAGAAGTTTATTTCTGCTTTACATAGTTATAACGAAGATAAAAATCTGGCCCATAGGCACATTCATTTTATAGCAAGTTAAAACATGTGCCCTTACTGTTGGCAAATCCTCAAGATTAGCAGACATACATGTGTTGCTAGAGTAGCAGCTATGGAGCTGCTTTTCTTTTTTTTTTTTTTTTACATCCAGTGCTATTTTTGGTTACTTCCCCTTTGACACACATTCCTGGTAACAATTAAAAGCAGCTCTTCTTAGTACAAAATTAAAGCTGATAGCTGAACACTTTATGTATCAAATACATTTTCTGTATTGTGTATCAAACACATTAGATGCTGATTGTCATACGTGGAATAGAAATGGGAGGGCCAATTGTCCTTTTACTTACAGTGGTGTAAACCAGCAGAGTGAAAGATGGATAAACGGGGATCTATTGATGTTTGGTGCTTGGCTGTCAGAAGAAGCAAGTGATGCAGAAATAGGGATTGCTTGTGTTTTTGTGGATCTGAATGATCCCTGTCTATGCCTGTAGAAAGTCTTCTTGCAATGAGAAGCACTGCACAAGGTCATTCACATCTTTCCCCTCTTGAAGGAGCCAGAGCTGACACTGCAGCTCTGTGGGTGTAATGCTACTTGCTGTAGGGGGCTGCCCCATGGTCACACTGGAGTTACAGGTCCTGTTTCCCCTTGGACACAGCTCTTGTGGAGATGGACTTGGTATCTGCTCTGTTTATGGACACCAGAGGTGTAAAGGAGAAGTGGATGACCTTGTCCATCAGAAATTCCCACAGCCTTAATTCCCATGTGCTCTTGCTGACACAAACTACTGAAGGTCCCTGCATCTAACTGATTTCCTCCAGGAAAGTATTCCAATATTTTTGGAGTGAGTCTTGGGGCCTCAGGGCTCTTCTCTTTTCATATGACCAAGGCTGTCCCATGATATTTCCAAGAATGGTTTTATGCTTACTCCCCAGATTTCAATTCCAGGTGCTGCAACAGAATGTTCTTAGTGGAAAGTCCCTGAGGTGCTAACTCATTTCCTCTTTTTTACCATTGGGCTCCAAATTTCTGACTTCCAGTGGGCACAGCCAGAAATACTTACTTAATTTAGCATTCTTTATGTCAACATTCCTGGAAAAATTCCAGGAATTTATTATATCAGTGGGTGGGGTGGGCAGATGCAGGTTAGGTCTTTTGCCACTTTTCTTTAACTGTGCACTTTGCCTACACTTGGCATTATGATAATAGGGGCAAATAGCCATGAATGGTGACAAAGGGAATTAGCTTCTACAAAGAGCTCCATTATGGTGAAAAGGTGTTAAACTCACAGCTTATGGTCACCTGCAGGGACTCCATGAGCCTATTACCCCAGTTATCACTGCAAGTTGGGTAAAAAATCAAACCCCTGCTCAGGAAAGGTTTGCCTTCAAGTGTACTATGAAGGCTTTAAGTTTAAATCAGTGGGATTTAAGCATATGCTTATTTCCTGAAGCAAGACTTCGCTAAGTTTACTTCTAGCTAAACCACAGCATTGCTGTCCAGTCTTCAGGATAGGCAACCAGTTTTCCCTGAGGCTTGCACCCAGTCACTGGGTTTCCAGGAAGACATTTGGAAATGGACAAAAATATGGGGAAAGGGTCCTGTTTCCAGGACAGTTGCTGTGATAAATGCTGACAGTGTGGTCACCAAAGGATAAAGAAGATTTGCTGTCACTTGTGATGTTTTGCCAAATATGCAGTTCAATGCAAGAGCTAGGTACTATACAGTAAAGAATGTATTTATTTATTTATTTATTTACATGGCTTTTTTTTCTGAGTGTTACAGGAGCTGTGGTCATAATTCCTGTAATGCTCCAGCTCATAAATACTCAGTATGGAATGTAACCAGCACTGTCTGGTGCAGCGGAACCTTGTGTTTGCCTCATGGTAGTTGGAGTCACTCATTCCATTTTGAAGAGGCAAGCCTTCTGGTTAAGTTAAGTTATATCTCTCATTACAGACTCTGTTTGAGTAAATCCTGTGATGCCCCATATCACAGTCAGGTGATGGCTGCTTTGCATCACTGGAGATGCAAAACCACGATGTCCGGTGCAGCCCTAAGACAGTGAGGTGCTTAGTCTAGAGCTCACAGAAGACTATCTTCTCTAGGCAAGAAAACCAATTTAGCTAACTTACTTAAAATGAAACATCTCAAGTCAACAACACAAAACACTATTTTCCTCAGAAAATTGCATTTAAATATAATGCTCTTCTAGAAACTAATAGCTTTATGGGAACTGCATTTTCTGTTGGAAAGGTATTGCAGTGAGAGATCCTTGATCAGCTCCAATAATTTAAGCACTGTAGTTTTATGGGGTGTTATTATTGACTCTGGCAAATAAGAAAATATGTCCTTTGCTCCCTTTTTTTTTTTTTTTTTTTTTTTTTTAACCTGCAGTGTCCTTTCTCTACTTCCATTACAATGGCCCCAAACCGCTGACTAGACAGATCATCTGACCTCACCCATCTAGTTATTTTTCAGCTAATTACTTTGTGCTCCCAACCCCCAAGCAATTTTCATGTAAACATATTTCAGGAAATACGTTTCACTGTGGGTAATTCCCTTGCCACCCTCAAGTTCAGGCAGGTGTTTTATTTGGTTTTGTACAGCTTCTTATTCTCTATCATTAGACTTTGCGAGTCATTATTCTCATTTTAACTGCTTTGATCTATTCACTAACTTCAAACTAGTTTAAGTAAAAGTTGACTCTTGTATGTTTTCAGTGATTGATTTTCATATTATAATAATGTTCCTAAACACCATTTAGCTTCATGCAGCTTTTCATCTGTGCTCGAATAAATGAGAATTCTGCCACAAATAGTTCTGCCACAGACCTTTCTTTCCCACATGAAGAAATGCAGATGATCACATGGTACCAGCTCTTAGGTAAAACCCCAGACTGCATCTCACTGGGGATGCATGAACTGTGTGGTGAACTGCAGGAGAGCTCCTGTGGCTCTGCAGGATGTTCAGCTGCAGCAGGTCATGCTGCAGGTGTCCACAAGTTTTAGAACTTCTAAGCTGTCCAGAGTGACAGCCTTACTCCCAATGGCAACTTTCAGCTTTAACAAGGGAGAGAAATGAGCTTAGGTGAAACCAATTTATGTCCTGAAATCTTTCTTACCTCCTACTTTCATCTCTCATCTCCAGCTGCGACTAAGCTTGGCTTATCTTTAAAATCGGTGATGTTAGTTGATGATTATATTAATGCATGTAATTACCTCTCAGTATTCTCCAGAAGATGCAGTATGTCATGTTCCTACTTCTTATAAGTAGTTCTAAAAATGGCAGAATTCTAGAGAACAGTAGGACCTTTTGTTATACATATTTTATGAATATGAGAGGGTAAATACACCAACTAAAATGTGGATTATCAGATATCAAATCAAATGACAAAATAGACTAAGGGCCATAGTTTGTTGAGGCAGCCAGTGAACATTGCATCTTCTCTTTCAACAAGCTGAAAGTGAGATGTGTCAAGACATTTCTGAATTGCAATTTTGTGTTTGATTTACCCAAAGTCCCTTTAAAAACAAAATAAAATAATGTTCATTTCTCTAAAACCTCTGAAGGGAAGGTGTTCAGCTAAAATATTGCCAAGTTTTATTGTATTCAGTAAGGAAGATGAAGAAAGGATAAAAAATCAGTGAGGGAAAGAACAGTATCTATCAAAAGCCTTTCATACCTACACCTGGCCTGGTCAGGTATACATGAGCCTGTATAAATGCCATTGTGCTTGTTCTTCCTGGAATAAGCTAGGTGGGGTTCTTCCTATTTGTGAAAGAGAAGCATAGGAGAATGCTAGGATGGGAATTCTCCATCATAGCTCATACTAGTAACCTCTTCATGGACCTCTGGTGGGAAATCCCTTCAGTCCTTTGTAGAAACCCTGTTGGCTTCAGCTGGGAGAGCAGCAGACACTGAAGGTTTCCAAGACTCGGCTGCCAAATACAGTTAGCAGAAAGCTGTAATTTAGAATTTCCTCTTTAGGGTTTCCTGGTAAAGAATCTAAATGCAGAGTGTGGCTTAGGGAACCCACATTCTCCCCAGGGAGATAAAACAAACACACCCAGTAGTCAGAAAAATAATCTGGTCTCATAGTATTTCTAGCTTGTTTTCCAACCAGCTGGGATTTCCACGCTGTGAAACTTGGATCCACATGGAAATGATGGCATACTGCTCTGACCCTAATTTTACTTTCAAACTTTAGAGCTTTGTCCACCTCGGGGAATAGAGCAAAATGGAATCAGGATGGACCTGGAGGAATAAACAAATTTGTGCAACAAATTTGCCTTCACTGTTAGGCGTTCTTGCTGCTAAACTCAGTCAGCAAGTCATTCATGGTTTTCATGGGAACTTTTGCTTCTCAGTGAAAAGATAAATGAATGCAAATATTTCTTCCTTCCCAGAAAGAGAAGTTATTTGGGCATGATTTGGCTTGACTGTAAAAATAGTGTTGACCTAGCTGTACCACCAGGGTCTAATGGGCTAAAATTTTAATTCATTAAGCCACCATGTCAGCTTGACTTTCCTTTCCAGCTGCTGTGAAGACAGAGCTACTCATCTAGTTTCTTATGCCAACCTGGTCAATGTGCCCTTTGTATGAACATAGCAGGCTCCAAAGTAGATCAGTACATATTTTGTTATTGCTGCCTTCAGGTTAGTTCAAAAATGGAACTTTGATGTCTTTTGCTCCTTTGTCTCGATTCCATATGGTTTGTTGGGGTAGGTTCTGACTTTCTTTTTATAGGATGCAGATGGGCCATTCACAGCATAATAACTGTCTTCTCAAAGCATAATAAAATGTATTGTCAACACTGTTTGTAAGCACAGGAATAATAGCATCAATACATTCCTGTAGCTATGACAGTCACAGATATGAGAGGGTACTTTTTTGAGTGCTTTGAAAGTGCTTTGGAAGTAGGTCTTCTGCCTACATCACACAAATTAATCCTTTCCTGCAATGCTTATTCCAGTTTCCTAGTAACCATAGAAAAATGTCTGCATAAATTCATCTCTATCTAGGATTTTAGTTTACTCCCTTCCCTAGGTTTCTGTAACTAATTAGGACTTAAATAATTATTAAACAAGGGGTCCCTTTACTTTCTCCTCAACTTTCGAATCTGGCAACAGAGTGGAAACAGACTTGGCTCAGTGTAATCTGTAATACTACTTCCCTTATATCTTTTTCCCTTGAAATCTAGTTCCCCAGGGCTTACAAATCTGGAGCAAATTGTCTGGTGATATTTTTCAATTATTTGTTGATAGAAACGGGTGCAAAACGATCCACATAACTGAGTAAGTTTTAAAATTAATCTTCTATGACATGCAAAGCCCTGCTTTGTCTTCTCAGAATTATCTGGTTCTTGTAAACAGGCAGTGCTTAAGAGAACATAACGATTTTTTTTATGTGTAGTGTAGTAAGGTCATGGAATTAGATAGTTGCTTCAATTTACTCCACATGTTGCTGAAAAAAAACCCAAGAAAAAACAACCAAAAACCTACTGATTCTTTTTGGTAGATGGCTGAAAATAAAATATAGACTAAGAGAACTAAGTACTTTTGAAAATGCAACTCTGTGCTATAGACATCTTATCAAAGTGTAAAGCTATTTGGAACAGTATAGGAAAATTTGTGTCCCTATTGAGGGAGTTTTCTATAAATGAGCTCAACTGTAATATCAGCCACTAGAAAATGCCACATGGGAGACAGATGATGGAAATTCAGAAACATTCTGATCAGACACTGCACTTGGTTAGAGAGAAAATAAACCACATGTCAATACAGAGACTTAAGAAACTGACCCTTCACTACTCCCACTACCATCTAGTCTCTGATTTACATGAACTGTGTGGCATACATCACTGTTCAAATATTATTTTGGTAAAAACAGAACAAAACTGGACAGTTTACACTGAAGTTTAAAACCAGACAGATGTCTAGGATGCTAGATATCTAGAACACCATTTAGCCTGTCTTTTATTGATTTTTTTAAAATCGGTATGAAACCTATAGAGCATCTTGTCAGTCACTTCTGGGACTCACACTATGACTAGTTTCCAGGTGTCCAGTCTTCCCTTGAGGGTCTTCCCAATGCTTTGCACTGAAAGAATCTGTTTCCCCTGCCCTGTCCACTGCACCTTTCTGCTGGAGCTCATCTAATGTGCTGCTGTGTTGCTGGGTTGCCTGAGTGCTTGAGCCTGAGCTGTCCTGGTGTGCACAGATAGATAAACAAGGCTTCAACTAGGGCTGAGGTGAATTTCAATGTCTGAATTTTAACCATTTCATCTATAGTCATCAGCAGATGGTGGGCACTCTCATGAAATAAAGGTTGTTTGTCTTCTTTGGTCTCTTGTAGTCATGACTGTGTTTGGATGAGGCCAGAGACTGAGCGTTATTTTTGCTGACTGAATGGGTGCAGAAGTCCATTGTGGTTCAAGGTTCACCAAGTTTCCTAGCAAACAAAGTTAGATCAAGATTCAGAAATGAGCTTAGGTATTTCCTCTACTTTGAGCACCTGAGTAGTACACAGATGCTCAAAATGAACCTTGATGCTCAAGCCAGGCATAATTTCAGTGTGCTCATGAATCAGTAGCATGACTGTTGCCGCAGTCAGAAAATGTGAGCTCTGGGCCATTCTCTGCTATTGATTTTTGAATTGTTGTGCATAAATCAGTCAATGTTAATCACTTTCTGTATTCTCTGAGACTCACTTAGTCATATAGTAATAGTCATGTGAACTTCCTTGAACTCCTTGGATGAAAGCCTATGCAAGAACAAACAAATCAAAATACAGTATCATGATGTAATTCAGTGAAAGGAACATATTCCTTCTGCTTATCTTTGTCTTATGATGTCACCATGGTATTTTTCCTTTCCTTTAGAAACCAGACCTTTGCTAATGTCAGTGACTACAAAAGTGCCTTTTGCAGTAATGTTTTTGAAATATCTTCTAGAAACCAGACCTTTGCTAATGTCAGTGACTGCAAAAGTGCCTTTTGCAGTAATGTTTTTGAAATATCTTCTAGTAGTAAAAAAGTATTAAAAAATAAAGTTGATGCTCTGCTAAAAGGATTGGTCTCAGCAGATGATCTTCATGTTTATAATATCATGGTAAAACAAATGAATAAGAGTCCTCTTTTCACTTTATTAAAATCCTTATTATATCAAGATATATATGAATCTTCTCTGCTAATATGCATGTGATACAGATGTCCATCTCAACTACTTGTATAAGAATTTTCCTGCAGTTTCCACTAGCACAAGGAATTCCTTATGTTTATTTGGCAGCACAGATTTTTGATCTATGTCAACTCTGCTGAAACATTTTGACAGAAAAAATGGATAAAAGCCATTATATTTCTATTTAAACTTGGACAACACTCTGTCTCACATCGTCTGGCAAAGATAATTATATTTCACAGGATTGCTGAGCCCAGGATGAGAAAAAGACCTTTGAGAAAAAACGAATATAGACAAATGGCCAAAGATCATGAGAAACACTTCATTTCTATTATCTGCTTGGTCAGAAAGCAAATTCTCCTTTTGATTTCACTGATCTTCTTTCTTTCTCTGTAGAAATATTTTTTTCACACATTTTCAGAATTATGGGATATAATGTAAATGGCTGTCTTGCTCACTCCTCATATGCATGACTCATATACAGGAGTGAGGTCTTTCTGGGGACTAATTTTGACACTATCTCTTTCCTTGGGATCTGGACGATAACGGGTGGCTATTGGGAGACACAAAAGTTTAAGTTGCAAAAAGTAGGCATTGCAGGCTGTCCTGGTTTAAAGCAAATTTGGGAAGAAACCTCCGAATGGGGTCTCTCTAGAAAGCAAATCTAAACGGGCCCTCCCACAACTGGTTCAGGAAAAAAAAATTTCCTTAGAGAAAAGTGGAAAAAATGTGTATATTTAACAGGCAAAGCACTCCCCAGCACAATAAATGAACAATACCAAACAACAAAACCTCTCGCCACTCCCAAGAGATGATGAATTCAGAAAAATCTAATTCGTGGGGTGCAGCTCAGCTCACTCAGTCTGTGTCAGTCCCTGGCACTGGGAAATGCCAGCCCAGGCCAGGTCTGGTGGGACACAGGTCTGAGCTCCTGGTGCCCTTCTGGGTGTTAGTCCAGAGCAGGTTCAAACCGTTCCAAGAAAAAGGGAAAAAAACCAACTCACAGTCTGGAGAACTTCTCTGCTTCAGCCAGCCAAAAACTGACAAAAAGCAAAGGAGAGCTCTCTCCCACCATCCACACTGCAGACAGCACAGGCTGTGTGTGAAGGAAAGCTGAAAACTCTTCTCTTTATGGTTTGAAAATAACTGCCTCAGACATTCCATTTCTTGTCCTTCTCCCCCCTTCACTCTCAGATCCAGTTTTAAAGGTGCAAAACTTATTTCTGAGCTAAACAGATGAATGGGGATACAATTCAGCATCAACCCAGGACACAGCCTGACTCCCTAGTTGCCCTGGTAGTTATTATTAGTTTACTCTTCAGTATTTCTGGTTTTATTTACGTGCTTTGCTTTTTTACTATTTGATATGTTGGGTCTGGAATTTCTTTTCCCTAGACTTTCTCCATCCCTCCATCCTGGTGTCCCTGGCAGAAAGAACACCCTCCTGCCATGATCACTAACCCCTTGAGCCTTTAGTTCCTTCTCCAAAACACATAAATGTTGCAAGATCAGTACCAGCTCCAGTGTACTACTAACCTAAACTGTACAATCCTGCCTACTTTGCACACCTCCACACTCAGGAAAACCTGGCTTCTCCACTGCACTGCAGGCAGGTTCTTGCAGTTTGGGGTTATCTTAGACTGGTTAGAAGACAAACTCCTTGAGGCATAGTTGAACCTTAGGCTATCATCTGTATCAGCACCACTGGCACACAGCTCCACAGAATAAACACAAGACCAGCCCACAAAAATCAGGAACTGTAATGGTGTTAAAACCTTTTCAAGCTGAGAGTTTCGAAAGTAAAGTGCTTAAGGAATTGCAAGTCATATTGAAGGAAGAGGAATAAGTTGAGTTCAATAGATTATTAGCATGTATGGAGAAAATATTTTTTAAATTGATATAAATTCATTCAGTTTCTCAGAGCTGAGTACAGATTGCATATATATTGCCTGCTCTGACTGATTCATTGAAACACTTTGCTGCCTCAAGTTCTTTCTTCTTCCTCCTCAGAAGTGTATAAATATCTAGATATTTAGACAAAGGGAAAGAGATCAACCCTTTATAGTCCTTTGAATAAGTTGAACATACCAGGACTGCACAAGAAATGTCTGGATAGAGATGCTGTCACTTGTAAAAGTCCAAATAAAACTCTGCCACATCACTGCTTAAGCCACCAAGAAGATTGAGGTAATAATTGCAAGCTCCTGTTTTAAGCAAGCAGCTTAAAACAGTTAAAACCACAAAAGCAATACATCACATGCAAAGTGAAGCCTAAATCTCAATAGATTTCTAAGCTCTTAGTATCAGCTATTGGTCAGTTTTCAGTAGACTGAGGAGTTAAATGGGAAACCAATGTTAGCTAAAGATTCACAAAATATTCAGAGTCTCCATTTAGTTAAATGTATAACTTGATTATTTGGCCATAACTACCTATTGAAGTCTAAATTGGTGAATTTAATTTTATTTGTAGTGAAATCAGTGAGAGATCATTCACTATTTTTCTGTAAAAACATTCTTTTGTGGCAACAGAGGCTACTATGAAATATCTTTACTTAAGCATTTGAAAAAATGATGTCACAAATTGTGACATCAGATGTCACAATCACTACTTCCATCTTCGACTGAGTTTCATCAGATTTTGGCAAATAGCAAGATCAACATGGGATGTCTGAGATTAACACCAAATGTGGCTTAGTTTTTTAAAAATGTTCAAATAAGACCACTGATCTTTAGAAACAGTGGTTGCTTAGGATTTTAATAAGGGTCTGTGTACCCCAGAGAGTTTGCACAGAAGCTGCCATAAACCACACGTGATATCTCAAAGCTGCCTGAAGAACAGGAACAACTGGATGTTTTAATGGACTATGGGAAAATTTAATGTAGTGGTATATATCCAGGGTGAAATCCATTTGAGTTTCAGCAGATTTCATCTTATTTCTGTTGGATTGAACAGTTAAAGATGTCAACATGAAGTCATTCAAAGGTTCCAAATATCTTAAAGACTTCATATCCTCATGTGTAAGGAAATCTTCTGAAACACAATTTAAAAAGTTAAAAAAAACTGCAAAGAAAAATATAAAAAAAAAAAAATTAAAGAAAGAAAATGCTATTGCTCTGCTGCCATAAAAAGGAAGAATAAATAAAACGTAAAATCCCACTAACTTCATAAACACATTCCTGTAGTTTGAGCTTATTTTAGGAGAGATTTACTAAAAATAGCCCAAACTGCAGTCATTAGAGATTCTTGTTTACTCAGAAGAGGAAGACAGTATTACTTAAACAGGGAGTGTTTTGTTTGGTTTGAGTTTTTTGTCTGCTCATTTGTTTATTACTGTTGTTGTTGATGTTGTTCACCTGCACTTTTTGTTCCTGAAGCTACAGTGCTTGGAAGAGCTACCTGTTGTAAATGGTATTCATGGAAAAAGCATATGGACAGACAAAGAGCTGGGAATGCCTTACCTGTTTATGTTCCTGAAAAATTTTATATAGAAAACTGAATACTAAGAGTGAAATGTCTGCTTGAGCCTTATAAATTTTGTAAACAGTCTCAAATGCAGTGTTAAAGACTTTACCCTCACATTGAAGCAGCAGTGAAAACAACATATAGAGGAGAAATCTGCAGTTCGAAGCAGCATAATAGATCATGTAAAGACAGACTGGGAGATTTGCCTACTGATGGAGAAACTACTGATTAAGGTTTTAGGATGTTTAGCACTTAACACCCAACTCCACATTATGCTTACAGAAATCATGAACTTAGGGGTAAATTATCAGTCATCAGTACTTTCTGCTTGGTCTTTTTTTCATTTAAAGCCAAGAACCTACATTTTCAGAATTGTTTGTACATTTGAAGTTAGCTAAATTCGTTAATCAACCATGTTTTGCCTTAGAGAGATTAAATAAGACATCTCTTATTTACATTAGCCATTTTTATTTCTGCTTCTGGGGTTGCATCTCCTTACATCTCATATTAATGATATTACTGAGGTTTGAACTTCTTGATTTACAGCAGCAGAGTCAAGTAAGAGAAGCTCATCTTTGGAATTTTAACAAAAGCAGCTATTTGATGACTTACCAGGAAATGGCAATGTTTTTTCACATAACATGATATTTTTCCTTAAATAAGTCATCTCAGTTTAACCCACAGAATTAAGGTTTGATTCCACAAAGCACTTAAACACAAGTGCAGTTTTAACATACGACTAGTGGTACTGTTTCAAAAACAGCTCCATCTGTCATGCCCCCAAATTTGCAAATTCTGAAAGACCTTGTTGAATCAACAGCTTCAGTAAAATTGGCAGATTTGTGTCTAGATCACACTTAGTTTTCTTTTTCTTTTTTTCTTTTTCTTTTTCTTTTTCTTTTTCTTTTTCTTTTTCTTTTTCTTTTTCTTTTTCTTTTTCTTTTTTTTTCTTTCTTTCTTATAGCATAGGTCTTCAAAACAAGAAAACCAGTGGGAAAAATCCATTACTTAATTGACAATAAACAGAAAGCAAAATCATAAACAGTCAAATAAACAGTACTGTGAAACTCTGTCTGTTAGTAGACGAATACACACAGAGGTAGCAAAAGCCTCATGCCTCACCAGGTAACTAGCCCATTTCTAAACCTATTTTGTTCAAAACCAATCAGCAGCCTTAACTACAGATTGAGATACCAAACATATAAGAGTGCAATAAAACCAGAGCAATTGGTCAAGATAAAGCTACAATTCTGTCAAAAGATAGTAAAATGTTGCTATATAAAAGATTTTTTCAGTGCAGTAACATTGAATGAAAAGGGAGTCACAAAGCCTTTGGGATATGTATTTTATTTTTCCATTGAATTTGGCTCCTTTCAGAACAGAGACAAAGGATGTACAGGGCTGCCTAGCTCTTCCCTACTTTTTCAGGGAGAACAGTTTCTGTTGATTGCTTTCATGTGCAGTGTACGTGTTGGCCTTTTTGAGAAGAGGTTCATGCTTTGATGCAAACAGTGCAGAGGAAATTGCCAGGGATCCAAAGGAGGCAGGCTCCATATAAACCTGCTCTAGGCAGTGAATTAAGAATCCATTCACGTTAGTGTCAATTAGACCTTTATAGGGCAAATCCTGACCACAAAAAGGGTCAGTGAGTGGAGAAGCTGCTTCTGTGGCTTTCACAGCTGCAATCTATCCTAGAAAGCTGATGGGAATCCTGCAAGGAAATGTGCCCTTGCTAATTCTGGTGTTTAATCCTTGTAGTATCTTTCTTGGTCATGGTTAAAATTGCATCTTATTTGGTCCCATTGGATTTAAAGGCCTTCGCCTTTGAGATTTCTGCCCACTTTTTCTGTTTTCAACCATGGAGGGCAAAATAAACAAATAAAAATAAATACAAGAGCTTACAGTAACACAGGTTTCTCTCTCTTGCACAATTTTTTATCAAAATCTCCTTAGACCTCCCTTGAAACCATCAGAAAATGTCCCAAACCAAATTGTAAATTAAAAGACAAGTATTTCAAGAGCACTGGAAGGTCTTAAGTGAATAAATCTTACTAATGGTAGACAGGAACTTTGCATATAAACTAGTGGAGGAAGTATTCATTCCACTCTCTTCCCAAAAGAGCACATTTGCTTTCTGGTGACCTCTCCTCTTGACTTTAGAGGGGGAGGGAAGCCATGAAGAAAGACTGACCATAAGTGAGATCTGTCTTCCTCTGGTACTTCTTTTGAATACTGATGTTCAGATGTTCACATGGGATTTGGTATTAAAACAAGCATCTCCCAGTGGCTGGGCCAATTCCCTTCTGCTTTCTTGTAAAGGTACATCATTTGGGGAAAACAAAAGCAGAGGTCCTTACAAATAATTGTCTGTACATAGCAGAACTGCTGTGCTTTGGCCAGGCTGTGTAGTGAAAACAGCTTTGACATAAGCCTGCACCAAAGGCCACTGCTGATAACGTGCTCAGCATACCACAACTTTCTGTGCTTTGCTCAGTTAGAGTTTTTGGTCTCTACATCTTCCCATGGCCGTGAAAAACAGATAGCTTCATAAACTAAACCAAAATCACAATTAAAAAACAGTAGGCCCCAAACAAGTATGTTGCACATACATCTCTGTTTGTGTGGTAGGGATGGATAATCAAGAGCCAAATGAGGATTTTGAACTCCCACCAAATCCTTGTATTGCTGTTTCTCTTTCAAGGAGCATGTGAGAGGTTCCAGCCTTCCAACAAAACACTAAATATTTAAAAACAACAACTCCACTCATCTGGTGGTTGGGTTTGAAGAACAAAAATCAGCCCATTGTCTGGTTTCTGCCGTCATCTTGTACACACAGAAAGCCAAAGACTCCAAATAATTTTGTGGCCTCGGGCATCAACAACTAACAGTGTATACTTAATGTATTGGCCTAATTTCTGTCCACTGAATATGTTTTTTTTTGAGCTGTTTACAAGATAATTTTTGTTTGATTGTGTTTTGTTTTGTTTTACATTCAAGTTTTTATATGTCCTGGGATTTTTTTTTTTTTTAACCTTTCTCAAATTTTCCTGCTTCATGTTTAGGATGCTGTTACTGAGGAAGAGGTGACCAAAGTTCTCTTTTACAAAAAGCATGATTCTTGCAGAAACTTGCCATTCCAGTCTGATAGACTTCTTGCATGCCACTACATTTTTTAATTAAATTATCAAATGTTGAGGAAAAAGTCCTGAAAGTGGGGGAGAGGAAATATAATTATCCATGCAGTGGAGACAAAGAATACTTACTGACTGAAATTGTAAAGCTTTTTTGCCAGACTTCTGTTATGAAAATTATTGTCAAAAAACCTGTTTTTGAAGATCACTATGTTTCAAAAAGGACTATTATACTTCAGATAATTGCTTTAACCTTTCTCATATGATTTATAAGGTCTTCCAACATTTGTGGTACCAACATTTGTTTGTAAATTTTATTGCTCTCAGAGCAGTCATTGATTCAAAGGACAGACATAGCCTTTGGTCTCTGCAAAGCCATATTTTCAGAGGATTAAAGGACCACTTTTTCCTCTCCATTCCTCAGAGCTTCTCTTCCCTGGGGCTTGACGTTGCATCCCAGGCTCAACACAGCTAATGAGTCAACTCTTTACAGAAGCAAAAGTAATATACAATCTAAGGTAGTATTATGCATAATGTAATTTATTAAAGGAAAAAGCTTGTGATGAATGTACAGGAAATATTTCAATGCTGTTCATCGAAGAAAGGAATGACAGGTATACACTTCTCAGCAATGATGATAAAAAAGCTGCAATTTTCCAAGCAAATTGTTGAGTGTGATTTATCATTCAATTTTCAAGCTGTGTTTTATAATAGCAGTACTTTGCCAGTCCCAACAGCACTTGCTGTCAGGGCTAGGGCCGCAGAGGTGTCTGCTTTCTCCTCAGATTGCCCAGACAACACGTGAGGAGAGCTGGCCACATAAAGGGTATAAACCACAAAATCTAAAAAGCTTTGGAAGAACTAGCTGAGCCAGTCTGTTAAGAAATATTACTAGGGCTGGACTAGGGAGTGAAACTTACACCTGTACACAGCCCCGGGAAGCAAATGGAAATCCTGTGGGGCAGAGGGGAGCTGAACTGAGATGCCCCACAGCCTGCGGCTCACCCAGGTGGTGGATGAAGCCCCAGTGTTTTCACCCAACTGGTTTGATCAGACCTACTCTGAATATGCCTATTATTTCAGGATCCCCACGTGCCACAGAGAAGTGAACAAAGTTAACACCTGAATACAGAAGAGCCCTTGGTCCAAAAATAGGCATTGCTCTGTAGAGCCAAACTTGGACCAAGGGCCTGGGCAGATGTGTGACCAGACAGCTGTGGCAGTAGTTCAAAAATCGTGTTTTATGATATCATTGCTTTTCCTCCTTCCCCTGCTCTATTTCTCAGAGCAGACCCTCAGCCACAGAGCCTCCCTTTGCCAGTCAGTACATGGAATTATTTTTGGAGTCTCCTCAGGTGCTCCAATGGACAGTAGGAAGTGAGGCTATTAGCAGCTGCATATGGTCGTTTGGACTTTGAACCCAAAGATATCCTTAAATCCCCTGAATATGAAAACATTTAGGCGCATTCTTCTCACTGAATTTAACAGAATTACTCTCATCCCTAACCATAAAGCATTTCAGGATCAGTCTTAGACCTGTATGAGCTGGGCTGTGACAGAGCAAGGCTTTGAACATCTTTCTATTGAAACTGTGTTGGGCTGTCTTAACCACAAGCCCACAGGTATTTTGAGGGACTGCTCATTAATGTTTGCAGCATGTTTGAAGATCTGAAGATTTGAGAATTCTATAGGAGATACTACAATAGTGGTTGGCTTTCTAGCTTTCTAGAGAAACTGTTGCTTAAGTAACTGGGGGTTTTCATTCCTTATTAGGTGGATTTCTAAAATAACCTGTTGTGATACTGCTGCCAATTCTACTTAAAAGCTTTTAATGTAGGACAAGTAGCGAAAAAAAATTAAAAATCAAACATTCTTCTCTGATTTTAGGTATTATTTTTAACAGATTAAACAGATATTCAAATGAATTATTTGAATTCCTATTACTCTTTATGTCTTCCAAAAAAATTAACTTTCCATTTGCAATAAAAGCTCTAGCAGGTAGAATTAATGCACCTTTCTTGCATTTCAGAGTCTGCAGATAAATTTAGGCTATTAAGAAAAATGGGTGAATTAAAATACTTGTATATCTAACTTCCTTTAAAAAGGAGGAGGAAGAAGACTGCAAAAGTGAGCAAAAAGTTTTCTTGTCAAGGTCACATAGATTTTTAAAAGAAATGTTTCTAGCTCATGGTTCTACTGTTGCATGGGCACATTTAGCTAGTCTGGCCTTAAACCCCTTAGGCTGTTGTTTTCTGATGTCTGAAGACTTAAGTAAAAGGTGGAGGAAGCGTTAGGCAGAACACAGGCTTCTTGAATCAAGGTCTTCAAACACAAACATACAATATTCCTACATGCTCCATGTAGGAAAACTCTGGTTCATCTCTCTTAGACCTTATTTTGAGCAAGTTGCCGGGCAAATACAGCCCAGGCTTTGTGGACAGTAGCACTGATATATGAGAGATGGTCTTCTCTGCCTTGGCCCACAGGTATGCCTTTAGCAGGAGGAAGTTTCCAGCATCTGTGTGTGGCTTCAGGGATGGTGGGGACGTCCCCTCTGCTCCAGCACCCCTTTTCCTCCTGCACCAGCTGCCTGTTGCACCCTCATTCCTCACACTGCCTCAGCCCAAAGCAGCGTGGTGCTTGAAGGGAGCTGAATGGTGCCTCAGCCTCCTCCTCTGGTGCAGGAACTCGGCTGTGCCACGTCTGCTTCACCTGCACTGTGCCACATCTCACTCCCTCCACCCCTCCAGGCACCAGGCAGGATTGGGTCCCACTCTGCTTCTGTGTGCCTGTGATAAATGACTGCTGGACAAACAACCACAGCTGGTGGGGCAGACACTGGCCCTCGTCATTTTTCAGAGTGGTTTCCCTGCTCTAGCAGCCTAAATATCTCTTGCTAGTGCTAAACTCCCAGAAGTTGTTTGTTTTCCATTTGGGAATGTAAATCTTCCACAGCTGATCAAACTCACTGACAAAGTATGTTCAAGACAAGTCTTTCCTCTTGTGCGCCTATTGGGCAGGGAAATGAAGACCAGATAAAATATTCTTTGTATTTCTCTATAAAAAAAATGCTGTCATTTGACTTTAAGTTTCACTTTATATGTTGATATTGGTAAGTTTTGTAATTTTCCACAAATCACATTTTGTGCTTTGTTTGCCTGAGAGTCATATACTTTCATAGCCAGGTAAAGGGACCTGAGAGTTTCATAGCCAGGTACCTGAGGTAGACCAATATAAATTTATAACCTAATTCCTAATAATTTTGAGATGCATTTTTAATACATTTATATTTTGCACAACAGGTTTGTGATCCTCTTCTTAAACATGCTACCTTAGCACAAGGTGCAGTGGAGGAAATGATTTCTATGCAGGGATTTGAGATCTGCTTAGTAAAACCACCTTGGGAATTAAAAAGGCCTGTATATGGCAATTCAAGTCCTGTATCTTCATTCTTGAAGGAAAAAAATATACCTGTTAAGTTTATAGGATTTTGCTCTGAGGAAAAACTTCAGGAGAAGACCTTTGTCCTCACGGCCCACATCAGTTTCATGCAGACTCATCAGTGTACATATACACACACATATATTTATATGCAGACATCTATATATACACCTATAGCAGCAGGCGGTGGCAACTTTCACCCAACTAGGAATTTTGTGTAGGTAGTTTTAAAGCTGAATGGAAGATAACAAGGATAATTCAAATACAGGACTCCTATCCTTAGGAAATAAGTAGTGCAGGAACTTTATTATTGAGGAAAAAAACTCTGATAGATCCATTATAAATACAGACATATATCTTCCTAACCTAACTTTAGTTACTGATAAACCAAGCATAACCTTGTATTCAAAACACCAGTAGGCAGACCTATTTCTCTCATCAGGCTACACCAAGATCTCCCACACCGTCATGCATAGAAGAGACCCATCATTAACAGTACTGGTATCAAAGTGAGAAATAGGATGTTGATTCTTGTGCAACAACAGTTTCCCACTAGTATGAGTTTTTTTAATTACATGCTCATAGAACCAAACCCAGTTCTGAATTTGACTCACTCTGACTCAGTTACCTGTTGCAATTTCTAAAAGAACTTTAATACTCACCAACCTTACCGGGAAGTTCTCAGTTCCAGTTCCATAGGTAACATTTTCTTGTGCAAAAAGTCCTACTGCCTTCTGTGCCTGTGTGTGTGATTAAGGTAATGCTGAAAAGGTAAATCCTAACTTTTTTCCTTTTGTAGTGACAGTAGTTGAGGTGGTCTCTGAAGCATTATGGCTAACAAAAGGTCATTGATGACCGCCTAATAACTCATCTGTGGATTGTCAATAGATGCAAACACTGGATTTTCTACCCATATACTGGCTTTTGTTCTGCATACTTTAAATTCGTCCATTTTCACAGCTTTCAGCTATGAATATGAAATAAATAAATCTTGAGCCTTTCAAGAATAATGTAATTAAAATGTAATGTAATGTAAAACTTGATTAGACAATGCTTTGCCAAACGTAAACCTCCTTTCCACTCAAAAATGCAAACTGCAATATGCTAACGCCCCTAAAAAAAATTGATGCAGTAAGAAAATTACCTTTTCGTGGCCCTGAACAAAACCCACACTTTTCTGAACGTGGGATGTGACTTTTGGCTAAGCAATTGTTTATTCATCCCGCTAGAGATGAGTAGCAGCAGTTACCTCTCAGAGAAAGGAGCAGCTGTCTGTGCAAATCTGCAAAACGCCAAGGGATGTGAAGCATAGCTCTGGCGGGTGGTAGTAAATCTGGCAACAGCAGCGGCCTGGGGACAAAAGCAGCAATGTGATGTGAAGAGATAACCTGGTCCAAACTCACTTAACTCTCAAATGTTCAAGGAATTTTGGTGTGTTCTCTGTGTATCAGCAGGGATTTGTGCTAGATCATCTATTGCCTCTCACCCTCGTGCTAGTTAAAAACTTGAATGCCATCCTTGTTCACTTTGGTTACTTCGTCAAGTATGTGACCATCTATATGTCAAAAAAAAAAAAAAAATCGGATCCAGGCGTAACCTGGTAGTTCACAGATTTGGTACGCAAAACTAAGGTCTAAGAGCCAGGGTCAAACAGACTGCATTTGGAAAAAAATTATAAATGCACTGTTAAGCCAGAGTACAGTCAATATAGCTGATTAAATGATGCTAAGTTTTTTCAATTATCCAAATACACTTTTTTTTTTTTTTTTTTTTCTTGAAAGAACAATTATTCCCACAGACTTTCTGTTGTAGAGTCATCTGCCCTCCTCTTGCTGATCAGCTGCCAGGAGAGAAACCTGAAGGTGACAAACACTGTTAGCTTCTTCTGCCATCTTGACAGGGTGTGGCTGGGTTTAGACAAAAGACTCTTTTGGGGTGGCGGGAGGGTGCATATTGCCGTGCCTAAGACTGTGAAACCAAGATCATGGTCCATACTGAGCTCTGTGTTATCAGGCAAAATGGCCTGAGAGACCTTTGAAAACCTGGCCTGCAAGAGGAAATAAAAAGGAAGAAAACAAACAAAACAGGGAATCAGCAAACAATTGGTCTGAATCATCTTCTCAAATTAAATCACTTTTACCACTGGAAAATGGTAATAAAAGAAAAACGGTTCACTTCTGGTAGCTGGGTCCTTGGCAGAGACAATGAATTCCATTGAATTTCAAGTTTGCAAGCAGAGAAAAGGAACGGACATCTTTCCTAATAGTTGATACTGGCTAAAAACTCATAAACTAACCTACAGAGACTCTGAAGACATTCAAAGGAGAAGTGTCATTTTTTTTATCTGGCATTGCTAGAAATCGGACAGTTTTTCTTTTTAAAAATTATTATTATTTCTTTTGGCAATGAGTATTTTTTTTAACAAAAATACCTTATTCTATAGACAGAACTTCTAATTGCATCATGACACTGGACTACTAGTTAATCTCATCTCAAATAAAGATCAGATTAAGGTGATGCAATCATGAGAAAGATCAGCTCAAAGGCAGTTGCAATCTGGGCTTGAAAAGAGTAGGAGGATCCTTTCGAGAAACAGGAGAGATGGTGCCTTTCTTTCCCTGTCAGCCCCATTTCATTTGTCCAGAGCAGGCTGTAAAGCAGCTGGTGTTGGAGGACATCATGTAAAAGAACAGAGAGACGCTACAATGTTGTTCTGCTTAAGAAATAAATGAATATATTTGTCACTTTGAAAATGACAAAAAATACTAAGTATTAATAATGGATTTGTTGGATTGGCAATCTGCTAGCAAACGACCATCTCACTGTGCCTTCCTCATAAAATACGGTGCTCATCTGACCCAAATCAGGCAGAGGGAGTGGCCCAAGACCTGTGACAGAGAAGGATGACAGCAGATGAGTGTTCCAAACACCAAGGAACTATTTGCTATCCTGCTGCAACCTAGGGAGGCATCTGTGTAGATAAAACAAGCGCTGTTACATTAACCCATGTGAAGCCATTAGCAGGGCACATAGCAAGGTCCATCTGTTTACTCAGGCCTCTGCGAGGGGGAGCTGCTGTTTAGTTGTTTTTTAAGCATGAATGGCACATGACTAAAATAGAGAATCAGGAAACTTTTGGTGGCTGCACCAATATTAAAACTGTGAGGAACTGCATTTTAATCTTTGAAATAGGCAGAGAGGTTAACTAACAGCTATTTATTTAACAACTAGAAATATAAATAGAAATAAATAGAAAGCAAATAGAGAAATCAACTAGAATGAGTTAACCTTATAATAAAGAACTAAAAATATTCAACTACCATGTAACAAAAAAGATGAACCATTATACTTTTTAGGTATACATTCACACTCTCCTTTTTTAACTACTGGTTTCCCAAACTAGAACCAAAACTCTTCCTGATTCCCATCGGGTCTGCAGCAGTGCGTGCCGAAGGCAGCTGTTTGTGCCGCGGTGGGGAAGCTGGGCACTCGCACAGCTGGGCGCTGCACAGCCGTGCACGGAACTGACAACCCCTGTCCCAAGGAGCTTACATTTCAGCTGCAGGACTGGGGACAACAGATGGGTCGAGATGGGAGACGATGAAAACAGTGGCACACGGACAGTCTCAAATCCCAACTGCTTACCCACTCTCTAGTATTACCAAGTTAAAATTTCAGTCTTACTGTCACAGCAGAGTTTACTCTGTTTCTTCCTCACTGAGGAAGAGGAGCCGTGGGACATTTGTGCATTCTACAAAAGGGCTTCAGGCTGGAATTTGCTGCTGAACCAGACAGCAGCAAATTTTATTATTATTTTTTTTTTGTATTTTGTGATAGACAAAACTCCTATTTTCTTCATGTGTCCTTGCTGCATGGAAAAGTGTTTGCAAGGCCGAATTACGTGCTCAGTGCTAGGGAATGGCAGGGGCCGGTATGCTGGGCACACAGTTCTGGAGGTCAGCCCTGTAACCTCTGAGAAGAGATTGACACTCAGTAGGGGCTCACACGGGCTTCGGGAGGCGGCCAGGACACAAGCAACACATTTCCCGTGAGGAAAGTGAGTCTGAGGTGTAGCTGATGGCTTAATGCAACTCCCAAGAGAAAGCAGCGAAATATAAGTAAACTCTTCTGGTGAAACAGCCTCCACACTCAAGGACGATTTTAAGCGAGGGATTCAATAACAAAAACCCCAAGTGCCAATACGGGGACAAGGTTGGATCACGGCGCTGTGCAGCTGCTGCTAAAACTGCCCCGAGGCCGTGACTCACACTGAGCCAGCACCGAAAGCGGGGTGCAGCGCCTGGCCGCCGCTCCACCCCATGGCCCGCCCGCCGCTCCCGGGGAAGGATGCCGGGCGACTCCCGAATCGCCCTCTCTCTGGACCTGTCGGAGCGGGAACCCCAGGGACTTTTTTCTCGGCACTTTCCCAAGCACGAGGCCGGCCCGGGCCGGGCGGGACACGGCACCTGGGGGCGGAGCTGCAGCGGGGCGGGCCCGGCCGTGGCCTGCGGGAGGAGCCGGGCCGGGGGCGGCCCGGAGCGGCGCTGCCGGGATGGGAGCGTGAGAGGGGGCGAGCCCGCGGCCGGAGGTGCTGCGCTCTGTCGCGGGGGCTGGTGCCGGCGGGCTCGGACTCGCCATGGAGCCGGTGACCAGGTGGAGCCCGAAGCAAGTGGTGGACTGGACTAAGGGTAAGAGGAAGCCGGCCCTGCCGTCTGGGCGCCGGGGGAACTTTCCGGCGGCGCGCTGGGGTGCCCCGCTGCCGCCGCGGCTGCTCTGCCCGTCGGGGCGGCTGCGCGGGCGGCGGGGGGAGCGCGGCCTCTGCCAGCGCCGGCCGAGCCCCGGGCTCCCCGCCGTGCTGCTCGGGAGCTGCCGGCTCCCCGCGCCCTCCTGCCGCCGCTCCTCCGTGCCCGCTTGTGCCTGCTTAGCCTTGCGGGATTTTCGGTGTTGTTTTGTTTTTTTTTCTTTTTCTGGCGCTGGGAAAGAGAAAGTTTTGCAGCGCGACTGGCTGACTGAGGTCCGTGTGTATATAACTATATCTATATATCTGCAGTGGGGTCTGTACCCATGGCTCGGTCCCCTTCTCCCTGTACTTGTCCTGGCCAGCTTCCATGGAGGTGAGGGTTACCGTGTTCCTTCAGGCAGATAGGATCGTGGAATCACGGAGTCGTTCAGGTTGGAAGAGTCCCGCGAAAGTTAACTTTCAGCTTCTCAAGCGAAATCCATTCACGGTTCGAAAAAAACCTAAGGGTTTGTAAGTTAAGCAAGAAGTTTTTAAACTAACTCAACTAAGCAGGAACTCTTTATCCTGTTCGGCGGAGATGGGTCTGAAGCGCTGGGCTGCCTCTCGGAGAGGCGAATAGCGGCCCCTTCGTCCGCCTGTCTGTCCGTCCATCCCTCCCACCCCTCATCTCTCGGGTGTGTGCTCGTGTCTCTCCCTCTCCCGCCAGCAAAAACATCCTCCTCTTCTTCAGGGTTTGTTCGCTGGCATGGCCGCGAAAGCATCGCTGGTGCCGCGGTGTGCAGCGCCGGGGGCTCCGGGCGCGGGCTGGCTGCGGTGCCCCGCTCCTGCCGCGGGCGTTTCGGCAGCGCTGCTCTTACCGGGGCTTCAGCCTCCTGCTGCCGTGCTCTGCTGGACCCTGCGAGTGCTTCCTGACTGCCGAGCGCGGTGTTACTGTCGCTGTTCCCACTCTACAGGGAGCGAATTGAAAGGGAACGAGCTATGAGTTAAGTGAGGGATTTATGACTTCTGGAGTGTGCGTCTCTTGTTTTCTTTCTTTTTTTTTTTATTTTTTTCTTGCAGCATTACGTTTTAGCGTGATCCTCTTTGGTTACGTAAAGTATTTTCACAGGCTTAGCTGGAGTTTAGGGTGATGAGAAGTGAGGAGTGTTTTGAGAGGTGAAAGTTTGCGCGGCTGGAGGCGGCGTGGGTCCCAGCAGCCATGACTGCCGTGTCTCGGGACGGACCGTGCTGCTGGCCGGACCGCGCTTGGCAGCAGCGCCGCTCACCACCCAGGCGAGTTTGGAAAGCAGACTCGTGTTTTCAGACAGCCAGAGATGGATACTCCCAGCCCTCCTGAGCGTGAACATGTGCCTAAAGGGGCCGGTGCCAGTGAGGGACTGTCCAAGCAGCCTTTGTGAGGAGAGGATTCCACACAAACGTGCTGTGAAGTTATGCGTTAACATATAAATAACTTCCCCAGAAAGAGCTCTCGTTTTTTATGCTTGGTATTGGTTTAAACAGGCGTGCATTGTTCCAATTAAATAAGCCTTTTGCTTTGGCATGTGGAATATTTATATAAAGCTTTTCCCTCATTGTGTTTTTTCTCTTGGGTGCTGAAAGTTTGTTACCTTGCCAGATTAAAGCGTAAACCTGCTAATCATTTTAAAAGCCTTTATTATTCTTAAGCATGCTTGGCTTCCTTTCTTGCATAATTTATTTTACTTGTAGGTTCCTTGAACAGGTAACTCTTCAGCTGGACCCTCAATTAGTGTTATGCAGAGTAATTTGAGGGCTGGCTGTAGTTGGGAGGTGGATCTTCTGACTAATGCAAACACGTGTACTTTGAAATGTAAAGGAATAAATTAAAGACTGCTGGTGACTTTTGTTTGTGCTGTTGTTTTTCAGTTTCTAGGTAAGCGTTGGACTTGTTTAGTGCACAGAGTCATTTTATGTCACTCCCTGCATGACAAGACTGTAATAAAGAAATGAGATGTTGAAAACTTTTCTTTGTGGTTATACTTTCATCTCTGCACACGAAAATAGACGCTTTAATAGCTAGCTAACAGCCTTATTAGCACAATGCTTCATAGTTTATTTTCAATCTGAAATAGTTATTTGCTGCCTAGTTCACAACCACTGGGTTTCATGTTTGACCAAGACCAATTTAATCTTACCTTATGAATATTGCATTTAATTCTCAATGTTAGTTTTATGGAGCAAGTGATTAGAAGGGAGCTTATGCTCTTTGTTTTCTTGCACGTGCCTTCTATGAGAAGTGATGCCATGATCTTAACTGAACTGGTTGAACTCTGGGAAAAATTATTTGGCTGGCAATATCTGCTGCCAGTAGTTAGTGCTGTGGTACCATGGAGATGTATTTTAGGAGCATGACGTAAAAAACTGCTGGGAGATGCCAGGTCTCAGTGGGGAGATTGGTTTTGCAGATAATGATTCTTACTTATCATACAATGATAAAAAATATCTTGGCCAAATGTAGAGAATGATGGAAATGAGTGTTCTGACTCAGTCTGTTTTAATGTTCAACGTGAAACTGAGTATGTTTGTCCAGAAACATTTCCCCTTCTCCCCCTTCTATCCAACTTTGATAAATTACATTTTTTTAATAACTTTCAAACTGAAAGGAATCATGGCAACTTACCATGTTGTTGTTTTCCATGAAACAAACCCCTAAAGAAAAATCACAAAATAGTATGACCGCTACTGAAAAGCTTATTTGCTTTTGGTCAACTTACTTTTTTCTTTCTATTTAGTTGCTTTTATATTTTTTTAACAAGGTAACTCTTGTTCTGAAGAGTTTTGCTCTGAAATTTTGAGTTGCTCAGTCCTTGGTAAATGCTGTAAGAAGCATTTATCTAGAATTTAAAATAGAACCTATCAAGAAGTAGTAAGCTGAACATAAATATTTTTAGATATTTGTAGTCAGGTTTTAAATAAAAAGTGCTCTGTTCATTGTTACCAGCAACAGCTGATACAAAACATAGTTGCTTGTCTTTTTCTAATTCAGACTAGAATGCTGCTATTTTATGTGAACAAGGGTGTTTTTTCTGGCACAGGGTGCTGTACTGGCAATAGCAGGCTTTGCAGCAAATATGAGCTGGTCTAGTTCAACTGAAGCTGCAGAAGAAGACTTGTGCTTTTATTGATAGCGATTTTCTGAGCATGTCTCAAGCTTCGACCAAGGATGTGATAACTTTTTAGCTACAGCATCGATGTTTGAAAACAATCTGATTTTTTTTTTTTTTTCTATAAGCACTACCTCGATTTCTGTCTGGAAGAAGTGATGGTGTAGTTTAAGGTTTCTCTTACAGCACAATGAATTCAGATAGTATTTAGGGGCCGTATTCAGCCATGAAAAAGCCTAGGATGCTGTGTTGATTACTTGTGCCTGGGCTGGCATAGAGTTTTTGCTCTTTGAACGATATTGTTTGCACTGTTTCCTAACTACTGAGAAGATGTGTTTGGGGTTTGTTTCTCTGGGTTGTTTTGAGTTGATCCTTGTTGTGGTACAGACTAACATCTGGATAGTGTTGTAGTTGACCTGTGATCGTGCTTTTGGGCAGTGTAACATGCTTGGGGACTCAAAGTCCTCATCTGTACATCACAACACTCATCTTGTGTGCCTGCATTTCTTGAAAGTTCCTCAAGAGGTGTTCCTAGAGTTACTCACCTTGTTGCAGGGCAGGTGAGTGGCCATAGAAGTTGCAGCACATTTGCAGTACACTGTATAAAAGTGACTTCATTTTACTGGCATAATGACAATGGATGGTATGGTGAAACTTTTTCTGGTCTCAGAAGCCACTGGCTACTGGAAACCCCTCAGCTGTGGTCATTCCTCCAAAGATGTGAGGAAGAGGAAAGCAGCGTTTGGCATAGAGCTCCTGTGTGAGAAATGTCACTGCTGTCTTAGAGAACATCACTGTGCCCACTATTTGTTTACTGTAGCCTGATCTGTCTCTTCCCCCTTTCCCCAGGCTTCGCATGCTTGTGTGAGTTCTGACTTCAAGCAAAATTTTACGTGGTAAAGACAGTTTGATGTGCTTGTGGTTAGAAGCCTCTGCTGTGAAGCTCCATTACAGTCTGGCCTTTGTCACTGGAGCTGTAGACTCAGCTGGCTGAGGGTCACTCATCTGCTTTGGGCTCATTATTGCACTCCAGGTTCAGTTATTCCCTTTCTCAGTAGTTCATGTACATTACTTGTTCCTGCATGTGTCATGAAATACTCAGATTTCCATTCCTGGTAAAGCTGTTGGACAACTACATTTATAGGTATGGCTGAGAGAAGAGGGAGAAATATGCTAATTTATTAATAGTTAGCAATTAATCGTGAGGGCCTGGTGTTCTTTTTTTAGAGCTATCTTGCTTACCCAGGGAGCTTTCAACAAGGTCAATCATGTTTAACTGTGTGTGCTGGGAGCTGCAAACCAGAGCTGGATTTTAGAACAAATTGTGGGTGATGCTTAGCACTGGAGTTATTTTTTAGCTTTGCTTTTCAGGCACTCTCAAGTGAATGCTCTGTTCAAGTTTGTTGGGAAAATCTAACGCTAAGAAGCCCCTGGTTATTTTGTAAGACTAGTATTTTGCTTTCAGTGAGGAATAGCAGGGAGAGTTGCCCATGCCTGGGATACAGAAGAATATGTTTCCTCTTTCTTAATTTTTCTGGGTTACCTAAAACTACTCTGTATGAGTATTTGTTCATTAGATCAGAGAATTGTATTGAATAACCACTCTGCACATCCAAGCTTGCCCATAATGGTTTACTAGCAAAAGGTGAAATATATAAAATACATCTATTTATATTTAGTTGTAGACTGAAAATAAAAACTCACACAACAAGTTTGTACTACTGCAGTCTTAAAGTTATTTATGCATTGTTGCTGAGCGAATACGTATGAAAACATAAATGAAGGTTGGCCTCTGTGTTCATGTGTTTAGATCATGTTTACATGGTTTTTGCTGTGTTGCACTTTCTTGAGCTCCTTGTGGGTTGTGATTTTTTTCCCCTAGATCTTTTCATATTCACAGTCAGCTCTGTTTATTTGCCATTAAATTGCTGTTCAAACTACTATAACCAAACATCAGAAAGTCTGAAAGTTGAATGCTGTCAGCATAATGTCTGGAAAAGCAACGTTTTAAAAGCTATAATCACAATAGGTATTAGTGGAAAGTTGATTGTAACTTTATAGAATGTAGTGGAACTGCCTAATTAAAGGTGCAGAGATTGGCCACTGTTGCAGGCTGCTTTTCTCCTTCATTTAAAACTTGAGGATCAGGAAGTAATTTGTATCTGTTGTTGGAGACTTCTGTAGGAAAAGCCTAATTTTTGATGGAATATTGCTTGGGCTCCAGGTTTTCAGAACTCTTGTTATGTGTTCCTTCCTTGCATTTCTTGCCTGAAACCCTGTGTTTTCCGCATGCGAAACTGCTTGAACAAGATTCATGCCTCTCCTTGTTTTTACACTCATTAGCACATTGCAAGAGCTACAGGAAGACAAAGTACAGGGTACTGGATAAAAATGTACGTTGAAATTTGCCATGAGGATTTGTTTTCTTTAGTAAAAGACCTCAACAAAAAGTTGTTACATGTGCTACAGGATGAATTGCAGTTAAGAGTGATGTGTGAATACAGCCCATTATCAAGTACTCAAAAGTATGTGGGGGTTTTTGGGTGGTGTTTGTTCCTTTTTGTCTCTTAAATCAAAATTTCTGAATTGCCTGGTTTAAAAGTCATGGAGCTCCTTCCAGGCGTGTCTATCAGAGGACGACTGGTCACAGGGAATTGCAAAGAGGTGGCAAGACTGTTCAGTTTAGGACAAGATTTTCATTGACGCTTCACACAAAAGGTGTATTAATGAATAAGTTTAAACTGTGCTTCTGTGAATTAAGTGAAAGACATTGATTTCCGTTGTATATTTTCCGTAGAAGTGATGATATTGTTCTGAATTTGCACCTTGTCTTTGTCTGATGGTGTCACGCAGTCGAGTCTTGCTTTCCTAGAGGAGTGGTGTATCTGCAGTGTTTCTCCTTGCTCTGCTCTGCACACCCCGGATAAGTCCTGTCAAAAGAAGGAGAAAGTGAGGTACTGACCATGGCAAGGCACTTTTGAGGAGAGCAAAGGAAGGGTGGACAGCAGTTAATTGAACTGGGGTCGCTATAGCAACCTCACACATTTATGGGAGTTATTTGGGCCCCAGCTGCTTGTGGTGATGGGGTAGCTCAAGATTTTAGTGTGTTTGTTCACAGGGCTGCAGTAAGAGATAGGAAATTCAAATAAAAATACTGTTTGACTGTGGGTCTGACTGATATTAGACGTGGTATAGAGTCCCTGTGTCATCTGGGCTCTGATTACCAGAGTGGGATTACTTTGGAGCCTGAGTCTGTCATTCAGGTCCCTGGGTCATGCTTCCTTTGCATGAGGAAATTGCCTGTGGATTTCCATATGCCTGCCTCCATCTTTCCAGAGTACAAGCGATACATTTCACAGCTTGGAGGATCTGCAGGAGATACACTGAATCAGCCTGATCTGTTTCGCTGACGTTAAACATTCATTACCTATTAAAATAGATATTTATGGTATTGTGAAATGTAGCTAATTTCATCAAACATCACACATGCTGGACAAAGCCAAGCATCTGTGTTTGGTTTGGTGAGATCAGATCACTGACCTCTCTAACTCTGGTCTGGCCTACAGTCATGCGTTCAGCGCCTTGCTGAATTCTGTTATAATACTGTATCAGTGCTGTGTTAAAGTAGTTTCTTATATGTGCTTCTCTGGCAAAATATTTTTTTTGACTGTTTCTTACACTAGTAGTTAGGTGTAGGTAAGCAAAGTGTATGGTGTGCTGTTGCAATCAAAGCTTTGTGGCATAAATGTGATCTTATCTTGCTCCTTGATCAAAGGAACAAACTTAATTGTTGCTCATCAAGGGCTAAGGCTTCTGCTAAGCAAGTGTTGGTACATGCTTCTGGGCTAATCAGCCTGATGTCTCTGTCTTGAACGTGCAAAATGAATGTTGCTTCGGTTCCCATGCTTTTATCATTGTCTTTATTTATTTCATAGTCTTGTTTTAGCAAAATGAAGTTGGCTGGGTGAATGCTTTATTAAAAGGTCTGCAATAAGCTCATTTTGTCATTAAATAAAAGAGACCTTCTCTGGTACAGATGCTTTTCAAGCCAGAAGAGAAGGACTCAAAATTTTGCAGGAGGCATAACCTGTTGTACCTGAGCAGGTATCTTAGCATTGCACTGCTGAGGTGTGTGCTTGGCCATGCGGGTGGGGAGGGAGATGGGAACAAAAAGGGATGAAGACTTATTTCCCCTCCTCTTCTCCCCCCTCCCTTTAAAAAAAACTTGCCCTAAGCAGAGGGCTCCAAGAACAAGTTCAGACATGCCTGAAGAATGTGGCCTGAAAAACGCGTAGTGGATGGAGATGTGCCCACAGAGGATTGCCGAGGAAAATGGGGAACCTAGTGAAATGCAGATACCTGCTCTGATATGAAACTTTTTTTCTCCCTCCCAGTCTGGTTCTAGTAAAGATTTGTATTCACTGCTTCACTTGCATCCCTTGCAAGGTGCTGGATTCTGTTTGTATTCTGTAAATTTCACCAAACAGAATTATAAAAGTATTATGGCAAAAGTTACACTTAATAATTGTTGACATTCCTAAGGGGAGCTGCAATGGAAACTTTGTAAGAAAGAGGTGACTAAAGATAAATATACTATGAGTTCTGTATGTTTGTAGTCTTTTTCATCAAAAAGTGTAGTATTTCTTGTGGTATTTGGACTTTGTTTTTACCAGAGGGTGTAATGTTATACCTCTTGTGAAACGTAATCCCTGTGTATCAACATGAAAGCATTGTAGTTGTTTCCTTGTATTTCAAAACAGTTCATCTTTTCTCTTAGCTATACCTACTTCGCACTATTTCAGACAATAACATTGTGATTGAAACAAGGACTTGGAAATCAAACCTGTCAATAACATTTCTATATCTTGCTGGTTTTGGTTTTGTCTCTTCATAACACGTTAGGCATCACTTCATTTAAAAAAGCTGGTAAGAACATATTTTGCCCTCAGTTATGATTATAATTTAGGGACAATTTTGGAGGAACATACAATATTGTTGTTTGAGAATGAGTTTCATTGCTTATTCGTGAGGGTAAGAGTGGATTTGCAGCAGTGCCAAGGCTGGAGCATTCAGATGGGCTGAGGCAGGTGCTGTCCTTACACAGCAGGTACTCACTGCCATTGGGCACTCTGAGTAGTGAGGGCGTCTGTTTTTATGGTTGCTCTTTTCATAGCTTCATGCTAATTTATATTTGGTTCCTTACTGCTTTGAGGCTAGGTATACCACAGTGATGCTGACTGGTAGGATTCAGGCCAATTGTAGTTTTATTCAGATTTTAAAACATTAAGAGAAGATGACTGAAGTAGAGCCTTGAGAAACAAAGTCTCTGGGAGCTGGTGAAGTGTTCTTTTGTTTCCTTATGCAATTCTTATCTTAATTTAAAATTAACACATCATTATCATGGTATCCCTAGTGTTAAAAATGTTTTATTTTAATCTATTTCAGACAATAACATTGGATAAATAAATCTGTATGTGGTTAAAACAAGGACTTGGAAACCAAACCTGCCAATAACATTTTTATATCTTGCTGGTTTTGGATTTATCTCCTCATAACATCTTTTTAGATGACAGGAAGAAGTATAAGTTCCAAGCTAGTTAGCATCTTTGGTGTATAAAATTATGTCTTCAAACAAGACAATTAAACAATCCCATTGGATGTGGCCATGGTACCAGTAGCAACAATATGTGGCAGTTTTTATTGTAGTAAGATTATTACTGTCTTATCAAGGTGATGTATTTGGAGAGGAATTCCAGCTCTCAGTAGAGTCAGTCATGTGCTAGGCATGTCTGGAGACTTTTGTTGAGCTGCCTTTCATGGAAATGATAATTTCCAAGATTGTCAGGTTGTATACATGCTTGAAGGTTTGCTCAAATTAACATGGCTTGGTTGCTGCAGAATACTGAATGGACTGTGTGGTTTTTAACACATGTATAATTGCACATAATGGCATGTAAATTTTATTGTCAATATCATCCTCAGTTTTCCAGAGGTTGAGAGCATTGAAATGATTATTAGAAACTTAATTATCTTTTGTGGCTTTACTGAATTATATTTCCTGTCATTGGGTGTTCTCAAAAATACGTTAGTGTTGTCCCTGAAAATAAATCTTCTGATTTGTTTTAGTATAATAGAGTCAGTTCTTATGAATTGTAAGATAAAAAAGGATCATGTTTGCATTCCTTTGTAAAAGATATCACCTGATGGACTTCCCAAGTGACCAGTGAAGATGGAGAGGTGGGAACTTCTCTGTCCAGTCTCTGGTCACTGTCCAGAAACTTATATATACGAGGTCAACAATAAACGAGAGTTCTTTTCTTCTCTGCCTGAACACCTGCTGTGTGTGTTACTGTGTGTTCCTATCTACGTCACAGTAACATATTAGCTTCTCAAAACTAATTTTTGTCTTAAGATTTGAACTATTTTCATTCTTCCCTTATCCCCCTAGCATCTTTGTTAGCCATCTTTGTATGCATGGGCATTCCCTTGAGATGCTTCTTGCACCTGGGAATTATGTACTCTCTGGAAGTTGCACCAAAACAAAAAAACAACAACAAAAAGAAAAAAAAAAAAGCAACCAAACCCAATTTAGCTGTTAAGAAAGAGGCAAATAGCCATCAATCAAATTGCCTCACTTCCCAACAAATATCTGGTGGTGCTTTGCTGTGGCTAAAAAGTGTCAGGGAGACTGGTCTGGAGCTTCTGCAGAGCGCCAGAAATATCTTGACACCACCCTACTAGAAGAGTAGAATATCTGCTCACACTCTTGCCTCTTCATCATCGTGAAAAATGAGGATGTCAGATGGACTGGATGAGGTACTTGAAGGACTCTTCCCTACCCTCTCCTGTTCTCCTTTTTGTGTAGGAAGGTGGTAGGTCTCCTGGTCAGTTTAATGGTATTTTGGACTTGTCTATCATTCAGACAGAGCCTCAGCCTTGCCACTGATGATCTCAAGATACCTTTGGCTTTGTTGTGGTTGGGGTGTTGGACTTGAACCCTGAGGTCTCTGCTGTTTTAAGGAAGTCGCATCATAACTAGGGCTGCAAGATATGAAATAATGAAAATGGGTCAGGCAGCTAATAGTTTCAAGCAATTGATTTAGATATTTCAAGTGATTATAAAATTATGAAGAAGCTCAAAGATCTGGTATCTGGTTTGACTGTTCAGTTGATAGAGCTTGTTTTTTGACCCAGTTGTAGTGTGCTTCAAAATGCCTGTTGTATTGGGTGCCTCAAGACAGTACCTCCTGGTTCATGGAAGGCATTCTGAGGTCTGGGTAAAATAATGCAAGGAGTAACTTTCAAGAAGACAGAATTCCCGATGGAATGTTGTGAGGCTTTTTAAAATGAAGTAATTGATGCATCCAAGTAATGACAGTATCTCCTAAGAGAATCCAGTAGTGACTTGTGGGGATCTTTCCATGATGGAAAGGTGTATGCACCATCAGCATTTTTCTGTTAATGTCGTGTGGTTCAGCTTGTTAATGTCATCCAGCTTGTCATTCATCAGCAGGTGCTGATGGCTGGTGATTCTCATGTGCCTGTACTCATCACTCCCTGGTGATTGTCACACTGTAAGGTGCTATGCATCCGTGTTTCCTAACCGACTAGGAGGTTGTCATCTGAAAGCTTGGCTATCTGGCAGCTGCATCAGCTGTTGCCTTGCAGCAGGCTGCTCCCTGACGTGCTCATGGGTGGCACAGTAGTCACAGCGTTTGCGAGGATGCACACGCAAAGGAGAGGCAGATGTGAGTAATGGACCTTGCTGCAATCTACCGAACAGTTCCACACGCTGCTGGGCGAAGCACTGAACCAGATTAAAGGGATCGCCCCATTCCTTCGTGGGAGACAAGAGGCAGGCAGTTTTGCAATGTTTGTTTTTGTTTCCACTGTGGGAACAGGCAACAGAGTGTTAATTGTGCCCGAGTTCAAGAAAAGGAGCCCTTGTGACTAATGAACTGCTCCTTCAGCCACAAAAACCTTGTAAGTTTTAAATGGCAAGCTCTTAATTGTGTGGTGGCAGTAGGTCGGGAGGGATTATTGCTTCATATTAAGCACATAAAGTTATCAGGCATACAAGGTTCATGTGCTAGACACACAAGCAAGTAGTGTAGAGTGTACTGTTGCTGCTTTTGGAAAATGAAATAACTTTGTGCTTGACCTGTTGAAGGATAGCATTTATTTTTAGGGCCAGCGAGGACCAATAGTGAGTATAAGTCTTGCTGCAAAGGTGCTGACTTATTTTCCTCATGGAAGGGCCATAACCTATTACAGCTGACAAGGCATGGAAGCAGTCACCTTAGGAGGCATGCTTTAAAGGGGACAGTGCTTTTGTGTTATCTGCAGTCATTGTGTAAATACTTTGATTACTATTAATATTGCATGTGATTGAATTCTGTGCTTGTACTTTTATTTTATTCGTCTGGAAGTGTAATTCTCTATGCTGCTGTGAAGTTCTTTGCAACAATAAAGCAGATGAGCAGAGAGGCTTGGTGATGTGTGGGCCGATGGAAGCCCAACTCCAGATGAAATGGACTGAAGGTTGATTTTTGCCTCCAGGTGGGATGGGTTGTTTGTTTTTCAAGTCGCTTTGCTTTGCCAGGCAGTTTTGCTGTGTGGTTATCTCTAAAGGCTTCCCATGCTGGGGGGTTTTGGCTTGGAGGTGGGTGGGGGTCTGGCCTGTCCCCTCTATCCGTAAGATCTCCAGGCCTGAGCAGTTTACTGTCTAGGAACAGGGACTGAGGAGCTACTGTTAGCTCTGGCTTGCAAGTAAATGCATGCTCCTGTTTTCTGTGGCTCTCATTCCAGCATCTTTTCAGCAGGATTAGCATGCGTGCATGAGGTGGGTAACAGCAGTTGAAGTTTAGTGTCTGTGGACCAAGAGGTTAATGATAGTTTTAGATCTCTCAGAATTGAAAACATTGGGCTAAAATAAATGTCTTCCATACTTCGTGCGAGTGGGATGGGATATCAAGAGAGAGTAACTTTGGGATAAGGAAACTTCTATATTGCCCTTTTTATTATATGCTTGTAATGTTCTCCTGTAGATTGCTTGCTTTTGAGATACTGCTACTTCTGTGGATTTGAAATTAATATTGATATTAAGAGGAAAATAATGCAAAGAAATTCTTTGTGCTTGCTGCAGTTGAAGCTGTCTAAAGTCTGTTAAATGGTTGCTTTGGGGTAGATGTCTATAATGAAAATTATTCTACTTTCAGTAGTAATTTCTCATCAACTTTACTCTTTTGTCTGTACTTCCCTTTATTCCTTGTATTTTTCTGTTAATGTGATTTTTCCTAGAAGATATTCTGTCATGTTGGTCTTACTTGGGTAACTTGTCACTTACTTGACATAACTTAATTGTCTCCTCACTGTTTTATAACAGTTTTCAGAGGTATTTGGACTTTTTTTCCCCATTGTAAAGAAGATGCTTACAAATGTGACAAAAAGCAGCAAGCATTTTTTGAAAAAATTTGGTTTAGCCCTTGTATGGAGAGCCCTCATTCTTTTCCAGCTAATGGTAAGCAGAAGACAGGAGCGCTTGGTGACTTCTGTGGTGACAGCTTGCAAATAAGTTGTTCACAATTTTCTGCCTACAGGTCTCTATTACTGGTGCAGAGGGCACTGCTGGAGTTGGTGCGTTTCCTGGAAGTTTCAGTAGAGAGAATGTGGGGAAGGTGTCACTCTCAGTAGCAGTCTCAGTTTCAGAATGTGAAGCCAAGTCTGCATAAACAGAGATTAATGTGTGAGACACTTCCTTTGCTATTTCAATAACTTCTAAATATCACTAATGTCTTTAATTTAGAAAATAAACAGTCGTCCTTCTGCCTCTGCCTCCCCTTCTTTTCCCTTCCCCCACCATTCCCCATTCCTTGTGTAAGGACCTAATGATTAACTCGGGTGTAAATAAGGTCACTGCCGTGCATGTAACAGAAGAATAAAGAGTGATCAAACAAGCTTCCGTAAATCACCGTCTTAAAAGTCCATTTCCATAAAGTTAACAAATAGGAGCACTCTCAGGGGTTAAAGACTGGTTGCAGGTTCTGTCTTCCCTTGCAGAATACCTCACCAAAGTGTACTTCTGAATTCATGTTTCTGAGTACTTTGGGCTCAGTGAGCAATTTCTTATGATTTGGAAGTTTGAAAAGTCAATCACTGACTCTAGATTTCTACACAGTACTGATCATGTGGCAGATTGACTTGCAGAAGTCCCATCTGAGGACTTGAAGAGGTTATTTGAACTCTTTAGGTAGCTTGGAAATAAGGCTCTGTAATACGTTAGGTACAGGAGAGAGCTGCTCAGACAGCTTAGTTGGTCCAAACAAACAAATAACTGCATTTAAATAAAACTTGATATTTCTAGATTGGTTGTAAATATCTTTTTATTAACAGGCAAACATCTGCTTCTAAGTCTTTGTACCTTCCAGTTTCAAATAGCCCTTATACCCATCAGGTGACATTTTTAAAAAACTATGTAAATGTTAGTAATAAGTGTCCTGGCTTCTTCCGAATCAGTATTTCAGAGAACAGAGAAGCACTGAAAATTTTACAATGCTCATGCTTCTTTCTACACCATTCTTCAAGTATAATATTAGTCATAGAGCTATCCAAGACAATCAGTTTCACATGAAGCCTTGTGTTTACTGCTTCTCATTACTTATATTCTTATAGTCTGATTTGCCAAAAAAATCTGAGCACTAAGAGGATGCTTGATGTGTTTCTTTAAACTTAATGCTATTTGAAATGTGAGCAGAGCAGTAAGTAGAAGAAAAATAAGAAACTGTCTAGGTGACCCTAGAAATAGAAATTGGTGAGGGGAGTACTTTACATTAACAGGTGTAAAAATTATTGCAGCCACAGTTTTTAGGACAGTGTTTGCTTTTGTATGTTTCCAGCCTGTTTTCCACCTGTTTAATGCAGCAGGAGGACAGTAGGTTATTTTTGGTGTTTAAAGTAATGTTACAGGTTCAGCATCAGGGCCTTATTGTGAAAGATTGCATGCAGTCTTCCACATACATGCATGTACACATGTAGGGTGCTCCCAAACAACTAGATTTCATTCAGACACTATGAATGCAAACCATTTATGGGATTTTCTTCCCTTAATGCATCTGTTTTGCAAGTACTGAACTCAAAGTTTTAAGGAGATATTGTCCACTTAATCTCTTGGAGGAGAAGCTGTTGAGTGGTTATGTACCACTTTCACAAATGTTATCTGATCCACCCGGCCTTATTTAAAATCCAATTTATAAAATCCTTCCCCTTGGTTACTGTACAGCAGTAAAGTGGCTGATGTGAAGTTTGGCATAACTGAAATAGAGAATAGCTGTTTTTAGGACACAGGAGAAATATGGTGCTTACAAGGTGAATCAGCCACTGGGGTAGCACATTTTCTTCATGAATGGCTTGAGGGTTTTAGGAGGTATCTGCCAGTTTGTGCTTCTTGTAAGGGTTTCCTTTATCTACCAGTTCATGTTCTAGCTATTGAGTTTGTTTTAACTGACACGAGCATGGGAATGATTTTTTTTTTTAAAACTTGATTAAATAATTTGGTATGAAAGCCATCCCTAATGAAAAAAACTATAGAGAAAATTATATTTTGCTAAAACAAGCTCTAAATGTAACCTTGTTCTTAAAATATGAAAAAATAAAAAAAAAAAACCTCACACAAAATCATACAAAACAAACAAAAAACCCTGCCCAACTGATAGGAGCACAGAAAAATCACAGTATGAGGAAAAATTGATTATTCATGAGAATTCAGTGATGCCATGTAGAGAAAGAGAATAGTTAAATGCATGAAAATAATGAACTGAAGCACTGCTTTGAAGTGTCAGTCGGTGAAAGATAATATAGGTGGAAATACAGATGACTGTTCTACTGAGGTTTCCTCTCTGAAGAAGAAACACTTCCTCTTTCAGGCACCTTTGAATTTTTGACACCTTGAAGTTTCATCTTGTGATGGTGCTGGTGTAAACTGCATGTTACTGTGAATGCGTTAACATTACAATTGAAATTCCAAGACTTTATAAAGGAAAAGTCTCATTAAGTTGTCCACGAGCATTCCTATGTCTGCTCTTGTGAAAATTGTTTGAATTCAATTGTGAATTACTTAATAGTAATAATGAAATTAGGTAAACTGGAAAAGTACAATAGTAGGAAGCTGCCTTTTTGTAAGTTTGACTTCATATGTCTGCTGCTTGGAAAACTGGATTAAGGAGATTAAGGAAAGAAACATGACAAAGGACATACCCTTTTGTAAGGAGTTAAATGTTTTTATTTCAAATTTTTTTTTTTTTTTTGTAAGCAGTGCAACCCTGTATCCTATACCACAGTGTATTACTCACTGTCCTCTCCTTTGTAGTATTCATTGTCTTTTGTCCAATGTCCTAGAAATTATTAAAGAGCCTTATGTTCCTTAAATCCATGGTGCCAAGTGCAGTCCCTCAGCTGGTTCCCCCCGTAGGACACCTATAAATCCCTGAAGCTTTGCCCAAACTTGTGCCTTGCATGGCGTCATTTGCTGCCAGGTGGTACACTAGTGTGCCAGGGATGGGGAATGTTGGTCCAGGCTGCTATTTGCAGGGTTTCTCTGGTGCCCTGGCATGCCTCCCAGAATATGCTCAGATACAGCCAGAACACATGGTGAAACGTGCTCATCACCTGTAGGTATCCTCACTTTTGCTATGGACCTGGAAGGTCTTCTGGCAGGGGGCAGGTAGTGTGGTGCAGGTGCAGGGAGGTTGGATCAGGAGACCCCACCGTGGTGCCTTCCAACTTTACTTGCTCTGTGATTCAGAGGTGAGAAAGAAGGGGACCAGGGGTGGTGGAGAGAGGAGTGAGACAGGCAGTGGGAAGAATGAGACCAAAGAGGTGGTCTTCAGCCATACATCATGAATTACAGTCTTGAGTCCAAATTCCACAATTTCCACAGCTTCTAGAGTTTTTGCCTCTGGAGACTGAAACAATTTCCTATTCCTGCTGTGGATTAAGCTGCAATATGTATTCCCCTTGAACAATAAAACAAAATTAAGTTGTTTCCCTTAAACAGAGAAAAAACCTGGTTCTTATAATCTTGAGTGACTCCATAGCTAACATTTGAACTATTTTATGTTCAGTGATATTATACTTCTGTAAGCAAAATGGTAGTGTTTTAAAGACTTGTTTTGGGTAAAATTTCTCCTGTAAAATGTGTGTGTTAGAATGGTGGTATTAAAAAGAAGCCACACAGCAAATTCAGCATAGTTGTGTGAGCTGGAAAATTCTGTGAAATGTATTTCCTCTGCGGTTGCATTGATTTAATGAAAACATCTGTATCTGTTAGTAGCAGCAGTAAGATTTCTTTTGGGCTTCTCTTCGGAGCTGTTAATGGGTGTGAGGAAATAAACGTCTCTGAGTGGGGTCTGCAGCCAGTCTAGTGAGGAGCGTGCGGCGGGTCTTGCGATGCATGAGTCAGGTCTCGATAGAGGAGCTCTCCTGGTCATAGTGTGCCATTTTCTGCTGTCTGTCCCCACCCCCTGCATCTTCCTGCCCTTGTGTTTTGCAGTAACTCCACAGCAGAAGTGGCAGACTAGCTTGTGTCCTATATGTTTTTCTGCTGCTGAGCTTCTAAAGTCCTATTGCAGTTGTCGAGTCAAAGGCATCATCCTCATGGCTCGCCTTCTACTTGCAAGCTGTTGACGTTACATGGCTGGGACAAGTCTCTCTGGTGGTTTGGGGGAGCTTTACCTCAGTTTTTTGTAAAAGTGAGTTGGCAATAACCAGCTGTACATCTCTTTGTGCTGTCTGGGATCCAGGGGCTCTTTTGGGGTGGTGTTGTCCGCTTTCATGAGGCCTCCTTGCTAAGAGTCAGGGTGTACCAGCCTGGAGCTGAAATGGCAATTGTTCTGCCACCCCACCCCAGTTCCAGTTGCCACCTAGCTGCAGAAGGGGACAAATGCTGTGGTATTTGGCCTATGGGTGCTTTGTTTCTAAAGCAGCCATCCTGTGTGCTCTGTACAGGAGGGAACATATGGTGAAGGGGACTGATCCCCTATAAAGCCAAGCACTGTATGGAGGGAGGGACAAAGACCTTGTAGATTTTTCTCAACTGCAGCTTTCAATGGCCAGATACCACTGTGCTTTCATTCTTGCCAAAACCCTACTGTGCCTAGGCAAAGATGTTATTTGCATCAATGAAGCAAAGCAATTTTTCAGTGAACAAATTTACCATGACTGTAGAAGTTGCAAACTCCTGTTTCAGTAAAATTTAAAATGTCTCGGAACACGTATCTTAAAGTGTACTTAGTGAAAAAAGCCTTAGTGGACTGAGAAAAATGAATACTGGAATCATATGATTTTCTCCACTTTTTGCTTTTGATTTTACCAGTTGCTTTTTTCTTTTTTTTGCTGCTGGACAAAGACTTAGTGGTTTTTTTGAGTTATTGGGAAACAACTCACAGATATCCAAGAGGAGTGTGGTTTTCAAACCCAGGATGGAACAGATTCCTCACATTGAAACTTTAGTGAAAGTTCATTGTCAGAGTTTCGGCACAGTACATGAGGATGATGTGTTATGTCACTAACAGTCCATAGGACATATGAATATATTCTGATGTATGTGGAACAGTTCTACAATTCAGTGTGTGAGTGAAACTAAGGAAGTCGGTGTAGTAAAGTAACTCACTTCTGGTGATGCCCTGTTTAAACAACATCTTTTGTTTAGTCACCATATCAGTTGCAAACCACTAAAGAAGGGAATTCTTTAGGGTGTAGGAAGAAGCTGGCAGTGTTTTAAGCCCTGTTGCATCTCTCTCAGTACAGGTATTTGGTTGTCTTTCTTGCCTCATGTAATGTATGCAACTGTAAAGCCACACCAAGTGATTACCCTTCTGCTGTGCTCAAAGCTCTATATTTGCTGATGCTGTCAATATGCCTTCACCAGCAAAATAATTTTTTTAGCTTGTGACAAACACTAGGTTTGGTGGTTCACTGGGCATGATGGCTATCAAAGTTTGAATGAATTAGTTCAAGAACAGTTTTTTTGCTTAACCCCCCCTTATTTTTTAATAAAATGTGGGTTTTTTTCTGCCATTGCCATAGTCTACTACAATATGCAATGCCAGTTTGGTTTAAAATAATTTTTTGGGGGGTATAAGTTGGTTGCTAGATGTAATGGTAAAGAATTAGGGTAAGAAAGAATAACAAGATCTGGCTGAAGTGCTTGTGTGTCAGTTGAGAGCCATTCTAAACCCATTTAACTACCACTGTTTTAAATGCAACCATCAGACAAATAGGCACACCTTCACATGTATTATTAGTATACTGGGGAAAAAAAGATGGGTTTGTTTCAGTTTGGAGTTTATAGTATTTCTTAAGTGGTAATGGAGCAACAAATGTTGCCGAAATAAAAGGGCCTCATTGCAGCTACAACATAGTGCCATTGTATTTGGTTCATATTGCCTTACTTGTGCTGCACCTAGCAAGTTGCACCTTGCCACAAGTAGAATATTGTTTTTACTGTGAAGTGGGAGGATGGTGTCAGAAGTGTCCCTGAAGACATCTTGTGGCATTAGCTAGGAAGCTGTTTTGGCTGGTCTGCCTAAAGCAGGTGTGTTCTCTATTTTAATGATGTGTTTGCATGCATTTGCTGAGGGTTGGCTTTCATCTCAAGTTCTGTTGAAATTAAGACTGCCAGGTCTGTCTGCACAGAACATATGGAATGTGCTCTGCTTCCATCTCATTCATGTAATGTGCCAAACAAAATCTGTTAAAGTATGGAAGGATTGATTTTGCAAAATGTAGCTGGTCAGTGAGTGATGCAGTTGATTCTGAAACCAAAGTGGAGAGTGTTGCTCTCTGTGAAGCCACTGCATCATATGGAACTTAATTCCTGATGCATACAGAACATACACTGAGGTCAGCAGGAAAAAAATAGTGTGCATCAGTTCTTTTCTCATCCTTCATCTTTCTCTGGTCAGGAGTCCTTTTTCTGGTGGTGGCTAGGATTAACAAAGAGTTACAGCTGAAATGCTGGCAGCAAGATATCATGTTGCTGGGTCTTGTAGTATGAACCCTTGTTTGTGGTTCCTGTTCTTTCTTGGATACCCATTTTTTCCCAGGATGAGTATTTGGGGTAGTATTGTGGAGTCTGGCTGCCTGGAGCTCAGTGGTAGCCAGAGGTATCTCAACTCTTCCTTCTCTCTCCCAGGTGAGCCAAAATTTCACCCCTTAAAGCCAAATGATACTTAATGGCTGAATATTCACAGATGAGTCAGTCTCAGGGATGTGGGTGATACCAGTGAGTGTGATGGCACCAAAGCCACACGAGGTTGTGGCCTAGGGCCCCTCAGCTTTGCACAGATGTCCAGTCCAGTTCTGCTGGTGAAAAGCGTGACTGCGTGTATGTTCTGGTACCTGCCTTCAAATTGCAGGGAATGTAATGAAACAGGTGTTGGGGTATTTTTTGTTCCTGGTATAGAATACTTCAGTTTCTTTCTCTCTGGTTTTGGCACAGTGATCCGTTTTTCAGTGTAGCAAAGTGTGTTTGACCTACTGTCTTCATGCTTGTATCTCTTTTATAAAAAGACTTTTTTGGTAAACCTATATGTTGCTATGCAGTATTCCAGTTACATTTTCCCTCTTCCTTTTTTTTTTTTAAGATACATGACATGCCATCACAACTCACTTTTCTGTAACATTGCATTTTAATTTTGCCTTTAATTTGAAGTCTTAAAGCTATGTTATTCTACCCCCCTATGGAAAAGGTTAGAAATAAGTTTCTCTTTCCCCACCCCAATTATTTTTCATGAATTATCTGAAAAGGAGATATTAAAAACAAAGAAAAGTCAACTCTACTTTGCGTTTTAGTTGAAATTTTGGAATTAAATATCGTTTACTTCTCAACTATTACAGAATTGTCTTTATCACTGTTTATTGCACAATACCATTTCTTCATGTCAAATCTGTTTTTGGAGTTCTGATGCAACTTCATTCATTGTCAACCAAAGGTAAAATTTATAAATAAATTTGCTCTAGCAATTTTCCATTTGATGTTACTATCTCAAGCTGGATTACTAAACTCATGGGAGCATCTGTGTGATTCATGTGATTCACTGTGATCTATTTCCTAGTATTACTAGGGTCAGTTTTGCTGTATTTTTTTAACTGGTCTGTAAAAGCTTTGGATCTCTCATTGGCTTAAATTGATATCACAATTCAATATTAGTGTATAGCTTTTTCTTCTTCTCCTCTACCTCTCCAACTCCAATTACTCTATTCAGTGTTTTGCCTTTATGGGAAGATCTAATGTCACTATTACAGAAAATATTAAAACCAAGAGTAGCTTTCATGAGCAAAGAGAGAGTTTTCTTAAGTCTTGGAATAGGAGCTTACCCTTACTGTGAGAATGGTGAGGCACTGGAGCAAGATGTCCAGAGAAGTTGTGGGTGCCCCATCCCTGGAAATGTTCAGTGCCAGGTTGGATGGGACTTTCAGCCACCTGGTCTAGTGGAAGGTGTCCCTGCCCATACTGGAGGGGTAGAGGGAGGGATGTGGAAGTAGATGATCTTTAAGGTCCCTTCCAACCCAAACCATTCTATGGTTCTAAAAGTAATTTAAAGGAAAGCTGCCATCTACGTTTTGGTGCTGTGTTTGGCACAGCTGTGCTAGTCCTGTGTTCTGTGCTGTCTTGCCATGTGTCCTGTTCAGAATGCCAAAAAGGAATAAATAAAGCAATGTAAGAGGAAAGGTGACACACTGCATTTCCTCTTGTAGGCTTCCTCAAGCCTTAAACCATCTCTGTCTGAGTCTGTCAGGGTCAGACTTGATTTCTGTGGCACTTTGTTTCATGAACCTCTTCACCTTTCCCTGAACCTGTGTATGGATGTTGAACATTCATTGCATACTGCTGTGTGAGGAATCACTCCCTTATTACTTGTTTGGACATGTTATGTGCTCGCTTCACTCTGATTCCTGTGTTGGAAGAGATGATGTACAGTGTTCTTTCTGCCACTGACTGGCTTTACAGGCCTTTGTCGTGTCCTTCACTCCAGAGATTCCATGTCTGCTTACTTTCCTGAAAATATTTTTTGAGGAAAATTTGAGTAAATTTTTCTGGCTTTTGTAGAGAGAAAAAAAACAACTTCTGGAGTATTGGAAGGGTTCAGTAAGCTATTTTAACTCTTCCTGAACATACTTCATGATTGTGAAGGGCTAAAGCTTAGCGTTGTCCTCATATTTACTGTCTGGACCTAAGTAATAGGCACTGACAGAATGGTTGCAAATCAGTGGCTTTGTAGGGAGGACTGATGAAAAGTGTAGCATAACACAAGTGCTGCCAGCCTGAGATTGTATCTATCTATACTGAGCAACTAGAGGTTAAACCTAGTCTCTGTTCCCCTTCTGGTCAGGATAACTTACAACCCAAATTTACCCACGAGTTCTTTTATTACAAGGCAAAGCTTTCAGTTTTGTGTTAAAAAAAAAATAAAAATCTAAGGGATTTATGAGTAGATTTGAATGGAATGAATGGATTTATTTTGAGGTAATGTGAATGCATGAATATGGAGCCTGTTTTTCAAGGCTAAATATATTAGTTGAAAATACTGAAAATAGAAACACGTTGCAAAAGCCTTTCTGTGCAACTGTCAGTCAGGGGATTACAGAGGGGACAGTAAAGCGCTCATTATCGAGGCTGGAGGCTTCACCATTTCCCTGTCCCGCTGCGACCTTAATGAGAGAGCTGCCCTTTGCATCCCGGCTGGCAGGCAGAGCCCAGCAATTTGTCAGGTACCATCCCTGTGTGATGGGGGAGACTGACAGGAAACTTCTGTCCCATTCTGGCTGCTCTTGGCAATGCCTGTCCTCAGCAAAGCTGCACCGGTGCCTGGTGAAGGCAGCACGTTTTGCCTGCTTCATCAGGATACAGGTGCTCACACAAACCCATAGAGGAGTTGCTTACAATTGACCACATGAGGAGTGCTTACTTTATAAACAATCTGGTTAGGCAGGAGACTTTTTCCATGGTTGATAATAAGCAGCTCTTGCTCTTTGATTCTGTGTTTTGTTTTTTTAGTGATTGATACTTCAGATGGTGACAGTGTTATGACTAATTGTGAAATTAAATGAGAGTAAAAAGTGGAATAAGGAAGTTTTTTCACGTTTGTACTAAACAATAGTACAAAGATCTCTTGCAGGCATTTTCTTGGAAAATTAAGAATTAAGACCTTTGAGCTCTTTTCTGGCCCCTGAAAGTGGCTCCACTAGCTGATAACTAAACTTTTGTTTCGAAAACTTTTGGAAAGATTAACGTGAAAACATTGATGATAGCTAACAATCAGGCAATGTGGATCCTAGGAAGTCAGTTCTTACCTAGGCTCAAATTATTAGCAAAATAAGTTTCTACTGACTGCTCTAGATTTATTTTTTTATCATCCTTTTAAAGAACCTTGAATTCCTCTGTCAAAGTCATCCCTGGTTCAGTTTGTAATACTACAGGAGGAGAATGGCATCTGCGATGTTACTGTGTAAAACCTTCCCACTGTGGCCTATATTAAAGAAAACTACGTATTTATTTTCTTCTCCTTGAACTTTTCTTATTTCTTTTCACCTTGTGTCTGTCCTACTGAGCTGCTTCAGCTTTCGGCTGCCTTGCAGACCCTTTTTCCTTATTTTCATTTGCCCTCTCAAGTGCTGGTTCATCTGCTTATGTAGTACTTATTTTTTCTGTCTAGTGTTCATTTGCTGCCTTGATTCCCTCCTGCTTTATCTTTGATTAATTTCTTCCAGTCCTGGAAACAGAGAAAATGATGGGAGGAAGCTATCACAGTAGCCGCTATAAAACGATGTGGAATGTAAATGACAGTATAATGGCACATACCGTGGGGTATGCCAGAAATTCTCACAAAACTGATTATCTTTCAAGGCTTGTGAGGGATGAAGTTGATGTGTGCAGGAAATCTTTTCATGTTAAAAGTGTCAGCTATATAGACCCTGAAGAGGAAACCAGAATAAGAGTGGCTTTTTTTTTTTTTTTTTAATTTTTTTTTTTTTAGGTGGGAAGGTCAGTTTTAAGGTGACAAAGCAAAGGTGACTTTGGCAGTCCGATCCTAACGGGCTAGCCAAGGTCCCCGGGCGCTCCTTAATGGGATGAGGGTTGTAGCTGAACTTTGCTTCTGCCCTGAGATGCCAGGTGCTGCCTGCCTGTTAGGGGAGAGAACATGATCATAACAAGGCTTTGTTCCCTTGAGACGCTGAGCAATGACCCCCGTGTCCCTGCTAGGCGAAGGAAAAGGTTTGGCACTTGTGGAGTTCTTCCTCCGTTCAAGTGGCTTGTGCTCCTCCCGCTTCCCGGTGTCAACTTTTGGCATTTTATGAGCTGTCCTGAGAATCTGTTCAAGTTCTTGAATGTACGGAAAATAATATAATCGCTGTCACATTGCGGCTTCCCTTCGCCGTGCCTTCCTCAGTCCCTCGCCCTATCTCTCTCCTCTTCCTTGCTCTCCACCCCCTGTGCCCCGCTATTTCGGACTGTATGGACTTTGGGTCGACTGTGGGATCATAAGAAAAGAGAGTGGGGGAGTTAAAAAGAGGTGATGTCAGCTGTGCCTGCGGTAGATTGGGTAATTGTTGCCTTACAGTAGGTAAATTGTTCGGTAGTGTCCAACTGCAGAAATTGAGCAAAAAAGCGTGAAACTGCTTAACGATTCTCCTCTGCTCACAAAACACACCTCTAGTTTTTGGGGAGTCAGGTGAGCCACTGCTCGATGGCTGAAATCTTTCAACTATAGAAATGTTAATTCTCTGTGAATAGAAAACCGATAGTTGTGGCTTGGACCCAAGCCTCACCCTTAACTCCCTCCAAGTTGTTTCTTTCTTCCCCTCAATTCTTATACAAAGTAACTTCTTAATTGTGGAAACAGACTGAGATTGGTATCAGTGCAAATCCTTAAGTGTAAACTCTGGCCTAATGTTTTTGCATGAATGTAAGGTATCGAATGTCTTCAGGGGTGCTTTCCGTGGTGGTTACTTTAGACAGAAAAGTCTAGACAGTTCTTAGGATCTATCGAACACTCTACACCTGCCAAAATTTGGCAGAGTTTTGTTCTTATTACACTGCCGTTCATCAGAAGGGTTTTCACAGCACAACTTATGAACATTCAGTTCATAATACTGACTGAATTAGTCTGTCTCGTTCACTCTCCCTCCCCCAAAAACTCTCTGCAACTAGTGTTCTAAAACTTGAATAATATTCTGCAATTTTCTATTTTTATTTCTGCCTTTCCTTATTCTCTAACAATTATGTAAATAGAAAGGACATTCTTTTGTGTATGGTCTTGTTGTATGTGCAAGAAATAATGTAAGGATTTCACACATGATTGAGACAAATGCTTTTAAAACACACTTAGAGCCTAAAATGAATAGATTAGCTTTGAGAAAGACTCTTCAGTAGGTAAAGGAAATAAATATAGATACCTTTTATCAATGTCTGTCTTAATTGTATATTTTCAGAAATACAGAAAACTATTTTCTTGCTTGAATCTGCTAATATTGCACTGTTGAAAATCACCAGGCATGTAAGAAAGTATCTTTCTAAGTAATGTAAGAAATTATCTAAGTAATGTTGACTTGCTTTTTATAGTTTTTAGTTCATCTATGTTCTTCAGCACTAACCAATCGGCAATACCAAGTCTCCATAAGGCTCTGAATTTCATGGAGAAAATACATGGAAAGAATATAGATATTTGGAAGAAGGGAAAAATGAACAGTTCATTTAGACTACTAGTGACATTTGAATGCTGGTTTTAAAACTTTGATCAAATATTATTAAAATTTATTGAACTGAGTTATGAGTCCTTTTTTCTCCCTTCCCTCTTGGAAGTGTAGTTTGCACATTATATTTTTGATTTGCATATAATTAAACATTTCATTCATATAATGGAAAATTAAACTATAGGCTATAAAATGTGGTTGCAATCTCAATTAAAATGTTAAATATTTCCCTCTAGGTTTCTTAGTAAAAATAATTACCATGTTCCTAATGTTGGTAAGCTCATCCTAAACTATCCAGCAATGCATGAGTTTGTGGGTCTGTTTTCACATCCTGTTTTGCATAGTTTTGGTCATTTAATCTTAAATACATGTCTAGGTGAGCAGTTGTGCCAATGTGTTGGCTATTTTGAGTCAACACTTGTGCAATTTGGTAGCATCCTATTTTATATAATATCGTCCTACAGTGTGATTATAAAAGCACTGTTTTTAAGGGGTCTTGATTAAAAAAAAAAAAAAAAAAAAAGTTAAAAGTAGCCCTTCGAGTTTTTAATAAGCCTTCAAGAATGGGCAAGCATAAGTAAAAATAGCAGAGGCAAACTAAAAGCCACAGTTGTATTTTTGGGAAGGATATATATGTTTGAGTCTCTATGTTTTAGTATAGGATGAAGTTCTAGAAAGTATAGTAGGCAAAAAGCAAACTGCATTAAAAAAAACCTTAAAAAAACCCCTTAACTACATGCTGAATGAAATGTTTTATTTTAGTTGTTTGTGTAGTTTGTAATGGAAACTATGGGCTTACAAGAGCAAATGATGGGAAACTGTGGTCTGTGAGGCAGCAATAAAAATTGGGAATGCCAAATATGTGCACTGTATGACAGCCTTGGTTGTGAATTTGTTTGAAAAAATAAATTGTTAAACAATGAAGGCCAGTTATTTTTTTGTTTTTCCTGGGAAAAGAGTTTGTATAGCCTAAGGGGGAATTTGGTGCCTGTGGGAAAGAGAACAGCGGGCTCAATTTTCAAAATTTGTGCAGCTTTGCCAAGACATATGGGATGAAACAAGAGTGCACCCCAAACAACTGTGGCCCTGGGAGACTCTGCTAGTCTTGCACGTGGGATTTCCCATTCATAATTACACTTAAAAATCAAGCTATGTGCACTGGTAGCTCTGCACGGGGAGGAGTCGAGCTTGTTCAGCCAGATGTTGGTTTATTCTAATAATGAAGCTTGCCCCAGTCATGTAAAGGGGGTGTCTGTCCTCATTAGCTTGGGAAGGCGAGCGGAGTGTGTTTAGTCAGCCTCTGCCTTTGGGAGCCCATCCTCTGCACCTCTGTGAGCAGGCGCTGGGAGGAAGACCTGGCTGCTCCTGCTGCTGCTTGCACTGGTTGTGTTCCCTGTGACTCCTCAAACTCCCTCTGTGATTTGTCTGGTGTTTTCTTGGTGGTAGGGCGTGCTGGGAGTGCTTGTTTTCCAGGCTGCTGCTGCAGCTCCACAGTGGAACTGATTTGCTGCTCTTTGGCTCTCATTTCCCTGTAGTTCAGGATGCTGTCCGTGTTTCTCATCTGCTGCGTTCGATATCCTGTCCATCTCAATGGTTTCCTTTTGAACCAGCATTGTGCATAAACATCCTTTATTCGAGTAAAGGTTCAACCTTTTTTTTTAATGATGGAACAATGTAGCTGTTGTGGACAATACAAAGAAGATGTCAAATGTGTTAGCTGAATTTTTGCTCATGTCAACTGTTTTCAATGAGTGTGGTGTATTCCTGGGAAACAGACCTAACTGGGTCTGTTCCTTTTGCTCTATCCAAAATATTGAAGGGGAACAATTACAAGAGCACTGAAACATTTTTAAAATAACACATCCATCTAAATTCCCCCACAGATTGTTGCTGCTCACAGGCTCTTAATCAACAGAGGAAATAAGGAGAATACACAAGGTAACAGGATTAACACATGAAGCTTAGAGTAAAATAAGATGAAAACCAGAAACGCTTTCTGTAATCACTTGGGAAAACCTACTGTAGAGAACAGGATCATAGGACCACAGTTTAAAGTGAGGATTTGGGGGGTATTGCTGGGACAAAATAGTCTAAACTGTTTTAAAAATACTTCTAGATAGAAAAATGAATTAGATTTACTGGTGTGTTGTTGATCCTTAGAAAGGGGAAGCAATGGCTGCCTCAGGAAGCTGCAGGCTCTTATAAATCAAGGTAATAATGAGTCTTGAGCCAAATATCCTTTTGATTGCTTTGCCTTTGTGTTTTATTTTTTTCTTCATTTTCCTTCTCATCATTTTATGCTATTGTTTCTTTGGCTGTTTAACAGGCTTTGGGAAAGATCTTTATTCCTGTCTTGCCTTGCCTTGGAATTTTTTTTTTATTTATTTTTGACAGTTGTTTTTTGTTGTTGCTGTGGTTACCCATCAGGGTTTGGGTTATCCTGATGTGAATGTCCCTTGGTCACTTTGCCTGAGCAGACAACAAAAGCACATTTTTACTGGCTGAGCTTGATCCACAAGGAGCAGGCAGGTTGTGCATTGATTTAAGTCATCAAATAATCCCATAATTTATGTGCTCTATTTCTGTGCTCGTGTGGTAAAACCTCAGTCACACTGCAAGTTTCCTTCATAATTTTGCATTGTATATTTTATGAACTTAAAAAATTTCTGTCTTTTGCAAGGTTTTTTTTCCCCCCTTACTTTTTTGGGTTTGTTTGTTTGTTTCTGATGTGCCCTTGTCTCTCTTGTGTTTTGGTAGGCCTGGATGATTGCCTGCAGCAGTATGTCCATAAATTTGAACGGGAGAAGATAAATGGTGAGCAGCTGTTACAGATTTCTCACCAGGACCTTGAAGACTTAGGTATCTCACGGATTGGACACCAGGAACTGGTTCTAGAGGCTGTGGATCTCCTGTGTGCACTGGTTAGTTAAGTTGTGAACAGATATGCAAAGAATTTCTTAAAGGGCTTTTTTGGGTGATTGAACCAAAGCAAGATTGGTAAAATCAGAATACATTTGTCTCTTGCTTTCTGTTACACATCATGATAAAAGGGAAAAGTAAGATTTTTTTTAATTTTTGCAAGTTTTGTATTAATAGCTCCTTAACTTTTTCCTGATAAGAGGCAACTTCAGTTCATTTGATTGCACTTCCAAAGGAAGAAGTCTGAGTGACATTGTTAGATCTTGTGGCTCCTGTTAGTGAACAGTTTATCTTAGAAGACAGAAGACACACTGTTGAAATGACAGGTGACAGAAGTTCTTCACATAAGTTGAAATGGGTTTAGGGTAATTCTGTAGCAAACCTAGGAAATGAAGAAAAATTGATTCTTGAGATGAGGGATGTTTAGCCACCTCATTTACAGTCTAGATGAACTCTTCATTGGATTCAGAACTCAAGCCATTCCTTTGTCCTTCTCCTGATACATAACTGCAGATAATAAATATATTTTGGATTGTTTTACTAGTGCAGGCTCTGTTTAAAAGCCATAGTTTGGTGACAGTCTTGAAGGCCTGTTTGATCTAGTGCAGTGTAATGAGCACCAGAGGTATATATAATTACATCAGGGTGAGAAAGCCTGCCTGATGATTGCTTGGTCAGCTCTGGCCTGTCTTCCCTACATTAGGCAAGGCTTACAGCAGCAAGCGTATGCTTCTTAAAATGGAGAGCCTTCATTGCCTGTGTGATACATGCTTTATTTGCTGCAGAGAGGTGCTACAGGGAGTGCTCCTACTCCACAACCTGGAGCAAATTGTACAGAAAGAAGCATATTTAATGAAATCTCTTCAAATGATCTAAAGTGTTTCTTGAAGAATTACTCTTATACTTGAAAGACACTTTACTTGGTTTAGGTATTTTATCTACCAAAAATTTTTAACATTAACTTGAAAACCTAATAGAAGAATGTAACTAGACTGAAAAAGCACTTCATGGTGTGGGAAGGAACTTGTTGGGCAAGTGCAGGGGTCTGGTGAGTTAGTAGATGTAGTGTGGTCTGTATATGGTCCTGATTGAAGTAATCTATGTGGCAGTCCCCAAAGGCACTTTCTTATTCTCTTTAAAATATTAGGATAAAGTGAACAAAGCTGGACAACTGCCAGAACCTAAAGCTGTGTTTTATCTCCTACAATTTCCTTCTAATTTCCTTTGTAGACAAAAGTTTTGACCTCAGACCCGATTCTGGAAATCCTTTGTGAAATGCAGCTCAAATTAATGCATTAGACAGATATTGTATATTACAGTTGAAATGTGCTTGTTCCCTTTTTAAGAGGTGAAGGAAGAATTCCTGTGTTTTCAGTATGCCCTTTGCCACCTTCTGATGCCTGTTCCTTTGAGTTATTGGAACTGCATATAATTGCCACTGATTTTGTTCTCTAGGGGATAGCTAGTGACAACTAATTTTTTTTTTTGTTTTTCTTTTTGTGCAAGAGAGAGGTTTCCCGATTCCACCTGCATTAGTTCTTTGAAAGTGGTAATGTTTATTGTTTAGTGGGTGTTTTGTACATATGCTGGCACTTCCCGACTTTTGTAAGCAGAGGAGCTATTTTTTTTTCTTGTATAATATCTTTTTCCTTTTTGTTCCCTCTTTTTTGACCCCACTGCCACCCTCCTAAGCTGTCAGCTCATGCTGTGGAAATGTGATATTGGCTGGGCCAGCCCGATGTCACTCTTTGAAAGGTGATCATTCTTGGCAGAGAAAGGCTGAGAGGGGGTTTTGGTGATTTCCCAGTCCTGGAATTCCCAAGAAGAATTTCCCTTTTTATCTAGTTTTGCCTAGGCAGTTTCTCAGCTGAGTTTCCTTTGGACCAGTGCTTTGGTCCCCTCACACCACAGGAACACACGTGGCTCTAAAGAGAGTGAGGAAGCTCTCTTTGGAACATCTTTCTCCTGCAGTATCTCTTTTCAAGCTTTCATACAGATCCTTGTTCCAGTAGATCAATCACTAGAGTGTGAACATAGTCCTTGCCTTGAGAAAGGATACCAAATGCACCTGATTTTAAAATGGACTTTTTCTAGGGGTTATGTACTATTTAGCAGCTCCAAGCTAAGAATATGCCTGGAAGTTTCTAGTGTGAAAAAGAAATTGTCTTTCTCTAGTGCTTTGGTGATGAAGCAGTGTTCCCTTCCCTCATGTCCTCGTGGCAGTGGCTGCATATACACCATATCTTGAAGAGTCAGCAGGAGAGTGTAGACTGGGATAGACACATTTCGGCTGCTCTTGAGCCAGTCTAATAGAGTTTTCTGAACAGGTGTTGAAGACTTACTTGAGGAATTTAGAGGACATATCAAAGGATTTGAATTCCCCCTGAAGGGGGAAAAAAGTCATCAACTTGAGTATTTCAACTTTTTGTTGACAGTACTGCTTGGTGTGTGGGGGGGAAGGGATAGAAGAAAGATCATGTTTCTTTGTTGGTTGACGTATTTGGGGGAGGGGGGAACAAGCATACATAACTTTGCTTTTCAAACCACCAAAGCAGGGACAGAAAACAAGCTTTTGAGGGCTTAATTAATATAAAACAATGCAAGCAAGAAACTATGCAAATATTTTCACTTTAAGTGTGTTCTTTGGATTTGATTTCTGAATCCTTGCCTACACTGTATGATGGGAGAGTTTGGAAACAAAAGAGCAATGGATTTTTCTTGAGGTTAAAATAAAGGGATACTAATTATATTCACATAAAAAACCCACTCCAAACACTGAAAAACCCCCATAAACAAAAAAAGGACATAGTTATGAATTTGATAATTTTATTGATGGTAATGTTCTGCCAGCATATTTCCAGCATAACCAAATATAATGTCATATCATGAAAAAAGATGTGCATATGTGAATACTTACCCTTTCAGTCCTAATCATTGTCAAAGGATATCTGTGCACAGTTTTAGTTTTTTTAGAGGCTTCAAATTGTGTGTTATTAGGAAATTTGCTACTCCAGGCGATTCTTTAGAATGCATTTTTGTTAAAAACAAATGAGCATGAAGGGGTGACTGTGACAGTACCTTGTGTTAATTCACATGTTTATATAGGCCTTCAGTGAGTTCTATCAGCATCTGAGCAAGTATTTGAACTGGCTTTATTAATTTTTTTTTTCCTCAGAGCAGGTTTTCAGTTCAATCAGCCAGCATGTCCAACTCATCACATCTGCAGCATGTGAACATGGCTGTGAAAGAGGAGAGGATACTGTCCCCGGGCAGTAGCAGAGCTCTTCATCAGCCCAATTCAGCTCTGACACAACTGCTCTGCTCTTTTGACTTCAGTTAGCCATGTTGTTTTGTTTTGTTTTGTTTTATTTTGTTTTTTGTTGGCTGCCTGACCTTGAGCCTTTATTTGGTCAGATTACTTTTTCTCATTAAATGTGATGGAGTTTAGAAGGAGTCAGCTCACGTGCTCTCTCCTGCACGTGTGGGTGCTGCCTCTCCTCCAGCCCCACATGTGGCTCCCCAGGTTAATGAGTAATAGCCTGGGAATGTTTGACATAGGTGCTCTTGACCGCTGGCTTCAGCCTGTGTTTAGATTAAAACAACTTTGATGTTTAAAATCAGGAGCAATAGTAAAATGCAACCTTTTCTTTGGTTCATGAGCAACATCTAAAACTTTTTGGTTGCTTAAATAATAATTTGTTAACTCTTGTAGCTTTAGTTGTGTGGAAATATTTCAAGAAAAGCCAGCTATGCTTTGCACTTCAACTGTGGGTCACTGTGAAGGTTGTTTGGTGTGCTGCCACAATATCAACATTCCTATCTGTCCTCGATTGAGGCTACAGTTCTATGACAAGTTAAATTAATCCAAGTCAGCTGCTGTGTCCACCCTCTCCTATCCTCTGATTAGTAATCCTTTGTGCTTGCACTCACCTGACCCTGAAACGAGCTCAACCAGGGGATTAGATTTCTTTGTATTGTTTAGATCCCCAAGCCAACCCTCCCAACAGACTGAACTTTGCAAGTGAAGGGGAAAGAAGTTGGTGATGTGAGAGCTGGTCGAGAGAGTTTCAGCTTGGATAGAAGCGTTGCTATATCTGGTGAAGGGGCAAAATGCTTTCTGTGTATTAGAGAAGACAGTGAGGGGACTGGTGGAGCAGAGGTGGCTTGGGTTGGGCTGACTCCTATTTCTGGGGTACTTCTTCCACTAGGGCTGATCCCCAGTTGTCCAATTTGGTGTCCTGGTACTCAAGAGCTGCAATACCCTGTGTTGTGCTGGATAGGTGTGGTGCTTGGTCAGGACTTTTCCTGGAGCACAAACTGTTGGTTTAGCAGTGGAGGTGCACTCTGTAGGGCCTTTGAGGGAGGCTATAGGAGAGCTTGGAGCTTGGCTGTGATGTGCTTTTGAGAGTCTGTTGGGTGCACCAGTGGTAGTTGTGAGCTGGAGCCCCTGCATCCCTAGAGGAAGCACCTGAGTTGCTGAAGTCACTCTGAAAACTGAGAACTACTTGATGGAATTATTTAAAAACTACCTGAACTGGAAGAGTCACACCAGACTCACCCATAGTATAAATAAATTGAAAGAGGTGTGATAAGGGGTATGTGAATGTTTTAAGGCCAAGCCAAAAATCATACCTGGTATATTAACATGTGTCCTCTTAACACTGGTGCCACCTCTAATCTCAAGTACCCACTGGTGTTTGGCAGAGTTTCTGCATCTGAATGACAGAAACATCTGGAGATACTTAATTACATGAAAATGCTCAAGTTCTTATCAGAGTGGTGATTAGGTGGTTGTACCTCTGTGTAGAAAAAGTATTTTCTGTTTTCTTTCCCTTTATGAAAGCAGGGGATCAGTGTACTCTAGTTCCCCTTTTTAAGGGGAGGATTTCTGATATGTGGCTACTTTCTTGTTGTCATAAGAACTTGCCCCACATCCAGACCTGTTTGTGGAAAAGCATTCCCTCAACAATAGACTAATATTCAATCTTCTAAGAGGAGGATAAAACTAACTCTAAGAAATGCATCCAAATAATGCTCTTGGGTTGCTAGGATTTTTTGGTGGGTTTTTGTTGTTTTTGTTAAAATTAAAAGGTGGCAAGTTTACACACCACAGAGCGCGAGTACTTTAAAGTTTAGTAATCCAGATCTTTCCCTTTCTGTGATCCTGGAAAATTTAAGGCTATCCTTTGCTGTTGCAACAGTGGCATTTTTTAAAATTTGACATATCCTACTCCTGCCTGCACATTAAGGATATTTCCTTGCCAAGAGCCCTGGGGTGGAGGAGGGAGGCGCTTGTGTAACTTAAACCTACTGGGATCTTATCCATAGGAGGTAGTAGTATTTTAAAGGCAGCTGTGTAGCTGAAACCTCTCCATACAGTGGAGATGTGTGTTTCTTCATGTCAAAGATTCTTATATTTTGTAAATTACTTAATCTGAAATATGCCAGGCTGTTTTACAGATGCTTCACCCTGGAGGGAATGAAGCTGCAAACCAGCACTGTGCCCTAGCAGCATCCTGGTCTGCATTAACTGGAGAGGAAAGTGTTTATCACCCTTTAGTTGTCACTCCTTTGTCTAAATTTGCCCCCTGCCCCTGAGGACAACAAAGGCACAGGGAAACCAGAGCAAGCTCAGTGAAGGGGCTCTCAGCTTGGTCAGGGCTGGAGTACTTGCTCTTGAGGAGAGGCTGAGGGATGGGACTTCTTCAGCCTGGGAAAGAGATGACTCCAGGGAGACTCAACAGCAGATCCCCAGCAGGCACTGTGGTGGGGAACCCTTGTCAGGATGACAGAGTTGGGCTGTGCCTGGCAGAAGTTGAAACAAGATGGTTCAGGGTGGATATAAGGAAATATTTTCTTACTCTGAGGACAGTCAGATAAGGCTGCCCAGAGAGGTTGTGCATCTATTCTTGGAGGTTTTCAAGACCTGACAAGATAAAATAATAAGCTGAATAAGATGAATAAGCTGGTCTGAGCTTACAGCTGAGCCTGTTCTGAGCAGGAGGTTGATCTGAGACCTCCAAAGCTTCCCTTCAGCCTTGATGGTGATCCTGAGTGGCTGTATAAGGAACTCCTGGAAACTAGGAATGAAAAGGAATTAAAATTTGTCTTAGTTGGTTGAGGTTTTTGAGTAGAAAAGTAGAAAGAGTAGAGAGTGTATCTGAACTATGGGACTTGGAGGTTAGCTGCAAGAATCTGCAGCAGCAAGAGAATAGTGAAGTGTTGTATTTTTTCGTGTTTGTTTTGTTCTGGTGGGAGTGTGTTTTTGTTGTTTTGGGTGGTTTTTTTTTTTTTTTTTCTTAAGAAAAGTAAGAATTTGAATTTATAAAGTTGAACTTTTAGGCAAGACTCTCAGATTTTATTTAGGTTTTGTAAATGATTGAAAAATCTGATGTCTAAAAAATGTGTTTAATTACCATGTATGATGTTGACACTGTCCTCAAAGTTGCAAATAATTGCACTATTGTAGTCAAGGAGCACAATTGCTGAAAACTGGTGAGCCAAATATTTACTCAAGCTTTTGATTGCAAAATTGCATTTGCTTCCTGTTGATGTTTTCATCTCTTACCAGATTTAACTTATCTTTAGTTGTGAATGAAATGTTACTTCAGTGTTTATTTACCACAGGATAGAAAATATTTAAAGAAAAACAAAATGCTTGCTCTTTACCAAAAAGAAAAACAACACAATCCAGTTATTAACAAGGAAATGATATCTACTGGGACATTGGGACTTCATTCTGATTAAAAATCTCTTTAATGACAGAAACTGAGCTTTGGCACCCACAAAAGTATTCTTTAGTGCCTATAGTGTAGAACAAATCTTTGAAGGCAGTTTTGCCAAAAACCATGAGAAAATCGTTCAAATGGTTAAGACTTTTCATCCCATGTGAGCTTTTAACTTGTTTTATAATAAATAGGAGAACTCAACAAGGATATTTATCAAACTTAATAATGTTCCTTGCAGAACTATGGCCTTGAAACAGACAATATGAAGAACCTGGTTCTCAAGCTGCGAGGGTCATCCAACAATCTGCAAAACTACATCAGCAGCCGTAGGAAAAGTTCAAATTATGATGGAAATACCTCTCGCAAGCCCCCCAATGAATTTCTTACTTCTGTCGTAGAGCTTATTGGTGCTGCTAAAGCCTTGCTTGCATGGTTGGATAGGTAAGAATAAAATGGTTGTATTTTAACTTGCTGCTCTAATGAATTGCTTCTCTTTGTAGGGCCTTTCCTAGATGCTTGGGTGCAAAGATCTTGATGCCACTAACCTTTTTTTGGTGTTGCTAGAAGACCTCTAGTTGATAAATTTAACCTAGGGTATCTATTCTTGCAATTCCACTCTTGCAAAATCCAATGAAACTGTTAACATTGCACTCAAACTGGTATTTATAAAAGTGTGAGTGTTCCCTTTTAGGTCAGTTTGTCACACACATGGTTTTCCCAGCTTCTAAATTACTTGTCATTGGCAGGTCCCTTCCTGAAAGATTTTTTTTAATGCTCTGCTGAAATCATGGCCTTAGCTATGTGATTTGAAAACTGAGCTGTGGGAGAGATTATCCTTCTGCTGTTTTGTTTTCTCTGTTTTTTTGTGTGTGTCAATGAATTTTTTCTTTTTTCTGGAAAGAGCCAGAGTTATTTTGTTACAGCTGCAGCACGTCAGGTGCTGGCAGGGTTGCAGTCCATGATAACAGATGAAAATAAATTCTCAATACCCTTGCTAGCTTTCCTGAGAAGGAAAATTCGGAGAATAACTGCCCAGGGACTGGCAGCAAGGAGCACTATTATCCTTTACCCTGCTCTCAAGCAAGGAGTCGATCTGTGTCCAGGCAGTGATGTTAATGATTTGTGCCTCTCACCTGTTTCTCTCCTCTCACTCTGTTGCTGGCAGCTCACCCTATATTTTTTTTTCTGTAACTCACAGTCATCAGAATTGCTGGCTTGTCCATTTCCAAACCTACTACTGGTTATTTCTCAACCCCTCTTCTAGGTTTTGCAGCTCTCAGAAAGGTCAGAGGTAGAACTCTACAGACCCTAAAGCTGCCCTACCTGTAATGATTCTTCTCTTAAGTGTCACTGCATTTCTGTGTGTAAAATGTGCAAATCTAATTTTTGTTCTTTTAGAGAATTGTTTTTTCATTGTCCAGTCAGAAAGTTGGAGGTCTACTCACTGGTAAACAGAAGGACAGGGCTAGAAAATTCTCAGTTTTGGTGCAAGACTGGAGCAGGACTACGCAGTCAGGAATATTTACATTGTAAAAACTATCCTCACACCTGTGTCAGTGTCAGAGTTGCAGCACTTACTCTCGTATGCTCTTACTCACTGGTAAGGTAGGATGGGAGAAGGCTGGTCTCTCCAATCTAAGGGGAATTTTCTCTTGTTGTAGGGCCCCATTTACAGGTATTGCTGACTTTTCATCAATGAAGAACAGAATCATTCAGCTCTGCTTGGACCTCACTACTACTGTTCAAAAGGTCAGCTGATTACTTTTCTGTCTGCTTTCCAAAAGGGAAGGAAAGGGGGTGTTTGGGGAAGTAACGTGCTTGCTTTGTGCTGAGTGCTTATGAAAGGTAGCTCTGGGAATGAGAGCTTGCTTTTAACTTTGAATGTCCATGAAGGTCAGTTTCAGTTGCCTGTGTTTCTGAGTCATGGGGTTTTTTTGTTGTTCCCCCTGCCCTTCAATTTAGTTATCAATTTTGGTATTGCTGGCTGTATTTTAAGAGACTGCAGCTTAAAGGCTACTCTTATTTTCTTGAGCTTTACTGGAAAGAGGGTTAGTCTTTGAAATAGTTGATCGGCATTTGAAGGTTTTCATATTCCAAGCAGCATGTTGAAAAACAGTTATCAGTGCTAACTCTAAAAAATATGGCTCCATTGGTTTTTATGTCTATATTTGCAGACTCCTTAGATCTTGTCCCATGCAGGATGTTTTAGCCATCAAATGGGAGAAATGCTGCATATAATGGAAGGAGCTGCCACCTTTATGATACAGATCCCACTAGCCAGAGTGCTTCTGCCACTACTGCAAGACCAGAATATTTTTCAAAACTTTAATTTACCAGGTGTATTATGAGTGCTTGTACAGGTAATAGCTGAAAGGACATGTGGCAGCTGTAGCAATCTTGGCAGTTGACATAATTTTGCTCTCTGAATAATGCTGCATGGTTTTGAGCCTGTTCTGAGAGCATGGCTGCTGTGGCTGTGAAGCACTGTGTGCACACTTCAGTGACTGCCAAACTTGCTCATAACCATTATTCTGTGCCCATATAATGTTTCATCTCTGGAGGACCAGAGCCCTGCATGCCCATCACCATGCCCTGTGACATGGGTGATTCCCTCCCCATGCTGAAGGGATGATGTCCAAGGACAGACGCATCCTGAGCTGTGAAGCTGTGATGCCACCCTGTGATGTCAGTGGTGTCATTGTGAGAGGATGGTGTCTGGGTGCCCCCAGGTGTGTATGCCTGCTGCTCAGTGCCCTTCTTGCTGCGGCACTCCACGTGCAATTGCTCAAACTCGGTGATTTACAGCTACAGATGTGCAGTGTGCACTGGAACAGTATGTGTTTCTAGCAGCAGATGGTGTTCACCCAAGAGTGCTAAGGAGCTGAGTTAGGAGATTGCTGAATGTACTAGTAAAACTGCTAAAAATGGTGTCTAATCTTTCTGTTAGATCAGCTTTTGATGACAGGGGAATGGAAGTTGTGAATGCAACCCTGGCCTTTTAAAAAGTGTCAGACTACTTCTCTGCCAGTTTCATATGAGCTGTAATAAAAGATGGGATTAGTGCATATGAGGAAAGCCTTGATGTGGGAAAAACCAACCACCATGGTGTTGTCCTGGGACAGGTCACATATGCTAGAATAGTCCGAAGGAGTCCACTGATGTGGAAAAGAGATACAATTGAAAAATCTTTAGGAGGGTTTTTGGACTTCCAAAGTATTTCTTATTAAGGTATAGAGTATAGAAACAGGTTCTAATGGTGAAGAGACCAGAGTGGCTCTCATGGAACTGATGCTGCTCTGCATTATCATAAATGATGCATATCTTCATAAAGCAAGGCAGGAATGCAAGAAGATTCTATTTACCTTTGATGATAGCTATATAGATTCAAGGACAGGATTTTACTCCACTTAAATTTCCATGTCAAACTTTAGGACTGAAATAATAAACAGTATAAACAGAAATGAGTGGAAACAGAAGGACTTTGCAATATTGAGCATTTTGGCTGCATGATGAGAGATGGCATTTGTTACTGATTTGTGCAGATGTATGTAGCAGAGAAAAGCGGTGGGAAGTCTTCCATAAACTTCTCCAACATGACTCCTTCTTAAGCTTATTAAAATGCTTGGGGGTTTTCTCCTTGTAGATATTGTAAATTTTGTTTAATTATTTATGTGCTGTTTTAACTTTTTAATATGAGAATAATATAATTCTCCAGTTCAGCACTTTTTGCAGAAAACAGTGATGACTTCTGTAGATTTTTACATGAACTTGTTTCAGTTCAAAGGCTTTTATACCTGGGCTGTGTAAATAATGCCTTGTGTGCAATCCTCTGCCCTTCAGGAATGTCATTGATAGGGTATTTTTTAAAAAATCCCTTTCCCATCTATTTTTAACAGTATGGTTTAGATCCATTTTGATGCCTAGAGCAGAGGAATACCTGAGTTGGTGCTTATCAGTGTAAGGCAAACACATCTGCCTGGCCTTCTGAGAATCTGATTTAATTGTGCAGGGTTCTGCTTTTCTGGAAAAGTCAGCTGCTGTAATTGAATCCCACTTTCTCTTAGTTTTCAAGGTTTATTATTGCTTTCTATTAGGGCCAGAAAATAGTTGCTTAACAGTCCTTTTGAGCCCTACTGGGTGAAACTAATCTGACTAATCCCCTGCAGCATGAATAACTATTTCTTTTGAGGTTAAAATGGAAGTTTTGCAGAGTTTTCAGAGATAATTGTTTTCATTGTTTATTGGTTAATGTAGGGGTTTTGTTCTTGTTTTATTTTTAGGATTGCACTGTGGCTGACATGGAAGATAAAGTCCAGACTGTGGTAAGTTTATGTTTCTGTTGAAACTCAGATGTCTGCATTCACATTCATTTCCATCGCTTCTATGCTGGCTGTATTGACAACAGCTTTTCAGTCCCAAAAGCACGAGCATATCATGCAAGTAAACATTACTATGGCTTGTTTTGTGAATATTCTTTACTGTAGAGGAAATCATTGAAATTTCAGCAGATGGATAGTGTGTGGTGAGAGCATGGAGTCAAGTATTCCTTCAAGTTTCATTACACAGCTGTATTTCCAAGAGAATTTAACCTCAAATTTTCAAGGTAGGATTAGTGCTGTAAAACGATCACAGGCTAAGTAAACCAATTATGCCTGTGAAGTTCATTTAACACTTTAATAAACAGGCACTCTGCCTTATGATGCTTCTTCCTGTAAAAGAACTGCCCTGCCACAGAGCTGAAGTTCTGGCTCTGTACTTGAGCTCGAGTTTCTAGGGTTGTTTGAAGCAGCCTTGTGACCAAACGCAGAGTGTAATGGAATGCTTTTTATATTTTGTAACAGTTAATCATCGCTTCCTGCTTTTGACATGAACCAGGCTGTGCTCTTTGATAAGGTCTTCCGGTAGCTCAGAGATGCTTAGGAATTTAGTAGCACAATAACTAAAAATAATTTTGTTCATAAATAACGAGACCATGTAAAAGGGAGTTTTCTGCATCTTTCTCTTTCCGTTTGTGCACACCCACACCGGAAGTAGGTATTGTTGTTTGGAATTCCCTTGTTTGAGCAGTTCCTCGCATTCACACTTAAACATTGTTTTGATTTATTTCATTGCTGCTCTGTAAATCTGACGTAAAACAAAACAGAAAACGTTGGAGCTATTGTTTCCAGGGCCCATTGTAATCCAAACCAATGTCTTCCTATGGCATAGCTCCCCCCCCATTCTGTAATTAAGTGTCTGACTGAAGGATTCAAGCCCCTCGTGAAAGGTGACTTACCTTGCAGGTTCCCAAACTGTTTGTACCTAACTACTGTACTAATCTTCTCTCTGCTCTCCTTTAAGATCTTGTAACCTGCTTTGAGTGTCAGCCTTGCTTCAGTTGATGTCAAGACAGAAAACACAGTGGACTTAATGAAATTTGTGAGTGTAGAGAGGGCACAGATTTTTAAACTTTTTTTTCCTTCTTTTTTTTCATATTTAATTGGACATTCTGATAGTTACATGCCATTCTGCCTCCAACTTTACTGACACACACGCCAAGGTCAGAGTTAGCTTTTAGTTATAATGTTGGCTTAGGATCAGTTATGTTTTGGTCAAAAGGAAATATGAACCTTGCCTGTGTAAGCATTCCAGAAGAGGTCAGTTCAGAGGCACAGTGGAGAGAAGTACTGCAGAAGCACTTAAGTTCTGGATGGTCCTACCTTATACTGTAAGGTTTTGTGCAGATATGTCTATGGCCAGCACATCACTTTTTGTGACACATTCCTGGCTGTGTTCTTATAGCAGAAATACAGAAGAACATGAAAAACTGTCAATAGTTCCTACAAGGAATCATCAAAATGTTTCAGTATTTTAATGAGTTCCATTTTGGTTAAAGCAAACAAACACCAAACGCAATTCTTTTGCTGTATGTTATGTGTTTATTTTTTCAGACAGAGGATGTGTCAGCATCTGTTAGTGATGGTAAGGTGGCACTAATGGAAACAGGTTGTTTCTGTGTTACAGTAAGGATGTAAACATGCTGGAGAATACATCTGTACAAATGAATTCTATTTCAGTGATTTTTAGAACTCATTTCCTTTACATCTTTTGAAAACTGAAAGAGGAAGAAGCCAGGAGAGAATTTTCCCAAGTTTTTTTTGTATGTTCTCATTGCAGGCCAAGACTTTAAATGGTATTTGTGATAAAGCCATCCGATCAACTACAGACCCACTGATGAGCCAGTGTGCGTGTCTGGAGGAGGTCCATTTAACCAACATTAAACCTGGGGAAGGCCTGGTAAGAAGCAATTCTGGAGTGTCCTGATGTTTCCAGTATTTAATCAGTAGCCCTGTGAGCCAATGCAAGTGTGTATTTATATTAAGGTATTTCAAAACCCATACTAACCTGTGGGGAAAATAAAGAGGCACAAGAAGGAGCCCTAAAGGTCAATTGCCAGGTGGTCTGCTGGAGTGGCTGCCAGGGACAGATATGCACATGAATTGACTTGATCCCAAATATAATTTCTGATTCTTAAATTGTTGAAGATTTGTGTGTTAATCAGGATATTGGAAGTGCTTGTGAAGCTAGTAGGTTTTTTCTTCCAGGTTACCATAACCACTTCTTTTTTTTCCTAGGGGGGCTGGGAGAGGGAGAAGGCAGTGAGAAATGTTTTGTGTTTTGAAAGATGCAGTTTTTTGTGTGTTTTTATAGCAAGATTGAGATGAATATGAGAATTTTGGAGGTCCGCTGTTAGCAAGAAAATGAGAATTTTTTAAACTCTTTGGTGGCCATGTCTCATTACTGTATCTTATTCATTCAGTGGATTCTGCTTAGCTGAGTGCTGGTTATGAGAAACTTAATTTGAAATCTTGGTGGATTTTCCGTCCAGGAACAGATGTGTTGGAATGAGTTGGAGGGAATTTAAATTATTATTTGTATTCATTTGTATTTGTATTCACCCCTAGCCCTGAAGGCAGAAGAAATGAACATTTTTAGAGAAAGCTGCAGTCTTACTATGCTGTATAGTTTTACCTAGACCAGTGGAATCAGTCATGCATTCTTGAAATTATGGGAACCTCTTTGTTAATGCATAAGCTACATTGAAGCAGAGTCAGTCTAGCTTGGCCTAAGTAAGAAACAAAGAGATGGGTGCACCCAATGGGATACTGACAGGAAAACAGACAGGGAATTGGCTGGAGAGGAAGCGTCAAAATTATAATCTATTTTTCCACCTGCTTTTAAAGCAAGTGTGGTAACTTCAGGCAGCTAAGCTGCTTTCATCTCCTGAGTAACATCCAATTCTGTACTACTCAGTGTGAGTGTTTCTAACAGCAGATATAGAAAGGAAAAGTAGTTAAGTATTTGTTCATAAATGATGAAATCAATGTGCTGGTCACCTCTTGTGGGAAATATATGTAATTAATAGTTAATAGCCTGTTTGTGATTTTTAATATGGTGTTCTTATAGTCAACACCCACTTCATCAAGTTTGCCCTTGTGTTCACACTCAGCATTAACATACAGAGCCACAAATACTCTGCTGGAACTTTTAGTGCTTATGTAAGCATTGTGGTTATAAGGCTGTCTGTGTATTGACTTACCAAGAGAGGCTGTAAAAGAGCATGTCAGCAATAATTATAGCCCACCTGTGTGAGTCTGCTCTGTTTGGAGAGAACTGGTGTCCACCTGGTAAAACCTGTAATTCTCTAGAGCAGGCTGGGTGGTAAGGAAATAGAGTTCTGTTCAAGGCCAAAGACTGACAAGGCAGCAAAACCAGAGAGTGTTTCTAAGTCTCATTCCATACACTAGGTGTTTTAAGTAATTATAAATATTATAATAAATTACACTAAAAGTGATCTGTGAAGAAGATTAGAGTGTTGTAATAGTACCTCACACTTTTCTAGGGAGAATATATGAATCGTTTACTGGTTTTAATAATGTTATGAGTCTGTTGCCAACTGTTTTAATCAGATAAGTTATGTGGCTTGCTTTGCCTTTAAACTTGTTTTTAATTTTTTCCATATATTTAGGGAATGTACATCAAATCAACTTATGATGGATTGCATGTAATTACTGGAACTACAGAAAATGTAAGTGAAGCAAATGTAGATTATCTCAAGACAGCAACTTTGATTGAGTTAGTTTGACTTACTACTTTTTGTTGTTTAAGACATGACTTGCATGGCATTACTGCTTTAAACACTGTGTGATCCATCGTTTGTTTATCCATAGTTTGTAAGTATTTTGTGCCTGCATGTTTCACTGTTGGCCTGATTAAACCAGTTTCTGCAAGTACGCAAATTAGTTCAAATGGCTTGGCATTAAAGCAATTGCTTTAATAAGTTACTGTATCTGCTGTTCTGAGCTCTTATGGTATCTTGCTTAACAAAATCTTGGATGTATTTGCTCTCCACTGGCAAAGGCAATCTCCCTTAATGGGAGCATTTAGGTGGTAGTGTGCTTAATTCAGTAATGAGTCATGAAATCAATGATCTGTCCCATGACAAAATTACCTTGCAGAGTAAAAGACTATGAACAAGTAAGACTTCAAGAGTGGTCAGCTGGAAGGAAGTAGTTGGCAAGAGAGACAACTAGTTTTTACTGCAGGTGGTTCCTTGTTTTATTTGTACACTGAGTCCTTTGTAGCTGAGAGTTTATTGAAGGCTTCTGGGCAGCCCTTGAAGGAGTGGACCTCTAGCCAGCAGCTGAGGCTGGCAGGTGATGCTGTGGTGTTTTCAAACAGGCTGCTACTGTCCAGAAGCAGTGACTGAAAGAAAAAAAGAGCAGAGAAACTTGGCTTTTGCAGTAATGCTTTTGGTTTTTGTTTTTTGTTGGTTTTTTTTTTTGTTTTGTTTTTTTTTTTTTTTTTTTTTTTTTTTTTTTTTTGTTTTTTTTTGTTTTTTTTTTTTGTGAATAGGAAAGAACCGGTGGTTCTAATTATTCCCCTGCCAGGTCCAGTGACCAGGCAGGAGAGGGTGGAGATCTGTGCTTGGAGTTCAGAGTGCTGAGCGAACGCTTCTATAGCTTTGATACTATTGTCCTGGCATAATTCTGTATAGGATCTGCCACAGAGACCACATCCACTTTTGCAGCAATTTTAACATCTGATAAGTGCAAAAGATTAAAATGTTGACTGCTGACAAGCTGCTTCTGCATGTAGGTCTTATTTTGGGTCTGCATTCTTTCAGTAGCTTTGAGTGTTGACCTAAGCATTCACTTTTTGTTATCAACACTGGTTGTTCCTTTGGGGAAACTCCTTCCTTTGGAGCAACAGAACTTAACAAGTGACTGAGAGATCTGTGAGCAACTGATGGTTTTATGGTGGTGTGGTATCATTTAGATGACCCAGGCTGGATCTTAGCTCAATTTTCTTGCTAGATTTGGAATGGTATTTTAGTAGCTATGCCCACGAGCTGGTGTATGGGAATGGAATGGAATGGAATGGAATTGCACCCCTGAATTGACAGTACTGAAGAATGGAAGAACTGGGGAAGTCCATTTGGTATGAGTCAGCTGAGAGGATTCCTGAGTTATGCCATCCTCTGTGTGATTTTGCATGTCATGTTCGCCTGGAGCTAAACTTTGCTCTTTCCTCTGTTCTCACGAGGTGATCCCAGTGCTGTGACCTGTCACTTGCTGCGGGAGTTCTCTGTGCAAGGGTCCTCCACCCTCCCTCAGATGAGCTGTTGGTCACCCATAGGACAGCTTGAAATGAGCTTTGTTTCTCACAAACTTGACTCGGGCCCAGCGTTTTTTCATGATCTTGGTTGACTCCTATATATGTAGCTTTCTGCAGAGGCATTTCCTCTCAGAGGAAGCAAGAAGACAATGAAGAAGTGGGGTTACTCATGATAGCTGGAGCCTCCCACAAATTACCCATGTTTTCTTCCTTTGTTGCACTGTTTATTCTTGCAGTTCTTTCCCATAACGAAGTTACTTGAGGTCTAAAGGTGTGATGAGGTGGAGAAGGGAGTCCTTAATTCCAGTGCTTAGTTCTGGAGTTATTAGGAAGAGCTGGCCTGCTGCCTGGTGGTTACTCATGGGGTGGAGGGAATGGGAGGAGCTGCTGTCCTGTGACCAGGGTGCAGCAAGTACCAAGGTAGCATGTCTGTGTGCTTTGGGTGTTGTCAAGGCTGGTAGGAGTTGGTGTGTTTTAGCAGTGAGAGTGTTTTTAATAACTGCAGCAAAGGCTGGTGCATTGCACTAGTTGTTGATAAATCTAAATATTGACATATTTATCCATTTCTTGCTAATGGCTCCCCAGAGCTTAGGTTTTGTTCCAAAAAAATTACATTTTAAAGTGTATTGTTATTAGATAGGTATTTGAAAAATACCTGTCTGTGCAAGTATTTTTATCTGCTGACTCTGGTGATTCAGACAGGCAGTTTCACATTAAAGTCAGAAGCTTTTAGTTACCTTGGAAAACAAAAGGGAAAGTGTAAAGGATCTGTCTTTTGGTTGGAGGGGTTTCAGTCCTTTGTTCTGTACATTCAAAGTCTTAATGTATTTTTAAAATAAATACACTTTTTTTTTTTTTTACAAGCTGTTTAAGATGGTTGTTAGGGCAGAAATCTTTGTCTGTTCCTTTCCATTACTGTCTAAAACTCTAGTACAAACTGGAGAGAAAGGGAGAGTGAAGACTGTCCCATGACTTAAGTACAATTTGGCCTGCAACAGATGGAGGCTATGCCTTCTCTCTACCCCTTTACTTCCCCTGGTATAAAGATACATAATTCATTTAATTAATTGACATTGCTCAAGTCAGCAGCAGATGTGAAAATTATGTGTAGTGAAGAGCATTGCTGATGCAACCTTTGACTTAGATTGGTGGGGGTTGTTATGGGAGGGAAGGAGACCTGCTGCAGCACATGACTCTTGTTTTCCTCTCTGTAGTCCCCTGCTGATCGCTCCCAGAAGATTCACGCCGGTGATGAAGTGATCCAGGTTAATCGGCAGACTGTGGTGAGTACCTTGCAGCATTGCAGACCTTCCCTTATGCTTGCTCTGCACCATGGGCTGAATGGATGGGGTCAGGAGGCAGGTCTGGTGTTTTCCTGGTGAAATGTCTGAGGGTTTTTAGTGTTTTATTTTCAAGACAAATTTTATTCTTTGCCATATTTTGATAAAATAAATATACAATATTTATATTTAATGTTTTATGCATCGTATTAAAATAGTTCATGTTGCATTTAAGACCTGTTCTAAAATGCCTTGTTACAATCCACTGAAATGCAGATAAAAAGCATTAGAAAGCCCCACCCCAATAATTTGCAAATGATCGTCCAATCATTTGCATCTGGGAACCTGGATGTAATAATTGCATTTTTGCTTAGCACATTAAGCAGTGCCTTTCAGTGTGAGAAAGAAACGTGACAAAAGTAGTTCACTGTGAATCTCTGTTAGTCAATTTGAGTGTATCCATGCAGTCCTTCTAGGACTGGAACTGGGGTATAAAGAGCACTGCTTTATATTTCAGTATTCAGTTTACAGCCCAAGTAAAGAACTTGGAAATAAAATGAAGAACCTTGCAAAAAAAGAGATATCCAATTTTTTTTGAATTCGTAAGATGACTTTTTTGGATCTCTTATCTCTTCTAGGTTCACATCAAAACAGTGAGTCGGGGGATTTGAGTTTTTCATGTTTGTTTGCTTTCAGAAAAGAAATACTGAATAAAAGATGTCTTTATTCTCTTCCAGGTTGGATGGCAGCTAAAAAATCTGGTGGCCAAGTTGCGAGAGAATCCTGCTGGAGTTAGGCTGCTGCTCAAGAAACGTCCTACTGGCTCTTTTCATTTCACTCCTGCTCCACTGAAGAACCTGCGCTGGAAACCACCCTTGGTGCAGGTGAGAGCCTGCCAGCTCCACTCTGGTCTCAGGATGGAAATGCCTTGGTTGCAGCTAGAAAAAGAGAAATCCCAGGAATGCTCCAAAGTACTCATGTTTGCATATAGGTCAAGGCAGGTTAGGTGAAATGGCTGTCCTCCTGTAGCTCCTAGATTAAAGGGAAAATGTTCTTCTCTTTTTCTTCTTTTTTTATTTGCAACCAAATAATGCCCTCTTGGTACACAAAGGGGCTAGGTGTGCTGAATATTTTAATCAGTCTGTGTGCCACTGGGAGGACTTACCTGAGGCAAAACTGCTGATATGTATGGAAGTCATCAACATGGAGCAATAAATCAGTGCTTTCTCTATCACAGTAATATGTTTTTGCTGAAATAACTTAAGATTATTCCATATGTTTGTCCTCTTTTTAGTCTAGTGAAGGGTGAGAAAGATTTTTTCCAAGAAATTATTTAAACTACTTGTTTAAATAAGTTTTGGTTGTTGGGCAATTCACAAATGGGGTACTGAGCAGACAGAGAAAGTGATGTTAGTAATTCTTAAATAACCATGCTGAGGAATGGCTTGTTGTATTGGGAAACTTAGGGCTTAATGCTTGCAGGAGCAAACAACCTCAATTTAAACTAATTATCTGAAATTAATAAAACTTGGGAGAGTTACCCCTCTCCTCCTGTTCTGATAACAAGGTCTCCCTACAGCCATGGGGTCATTTCAACCTGTGAAATGTTGGTAGCTATCACAAGTCTCTATGAAGGCAGATTTCTCTCACAATGGGTAGAAGATGTATATTTGACTGCTTGTTCATCCTTCCTTTCACCAGTGCATATGTCCTGTTTTTGTGGCATCATGCCTGACATGTACTTACCAGTGTGAGGAGCTGAGGTGGGATGCCTTATAGGCTATGCCCAGCAGTGTTTCCTTGGGGGAGGGAGTGATTGGAAAAAAAAGGTCTTTGAAACCTTTTCTCTCCTATAGGCAGACAGGAACCTGGAAAAATGCTGAGAATATATAGAAGTGAGCTGAGAATATATAGAAGTGAGCAATGCCAAATCTAATTTTAATTTACTTCCCTGGCCCTCGTTATATCCATTGATCCAGTCTATGGTGAACTTTACTATATTTCTGTCTGTGCCTCAGGCATTGGAGTGTATGGAATAAAGGTAGCATATGCCAGCTTCACATGGTTTGCTAATCATATCTGTATTTAACAAATTACATTCTTTTAATGCATCTAAAAATAGAAGAGGGGGTTTTGTCTCAGTTGCTTTTTTTGTCTGTGGAATTTACAGGAAAAATGGAACTGGAAAGAGCAAAATATTCTTAAGCAATGCATTACCCATGATAGGACTTCTGTGGGAGGGCCTGTAAAGTTAGCCAAGACTGGGGGTGGAGGAAAATGTGGATTCTAAGAGTTTTTAAAGTGTTTGTACATCACAGAGATGGTAGTTCACTAGGGGATGAAAATAGTCCTATTGATTATTAAATTCCCTTTTTGTGAACGATAAATGAATGTTCAGATGTTTGATGGCTGTTTAACATTTCAGACCAGTCCTCCACCAGTGTCAACTCAGTCACCAGAAAGCACTGTGGACACCTCACTGAAGAAAGAGAAGCCTGCCATTTTGGATCTGTACATACCCCCTCCACCAGCTGTTCCATATTCTCCTCGGTATGTAACCAAACGTGCGCCACTGCTCGAAACCTCCTTCATTGAAAATGTTTCTGAGCTGGCTTGCTGTTAGAGCTTGGTGCAGATGAGCTTAAGGAAGCTGTAAATCTCAAACTTTCTTCTAGCTCCCTTAATGAGTTGGATTGCTTAAACTTATGCTTAAATGTGTGTATACTTCCAGGATTGTCATAGGTTTTGACTTTTTCCCACAATTACTGGAAGATACTGTGTGCCACAGAGAGCAGAGCTGTTCCCAGAACATGAAACAATGTCACCTCTGGTTTTGTTCTGGAGTTGTGTTTCTAATGCTGTTTAAATCCAACTGTACACAGCAAGAAGTAATTTTTGTCCCTAACATTTTTCACTGTTGGATTTCTATTTTTTTAGCAAGTTGAGTAACTGTTGTGGGAGTTAGGATAGAAAAGAATGTCACATTAAATGACACCTATCATGTTAAATTTTTAAACTTGGAAGTTGTTTAAAACAAATATGTTCCCACTGAAGGGAAGGGAGAGGCAATACATCAACTTTTATTTTTTTTATCCTGTGGCGTAAGGTATAAAAATGCAGACCTGTGTACACAGCGGGAGGGGGAGTGGTGTATATGGTAAGGCTTGACTGTTCTCAAGTCCATGTTGACTCAAGCCAGAACCCTGCCAGCTGATCTGGGAATGTGGTAGAAAAAAAAAAAAGTTTTCAGGCAAGATGTGAAAGGCAGGCATGATCCCTGGCCTTCCCAGACATTTTAGTTTATGTGTAGACAGCCCAGCACAGAAACTGCAACCTTTTGCTGTAGGTCTTGTGGCAGGGCACTTGTCTCCTCTCGTGTAAGGGCTGATACAGAGACAGAGGTTGTACTACTGCAGGTTTTGGGACAGGACTGGGAGGCATGGCTCGCTCAGATAGGGTCTCTTTACTGAAGTTGGACCCACCTTGACCTGCTCTTGCCTTGCTTTTATGGTTGCACATGCTCTGTTCTTACTAAAATCCCCAAATCTTTAAGTCTTTTGGCATAATAACAAGTATATAGATTTAGCAATGAATGTATTAGTGGTTTCTTCAGATCATTAAATTTCAAGCACATTGGTGAATTATGTGCATGTGCTCAATTTGTTTATCTTCCTTATAGAGACACAAAATTATATTTAGCTTCAAATGCCTTCAGACCTGAATCCCTGTTAAAAAGGATGGAAATCACAATATGAGCTGTAAAACTTGTCCTGGATGATGTGCAGAAAGGGAAAGACATCTTGACTTTGACTTTTAAAGAAAGCAAATATGAGAAACTATGGCAGGCAGGAAGAGAAGAAAGGACAATTCTTTTGTCTTGTGTTTGGCCATTTATTTTGACCTCTGCATGTTTTGCTTTTCTCTTGAAATTGTTGTGCGTTTGTGAGATGATTGCTTTTTTCCCCCCCTCATCATCCAGTTCCCTTCCTGGCACAGATCTCCTCTGCTCCACACTGGGAGTCAGAGAGCAGTGTTTGGTTTCCCTCCCCATGCCACAGTCTCCACACAGTGGTGGTATAGGAGAGCTCTCCACGTATATACATTTCTGGTGCAACACTTGAGTGCAGCTTTTGGTCTCTGCATCTCCATAAATAGTTCCTTCCTTTTCACTGAGCTGTAGCATTGTTCTTGCTGCAGAGCTGGACAAGTGGGATGTGCCGTCCAGGGACTGCTATGAATACTGGGGTATGTGTGTGCTTGGGCAGTCAGCTATGATTTTTTATGCCTGATTTGGCTAATGGTTGCTTCAAGCAACCACTGTAACATGTAGGAAGGGGTAAAAACCTCCTGGTAAATCTTAACTAGAAGGGTAGCTTCTCTTCCAAAAGTACTTGCAGAATTTAATCAAAATCATATATGTATATATAGATATATACACACACATAGACACACTATGAATCTATTACTGAAACACTCAGGAAGGGAGAGAGAAGATGGTAAATATTCAGTGGCAGTTATTGGACTCCTACAATGACTGAAAGGAAGAGTCCCTCCAATGGAGGTAACAGGTGTTACCATTATACATACAGAGATGGATAAATTTATGTAGCACTTCTGAGTCACAACTATGTACTGAGCAGGCAGTGAATCAGGGGCTTTGATGACCTTAGGACAGAAAGGTCTCATTTATCAAAGTCTTTTGCAGCAGTGGAGCCTCTAAATTTCTCAGTGTGTTAAATTACTGGCTTATTAAGAGTGAATTAGCATGAGGGGGTAGCTTTCTTTTCTCCTTGTTAAATATAATGAAGTCCTTTATCACCTGACTTATTTGGGGTTTTTTTTTTCCAGCTTGTTTGCAGCGCAGTGCAGTTGTCATGAGCATGACTTTCTGCTGGAAACATCTTTCAAACCTACTCATGTCTGTAGCTTTAAACTCTTTCAAGCCACTAACTGAAGTGATATGTCCTTTCAGAGATGAAAAGGGGAGCTTTGTGTATGGAGGAGGCAACAAACGCAGTCAGCCACTACCTGGGTCCAAGGGTGCCGAGTCTCCCAATTCTTTTCTGGACCAGGAGAGCCGAAGGCGAAGGTTTACTATTGCTGATTCAGATCAGCTGCCTGGGTATCCCATGGAAGTAAATATCCTACCAGCCAAGATGAGAGAAAAAACACAGTCCTATGGTGAGTTCATTCCTCTCTTGTTATCACTGCTGTGATAACAACAGGACTTTGATCAGTCTGAAATGATTTGTCCTAGAAATCTGCTTGTCAGACTTGATTGATATTAAGGCCATTTGTACAAATTGTGAATGTGAAATTCTCCATCTGAAATAATTTCTCATAAACACTGTTATTTCTGTAATGAATATCATTCAGCTGGGGTCTGCTGCTGCAGAAAGCCATTTCCACATCTGTTTTGCTTATAACATTATGTCCACTCCTGCTCTAATTGAGCAAGAGAGGGTGGCTGTTTAATCTCAGCATACTGATTTCTTAAATGTCACCAGTGGAAGTATCTTCAAATAGTCCTTTTTTTTTTCTTTTTTTTTTTTTTTTTTTTTTTTTTTGCAATTTGTACTCCTAATTGCCTGTCTCTCCCTTTGTTTAACTGGGAAAAGCAAAAATTTAAAAATTGGTTTCCTCAACTTTATGTAACTCCTCATAACCTTCTATGTTTTCTGTAGGAAAACCTCGTCCTTTGTCAATGCCTGCTGATGGAAGCTGGATGGGAGCTGCAGAACCCTTCTCTAGACCACGAGGATCAGGGAGAAAAGGCAAGGTTTTAGGTTTTATCCCTAATTCTCTTCCTTTACAAAATTTCATTGGGGTGAACTACATGAAAGTGTTTAAATTAGGAATGGAGGATTATGGTTTGCATGTTGCTCAGCTGGTGCAAGGTGACCATTGTTGGATTTAGCAGGAATGCTAGATGGTAACTCTGAAATTTTCTGAGGCTATTCAGTGATGGGACTCAAATGTTCTGCCTTAGTAGTAGACTTGTAGTAGACTTGTAGTAAGCATTGTAAGTTAGCTAGAATGACTAGGGCAGATCTATACTCGTGACTTTATAGCACAGGTTTACCATTTTGCTCTTGCACACAGCCCTTTCCCTTTCTACTGCATTTAATATTGATCATGAAAGTACTTTTTTGCTAAGTCTTTCTTTTTGTTTAGCTCACTGTGGAGGCTGTTGAAGAAGCAAGCTTGTTCACAAAATGTAGAATGTAGGGCCTTTTAGGAGCTGCTTTTTACTGCTACTGCTGTTAGAAAGGAACTTATTCTTCAGGCATCACTGAATGGGAAAGAGATAATCTCATAACATTTTGTGTTTGGTTGGATGGCTTTTTTTACTTCACACACTGTCCCCTTCCCACCCTCTTTTGCATCTGAAAGACTATTTGAGACTTGTTAAGAGTGGGAAATAAGGATGACTAGTTTATTCTTGGAATCAGTTACGAAAGCTTATGTCTAATTCTAGGTAAAATCAAAGCTGGATTTATTATATTATTATATTATTTATTATTTTCATGTAAAAGTAGAAGTTGATAATGACAAGCATCAGCCTGGGGGGGGGGGGTACTAACAGAGTGATCACCAGGTGGCAGGGCTGGATTTTTGTGTGTGTTTTTTTGTAGGGTTTTACCTTTGGTTTTGTGTTGGGTTTTTTAATGCTTGAAATGTACCTAAGTGCTGTGTTGGATCAGAACCAAAGGCCTGCCTAGTCCAGTAGGATGTCTTTAGCAGCAGCTGCCTTGGTCAGTGTCTAGGGAAGAGTAAAACCAGAGAAAGAGTCATGGGTCAAAACCAGGGAGGGAAGTGCTTACATCTTCACCTGCAAAATTAATTTCTCTTGTCCAGAGTAATATTAGTAGCTTTTAAGATACTCATGAGTTATATTGAGAAATTTATTGATTCAACTCTGGTCTTTTCTCATTTTGAATAACACATTAGAAGAAGGTTTGTTATATCTCACCTTTGATAATGATTTACATCAAGGTAGTCTGTATCTGCATTTTTGATGTGCATGAATCTGGAATATAGCAGTCTCCTCTGTGTACGGATTTGTTTAATTATTTGTGTTACTTAAAAAACATTAAAGATGCAAAAAGCTGTGAATCTTTTGATAGCTGCTTGTGTCTATGTGTTTTATGAACAAAACCCCAGATCTAGGTATTTGAAGTGTAAACAGAATACTTTCATAAAAATAGAAAATATTAATGGAGGGTTTTGAAGTCAGCAATAATTGGTTTTCCTCCTCCTGTTTGTACAGGTGAAGATGTCCTCTGCAGGTACTTCAGCAATGAAAGGATACCCCCAATCATTGAGGAAAGCCCCTCCACACAGCACCCACTCTCCAGGCCAGTGTCTGACAAGCAGTTAGTGAGGGGAACGGATTATATTCGAGGCAGCAGGTGTTTTATGAATACAGACCTTCACAACAGTGCAACAATTCCTTTTCAAGAGGAAGGTGCTAAAAAATCATCGGTCACATCATCCACAAAATCCTCCTCGGCAGAGCCCTCGCTGCTGGTCAACTGGATCACAAGACTGAAATTGTTGACTCACTGACTTGTCCCCAGTGCTGTTACCAAGTGCCTTTGCTCGTTGGTTAGACTTCTCTGCTTTGCAGCTTGACTGACACACAGTGACTAATGCGGTATTCTTTTCCTGGAGAATCTTACACTTTTGCCTTTTTGTTAGTCATTTTTGATGGATCAGAGGGTTTCATAGTGTGAGGAGGGAAGAAAGATAAAGATCGAGTTCCTCTTCCTGGCCAAAAACTGAAGGCATTTATTCCCGTGGAAATGAGTAAAATTTCAGTGAGGTAGAGGCCACACATGACCTGGAAAATGCACAATGACTCAGAGGAAAGCATTGCATTACTGTGAAGTCCAGTGGCACTTGAGTTGGCTGAACGCTCAGAGGTTGGTGCAACTGGCAGGGTGTCCGAGTATGCAGAGCTCACAGAAGGTGTGACTCTCCTGACTGGGAAAATAAGCAGGGAAACAGCAGTTCCGTGCAACTTGGTGATGCTGTTTCAAATATGCATGAGATCAACCTTGTGAGAAGTAGTAGTAGTGTTATCGTTCTTTCTCTGATATCCAGAGTTCCTATGAAGAAGTCTTAGGAAGAGAGTTCTCTTATTCAGAGATTTTAGGATGTTGGACTAATTTAATTATAAATCAATCCAACGTTATATATATGATCTATTTTATTGAAATCACAGTACAAGTAAGGAGCACTGAAGAACTGCAGTGCTCATCTGTAAACATATATGGATTGCTACAACATGCCAAGGAAATGCATCTGTAGAGGTGGTGAAAGAATATATATTTTTTCCTTAATTGTTTAAGAATGACTTGCTGTTAACCAAAGTAACCTTCTAAAGACAGTCCTGTTGGACTTATGAGAACTTTTACAGTGGTTCAGTTTTTGAATGATGTGTTGTTTTTATGAAGAAAATGTGCTATCATACACTACAATTGTAAGACGTCTTGCTATTTTCTATATAGCTCTAATTTTTACCCCTCCAGAATTTTAAAGTAGCAATGGGTATTTTGGGAGGAAAATAAAACTTGTTTAACAAAAGAGGAGGATATTAAAGAGGTATTGTTTAAGAAGGAATGTACATAAGATTGTTAGTGCAAACAGTTGTGTTTAAAGTTATTTAAATGTTAAATATAGTTGTATATTTTTACATTTAAACAGATAGTTTGTACCTTCCTGTATTGAAGTATTGGGCACGGCTTAGTCAAATGAAAAGAAAATAAGATTTTGTATTACCTTCTAATTATAAGACTAACTATTTTTGTAGATGATACATTGCCAACACCCTCTACTCCTTTGGTCTTGTAGAAAAGAAGGATTTATATTTAATAATTGGTGGGGAAAGAGGAAAGTTAAATGCTAGTTTGCACTTAGGACTGGGGCAGGAACCACATGTGATAACAGGATGTTAAAAACACACTGTAATTCTGTCTGTGAAGATGGCACCATTCTGCTACAACAAGATGATGAAGTTGTGCTGCAGCACCCGCATTGTTTCATTCTCTTCTCAATTAATGATGTTTGATTGAGACTCACTCATGACTGGGAAGGCTGGTTGGGACTGTTCTGATCAAAGCAGCTGTGTCTGTCTTCTGCCACTCTCCTCCACTCCCGGAGATGGCAGTCTGTACCAGAGGCATGAACTGCTGCTGTGCAGTTGAACCCTACAACAGTTTGGTCTTGCCTCCAAGAAAAGGGCTGAAACTTGCCATGTTGTAGGCTCTGTGGTGTAGTATAGTCCAGACTAAACTGTTCTATAGGTGTTGTCTAAACAAGACTTAAAATGGGGATTCTGCTGATCTTCAATGTTGTGTTTTCTGTACTTTAAAAATGAATGGGGGTCATCGTGCCTAACCTCTTATTGCATATAGTGGATACAGAGGATGCTCTACAGTTTAGGGTAAAAAAAAGTCCCACAGATCTTAGGAATAAATCACAGCTGATATCCTGCTGGCTTAATCTGCAAAAAAATTCTGCTATTATGCAAAAGCTTGGCACATCTCTTGATGTTGAAGGTACGTGTATCTACCCGATCAAAAACTGTGTCTAGATTGACTTCCTAATGAGTGCCATGTACATTTCCAGATATCCTGCCATGGTACAGTACTCCACAATGCTCTGAATGCCACTGTCAAGGTGGCAAAACAATGCAGTTAATTGAAAAAGACCGTAAACCCCACAAAAATGGAAAATAATGTTTTTGCATCCATATATGCATTTTATACATGTGTATATGTATAGTGAGGATTGTGCACTTTTGAAATATTAAGCAGGCTTCTGTTGTAGGCTGTAGAGTATGTAAAAGCCAATACCTTTGGTTTCTCTTGCATAATCTTTGCAAAAAAATCCTATATTGAATGGTAAAATGTGAGAGGAAATAAGACATAAAACTGAACATTAATGGCTGGTAGAGACAGAGTGCAGGGCAATTCTTCGTGTGTTTCCTCTAGTATTATGGACAATGAAATTAATCAGTGTTTGAATTCTGGATGGCCAACAGAGGTGCACACAGTACTGAGAGCTTTATACTAATTTTTTGCTAATCAATGAGCCAATAACTTCTCCTCATAAGCAGGGCTTGTTTTAAAAACAGCGTGCTCCATACTCTTGGTGCTTACTGAACAAAAAGGAGAGAAAGTAAAAATCCAAAACGTAACCAAACCAGGAAACAGATGGTGAAGACTAGCTTTATAGTTGGAGAGGATAAAGAATTTTCTTCTTGCATAAATGATTCTTTAGTCCAAATCTTGCCTCCTGTTTTATTACACCGCCACCAGGTAGTCTTCACAAACTGCTCTATACTTGCAATCACATCCTGAATAGACCAAGTTAAAACCTTCATCAGGCTTTAACTTAGATCTTGATGGATTCAGCTCAAACCTTTTTTTTTTTTTTTTTTTTTTTTTGGGTAGGTTTTTCTTCCCTAGGAGCTTTCCTGCATTCATAATTCAATTTTTGGAATATCTTGCACATGATCCAGGCAGAAAAGCTTTCGTGTGCTTGCATTCTCAGAAATGCCTTTGCTGGCAGAATTGGCATCTTGGAGGAGTGTGAAGGTTGGCTTCTACTTGTGTTTTCTGGACTAAAATATTCATCCACCATACATCCTAGTGCGTCATCTCAAAGTGTGCGATAGAAATGCTTGTGGGCAATTGGAGAGAATGTTGTGTCCTTCGGAGTAACCTTTGTCCCGCTGTACAATTGGCTTCTTTCTTCTCTGTAGTCTGAGCTTTACTTGGCACATGCTGTGGTTATGGAGCACATGCTCTTTGTGGCCTTCACACTGGAATGCTTTTGTGTCCTTGAGGCTGCAAGGTTTTTATAATGGACAAGAGCTCTTGAGGAAGCCACTGACTTAACTCAGCATATTTTGTGATTCGCTTGAAATGTAGAAAGAGCACTCAAAAACCCCTCAGTTTGGAGAATGAAAAAAGAGAGGCTGGGCTAAGCTAAATGTATGGGTCTGTGTTGTGTCGAATGCTGCTTTGTCTGTGTGGCAGTAACTCTGCAAAGAAAACACTCCACACAACTGCAGCATGCACATTTGTTTCTCCCGTTACATTTGTATGATGCTAGAATATGAAACAAGGGCAGTCTTCCAAAGCAGTTATATATAGTTCCACACACCACACTTGAGCTGTAAGATGTATGACAAAAGCAGTCAAGAGCTGCTGTCAGTATGTAATTTCACCAAATTCTCCTGCCTGTGCTGCTGCTGCTGCATCAGTTTAAAATAGTAATCTCTCTTTATCCTGTTGCCTGCTCAATGCAGTTTTGTCTTCCTTTGTGGTAGTAGCAACTGTTGGTAAGATTGTGTTATTCCCACAGGGCCTTGTGCAGTGGTCCAAAAGCTTAATTAGTTTGGGTTATTCTGGACTTTGTCCAAAAGTGGAAAGTCAAATGTAAAAACTATTACTGCTCCAACATCACTTAGAGTTGGGATTTTTTTTTTTTTTTTTTATACATACTAAATATGAAACAGGCAGGAGTTGTCTGTTGCCCATACTTTGCCAGTGGAAGAAAAAATGAGGATTGCATGCTCAGTGGAGGAAAAAACCCCAGATCTTTGGGTGTCCTCCTTGTTCCTGCCAGTGGGAGAAATGTGTTTGTTTTAGCATGACATAGAATAGATGTAAACATTTCTTTTTAAACCTCCCTGTGTGGTCACCTCAGTTATTCAGGATGATGTAAGCCACCGACTTTCTCCCTTAAGTGGTTATGGAGTTACCCAATATATTTTTTTGGGATAGGGCAAAGATATCTTTGGCACTTATATGATCGATTAACACGGTGTGGAGACAGAGTAATTAAGCATAAAATCATTGCCAGAGAGTGACAAGTTATAGGGAGAATCCTTGGGGTCAGTTTATGATTGTGGTTTCTGTTTGCTCTCTGGTGAGGGTGAATGTTCTTTATCCCAGACAGCAGCCGAGGAATCGGAGGACAAGAAGTCCAGTGTACTGTGTCATCTTCTGCTGGGAGGGTAGTTGCTTGGGCTGTTTTGGTTTGTTGGTTGGCTGTTTCTGACACCCCACACCCTCCTTGGTAAGCATAGCCCTTTTTCAGTGCAAGTGAGCCAGAGTAGGAACTGTTGAAATGTACCTGTGGAGTAAACCTGATGGATCACTGGGCTGTGCTGACTGCTGGTGCTCAGCCACCACGTTTAGATGTGCTCTGGGAGTGCCTTTGCAGGTGAGGAGCCTCAGACCTTTATGACCTTTGCTTAGAGGCTTTTTTGTTTGGGTAATATTTACTGAGAGGCATAAAATATGCCACGGTCTAAACTGATATTTAATGTTTTGATTGTGTATGTAATGTTTTTTGGGATTTTTTTCCCAAGTAATTGCATGCTTCTCAGTGCTACTTATTAATATGTTTTCTTCTTTCATCCCTCATTAGCTGTTTTCAGTACCAATGTTTCTAATGAAATCCTCCCATATTTCCAGTGAAAGTGTTCATAATGCTAAGTAGTCACAAATGAGCCATAAAATTTTAATCTGTAAACTGTTAAAGAGCCCCAACCAAACAAAACTCCATTAGCAAAACACAATGAAAAAACCCTACTTTTTCTGCCTTGTGAATAACAATGTAATGAATAATAATGAAAGTAAGGATTTTCATCCAGGTAAAAGATCAGCCAAACTTTAGTGGCTGCATCTTGGGTGATTTGTTTGATTTTATTACATGATAGTAGAAAGTGAGTGCTGTAGTTCAGGTATTGTAGATTCTTGCAGAGCAGCTGTGGTGTTTAAATGTGGCATTCAGAGAACATGACCAAAGGCTTTCTTAGGCGTAACACAGTTTTCCCACATCACTGAATGTCCCATTGAACATGCAGAACTCTTTATATTGTCTGGCATAGTTCTTAACCACTGGTTTCTGGGGAGAAGTTGGTATAAGTTCCTATAAGTGAGTAGGATGAGAGCAAAATAAACAATGTCCTAAATTAATTATTTCCCTTTTCCTATGTCCTTCCTCCTCTTTGACCTTTTCCTCCCTACATTAAGGCTAAGGAACTTGCCAAGAATTTATTTCACAAACAGCTATAAAGTCTTTAATATTTATAGCATAATCAGTTTGTTTTGATGTCTGAGATAGTTTTGGCCATAGCCTTCCTGCAAAACTAGTGCTGCCCACAAGACATTTCCAAGTTCTTGATTCATCTAAGAATTCTTCTCTGCTTAGTAAGCTGTTGGCCTAGACTCTGCTTTGAAGTTACTTAGACCACCCCAAATGGTCCTTGGTCCTTTAGGTCCAGACACATTAGCTTCCTGTCACTGGATGGGAAGAAAGGTCTGGGTTTTTTCTGCTCTTTCAGGGTTTTGTAGCACTGGATTCATAGGTTGCTTTGGACAGATGGGTGTGGACCTCCTGCCCTTCCCTGCCTGCCCTCTCCTGCTGTCTGTGCAGTGGCTATGTGGGGTGGAGGGACGAGAAGGGGAGGGGAAACCCATCAGCTGAAGCAGCAGCCCCTCTCTTCCCTCCCTCATGCTCAGAGATATGAGTGACAGGCCTCCAAATAAAAGGCTAATGGGACAAGATACGTGATTAGCAAAGTTTGTTTTCCTGTGGAAGTGTGGAAACATTGTGGAGGGATGATGTGTCCCGCAGTGTTAGTGCAGAGGTAATATGAGGAGCCATTATCTAAAAACCAAAAAAGTTTGGCAGCATATGAGCTCCTGGTACAGCACAGGCATGTTTCACCTACTGCTGCACAGAGGCCTTTATCAAAGCAAAGGGGACAAGTGAGCTGGGGCTGTCTGGGAGAGGCAGTTAGGCAGATACCCTGAGGTGCTCACACATGGGTGAATCTGGCCACAAGAAATGCATTTGACCTGCCACTGACCATGGCTGACTGTTGTGCTTGGAATGGATGTGGTCTGTGTGGGAAATAAGGCTTTTTGAAGGATGTGGAAGAGGCTCAGGTTTCGGCATCATGACTCATTTTCCCAGTGGTTGACCAAACGGGGGAGGTGTGATGGGATGCTGTGATGAGAAGACCTCCTGCTATCTTTCTCCATATCATGAAATGTCAGGGAGTGAAAACAAACATCACAGGAAGTCTGAAGTTCAAAAATCCTGAATCATGCATGGTAACCAAAGCGCATGACTTCTCCCACAGGTCACTCCTGCAAATGTGGATTTTTCATCTAGTTTGCAATTAAGTAGTTGGTGTGTTTTCAAAATGCAGAAGTTTTTGGACACCCTCTGGTCTCACACAGTGTTTGCTGTTCATGTAGCTGGCTGTGAAGAGAGACATCATGGCTGGTGAGGCTGGCTTGCAGAGTTGCTCAGGACAGGAGCTGTAAGGTAAGGATTGCATCATCCTGGCTAGTTTGATGTGAGCTTTTTAGGTTGCATATGTGTAGCATGCCTACATTTCAAAATTAAGTGGAAGTCCGTTATAAAATCACAAAGACATACAAAAGCCATTAGTGGGAGAAGAGATGCTGCCAAAACATTGTTCTCTGCTTGCTTTCCAGTACTCTTGCCTAGTTTGCAGCCCTAAGACAAAATTCCAGGTGCTGCCCTAGTGGAAGGTGGCACACTATGTGACCCCAAAGGCACGTTTCCATTGTTCAAAGCACAGGCCAAGCAACATTTCTGTTGCTTTTCTCTAGGTCTTGAGTGATTTCCAGTGATGACTAGTCTATTCAGTCTGTTGCCACCTTCTCCCTTTGCTCAAGGTGCCCTTGCTGAGCACCTCAGGCAGCTTTGGCATTGTCACACCTGGGTGCCTGCAGAAGGCAGTGTTGTGTTCAACATGCTTGAGCTGCTTTTGTACTTGAGCATAAATAAGAAATTCTCCTGCTAAGTAAACTGCGTTTGTCAGGCAGGAGATTCTGTCCTCAACACTAAGTCTGATTGTTCCTTCTACTTTTTGTGTCAAATCTCATTGGTTGATTAGAGCTGTTTCTGATTTTTGATTGAAAGGGTGAAATGAAAATAGGATCTTGTTGATGAAGAAGATTCAAATGAACATTTGAACAAATTAATGAAAGCCAAAGAAACTAGAGAAATAAACCCGGGTACTAATTCTTTCAGTGCTAAACAAAAAATACACGAAGTAAATGTGTATGTGTTTTGCATTTGTGTGGGGTTTCATATCTCAGCCTCCTGTCTGGAAACTTTTAATATTATTCTACAAGCTTCTTGACAATGAGCTGCAGGTAACTGTGGGATGCTTATGGTCACGCTGCTGTTGTGTTATTGTGCTGTTTTTTTTGGGAGAGCAGGCTGCTTGCTACTCCTGAGTTTTCTGTTCCTTCCCAGCCGTCCCACTCTAAAACCAATGCACATCGCATCAGGTGGCTTTCAAAATTATAAGCTTATCACTAGATCCTCTTTTCACTGTCCTGCTCTGTTCAACTTTTGAGAACAATATGTAATGTATTTTTAAAGGCTGAAGATGTTGCAATACATAAGCACCGGTAGATGTAATTATTGATTGGTTTGAGAACTGGAGCCATTGTAAGGTAACAGATATGTTGCTGTATTTAAGATGAAAAGTTGTCCTTCAAGTAGAAATTGTGTTATGTACTTGGACTATTAAATACACACTTGATTCAGGAATGCACAAAGCACCATTTGTGCCACTTAAAGTTCACATGGAAAAGCTGAATCATCCAAACCATCTGAATGATGCACACTATTTGGTAGTTGTTTTCTTCAGCAGGCAGCTGGTGATCTCTCTTCCTGTATTCAGGGCTTGGGTGGGGGAGGAAAAGGAAGACAGAAAGGAGTCTCCGGGTGGGGGGAGAAGCTATTGCTTCATGTGTGCAAACTTTATGGTTTTCCTGAGATCTCTCTAAATTTGTGGTAAGTTAAAACTAGATTAAGAGGATTGAAGAGGCAATATGTATTGCGACTAGGTTATAAAGTGTTTTTGTTTTAAAGTAATAATTGTTTATGAACATTTTAGGCATGATTTTTTATTATAGGTTATATTTCAAGAAGTTCTTCATAGAGGAAAACATGGGATATGTGGTCCCCAGCCCTGTCACATGTTTGCCTGCTGAAGCTCAGTGGTAGTGAAGGGCTGTTTAGTGCTGAAAAAACTCCCATGTCAGGAGTAGGACAGATATGTGACAGGGTTGGAGGGAGCAGTAGTTTTGCAGAAAACCCCGCATGTATTCCTTGCAGCTGCATCCTTAGTTTTCCATGTTTAGGATGTATCTATTTTTCTATATTGACATTGGTGAGGAAGTTTTTTTCTTCTTTTTTAATGATCTATCCCTTTATTGCAGTCTGTCTTACCTATTTAGATAAGGGTTTTTTTTTTTTAGCAAGCCTTGTCTTGTAGTTTTAACTTCCTGAGTGTGCTGGGTTGGGGATTTAATTGCTCTCTATTGTACTTATTAGTACAGTTGAAAGGGTCTAAAGAGCAGCAGAATGGAAAAAGCAATGCAGAGAGGCTTTGCTCAGATCTTGTTTGTCTGACTTTTCTTTGGGTTTTTCTTTTTTCACAAAGTCGAAGAGGGACACAACCAGCAGGCATTTAAATTTTCTGAGTCTAAACCAAACTGTGTGACTCTGTTGGGGTGAGTAATAAACTGCCTGGGAATTGATGGCAAATTACTTGTATTTCTAACCAACACAGAACAGAAAAAAGCGGGGGATCTGCTTCTCAGCAGATTCTTCAAGAGAACCTCTGTGTAAGACTCTTGCAAGAGAGAACTGTGCATTTCCATTCCTTTTGGGGGGCATTTCCATTCCTTTTGGTGACTGTCATTCTAGGGCTGGCAGTGTCTGCAATAACCTGAAGTACTTACCACAGCAGGTAGTTTCAGTGAGGGGGAAACAGCCCCTCTTGCTTAGAAAACATTGGCCTTTGAGAAAATACTAAATCAAACTATGTTGCACAGTCTTAAGAAAAGATGGCTCCATTGGTGTAATGAGAACAAGCATTAAATATTTATGTAAGAAATTTATAGGACAAGAGGCAATAAGCTTAAATTACAGCACAGAGCTTGAATTTGGTTGAAAAACCTGATGTCAAGGAGAGTTAAGCACTGGTTTGAGATGCTGAAGGGAGCTGTGGAACCTCCGTTGATGTCTTAAAGAACAGGTTAGGCGGCCTCTGTCAGAAATGGCCCAAGTATAATTGATCCTGCTGGGAGGGACAGACTTAATGATCTCTTGATGTCTCTACAGCCTTATGAATTTGCAGAGATGTGAGTAGGCTGTATGTGATTGCATCCTGGCAGAGTTCAAGTGCTTTCAGGCCCTTCTGGATAAAAGCCACCATGCACGCTTCAACATAACCCTAGTGGAATTTGGAGGTTTAAAGGACCCTGAAGCAATCAAATGAATGCATTAGAGGATGGAGTTCAGGGGCACCACACAGGAAAGAGGATCAGGGAGCAGGAACATTCAGAATCAGTAATTTTGCAGTTTTGTAGTTATCTAGAGTAAAATTAACATCGAAAACTACCATTGTCATTCCTTCAGTTAAGGCACTTGCAGATCATTACAAAACCACCACTTTTTGTTTTGAAAAACTATGGGGGTTTTCCTCTTAATAGAAGGAAATTATTAGGAATGGTGCTACAATTCTGACAAGGGAAAATATATTTATACATTTATATAAATGTATAGCTCTAAAATATAATTTGGTCTTTTAAAATCAAGACAATAGACCTACAAAATCTGCTCTTTTATACTGCTTCCTGATAGAGTTGAAAAACACGTCCCCACGTCCCTGCCATTCCTAATGTAACTTTTTATTCTTAAAAGGGAAAATAACTTGCAGACAAGTAGGGCAGCTCTGTGCATATGGAAGTAGCTTGTTTCTGTATATAAGTTCCTTGTTAAAACAAGCTGTGAAGCAAGAAAGAACCCACCTTCATCTTCTTTCAACCAATGGGTGGCCCAGGGGTATGAACTTTATGGGGAGACACACAGGTGGTATAATACCAAGAAATTAATTTTTTATGCAGTGCAAATCGTCAGTGGCCAGAGTCTTCAGAAAGCAGCGCCAGATGTCCTGCATATTTTGACATTCAAGTCTGTAGAAAACTCCAAAGAGGAGGAAGTGAAAGAATGGTGGCAAGTCTCTTGCAAGCAATTTTAGGGATGTGGGACTTCATTTGCACATGAGTGTGACAGCTCTTTTCAGCAAAAAGCATGGTGGGAAGTGGGATAGACTTTGTCTGTACTACCATTCAAAGGACTGAGCCATCTGTTTTTCCATGTCATCAAGGAACACTGTCTGGTCTACTGCCCTTGTCTCTTCTGTGGAATATTTACTCTTTCCATAAGTAACACGTCTGCTTCTGCAGACATGTCAGTATTGTCCTCACTACAGTTCGGAGAGCATGTAAAGCCAGTAGTTATTTTAGGAGGCAATAGCTGAGTCTCTGCATCAGATTTCAAGATATATTTTTGGGCAAGTCTTCAGATAATCCGTTTATATGCAATTGAAGTGCTTCGAAGATATAAAGTGCCATGTTACAGCTAAGTACTGATTAGTCATGCAAATAAATAGAGATATTTTAATTAGAGCAATTTCAGCATGACTTGTACTGTGGAAAAGGGCCTATGTAAACATATTAAATAGGTAATTTATTAGTGGGAACAACCTGTGATTAAGGATGTTGTGTTTTAATTTTTTGGGGGGAATAATATACTTTGCAAAGTGTAATATACTTTGCAAGAGAGTAACAGCCTGATAAGCTAAAGAACAGTAACAAATAACCTCTGTTTTTCAAACTATTCATAAAAGTATTAATGAGATGTTTGTGCCTCTTCACGTCTGCTTGAGCCACAGTACAACTCCAAGTCAGCTGAGCACGCTCAAGTATGAACTGTCAGAAACGTGGCAGTCTTGCCATCTGGTCAGTCTGAGACTGCTTCCATATCCTGTGGTGCTATAGTACCTTTGTTCTGGGATTTGCCAATACTTTTCTGCCAGGACCCTTTCTTGTGATAGCTTTGTTCCCGTGTTGTGTGTGATCTGTCAGCATTCTGATTTGGAGTGACAGCAAGTGACTGGGGTGTTTGCCACGAGACCTTCTGGAGTTATGTAGGAGGTGTGTGAAGTGTTGCTGGGTCATTCTATATCTACTTCAGAGTTACTTTGGTATGTGTGTGCAATTATATGTAAGGTGAATAGATATGGGAGCCAGGATCACAGTACTGTTTTGCTACACTTGCTCAGGAAGGCTTCTGAGGGTTAGAGCCAGACCTTTCATGTTCTTGGATATGGTTATGCACACTGCACTGTTGCTTTCCTTGGAATCAGGATTGGGTACCTTTGTGATGAGGAATGAAGTAGAATATCAGACTACTGTTAGTGATACGTGTGTGTTTATCACCTTTGACAGTATATCTGAGCAAAGTAAGTGATGAATATTTGATGAACTATGGGAATACATCCATGAAATGATTCCTTGTCTCTTTGTTTTTAGTGCCAGGACTTGTTTATAGTGAAGCGTGCCAAAGTTAACCTCCAATTAAAAGTCAGGAGAGGCAACAGTTTATCCCATGATAAACACCACATAGTGGCTCAATTTACTCTCTGTCAGTTAGTCACAACACCCACAGTCTTTTTAATTTATGACTAAAATGCAAAGGTGTAATGTAAGTGGATTTTCCAGTCTGGTTTCCTAGTTTCAGTGGAATTTGCCTGAGCTTTATGTAAGTATAAAAGTATTTACATGTGTGTATGCCTGTGGGTGAACGTATATACCCTTGCACTGAATTCTCTTTAAACTACTCAACTATAATATTTGAGAAGGAATGGCATGACTTGTCAGCTCTGTCTTTCAGATTTAGTCTTTTACCTTTGCTGAAAACCTTCCAAAGAACTTAGATTTACAAACTATAGTCAAGGAACATGAGTGCTGATGCCTTATCTCTCTGTCCACACAGCCCCCTTACCTAGAAAGAGGATAAAACCAGGCTCAAGTGAAAGTTTAGTGAAACAGCTTATGTGTAACTTCTCACTTTATGCCTATATGAGAGGTATGTTTCTCTTTTATGTTTTTTTTTTTTTTTCCTTTAAACTGAGGATATATAAGAATTAATTTTCACAATCATTGGGGGTTGCAATTCCTATTCAGTAGGTATTTGAAGTACCTACAAAAGTCAGTGCAAAACATATTTTTAATCATTGCTATTCTCCTTCTAGTGTGAGGGTTACACTCCAAGTGCAGCTGTGTCTATCTCTGCCTTTTTAAAAGAAGTCAAATTTCATTTAGAGTTGTGCTTTGAAAAAAACCAAAACAACTGCTGTGACTTCATGACCTTTCTAAAATGTATTCTCTGCCTTTTAAATAAGGACTTTAACTTGAAGGAATTTACAACAGATTTTCCTCTCAGTCCTTCACACTTAAATCTTGGCTTCATTCCAGAGTGTAGAAACTACATTTGTAATTGCCTTATTTACAAGGCAGGGTTTCCCCTTCTCCTTGTTTGCTTAACTTGTCAGATTGCAGACTATCAGGCACCACTTATCCTTCTTAAAAAGATATTTATTTCTGTTCCTTTTTCTGATAAATATCTATTTATTCTCCTGAAGAAAACATCGTCGGAATCAACAGAAAAAGTGGATTATTCTGAATTTAATTTGTAATATATGAGACTGGGTTTAACAGAATGGAAGAAACTAGATAACATGGTCCTCAATTTGATTAGAAGAAAATTTGACTTAAAATTCCTGTTGTATGTTTTTTCCCTAAAAATTGCAGATTTAGATAAAATTTGGGTAAAACAGTGGTCTGAAATTCCATTCTAGGCTTTAAACAAGACTCAAGCATGGTAAATGTTTTGGGGAACAAAACCATTATTCCAAATGGCTTTTGGCTTGAGATTGTGGGTTAATTTTTTTTTTTTTTTTCTGTCAGTTTCTGCGTCTTGGATACCTGACTGGCTCTAGAATACACAGAACCAGCACAGGGACACTTGTTGGGAACACTTGTGCTTTCGGGACATGCTTGAGCCTTTCTCTCTCAAACATGTGAAGGACCATCGTGTGCCCTTTTGGCTTCCTTGCTCTCCAAAACAGCTCCCTATCAGTACTTTACTCTTCCCAATGGTCCTATTAGCAGGTCCAGCATTCTCTTTAGAAAGAGAAAGTTAATGGGTGAGAGGTGATGTAGTCCAGAGTGTGTTTTGGGACCAACAGTCTATAGAAGAGGTCCAGAGTGAGCTGTTCTTCCCATTGTCTGTCTTCTCCACTGGACTCCTCCCATTGCAGGAAAGAGCTGCAGCAGCTCCAGGTCCTGCTCACAAGGGTGGAGGAGAAATGATGCCTTCTCTTTTCCAGGGTAAGGCTGTACCATGGATCCATGCAGAAGGCTAGCCCTCATCTGGAATTTCTGGACAATGTTTTGCTGCTGTATTATTTAACCTTTTGTTTTTTCCAAATATTGTGTGAGCAGCTGGCACTTGCTGCCTGACTGGTGGTGCCATTAGGCTTTTATCTGTGTGACTCTTCTATAGGAGAGCACCACAGGAATTACTCAGCTGGTTGGGCAGCTGAGGGCTTGTCAGTGGTGACTAACCCTGGCTGGATTTTCTAGTCCCTGCAGCCCTCTTTCTTCTTATCACAAATAGATTGTGAAAATATTCTGCACAGTAAAAACTGACTTGTCCATAACAGTGAACGAGCAGATTATGTATCGCAGCCTGGTATACAAGTCCTTTGGAAATTGTTTGCATACATGGATTCCTATGTGGATTTTTTGTGGCATTTGACTGTATGGTGGAGCTGTGTAGCTCTCTGCTCCCAGACTAACTTTTGCAGTGGGAGAAAGACATTTTATTGTTTCTGTGGATGAATGCTGGTATTCATACCAAACTCATCCTGTCTAGTCATGCACATAAATAGAAATCCATTCAAGATAATGATGACAAAAAGAGAACATACATTTGTCAGATAGAGCATGTTCTGTAAATACAATAATGAGGTCATTTTGTTTAACTCATTTCATTTAAAATGTTACTGTCTTCAGGCTGTGGTCATATGTGTTTTGTATTTCCTCACTGGGGGAAGGCCACCCAGAGGTGGCCGTAGCTGTTTACTGGAAGCTGGCAAGCTGTGAGTGCAGGTCCAAGGGCTGCTTCCCCTGCCTGCCTTCCCTTCTTGCATCTCAGCCTTAGGAAAAGGAAGGTTATGGTGGAGAAAGTAATGTTTAACTCTCATACTGTAAAGTCTTAGAAGAGTGAATACTTTCAGAAGTGTGGGGCAATCAAGAACTAGCCAAGGCTTTTTGTGTTTCCTATTTGGGGCGAATAGGGTGACATTTTATGCTGCATGTAGCTTATTTTAAGATTCACATGTGAAAATTCTTATAAATGCCTTCAAGTTTGACATCCGGAAGGAAACTTAGAATGGCTTGTTGGGCCTCATCCACAAGCTAAAACAACCAAATAAAAAAAAGCACATTGGAACTAAATCACTGTTTAAAACAAATCAGTTTAAAACCATTAAAAACAAGACTGAATTTATTAGATTTTCTTCTCTTTTCTTAAAAAAAAAAAAAAATTAATGCACATATATGTTCAATATGGGGACAATGAGTGCTGATAGTATTTTGTAACTATACTTTTTGATAGCTTGAAGGCTTATGAGGTTTGGTGTCTCGGCAGACCTTCAGCTGATGCTCATTCCCACACCATGACTGTTGTTGAATTGACTGAAATGTGAAATGTAAAAGTCCAGATATCTCCTTAAGGAATAGTCTCGTGCTTTATCATGTGCGTTTTCAAAATTCAGGTTTTGATTGATTTCATGCCAGTGAAAAATAATGGATAGCTGAGTGGTAATGGAAACCTAGATACAATGAACAGCAAGAGAAGAACTTAAAGGGAAAGAATGAGTACAGGAAGCCTAATCTTCAACTTTTCTAAATATAGAAAACACCTCAAGGGTAAGCACATACTGTGTTGTATAAATACATTTAAAATGTGTTTTGTAGGCACATATTTTCAATGTGTTGTCATGATCAGAAACATATGTAGACTCTGAAAAGTTATGTGAAGTATGCAGAACCCTTGCTCATGCACGTAAGTAGAAGCACAGTGTATATGTGTGTAAACATTCAGCTGGAGGAACAGCCACATAAGGACTACTTCAGAACCATCCCCAAGTCAGGAAGCCACAAATTATAGGTCTGAAATTTACCACACTGGCATGTCTACATAAATAAAACCAACTGGAAAGATAGGAGAGAGGAAAAATACATTTACAAATAGTATTAGGTTAGAGAAGAGGAAAAATGCTAAACCCTTTTCTTGGCTTCAGTCAGAAGGCAGGAAGATTATTACAGGCAGGAGCTTGCAGACTTTAGCTAAACAACTTCCCGGTGCTGAGTATGAGTCTTGATTTTTATTTATATATATGCATACAATCAGGGCTTTACACATAATAATTATTTTGATAGAGGCCAGGAGGGGACATTGTTGGATTTGTTTTTTCCCTTTCCAGGTACTTTGTCATCATCTTACTCCCTCTTTATCTCTGCCAAGCCTTTGGGATGGGATGATGTCATCTGCTTTATCTACCTAGTCTCTACCATGATGAGCCCTTGATCCTGACCACGGGTGTTGGCTGTTTCATGAATGTTGAATTGAGAAGCAGCCATAGGAAAGCTGAATTTCTACTGCAGACAGCAACACTTCAGCTAGAGTAAATACAAATGATACTTGTAAAACCACTGAGACAACTGCTAGTTGTCACAAAGCCTTATATAGGTCTCGTTACGTCAGTCCTCTTCCAGTCCTCCCAGCCCTAGCCTGTGCCAGAGCAGCCTCCCAGAGCTTTTCTCCCAGCTCAGTTGTCACACTTGCAACTTGGATTCTGCTGCAGCTGGGCTGGTGGAGGCTTGGGAAAAGTAGCTGCTCTGAATGATCGGTTGCTTCTCAGCCCCAGATGTTCCTGGAAATGCAGTAAGCTCGGCAGGTAAAACACAATTCTTGGAACTGAAGAGTAAGAAAAGGGGGTGTCTGAAGATCTGAAGAAAGAAAGCAAAGTCACCATTTGTGTTTGTGAGGAGTTGTCTTTTCTTTCTGTCTCTCTGAAGAGACTAGCTGAGCAGAAGTGTAATTGACTCTGATGTGGAGCATCCCCACATGGTAGAGAAGGTCTGGTGCTCACTTTATCTCCTGCTCATGTCTGGGAGGTCTGTAGCACAACTGGTGAGAAGATAGCAAGGATCACTGCTCTTCATACTGCAGTCTTCTTGGAGCTCTGCTCACGTCCTCTTCTTCATCAGCTTGGAGGATGTAAAGGAAGAGGAAGCGAAGGGAAAGCATTATGTAAGTTGAGGAAACCTCCTTACTATTTAGCAATGTCTGAAATTTTAAGTGGTGGGGTGAAAGGAAGAGTCTTCTTGAGAATGTTATGAAACTAGAATTGAACACACAGGTTCAGCTCCATCATTTGGCTTCTCTGCAAAAAAAATAAACAAAAACCCAAAACCATGAGGAGGTTCCTGTGTAAGTGCCTGGAAGTTGGAGGCATTCTATAGGAGGATGGGTAGGTTTAAAAAGTTCAATTTTTTCCCTAGGCTCTGCGGAGACCTAAGCCTCTGCTAGGCTCTGCTGGCAGACATAAGCAGATGTTGCACATAACCCTAAGGAAAGTGACTGTCAAGAATACATCAGTGCTAATGCTGTTATGTGAGGACTGGAGCACTGGTAGTCCATGGATCAGAGTTATTTCTATGGCAGAGTACCTCCTGTTCTTGTTCCAAGAGCTGACTTCTGTGTCATTGTAGCTATGGCATTGCGATCAGCTTCATTAACTTAAAATCATGAGGGTTTGGTCAGCAATTTTGAGTCTTTGCATATTTTTATTTCCTGTGTTGAAAGGCTAATTGCTGCATTAATGAGGTGGATAGATCTCAGCCAGCATTTAATAACAAGTACTTGTTTTGGGTGCTGGCTGGGGACTGCATTTCCCACATCTGGGGAGTGAAGTTCCCTAGTGTTTCGTGGATTTACATCTGCCCTTCACAACATTTCCAGCTGGAGGAGAGAGCAGCCATTGCTTTCCTTGGATGATTTGAGGAACTGAGACAGAGGTAAACCAAGCTTGCTCAGCACAGCAAAGCAAATGGGGGAATGGGAAGGTCTTGAACTGTAAACCAGTGCTCTTCCGCAGCTGGACTATCTTCCCTGCCGTCCCTCTCCTAACTATTCCCGTGCTGTGGATAATTCAGTAGTGCATGGCAGTGGTCACCACCCATTATTCAGTCTTTGAAATTACCTGTTCTTGATGGGGTTTCTGTGCCTGCAGAGGATTCAGCTGAACTGTATTTAGTGAAGAACTTGAAAAAATTAAGTCTGCAAATTAGCCCTGAGGAAAAGATTATTGTTTTTAATAAAGATACAGGTGATTATTTCTCTGTCCAGGATGAGTTTAAATTTTCTTTCAAGATTTTAGTCCCCACTCTGATCTGTTTGGAGTGATACCACTTTGGGATTTTTTTATGGTAACAGAAATAGTCAGTGTCTCAGTCTTATTTGTTGAATTCTTGTGGATTAGAATGCACAGTTTTCCTTGCTGCTCGAGAAGGGGAAGGAAATGGTTTGAGCTGTGGTATGGAAAACTTGTGTAAAGAGAGGCTTGGGGTTTGTGTTTTGCAGGGTTTCCACTGCCCACTCCATGTACAGAGCACCATGTCTTGGGGACAAGATGCCCATACTGCTGTCACCTTCTGCAGCAGAAGGTTGAGCAGACAGCTGTGGGAGAGGGAGCCTCTGATGGCTACAATCATTGGAATGAACCTGTTATCTCTTACAGATTTTGGTACAGCCAGATTTATATGTGGCATTTCTTCTAAAATATCTTCATACTTAGTTCCTAAAAGCTTTTTAGCTGGTTTTAATGTTCCTTTTGAGTTTCTCAAAAAAAAAAAAAAAAAAAAAAAAAGAGAGAGAAATATGTGATAAGGCAGGATGAGAAAATGACACTTAAATATTTGATTTGACTACCATTTTTGGGATTAAAAATTTGTTATAACTACTGATTTCTTTAATACCTTGAATATCTGTAGTCTAACATTTTACACAAATGAATGCAGTTCCACATCACCAACTTCTACCATGCTTTGGTTAGGTGGAGTTCCTGGAGTCATGCACAGGAACTAGGTATCTTTTTACACTCTCCTTATCTCCTCTCAAAGGATAAGAAGTCCCAAGGAGCATCCCACTGAATCCTGAATCCTGCAGGCAAGCCTAGATCCCTGCTTAGCTCTGCTGGAGCGGGGCACTCCACCACCTGTCACATTCTTCTCTTCATACCAGTGCTCCTTCCAACATTAATGCAGTGGCTGGACCAGGAAAAGTGGTGCTGATAGAAATCTGCTGTGGTCTAACAAGTAGTTAATGGTTAAACCCTCCATGGCCTAAGAAGGCTGGGTCATACTGGTTCAGATTTCTAATGTGGGGTTAGTCTGTAGAGAAACCTACAGCTGAGTGTTTCTGGCAGACAGCCTAAGGGGTGGGAGAGAAAGGCTTTTGCGAATTCAGTGCTGTACAAATGTATGCCTAATGCATGCATGCAACCTAGTATTTATTAAACAGGTAGGTTTTCCTAGCAGGGGAGGTGAGCAGGTGTTCTGCATGTGGCTGGGGTATGGTGCTACTTCCTGGGAGAGCCTGACCCCTGTCCTCTCCTGCCAGGTGTCACCAGCCCCAGAGTGTGGGGCAGCAGTGTCCTGCTGCCTCCCTGAGCCCTGTCTTGGCTTTGGGCTTCAACTGCTATTGTTGCTTTGTTATTACTGTTAGTCTTCCAGCTCAGGATTTCTAAGAAAACTAACATCAGTACTTAATATGTAGTGATTTTTTTTTTTTTTTTATGATGGACAAAAACTTTACTGTTATCAAGATCGTTTAGTAGGAAGTGCTTATCAAAAAAAAAAAAAAAAAAAACAAACCCCAAACCCAACATCCTGGATATTATTTATATTCCATATGGCAGAGATTAAGGGGAATGACAGAGAAAGCATTATATATCTCATCTTTATTAAATTAAACAAATATAGGAACCACAGTGACTTCAAATTCAGCATCAATCTGGTAGTTAAGAAATCAAGTAAATTCACCTTAAAAAGTGGACCTAAATGATGTGACAGTGTGTGTTGAGAGAAAAATAAGAGAAACAGCTAAAACATCAAGCTGTTTGAAATGGTGTCAGGGCTCTTTAATTGTGCTATTAGTAGAAACTAAGAGTAAATAGGTATCCATGTCAAGGAAGATTTAAAAAAATACCAATAATAACATGACCAAAAATGGTATTTGCAAATGGCAAATTACAGCAGTCTGTTAGAAATAAGGTGTTTATTTCAAAAATTGGGAGTATATCCAATAGAATAAAAATGTAAATGACCATAAGTTCTGATAAATGTATTTAGTCCTTTTGGTTTGATTGCTAAAGTCAGAAGAAACGGACTGGAGAGGAAGTCACAGCAAAATCCTTTCAGATCATTAAAAACAGAAACCAGAAAATCTTTTGATGCTGTTTGAGTTGTAAAAGAAGTAGGAAAAGATGATAAGACTAAGAAACAGTATTATATGGGCTTGTACTAGATGCTTCTAGAGAAAAGCTTTTATTTTTTCTTTTTTGGCAGAGGAAATCTAAGGAGCTATCCAAAGTGAACTACTACAAGAATAAATTTTAAAACAAATAAGTAAAAAAAGCTTGTAGATCATGAGCACCCATCAGGGTTCATGGAGAATTCTAGAGCAACTGGGAAAAGGAAATGCTAAATCAGATGTTGTGGAACGTAATTTATTAGCTGAATTAGTAATAGAGGAATAAGAAGAGGCAAATTAATAAACAGGTGAATTCATATGTATCAAGGGAGACATACTGATTTTGGGGTTTTTGGGGGTAAAGATGATGCTTTTCATAAATCCAACATTCTTTGGCTTTATGAGCCAACCTGAACTGAAGGTGCATCTAGTTGATGAGGGTTGTTTTGATGCAAGTGTGCTAATTTAGATAAGAAGTGCACTTCTGAAGCAAATCTCCAGTTAATCCCCACTTACCTTACCGTAGTTCTCATGGCAGATCTTGCATTATAAAAAATGAGCATCCTTTTAACAAAATTAACCAGATGTGCTCTAGGAGTGCACTGCTAATTAATCCACGAGACCGGACTACTGATACTCATTTATTTGTGTGAGTGGCAGATCCTTGGCACTGCACATTTTGTTCTGTAGATTCATTGTTGGTAGCCTACTGCACTGCTTGCCTATGTGAGTATCACTGCAGCAGACTTGGATTTTCAGACACCTTTTGGCAGGGCTATAGCCAAAGGCTCGTGACAGCTAAGGCACCTACAGCTATTTTGTGGGATAACAGCTGATTAAACGATGGGAAGTGAAAGCTGGAAACAGGGTATGGAAAAGGGGAACTAGGGTTTCAGTGCACTGGGGCTCCTCAGCTTGAAAAAGAGGATTGAGAGGTAATGTGAGAGATCTGTCAGTTGTGACTGCCACAGAGGTGGTTACAAAGGGGCAGTGAATACCCGTTTTTTCCACAGGATAACTAGTATGCACCATTTATTAAAACAATACAAACAAAAAGCCACAAAGAATACCTCGGAAAAACTCAAACAACCCCCCCCCCCCATCAAAACTGGTAGTAAATTTAAAGAAAAAAGAGCTTTTTCATAAACTGCAAAATTTAATTGTGTGAGTTAGTGTAGATTTAATTTTTCTGAATGTATAAATGGGTTCAAAAAGCAAAGAGAAAAGCTTATGGAAGGACAAGCTGTTGAGAAGTGAAGCTCTTTATATAATGAAGCTCTGCAAATAATCCTTCAGGATGTGCCCAAACTGTGTAATGGTAGAATTCCTCATGGAGACCTCACTTGATGTAGTCTCTGTTCTTGACTCTTTTCCTGTACTCTGTTGATTTCCACTTTACCTTTATTCCGACAGTTTGAGCACTAAATAAAAATGCCACTTTTTTATTTCCACTCAAAGTCTGGCATATAATTAAGTAAATAAGAGAAAGTAATAATCCATGGGATCAAATTTCTTCAGCTTGTTATTGGAGATACAGATACTTTCTGCATCCCTTTGGGACACTCAGGTTATCCATACTTTTTTTTATGTAGCAGTTTTGGGTCAAGCTCTCTAGAAAGAGCTGAGGATGAAATTGGCACATGTACCTTATTCTCTAACGATATTGCATCACCTTGCACTGCAAAAGGGAGCTTGCTTTAATTTTGGAGATGCTACTGGTGCTGTGAAGGCTTGCACAGGGCCTCTCAGCCTTGTGCACCACCCGTGACCTCACTTGCAGAGTCCTGCTGTAGTTTCCAGCTTTGGGAAGTGCACGTACAGTTTCTGTGTCAACATTGGGAACAATGTTGTGGGTGTGTGGGACAAAGCTCAGTGGTACCAGGGAGGTGGCACAGGGTGGGTGGAGGGGTGCTGTGCCGAGGACTAAGACAAGCAAGACCACCCAAGGGGCATTCAGTAGTTTCTGACTCTGAGGAGCACCAGGGAAGTTACTGATGTGGTTACAGATGTTTTAGCTGGCTGTAGTACAGCAGGGGAACTTCTTTTAAGTGGTGGTGCTGGAGAAAATGTGTAGAGCTTCTTAGAGAGCTGAAATTGTAAGAGCAGGTGGATGGGTGTCCTGGTAAGCAGAGACTGCCTGGGAATCTATGGAGAGCTCCTCAAGAGATATGGTGCTCTCCTAAGCTTCAAAGGTCCTTTGAACTTTCCAGCCCAGAACTGGTGCAGGAATCTGTACCACTGGCTTGTCTAATCACATCTTCTCTCTTAGCTTCTCACTTATTTTTCACTCTTTCTGTAACCATTCACCTTTGTTTCCCTCCTTTAATTTTTTTTTAGCAGACAAGGAATTCCTCTATAATGGGAGCTGTTGGAGCTCTTAATACATGAGTCTGAAGAGATTGTTGCAGTGCTGTTAAGCCCAAAGCCTCACATAGCAAGTTTTTTTGGGTTCAAAAGTTGTTTATAGTGGTGGAACAAATGTGTAGGAGTAGCAGTGGGGCTGGGGAGTTCCGAGCTCATCTTGAAGTGTCAAAGGACACGTGTGGTAATGTCACTGAGTCATGTTGGCCACAGGGGTGGAAGGGGTCCTAATCTGCTTCATTGCCAAGGGCTTGAACCTTGGTGCTTTCACCAACTAAAATCATTAAGATTGGAAAAGACCTCCAAGATTGTTGAATCTAACCTTTGATCAAACACCACCTTGTCAACTCGGTCACAGCACTAAGTGCTATGTCCAGTCATTTCTTGAACGTCTCCAGGGATAGTGACTCCACCACCTCCCTGGGCAGCCCATTTCAAAGCTTAACCACCCTTGCAGTGAAGGAATTCTTTCTAATGTCCAACCTGAACATCCACAGTGCAGCTTGAGGGTTTTCTTCTTCTTCTGTTGCTGGTTCCCTGGGAGAAGAGACCAATCCTCACCTGGCTACACTCTCTCTTCAGGGAGTTGTAAAGGTCTACCCTGAGATTCCCTTTCTCCAGGCTGTACACCTTCAGCTCTCTCAGCTGCTCTTCACAAGGTTTGTGCTCCAGCTCCTCAATGTCCTTCTTGAAGTGAGGGTCCCAGAACTGGGACAGCTCTTCAAGCGTGGTCTCACCGGTGCCCAGTACAGGGGGACAATCCCTGCCCTGCTCCTGCTGGCCACACTGCTGCTGACAGACACAGGCCAGGATGCCATTGGCCTTCTTGGCCACCTGGGCACAGCTGGCTCATTTTTTGCCAATGTTGACCAGCACCCCCAGGGCCTTTTCTCCTGGGTCACTTTCCAACCCCTCTTTCCCATGCCTGTAGCATTGCCTGGGGTTATCATGATCCAAATGCAGAACTTAGAACTTGGCCTTGTTGAACCTCATACCACTGGCCTCAGCCCATTGATCCAGCCTGTCCAGATGCCTCTGGAGAGCCCTCCTACTCTCCAGCAAATGAACACGCCTGCCTGAGTGTCACCATGAACTGACTGAGGGGGCACTTGATCCCCTCATCCAGGTTGTCAGTAACAGTATTAGACAGGACTGGCCCCAGCACTGAGCCCACAGTAACACCCCTGTGACTGGCCACCAGCTGGATGAACTCCATTCACCACCCCTCTCTGGGCACAGCCATCCTGCCAGTTTTAACCCAGTGAAGAGGGCGCTTGCCCAAGCCGTGGGCTGGCACTTCCTCCAGCAGAGTTCTGTGGGAGACAGTATCAAAGGCTTAAGTCTAGGTGGGCTATATCCAGAAGTTGGGTCACTTGGTCATGAAAGAAGATCAGGTTGTTCAAGCAGGACATGCCTTTCCTAAACTGCTTCTGGCTGGGCCTGATCCCTGGTTGTCTCACACTTGCTGTTTTTTCACTCAAGTTTATCTGCCCCATGACCTACCTTTGCACCAAGGTCAGGCTGACAGGCTTGTAGTTCCCTGGATCCTCCTTCAAACCCTTCTTGTAGATGAGCTCCACATTTGCTGATATCCAGGCATCTGGGACCTCCCTGGATAACCAGGACTGAGGATGAATGAGGAGGAAGGACGAGTCCTTCCACCAGTCAGTATCCTCAGGTGAATCTCTCCAGCCCTGTAGACTCATATCTAAGTGACTCAGCTGGTCATTAACTACTTCCTCCTGGATTGCATGCTTTTTTCTCTGCTCCCTGTGTCTGTCAACCAGCTCGGGGGCACGGTTGCCCTGAGGATAATTGGTCTTTCTGTTAAAGGCTGAGGAAAAGAGGCATGAAGTACCTCAGGCTTTTCTTATCCTTGGTGACAATATTCCCCCTTGTGTACAATAAAGGATGGATATTTTCCTTGACCCTCCTTTTGTTGTTCATGTTTTTCTAAAACCCCTTTTTATTATCTTTCACAGCAGTGGCCAGACTGAGTTCTAGCTGAGCTTCCTCCTTTCTGTCTACATGACCTAACAACATCCTTGTATTCTTCCTGAGTTGCCTACCCTTCTTCCAAAAGTCAATAACGCTCTTTTTTTCCTGAGTTCCTCCAAGAGCTTCCTATTCAGCCAAGGTGCTTTCAGGGTGCCAAACATTGGTCAGTTGTGGTATAAAAGGAAAACAAATTGTTGCTTGTGGTGATGAGTTTGAAAATTAGAGTTGAAAATACCATAGATAATATTGTCTTAATCGAGGATTGTTTGGAAGACTTTCTGAGATCTGGTTAAGCTCACTCTTACTACAAAGGAGAACCAGGTGGGATATCCTCAGCTGTGCCTGCATGGGAGGCTTCAGCACCTTTGCACAGAATTGCTGTCATTAGCAATGTGGAAGTGTTGGTAGATGTATCACAAGTTCTCTCAGGCTTTTATGGTTTTGTTTAGTCAGGGTGCAATCTAGTCCTAACATTTTCACATTCCTCATGTATATTATGGGCTAAACACTGAGCTGTTTTCCTTATGCTATTTGGAGCCTTCCAAGCTTGAGTTTTTTCCAGAGTGAAATTCCCTGATAAGGAACATGTGAACTTAGGAAAAAAAAAAAAAAAAAAAAAAAAAAAGAACAACCCAAAAAAACAAGGCTTGGTAAAAAAGGAACAGTGAGTCCCGAATGCATTTCTTTAAGCCTTGTGCTTAGGTGTTAACATAGGAGCCTATTCAAGATAGAGGGAGATTTTAACCACTAGACCACAGTGATTCAAACGTTTACTAAGATGTATTGCAAAATGCTTTTTTCCCCTTCTCTTGCCTTATTATTATGACTGCGAGCAAGAAAAATGCAAATAACCTGGGGGAGTGGAGTAAGGGCAAAAATGATAGCTGGGCAGAAAGGATGACTGGAGAGCAGCCTTCACTGTCCTCCCCTGCTAAGTTTGTTGCTGGGCCTGGGACAAATGCTGTGGGGGAGGAAGAAAGAGGAAGAAGCAATTGCAAATTCTTTGCAACCTCAGCAGAAAATACTGCTGATAAACGGCAAACATGCAGCTGAGGTTGTTGCTCTTCCTGGAGAATGTGTTGGCATTGCTGTGTGACATCTTTTGTCCCTCAGAGGTGTGAGAACTCAGCAGGCAGCTCATCCCAGAGGGAATGCCCACAGAGAAAATGGGGGAGAGAATTTGTTTGGGCAAATTCAGTTAACCCAAATGAATTTTGATGATGAGCATATATCTAATGGTGGTATAATTTGGAAAGCCATTATTTGATAAATAGACGTGCAAACAGCAAAACGACCTGAACAACCAAAACATAGCATGACACATTTTTCTTACCAATGTCTCAAAAATTGACCTTTAGCATGTTATGAGTTTTTGAAGACTCTCAATTTCACTTGAATTTAGGTGTAACTCATGTGACCCTATAGTATAATTGAGTTCAATGCATTCACAATGACTTCTATATAAAGTAATTAAAGTTTATTGACTAATTGCTGAAGAATTGTTGACTTTAATAACATGTCAATGACTGCATTGACTTTTTATCTATCTATTTATCTAGCAACTAGAATGGGACATCCTTCTTTTGGGTCTTTTACAAAAAAGTAGATGGGCTAGCCTTAGTAATCTTAGTGAACAACCTAAAAGTATTTGAAAAAAATAGATTTAAGATATGTGAAAATAATATGAGGTGTTTTTAGAAGATTTTCAGGTACTTTAAGATATTTTCATTTGCAAGAGATAAAGTCAGTTATTTCCTTTTTTATTTTTTGCTGAATTACCCTGCAATTGGAATAGAAATATATGAGTGAGAATGCAAAAAATGTGCATGTTGTTCATAAGTTTCCTTTCTTATTTTTTTCTTCTAAAGTAAAGTGTTATGTCCAACAACTCTCCTCCTTTCCTGAAAATTATTTTAAATACCAAATAGTTTGATAAAGGCCATATCCCTTTTTTTTTTGTGTGTGGGAAAAAAATATACTTTAAAACTTTGGATGACTTGGCAGAACAGCTGAAATGTATGAATGAAGGAGAAGGATGTTTGCCATGGTGAGAAAAGATAACTTCTAAAGGATAATTTTTTTTGAAATTTCATAGTCTTAGTTCATTAGCATATCCCTAACAGTGATATTTTATGGCTGGATTTTAACAGAGATTTTTACACATGTATACAAGTCACAGATTGTCCTAAATTTGTGCTTGTGCTCATACATATCCTGCTTTTTGAAAATATATGTGCCTATCTTCTTCTGGGAAGACATTTTAATATTTCCACTACAGGTTTTTGGGTGATTTGCTGGTCAGACAGAGGTTTGGAACTAACAAAGAATGACAGGCTCATTGCACCACCTAGGCAGGCAGCCTCAGTCCAACCTCCAGCTCCCAGCAGGCTCAGCTATGAGCTCAAGCCAACTCCCTCAGGGCTTTATTCCTTCAGGGCTTGAAAACTTCCAAGGACAGAGCCTGAACAACTTCTCTGGGTCCCACTGTCTTCATAGGGAAGGAGTTTTTCTTTTTGTTCTGTCTGTAGCTCTCCTGTTTCAACTTCTGCTTGTGTCTCAGCCTTTTGCCATGTACCATGGGAAAGAGCCCATCTCCATAGTCTTGCTGATCGCCTCATAGGTGGTGGAGGGCTGCCCTTAGAGGGCCCCTGAAGCTGTCCCTGCTGCAAGATGGAAGTGTCATAGTCCCTCAACTTCACATGGAACCAATCATCCAGCTCCAATCATCTTGGTGTCCCTGCTGAGCCTGTTTCAGTTTGTCACCCTCTCTCCTATACTGGGATGTGTACCCAAACTGGATACAGCGTTTAGGTGTGGTTCAGACCAAGCAGAGGGATATCATCATGTCCCTCAATCTCCTGGTTGTGCTTCCATCTCTACAGCCTGCTGGTAATCTTGCAAGCCCACCACATTCCCACTGCATCTGGAACACCCAGTTTCTGTCACTGGGTTAGTGATAAAAGTGTCCATGTCAACATTTACAATGGGAAGCTGTTGCAGGCTCCCTGGCAGGCATTTTAAACATAGACAGTCACAACAAGCAGCAGTAGTGCTAACGTGACTACAACGGCTGAGGGATTTTTATCAAAGATGAAAGGAAAGCAGTGGCATAAGGTTGTGCAAGAAACGACTTTGAAGCAAAGAGTGGGATTTAGGATTCTGCACAGATGCTAAAGTCCTTGTTTAGTATAGTGCTGCAATAAAACCAGTATCTAATGCTTAGCTTTAGCAACTGTTTTTTTTTCAAGATGTTTAAGCAACTTTCTGGCCACTTAGAGGTGTTTTTCTGTTCTGATTATGCTGTCCTTATAAAGGCAGCTCATATGCTTCCTTCCTGTGAAGCAGTTTATCTGGGGAGATCCAAACACTTTAGAGGAATTAATCACCAGATTTTCATAAAATTCCTCTGATGTAGGTAATTATTGCGTACCTCCTTTAAAAGTATGGAGGTAAAGCTGTAGAAGAAGTGGGTTCAAAGTCAAGTGGTAAGTCAGTGCCAGAATCAGGCCTGGAGCCTCTCAGTACTGGTTCCCTGCTCAGAGGCTTTCAGTTTTGTGTTGTCCATCCACATTTTATTTTCGAAATCTCGCACTGGGATTTAGCCAAGTGGTAAAGGCAAATATACAGCTGATTTTCTTCCCTTTCATTTTGCCAGTAATGCTCCCACAAGGGTGACTTTATCTGGGGTAGAGAGAAATACAAAACTGGGGTGATGTGTATAAAGCCCCACCATTCTCTCAACACTGGAGCATTCAAAGACTGGTTAATGCTCTCTGTTTCAAATTCACTTCATTAACTGAAACAAGTTAAAATAGAAAAGAAAGCTCACAGAGGAAGCTGGAACATCTTTCTGCTTAGAAGGAAAACTTTATGTTTGTGCGAGTCAGTAGCTTGCAATCACAAATGTTAAGTGCCACTAACACCTGGTGAGCCTGTAACAGGTGTGCTGGGCAAATATGAATCATGTTGGTCGACAGAGTCTCATCTCATCCCTCTTGTGGTCTCGACAGCTTGTGACAGGAGCCATGCAGCCAATAGGTTTGTTGGTAAGTGATATGTTTCAGAAGCTTTCCCATACCTTTTGGAACATTCATCGGTTACTTAGTTGTCTGAGTGGGCAAAGGAAAGTTCAGATGATACCTTGCTTTCCTGTCTGGTATGAAACAAACACTCACAGAGCATTTTGAATAAAAAACACAGTGTCTAATGGGATTTTATTGCGAATAAACTGCAACTTGGGGGACTTGACCCCCATTTTTTCCTTTTTCTGTGACAACTGCTGTTCAGCTCAAGGAAAAAATACAGATGCTATGTCTTGAATTTTTAACCAGACAGATATGTTTTCTACTGTTCAATTCCCAACTCCAATGAAATCTGCTGTAGGAGCACAATGGAAAAGTGGTTTGACCTGCCTGCTTTCACCAAGTGTCACTCATCTCTGCAACCTGCCCTCATGTTCGTATGTGCCCTGGTACATATCATTCTGATTTTTCTGCTTACAACAATCCTTTATTTCCTCACAGGCAGCTTGCAAGAGAAACAGGAATTGGAAATTCCTAAATATTTTTGATTCTCCCTTGCAAGTTTTCCTGTGTCCTTGTAGCCATGTTGGCAGGAAGTCCCTTCAGAAATCCTTTTTCTGCTCCAGCCTTCCACAACTACCTGTGTGGAAACCTAGTGATTTCTACAGCCTGTATTTGCACAACTATATAAATAATTTCTTTTAACTCTCTGCATCACTTACCCTACTGCAATTTTTATTCCTGTGTTGTGCATCTTAAAAGTTAGTGATAGTCTCTGGCTCTTCACCACTGCGGTGGCCGTAAAAAGCTAATGAAACTAAGAGAATAATGTTTTTATGCTGTGAAATTTGCCATCAATGTTTCAACCTAATATTCCTGGAGACTAATTAATTTACTGCTCTCTACACATATTGAATCTCTCCTTGCCCTGTTTCACAGAGCAATATTTTCAATTCTGTACCAAAGCTTCAAATGCTGTGCTTGAATCCTCTTCCTTCTCTTCATTCTATCACCTTTCATTGTTTGTTCCTTCCCTTTTTGTTTTACATGACTGAGAAAGAGATGTGTTTTCCCTATATAAATCATAATCTAAACTATTTATGTTTAATCCCTTATCAGTCAAGCCACACTACCAAGCATTGTTTGTATTAAAATCCATGTTTCTATTAAAATCCATCTTCCTACAAGAGCTTTTTTCCCTCTTGGCAATTCTTGACCATTCTTTTCACTATTTTCTCTTAAGTCTTACAGATTCTTTCTGCTGTTTGTTGGTGATGGCTATGTTATGTAATATTCCACATGAAACTGCCATCGATCCAAACAAAAGCATTCCCAAATCCATTTTATTATTAACCATTCCCTTCCTTATCTGTCAAACTATTTTGTTCTGTTTCTGACCACAGCTGAACATTAAGCATAAACTGCCGTTGAACATGTTGTACACCTCCTCTTTTTAACTTTCTTTTGCAGCAACAGAGCTATGAAGTGAATCAGTTGAGTACTTTCCACTTCAAATGTTATTAACGGAAATTTAGCTACAAAGATGCATCTACTTACTCTTGTCTTACCTTATGTCTTGAAATGCTACATTGGAGAGAAGACTTTATGGACATTGCCTTACCTACAGATTAGAAAAGTGGAATATTACTCTCTTGGCAAAGAGGGAAAAAAGAAAAGGGAAAGCAACACAAAATAGGTTTTTTAGTATATTTCTGAAGGATATATGAGTGCTTTTCAATGCTGGTGCAAAGTAATATTATGAAGGCAGTGCAAATATTGGTCAATGAAATGTGATGCACTGAGTTAGCATGGTCCATAGTTAAAAAATTGAGAGTTGAAAATCTAAAAACAAACAAACAAACAAAAAGTGTGCAGCCACAATGGAAACTTTTCTTAGATTCAAGGGTGATCTCTTACTTGGCTGGAAGTGGTCGAGGATGTGGCAGATCTCTCCTGCTTACACTGGCACAAGCTCTGAAATGGATGGACTATGAACGTGTTGTGCTGGCACATCCTCCTTCCACAAAATATTCATCTTTGTGGCAAAATATTCTCTCTGGATGTGCTGATGCATGTTGCTCTATGTGAACAAAGCTTTCAAGTAACTTCCTGTAGACTGACATGAATCATCTGTTTTTCATGTTCCTACACTTCTGCCAAGACTACTAGAAAGCCCTCTAATTATTACTGGCATTCCTGGCACCAGGAAGGCCCAAATTAATTTTTTTTTAATGGATGTCCTACAGGTGGCACTGTAATTTCAGTGTCATGAATAGTAAAGCATGGAGATCTCTGGATATCTCCTTTACCTGACTCCGGTCCCTGGAATTTTGCTGTGACAGGAAAAGAGATCTGAGAAAATGTAGGAGAATCCCTAAGCAGCAGTATCCCTCCATCCTGCTCCGAGGAAACTGGTCTGTAATATTCCAGTGAGTCAAAGAGGAAAAAATAATTTCAAGGTATGTGGTGGCCTGCTTTATTTTTAGCAATGCCTATCACTTTGAAGAAGGATGAAATTCAACAGAGTGCATGCTCTGTCTTTATAGACTAATGTGATATGTGAAATAAGTAGAGCTGCGTAGATAGAGCAATGAAAAGTTACTTGGATATTTGTGCTAGGTGTTTATTCACTCTTGAAGTCCACATACCTTTGGCTAAAACTGTTGAATACATAAGCCAGAAAAGTACCCAAAAATACAAGGTCCTGAATTTTAATTTCCTTTCTTCCACAAGCCTAGTGAATATGTAACTTACAGAGGCATCTGTCTCATATTTTTAATATGAGTTTTTATGGGTTATTAATTTGGCTTGCCACTCTGTAAGTTAACTGAAAAGGAAATGTGGTTACCTGGTTAGGTGGTTGATTTGAAAACTATAAGATCCATGTGCTTGTCTGCAGATCTTGCTGTCATCCCTGCTTGGATGGGGTTTCCTGGGACACACCTTACAGATGACCCAGAAAAACCAAACCGGCAGCACTCCATGTCCCGTCTTTCCTTTTGTCCCAAGGGCTCCCTGGCCTTGGTGTGGCTGGGTTCAGGCTCTGCCACACCTTGGGGCTCAGGAGTGAACACTGGGGCCCCCAGGAGACTGGGACTGCAGAGGTGCTCCAAGGAATGCATTAGCAAGAGGCTGTGCTGAGCCTTGGAGAGTGCCATTTGTCACGGGGACTGTTGTATACTTTCATCTGTCTCCCACAAGCTTCTGCTCAGGAATGTATGAGAGTACATTTCTTAAACTATCTCCTTTTAAGAAATAAACAAAAAATATTAAAATTTAGCCATCTGGGAATATTTCTAATATTTTATTCACATCTCCTACCCCATTTCCACGTCTGGATCCTAGCATTAACACTTCTGACAGGCAAGGCTTTTAGCACTTGCTTTGATACCTAACTTGTGGTTTGTGTAGTCATGGCTTGTAAAAGAGACACGAGTTTCCTCTTGGGCAATTTCAACATTGCAACTGATTTCTGTAAGAGTTTCCTCTCTGCTTTGCAAGGTGTATGGAGCTGACGGGACAAGCGTGGCTATTTGTCAGAATTCCTTGCTAGTAAGTTTGTGGCTTATTTATTTTTGCTTAAGTGACAAATGTTAGTTATTTCTGTCGAGTCACATCTATTTTCTTTTTCTTTTTAGAAGACAGTATAGTTTTAGCTGATAAGAAACAATGTTCACTTAGTACCATAAAGGAAGTTCACAGGGGCAAGTAGCTGCTTGTTTTTAAAGTCTTGTGTAAAAGATTTCATGCTCTTCCCTCCCCCTCTCTACTTTGGTTAAAAATGAAACTAGATCGCTTAAAAATAATGAAATAATTAGAAAAAATATTTGTTGAGTGAGGACAAGGAACAACATCTATATGAATTATTCTCTTCTGGACAAATTTAATTCAGTTATGTTTTAAGATCTGTCAAGGGACACGGTGACAATTTATCCATGACTGTTTCATGTAAATCTGATATTTGTGGAGACAAATGTGTAATATGGAAATTGAAGCAATTCCCTTATTGATTTTGTGTTCCTAGAGAAAAAAGTGTAAATATAGTGTTGTGTGAAGAGAATTTAGGGTGCAATATGGGAGTAGATTTTACTGTGCTGTGGTGACAGCACTGAGCAGAATTATTTCTGTTTTCAATGTGAAAAGAATTTTAGAGTCCATTAATTTTAATGTTTCTCTCATACAATTTCTTTCATACGCATTAAATTGAATGAGTAATGTCATGGCTAAAATACTGTGTGAATGGGCTTACCCATATAAAAGGACAGCTGGAATTAGAATCTCCTGTCCTTTGTGCTGAAACAGAAAACGTAAACCCCTGTCTTTATCTTTGGATTCGAGTTTTCCTCTACAAAATGTGCCTCTGGAGAAAGTGGAGATTAACATCTAGTTTAATTATTCACTTACCTACTTTCTTTCAGCAACTTCATTTTGAAGTGTAGGGCTCAGCAGCATTAATTGAGTTTCTTGGAAAGTTTATTATCCCCGTGCAGGAACTGCATTTCAGTTTGGCAGGATTTTCCCATCTGCCAGTTATGCCAATGCTCAATGGTTTGCAACAATTCAAAAAGCAGAGAGGAATTGTTTTGTGACTTCTTACGGAATGGCCTTTCTGTACCCTCCCCTGTGGTGGAACTTTCTAGATGCAAAAACTGCCTCTGCGAAAAGGAGATTCCCACAGTGCCCCTCTCTTGGTGTTGACTCTGGTGGCAGAGCTGCACACAGTGTGACCAGGCGTAAGTCCTGTGGCGTGTGGAGGTTGTGTGCCTTGGGTCAGGAGTGCTGAAGCTGTGTGCTTTCAAATGCTGCATCACTTTCACTTTGCCCAGCATGCTGCCTCACTGCTGCCACTTTTCCATCACAGGGTGGTGGAAGGCTCTCTTTCACTTTACAGATGGCCAGAGCTATTAACACCAGGGTGTTTGCTACTTGTCTGCATGCATACTGGGAGATCCGATTTCTTGCAGGGCTGTCTAGTTGCCAGAACACTACGTTTGCTTCTCACCTCTTGGAGTTTACTTCTTTGTAGGTGCAGCAGCTGTGTGCTGCCTGCTCAGCATGGCAGGGTCTCCACCAACCTTGTGTGGTCCCTGCAAGGGTGATGGGGGAAAGCATCAAGCCAGTACGGGCTGAAGGGCTTCCTCATTTTTTAAGAAGCTCTGTTTTGTCCTTGTTGATTCCAGATGTTTCCTCTTGCCCTGCAAATCCATCCCTTACACACTCCCCCATGATCTCCCTAAAGTAATACTGACTTGGTTGTGGGTTAGTGGGACAAGGTCTGCTGTGGATCAAGACACAGCTGCAGGGCACTGTACAGACAATAATATTGTGCACTCACTTGATTAAACAGCATGGATTTGCAGCCTGCTTGTCATGGGGAGATCCTAGGAGATTCTCAGTTGCTGTTGGATCCTGTGGTAGGAGCAGTAACCAATGAAAGGGCTGTTGCTGAATAGTTTCACTGTTTTGTGCACAGAACTCTCTTCAAGGAGTCACTCAACTCCCTGTTAACTCATGAGTGCTGTTACAGGCCAGTGTAGCCAGGACTGGTTTCATGTCTGGAGAAGGTGTCCTTCCTGATGCGTCACTAAATGCTGATAAAATCATGCCAAGTGTTGCACAATCACTAGACAGGGAGATGGGCACAGAGGAAATGTTGCATTGCCTCTTTCTGCATCTCAGTTCCTTCTTGCCCGAAGGAGAGCCACATTTTTTTTTTTTCTTAAGAATTTCTCTGGAAAGCAGTATATGCAGTTAAAGACACAGCTCATCAAAACGTGTGCACTGCTTTTATTCCTTAGCGACATGAGTTTCTAAAAATATTTCCCTTTTGCAGCCTCCTCTACTCTTTAATTGCTCACTTCTCTTTCCTATCATCAAGTTACAGTCTGGCTGTCCTCCAGTGTCTGTTTCTTTTGCTTTTGCTATGGGGCATCTCTGGCATAAATCTTGTGAATAGGTGGTGTCTGCCCTCCTCCAGCCCTATCCCCTGCCTCTGGCTTACCTGAGTCATGCTTTCTCTGTGCTTATGCTTTCACTTGTCCCCATATTCTTATGTCCTTTCTCTCCAAACTGCTCTGGTGGGTTGCTTCTAGGGAGGAATTAAAAAAATTACGGCATAATGACATGGCCTTGACTCACATACTACTTCTTTAATGCCTTCTTCTGCAGATATGGCTGCCTCATCAGGGCAGAGCTCATCTTCCTATCTTCCTTTGACTTCTCTACCTTGCTTTTCTCCAAAACCTCCTCTAGTCTTTCTCTCTTTCTCAGCTAGCATGTTCTTATTTCTTCTGTTGACTACAATCAACGAACAAAATCCTGTCCACTCTGCCTTCATTTTATCCTGACATTTACCTTCAATTTTTATCTGAAAATATCTTCTTAAAACCTTCCATCTGTGATTCTATCTGCCAATGGTTTTCCATCTGTTTTGTGAAAACATGTGCAAAATATCTTTCAGAAGGTCCTGATATACCTCAACATGCTGTTTATGATCTAATAATTGCTACTGTACTCTGATCCATTCCTCTGCACATTTTGCCCAAGCAATTTTACAATTTTATTCAGAAACATCCTTCCATGAAGGACAGACCTAATCCTAAACACAGAATTGTCTTATTGGTTTTTTTTGTGGGTTATTTTTTTTTTGGTTGTTGTATTTTTTTTGGTTTTTTGTTTTGTTTTTTACGAAATGTAGAGTTTGGCCTGTTTCTCTGGTATGTCATGGCTCAGCCTCTAATTGAATCCAGCCAGCATGATCAACTTCTACCTTTCCTGAGTCATACTTGCTCATTACTGACAATGATATCATACTGATAATTATACTGTCATAGTCTAAGCACTTTCTTTAGTTCTTTGTCCTCGTTTCCAAGCTACTGGTTAAATTTCACATAAGCTTTCAAATGAGTTCACTCTCCATACACGGAAATATACTGTTATCCAAGTGTCATTATCAAATGTCAATTTTATTGAAATCTCCTATTATCTGGCCTTAACAGAAGTAATTTCATCATCTCATATCAGTTCATAAACTCACTGCAAGGATAGTTTTCCTCCTCTGGTTCATTGATGAATCTCCTATCTTATTTATTTAATTTATACTTCTGAGCAGCGTTAAACATACCGAGCCTGAACTCTCATTTTGAACTCCCTGGGATGCTTCCCTCCCTGGGATCCCTCTCTTAGTTTTACAAGCATTTGAATGTACACTATCTCATTATTTTTCAAAGCCCTTGCTCTGGTGCTAACAGAAACCTTTGACCATGCCTGTCCTCAGGTTTACTGAGACACAAAATATGATCATGGTGGTTGTTGTCCCGCTGTTATCTTGGAGTCTGTCTGATTCCTGCCTACATCCTCCTGCTGTATTTTGCCTTGAACCTGCCAAGAGCAATTATCTTTTCTTCCCTGTTCCTACCGTACACGTGGTCTATTGTAAAGGAAGCAAGCATGCTGCAATCCCTGTTGCTAGTACTTCAGAGAAGTTTCTTCAGAAATATTTTGTGTGGTTATGCTGTGAATCACTTTACTTATTTCCCTGCTTTGTTACATTGTGTAGCTCTTTTGTTATCCTTGTTCCTTCTTGCAAGGCCCCAAGAGAGCTCATGCTCTTATTCAGTGGTGCATCCAAGTCTACCAGGTTCTTCTGGGAGCATCTTCTGGGTACAAGCATCACTGTACCAGCTGAGTCATATTAATTGTGCTTATTTTCTCTTAATCTAAAGCAGAAACAACTGCTAGGCAATTCAGTTTGCCTTAAAGCTCTTTTGTAGTTAATGTGTCCCAGTTAATACACAGTAATTGAGCTTTCTGCAGCTCCCTAATAGAGTCTTTAAATGATTTGTGTGGCTCTTACAAAGTGCAAGGAGAAGGTGTCAAATCGTCAGATTTTCTCAGAAAACAACAGTGTGAAGATGTTTGTATTTAGTAAGGTGCAGCATTTCCCAAATTGGTTGTTTAACATCTCTACAGATAAGAGCAAAATAGGGAATTTTGGGAGAGAAGAGAGCTGACAATGGAGAACTAGAAATTATCACTATTTTTTATTTACTTACTAGGAATTTAGTGCACTGGAATTTTTTTCAGTTTGGTTTTTGTATTGTGTCTCTGCCTGGAGTCTTGTGGGTTTTGACCAAGTGCTATCAGCACACTTAAAGCAATGCTGAGATGAAGATTGAATCTGTATTCTTAATTTCCACATAGTACACACCATTGCAGGGGTAAGCAAGATCCTGCAGCAGTTTTCTGTGTTCTGGATGTGCTGCCTGTGCCTGGCATACACTTCATTTCCACATGAAGTGCAAATGAAACGCAAAGATGCATTGTGAAGATAAAAGCCCAGAACCACAGTGAATCAGGGCAATTTAACTCTGGTCTTGGGTTCCTAACCCACAGAAAACACTTGGTCTTGTGCTGGTTAATTGCTGAGTCCATAGGACTTTTTCCAGTTCCTCCACTTCAGTGATTTCTGATCAGAAATCTGATCAGACTTTCAGGTGGTGGTTGTGTTCTGGCCTGTTTGTGTCCTGATGGAAACGCTGGTACAGCTTCAGAGACAGCTGCTCAGTGTGTGGAGAAATATTGCTCCTACTTTTGGGCCCTAATATAACTTTATACTATGTGAGATGATATTATATTTGGGTTCTACACTGCTGCCTGTGGGTGCTTAGTTGGAGTCCATGGCTTTCCCCTGCTGCTGCTTCCTCTTCTTCCGCTTTTAAGGACGTGACAAAGTAGGAGCATATTGGTTGCACATGCAACAGTGTGTTCCTAAATATGCTGCAAACTTGACTGACATCCAGTTTGAACAGCTGTTCAGCCTTCTGACGTGACTCTGTGGAGTTTTAGCCTTTGCTACCTTGAATTCAACATTTTCAGCATTCTTTCATCCTATCCCTGTGGTCAGGTCTTCTTTTCCTGCTAAGAACTGGGGCTTAAATTCTGGAGTGGCAGACAGTTAATAAAAAAAACAACACAAGTGCACTGCAAGTCAGTCCTCTGAAGTGGCTTGGAATAGCTTGCATTATTTTCATCCTCATTGATCTCAATAAATCACAGACTGGTGGTCAAAAGTCTGTCCAATTTATGAGAAGTAGGTTTCTTGTGCCAAACTTCTTATGAATTTGGATAAATTTTATATTATTACTTAACTGTATGTAAGTTATAAAATTGAAATTTAAGGACTATAATATAATTTGAAAAATAAATATTTTCAATCACAACGTGCTTAACTTTATAAATTATATTTGTTTTGTTATAAATTAGAGCTCTGCTGCAATGGAAAATACCAAATGTGTGGTTGCTTTTCTTCAAGCATTTACCTTTCATTTATTGCTTTTATTACTTTTATTACCATGGGGGTTCTGTTGCTGAAGTAACAAGTTAAAATAATTTATTTAAAGAGGATCATAGAAATAAGAGTAACTATTGAGGCTTCAATTACTGTGACATATACAAATAGGTGATAATACTAATTTTGTATTGTCTTGATTATTATTTTGTGATTAAGAAGTCAAGAATTTATTTTGACTATTCGCTTTTCCTCTATAAAGCTTCAAAATATGTGTATAAGAATTATGAAAAAATGGAGGTCCTCTATACTGAAATACACTCCTTTAAATATAAAAGGACATAAAGAGCTGAGAACATTTTAGAAGAAAAACAGAGAAGAGAGGAAATCTCTCCTTAGAAGAAAAAGAAGACACACAGATTAACTTTGTGTAGACTGTTGTGAGAACATAGGATGGAGGAATATAAGTACAAAAGTTTAGTGAAGTACAGCTTATGATATAAAAGAAAATCCTAATCATCTGGGAAAACCTTGAAATTGTTCCTGCGAAAGAAAGTGTTCAGTTTTTAGTTCTGTGCAAGTAATTTTAACATATGGGTTTCTCCTTTAGAAAAAGGCTCACTGCTTTCATTTCAGATTTTACTACGGTGAGGGCAACACTACAGAAAAGGAGTACAGAAAAGTGTTCATTTCTGTAAGACTCAAGATTCTGATGTAGTCAGATCTGCATTGGTAGGAGCAGCAAATAGTTATCTCTAATGATTCATTTCTTTGTGCAGATGTTCTGGCAAAGGCTATGGTGTTTAAGAAACAAGAATCATCAGTAAATCCTGAATGTCTACAGGTGCTAAAGGCTGAAGAAAAGTACTGCAGCAATCACTTGCATGTATCCATCTTTTGCAACCAGTCCTAGGGGTTTTTCTAAACTTTATTGCAGCTCTCAGGGCCAGCCAGCTTGTTGTTATGCTACCTACCTTAGACAAGACCCCCTTTTCACACTGGTGAGTGTCTTTATTCTAGCAAGTGTTAATTACTGCATTCTTTCTGTGTGATGAAGGGCTTTTTTCTCTTACTTATTGCAAATGTAAGTCAAAGTAAATATGGCTGGTAGCAATTGAAGATGAGAATGAATCTGTTTAAAAGAAATACAAATCTACTGCTGAAACAGTCTAGAAGCAGGCAAGCTTCTTCATAATTAAATTGGATTTCAGGGCAAAAAATTTCTAAGAGTACCTTCTCATCATACCTTTGAGCTTTCCTCTTAGAGATGATTTTTTTCTGCCTCTCAGCAGTCCATATCTGGTCTAACTCAGGCATATTAAGAACAACATTTGGCTCTCAGTTGCCTGCCCAGCTCACTGGCCTGCCTGTCCTAGACCTTGGAGAAATTCTGTGTTATGTATTAGCACATGGATGTTGAATGGAGGAATGGGTTATGGCTAAATTTCTCTGGAGAGGCTGTGTCGTCAGTGTCCACTTTTCTCCATTCTCTTTGTTCCTGCCTTTCAGCCACGGGAAAAAGGAGGCCGCTTGCAAATCTGTATGGCTCAGCAGATGACATTGTGAGCAGAAGCAGTTCCACCCTCCTCTGGTGAAACTTGCCAGGGCAGTTTGTCCTTGCTATGCCTCTCCTCGCTTGGATTGCTCTATTGCAGAGGTGATGTTTTAATGCAGCCCGTGTATTTGCTGTGCTCTGATATGTGGGAGGAAGATAAACTCTTCATTGCTCCTGATCTTTTAATGAAGAACCAGACAGGACTCTCAAGGCTTCAGTTTCTTGAGAACTTTATGAATGCAGAATGGAATTCTTTGATGGAAGAAGCAGCAAGTCCCCCAGATATTTCTTACCTATTTCTTCCTCATAATCATCAACATAATAATTTTGCTTTATTTTTAAAAATCTGTTCTCTAGAGATGTCCCTGGAAGTGTGAATGCTGGCCTTTTATATAGTGCTGTTGATACAATGAATGTTTCCTTTGCAGGAGAAAGACAATTTACCTCTAAGCTTCAGAGAGTGCAAACTAACAATTTTTGCTGACCTCTTGTTCTCAAATGCAGGAGTTGAAAGCATGCTCCTGCAATATTTACTTTCCATTGGATGCCTAAACCTCCTGCAATGCCGTGACAGCAAAGGTTTTTCAGAACTGCCTTCCAGTGAGCCTTCTCAGGCTCTTGTCACTGCAGTAATCCAAACTTGCAAGAAGAGCAGCAGTTCTGTACCTCTGTGCTAGGGTGAATCATGCCTTTGTTCTCTCTTTATGTACTGGACCTTGCAGTGTTCCATCAAAACTGTCTTTGCTGATCAACTGAGCTGAAAAAATAGACGAGGGAAAGATGGTCCCTCTCTCCTCATCTGTATCTTTTCACAAGGGACTTGCTTCAAGAGAAACTCCTTAGATTGTTGTCTCAGGAGGGTCTATAGGCTTTTTACACTTTTTTCCCCTTCCTCCCTTCCGTGTTTTATCTTCTGGACTAACAAAAACCTGTGCAGAAGACAGCAGAACATCAGGTAAGTGGAGTGTTTCTATCCCTGGAATGCTTCCTTACCCCTTCAGTGCACTAACTCTTCATACAATTTGCAGCCAGCTTAGGTTTGCCTGCTTTCATTGCCTGCCACAGCAAAAACAAAAACCCAGCTAGGAGGCACTAGGAATTGAAGCATTGCACTCAATGTTTCTGCAAACTCTTCTTGGCCTTCAAGCACAGCAGCACTAGGAGTCAGTTCAACAGTACAAGGAATTTGGGGCAGACACACTTCATTAAGCATGCCATTTTGTTTCATGCGTTTACTCTGTGAGGCCATAGAGGCAGCTGGAGCACGTCTTCTTTCTGTTGAACCTCCTCTTTCTTTCCAGCCCCTCTCCTCCTGAAGGCAGAGAGCACTGACTTCTGCAACTGCTTGCTCAGAGCTGTCAGTGCATATAACCAGCTGTCCTTGGACTTCCCAGCTGGGCTGACAGGACCTGGCCATGATCCAAGCTGGGCCATGTCTCCAGACCCTTTCTGTCTCCAACACAGGAGCAGCGAACTTTGTTCCAGTTTTCCCTGGCCTTCTCCCAAACAGTCAGAAGTCGTCTTTTTGAATTGCTTTCACATGAAGGGATTGAATAATTCCAAATGCATTTGAAAACAATGTTATAACTAATGGCATTATAAAATATAAATGTATTAGATATGAAAAATGCAGTTTCTTGCCGCTAAGCCTGTGAAAAGAGCCCTTTGGTCTTTTCAAAGTGTAACACTTATTCAAAAGGTTAAAGTTATCCATTGTGGCCAAAGCTGAAGGTATACTCTGACAATTGTCTTGTGACTATATTTTCATAGACTTGCTCTTTCTGATGCCAATGGTGAATCTGTAGTTTCATCTGCAATTGGAAACATGAAGCCATGGGGACCAAGGTGGGTGGGGCAACCTTATCCAGGATGGGACAAGGCCATGAACTTTTGTGAAAATTACCTTAGTGTCTGTGTCATTGCCCCGAGGCAAAGTACCACCTTAATATCCACCTTCCCTTGGTGAGCCTGTATGTGAGGGAAAATCTGCAGGCCAAGAAACTCCTGGTACAAGTTAGACAGTCAATTTAGATAGCTGATTAACCAGTTAAGTACCTGACTAGAGCTGACTAATTAGTGGTTAATGGTAAGGTTCTGTCAGATTAAATTGATCTCTAGTACGCCTAAGGACAATTAAGAGCTTGCAATCACTGTGATAATTTTCCCCCTGCATTGTTGCAAGAACCCCAGTTAGAGGTAATGTGATAATTTAGAACTATTATGTAAGGCTGTCTCCTTGCCACAGGACAGTGCTTCCAGCGCTGCTGTAAATTGGGGTAATGCTATTCCTAATGTCTGATGAAATATGTGATTAAGTAACCATTGATTTTTTTGGGGGGAAACTTTTGTAGCACTCTCACTGGTTTCATATTGCCTGTCAATTCATTGCCCATTGAAATGCAGATTGTTGCAGGCAGCCAAATGAACAGAAAACAAGCACAGAGTTAAAGCTGGTGACCAGTGTGAGAAATTCAAACAGAAGTCTCAGAGCTTATTTTCCAGGTGAATTTTTCCAGCTCCGGCTTGGTGCTTGGTAAACCAGAAATTTTCTTTTGGAGTAGTCTGTGTTGACGTCACCTGAACTGGAGCTTAGCTAGGCACCCATATTTTGTGTGCTTCTGTGACACAAATAGTCTGAGTCATGTTGCATATATCAAATATTTTGCTCAGAAGCAGGAAGGCATATGTCCACTCTGGATGTCATCTGAGAGATGCCTGGAAGGCATGTCTGGCAAGCTTATGCCATGAACATTGCAGATTGACATACTCACTGTAGCTTGTAATTGGCAGAGACAGCATAAGGCCTTGTGGATTTTGATTTTCCCAAGAGGATATTACTAATGAATTAAGATTGATTTTTGCAATTAGAGTCATTGGAACCTCAGTGTTCTCTTTTTTTTTTTTTTTTCTTTTTTTCATCCTTTCAAATTATGATTGATTTTTATAGAGGTATTTCTATATATTTTAGGAGAGATGATGAGTCAAATAGACTACCTCTATCTATTATTGCAAGATATTTCTGATAAGACACCTGTCACATTTCCAGGTTTTTTGCATCAGCTTATTGCTCACATACCTACATTTTTTTTTAATCTTCTTGAAAAAGCAAGGATGAAGTGAGACTAATAAAAATATGCACATTGATGCTTATAGTTCAGTTGTTAAATCTAAATAAAAAAGCCCTCAAGAACTTGATTTAGAAACCTTTTAACTGAAATCACATTTGACACTTATTCAATTAAGGCTGAAATTAAATCAGGTAGTTCAGATAACTCCTAGAAAAGCGAAAGAAATATAGATATGGTTTACAAACTGATAATGTAAATCTGTCCCCTTTGCTTTTATTAAATTCATCCACTGCAGTTTAGCCTTCAGAAAATGAGAGAATCAAGTTTGTTTTACTGTTTTTGAAGCTATCTGAAGTGGGAGAGGGTTTACTGTGTTTAATTTTCTCTCACTGGTTTATTCCACATTTCAATTTTAGCAAATTGAGCATTAAAGCAGACTGCAATCCTGTTGCATGTCTCCCATGTGGGTACCTTAATCTGCAGGCTGGAGGTTTTCCTCTGCATCTGTTCCTAGAATTTATCTTGTTGCAAGTGGAGAGTTCCCTTAGGAAGAGGGCTAGAATCCCACACCCACCTGTGGGGGTAACATATCTCTTCATATTCAATGTCCACCTAAGCCAGGACAAGGATACACACAGATCTCCAGGCTACAACATAGTACTGTGAGTGCTGTGAAATGGGCTGAGTCTTCTCCTGCTGCAGCTATTCCAGCTAGAAAGGAGTCAGGACACTTTCCTGATGATATGAGCTTCATTGTCTCTTACTAACCTCTCAATGACTTGCAAAGCTCCTGAGTTCAGGTGCAGCTTTTGTGGGCTGCAAAGCCTTTCTGTTGGCCAAGCTGCCAGCCCTGAGCTCGCCCCTGGGCTGCCATGATGTGGCCACTGCCACCACACAGAGGGAAAAGTGAGGGCACTGCCCATCATGGGATCCAGCTGCAGCCTGTGTGAGGGGCTTATCAAGGGGCAGGGGGCTGTGGTTCCCAAAGACAGCCCCTGCAGAGTCGTGCTGGGCCATCCAGAAAGGTGGATATTGATTGACTCTGTTTGAGTGGCCACATTTATCCAGCTCCTTCTCCTAATTCACCTGACTGTTTAGAAAAGAGAGACTGTTTTCCCACAGTGCACCTGCACAAAATTGAAAAGAATCACTTATTTCGCTCTAGTGCAAAGATAAGCAGGTTATGCCCTTCTGAAATGTTAGTTTTGAAACAGTTGAGTACACTTGAGTGGATATAAAAATCTTAATGCCTTTTCACAGAGTAACTAATCTCACTCAAGTTGGGCTTTCTTAGGAGAAATAAACTCAGGTTAAGTGTCTAAGAGTTATTTCTGAAGTGACCGTGATTTTTAAAGTAACTTTCACCACATAGGGAACAATAGATTATATTCTTTAGAATGGGACAGAAGTCAATGCTGCTTTTGAACACTGGGTGCTGGCTCAAAACTGCTTATCCAGTTTCTGGAAACTAAGCGAGTGTTTGAGTTAAAGTCACTAAGAAAGGTTAGCTGAAATCCATTTCAGCTCCTTTGGCAACAAAGTACACAGGAGGAAACATTGCCTTGCCAGTTAACTAATGCTTCTCCTCTTGCTCCTGGTACTGTGTCTGATTCAAAGCTGTGCAGTTCCTCCCCAAACCCAAGGCACACATCAAATTAAGAAATGACAGGAAAAAGGCCACGTCACAATAATTACTGTGATATGGTCTGTTATTCCTTCTCTTTCTTGGTCTGTATTTGAGGCTCAATGTTAATTTACTTGTATAACTCAAGGTGTTTCCTCTGCTTGTTTGTACTAGCTATGATTTCTAAACATCCTTGAAATTATTGGCCATAACATCTCTCCTCATCATGATATTCCTTCAACTTGAGCTACTTATAGAAAGTGCTTCTTTCTACTTTTGAACAGAAACGGCTAGGAGCCAGAAAAATATGTACTTGTTTGCCTTTCTATTTTTGGTTTGAAATTGCTGGAAGCCAGTAGGTGGGTTTTTATTTTCTTTTTTAAGATTTTATTTTCAAACTAAGGCAAATATTATGTATGAGGAGTGGCACATATCTCAAATAACTGGTTCTAGTAACAGGAAAATGTTCTTGTTAGAAATTCTTCTGAAGTGTGGCCCTATTTCTGGAAATCCTTTCTTGCTTGCTTGCAGTGTTTTGTATCCTCTCTCATTTTCCTTCATGATTCTTTCACATGCAGAGGGGTGAGTTTTACAGGAACTTTGTTGGCACCAAAACATTGGTATGTTTTCATTTGTCTTGTACACTGGACCGATTCATCATCTGCCCATTCTACCAACCAAAGGAAAATCATGCAGGGAGCTGATAAGTGCTTGTGTTAACCAAACTAAATCACCTCATCTGCCACCTAAATGGATACCTACTAACCTGGTGTATTTGGAAAATACAGTCCAGTGTCTGCTGTTGGACTGCACAGATTTTGGTCTCCAGAAAAGAACATTTCAATGCATTATAAAATGAGTAGTTCAGTATGAGATCTCATGCCATTGAGGAGAACCAGAAGGTTACTTAATTTTTATTCCCAGAAAATGCTTGGAATTACTTAATCAAAGCAGGAATCCAGGTTCTATAGATTTCTTTCAGACTAAAGACCAAAATGAACAAAAATATCCACTCCCAATTTTATTTATTTATTCTCTCTCTTGCATTTCCTCTTAAAACCCCCAAAACCACCAATCCCACCCAACTCCAAAACCCATTGCAACCAAGGAAAAACAACCCTTTGGCCACATCCATGAGCTTTGTTCTTTTTATTTAATAAAAATAAGCTTGGATAGTTTTGAGTTAATGTTACTTTTTGCTTGTTTATTTCTAAATCAGTAAAATCAGTTTATATAACATAGGATTGTCTTTGGAAATTTTTTTAGGGGTTGGAAGAAGTCTGATTTAAAAGAGAGTTAGAAGGACAAATGTTTTAAAGCATTTTTTACTCTACTGCCAAGACTTATGCTACATGAAAATACGATACAGAGCTTAAGTACACAAAATTTTCTCTTTTAACAGCTTTTCCATTGAGCTTTGAAACCATTCATGGAAGCTGATGGCAATGTTCTCGTAAGTATAATTGAAGTTACACCAGAGTTATTGATCATCTGAAGAGGTCATATGTTTGGTTTATATCCTTGTTGTCACAAAGACCATGAACAGCATAAAAGAATAGCACATGTAAACAACATCAGTATCCAAACAAGATCTTTCCTATGGGCCAGCCCAGGTGGAGAGGTTGCCCCAGTTCTGCTATAAGGATAAAATGAAATCTACTGCACGTGCCTGATGCTAGGGGTGCCCTAACTTCCCAGTCCTGTCCTTCAGTGGATGAGATAACTGTAACCTAAGATGCATTAGCTTAGCAAAGGATTTACTTAGCCACACAGTATAACTCTTGGGGAGCTTAAAGAAAATGCAGCACTGTGGAATGTAACTGTTGATCATAGCTGCCTTTGGTGCTTTCTCAGACTCATGCATCGTGAGTTGAACTTCATGAAACATGAAGCCTGCTTTTTAGTATTAGCCAATACCCCTGCTTTTCTAAGTAGACTTGTTTTTCTTCCCCTTGAAACAGCCTCATATACATATTTCACCCCATTTTTATTCCTGGGGCATTTGCAGGCTGCCCCTGACCCAGGACTCCTGAAGCCTTTGATGCAGCTGCCTCTGACCAGGAAGGGTCAAAAGTCCTTTAACTGGTGAGGGGCTTACCCTGAGAGCAGCCAACAGAGCTATCAGTTTGTGTAGCAGGGTGTGAAGGAGTGAAATAAGGGCCCTCTGCTGAAACCGAGGGGCTGTAACAGTCTTAGACATGGTGGTAACAGGGCAGTTTCCCCAGAAGGTGTAGAAGCAGCTGTCCCTGCTAGGGCAGAGGCTTCCACAGAGAGCCACTGCAGCCCTCCAAGTCCCACCTTCAGGGGGTGTCAGGAGCCTCTCCCCGGGAGCAAGGGCAGTGTCTCTCAGCCCTGCAGGGAGGAGCTGTGCTGTAACTGGAGGAGGTTTGTGAGGAAGTGTGCAAACTGTGCAGCATCAGAGGAAGTGGAAGGGAGAGAGATGGGATCTTCTCTGAGACACAACAGCATGAGAACCATCTGCAATGGAGAAGCAGGCAGTGTCCATGCCCGCTGTCAAAGTAAGCAAAACCTCTGGAGACTTGGAAGGATGGAAGTTGATACTTCTTGTATCAAGAGGAAGCCTCATCTAAGAACAGGCTGACTGCCCTCATAATTGAAGAGGAGCCAAATGTGTCCCCTAGGAAAGGACATGGTCCACTTAACTATAAACCATGCAGGTCTACCAGGAACAAATGTTGAGACCCTGCAGTGACTGACTCCCTGCTGCAAGGGACAAGAGACCCATTGTAGGCCTGACCAACCATCTTGAGACTTTTGCTGCCTGGGAAAGGCCAGGATCCAGGATGCTCTGCAGACACTGCCGAAGCCTGTCCAGCCCTCTGACTTCCATCCCTGTTGTTATTACATTGGAGCACAAATGATGCTGCTAGGGGAAGTCAGTATATGCAGGGGGGTTATAGACCTGGAGAGCAGCTTTGCTGAGAAGGACCTGGGAATCTTGGTGGACATCATGAGACAATATGCCCACGCTGCAAAGAAGGTAAATTAGACAAAGTACTGCCAGCAGGTCAAGGGAGGTCATAATTTATTCTGTGCTGCTGAGGCCACCCCTGGAATGACTTCTCAATGTAAGAGGCGGATGATATACTGAAGAGGCCAAACAAAGGACCAGAAGAATAATGCAGCATCTAAGATATGAGGAAAGACTAAGTAAACTGAGACTGTTTAGCTTGGAAAACTGGCTCAGGGGAGCTATTACCCATATGCATAAATACCCAAAGGGAGGATGCAAAGAAGAGGATGTGGTTTAATGGCCAACATGGTGGTGGAACTAAGTTGACGGTTGGACTTCATGATTTTAAAGGTCTTTTCCAACCTTAACAATCTGATGATTCTTTTCAGTGGTGCCCAATGACAGGACTAGAAGTGATGGACAACAAACTAAAATGCAGGAGGTTCCCTCTGAACATCAGGAAACCTTTTTCACTCTGATGATGACTGGGCACTGTCACAAGTTTCTCAGAGATAGTGGGGTGTCTCCAGGCTTGGTGAAATGCCAAAACCATCTGGAAATGGTCCTGGAAAACCAGTTGCAAATGGGGAGTGGACTTAGATGACCTTCTGAAGACCCTTCAGTCTTAACTATACTGTGATTCTGTGGAAAAATAGGACATCTAAACTGGCAGAAGCCTCTGCTGAAGTTGTCACTTCTCTCATATGCTTTTGCTCATTGCTGGAGCCAGCCTGGCACAGAAGTGGCTATGAACAATGCACAGTTGAACAGGTTCCTTTGCAACTCACTCATGGTGTGTTTGCCAAGTGGAGGAGTAATAGATAACAAGTTTAAAGGCTGTGTTGTTCTGTAGGACCACTATCCCAACCTATTCAGTCCTTGGCAAACCAAAGCCTACCAAAATAATTAAAACTTACTCTCTATTACCAGTCTTGCACAAAGGTGTATGTTCTGCAGTTATCCCAGAGCTTTCTGAGAGCTATTGCTCTCAGATTTCCCTCAGATTCCCAGATTTCTCAGACTTGGTAAGAAGAAATAGAAATACATCTGTTGTTCTTGGTTTGTTTTTCAGTTGAACCTGTGGAAAAGAAATTAATCACTTCCCATTAGGAAACTGAAAATTATAGAAAAATATCCACCATTGTTAAAAGCAAAATCATGACATTTGGTTTAGTTTCAGATTGTTCCAGTGGCTACATCTGCTTGTTACAGTACATTCAAGTCTGAAACTGCTGTTATTCCCCTGGTTTTATTGGTAACAACTCTGTCTTCCACAGTTTTCTCTTTGTTCTGCAGTGGTAAGAATCTCTAGAAGAGCGAAACTTTAAAGTACTTCTTAATCAATGTTCATCCACATCCACTGACATAAAAGATTATTGACTTTTTTATAAAAGAGCTTTCAGCAAAGGAAACTTTAATTTACTTCTTGAAAAAAGGTTTGCCACTAGAGACTTACTAATGTGTTGTATTCTCATGGAAAATTGAATCCAAACTGTGCTGGTGAGGCATTTTATGAATTTTGCGGTAGATTCATTTAAATATAGGTTTTTCTATTGGTTTGAGATGAAAACAGTTTTACTGAAAACTGTTTGTTTATTTCATAAACTATCTATCTGACTCCAAACACTGTGCTTTGGAGAAAGAGGTTGTTTTTATTTGTTTATAAGTCAACAAAATTTGAGAAGGCAATTTCGTGAATCATGCCAGATTTTATTGCTGCAGTTGGGGATAAGAGCTTTCTCTTGTGTGGAGCAGAACACATATTTTTTATAGGATGAAGCTGGGTTTCTGAGCAGCACTGAAACACAACCAGAAGTTGCAGAATTCCAGGCTTAGTGCTAATTTGTTGAAAATTTACCTCAATTTTCAGGAATATTTGGAAAGATAATGAGAAATGTATCTCAATTAATACAATTTAATTCAGCAGTTATTTTGTTAGAGATTTACCACTGACTTTATCCAGGAAAATTAAATACAGTTCTGGCTGGAGAAGTAGCTCTTCCTTCCACCATTAGTTTCCCAACTCCTCCCACAATATATGAAGAAAAGAAGGTTGGTTCATCACCCCTATCAGCTTGCAGCAGGATACCATCATTGCTGCAGAATAACACACATAAATTTGTAAATTCTTTTAGCTAGCCCAAGCTCTTACTAGGTGATCAGTGTTTGCCTTAGTCTGATATAAATTGGGTACCAACAGATGACTTACATAACATTGGTATTAACTCTTTCTTGACAGATGAGCAGTAGACCATGTTAGTTTTGTTTAGATCGTCATCGAGGTTAGTGGAAAGATTGCTTCCTCCTCAGTTGTGTAGAGAGAGCCACATCCTGTCTCAGTATCACTCTTCTTTTTTATGACTTTATATTAGCTAGAGTTGAAATGACCCCACTAGAGTGCCATGGCAAAGATGTGATGTTGCTTTACTACATAGTTTTTGGGTCAGGAGATCTGAATCATATTTGTTTTTCTTAATATCATTTTGGATAGCTCTGAAGGAAAGTAATTAGTTTGTGTGACCCTTTGATTCCCTGAGGCCATATATTATTTCCACGTGTCCTAAATAGGGTGTAAGTTCCTTTGGAATGAAGACATGAAGGGTGGCCTATAAAGGATGGGGAAATAGCAGAGTGTCTAATAGAGCTGATGTGTTTTCTTACTGCTTTTCTTTGTGTGTTGTCATGGAGAATAGTCTGAGAGAGAGAGAGAGAGAGGCAGTGATAGAATTAAAAAAAAAAAAAATAAGGGAAAAAGGAAAAAAGAATACTCAGTGATTAAGCAGGAGTCTGGGATTATTCATTCCTGGTAAAGTCTCCTACAAGAACGTGGTTCAGGTCATGTCAAATAATAGGCACCAGATAAGCACAGGACTGTGATACATGGCTCTGTGCTCTGGCACTCGCTGCAGAGATCCCTGCTTCAGAAAGTTGTAGCTCTTGTAAGTACTGTTGACAGCGGTCTCTTCTATCATTGTTTGCAGACGGTCTAGCTTTACTCACCTTTAATTTGCCTGTGAGAAGAGCCATCGAATTTCTCAAGAGTGGTGTGAAGTGGGGTGTTGTTTTCCTGAGCAGCTGTCTGGCGGGGCGCAGGGGCTGCATTAGGGATGTTCCTAGCGTAGCTCTGCAGCGGATCAGGTAGCTACCGGCTTTGCATAGCAACGTTGTGGCCAGCATATTAAATCATTCGTCACTTTACCCAGCATTTGTCATCCGGAGGCTTCAAACCCTTCCTAAAAATAGAAAAAAGTGTGTACTTTAGATCCCACACTAGAGAAGGAAAGGTTGAGGCAAAGAGAAGTCAAGTACTTTGTCCACAATCACACAACCAACCAGGCTGTCTGGGGAGAATTTACTCCAAAAGTCATACCTTCCATTTTCAATTATCTCCTTTTTTGTTCTGTGGTCTCCTCTTACTTAGTTTCATTTTCTATGTGTTTATGAAGGATTAAATATGTAGTTTGCAAATGCGTAAACAAATTCAATTGTATTATTTTTGCAGTGACTAAAATTTCCATATATTTTGGTGATTTTTTTTTTCTTAAGAAATATTATTAAACTATTTCATAGGGGAAAAAATACATGTTTTGCATTAAATAAAAAAGGCAAAGGTGAAGATCAATTTATTTTTCTTTTTTTGGGATTTCTTAGAATGAGCTAAATGACTATCAGTCATCTGGCATGTATTTTGATCTCCCCACGTTTGTAAATACTCCTTGTGGTGCCTAATGAAGCATTAAAATGCTGGAGTTTTAACTTCTATTTTTTTAACTTCAAAACACAGAATACAATTCGGGCAAACACAGCAAAGTAGAAGCTGCCTGTGGATGTGAAACAGGAAGCAGTAGTAGATAGACACGTGTAATAGGGTTGTGTTTGCTCTTGCTCAACTAGATATACATCAATTTTAATTAACGCGTTTTTTGCTTCAGCTGCTAACGCTCCTTCAGCAGTGAGTGGGTTATGTGTTTCCATCCTGCATATACCACCAGCATCACCACCACGTCCTTCTCTAGTTTCCCCCTCCCCTTTCTACACAAATGTTGCAACACAATCTGAAATTTCCTCTTTTCTTTCCTTCCTGCATTTCTTACAGGTTCCTTTGCGTCAGAAGGCAAAAAAGAAAAGTCAAGGTAATGAGAGATTGTTTTTTCTTTTCTCTCCTGGATTCCTCTTTTGTTATTTTCTTAGTATGCCTTATTCTTGGGAGGGTGAGGATTTTGTACTGCTACTCATCTGGTGAAAAGCTGCTTTTTAACTCCACTGATTCTTATACCGATTCTCAGAAAATGACATCGGGCTGTTCCTTTGGACTAAATCCTTGTGGTATGTTAATTGAATCAAAGCTGGAAATCAGTGAGGTAGAATCAGCTGCCTGCACAGACATACACACTAGTGGTTTTCATGTACTTGGCATAATAGTTTTCTCTAGCTGACTTAAATAGATGTATTCTTTGCAGTGCAGCTGTGTGAAGGAAAATATATGCATGCTTCTCTTAAAGGGATCAAAGGCTGTATTTCTAATTTACAAAAACTCGTGTATGGTTATCTTAACATTAATTAGTATCTGCATCATCTATAGCTTACTGTTTTATTTCTGAACATTAGCAAGCCTTTCAAATGAATGTGTGTTACTGTCACAGCCATTATAATGACTTCTAAGTATATTTTAAGATATGCTTGAATGACTTGCTGAGATTCCTAAGTAAGGATGATACCCTTAATTGGCAGCAACATCTTTCCTGGTACTGCAGTGTTAAGCAAGCACAACATTGTATTTTTAATGGCACAGGGTTCTTCATAATGAGCCGACGGAGGATATCGTGCAAAGAGCTGGGGCAGGCTGATTGCCAAGGATGGCTCTACAAAAAGAAGGAAAAAGGAGCTTTCATTGGCAACAAATGGAAAAAGTTCTGGTGTGTGCTAAAGGAGTCATCGCTGTATTGGTACAGCAGTCAGCTGGTGAGTACAGTGTACAGCCAGCTCCGGGTGCCAGACAAACAGCATCTGCTGGGACTGAGAGAAGGGAAGCTGGGGTTACAATTCAGCTGCACCTGAAGGAGTGCAAATAACTGGGTTTATTTCTCTGCCCTGACACTTCTTGTGATCTGGGAAGTGTCTATATGAATTTGAAATATGCAGAAAACTATGTGTTTTCTAGTTCAGCAGGCATTTGTGAAATGTTAGCTTGCTGTCTGTTTTGCCCTGTAAAGACCTGTTCTTTAAAGGCTCTGATGGCATTTGAATTTGAGCAATGTTTTCCTGGGTATAGACGATTTGCAAACACATGTTGTCAAGTAAATTTTTTTCCTTTTTTTTTTCCTTTTTTTTTTTTTTTTCAAATGATAGAGGGCAGCTGGATTTACTCTGTTTACTCGGGGCTTGTTTGATGGTGTCTTGGTGTCTTGCCCATTCTAGGAAGATCCTGGTATAGTTATTCCCTTCAGTTTGCTGCCTGGCACTGCTACCTCTAAAAAGCTCTTATCACTTTGTAATGATGGAGTGACAGAGCTAGGAGTTAGGGTCTGAAGAGAATTAGGGTATGCCAGCAAAAACGTAGGTTGAAACTCAACTGCTTCAGTGTCGAATTGTGGATGGACATGAAGTTCCCTAAATGCAAAGTTGCTGCTCTGGAACTCAGCTTGTCATAGGCACAGCAAAGAATGAAAGATTAAAGGAACCCTTATTAATTCTTAAAGCATTTAAAAAAAAAAAACAACTCAAAGGCAATCTGGATGATTTCCACTTGTTTATTTCCACTGCAGTAATCCCCATCAAAAATTTTGCTAACTGTTTCAGGGAAAAAGATAAAATAGTTTAAGCCATTAAAAGAAATCCTCATACCCTAACCAAAGCTATACTCATGTAGACGATTTCACATTCTCCCTTCAGTTGTGGGTGTAGTGTTAGCAGTTTTTTGTGGGGTTTTTGTTTGGTTGTTTGTGTGAGAGTGATTTTTTTTTTCTTTTTTAAAAATCCAAATAAAAACTTCGACTGATGCTTCAAGATGATATTAAGTATTTCATTTTGGGGTAAAGGAAAGCAACTCTGCTGGTCTTGGGCAGTTGTTTTCTATGATGTTGTGGTAGTCTGATATAGACTCCTTTCAAGACTATGTCAAATACATGCGTAATAGAAAGAAAAGAAATGGAATACTTGGGAAAAAAAGTTTTTAAAAGGTACTTTTTTCTAATGCTTACAATCTCTCTCCTTATAAAAGACATGGTGAGGCAGTAATACTGATAAGCAGCATTAATACCATGCAAAACCTTATTAATATTGGCTTTTATAAATCTGTGTTTGCAGTTGTACTTCTGGCCAAGCAGTTTTAAGAAAGGTGAGCCGGCTGGCTGACATGTCTTTTTAAACAGAGAAAATATCAGAAAGGAGTAATCCTGAGGAGTAATCAAGATAGGAGGAAATAAAAAAGGCAAAATTAGGAAAAGTTTGCCTCTGGGAAGAGAAGAGGTGCAAATTCTTCCACTTCCTTCAGTTGTTCTGACCTGGTTAAATTCCACTCCCGGGATCCAGAGAAACCATGATCATGCTGGTTCCAGTGCCACTAGGCAGCACTCATCCTTTTAGTCCATGCCTACTTCCTGACTGTCACTGACCCCCAAATGGACAAGGCTGAAAAATAAGTGTCAGCCTCATTCCAGTTTATTTCATTTCCTCTGAAGAGCTCGTATGGCTTCAAAAATACTGTTGTCTTGTGTCAGCCCTGAGTTCCCACCTACCACAGCTGTGCTTTAAGCATGCCAGCCAGTAGTACCTCTTTGCTTTCAACTTCTGCCAACTCTCACACACTATTTTATGTTAAAAACTCAAGGTTTCTTTGTGCAGCTTAAAGTGCAGCCTCCATGTAACTATAGATTCGATGAGTGTTTTCAGAATGTCAGTAACTGTGGGGTTTGGAAAGAAGAGGAGGTCTTTGCTAAGGCCTGCTTTTTTAAATTCTTGAGACCCGAGGCATGCTCAGAGTTGTATGTGAGAACAATTAGACCCAGATATTCTCACCTCCAGATTGATGAAGGAGAAATAGTAGTGACACATTCACTTGCTTGCTTGGCAAGTCTCTGGTCTGGTGTTAGGACTGCTTGAACTTCCACTGTGATCAGTAAAGTTCAGCCTTGGTCCCAAGGGGGTGTACAAGATGACAGTCTAAAATTCTGTTGAAACAGGAGTTCTGCTTCTTACATGCCTGAGGCTTCCTGTGACCAGCCCTTTTACAAAGGCTGATGCCAAAGGTGGTGATGAAATAGTGGGACTGCCATCAGAGGGACTGGGGCACACTGGTTACCTGTAGCTCTGCTTGACCAGTGTGGTTCTGGTGAGAAATGAGCATGTTTTTTTTTGTGGCTGTGTGAAAACCAGATACTGCCAACTGTAGCATAGCAACAGGGTGCTGGACCTTTTTTCTAATGGAAATGGAAAAAATAGAGAGTGGGTGGAATTTGCATGGGAGCATGCATTATCCTGGATTTGGGTGGATAACCTCATCTGAATATTATCTTCTTGGTCAGGTTTGTCTTCATCTGCCTCTGAAGCTCTGGAAGTTTCTTTTACTCTGGTTTATTTTTTCTTCAAGCCACTCTGTTTCTGGGTCTCTCATGAGAGGCAGATTGGGGTACATGATATAGGACACTTGTGACATTTACAGCTGATATTTCCTTCAATTTAACAAAATATTTCATGAATGCCACAGCTCACAAGAGTAAAAATAATAAATGGGTCAGCAATAGCAGATCAGACACCCCAAGAGTCGAACTTCTTCACTGAAAGAAAACTAGAGAACACAGGCAAATCTGAATAAATTTTAGTGAGTTACCTGAGGTCAGGGCCCAGTGGCCTCAGCAGGCTTGGGTAGGCTGCCCTGGAACCTCTTCCCACACACCCTTCTTCTTTCTGTAAAACGTGAGGCAACTAAACGTCTCTGTGCAGCATGGAAGCACTCTCATTCTGGGGAGGGGAAGCTGTTTGGACTAGGAAGAAGCACAGAAGGGTTGGTTTTGCAATGAAAACACAGGAAATGTCAGAAAAAATATCTGGGCAGTCAGACTTTCTGGGTGCATTCAATAACACCAGACTCCTTAAACAACTGCTCTTCATTAGTGTTGGTTCTTTTTTGTTTGTTTGTTTGTTTTTTTCTTTTTTAAGTACTGCTCTCTATAGGCAGCTGCCTTGAAGACAAGTGTTTAAATAGTACAGTTTGTGATCCTGCCTGACCGTTTAGCTTTTCAATTCTCATATTGAAACCCCAGAGGGAATTAGTAGTCCTACACAGAAAGAGGGGTGGTGGGGGAGGATTGTCACATGTAATCCCAGACTCCTGGCTCTTTGTGCTTGCTTCAACTGTGTTGGATAGTGTTGGCTGGAATGGGACAAAGGAATAAATGCCTCTGTCTGGTGGGTCTTTAGGGTAGCTTGACTGGTTTTCCAAATAGAGTTGAAATAGATTTTTGCAGAATGTGTTAGTGGTGGTTGTCATGGGGATTCAGCTGAAAAGAAACATAAATATAAAATTAAAGAGTTGCAGGCTGTGATCTACTGTCACTATATATCTTTGCACTTTTTTTTTTTTTTTCCTCATTCACTGCATTTAAATTGGTCCCTACTCCAAGAGCTTTGCTGGAAGCTGTATAGTTATGGTCTTTTAAAAGAAAAATCTTTTACCTTCGAGTTGCAATAGCTGCTTATGTGGATGAGAAAAAGTCATTGATGTCAGCTGATTGAGCTGACAGGCTTGGGGACCTATGGCCCAATATCTTACACAAATTACTCACAGTTCTATAGGATGCCTCACTGGTGTACTTGGCAGAGAGAAAAAAGTTTAAAATTCTGAACTGCTCCTCCAACATCCATAGGGTCTTCTGGGGGCAGTGCTGAAACACTAATGAAGCCATGAGGACTATCCTGATTTGGAGATTGGGGCTGTTCCACAGTAACAAGATATTTCGTTTTCTAGCACTATTTTTAAAAATCTTGCTGCAACATTACACTCCTTTTAAATTACTTACTAAATTCCCTAAAGTCACAACATTTAGATAAAATATTGAGGAAAGCTCAGAAGAACATTAACCTTTTATATTGGATTCTTGCATTGTGTTTCACAAATAATTTCTTTTTTTTGAGTGCAAAGCTTTTTCTATGATAAAATGGCTACTTTCTTCTTTTGCCACAAGAATTTGCAGAGACTGTTGTTATTAATTAAATTATTTTTCTACAACTTGGAATAGCAAACCCACAGATTTATGTTAGGCTAACCTCCATAAAACCCACAAGAGATAACAGCTTATTCTTTTAAACATCCTGATTGAGTAGGAAAACAGGTCAAGGTTCTTTGTATCTGAGTTTTTAAGGCTTCACATCAAAATCTGATGGAATCTTGCATGAAATGTATGAGTAAAATAGTAGCATGCTAAAGTCATGTTAGAGATGACATTCTGGAAGAAAGAAAGCACTTAGGATTCCTATATGTTTTAAATGTTTTAAAATGTCATTTTTACCCCAAGAATGACTGAAAAGATGACTTCACATGTTCTGTTCCTAAGATTTATTTGGAATTCTATTTGCTGACTGAAATAACACTCCTAAAATTTGAAGTGACTTCTTTTCCTTTTTTCCTATCTTTTTTTTTTCTGATAATTGTGAAGCTACATACACATCAAACCCCTCTTTTCTGTTACATAGATGGCATGTTTTAGATGTGTACAAATTCTGTATTTCACTCCTACATAAAATGAAACATAATTTTTTCTTTAAAAGAACAAAAATGAAATCACAGACAGAACTAGTATAAAACCTGAATGCATTGAAAGAGAATGTCTATGTGAGAATATAATCTTTTACCAACTGGAGCAGGTCAAATACTGCATAAGAAGTTGGGGGTTTCTCTGTTGTACAACTGTTAAAATTGAAGTACTGTAATCAAAGCCTACAGACCTATTTTCATTGCTAACTTAGAGGACGCCCCCCTAATTTAGATAGAGGAATCTATAAACCTATCTAAATGACTAATGGATTAAGTGAGTGGCTCAAGTTTGAGTCCTGTTTCTGCTTGGTTGGGAGTATTCCAGGTGAGTGTCTCCACACTGGCTTACAGGGTGCTGGTAATTCACTAGCCCAATACAAAATCTAAACATTCAAATACTTTTATACATTGACAGTAGAGACAGTGACTCATCTAATGGCATTTCATGGACTTAATCCCCTCAGGAGTGTTTTTGCAGCACTCTAAACTGTTTATAGGGTGCAGTCTAAACCAGTGGTTAATGCACTGGTAGATAGAACTGGCTGAGCTGTAACTGCATTCAAATCATGGAAGAAAGACAAAACCTGTCCCAGACCTGAGTCACCCACTCACCCACCTGATGGCTTACCCAGCTTGGGACACAGATTTATTGCTGCATGGGTACCTGGGTGTATTCCTTCACCCAGGGTCTCATGGATAATATTTTCTTAAACTGGGAGTATTGACTCATACTGCAGAGAAGCAACTGGCATTTTATGCATTTCTCATTCAGCAATGTGTGCAATAGTGATTGTTGTACCACATGGACAGCTTTTTTGAGACTGGTCCCTGGTACTCTCAGACTGGTCTTGGGAACTAAACTGGAATTTCAGTGATCCAGATCCAGTAAGTGATCATCTTTTTGGAACAGAAATGCTGGATAATATAATTTCTACCTTTAGTACAGTGCAGCCCAAGAATAGTGCTCTTTCATTACTCACCAGCGTTTATTTGCTTATCCCTATATACTTAATATACCATGGATCTGGGATAGTAATAGTAGGTTTAGTTAGTTGTTATTTTATCTCAATGACTTCAGTCTCAAGAAATTTCATCCTGTGGAATGAAAACAAAAGCATTCTGAGCTAGTCATTAATCAAGTTTTACAGATACAAATATATTCAGAGTGTTAAAAGCCCACAGTAGCAAATAAGCACTTTTTCATACAAATATTACAAAACAGAAATTTTTTAGCCCAAATGTAAAAAAAATAATTTTTTCTCCTGTACTGAAAGAAAATAAGAAATAGTCCTTGCACTGATGCTGTGTGTCTCTATGTGTGTGTCTCTTGGAGCAGCAAAACTGTTTGCTGGTAACAATGTAAAATATAAACTTCTCATATGAATGTTTAATACATGTTAATGACAGGAACGATGGTTAGGCCATGATTTATTGTATACCAGAGATATGCTGATGTGAGGGGAAGCCACCTGCTGAAGTACCCATTCTGTATCCATATTTCAGTTCTTGGAGATTCATACTTCCAAGCATTAAAGCTCAAAGACTTGTCTTGATGAACATCTTTTTATAGTCTCGTCATATTCATGCATAATGAGACTTGAGATACTGCCAGTCATCTTCATTTATCCTCTGCCTTTGTAATTGTTGTGTGTATTTTACCTGCTTTAACTCTGTGCACATTTTCAGAATTTTAATGTGTCTACGAGCAATGGCTGGGAGCAGCAAAAATGTAAATCAGGAATGAGCACTATGTGTTTTGGAAAGTACATTTTTTTCCTGACATTATGTCCTACAGACTTTTGTCCACATTATATATCGCTCATCTTAGGAGGACCCCTAATCTTCTTGCAGATGACCTGGTGTATGTAGATAGATGTAGTAAGGAAGATGTTTCTGCTTCAGATGTTTCAGTCTCAGGCAGCACAAACAGGGATTTGAGGCTTGTCACTTCAGTTTTGCTGGAGCAACGCTCTGACTCAGAGTCCTGCTGTCTGAGAACAGAGACGTCAGTGCTCAGTAAGCCTCCTTGCATGCAGAAAGGGCTGGCTGGGTACAAACAGGGTACTGTAAATGTAAATGTCTGCCTGGATTTTGCTGCCTCTTGTACCATGCCTGCAGATTTCGGGGGGGAGTGATAGCTGGGTGACCAAAGGCCTCTGAGGCAGGTTTGCAGTGTTTAACCACAGAACTCAGCTGTGTGGGATGATCCTCTTGCACCTTGTGGGATGGGAGCAGCCTGCATTGCCTCTGCCTTGCTTGTGTACAGATGACCCTGCAAAATGGTCCATGCTGCAATTACACAGGAGACACCCTCCTCCACTTCCACTTAGAATCATCTTGGGGCACTTTTGAATTGTATTTTTCAGCTATACATAGATAATTTTATGTGCTTCTGTTACATGTCCATGTAAGATACACACATGCTGTATCATGGCACAAACCCATCTTTGAGATTGTAGATACTGTCCAGACCTGAACAGATGATATAACCTTTGTTCACCCCTATTAGTCAACACAATCTATGCTTACACTCTGCCACTTGCACCAACAGGAGTGGTGGCTTTCCAGCACCCTGGATTTGCACAAATTTAGCTGGTATAGAAATATTTCATCAGGCGTTAATCTGTCCCCATGGTGATGAGAATATATTTTCACAGTATAAAAAGCTGTCAAAAACAAGCGCTTGCAAGTTAAATATTATTCAGCATTGGAGTCTACTAGCTTACCAGTTGGTTGATGTGGTGATATTTAATTTTTTTTCTTTTATGGAAGGCTGAAAAAGCAGAAGGATTTATAAGACTTCCAGACTTCAGTGTGGATCGAGCAATTGAATGCAAAAAAAAGCAGTAAGTTTATCTCTTGTTCCCAGTTTTGCATGATTTTTACAACATTGCAAGGAATGAATCTCAGCAGTCTTTGACAGTGAAGCTGTGGGGAGTTCTTTTGTGTTGTATAAATAATGAGATATTAATTGAGCTACTGAAAGAAAACCATATTGCAGAAGTATTTTTGAAAAATCTCTGCCAGATGTGCTTTGCTAAAACACAGACAAAAAGACCAGATGAGTGTGCCAAATGCTTTCTTTTTCTTCTTTTTTTTTCATTCGCTGATTATGAGTAGACTTCGCAGAAGCCCCCTCTTAGTTGAGGAGGTCAGCAGTGGTGCAAGCAATGCTGCATCCCTCCAGGCCTGGACTATTCTTTAGGCTGCTGTAGTGCAACTGAGCTTGGGCTGTACTTGAAGCCTTTGGTAGTACAGGGAATAAATACTTTCTTTAGCAGGGTGCATATTTAAAAATATTATCTCCAGACTCCATATGCAGCACTGACTTCCAGCTACTTCTGAGCGTTCTTCAAAGGTTTGGAGGGGTGCTGCTGTTGTTTAAAGTTGTAAAGTGCAGTTGTAAAGTGGTTTTAATTGTGTCCCTTAAGAGAAAGCCTTCATTCTTCTGATGGAGAAATAGAAGTGTCAGTCACTGTTCACCCACTGTGTGCTGCTTGTGATTTTACTGTGTCACATGTCCCTTCCCTCAGCCATCAGTTTTCCATGCTTTGGGGTCCTAGCCTGATTGGCCACAGCACACAGAAGCTGTTCCATGTCTTGGGTCATTACTGGTGCTTGCTTCCAATATTTTTCAAGTTTGTCTTACATCTCAGAGCTGGAGGAAGCAAAACTGCACATAGTATTTGAGGTATGGGAAAGCAACGGAATTATGTAATGAAATAATGGAAGACTTTGTTTTATTTTCAGTTCCTATAGTTTATACTCTCTGAATAATGTGTGGCCTAGGAAATGAGCTAAAAATAGACTAGAGTGTTAAAGAAAGAGCTGTATTGATGGACAAGCTAATCCGGATTAATAGAGTGGAGTGAATAAATATTTTAAATAATTCATTCAGCTATTATTTTTTTTCTTTCTTATGTAAACTAGTTTTCTTCATATCTCTTCTTTTTTTCTTTCCCTAAAGTGCTATTAAGATCAGCCACCCACAGATCAAGACATTCTATTTTGCAGCAGAAAATGTTCTGGAAATGAACACGTAAGTAGAAGCGACTGGTCATGTTTCTTCCTGTCTCATGCATGAGAACACCCTTTGAAAGTTCATTCTTTCACTGTCAAGCAGTCGTTGACAAAGTTATTTGGGAAATTACTGAGCCTAATTTTTCTGGTCACTAAATGGAAGAAAACTATTGCTCTTTATTCACTAATTATAAGTGAAATCAGAATGGCATAATCAGCCCTATTTTGATACTGATCTTCCCAAGATTTGCTGGTATGAATCCCTTTCTGTAGAGCAGTGCTAGGATTTGACAGCAAGTACAACACCTGGGAAGAAATGAGGAGAGAAAGGAGAGAGAGGGAAAAGTCCCAGAAGTGATCTAGGACCAGAATATAACAGTTTCTGATTTCAGAGTATTGTATCAGCTAACAAGGAGGGTTAGAGGGATAGAAAGGTCTGTTTCTTTAATGTTAATTAGCACTAACTTCAACATTGAACTATGCTGTAGTTGAATGATCCTCATGACAGGGCAGAAATTTTCTTTCTACAAATGCCCAGAAGATTAACAACCAAATAGTTCACAATGGAGGAAGTAAAAATGGATATGAATGCTGCCATTTTAGAAACCACTGAGCCATCAGAAAGATATTATTTTCCAATAATATCTGATCCAATTTTGGCTGATTTAGTTATATCTCATATATTTGCCCTTTTTACTTCAGATTGCACTCTAGACTATTGCATTAAATGGCCAAATACTGGATACAAAGCAGTACAATTGAAATGGGAGGAAAGCTCCTACAACAGTCAGGATTTTAATCATGGCTCTGCTGGTGATTTTTGTGTGATTATTCATAGGGCAATGACTACTCATTCCCTCTATAAATGGGAGACCTCATACATATTTACCACAATAGAAAAAGAGAGAGGTTGAGAGAAAGCGTGTGACCTTCTGAAAGATCTTTAGGTACAGAAATGTACAATATTATAGTAGTGTATGTACATAGATATGTATTAATAAATCTGTACTCTACAGATGCCTACAGGAAAATATAGATGAAAGGAATCTGTTGGCCTTTGCAAGCTGGAGCATCATGGAGCATTCTGGTGGGGAAATCTGCATTTCCCACCAGAGCTCCTGAATGGAGTGACAAGTTCCTGAGGCAGATAGGATGAGGATGACTGAGAATGAGGGACAGCTGGACAGGAATATTTCAGTAGAGAGGGCAACCCTGGTTCCGAGAGAAGAGATGGAAGGATGTATGGAGAAGGAAAATTAGCCATAATGGAGGATATTAGTAAGTGCTATCAGCCAGTTTGGAGCCCAGCTGGAAATTCTCATGTGAAAAATATTTTGTCTCCAGTGAGTGAGTGAGTGAGTGAGTGATGAGTGAGTGAAATCTATGCAGGTGTCTTAGCTCTTATGCTCCTGGAATGATTTTGTTCAAACTCCATTTCTTGAGTAAATTTCATTTTGGCTTAATTCTAGGTAGCCCAGTGTTAGAGCAGCCTGCACTATGCTGTACTAACTCCCCACTGTTGCAACTGATGATGTTTTCCTTGGCAAAGTATTAAATACATGCATTTAATACATAAAGTACACGAACACTCACGCATATGCTGAAACAGACTAAATTACATCTGTTCCCTTGGCTCCAGTCCTGCAAATACACATGTGAATGGTTCCACTGAACTCACTGGAGCATTTGTGTGTGTCGAGTTCCTGGTGTGCACAAACACCTGATGAATCATGACCTTTTGTAACTCTTCATGCATATATCGATATAGGAATATACCTGTATGTAGCTCTCTATTAAATCAACAGTGGATTTATTAACACAGTCAATTATTTCACTAGTCTTGTGTCTGCTATTGTCATGCACACATGAAAAGTATAGACAAGCTGATTAGCTGCATGCATTTAGCTAGCCAGTTGTACGTAGTTATTAGTGACTTGTCTGCCCTTGTCATTAATGAAGTCCTTGAAAATTTTTAGCAAGTCTTTTCCTTGTCAAGGTGGATTTTCATTTAAAAATTCATTCTGTTAGGATTAGCTGTCAAAAAAGAGTCAATGGACCACTCTTAACAGAAATGACAACTTTGTTTTTCTGAACAGTTTGTGACTCTGTTGCTCATACTACAGTCTAAAAGTGCTGTTACTTTGATACTGACCTTACTAACAAATTCCCTACTGCTTTAGTAGAACCAAAATCAAACGAAATGCCTTTTTTTCCAGTAACAAATTCCTTCCCTTCATACTTCTCTATATATGCCTTGAATTTTAATCTTAAAAGCTTGAGCTTTTTCAGTTATTAGTTGCTTAAAATGTGGATAGGTCCGAATGACCTACAGGCAAACATAATATACATAAAGTATAACTAAGGAATGTTTTTAGTGCTGGAAAAATGCAGCCACCTAGGAAGATAAGTGAAAAACACCCGGGTTAATAGCTTAAAACAACACAGGAAGTGAGATTTACTAAAATCAAAAGTACAAAGCAAGTTGAAAAATGTGATATGTTATGATCAAAAAGCTTGGTTTCAAGTGGTGCAGACTGTGCTGCAATAGTTTTGGCCAGGGCGGCTGACATCATCTTCTATGGCTCCCATGACTTTTTATTCATCTCAGGTGAAACATCTCAACATCTTCATCTCAACAGCTGGACTAATTCACCAACATGGTTACAGCAAACCAACGTTTTCTTTAGATTACACAAATGTGACTCCTGGGTCATCAGCAGTACCTTTTTTCAGTACCAGGGAAAGATGTTCCCAGAAACTAATCTTGTTCATTATAGGGAATATTCATATAAAGGTAACTGGTGCCTTTCTAGAAGATGATCTAAGAAATAGAAACGTTGACATTTATTCTTCAGGCTAATCAAAACAGATGTGATGATGTAAAACACAATTGAAAGGAGCAAAAGTCAGTCTGAAGAGCTTGCGAGTATCCCTGACTGTGTTCCCTCTGTTTCAAACACAGGTGGCTAAGTAAGCTGGGAATGGCTGTGGACCCTCAGGCACCAAACAGGAAGAATGAGGAAGGTATGCTCCTAACTGGTTTCAGTGTGTAACTGTGTTGTGCTCCTCACAGTTTTTGTTTGGCTAAATTTTTGTCAGCTATTTTCTTTCTTTCGAACTGTTATCTTGGGTCTGCCTACTGTCTGAGCTAACAGGAACCAAGTTGTCACAGTACAGTGTAATCATAGGAAAAAAAAAAATGGTGAGAAACAGTGTGAGTGAGAGACACTAGGTGATCTGGTGAGAGGTGTGTAACTACTTTCTGGCAGTTTGCTGGCTTGCTAAGCCTACAGAGTGTGAAGAGGAGCAGCTGTGCTGCTCTGGGTTTTGAGCTGATGAGTTCTATTACAGGAGTTGTGCTGCAGCAAGGCAGCTTGCAGGCCTGGGAGCTCTGCAGACCCAGCCCTGCTGTGTCCTCCAGTCCTGGGGGTTTCAACAACCGCAGTGTTGGGGGATGAGGGTGTGGTACTGCTGTTCAGGAGCCTACAATTTGTTTTAGAGCCAAGCCCGAGTTCATTATGGAATGAGAAACTTTAAGACTTCTATACCATTTATTTATTGTTTTAATTTGCACACTGACCTAATATAACTCCTTGGTGAGAGGATGCCAGCACTCAAACCACAAATCTGGGCAGAGGAACTGGTTTAGAATGAGAAGTGCTCTGGGTAATATTATGTTGCTAAACCAGGAATAGGCTTTAACCTGAGGAATATTTGTCATCATCTGGGCTTTTTAAGTCTCCATTTTTAGAGTATTGGTACCCAGTGTGCTTTTTAGAACTACTGAGCTTGTGAAGATGCTGTCATTATGAAGAGGAAACTGGTATTTGCAGTAGTATGAACATTTAAGTGATGCAGCTTGTTTTGTCTAAGCAATGAAGTGTTCCTCTCTGCATCCCTTCTGCTTTATCACAAAATTCAAGATCATGGTTTATGTCCAGGCTTGGGACATGCAATTGTATTATTGTTATAATTTGATCTGGCTTCATTTATGCTCTACCATTAAAAGCACCTTTGGGGTTGGTAAGCAGAAATACTCCTGATTAGTGGAGAATTCAGCAAGCCTCATCAGTTTCTTTGGTTTTAGTTCACATTCGTTTCTTGTCAGGAAACTTGTTAATTCACACACCATCTAATTCCTCTTGCCTGTGTCCTGTTTGAAGCCAACTTTATCAAAACACTTAGGATGAAGGGCTGTATTGAATATTAGGTTATGTAGCAAGAACTACAAGATACTTGTACTCAGGGAGGAAGTGTACAAATATGTTGCCCGTGGTATCATGAAGGGAAGAGTTCAATGGGAATGGCCAAAATTTTATACATTAAACCAATTTTTTTTGAACCTCAAAAAATGTGATACTTGTTGCATTGCTTGAATTGAGAATTATGAAGCAATAAAAATTGAGTCATTCCACCAATCTTAATCTAAAATAAACCAGTCCAAAAGATATAAAATAATCCACTCAATAACGTCTGTAACAGGTTATCTAATAACTTTGTAATAGCATAACATAGCAAATATTTCTTCAGCTTTTAAAGATAGTCACCCATTCCCCCCTCAAAAAGGCCTTCTAATTCTGGTGTCAAACACCTCCTTGACTTTTCATGCATGTTTTTTCACAGGTGATCCAGAAGCTGCCTTCAGTATGAGTGCAGCACCCACTGGTGCCCGGGTGGACATGTCCTTACAGAAACATTGCTATGTTTCATAAAAACATTGTCACTACCCACAGTCACTTCTGTTCCTGCTGACCAGTTCTTCCTCTCTGTATCACACACCATAATTCTTCAGAAGTCTTGGCACTTTTTATAGCCTTTTTTGTGTATTCTTGTGCATTTTAACACCCCCCCCCCCTTGCCATTTGCCTGTTTAGAGTATCAGAAACAGCTGTTGATTCTTTTTCAATTCTTCCGTGTGCCTAAAAGAAGAGCTGTAGAAAGCATAAGCTTTTTATGGAGTTACTCAAAAAGGCATTAATAGAGTCTTAGAATTTTATATAGGCCTTATTGCAGCCAGTTTCTGTTCTTTATGCTTAGATGTGCCAGCATACATTTCCAGTAAACAGAATAGCATCTATGCTACTCAAACCCCTGTGGTTCTGCAAAGAGTACAGGGAGAAAAAATCATGTACCTCCTTATGTTTCTCTTTGTTAACATGTCAGAAAATTCTCTTTGATGCACAAAATTCTTCTCTCTTACAACTTTATTCCCCTCACTCTGTATTTATTAACACCAACTTTCCCCCCCACAATGACATGCAAAAAAATAAAGCGTATGGGTATTAATTGAGTTAATTTTAGATGAAATAACCTCAGGTGACTGTCCAGAGACTGTGCTGACACTACATGCTTTGTAGTGGTGAGGAATGAGGAATCAGAGCTGGACTTAAGCAACCCCTGCTCTCTGGGGCAGAGCTGGACAGAAGCTCTGGGACAGCACAGGCTGCTGGGTGCATGTGGCCAGCAAAAGGCAGTGCTGCATCCCATGGACATACAGGGGCAGCCTCTGCTCTGTGACCCTTGGCACCCAAGCTGTCCTCAAGATTTGACTTTGTCTTTGCCAACTCTCATGTCCCCATCTCAGTGGTGTGGGGGTGAGTGCTGTCACCCTGCACATGAGCTTCAGGGCAGGATGCAAGCACTTGCTCCTGTAAAGGTTGCATTTGTGTTGGGAGATTTAGCAAAAGTGATCTTGTGGCCTTTCAGTGCACAAAGAGGACCCAAAAGAAAGATGGGGGCAAGTGTTTCAGCAGGGTATACTGGACCCTAGGGGTAATGATTTTACCCTCAGAAAGGGCCAGTTTAGACTAGATATAAAGATGTAATTTTTTACAGTGAGGTTGGCAAAACAGAAACAGGTGGCCCAGAGAGGTGGCAGAAGCTCCATCCCTGGAAACATTCAAGGTCAGGCTGGACAAGGCTCCAAGAGCTTGGTCTAGTTGAAGGTGTCCCTACTCTTTGCAGAGAAGTTGGACTATATGACCTTTTGAGATCCCTCCCAAACCAAACTATTCTATGATGCTATGATCTTGTCCAATGTTTACTCTTGCCAGATCCTGGGCATAAGAACCAGCAACATTCTGCCTCACTTTTTCTGTGTCTAATTTTATCAATTATTATCACTTCATTTAATCCACCTTTAAACAAATTTGTGGAAAATGTTTTCACCTGCTGCACTGACAGTTGAAAGAAATAACAGCATAACTGCCTCTGCCATATGTCAAGTGATATTGAGGCTCCTATGAATTTGTTTTTGTTAAAAAAAAAAAAAAAAAAAGGGGAAAAATAAAAAAGAGAGACAAGTAGGGTAGTCCTAGAGTACTGTGTTTACTTTTGGTATTATCTCTTCATATGTACTGCCATTTTGTGTAGTATCTCTATATGAGATACCATGTGTGACAAAAGACTCTCACAAGGCTTCTCTATAGTTTCCAAAGCATGATATGAACAATCTGTTTACTCAAAAATTGCAGCCAAAGCCCCAGTGCCTGTTGCTAGCTCCAGGAAAACTTTCTGGTTACAGGAATTAAGGGATTGCCTCTGCTACTTGCAGCAGCTCTCCAGCATTATCACAAGTGGATTACAAGACACTGACTTGTTAAAGTGTAGTCTTAAGTCCAGAACACTCTACCAGGTGATCTTTGGTTGTCATAGTCCTGCAAAGAATAATATTGTTGGTCTAACTCTTTATTTTTTTGCTCATTTTCCATGTCTACCTCAGAATGCTACAGTGAAAGTGAACATGATGATCCAGAAATAACAGACACGCCACCTCCACCCTACACAGTCCAGACACCACCTCCTCCTTCGGTAAGTGTCCCAGTTATTACCTCATTTCTTGCTGCAAGCAGGTTGAAGCAAAACTCTCCTGAGGTGCTGAACCTCTAGGAATAACCTAAAGCCTTGTCTGGAAATGTCCACGCTGTGTTCCTGTGAAACCTTCATGCACAGACTGCCCACCCGATGGCAGAGCACACAGCTGGCACAGCCTGCACCACTGGGAGCTTTGCACTGTAAAAGATCAACTCCATCCTATTTATCTTGCTGGAGAAAGGAAGGTGTCATTCTAACTCACACACAAACCACTTCTTTTCTTTACAAGATTTTTAACACACCGCTATAAGCTGCTTTTTTCATGCTATTCTCTTTTTTTAAAAATCCATCCTGAAACCTCTCTCTTTTTGTGACCTTGGTAGCATATCCAACAGCTTTATATTTGTTTATTTGAGTGAGCTCTTTTTAAGACTGCTGAATTTGAAGCTGCTTTTGTGGCAGTGAAGAGAGGTGAAGGGAAAGAGGCCTCTTCACACAGAGATAAAAATCTGGTTTTTTTCCTCTACCTCTGAAGAATAGACTATGAAAAAAGAAATTAGGCATTCTTCCAAAATCTATATTGTCCCAGAATATTCTTTCCTGTCTCACTTCATTTCATAAATTAAAATAAGCTATGAACCCTCATGAGTCTAATCAAATTGGCATGCCTAATTAGTATCTACTTCTTGCCCTATTAATCTTGTTTCTACATCATTGTTTTTCCAAGTAATCTCATTGCTCTTACATGTGATTTAAATGGATTTCAAAAAACTTCTATTTTAAAATTAATTACTTTAAAAAAAAAAAAATTTGATTGAAACCAAATTTTTAAAATTTGTCTGGTTTTATTTATTTATTTTTTTTTTTTAGGTAAAGAAAGAAAAGTTGTTAATTTGCAATGACAGGTAGCTTCACTAGTACCTTTGGGGTGGGGTTTTTTTTCCCTCTCTTTGCAACCTTTAAAAGAAAAGTTTAATTTGTAGTAGAAGTCAGGGAGAATTGCTGCAAGTAGCAGAGGCAATCCCTTAACAATTAAGTTTTCCTGGAGCTAGCAACAGGCACTGGGGCTTTGGCTGCAGTTTTTGAGAAAACAGATTGTTCATATCATGCTTTGGAAACTACAGAGCAGCCTTGTGAGAGTTTTTTGTCACATGTTTTTAATTTTTTAAAATGTTTTCCATTGAAATGGAAAGTCAAGTGTTTAGACATGAGTGATATGGTTTGGGCTGGTAACAAGGAATCCTGATTCAAGCCTCTCCCTTTGCTACCTGAAAGTTAACACTGAGAGGTGTGCAGTAATTGTACTAAATATTCGCATGGCATCGCATAGAAGGGAGATGTCTGCTGCCTCACTGTTGTGGTACAAGGTCCTCTGTGGTGTGCTGAAATGACAGCCAGTAGTTGGGCTGGGCACAGGAGCAGCAAAGCAGGAGCAAATCTGAAATATAATTTCAGATTTCTCTAGATGAGAGATCTAGACTTCTCTAGATGAGCTAGAGAAGCTTGTGCAATCACAGGCATTAGTAAAAGGAGATGTCATGGACAGGGTTGCCTGTCTGGCAATCTCCAATTAGCTCACATAAAGCTGGGAGCACACGTCACATGGTCCCTCAACTTGCTCCCCTCCAGTTTTCAGTCAGATAAGTCAGCCTCCACTTCCTCTCCTGGAAGGTGTAGCTTTTATCCCCAGAACAATCCGCCTGGCACTCGGGAGTGGGGCACTCACTGCTGTAGAGCACGATTCTTTATTGCCTGTATTAGCTGGAAGTTAAATGTGACTGAGTGGCTATAAATACTAAAGAGAAGAACTTTGGCAATATGTCTCCCACAGTTATTCAGGGCTGTGGGTCAGTTATTGAAGCATCTTGAATTGTGTACCTCGGTGGTTTGCCTTTAGGAGGCAGTAGATGTGTTTTCCGTCTGCTCACCTCTGAGCGAATGCCTGCGTTTTTCCAGATGATGAGTTCTAAACAGTTGCTGTTCTTAGGTCTCTGTTTTTGTGGTTTCCTGTTGCTTGTTGGTCTGTTGCTGCAGTGGCAAGCTCTGGTTGTGTCCTTCCCATATTCTCCTCTTGAGTGCTGGTCTCCACGTTTTGGTGGGGAATGCGTGGGAGGCAGGCGGTGGTGCAGATGCTGAGGGATCCTGCTTGCTCAAGCTTTCCCTGAAAGAGTATCTTTCCTTCAGCCTTTACCTTTGTCAGCTGATTTCCCTTCTTTATATCCCTTAAAATCCCTTCCCTTGTGGATAAAGGTTACTGACTCCTCAGCAAAGGTGTCATCTTTTCACCCCAGAACTGGCCATTGGAATAAGCTCCGTTTGCTATGGGTCTGCTCCGTGCTCAGCCTGCTTACATAGTAAGTAGGAACAGTTCTCTTTCACTGCAAGTCAGAGTCTTCTTTTAAATACCTTATTTAATACCCCTTTCACTTCTGGACAACTGTTGAAACAAGAAAAACTCTGGAAGGATTAGGAAAGTGCAGCTTCTATTAAAAACTCAGTTCTAGGTTTGGAGCCAGTGGTTGTCTCAGAGAAAGCTGGTTAAACACAGCCCTCTGCCTGTTTATTTGTTGCAGAGTTCTTGAACCAAGCTGTGAAGTCTCAAAAATATGCTGTATTTGGGGTCATATTCTGTGGATGCAGCACTTGGCCTACTTCAATTTTCTCAAATTTCTACTGGAACTGACACTTACCCTGTCAACTCAGCTCAATGTCAAGAATGCCACAGGCATTGACTGGAGTTAATTTCTTTAAATTATTTTAAACAGAAAGGCCTCCAAATTTCTTGACATCAATTCCAAACCAAAAGCTATTAGTCTGGAAACTAATAGAAACCCAGGTGTAGGCTCTGTTACATTTTAGGGCAGCAAACATTTTGCTGTATTTCTAGCACAAAGTTTGTACTTGCTATTCTGTTCTCTGCTGGTTCAAACCATTTTGAAATTTGCAGAAGAAAAAAGTAGTGATCAGGAGGTTCCATGTGTATGCATGGGTTTGGGTACTGCGGAGGAAAAAAAATTATAAAATTTGTAGGACAAAAGTTTAACTGACCACCTGCATTAATTTGTCCACACGTGCATAGATATACAGTCAAAGAATCAGCAGATATGTTGAGACAATAGATTGCAGCAGCGGCCAAAAGAGCAGTTGAAGAGTTTCATGGTCATAATTTTTCTCTAAAAAATATCTAGAGACTCATTAATCTCCAGTGAAATCCTTATGATCTGCTTTTTAAAACATCCCCAAATAGAAATTTATTATCATATGGATGACTGCAGAACTTCCAAAGGAGTACTCAAATAAGTTAGGTAAACATTTGTCATGCCAAAGAAAAAACAAAATGCAACATGTATTCAGAGAAAAAGAAGCACCTTCTGGCAGTCATATATATTCTCACTCGTATTTTTTAATTATCACACAATGAAAATGAAAACAAAAATATATTCCCCTTAGTGAGGCACAGTCTTCATTTCAATAATACTTTTTTCTTTTTTTTTATATATTTTTAATTTAATATGGCAAATTTCAGAAAAATAGAAGTGAGATCTAATATCTTCCTTTTCCAGCTTTGAACAACTGAAATTAGACCATCTACAACATGTGGGCAAGAGCTGTTACTGTTTGGTTGTTCTGCTTGATTTATAAACGCTCCAACAATTTGTCTTTGTGATAGGAGCTCTTGGATGAAATACTTTATACCACCTGTGTTCCCAAGGGCATTTTTAGCACTTACAGTTTACTACAGCATCTTCTTGTCCTTTGCATGAGGATGCATATGTAAAGGTTTCTATTTTAGAAAGAAAAACACACCTGAAACAACACAGTGCTGTACATTTCATAGGGGAATATAAATGTCTGGGTCCTGCAATGTTTGGCACAGTCTTACAGGAATCATGAAAGGACCAGAGAGCATGTCTTATGAGGAATGGCTGAGAGAGCTGGGTTTGTTCAGTCTCAAGAAGAGGGTGCTCAGGGGAGTCCTCACTGCCCTCTACAATTCCCTGAAGAGAGGTTGTATCTATGTGGGGGCTGTGCCTACAGTGAGAGGACTGGAGGAAGTGGCCTTAAGTTGGGACAGGGCAGATTCAGATTAGATATAAGACAAATTTTTTCACCATTAGGTTGGTCAGGGATTGGAATAGGTTATCCAGGGAAATGGTGAAGTCACCATCCCTGGGTGTGTTCAAGAGGGATCCAAATTCAGTGCTGGGTGATGTGGTTTAGGGCTTGCAGTGGTAGTGCTGGGTGGATGGCTGGACTGGATGATCTTGAGAGTCTCTTTCAACCTTGACGATTCTCTGATTCTATGAATGGCTCTGAAAATTTACAGAAGTGAAGAAGTTGCTATAAACAAATAGTGCTCACAGTCTGGTACAGGTCCTCCTCATCCTCTGAATTGACTATTTGTTACATGATGCAGCTGTATTAGAAGCATGGGAAGGCTTTTCTCTTTTTAATATAAGAAGAAAGTAGGTTGTATACATTAGAGTATACAACACTGAATTGCGGAGTTTAAAAATTGTAATTTAAAAACTGTTACTCTTGGTTTGATTTACTTGAATAAAACTTATTTCTGGTTTACTGGGTTATAAATGGGTATTCCAGGCTGGCCCCTTCACTGTGTTTTTAGCTTTTCCAGGTTTCCCTAACAACACCTTCTCAATAAGTGTCAATATTTTCAGTCTAGCTATCATCTGTTTTAATCTTTACACAGATCTATTCTACATAAATATCGAGGACAGAAACTTGCCAGAATCGTGGTCCATCAAGTCTGGTATTCCAGTGCTGGCATTGACCAGTAGGAGATGATGTGCAGAAGGAATAAATTTCTGCAGTAGCAAGATGGTCTCATCACAATTTCTGATAGTTTCTGCTAAGCCTTCTTGCCCTGGTGAACGATTATCCCTTGAATGGACTAGGAAAAATACTTCTTTACTTCAGTGCTTGGGATCCCTTCTGTCCAGATACATCTGGTTGTTGCATTGGTGGGACTGTTGGGAGCTTCATGTTCAGTGGCTAATTTGGAATTTTTCTTCTTCACTCTTAATTAGGCCAATAAAGTGAAGACAAAGAAGGTGACTGTGAGACCTACCACAGAGGGCTACATTCAGCATATTATTTTTCCTTGGTCTTTGTTTCTAGGCATTGTCAGATTTATGGCTCTTTTGCCTTTGGCTTCCTGGTGGCTTGATTTCTGAAGTTACTGCTCCGTAGGAGATTGAGTGCCTCACCACAGGCTTGTTTGGATGAATAAGCAACCAGATTACATCAATTTCTGGTCATTTAGCATTTCAGCTGCATATCTATATATAATGTAGAATCTAGAAACTGGAGTAATTTGTAAATAATTTTTCTTTTTCCCTCCTCCCCCTCCTCTGCTTTTGTGTCTGGAAAGCAGGATCAGCAGAAGTCATCATTCACCTCAACTCTGTCAAGTGAAGCATCTTGTTCTCTCTCCTCTCCTGAAAGCACTTTCAACTCCCAAGAATCATCGTCTTCCTTGACGTCCAAAGTGGTTTATTCCGAGAGGCAGTCCTGGCTTGACCTGGTTAACAGCTCTGCCACGGAAGAGGGTGATCAGCCTTTAACGTTCTGTGTGCAGATCCATTCTGAGGAGCCCCCCGAGGGGGTCTGTGGAGATGCAGCAGAAAGCCAGGAAGTCCGGCTTTCCGAACCCAACGGTGGATCCCAAACCTCTTACTTAAGTGTAGATACCCATTGTCTAGCTGTGCCAGATGCAACAGGATCACTAGCCAAAGGTGAGCTAATAAGAAAGGAGATTTTTGCTGCAGAGCTATGCAATATAACACTTACAGGTTTCCTTAACTTCCTTTCCCCTTCCTTCCTTTACATTCTTCACTGAAGAGTTTTCCAGTGGCACGTAATTTATAATATTTAATTTATTACGCATTAAATATATAACCTAGTATCTGGTTGGTAGGAACCTTTGCATTAGATCATAACCTCTGTATGTAAATATAGCACAGATATAATTTTATTAATAGCATTTCAATGTAGATATCTTTTATTAGTAAGGATTGATTCAAAATATTAACAAGGTGTGTCACAGAATGGATGCTGTAACAAAACTGTAATATGTAGGGAATAGTGAACATGGAGTTAAGTCAGTTCATTTTTACAAATATGTGCTGCTGCATTTACTCAAAGCACATACTCCCTATTAAGCTTCATTGTAAACAAGAGAAAACAATTGAAATCCCAAATCAGAAAGTCTATTAAGACTGGATTTCATTTGAGCAAATAGTTATCTGCACAGTATCCTCCTACTGAAATGTACTGCCAATTGAAAAAGGTGGCATGGTTCCAGAATTTGGTCATTATTACTGTTCGTAACTCTCCTGTGTAGCAAGGAAATATCTCCTGCCTTTGAGCAAAGCTTCTTCTTTCTGAATTAAAAGCAGCTGAAGCCTAGGAGTTGTTCCTGGCGTACAATTATTCTGTGTAGAGGGTTAATACATAAGGGAACAACAACATTCCTGTGCCTCGGTTCTTCCCATGATTCCATATCCTTGCAAACATTTGGAGTACTTTGTTGCTGAAAGAGAAGGGTTGTCTCAGCACAATCCAAAAGAAAGGTGCCTCTAAGAGCTTAGGCTCGTAGTAGTGCAGTGGTGGAAAGAAATCACTGGAGTTGTTGGGAACTCAGGGTGTTCCTCTGCAGGTGATCTTGACACTGAAAGATGACACTATGAGGACATTAATTACCTTGTCAGGCCCCCTATGTTTTACAAATATAAACACTTTGAAAGCTGGCACCCCTTTACGTCATCATATCTTTTCTGATTTCACACACACAAAAAAGGGCATTAAGAAAAGTACAGTTTTCATCAAAAGTGAAAATTATTTATGCTCACTTACCTTATCCATTTTGTAGGCTTCTCTGCTAGAAAATTCTGCAGCAATGAAGATCAGATAGAATTAAAATCCAGAGTGAGCATATGTGCTGTTTCTACGTATTAGAAAAGGGTGCTGTGCTTTGAGTTACTGTGGAATCTAATTCCCCTAATTCAGGCTTTGCAATTTGTGAAAAGGCTGGGGCTGGCAGAAATGGAGTCCCTAATAAAAATGTCACAAAGACATATTAAATATATTGTTTTCTGTGATTTGAACTTCTGGGTTAAATTTGATAAAATAATGTCTTTGGAAAACATTACTAGGGATATTCAAGTGGATTGTTGGAATGTAGGTCATAAATGGCATAGTGGCTTATAGATCCTGTTGACAAAGATTCAGTGGTTGCTCTTCAGAAATCTAAACTTTCGCTTAGAATATATTCCTCTGGTGGTGCCACAAACCCTGCAATAATGTGTAGGTTACTGCTTTCCATTGTAATGAAAGGGTGGCAAATACTTTTATGGATGTCATAGAATTAGCATGACACATTCATAATCACTTAAAGTACACTTTGATAGGCTCAATCATACTAAGCAATAAAATGGGATTAAATAATGTAAATAATAACACGTAAATCAAGGCATATTTTGGTATACTTCTGCAGTGTGCAAGATGGTTTAATTTGGATAAGATTATTCCTGAGGAAATGAATTCTTCTGTTGCTCACTGCTTAGTTGATGGGCAACCCCGATGGCAGAACACAGAACACTTCTATCCTAAACACAGTGGTGATTGCTGACAGAATTCCAGAACTTGATAATTTCACCAAGACAGTCACTGTGGAAACTGTATAACCTCACTAGTTCTTGTCTGCATCATAACCTATTGCTGGGTAATGTGGTAAACACACACCACACACAGGTTTGTCATTCCTGTATCAGTCTGCATTTCGTGGGCTGGGTTGGAGAGTGCTGCTGTGTGAGACCTTCCCCTGCAGCAGTCACTAAAAACATCAAGAAATATTTTGCAAGGAGATTAAGCTACTTCAATTTGAGAATGAGTTAGGAAAAGAAGGATTAATGTAAAATAACAATTCGGTTCCAAATTAAAGTTATCAAAAAATATGCAATTCTGGTTCTGTGGCTTATCCCCCTAGAATTTCCCTCTCCAGCTAGTTGATAAGCCTGTGCACGAATACTGTGAGATGAATTCAAGTTGTTTGGTAAAATCTACCTGCAAATTCTCCTGATTTGCAATAACTGGTAAGAACACCCTTGCCATCTGATGCAAAACAAGAAGGCATATCTAAGTGTTGTCTGTATTATTTGCTTTACAGTGCATCCAGGAGAAGACAAGTCTGTCTTTTGTCAACATATGTCCTGAAAGGACATCTTCCCTGTGTGTAAAGATGGCCCTGCTGTCATCAGAGCAGCTATGTTCTTTGATAGTCTTTGAACCCAGTCCCCCACAGAACCTATAGTTGTGTCTGTGTTTTCTCTTTCTCCTGGTGAGGATAAAAAAACCCCCTGACACACTGTTTTCTGGCCACATTCTTCAAGGTAAAACCACAAGTAGAATTTTTAGTTGTAGCTGATAAGAGCCTAGAACTGAGGTGAAAATTTCTAGAACTGAAGAGCTGGACCAAGTCTGGAAATGGAGACTGGTGTGAGAAAAGTTGGTACCTAGGAGGAAGAAAAAGCAGCCACGATTTTATAGGAAGAGCTTACCATGAAAAAGTACAAAAACATTGAAGAAAGCTTAGTGATCAGTTAAACAATGAAAGAAACATTTTTTCAGAAATAAATAGATGACTCTCCCTAAGAAAAGCTACAGATTCAACTAAATGATGATGGATTATTTTTTTTCAACATAAATTATTTAATGAACTCTGCTAATAAACTGTGAGTGTCTGGTGCAAAGAGCCATAACATATAATATTTAAAAAAAAAATCTTTCCAACCACTCTTAGTGGCTTTATGAACATTGTCAGCACTAATTCCCTGCACCAGTTACATTATGGGGTGATGTTACATTATCAGAGAGTGATACAAAGAAGGGGAATTTATCAGTTTTCTCTTTTGAAAGGAGACCAACATTGTGCATCCATTTACTTTTTGGGAATATTTAAGACTTTGGTGATGCAGCTTGCTACATGCACAGCGACAAAGGATTCTAAGCTGCCTGTGACACAAAGAAACTGAAAGGTAAACAAGAAACAGCTGAGAATACAAGCAGCTGTCTGACTACGTGCACTGTCTCCAGAAGCTGGCCTTGCCCCCTCCAGGATGGCTAGACACGCTCTCCAGCCAAACTCCAGCCTTCATATTTCTTCTGGCAACCACTGGAAGAAAAAGTATATGACTCTGATGCACCACCATTATGATGAAAAACAGTGTAACAGCTAAAGGAAGCCACAGGAACTGAGAGGTTATATAAGAAAATAGGAATGTGTGTTTCTATTTATTTAGGGATCTACTACTACAGCAGTAAGAGCCATCTTCCTTGCATTTTCTGAGAATTTCATGATCATATGAAGTTAATGCATCTTGGCAAGATATTGTTATTTTTCCACTTCTGTTTTATTTTACCTTAGCTCACAGTAGCTGCAGAAGATCTGCTGTGTGCTGTTATTTTCAAAAGTGGACAGCTTTTCAAATACCTCTTGGATTTTATCTGTGTTGGTTTTGTGGGAAGGAGATGGTTAAATAGGAGCTGGATTCATTCAATTCCTCTGTTCTCACTACTGACATCCTCTTCCTCTCTGGAGTCTGCCTGTGCCAGTAATAGCCAGAACAGATCCTCTGGTGTGCTCTGGCCCCTTTGTTCCTTCTGCAAAAGTTATAGAAAATAGCTAGACTATTCATGGCTGAGACTAGCTGAGAAATGTGCCTATGGTGAGAACAACTGTGTAGAGAAACAACTTGAATAATTATTTTATTTCTTATCAAAAAAGCTTTAGAAATCACAGTGAAAACTATGGTGCTATGGTTTCCTGAACCCTCTGAAAAAGAGATACTTATTTATGTTGTTTCCAGTTCAGTCAGTTTATTAAAATTCCACCCTCAGTGCTAAGTCCACTATACTGTCAAACAACAGCATCTAATTGTTTGTGGTAACATAGTTTTCCTATTACTTTCTTTCAATCTTTCTTCCCTTAGGTCTGCATTTGCCAGTGAGGAGTCTGCCTGAGTTATGTTCACCTAAATGAATTTTTTCCTGTATTTTCTGTTCCATAATTATGTGGGAAATGTTATTTCCCTGAGGTGATTCATATTCCCTTCAAAAAGTCTACTACCACTATGGAGAAGGGCTGGGGGGTGGGTAGGTAGGTAAGGGCAAAAATAATTTATGACTTTTTTTCCTCTGCTCTTCTGAGCTTTGAGTGTATGTATTTATTGTCATGGCCATCAGAAATTTTAGCAGAATCAGAAACAGAGGTGCTGGCAAAGCTACAAGATGCTCATAAGGGTAGCAAGAACAGGAGGAAGAAGCAGAGGTTTTTTTCCCTAGAATTAATACACAACTGGGGGTCTGTGAGATCTCAGTTACAGAATGGGAGACAAATATTTACATTTCAGATAAATTCAGTCAGATATGTTCTGTTGGAGGTGGTTTTTAATGCAAAATGCTCTTTCTGCCAAACATTTCCAATTTCTATATCTTTACCACTGGGAAAAAATCAACTTTATTTTTCACAGTTGCTTTTTGAAAGTTCTGGATAATTTCACTTACGTAGGCTTAAAGAACATTAAAGCTGAGATTTCAGACAGGCTCCTGTACTGATGGCCAAGATGGGAACTCTCAATATCTTAATGTCTCCAGCCTGTGGCAAGTTGGCTGACAGGAGAGCGGAAACTGAAAATTGAGAAGGTGAAGAATAGTCATGTTGAACATCTGGGAGGTTGTTCTTGTCTGTGATACCTCCTGTTAGAGGGAAATTCCAGATAAATGGCATCAAGCCTCAGAATTGTGTTTTAGTTCCCCTAAATCAGAAGTTTTCAGTTCCTCCATTACCTCTCCCCTTTTCAGATTTACAGCAGCAATCTAGTGCATTCAGTGGCAGCTTCAGGCCTGCAAAACATGGGCTTTTTTCTTTCTGAACTTGGCTCAGGGGTACTCGGGACACAGAAGTTAAAATTCCAGATGGGTAATAGATAGTCTGGCCTCAGTGTATAGGGGTTTATTGGCAGATGTATCCTTTGTCAACAGCAACACTGTTCTGCACAAATGCACATTAGGACAGTCTTATTTTTTAACTGTAGTTAACATTAATTGAAGATGGAGACAAATTGCTATGTAACTCATACCTAGCTCTACACAGCCTGCAGTCACCCTTGTTTTCCAGCAGTTTGCTGAAATTCCATTTAGTTGCTTTACTGCCACTTCCTTTATTCACCCGATATAAAGAATCTGACACATTCCTTTCCATTTGAAATTACCTGACCCTTATTAATCCCTTAGAGGATGAGAAATAGGAAAGGAGTTTCAGGTAGCAGTCTGAAAGTCTGCAGGAGCTAAATACTTTCCTGGTCAAGTGTGTCATCTGGGAGCCTTCTGGGCTTTTCTGACTTTGGCTCCATCTTTTTCTGTGCTGAGTGTTACTGTGCTCCTTACAGTTTCCCACAAGTGCATAGAAGATATCAGAATATGTAGCATGGAAGAAGAGTGTTCAATGAGGGTGTTTTCTCAGGCTTGCTGCTTTGTAACCCTTTTAGGACACTGAGGAAGGTCATGAGTTTGCCTCAGAAGGTACCTGGAGCAGGGACCTTCAGTCCCTTGTGGGTTGACTCTATCTAAAAGTTGCTGAATAGAACTGAAGCAACTTTTTTTTTTTTTCTTCTTACAGTCTTTCTGGGATAGCTGATAAAAATCAATTTATGTCTCAAAGCATTTCTGTGCACAGTCCTGATGGGTGATGTCTACAGCAGAGTTGAGCCAGTCCAGTGCAGAAGCTGGCTAATGAAACAAACAGCTGCTTCATCCCAAGAAAGTAGGCAGGAAACTAGTTATTACGAGCCTCATGGTATGTGCCAACAGCTTTCAGGAAATACTACTGCCGTGTATTATGCCTTACACTTCCATTTTTTTTTCTGTTTCCTGCAGCTTGTTAAATATACAACAGTTCTCCTTTTCCTCCCCCAGAAATGTACCAATGTTGGAAGTTATATTTAGTTTTTGTCAAGTTACAGTATGCTTTTTATAATCACACAGTAGTGAAGAATGGGCCAGAAACACAGTGAAAGCAAATATTTGCAGCATATCATAAACCTTTCTCATAACCTAAATATTTAGAAAGAAGAGAGGTGTAGGAGGATGCTGTACTTTATAAACCATGGAAAAGATAAGAAGCAGCCTCTTTAGCACACTGACATATTGCAGAAGTCTTTTTGCAGCAGCATGAGTGAGCAGAAGGACTTGTTCCTTTTGTTCAGAATGTATTTGCTGACTGCAGATGATTTAGAAAAGTAAATGTTTAACTTTAAAAGAAAAAATGCCCAGCCAGTTCAATGGGAATAGGAAGGACTGCAGTTGAGAAGAACCAACATCACGACCCCCAGTAATATAAAACCAAGTGTTATCCAAAGTGAATCTTGAGGGATAAATCAGCACCCTGAAAACAGCAATAGCTGTAAGATTTTCCTTTAGAGATCACTGAAGCCATGTGGACTGAAGGACAAGAAGCGAGTGGCACAGTCTGTTGCTAAAAATGGCCTTCTCCTAAAATGCCCCTGCATATGCCTGGCACATTTTTAGTTTCTGTCTGTTCATTTTTAAGTTGTTTTATTCTGAGTAATGCCTTTGATTCAATTTTCATCTTATTTTATGCTATTCTCAGCTGTTTACTCGCTTTTTCTTTTGTATACTCTCTGTTTGGAAGATGGTCCTGCAGCTTGGGAGCCATCAGAATAATTAAGGTGGAGATAATAAAGTCTTTGTAGTGAGGCATTACAAGGAAACTTTCTGCTGAAATCTGTGAAACCTAGGGACAAGACATTGGATGACCCAAGGGTTTTTGCTTCAGTCTGTTTTCCAGGGTCCTCCTGTTGGGGCTCCTGAAATGTTTCTATGTTTCTTTTAATTGCTCATTTTTAAAAAAACTCTGTTTTCAATAATTACCAAAGCCTGGTGATGAGTCAGCACACCAAAGAGAATTTGCCCTGTGAGTTGCCAGGTAGAAGCATAATTCACTGTGTGTAGCATTCAGGGAGGGGTAAATGGGTGTAGGTGCTATCAGAGTTGTTTCATTCAAACATAGAGCACTGACAGTTTTTCAAAGTCTGTGATATATTCAGAGCATTAAAGCAGCACTTTGTTAGTGGGGATAAAGGCTCACATCTGTTTGGATCATTACCTGATTCTTAACAACTTGTGAGTTTGGAATTATGTCTTTCTCATAGGCATTATTACCCTAGAAATTACCCTAATTGCCCTTACTCTAATACCATTATTTCTTGAGTTGGTTGAGAGCCTTCCTGACAGCTGAACATAACTTTTCTGTTACCTGCTGCTACATTCACGTTCTTATACCCATTTTTTTATTTTCCTTTGCAGACCAGGAAAAATGTGATGATGATGATGAGATGGAGCGACTTTACAAGTCATTGGAGCAAGCGAGCCTGTCTCCCATCGGTGATCGTCGACTGTCAACTAAGAAGGAGCTTAGGAAGTCATTTATCAAGCGCAGCAAAAACCCCTCCATTAATGAAAACTCCACAAAATTCGAATGCTGAACAGTACATTAAAGGTGAGTTTGCAGATCTTGCCAAGGAAAAGCTTGAGAAAAGAAAAAACAGTTTGGCTGAAAAAGAAGCAGTATAGACTTCAGCCAAACTCTAATTACACATTTGCTGAAAGCCCCAGAGAATTTTGTTAAGTTTTTGAATTATTTTTTTCTGCTTCATTGTGAATACTGATCTGCATTATGTTGTTCAGTTTGAACTGGAAACAGAGGCAATAGCTCAGGAGGGACTCTTCTTAAAGAAGTTCCAGCCCATTTGGAAAATTTAATAAAGAAAATTCTTTGTTAACTGGAAAACTTGCAAGCTCAGCTAAATGCACCAAACAGGGAGCCTTAAAAAAGGAAGAGCAGACAAAATACATTGATGATAAAGAACATGAAAATGACCCTGAGCCAAAAAAAGTTTTCCTTATGTGATTATCAGAGAACGTACAGGATGTGCCAAAGCTATTGTAAAGACCTCCTGTAACTAAAATATTTTTAATAACAAAAGCATCCTGCTTTTATGTTGGAAATCTATCACAAACTGGCGGGGTACAGGGGTTCAGGAGACGTTCCCTGAAAGGGCCGGTAAATCTGTCTGGAATATGGGAATTTATGAAGCAGTTTACTTGCCAGCATCAAGTGTCATGGGATTTCAAAGCCTGCTTCTAAATGGTACTGAGCGAAACAAAAAGCTTAACCATCACATTTACATTGTAAGGAGAAGAAAGAATAAATGCAAGCTTGGGGCTTCACTTGTTTCTTTTCGTGTGCATTAGAAGCAGGAATTGAGTATCTTCTTTCAGATGGATGTATTTGGCTTCTGTCGCTGTAAGCTGGAGAAATGATTGTAAAATGGTTGGACTTGATGAGCTTAGAGGTATTTTCCAACCTTAGCAGTTTTATGATTCTAAAAACTTATCCTGTCAGCACAATCATTGGTTTGATTATTTGTTGCAATGGAAGGCTTGTGTTTGGCACCTCAGCTTGTATTGAAATTCCTGAAAAGTGCAATTGTAGAGGGAACTGGGAAGAGAGGCATTCTTCTTGGCTCCGTATGAGACCTAGTGAAGCCTCTCCTTAGTATCAAAGAGTTTTCAGTGATGTGGTAGTGACTACAGAAGTATTAAAGCAATAAAGTGAGCCCCCCCACATAGCAGAAAGTTAGTTTAAAAAGTATGCCTATTTTATAGGATAGGGAGCCCTGTACAGAGACATTCTGCAAGGTGTTCTCTGACAGGAGACTCACTAATAAATCAAAGAACCAGACAGTGCAAAAAAAAAAAAAAAAAGTGTGGGACAATCACTTTCATTAGTATGGAGCTGAATGGAAGCCTTAATGTCAGATGTGAGCAAGGAGGACAACGGTGCATTGTTCTAGCATGGGAACATTATATAAGTTGTGATTAACTTAGGCTTGTCTAAAACTTGTATTTAATATGGAAAAATAAGTTTTGGAGTGTTCATAACATATAAAATGTGTTGATCCCGTTGGGTTTTGGGAGTTTTTTTTTTTCCTTTCTTCAAACTAAGTAACCTGAGAATTAGCAAGACAAATAAAAAAGCCCAGACACTTTCTCATAGACATAAACAGAGTTCTGTACACAGCAGTATTAAAGTTAGCCTGTCTGAAAGTCAAGTGCCTGCAGAGGGAAAGTGCCATATTCTTTACATTAGTGAAATTATGTGCTTTTAAAGTCAATTTTCTTAATGTATAATATAAGACATGAGATAATTGGAAATGATCTACTGGAAATTTTAAAATCTGGAATTTTTTGCTTCTGATCCATATGTACACTGCTTTAATTAAAACCCTATTAGTTTGAAAAGTGATTTATGCAAGTCTCAATGCAATTTTAATTTTAGACTTTTGACTCCACATACTTAATAAGAGATTAATGTTGCTGCCACAATATATCATTAACAAAACATGCTTTGAACACTTTGGAAGAGAGAGAAGCTATATGCAAATGCATCACAGTCTTAGTGAATGTGGGTAATAGTTTTAACACTACAGGAGAAATTCCATGGCATGACTTTTTGCTGCCAGTAGAAATACACTTATCTCTTCCACTCCCTATCTCCTCTCTTCTTTTAAGCTACTGCACATATCCCTACATCAAAGCCAGAAGTCTTCTTAAAAGGGCTGGCACTGGGTCTTGGGGGTAGGACATGTAAAATACAGTTGAATGAGCTTTTGGGTTTAAAAAACAGCTAAGGCATCACAGGGATTGGAGCAGTTAAAGGTTCATTAGAGTGGTAGTGGGATATGGATGTATGAACAGCTGATTGCTGCTATCAGAAGGTGAAATGAAAGTGTGGGAGTACTTTCAAGGTGTCTTCAAGACAGCCACCAGCACAGGGTGTCCTTGGGTGTGATGAATGGGTGGCAGCAGGAGAAGATGGTTAGAACTATTCCATCGCTTTCACACGCAGACTGGAGGGAGGGAGTCTGGCAGAAGTAGTGAAGTTTTTTTAGTGCAACATGGTGTGCCTCCATTAAGAAATTATACCTGCTAATTGAGGCTTCTCTATCCTGTGGCCATGGATAGGCAGTATGTGCTGGAAAAGCAAAGTGGTTTGTTATGTCCCGACATGTGAGGACCTCAAAGAACATGAATGTGTGAAAGGAGGTGTAATGAAGACAGAGCCAGGCTATTTTCAGTGGTGCCCACTGACAGGACCAGAAGTGATGGGTTCAACCTGAGACTCTGAAGGTTTCTTCTGGATGTCAATAAACACTTTTTTTACTGTGAGGGTGACCAAGCACAGGTTGTCCAGGGAAGCTGTTGAGTCTCTATCCTTGGAGATACTCAAGAGTCATCTGTACATTGTCCTAGGCAGCCTGCAGTAAGTGGCTCTGTTTGAGGAAGGGTTTTGGACAAAATGACTTCCAGAGGTCCCTTCCAAGCTCAACCATTCTGCAGTTCTGTGACATACAGAATCCCTGCATCAGCCACTGCTCACCTCTTACAAGTGAACCAGGGTGCCTGCAATATATGGTTTGAGCTGTTCTTGCCTAAAAGTAGATACCAGATTTATTAGCAGTAGCTGGTGGTAGATGGCAGCCACATGTACTGTAGCTACTCTATTGCCAGCGCACAAATTATGTTCAGTCCAGCTCCCAGAGAAGAGACATTTGTTACATGGAATAAGTGTTTTTTGGAGAAGTTAGAACTCATGTGAATTACAGACATAAATACTGTTGTGTCTAGTTTCATGCAAGTACTGTCTTGTTGAGAGACAGCATAACAATGTGTAATTTTCACATGAATCTTCTCTCATCAAGTTTTGTTAGAAGCTTTATAAGAAACCTATAAACAAATCTAGATGAAATCATAATTTGCCTTTAACTGGGAAGAAGTTTTGCTGTAGGCATAACTTTGATGACCTATGCTCTAAAAATGGGAACGAGCTGCCAGGAGGATGGGTAATTGGTCATCTCCTTGTGACATGAGTCTAATGTTCCCAGAGTGTTTTTGTTAGCGACAATTGTCTTGACATTTTCTGTGGAAATAACCACTTGTTCTCTTCCTAGTGTAAGGAACATGACCTGGCCACAATTAACCAGTTGCTAGAGGACCCAAAGTTGACAGCGGTGAAGTACAGAGAGTGGAGGAGCACAAACATCATGCTGGTCCAAGATATTTATCAGCAGCAGGAGGTCCAGGACACGTCCACAGAGAATAGTGAGGAGCAAGAGATGACTCCACAGCCAATCACTGAAAGTGCTATTTGATCAATGGCACATGGCAAGACTTTTCTCCACAGGTCTTCACGTACAAGCAATTTTAGCTGCTGTATCTTGAGGTTTGTTTTTCGCAAGTATGCTTCAAAAGGAAAACAACCCGTTCTCCAAAGTTTTGAATGCTCTTGCAGAACTCATTTAATATCAAAAGGGGGAGTTCCCCAAACTTGCCCAAGTTCCCCAAAAAAGTGCGCCTGAACATGGCCTGCATACGTAAGAAGACTGTTTAACAAAACAGCAAAGAAATGTTTTTCAGTTTTTGGAGAAGAAAATTGTCAGTGTTCACCTTCTGGAGGACACAGAACTATGTCATATGTACTGTATAAATATGAGATCCTTGGGACTATTTTAACCATACAATTTACCTTGAAATGAAGCTAAACTGATGCCAACAGGATGTAGTCTACTCTACCTTTTTACCTTCTAAGGTAACCCAATGTATCCATTTTCATCTCTATACCCATTTACTTTCACAACTCCACCAGTTTAAACTGAGACAAATGGAAAAGTAATTACACATGAGTTGATACTCTAGACAGCTGCCAGGCACCCAGTTTGGGCTCTGCCTGATGTTTTATGAGTTTCAAATTTATTTATGGTTCAGACCGAGAAGGTGCTGTCTTTCTATATCAAGAAGAGGTCTCTCAGTTTTTGCTAACATTTTGCTCACTCTTCAGTGAGACAAATTTCAACTTTTCTTACAGACTTGGCAGAATTCCTTGGAAGATAATGTTCTTCTTTCTTATTTTTGACAAGGGGAAGTATATAAGGTACAAGTTCATCCCAGAGTCCAACTTAAGGAAGGTGATCATATTCACAAGCCAGAAGCTAAACAACTAAACTCCTAATGAGGACCTGGAAGTATAAAACAAAGATGCAAATATTTTTGTAAATATATGTAATTTTATGGCTTATATGAATGTGACTATGTACTGTATAGATGTTTTATTTATATATTTATATATGTTGAATTTCCTAATATAAATAGGCACATGTGGACCAAGCCCACCCAGCTGCGAATGCTTACAGATTGACTTGAATTTCCTCTTTATTTTGTGTTCCACTATTGATTGTAGTAATGGCTCTACAGCTGAGACTACCCTGAGACATCTGCTGTGACTCTTTCTTCTGCTATCTAGCTTTGAATTTTACATGAAGAAAATCTGTACAATTTAGGGTCTTAAAAAAATTTTATAGAAAGTTTCAAGATTTCCCTTTGGGGAAAAAATTAAGAGGTTTTGCTGCAGGATCATGATTTTTTGGCTTCATTGTTTTCATTACAAGGTTTTGGTCTTTTGCCTTCCCCTCTTCTGCAGTACAAGGAATTTTGCAAAGTGCCAAATTTTAAAAAGCAAGAATTAGTCCACCATTCCCAAATTAATGCCACTACAGGAACTGTGACAATCTGCACTTCTGTTGTTACTTCATAAAGATGTTCTTTGTCATTAGTTTTTAATACAGTTTATCGTTTAAGCAAAATACACTATATAGATGCATCCATATTCATCTGTCTATACATTTTATGTTTAATCATAGCTTGATTGAGAAAATAAAAAATAATGATTTAGTGGGAACATATGAAATCTTTTCCACCTATGTGGAACTGTTTCCATCAGTTTGGTTGTTCATACTACATTTTTAATACTCAGTGGTTTTCTTTTAAAATAGAGGCAAGGAAATAGATGAAAAGTGACTAAATGGGAAGCAGACAAAACCTTGGATTTTGCTATTCTTTTCAGGAAATCATCATATGAGTGGTGATTTCATCACTTCACTAATTCTAACTAGAGGATAAGCAAGCTTATGCACCTGGTGCAATTTGGTTTGGAGTAATTGCATCTTAAAAATGGAGCCCATTTTTAGGTTGCATTTTTTTGTTCTTCTTTTTGTTTTTTTGTTTTTATTTAAATGATTTTCCCACCATTCCCATTGAAGTGCTGTCAATTAACTGCCAAGAGCACCCTGAAAATTAGGAGTGTAGGGATTAATCTACTTGGTCCATTTCATTTTTAACTACCTGGTGCTAAGTAATTGGTAAATATTGGAGGTAAAATTGCATGTACATTTTCTATCACACATGCGAGTTTCTCATGAAACAAAGCATGTAAACACCATTTTCCTTCAAAATCATCCTCACTTAGATGTTGAAAAGAAGCACATGCTTAAGTGGCCTGTTGAGCTGGGCCAGACAAGTCAGTGCCTTGCAGTTCTGAGCAAAGTCAGAGTCAACTTCATTTGCTGAAGTAGATTTGCAGTACACAAAAAAAAGGCTATGTGGCCTGTACATGCTGTGTTGGCTCTTTTCACACTGCACTTGTATGAGCATGTACAAAACAGCTTTCCCAAATCTAGGAACAAAGAGATGCCCTTGGACTGCCCAAAGTCTACTGTTGGTTCTGACACATTACATAGCCTAGAATTGCTTTTAAATTACTCTCTTTCAGATGGTCAGTAAATACTTATTGTTGAACTATTGAGTTATTTGAGACCTGCTGAGAATGGGCTCTATCACTGCTTGGAAAAGAACAGAAAATTCTTGAATGGGGTTACTTTAATCCCATATATAATTTTAACAAATTTCTTTGTTCAGGAAAACAAATGTACGGGTATTATGCAAGTACTGTGCAGGGAGGGAGTCTGACTCCACTCTCTTCAGCTACTATTTAGACTCGAAATAATGGAAAGCATGGAAAATGCGAAGTGAAAATTGCAGAAAAACAGGATTAATTTTCTGGCGTTGCTAATTACTGCAGCAGTTTTTGCCTGGGTTTATCACAAGGGGCTGCCCAGGAGTGAAAGCCATAATCAGAGGCAGAACTACGCACAAGCTGACAGCTACGGCGGGGACCCGCCTCAACAGGAGAAATTTGGACAAGTCTGTGCTCTGCTCAGTGATGCTTGGAGTAACTGGTATTTCTTGGTCTGGATTTGGAAGACCTGCACTATTGACTCATAGCAAAGGGAGCTGTGTGTCCCCAGTGTGTGAATGTCAAGAAGTCTTTGGCCATCTGCCTCATGTGACATGTTTTATGTACTTTTTGGGGAGAAATGATGTGTGTGTGGACATGTGCACGTGCACAGATTTTCCTCTGTCAGCAAAGCCATTTGGTGCAGCAAGTCCGGCAACGGAGATTTTGGAATTCCTGGCAAAAATATCTAATTTCAATTGTTTCTGCAGCTTTTCTGGAAATTGAATCTCTCTGTTCTGGTGGTGTACATCTCATGAGATACCAGAACGAGGTGGGATCGCATTTCCTTTCCTATGATGGAAGAGATTTCATGTGGGGATTGTGAATCATTTTTACATCTAGTTCTGATGATTCAGTCAATACTAGGGTTTCACCTTGTCATGGTTTTAAGTGCAGCTAGAGATGGAACACCATGCAGTTGCTTGCTCAGCCTCCCTCTCTTTTTCTTCCCCATCCCTGTGTAACTGGGAGCAGAACTGAAGTAAAACTGGTAGGCTGAGACAAGAACAGTTTTATAATTTAAAATAAAATAAAATACAACATTAATGGTAAACCATTATAATGATAATAAAAAAGAAAGAAACTCAAACAAGTGATGTACAATGCAATTGCTCACCATCCACTGACCTGCCAGACCCCTCTGCCCAAACCCAAATCAGGTCCCCCTTCCAGGTAGCTCCCCCTGGTTTATACACCTGGCAGGATGTTCTGCAGTGCAGAATATCCCTTTCGTCAGTTCAAGTCACCTGTCCCAGCTGTGCTCCCTGCCAGTTTGGGTTTCTGTGTATTTCCTTACCAGCAGAGCACAGGACAAGAAAAAATATCCTTGACTTAGGATAAACATGGCTTAGCAAAAAAACAAAACATCAGTGTGTTATCAATACCATCCTCACTCTGAATCCAAAACACATCACCGTAACAGTTACTGAAGAAGAAATCAACTCTACCCTAACTGATATCAGGAATAAACAGGAATAAATAATGTGCTGTTTCTCTTTCTTTTGCAAATAATTTGAATTTTTGAGGAAACCATCAAAAATCATAATTTTGAGACAAAAGGCTGGTTTGAGACAGTCAAGGAGGGAAGGGAAGAAAAAACATGGTATTTGATTTAAAACTCTGTGGAAATTCAAAATTTTAAATTATTTCTAACTTGGAAAAATTATGGGTGTGTTAAAATTTATTGTGTGAGCCTGTAAGCTTACATGTGTATTACAGATTTAATACAAAACCTTGTCTTTTTAAACTTTCCAAGTAGGAAAAGAGCCCATGTAAGCAGACTGTATGAGGCAAACTCTATATACTGTGATTGGGTTTTGGGTTTTGGGCTTTTTTCTTTACTCTTTTGCTTGTTCAGTCATACAAAAGTAACCAATTGTAACTAAGTGAGGGCCTGAGTTAACTTCATTTATATGAGACATCTTTCAGCTAACAGGAAGTCAAAGTGGTTTCCTTACAGTAGTAGAACCAAAGTGGAATTTCCTGTTTTGTGTGGGGCATTTCAAAGCATCAGACATTTTAAGATGTCAGTGAGCATTTCCTTGATGCTTGAAGATTTATCCCATTTTGGTTTGCTTCAAGCTGCAACATTACTGAATTTTTAAAAAACTACCTTTATTCTGAACTGAAAATTTGAGGTGAAAAAAGGAAAATAGAAAAGAAAAAGCTCAGAGCTAAGATCATGCTGAAATTCACATTTCTGCATAGGGTAGTAGGAGCTGAGCTTGCCAAAAGCTAAGAATTTCAACATTGAAAAAAATTGTAAGGTGTTGAAAAGCATACTACATTCCTTGAAATTTGCTTTGGGAGAAGTTCCAAGACCTGTCTGCTCTGGAAAAAAGAATATTTTCCTAATTTATTTCCTCATGATAAAAATCCAAAGGGAGTGGTTTATAAGATGGCAGCAAGTTAAAGATGAAATATGCATGTAATTAATTGATAGCTCTACAACCTTGATGTACGATGTGGAATGGCTGACTTTAGATGACTCAGCCTATAACACAGAAAGTGTTTTTCTTTGGGAAAGCATTGAAGCTACCAGTGTCTGAAGTTTTTGCACTCCATATGGTCCACATGAGGTCCATTTTGAAGATGTAGGTGAATGGCCTTTCTATAGGGGAAATAGTTTGTATCATCATGCCATAGCTTAGGAACCACTCCCTGTGTCCTAGATGCCTTAGGCCTTGCCCAAATTATTCTGACTCTTGAAGTTCCTTATGGAAGTTTTATCTTCTCCCAACTTAAAATAAAAAGAGGATATGAAAACACAACTCCCACTCCCTCATGAAGAAAAATTATCACCAGTCTAGCAGAGATTAATGTAAATCACCTTATTTATGAGTGTTTAGCAAAATAACTCACCTGATGAAAAGCCATTTGTGCTTACAAATAGCAGCGCTCTTGTGCCAAGCTTTCAGTGCTGAGGACTGGCCCAGAGGAAGAATGGGTGCGTCTATCCCACTGTGCTCTGTGAAGAGGAAAGGTCATGCACAGAGGAATACTCGCCAGGACTTCTCTCAGGCAGCGGCAGGGCCTGCAGCACCATGAAAATACATGGAATCCAAATTCAATATTTTATCTGCTGAGTCTTTTTTTTCTTCACTGGTTTAAAACTCAGCACAATGTTGGCACTCAGCGCTGCCTTTTTACTGCTTGTTGCCTACACTTGTGAATTGAATTTCGTGGAATGATACACACATCTTGCAGAATGAGAGCCTTATGTTTGTGCTTGTCAATTAAACACTGAAATGAGAGAATATTTTGCTCAGCCTTTTTTTTTTTTTTTTTTTTTTTTTATTTTTATTTTCACTGCAGATTTTTCAGTTTACTGCTAGAAAATAAAATAAATTTTTGCTGGTTCTTTAAACAAGCAATTTCCCTGTGTGAATAATATTATTATAAAGTTGTATAATCTGGAATGAGGAAGACTCAATGAATGGTTTGACTGAGGAATGCCCTCTACTAGTGCTCAATGTAATATTTTAAACTGCTTTTAAATTAGTCAACTCTATTAAATTGGTTCTTGTAGGCACCCTTTAGGAAGATTAGTCTCTTCTGACAGTATGGAATATTACTAGGTTTATTTTTAAGCTCACAGAGCAGCTTGTTTCAATTAGAAGAAGATACGTATTTTTGTAAAAAGAGTTTCAGTTTAGCTGGAGAAGCCAGCCAGGTAGCATTATGGTGAAGGTGTGTTTCCTAGGAAATGAGCTTGTCCTTAGGCCTCATCTGAAAAAAGAATGTGCCTGTTTCTGTCTCCTCTCTTCCCCCAACCTCCTACATGCTCCCACTGCTTGCCTTGGAATCAGCTCATCCTTTGGCACCTCTGTCAGCTCAGCCAAGTCAGGCAGCAGGGAGCAGACACAGCAAGCTGGATACTCATCTACAATGATGATAACTAAAATTGCCTTATGGAGAGGTTCAGTGCCTGACAGAGTCCTCAGAAGGGATGCAGCTGATTCTGTAGGCAGAAGCAGAAGGAAGAAGCGCTGCGTAAGTGTGAGGGAAGAGGGGGACTTTTTCCTTTCAGAAGTAGAGCTTGGCTCAGGTTCCCACAAAGTTATACCTTCGCTTCCACCAAGCAATGATTTCCTTTTTTCCCCCTGCTAGACAAGGAGTCGTGAAGATAACCTGAAGAAACAGTTTTCATGTGATTTCAGCCTGTGCTCTTGCTTTCAGTGCCTAATGCACGGCCAAACATTTGACTTTTGGGCCTGAAAACAAAACTCTACAAAAAAGCATCCAATGATATCTTTCTTTAGCATCCTCCCAGGCATGCTTGCTGTGGGAATGCTGACAGGAAAGGCAGTGGGGCACCATATATCTACCCTTATGCCTGCTGTAACACCTCATCTCACTGGCTTGGGCTGCCTCCTGTTTGGCTCTCGCTTTTGCTTTACACCCTCTTGTGGTGGTACAAAACATAAGCTGTTCCAACGTTTTATAAAGGTATAATTGAGTTGGTCATTATGATCTGGACATTTGTCTTTTGTCTGCTTAAAAAACCTGTTGGGCTTTATTGGGCTTCCTTCCTGTGAGCTTGGGCAACACAGAGGGCAAAGGTTCCATCCCTGGCATCTGACCCTTTTTCATCACTCTTTGTTTTGGAAGGGCTCAGTCATCATTCTTATTATTGTGGCTTTATTCTTATTGCTGGAAGAAAGTGCCTACTGTCAGCGAGAAAGTTCCTATATTATCTTCCTGTTCTCAAGAAATATCCTCAGTTTCACTGGGGGATGTTTCAAATTGTCTAACAGAAGCCTTGTACATGGGATACAGTGTACAGCGACAAACTGCTCTGTTATTTTGATGGGAAAACTGTATCTTTTCCCTTTCCACCTCTTGGCAAAGTGCTTTCAGCGTTGGGCAGATAAATCCTTGGACTGCTGGTGGGAAAACACAGCTTCTGCAAACGGCTCTCAGCATGTTCCTGAAGGAAAAAACTGATCCCTCAGCACAGCCTGCTGGCTGCGGGCAGCACGACAAGCAAGGGAAGCAAGCACAGGTTTGTACGCAAGAGGGGAAACAAAAAAAAAAAAAAAAAAAAGGGTTTGCTGCAGGATCATGATTTTTTGGCTTCATTATCCTCAGTACATGGTTTTGGGTTTTTGCCTTCCCCTCTTCTGTGTGTGTACAAGTTTGTGTTTGTCTCAGCCCACATTTGAGGAAGTTTTGCAGTGAGGTGACAGCATTTACTGCAGGTGTGAAAATGGAAATGCTGTCCAGGACACCGACCCTCCCCAGACCTGAAACAGAAGCAGTAAAATGAAACCGAGGTCAATCTGGAGATAAAGATGCTCTGTGAGGAACAGCAAGGAAACACCTGAGCAGCAAAGGCAGACACAACAAAAAAAGGGCTGGTAAATTAGGGGGTGTAGGAAAGGGGTAATTATTGTTTGATGAAAATGGGTGACATGCGATTAGTGGAATACCCCACTTGGCCATACAATGGGTGGGGATGATTTTTACTGTCTGGTTATTTAATATCCATCCAGCAATTTATTAATGCTGTTTTGCAGAGCACCCTAAAATTGAGGGTTCAGATGTAAGAGATTGTTTTGTGGGACGAGCACTTAAGGACCATGCTATGTTTCTGTCCCTTGTGAAATGTTCTGTGCATGCCTGGTGAAACCCCAAAGCCACTATCACGATGTGTCACAAGAAAATAGCTGAAAAGTCAGAGGCATTTCCAATGTCCTCAACACTTACAGTGGCAGCCATGTCCTGGTAATTGACAGGCCTGCCTGTGCTCTTGCAGTCCTGTTGCTGAAGTAGAATCTTTGTTTCTAAGGTGCATTTTTCTAAATCTTATTTTTTTACAGACAGTAAATTCAGTTTGCCTTGGCTAGCACTTAAGATCGTGTGTTACAGCAGCTATGAAGATGACTCTGAAAGTGGTGTCATTTGCTGTGAAATTTGGAAGTTTTGCTCTATAAATGCCAGGAGGAGCTCCAAATCAGATTTCATACTGTTGTAAAACACACATATCACCTTCCCAGACAGATGTGATATTTCATCATGAGCATAATTTGTTTTCTGTGAAACAGTTTATTCTGTTCATCTTGCTGCTGATGACATGAGGCAATTCAGGCTGCTCTGTTGTTTCTGAAATGTGTTTTCTAACACAAGAAAAAGAATGACTTATGGTGCTGGTACTATTTAGAAGAAGCAGATGAGAGGCTCAGGACTGAGGCAGCAAACAGAGCTCAGCACTTTGGAGACGGTGACACAAATGACATCTTCAAAAGAGGATGTGGGAATTTCACTCATTAAAGAGAGAAAGGAAGCCTATCCCATAAGGACTCAGAGAAATTATGAAGGCAGAGTATGTGACAGACCTGTTCATACAAAAAACCAGTGTGTGAAGTAACCCCTGGGAATAAAGTTCAGCTGTAGGAAGGTAAGGACTGGTTTAGAAGCATGGCTGCTCTGGAGGATTGTAGGGTGACCTGTCTGGGCCACAGCCCACGCAGGACTAGACAGCACATCAGCTGACATCTGGAACTGGCTTAATGGCACAAGGCAAGAGAATCCCATGGAGAGAAAAAACAGGATGCAGAGCTGCCTCAGTTCCCAAGTTCCATTTGTTTCAGACACTACCTGGCAAGGTAAGCAGAGCACACAGACATAGTAAAACATATCCTGGTGTTGGGACAGGATGGGAAGGTGTTACTAGGGAAACTGCAGTAGGTTCAGTTCCCAAAGACATGTTTGTATGTAAGAGGCAGCTGCAACAGGCCAGCACCCTGGGCCTGAACTTTGGAGTGTGACCTGAACCATGATGACACTTTTGGCAATGTTCATAATTCAGTTTCTCCAGTCTTGCAGTGATTTTTGTTACTTTGGAAGATTATGAAATCCTACTGTGTGAGTTTGCACCTTTCCTGATATACTATCTACCTCCTGTATAGGAAACAGTGATAAATTCTGTTTATAGTTCAAGGGAAGCTACAGAGACATTGCACAACTGCCTAGAAAGACATAGATATCTCTGGGGTCTTATGCCACCTGCAGCCTCACAGAGTTTCACAGTAAAATGACTTTGGATGAGGATCTTTGCAACAATTTCTCCTACTCTGTCTGTCAAAATTTACATTAAAGATAAAAAACCAAAACTATACACAAACCTGTATTCAGTACTTAATGTAGCATCCAATTAATTCCACTGCACCAAATTCACCTTTGGCATTAGCTGAAGAAAGAGATAGAGTTTTTCTTTTGATTCAGTGAAAGTTTTGGAATAATCTGCAGCTGCAGTACCAGAATCCTAAGTGCTACATTAGTGAGGAATATAAAAGTAGTACAGATCAAGATGAAAGAGAGACATTTATTCTGTATTGCTCCAATTAATCCTTTCTAATCCAGCAGCCTCTTCTGGAGTACACATAAATTAATACATACCCACAGATTCACAGATAAAGGTGCTGATATTGGTGGCAACAAAACACCTTGAGCTTGAAGAAAGCCTGTATGCTATTGAACACTCACTATACTTTTTTAATTTATAACATTTTTATGTAACATTTCATTTCACTCTTCTTTTCATCATAAACTTAAAAAAAAAGTAATACTTTTAAAACTCTCATTGATATCTCTGCTAAAAGCCAGCAGCAGCCACCAAACACATTATTAGAAACTATGCACTTAAAAGGAAGAATCATTTCTACAAAAGAATAGGATAAGAAAGAGGATTGCTGCTGTGTTGGAGAAGAGGCAGCAGTAGTTCCACTGAACTTACACCAGACAGAAGGTAAAACAGCAGCTACAAAGCAGAGGCAGTAATATTAAAGGGAAAGGGGTTGAAGGAGTAGAAAGGGGAAACCTTAGTAAGACAGCTTGTATATAACCACCTAAGTGACATTTAAAATTTGCCCTAAGCTTTACTCCATTACAGGTAATACTGATTTCAATGAATTTTCCTGCATAATTAATTTACTTATGCTGTTTGCTTTCTTCTTCTCACTCACTTCTAGACTGAATTTTATTATTAATGTATATTAGTTTAGGGCCTGGAAGAGATTTGCTGAAATTTTGCCATTGTTGCCTAAAATCTACTGCAACTAGTGACCTGTATTATAACTTTTAAACCAAAACATGGTGAGGATTTCTTTAGATGTCATTTTGCACATCCCTCACAGGCAAATTCACCAATCCAGAGATTTGAAAGCCAAACCCAAATGCTACAACCTTCTGTTCAGACCTTCTACACAAGCATTCTACTAGTCTTTTACCAAGTCCAAGTGATCCCAAGGCATGATGTTTTGCTTTAAGAAAAGTGTGGAGGGAGGGTATTTTTGGTTCAATAAGTTGAAATCCTGTTATACCTTCATGCACTTCTGTCTAAAATGTCTCTAGTATATATCTATACGGGGAGCCACCTGGATTGGCCATTGTTTCACTTCCTACTGATTGCAATTCCTCTCCTGACTCTTTAAGGACCCCCTGCTATTAAAGGGACTAAAACTTCCATCTGGTGAAGGGTCTGGAGCACAGGTCTTAGGAGAAGTTGCTAAAGGAGCTTGTGGGTGTTTAGCCTGGAGAAAAGGAGGCTCACGGGAGACCTTATTGCTTTCTATGACTGCCTGAAAGGAGGGTGTAGCCAGGCAAGGGTTGGTCTCCTCTACCAAGCAACAAATGCTGGGATGAGAGGAAACGGCCTTAAGTTGTGCCAGGAGAGGTTTACATTGGATATTAGGAAGATTTGTTTCATGCAAAGGCTTGTCCATCATTGGAACAGGCTGCCCAGGGAAGTGGTGGAGTTCTGATACCTGGAGGTATTTAAAAAATTTGTAGATACAGCCCTTGAGGATGTGCTTTAGTGGTAGGCTTGGGAGTGCTGGGTTAATGGTTGGACATGATGATCTTAGAGCTCTTTTCCCACCTAAGTGATTCTGTGATTCTGTGGTTGTACTTCAGCTCAACCAACAGGCAGAAGTACAGGTAGTGTGCACAGCTACAAGCACGTGTAATTCCACTGCTACTTCCACTTCCACAGAAATTCTCTGACACATCTAGTGCATGGTTTTCTTGGGAGAGAAGAAAATTATCCCATATTCAACTTCCAAATTACAGAGATGACAATGGCAGTATAAAAGGCAAATAAATGTTCTATCAAATGCTTTAAAAAAATAATCTTCTGTTGCTCTGTAATGAACTGCATTAAGCCAGAGACCATCTGCACAGAGGGAGGTTATAGCTAATAACAACACCAATGGGAGGCCTCCCATTCAGAGTTCATCTGGCAATGATATTCATCTTCTCCATTACCAAGAATTAATGTCAATGCATGAAATTTGAATCCATCATAAGTGGATACTAAGATATGGTCTGATCCTCTCTTGAAAATAAAAGTCTCATAAACATTTTATAATAACTTTTTTGTTAGTCATTGTTATGATGATACCATTCTCTGTTTTTATCTAATTGCATTATGATACATGGAAGCAATCTTGATTTGTAAACCTTCCAGAGCAAGAAGTTTTATCTGCCTTCATCATCAGACTCCTCATCACATTTGGATCTACCAGGTTGTATTCATCTCTCTGACTCAATGTACAGGACTCTTGAGAAGCATGAGTTCTTCTGATGCTGCCTACTGACAGCATTACAAGGGAAAAATAAAATAGATATTTACAGAAAGAGACTGTGACAGTAAATTGATGTGCAGAAACAATGTGATGCATCATTTACATGTTAACAGCATGTGCCTGCAGCCTGCCTGTTCCTGTTCTTTTTTCTTCTCTTTGGAACATCAGATTCAGGAAAATATCCCAGTGAAGGAATACAAAGAAAGCAATTAAATTTGAATAGCCTGTATCATCTCTGCACTATTGAGTAAACCAAGCAAACATTTAATATAAGAGGTTTGAGTATGTACATTCACAGAATTGGTAAGAAGTGAAAGAATTCAGATGATCCTGAACTTAACTGCATCTTATTCACAAATATATTGCTTCCTTGAAAAATTAAAAGAAAATAACTAGTTGTTGGAAATCTGTGGCAGGGGGGAAAAAAAGGAGAATAATAAGATTCTGTGTCAGGTAAAAAGCTCAGCCAAAAATATATGAATATATGTCCAAGCACTTTTGCCTTCACTTTATTCCAAAAAATATAGTACATGGAATCACTAATCAAGAGAAAATTTTAAAAAGACCAGAAGAAACAGCAGCTGGTCAAATTAGGAGCTGGATCCCAGTAGAAACTAAAGTGCTGATCTTATCACCTGCTTTGGAGATTTCAGTACTGGCAATTCCCAGATGATATATTTTCCAGGCAGTTAACAGTCCTGACACAAGTCATCACTTTGATCCTACACGTTCAAGAAAATGTTTGATGCAAAGCAAAAACTGAAATAACATCTTACAGTTTGTTTGTACAAAAAGGTATTCAAGAGAACACAATCTTAAAAACATTTCTGAGAAAATCAAGTAACACAGAAGTAGGTCACTTAAAAAAAGGATTATTGAATGGTCTTTGGAAAATCAGAGCTAAACTGTTTTTCTGTATATTTTGCAAAACACTGACCTTGTATAGAAAACTGCTTTGATCAAAAAAGACGCCAACATATCAAAATCTGTGAAAAATAAGGAGCAAGGACAGGGACACCCCCTAGAAGACGGTATCTGCAGGCAACCCTCACTGTGCCAGGGACCCACTGGAGGCCACCAAAGCAGGATTTTTACCACTGCAGTTGGCACACAGTTATTTCCAGGGTTTTTCCCGATTACCTGAACCCTTATGGTTAATTAGCAAGAATTAGTTGAGACTGTTTTGCCCATGACTCAATCTAATATAAATGCCCTATTTTTTTATTAATTTGCAGGTACAGAAGGGCATGATGTATATTTCTAAGGTTTCTTCCCATTATTCAAAATGAGAGTCAGACGCATGTAGCACAGGTAAGCCTACTCCTGCTGCCTTGACTTTATTAACAAGAAAGCCAGAAAGACAGGGAGTCCAGCTGTTGAGCTCTTCCTTCCCGTTTTTTAGCTGAGTGAACTGGCACAAGTCAGCTCAAATCCAACTCAGCTGCATATTTCTTCTGCTAAAGCTTCTGCAGTTACACTCAGCTACATTCCAGCTTCAAGAGAGACAAACTCACACAAAGAGACTTGGGTTCATGGAGTTTATCTCTGCAGTGAAAAATATCAACTCCAGAATGGCCCACCTCTTGTCAAGGGATATTTAAGTAGAAAATCTCTTCAGTTTTCCTCTTCCCTTATATAGAGACTCCTTCAAGTAAATAGGGAATTGGCTGATGTAATTGCCAAGACATTCTCCATCATATTTGAAAAGTCACAACAGTCAGGTGACTGGAAAAAGGGAAATATTGCACCTGTCTTTAAAATGGGTAGAAAGGAGGCTTCTGAGAACCAACACATCAGCCTCACCTCTGTGTCTGGGAACATCACGGAACTCCTAGAAGTTATGTCAAGGCACATGTGGGACAGGGAGGTGATTTGGGACAGCCTGTATGGCTTCAACAAGGGCAAATCCTGCCTGACCTACCTTGTGGCCTTCTACGATGGAGTGACTACCTCAGTGGATTAGAGAAGGGCCACTCTGTCTGGACACGGGAAAGACTTTTGACATGGTCTCCCACAATATCCTTCTTTCTAAATTGGGCACATGTGGCTTTGATGGGTGGAGTGTTTAACAGAGGAGAAACTGCTTGGACAGCCACACCCAAAGAGTAGTGGTCTAAGGCTCAGTGTCCAGATGGACATCAGTGACAAATGGTCTCCCTCAGGGGTCTGTTTGGGATCAGTGCTATTTAATGTTTTCATCACAAACATGAACAATGGGGTTGAGTGCAAATCCACAAGAAACAGAAACATTTTTATTAAAGGTTTACAACACAGATACAAAAGTTGTGTAATAATACGCTACTTACTGCAAAGCACTACCATTGAACATCGAAGCCTTACGGGAAAAAAAGACATTTTTCTTACTTTTTCTAGTGCTCTAATAAAATCTACTTCCTCATATCCTTAAACCATCAAGGCTACAACATTATTACTGCTAAACATATTTACAGTCAGGTTTCTCAATTGTTGGATTGCAGAAACAGAAAGCGTCTTTAAAAATATTTGGCTGTCTGCTGGCAAGTCACAGTATTTTGCCTGTGTGCTTCATGCAAAGTAAAGAGGAAATAAAGGCTTCAATTAATTACGTAAATTTTGTGAAAGCTGAACTTTTGACTACTCACAAAACTATGATCTTAAGTTTACTTAAACACCTTTTTGGTCTATCAGTTAAGATTTTCTATATATTCATTCAATATTTTAAAATTTTTTGATTGTTGTATGTGAACATGTCAGACTACTCTGAATCCATCAGGTAGTAATGATGTCATAGGATGTTAGTCCATTTAAATCTAGTGTATTCTATGTTAGTTTTGTTATTTAAATAATACTGCTGTGTGGTGCAAAACAATGTATCAAACTCTTCCAAGTGCCTATCTTATGCTGTTTAAAAATTTGATGCAAAACCTCTTAGAATGGTGATGACTCTAGTTTAAACTTTAATGATGACTCAGGTGAAACAGCTAAACTAACAGAGAACTAAACATAAATCCATATGACCACACAGTGGAATTTTCAATGGAAAGAGAAAAAAATTAAGGCACTTTTGTTATATTTAGCTTCATATTCTGCTGATACATAGGCTACATATTTAGCTGCAACACAGTGATGAAACTCAAATAATCCTTTAATTTACAACTTGCAAAGATTTGGTCTTCAATCTTTATTATGCAGTCTAAGGCAGAAAAAAACAATTTAACACTATAACCTTATTGTTACACAGACTTTAACAATGAAAATAAGAAATACATTTTGGCTGCAGAAAGAAAAAGACAAAAAAACCACCCCTGTTCCATATAGTATTTCAGAATACACTTAAATTCATCAAAGTACATTTTCCCCCAGTTAACTACTGATGATTTATTTACAAAGCAAGTAACAAATAATGTCTAGAAAATACCATTGCACCACAAATTATCTACATGGATATTTCTAATTTTCATACTGGAAAACAACTAAGAAGGCATTTGCTGCAGCACAATGTTTCTTCCTGAAATCTTAATGTGTTTTAGCAGCTAGTACAAAATGCAGATGCAAGGGTATTATAATAATTAAAAAAGCAAACATACTATGGGTTTGGTTAAGAAAAAATAGCTGTCTAACAAATTGTAATTTAAAATTTCTTTCTTAAAAAACGTCTAATGCATTACCTGCTCCAAGTACTTCACATAGGGGCTGTCGTTTACTTACAAATTGAAAATGCTGCTGACAGAGCAGCTGAAATTTGAGAAACTACTTGAAAGAGAAGACATCATCAGCCTGTGCAATCTCTGACAGGCTTATAGCTACATTTTTATTCACAAAGAAATTTATGTTAATATATGCTGTTTTGGGGGTCATTTGACAATCAATAACAATGTAGAATACTTTCATTTACTCATCTCTTTTAGAAAAAGTGATAACTCATTGTTTTGATTTTAAATTCTTTTGTAATACATGTGAAATAGAAGAGGATGAAGCTTGGAGTTTTTCTTTATTTTTCTTTTTTTTTTTTTTTTCTATAAGGGATCACTGAAAGAAATATTTTCTTTTGAAACTGCAGAACATGCAACCCTCACAAGACCTCTTGAACTAGAAATGTGTTGTTCTACATGACCTTGTGAGACTTCAGCAGGCAAATAACCTGCACAGAAAACACTTCTACAAATAAATTTTAAGAGTAAAGAGTGTACCCAACAGTATTACAACCTCATATCCCATTATTTTCTGTCCTCAAAAGCTCACCTTATTTTTCAAACTAGAGTTGTCTAGCTTTTGAATTCCTGTTTCCAACCTATTTTAACTTACCAAGAGCATGTCAGGTTGCTACAGGCTTTGTTTTAGACTGATGTATGTGCTCCTGGTAAGCAGGACTGCTTTGAACACTGGAGCCTGGGAGGGCCCCGTATCTCCCAGCTCTGCTCGATGTTACATTTCCTTCTTCTGTTATGTGCAATGCAGATGTGCTGCAGAAGCAATTTGTGACAGACCCGAAAAGCAGGCACTTTCCTCTGTGGTACTTTTTTTTTTTTTTTTTTTTTTTTGAGGGAAAGCATATCCTACATATCCACTAGCACACTGCAGCAGTGGCAACTGCTCTGAGGGTCATGCAGCAGGAGACCCTGTCACGGCAGTGGAGTAGTTTCAGCTTCTTGAAGTTCCAACTGAAAGGAAAGAAATTGCAAATACTATGAACAATTGCTTGATATCTTCCCACCCACAAGTTTGTGTGTGTGTGTGTTCTTTTCAGGAGGAATTTATTTCTCATTTGCAGCTACTGTCCTGATGTATAAAGCTTAAGCATACAGCCCAGAGAAAGGCAAGACTATGCTTTTGCCATGAAGCAACAGAGGAAATGATGACAAAGAAACATTAGTAGGTCTGAAATTTGGATTAGAATATACTTCACATCAAGCCAGTTATGCTCTTTCTAGGGTGAAACTCTATGAATTTCTTGAGCATGGAAAAATTTTGCTCCTTTTCTGTATTCTTTCTGTGGCAGTTACAGGGGAATTAATATTTTAGTTGAATACATTCTGTGCTCATATCAGCAGAGTGTCTAACTGTTGAATTCTCAGTTATAGTCCAGTTTACATTCTGTGTGAGGTGGACTTACATCAGCAAACAAACCCAACAACCTCTCAGCCCTGCGTGTCCACAGCCTCCATGCCGAGTCCTACTTGCACGCAGGCAGGGCAGCACTGCAGATGTTTTCATCAGGAAAACCTGCTTACTGCACAGCACATCTTGAAAGGCTGTAACCCCTTTTTGCTCAGCAAATTTTGTGCCAGAACCTGCTGAGAGCTGGGTGGGAGACTCTGCAAATCAAGGGTTTATGGAATGAAAAGCAGAGATACTGATGCCTGGAGATTCATAAAGAGCCCATGTCAGCGCATATCAGCTACAAAAGCCCAGTTTTAAGGATCTATTTAAGTTAGACAAAGTGTTCCATAGATGCCACTATCTTGGCAGAAACAGGCTTTTTAAGAAACCAAAATTACTAAATTACTATTTCAAAATGACTAGTGAAATGCATTCTAATTCACAAAGGAGATACATTAATTTTCTAAAAATACACAGGAAGGCCATTCCTTGTTAATACAGGTAGATGTGAATCTGACAGGAAGCTGTCCATTTTTTTTTTTTTTTCATGTTTCTGCAACAGGAATCACCAGCATTCCCCATATTTGTTCACAATGGGTCATACTGCACAAGGAAAATGAAGGAGTAAGAAAACACTTCATTTGTTTGATCAAAGTGAAAATAGCCTTCAATTTTCCCTTGTTTTAACTTAAAAAAAATTTCTTGAATCCAATATAATTTTTATTTCTACATGTGGCTGCCAATCCAGGCAGTAAAGGCAAAGCTTTCAGGGCTGAGCCTTTTGTTATTGAAAGTATCTGAGGCCTCATTTTCAACATACAGGCAGGATTTAGAGTTTCTATTAGGGCATTTAGACATTTCAGTAGTTGACAAGAAAGCGTCAGAAGCCAAAATTGAAGAGTTACACACAGGATGACTACATAGTCCTGAAGATGTGCTTATACATAATTTGCTTAGTTGCTTAGATACATTCAGGTGAAGCTGCTATAAAAGCAGCTATGAAATGGGTCACAAAGAAACTAATCCACTGAAACAAATTTCTCGGATTTCTATAATTATTAATAATCCAGTTCCCTAATTATTTAGGATTTTTTGTTATTAACACATAGATACTAGCACAAACTTATTTTTCAGGTGAAAACAACTATCAATTTTTTATATTTTACATTTAAAAAGTTAAACCTTCTTTTAATCTCAGAGATAAATTGATGCAGAGTCTCTGAGTATATGAAGTGAAAGCTATTTCAATACTTGCCAAGATTTTGAGACAAATCGGTTAATATCAACAACATCAAGAACCCTCAGCCATTTGCAAAAGCTGCTGTTTGGTCCTTCATTTCCCTCCCCTGCCAATACTTGGTCATACAGAGGAAAGTTCAAAAAAAGCAGTTTTGCTTTTCAAGCATTTTTTTGCCCCCAGGATTACATCACTCCTTCTCCATGCAAATGCACTGATAAGATTGCATAAACCCTCCTGATGACTAAAACCATAACCATTCGTGTAACTATGAATCTAGACATTTTAGTAATGCCAAGGAGCCACAAAGTAGGCCAAAGGCCAGTATATTAACTCAGAATAATATTAATATTTTTAATGAAAATATGAATATTGAATAATATTGATAAAATGAATAAATAAAATAATATGAATATTTTGAACTGATAGAAGACACTGTTGTTCCTTCCAACAACTTAAATACTTAAGACTGTCAATTCTAAATGCTTTTAAATACTTTAAGAGTGTTAGGTCTTAAGCGATTGAGCTTTGCAGTCCTCATTAACTCAAGAAGGAGAAAGGAAATCTCACTTGGCAAAAAAGCAACTTGTAGAACATCTGTTTCTTAGAAAATTATATGAAGTGTGCCAAGTACTACACAGCCATGCAATTAGAATTCATACCAAATGCTCTCCTTGTGTATACAAGAAAGAGCTTGTCAGTATACTTCAATCAATAGATACACAAGCGAGTCTTTCTTTTACAGAAAGCACTTACCTGTAAAAAGAACACCCTGTCCATAGAATTTATAGAATCTCACTATGTGAGTAAATACTGGTTTGTCTGGGGGATTGTTTTCTTTTTTTTTTACTAAGAGCTAAAGTTGCATTCACTCTAGGGCTTTTTGTGTTTAAAATAATATAAAAATGTTAGGTATTACACTTGTAGTTACTATTCCAGAGAGCCTTTTTAGTGTAGACTAGTTCAACAATCTTGTCTCTCATTCTGATCAAAGCAGACATCAAAAGATGTCTCTTACAGAAATGTTTGCTGGAGAAAAAAAATTAAGTTTAATATTAAGCTTTGAACATGTCTTGCTGTGAATGTATTCTATAGACATCGTGGAGAGTGAAAAAGACTGTACCAAATAGCTGCTGAGCTGAACTCCAGGGAGAAGGCCCAGGTCAGCATTCAGGGAGCACATCTGGCAGAAATAAACCAATGGCAGCATCAGCAGCTGCCAAAGCAAGGACTGCAGGGATGGTGGAGAGGGAAGAGCAGTTGGCCACTCCAGAGTCCTTCAGATACCTAAACATGCAAACATCTATCTGAGTGCTGTCTTCTTCTCCCTGGCTCTGGGGAAAACTGATGGTTAGTTGCTAGGAAGAGCTACCAAAACAGTCATACAATTTCTTCCAGCTCTGACTACACCTGTTTTGTTCCATCTGGATTGGCTTTTGCTTCAGTTTCCATCCTTACTGCTTTGCTTGGACCTCATTCCTTTTATTTCCCTTCCTCCTCAGCATTCTTCCTCTCACCTCCCTTTCTCTTTAGTGTCTTTCCCTTCCCTTCTCTTTACACATGCTTTATTTCTTCATAACTAATTTATTTCATCACTATTCCCTGAAGGAAAAAACCTTTCCCTAACCAGCAAAGACCCCTACTACAGGATTAGCTTCCTCTTTATTGCCAATCTCAAGATCATTTCACTTGCTTGCTCCATTTGTGCCCCAGCAGGATGTCTCTCTCTTGGTGGTGTAGGCTGAAATAGCTCTCTAGAAAACGTCATCTTCTATTCTGTGCTTGCTCAGTGCTCAGGGAAACAGATTTTATTTCACTCAGCCTATAGGCATCAATCTTTTCTATGGGTAAAAGTTTAGAAGGCTACAGCTCTCTTAGAAGTAATACAAAGATATATAACTAAATGCAGAAAATGAGTGCATACACACTGCTCCCTAAAAAGCTGGAATTGTACTAGACAGAAATACAATCTTGTTGTCAGACACATGCACAAAACTCATGGGACACATTAGGACACATGACATGACTCCATTGAGGATGACAAATGCCTTATTAACAGATGAATGTATTAATTTGCTACACCTAGCGAATACTACAATACATACATACATACATACATATACATACATATATACGTGCACCTATGCCAAGTTTGGCAGTTCTGCTTCACCACCAGACTGAGCAGGTGCCGATTTCACAGGCCATGGTTTGGCATGTATGAATCAGACACTGGAGAACAATGCTGACTGTTGATGCTTAATAAAGCCTCTTGCTTTAGCCCTTCTCCCTTTAGACTTCCCTCCTCTTTTGTGGTGCAACTACTGTTTAGTCTCCTTGGAGATGGGAATACTCTTATTTGGGCTATCTGGCAGCAGCTGAGTGTCAGGCAGGTAGCTGCTTTCACCAGAAGCCTCTGAGTTCTGCACCGCGAGGAGGCTGCCAGCTTGTGGCTGAAGTGGCAGCAGTGAGAAACTGGTGCATGAGAAACCTAAGTATATTGCTGAGAGGTGATATGGCAAGGCATAACCAAGGCTTATGCTTTTTGTTCTTATTTTTAAGGAATTACAGAGACAACTCAAACTTCTTCTAGTACTTGTAATGTGCATAAATTACTTTCATGAATGTTAAGATTTGCTTTCATGTTTTGCTGAAAGACGGAGCTTGGAAATTCCCAAGACTAAGCATGGGACCATGGATATTCAACATTTACAAAAGAGCTTCTTTACAAAAAACTATGAGAAAATGGGCTGGCTGAATAACAAAAAGACCCCACTCTTGATATCTGGTGTGCCATAAAATCCCTACTTCTTAAAGGCTTTTTCTACATGGAAAAGGTATTTACTTGGTGTACAAGAAATGGCAAAATGGCACATTAATATTTAACATGTGTGTATATATTTTCATATATATATAAATAAATCTAATCCCTCCTTATTCACCACATATTCACCACAAGAACTGCATGTGGACAAGCCTTCATTTATCTCTTGCATGACTTTCAGGCCAGGTAGGCCTTAGTACATCAATCAAAAGTGAACAAGCAGGTTTTTATCTTTTTATTCACTGTTGCAATGGGAGAAGAAGAGAGATCTGTATTCCTTCCCACTCCTGTCTCCATCAGCAGACAAGGAGTATGAACAGGGAAATCCGGGATTAATTTTCAACCTGTTGCAAACATCCTGCAAGTGAAACACTGTTTTATGTGCTTTGTACATGCATGCACGCTGGACCCAGTCACTCAAGGTACCCTTTAGAACCCTTGGCTTCTGAGCATCAAGCAGGGCAGAGAACAACTGGCACCATGCAGGACTGGGATCTCTGTGTATGCATACACCAGTTCCAAACATAACCTCGAAACTGTTCAGACCTTCCAAAAGCTACAAATCAGTGTAAGTGGTAACTTCAGAACACACGTCATCTCCAAGCGGGTGGCCTGGATCCCGAGATGACATCTCCACTGCTAGTCATACCTGATGGTTAGTCCTATCCACAGTGTTGGCAGTGGAAGCATGGTCACGAGTGTTTTGTCGGACTCGGGTGGAGTTTTGCTGCTCAATGGTTGAGGAAGTGGGGATGCAGAACTCTCTGAAACACCTTTTGAAATTCTCATCTAGAAATGCATAAAGGACTGGATTAAGGCAGCTATTTGTATACCCTAGAGCAATACAGAAGTGCCAGGAGACAGTCTGGAAAGTAGTTTCTGGGATGTTGACCAGGGCTTTAATGATAACATAAATGTGGATGGGAGTCCAGCAGACAATGAACACTGCCACCACTACAAGAACCATCCTTGTGATTCTCCGCAGGTTCCTGTCCTTCTCCTTGGAGCCGGATAACATGCGAACACTCTTCAGGCGTAAAATCATCAGCCCGTAACACACGGTAATGATCAGGACTGGCATGATGAAGGCAAAGATGAACACACAGATTTTCAGGAGGTTCTCCCAGTACCAAGCAGGGTGGGAGAATGTAAGTGTGCAGTCAATTGAGCCTGAGGAAAAGGAAAACAGCAGAGAAGAATATGCAGGTCAGTTTTTAATTTGCTTTTCTTTAAACTTTTCTTTAATTAAATATCACAGGCAAATGTATGAAGACTTTACACCTAAGTAAACAAGTAAAATGAAGCAATCTGTGACCTGTCATTTGCACAAACATGGGTAGGATAGAGTGCTGCAAAACATGCATGAAGCATGAGTTAGGAACACAAAACCAAATTAACGTTCTCTTCTGCATAATATGGCTTGGAGTTTAATGGAGTTCCTTGTTTTACTAAACAAGGAAAAGAGCTGAATTGTCATAAATGCTTAAACTTTGCCTTGCTTTCTCTTTTAGTGTAAGACATGGTGAAAAGAAAGATTGTTAAGCCACCATATATGTTGAGAGTTTGGGCATTTCAGGGCAATGGGGAAGAGGGTGACACAACACTTGGTAACTCTGCACTGTGGAGGGTCTGGATTTATGTTGACATGCTGTCATTGCCCCTCATGGAAGGTCTTGGAGCACCAGTGGTCCAGAATGTGCTCTCTGCTCTGTATCATGTCCTGCCAGACAGGGTGCAACACATCTGTGACTGGCAGCTTCCCAGTGGGAGTATCCTGGGTGAAGCACAGGCTCCTGTGCTGTAGGGCAATGCAGAACTGCCCCACGGCAGAAGGCAGGCAGGCACAGATGCTTTTCCAAACACTACAGTAACCGAGTGGGACAGCAAGACTTGCATGGACCCACAGAAGGAGCTGGAGCTGCTTGTTGTAAAAGACAGATCACATGCACTGCTTGTCTAGTAAACTACAGCCAGATGCAAAATTGTTGAAGGGGCTCATTTGCACTGATACTTGCTTTACACAGGCTGGAGATCAGAAGTTAATTTAACATCTCTACACTACTGTGAAACAATGCAGAAAGGAGTTTAAATGTTGAGTACTCAGTTTAGGAAAGCCAGACTTACCATGCCTGTATTTAGTAGTTGCCATGAACATAACTGGCAGGCCAATGGCAGAGGAAAGAATCCAGTTGCAGACATTGACAATTTTGGCATTTCGGGGGGTACGGAAATCAAGGGCCTTAACTGGGTGGCAAACAGCCACGTAGCGATCCACACTCATGGTGCAGAGAGTGAAGATACTGGTGAACATATTGTAGTAGTCTATGGATATAACAATCTTACAAAGGATGGTACCGAATGGCCAGGTCCCCATCAAGTAATTCACACTCTGGAATGGCAGAGTACTTGTTGCTAGGGCATCTGCCAATGCAAGATTGAAAATATAGATGTTGGTGGCAGTCTTCATTTTCGTGTACCTAGGGAAAAAAAAAAATTGGCAGAGCACATGAATGACCACAACTGACACTGTTACATAAAACTGAATTCAGTGCATCATCTACAAGAAGCTTCTGTAAAACAATGCACTATGTACTGTCAAAGATGACATTTTCTGCTTTTAACCAAATGACCGTGCTATGATTCACCTACACGTTGGCAGTTCAGTGAGACGTCAGCTAAAGGGTGTAGGGAAGGAAAGATTTATTTAACTTGTGCAGAAGGAAAAGATACACATAGAAGAAACAATATCATAGATGCTAAAGAATTGAGAAGCTGAAATAATTTTGTGTTTACAGATCAGATACTGTACTACATGGATAGATTATCTGTACCTGCTGATGTCATGCCAAATATCATAACTATGTTCTGTAGAAATAGGAAATTCATTTGTAGGTTGTGAAATAGTAATGATGTCATTCCAAATGAGCAGCACTTGAGACCCACTTTTTATGTGGATGTTGTACTTTTGCAGTGGTACAAAAAAGGTTTCAATTTAAGTAATGCTCCTGGCCATGCTGCCCTGATTGCTGCTGAGGTTGCTGGGCCCTGTGGCTGCTTGGATTCTGGGGCGTCAGATGGCTTCCTCATTTGATGAAATTTCCTTCCATTTCTACAAAACTAATAAGCAGAGTGTTTGGTCAAAAATTTTACAATTTATAGCGTGCATTTCAAGAGGAATAGCTCATTTCAAAAGACCTGTCGGGGAACCTGCTAGGGAAGACAAAATGTAAAATACACTATTTTGTGGGTTTTATCTCTCTGAGTTAGATCTCTTCAGCTGCAAAAAATCCCAATGAAAGAATTGCATAAGGAATGCACATTTGGAACTTTTCTTTGGTAGGGTGTGCACAAATGCAGACTTCATGCTGAATGGACCTAGAAAGCTTTTATGATGAACATTTGAAGTCACTGGTACTGGATCTGTTCTCATTTTTAGCACTGCATGAGAAGACACTAACAATTCTTATTTCAATTAGGGTGGTTTTTAAAAACAGATTTTCAAGCTGCCCTGGTTTGGCCCTGATTGGCCAATTTCTCATACTGACACATGATTAAACCAATTAAACACAAGTAGATCCAAACTCTACTTGACTGCTGCCTTGAGAAAGTATGATCTGAGTATGATACTTTCAAGTTTTAAATAAACTCCATATTCTGAAAGTCCTGTAAAAAACTTTTCTTATTCCATTTATAGAACAAGTTTGTAACTAACATAGGAGGAGAGAGATGCTGCAAGCATATACAACTCTCTCTTCTGGAAATTGGAAAAAATGTACAGGATTGCAGTGTGGGAGAGGTACACAATAAAAGCTACAGCTCTAAAAACTGTTTGAAGGGAGGAGAAGATATTTTTCAGGCAATTTGCTGGAGAATCTTCTGGATGAGATTGAAAGCAGCAACATTTCTATTTTGCTTTTACTATTAGACAGTACTAAGCCCTGTGGTTTATCAAAATGAGTATCTCTCCAAAGGTCTGAGATATCCAGGAGTGGCTGAAGGTGTGTCCAGAGCTAACCTGAAGGTTTGTTTGACTGTGTTGTGAGCAGATGTACCCAGTTTGCTCCCACTTGACCTTCTCAGTGAGGGACAGTGACCGAGGGACAGTGCCTCTCAGCTCTGCACAAACAGGCAAAGGTGACAAGGATTCTGTGCCCCCACCTGGGCTGCTCATCCCTGCTCAGACCTTAGATGATTGCTGACTTCTTTACAGCTGGACAAGAAAACACACTTGGGAATGCTGTTTAGTGCTGCTGCCATCACATGTGATTCTGGGTCTGTCTGGGGGGAGCATCGTCAGTAATAATGACAATGCTTTGTTACCAGTAGTTAAAGCCACTATGATTTAAAAGGAATGCTTGACACAGCAAAAAAGCCCAAACCATCAACCAATATGTAAATGATTTTCAGGTTAGCATGATGGAGGATGGACAGAAAAACGCTCTGAATAAATAGAATAGAATAAATAGAATAAAGTTTCTTCAATGGGCATGGGTCTTATCCCACTTAAATGTCACATATTTTTCAGTTCTCTAATTTTCATTGTCAGTTTCAGTTTAAAAGTTCTTGGACTTACTCTGTTAAATGGCCTCTATAGAATATTAGTGAAGGATTTTACTTGAGGTATGCTGTAATCTTTGTACTTCTAATCATGCTGTTCTTACAATGAATAGAAGCAGAGCTCTTATGGTGATAGAAAGTATTTACCTCCACAACTGCCTAATCAACAAAAGCCCATTGAAACTTACAATATTCTTTTCAGTGAATTCTATGGGATTTGGGCGTTTCTTTGTACAGAATATTTAAAGGTTTTATAAGGGGCTTATTTCTGCAAGGTACATTTTGCAAAACATGTATTTTTCTAAATAAGTAGATTATCGGTGTCCCGAGGATTATTTTTTGGCATGAGCAAATAAATACCAAAACCATTGATTAAATGTAATTTTAACAGCATGAAAAGTAACAGTTGTTCAAAAAGGAGCTTTTCAATGTCTTGATCTTAGCTGTTACTATACTTTTTGATAAGGTATCAGCCTATCTATTTGAACAAGCAGAACAAACATTTCCATTATCCAGATATAGAGGCATATGTGATGCAATTTCTACAGTTGAGAGGAACTTACTAATACCAAAATTTATAATGCAATACCAAAATTCATAAATGCAAACTTTTAAGATGCTGCTTTCACACTTTCATCCAAACTCACTAGAGAATCTAAAAGTTAACAGACATGTAGAGAAAAAACCTTAATTGTAAGCTCATGAAAATCTGAATACTGGTATTGAAATTTCAGTGTCTAAAACATCAAGTGTATTAAATTTTGCATGACTGTGAGCAAGGTTGTAAGTGAAGACAGAAGTTGGCTTTGGGTGGACTTACTTTTATTTTACAACTCTGCAATGAAAAGATTAATAGAATGTGATAATTCATGGGCTTTTTGTGACTATTTCCTAGTATTCCAAGTTCCTAGTATTCAAGGAATAATGAAAGGTCTTGAAATGGACCCCTCAAGTGTCTTCCCATGGGCCACTCGTAGTTTGCAAACCAAATAAAACTTTCACCAGATTAACCTCGGAGAGACTCCAGCTCCCAAGTGTAACAGCACCTTGGACAGGAGCCAGGAGCACCTTCCCTTCCACCTCTCCTGCAACAAGAGAGACGTGAGCATGTTTGTGAATCTCTGCAAAGACACCTGCCATGGTCCTGTTTCTGGCCTGTCCACTTCAATAGTTACCACCTTCAATTATTTTTTAAGAGTCTCTTCTTTTAAGCTTCTTAAAATTTAATGAAATTTTTAGCTTGCATCATACTTTATTTAAGGCTCACAGAGTTTGTACACTGCTATTGTAGTCTATACAACGAACGTAGTCGTGTCCCTACTGCTCCTTGGCCAAGTGGTTTACATCCATGTGGATTGTTGAGATATCAATCACCTCCTCCAAAGCCTTCTGTCCTTCTGGACCAGATCAGCTTTACAGCATCCTTGGACTGTTGGGCTGGTGCAAAGAAGCTAGGGAGGTCCACATTTATCTCAGTGTAATACAGAGTATAATAGTAATAATAATAAATGATTATGATTATGCAGCTCAGAGTAATACATAACATTACATTACAAATTAATTTGAAAAATTTCCACTCTGAATAACATCAGTGAGGAGGAAAAGCAGTAACAGTCTTTTGCACTTAGGAAATGGGCTGGTTGACGACAGACTGGTAATTACTTTCAGCAGTGCAAAGGCATGCAAGATTTTGCCTAAAGAATGCTAATTTGGAGACAAAGACTACTTCAAGATCTGTGTTTAAGTTCAGTGCAAAATACATGAAAAACTGGACAAAATCATGAGATCACTGCAGAAAGCAGTCAATCAAAAATGGTTTATCTGCTGAAAGAAACAACAGCCAACAGTTAGGTCTTGCACACAGACAACCTGACATAACTCTTCTGGATGCTGCAGATTGGGTTAGCGTTTCAAATTCATGTTCTTCTTGCATAAATGACTTGTTAGACAAATGAAGAATCATTATGTGCATACATTAGATTAGCTGAGGTTGCCTTGGGTGGGAAGATTAAAAACATGTGAAGTATGCCTAGTTGAATCAATTTTAATTAATCTTTTTCCTCATGACTGTTCTGGTGCATCTTGTGTATGCAACTCAAAAGCAGTAAGAAAAAGGAATTTTTTTATATGTTTTCTTGAAATGTCAGGTACTTTCAATTTTTCTTGAGCCTTTAAAGCTTTGAACAAAATCATAACATATTCAAGATGGTCTGTAAATTCTTCAAAATTTTTTCTGTCTGCCAATCCAGTTTTAGTATTTGACACTGAAATGAAGGCTCTCAAGCCACATTCTGGAAAGTACCTTTGAGCTAAAAGAGCTCAAATGATGGATCTTACTGATGTCCATCTATTTAATTATTCTTTTCTTTTCTTCTCATGGTAATGGGTCTCTGTAGAGAGAAAGACCAGCACTGTATCTCAGCCTGCTGTGGCAGGCTGTAACCTATTAGAAGTTTTGAAGTCATATATATTCTGGATAGGTCTAACCTTCCTATCTGTGAGCACATGATTTAATCAGCTTGAAAATTTAAGTATTTGATTTTTCTGTTCACGGGTACTTCTGAATGCTCTTCCTTAAGCCATTAAATTAAATCTCTGGCTACAAGCGCCGTAAATTTGTGCACAACCCTGACAGATTATTAGGCAGTAAGGCCACCCAGATTGGAGGTGCCATCTTGTGGTTAACAACCTCTGCATCCTTTCGATATGTGTTTTACTGAAGAGATCTTTTAAACATGGTAAGCCCTGAGTGGAACCAAACCAACAACAAATTGAAAAACTAAGCAAAACCTTGAGCAGGTACAACAATAGAGCTGAAAGCATTTACACTTGGTTGCAATGAAATAGTGCAATTTGCATCACATTCACTTACTTCCTTGCACTCATCCCAAGATTGGGGGTAAAAGCTGAAATGGGGGAGTGAGGAAGCCTTTAAGAAAGACAGAGGCAGTTGCTGTTCCCTCCCATTAAATTCTTGCAGTCTGACTCCCAGCACAGCGCTACCCAGTCACTGCTGTGACCTGTCACGGTGGTTTAATTAGAGATGAAAAATATTAGGCATCACTTAGGTGTCAAGGCATGACATACTGAGGGAGTGCAGCAGATCTAAAATCAAAGAGTTTAGTTATTTGACATACTCAGTCACACTTCACATACATTGCTCCGGAGCAGCTTTCTCTCCTTTCTTCACTCGCTGGCAAGGGGATGTTCATTTTCTCAAAGAGTCTCAGTGTATATGTGGTCAGTGTGGACCTGAGCAGAGGGTAGGGAACTGCTGGGCTGCAGTAGCTTCAGTTTCTAACTCTTTTCTACCTAACAATTTGTTTTCCCACTGCTTTGTCACTTTATTCTCCTCCATAGCACAAACGAGATTTGGCCAGAATGTCAGTGAAGTTTTCTCCCCTTGGGTTACCCTGCTAGCATCTTTGACTTCCCAGATTATCCCTTCCTCTCATCAGGACAGTGCCAAGGCATGTGCAGATCCAGCTTACAGGATGCAGGAGAAGTGGGTAGAGCACATCACCTCCTGGGAAGCAGCACCCGCTCAGGGCCATTTCTCCTGTACTCAGAACCCATCAGGAATTTATCTCATACCTCAGCCTAGGGAGAGGGTGAGCTAAACAAAAGCCTTTTAGGCAGAGTCACCTTTAGACTTCAGTGCCAGTCTTTTGGGAAATGAATTGGCACCAAGAGAGTTGTGAGGGCATCTGACTCATCCTGTTTTCCTGTGTTGGACTTTGGACTAAAAATGACTTGCTGCTGTCGTTGTGGCTCTTCCTGATTATTTTTTGGTTTTTTTTTGCTACTGAAAGGCATCATATAGAAGTCCTCTTTCTGCTGTTTAGTTTGAGCCAGTGAGTTTAGTCCCTACCCAGACAAAATAAAACAAGCTTTTTTCTTTTAGGAAATATAGCTATTTTCAGGAGAAGGCTGGTCCTTTCCCTTGATGTCTAGCTGAGAGGGTTAACAAGTGAGGAGATTACTTCAGACAGAAGACACAAACTTCACAGTAGTCATAACAGGTAATTATGTTATGATTTAATATTATTTTTATGGTTTTTAAAGTTATATAAGTGTGAAAAATATCCTGGCAGAAATCTATACAAAATAAAGCTGATGTGATGGATTCTTATTGTTTTTTCCAAAAAGGAGTGGAGAACCAGTCAAGAAAAGGGATATTACCTGCCACAAAAATATTTAAGATGTTGCCATGTCTTATAACTCCTAATTTCCTCTTCTTTTCCCAGATATCATAAAAAGCTACTTAATGATAAAAACCAAATTACAATAATAAGTATGCTCCAGTGCCCAAACAGTCATCTGTTGGTACACTTCCTTCCCTTCCAGCCTAGTTGAACAGGGGGAAAATTACCTACCAATTATTTCAGAACTTAATCTGGCCTGTTTGTCAAACCACGTTTATTTGAGTCTCTGTTTGCCTGGTGCTGAGGCATATATGGGTCTCCAATAAAGGTCGCTGCTTTCACGCTTGTGTAACATATCTCTCTGAAATAAATCAATGGTGCTAAAAAGGCTAACTTCAATATATCACCATTATCCAGCAGCAGGTGCTTATTGCTGAAGCTTTTGCTCTGCTAGGAAAACATTAAAAAACCCCTGTCATTATATTCAATTTGACTTTTTCTCCTCTGCCTTCAGGGAAACGTGATTGAGAGTAAAACTGCTGACTACACCTCTGATAACTGTGGTGACATTTTTCTAGAGGGGACAAGTTGTCAGCTACTTTGCCTGGTTTCCAGGTGCTGGTACCCTCCTCCTGAGCTGTAGACTGATTGCCTGAGATAAGACTGTACATGAAATATCCCTGATCAGCAGGGAAGCTGGCAGAGGAGCCTCTGAAGGCAGTTTTAGTGCTAGCAGAGGTGAGATCCCCAATGGTGTGGGAGGGAACAGCAGGTAATCAATCCCCCTGGTCAGAGGGTGGCAGGGAGGTGGCATGGGGCTGGAGGCCAGGCTATACACAGACTGTACAAACCAAAGGAACACCAGCTACACAAGGAATGGCCTCTTGCATGCAGGAGACTGGGATCTTCTGGGGAAGCTGTTTAGTGTCATCTGGAAAGGAGGTGCAACAAAGGAACCAGAGAGAGAATAAATGTGGAAGAAGGCTTGCCTATGATGTGGGGAGAAGGGGAAAGCAGACAATGGTGGCAGCTGGCATGACAGAAAGAAGGAGCACAGTTATGTGTTATGTGAGAAGACCAAATCAAAAGTACTGGAAATCATGGGCTCAGTCTCTACATGACAAGGATGAGATTGTGTGTGAAACTGTGGCTCTGAGGAGTTACTAAGACCACAGCCTTATGAGAGTGATTTGGGTAATTGTTCCTTAGATGCTTTTTCTACAGGGGCAGCACATCCCAGGGATGAACATTAGCACTGTGACAACTGCTGCTCCCTGTTCCCCCTTAAAAAAGAGACTTCACTCAGTTGGAATTGCTCCACACAACATGACGAGATATTCCATTTTACACAAACATTTTTGCTCTGAAGTGTTATTCCTGATCTGAGATACAAGATCTTATAGCTGATAATTGAACACTTCTCAGTAAGAAGGCGGAAGAAATCTATTTCATGTCCTTCACAGTTATTTGATTAGCTATGGTGTGTCATCCCTACCTTTTTTCATCATGTAAATTCAAAGGGAAATATAAATAAAATTTAGAAGTGTTTACCATTAAATGGATGAATGAGAATGCTTATTACAGCTCAGCTAAGCTGTGGAACTCCTTGATAGCTCCATTAAAAGCCCACTTGCAAAAGGGACTAGGGGCCTTTGAAAGGTAATTATAATATTCCAAATTTCAATACCATAAACCCAAAACTCATGATATAAACCAAAGAAGACCCAGATGGCTACAAAAGCATCTTTCTTAGAGATCAGTTTAAGTACACCAATTCAGAAAATAGTTGGCTTCGGATATTTTAAAAATACAGTTACAAGAGTGGATTTGTATTTTGAATAGACTTATCAAGCATTGAAAACTTGTCTTCACTTGGAATCATCATGAAAATAGTTTCTTGAAAATGTCTGTTAATGAAGATATCTACAACAATCATCTTAGAACACCTAAGCTTCAAAATAACCAAATTACAATCGGTAAAAATGCTTCAAATCTTTGTTTTGAAGTAGCTTTGTTTAGTAGTGGCAATCTTTATGACCTTCTCCTTCCAGTCTTATTTTTGATCCTCATTTTTTTGGGAGTGCTGCATGTTAGAAATGTCCACAAAAAGCTACTGAATAAATACTGATGCCAACTGCAGCTCAGAAAGTCTCTGCAGTCTAAAAGTCTGTTAGAAGGATACTCACACAGTGCTCCCCCTGTTTTTTCCACTCTGTGACAAAACACCAGCTGCTAGCTATGGCTGGAAAAGAGGCTAGTAAGCTAAATTATGATTCTGAGACATTTGTACTGGCATCATGTTATATTTGAGATTTTTGTAAATATGTCACCTTTTGAGCTAGAAAACTTGTAAAAGCTTATCCACAGTGTTCAGCAAAAGTTATGCTTGATGGTTTGGGAAAACACTAAATTAAAAGTAAATTAAAATGAAATAAAGCAGCACTTCAGTATTATGTTAACTAAATAGCTCTTTAGTCATTAGCTTGCTAGTATTTATGTAATACAAGCAATATGTGAATACAGAATTTTCTACCCTTCCTGAAACCTTGAAAAGTTGGTAACTTTCGATTATTTTTAAAAAGAAATTTAAAAAAAATCAGGAAGTGTTTAACACTATTTTTTCATGGGAGCCATTGCCATAATGTCACTCCAGGAAAAGATCCAGTGGGATTGAACAGCTTTTTACAGGCAAATGGAGTGAGAAGGGTTGTTTTCTGCCCAGAACTGCCTGGTGGTAGGCACTAGCAGAGCCAGAGGGGCTGTGCACCTGGGCCTGGCACGCTGTCCTGTGTGCAGGTGTTCTCTGGGACTGGGGCCAGGCACAGGGCCTGGAGATGAGCTCTTGCTCATCCCTCAGGTGCCTCTGCTTCCTCAGTGAGATTTGTTTTACCCCCAGGTTGCAGCCTCATGTATTTTTGGTCAAATTTTCACCATGTCTGTAAAAACATAATTAAAAAAAAAATAAATTAAAGATGTACATTCCATTTTATCTGTCTGGTTTCCTTCATGTTGGGGGAGGGAGGGGAGCTGCTTGCTAGTTAAACATTTACACACTAGCATAGGTTGGTAAACTCTGTCACAAACAGTATGCAAACAGGGACACCTGCCTTTCTGTGATTCTGAGGGTCACCCCCTTGCTATGTTGCTGATTTAATTCAGCTCCTCTGCTGCTCCCACCCAACAGTGCTCCCTCAGTTCTGTCCCCAGGTCTTCTCTGGCTGGTGCTGTGAGCAGTATTAATTCATAATTGACATGATTGGATAAGGCTGCTGAGGCTTTCGGCTCTCAGCACGGGGGTGGAACCTTTGCAGTCAGTGGAACAGGCAGGACACACACAGACGCAATGCTGGGCAAATGCAGAGAAGTTCATGAGGCTGCAGACAGGAAAGAAAAGCAGGAATTTCATGCACTTCTCAGTTTCTAAGCTCCCTGATCTATGCTGCTACAAAAGATGCTGAAGGTCACCTACATAATGCATCCATAAACACCATGTCACCTTGCAAAGAACCTATTTTTTAGAAACACATATTTTGCTCCACCCACTTTTGAGCTTGTGGTAATTTTCAGACTTTTTTTCCTCTAAAAAGACTCCGCACTTTTGCACACATGTGCGAGAATATTTATTCCTCTGGTGATATTAATTATCACTACTGAAATTTCAACTCTATGTCTGGTCCACTTAATAAAGCAGTTTTTCTGAATTGTGAGCGAGCTCAGCTGTACTAACCAGGGTTTTCATTGCTGCACAGTCTTTCCAGACTAGATCATGCTTCAGTCACAGCTCTTTATTTTCAAAACACTATTAAGAGGCTGTTTTGAGACACAGAGAAAGATTTCTCTTAATTTCCGAGAGAGGACTTCTTGAACTTCTTTCTGTTTGCCTTTTCTTTTTTTTCTTTAAAGCAGTGTAATCATTTACTCAATGAAACAAGATATTTCCTTCCTCTGTTAAGGACTGTGGAGAACCTGAGATGCCTTTGTTTATGATATGTCAAAAATTTATGGTAAAAAAAATGAGGAATCACTCTGAACTTGAGTGACTTCAGCGGCTGTTGGTGGAATTACAGTTCTCCCAGAGTATTTGGATTGTGGAGGACTGGGGCCTCTGTGAGCTATCCCTCTCTTCCAGGCCTGCAATGCTTACGATTTTCACCTAGGATCTACTGCAGCTTTCTAGTACATTGCCTTAATCACAAGGCATATTCTTATTTCCACTCTAATTGTGAGACTAATATCCCACTGACTCGATGAGAAAGCTGGAAAAGCCTTTGGATTACTGTATAAATTAATTCAATGCCACATGGTACTAATTGTATGCTGTCTTGTTGTACCCTGCAGCAGCTAGAAGTAGCATTTGCTGTTGATATACCCATAACAGCATTGTGTTCATATTAGTAATTTACACTTACACTAAGCACATGAGGAAAACAGATAATAAACATTTACAGATTTTCCAGATGAAAAATGGGAAATTCATGGCTGACAGTAAAACCTATTAAACTACTATTGCTGTCATTTGAAGGCATTTTTTGGTACTTGAGAAAGGAAACAGCTCAGTGTTAGTAATATGAGGTTAAGCCTCACACACTACACATAAAACACGTAAATATTAATTCAAGGATGAAAACATTCAGCTGAACAGGAGCTATGTGGAAGCATGAGGAGGGCAGATGAGAATGCATTAATTATAAAGTAATGAGTATTAATTGGAAATCCATGGACCTGCTTTGCACGAAAAGCTTCCTCTTCACATTGATTGAGTCATAATACATTTCTAACTCCTCCTTGGTCACATCTGCTTTCTGACCTCTGTTTGCCCCAGCAGGGATAGCAGGGTGGCATTGTGGAGTGACAGTGATAGTTCCCTGTCAAGCCAGCACTTGTACAGCTCTGGCTACAAACCCCTGGATTTGCCTCATGTGGAAAAATTTTAAGAGTAATAATGTTTATAAGAATAATATAATTATTTTAAAACTACTTTCTTCTTCTCAAGCATGAGATGTTAGCATGCAGCACACTTGATCCAAAATCACTGTTGCTTTCACTGGAGCTGGACTCTGAAAGGTGAGTAGAACATTTTCAAATATCTAAGCACCTACCTCCCAGCTCTATATTTTCAAGACAGAGTAGGTACCAATATTACTTAGAAATTTTCAATTTTTAGTAGCCTCAATTCCTCTCAGGATTAATTTGAAGTTCAATGTTTTGTTCTTCCTGAGCAGGCACAATGGGAAAGGCAGATAAAGGGGAGTTTTATATAATGACAAATTCAATCCAGTGAAACTTTGACCCCTTAGTGTAGTTGGATGCAAGGAAACATGAATGTGAGCACATAGGGTCATCATTGCATAGGTTCATATTCTATGATTTGAAACACTGTCAAGCTAGTATAGCTTGCAACAGGAACTAAATCACTAAGTTCCCTGTTGCTGACCAGATACACTACACTTACAGAGAAGCACAGAAAGAGAATGTATTTTTATGTTGCTTAAGCCACAGATCCTATTCAGCCATTAGCATGTAAATTCCTTGTCATCCCAATTGCTAAACAGCAGTGTGGTATTAATTGGGAAGGAATTCTGTCATACCAAAAGCTGTTCTTGCATAGGAGATGTGGGGCTTGCCATAAAAATCCTGATGGCTTTGGACAAGCCACTTAATTTGTGCTTCCTCTGTAAAATGAAAATATATTTTTGCTTTCTCCTATCGCTTCTGGCTTTTGTTCTTAAGCCATTATCTCAGGGAAAGATGTTTTCTTTAGACAGAAATCTAAATACAAGTGCCTCATTCGATTTGGCTTTGTGGTGCAAGTGTAATTCAATTAATTACTGTAAGAAATATGAACCTAGTATAGGTTATGCCCAGGATAATAAATACATAATTCCAGGGACAACCTGTGGCATATTTCTCTGCTGACAGCTATCCTGTCTCTGTTATACTGTGCATCTGCTTTTCCTCCCAGAGGAATGCATTCAACACTGTTAGGTAATTGCAGTCATGCCCCCACTCAGAAGCCTTTCTGCAGATGTATCTTCGCACAGACAGCTTGAGTTTCAGACTGACCAAAACCACAAGACAGAAGAGAATCTCTCCCTAGCTCTGTGCATGCAGCTTCTAAAGTATAGTTAAACCCATAAGGTTTCTGGACTGCTCTAGTCTAAACCACTGACGGGTATTACTTGTGCTCCCACTAGGTCTACCAGATGCACAGGCTTTGCAGTGACATCCCTGACAGATGCCGAAGGAATCATGCTTCCTTCTGGAATCATGCCATCCATCCTGCTGCAACCCCCCCCCCCTCCACACACGCCCCACCGTGACCGCGACCCTCACCCCCGGCTTAGTACAGCTCCCACATGCTCGCGCTGCACCCACGCACAGCAATCCACCCGCTGCCAGCGGTGCCAACAGACAACCCTGGGTCCTGCGGCCCCGGCTGCTCGAGGAACGCAGAGCGCAAAGGGAGAACGGACGCTCCAGCCGGGGGAAAACTGGAAGGGCTGGGGCTGCCTCGATAGGAACAGAGCGCGCCCCTGGGCCATCCCCATCTTCCCCGTTAACAGCGTCCTCTGGGCTTTCCAGGGCGCAGGGGATAGTTGGTTTGGAAACGAGGAGCAGCCGGGAAGCGACCTGAGCGGAGTCGGGCCCGTCCTGCCGCGCCCCGCCGTCCCGCTCCCGGCCCGTCGCTCCCGGGAGGTGGCAGTGTTCCCCCACGGAAGCCACCCGTCCGGCTCCGCTGCCAGGCCGTCAAGGAGCCTCTTCCATCTCCCTCTCACTCGTTTTCCGCTCATTTACGGGCAATGGATTTATCGCGCGTGATCTGATCTGTAATAGCCCCACTGGGGGCTTTTTCTCTTGCGGGCGAGAAAGTTGCGAAGTGCCGCAGCACCGCGGGAACGCTGGGATTACGGAAAGCGGTCGCGGTCACGGCATACGTTCTTATACACGTGTATACGCATGTATGTCAATGCACATATACAAATGTATTTCAATACACACACAGAAATAGACATGAGGCAGAGGATCTCCAAACACGGCCACAGAGAAGCGTTTAACCGCGGTGCCATTTACATTTTGTTCGTGCATTGGGAGAGGTGGGTGGAAAGCCAGGTGCATGCGTGCCGGCTATCCGTGTACCATCCTGTACCCGTACCCGCTCACGGGCAGTGGCTATAGTCCCTTTAAACCCTCGCTCCTCAGGCGACAGGCGCGGCATTCAGGCCCCATCGGCCAGAGCCGCTCGCAGAGGTGCTGCGGCTCGTAGGCTCCTTAGAACATCTCGGACGCGCAGCGGTTTCTTGACAGACCGGCCGCCTCTCACGGCTCCACGGCAAGTTTCTCTTCCTCCACCACCCGCTCCGGCTTTTTATCAAAAGCCTCCTTCCCTTTCCCGCGGGGGCCTGCGCCCGTTCGCGCCCCGCAGCGTGCCCCCCTGCGCGCTGCCCGGCGGAGCGGGACCGCAGCATCCCCGCCGGGACACCGTCCCGCATCCCGGCTCCGGGCGGCCGGGTTCCGCCCCGACGGTAGCGGCCGTGGGCTGCGAGGCGGGGCAGGGCGGCACTCACCTGACGATGACATACATGACCAAGAAGTTGCCGAAGAGCCCCACGACGCAGACCACCGAGTAGAGGGCCATGATGGCGATGGCGGTGACCACGGAGGGGCCGCCGCCCGCGGGCGCGCAGGGCCCTCCGCCGCCCGCGCTGCCATTGCCGCCGCCGCAGGGCTCGGAGCGGTTCCAGCCCAGCGCCGCCGAGGCGTTGCCCCAGGCCGGGCAGGGCGGCCCGGGCGGGCGGCAGGCGGAGGCGTTGGCGGCGAACGGGACCTCCAGGGCGCCGGCGAGGAGCGGCGCGGACCCGTTGCCCAGCAGGTAGGCGACAGCCATGGCGCGCAGCGGCGTCAGCGCGGCCACCCGCTCCCCGCGGCCGAGGGACGGCCGGCGCGCCGAGATGCTGCCGCGGTGTCGGGGACGCGACGGCTCCCGCCCGCCCCGACGGCGCGCCCCGCCGCTGGGTGCGGGCACATGTGTGCGGCGGGCGGGGCGGGCCGGGAGGAGGGGCCGTGTCCGCAGGAGCGGCGGGAGCCGCCTCCCCGCGCCCGCTGCCCGCAGCCGCTCCTCCCAGGCCGGCGGGACGCGGTGGCGGCCGCCCCAAGCGGCGAGCGGGGCGCACCTGCGGGGGGGCAGCGGGCGGCGCGACCGCGGTGCTCGCCTCCCCTGCGGGTGGCACTTGAAGGCAAAGCGCTTAAAATGTTCCTTCCCCAGCGCCACAGGCATCGGCGGAGAACACCGGAGAGAGAGAACCGGGGAAGGCTGATTCGGCGAGATAAAGACCGGTGCAGAGAGATCAGTGCACGTCTCATTATCGTAGCAAGTCAGGGGTCTTGGCAAAACGATGCGATTATAGAGATAGCAGAACCTTGTAATAAAATGTGATAAACTTTACAGTAACACTTTGGGAGGGGTGGTTGTGAACAGAATTGTCCTTTGGAAATGACTCGGATTTCACGGATCCTCAGGATTTTCAGAGTACCTTCTGTTCAGAGCTCCAAGAATGTTCTCCCCTAGATGTTGGTGTGATTGTTATCGGATAACACAGATAAGAACGACGTCAAAACCGTTCTTTTGAGCCGTACACTCAGTGTTACTGGGTGCTTAATTCGCACGCCGCTTGTTTGCACCAGCACCTCTTCGTAATCAGTTGTTCCAAATGAGTACAGAGGTGCAGGACTGCCTGATGGCTGATTATTAGGACTTAGCTCATTTACTGTCTCACTAATGAAATCAGAAGAGATCCCTGGTAAGGCAGAAAAAATATCTCCTGGTGAACTGGAAAGTGACAGAGCAGCAGTGATTGCTCCCGCTGCCTCATCATGGATGCTCACTTATTCTGCTCACCCTGTGCAGAGCACTTCCTGCTATTTCAAGAGTGGCAATGACAAAAGTGGAGAAGAAACAAGTTGCAGCCTATTAGAAAGATGCAGAATCTCGGGCATTTTAGTTTTAGGATTACCTATGTGCTTTTGCCACAAACAATGGGAACCAGTGCTGCTCAGAGTGGGTAACAGTAGCGAAACTGACCTCACACTCTTTCGATGTATATCTGATAATTTGTGGGGAAGAAGAAGAGGGAATGGGAAAGTGGTGTCAATGGGCTTTGAGAGGGATATAGATCTGGAGATTCTGTATTCCTTTTTTCATTCTAAAGTGAAATGGAAGGAGAAGAATGAGTAAGCTATTAATGGTCACTTTCAGTAGATAGCATGTATTGCTTCATGGCCAGAGAGAATATTTTCAGCATCCTTCATTGGTAGGAAAGAGCCATTTAGTATTGCATTTAGGAAGAGCTTTAGAATAGGAGTTATTTTTGTCTCTGGAAAAAGCTGTGGACAAGGGGAAATGAAAGCAAGAACTTGGAGATTTTTCATGGTCAAAGACACTGCTTCTTTATCCCCTTCTGAAGTATAGCATGTATAGACATACACAGAGCAGGAGGAACAAGGCTCTAAAACTGGACCTTTCTGAGAGACTTTAATCTCTGGGTATGTACACAGAGTGTGGGAGCCTCTCTCTGTGCTGCCCTTTGTTACATCAAAACCATCAGAATATAATTAGTATCTAGCCCTTTGAACACAACTGTGCCTGGCTGTGGAAGGGATGGAGAAGATGGGGAACAAAAATCAAGGCTGTCAGGACATCCACTCCGTATCTTGTGTCATAGCCAGATTTGTATGATCCTCACTATCAAAAGGCCCTTTTGTTCATTAAAAATTACTTAAAATTACATTAAAATGTCTTAAAAAAACCCTTAAAAACAGATGCCCAGGTAAATGGGGCACTATATACAAGTCTTTATGACTGCTCACAGAAAAGTGATTGCACACACAAAAAATTATTATGCCCAAATAAATCAACCTTTTGGCAGGTGCAGATGAAAACTTTGGATGCAGAGAGGGCTGGCAAAAAGACCTGGGAATTGAGCCTGTTTAAGACAAGCCTCATTAAGCAAAATTTCAAGGTAGGGGAGTGATAGTTGAATGCACCTCTTTGCAAAGTTATTGCAAATGTTATTTCACAATGACATAGGCAATGTGAAATAAATCTTTAGAATAATGCTTTCAGATGGTAAAGGTCATTTTGCGTGTAATAATGTGTGAGACCCTTTCTTTAAATAATTTAATATAATATCTTGTGTAGCCAAGATTCTGATGAAAGGGTGTTTGTGAAGTTGAAGACTTGTTGGTAGTAGTTCAACTTTTTCCTTCTTCACAGAAAAGAGCAGTCTCAGTCGTTTGCATTATTTCTGTATTCACAGATCACCTGTGTCTCCCTCCTAGATTGTGACAGTTACTCTGCAGATAAGGGCAATCTTCAAAATGGCAAATACTATATCCATTAGTTAAAAATAAGTACTTTAAGTTTCTTCATCTCTGAGTCCTTCTGCCCTTGTCAAAAATAAAACATCTCTTCAAAGTTTAATAAATGTAGCTATAAGTGATAGCTTTTGTGTTTGCATAACAATTGTGAAGGGTGTCAGTTGGACCACATTGATGGTTGGACTAGATGGTCTTTAAAGTCTCTTCCAACTTTGATGATTCTGTGATTCTGTGATATAGTCTTCATTTTCTTATCTGGCAAGGCTGCAAAACAGATTCATGATGGTTTGTTAAGGACTGTATTAGCTGTCTTTTAGAATTAACTATATTCTCAAATATCCTTGACAAATTAGTTTTACTTTTTCTGAATTGGAGCTACATATTGAATGAGAAGAGTGAAAGGTGTTCCAAAAAACTACCACTGTAGTTAATGAGATAAGGATCTACTGGAAGTTAGTGTGTGATATTACTATAGTAAGGGGAACAGTTCAGTTCATACAATCTTACATTTTCTAACTCTTAGGTATTTTGACTCTGCACGTTCAATTCTTAGTTGGTTAGGCTCTCCAAATCCTGTAGCTCAACAGAGGGAATGTTGCTTCAGCTCTGTGCCCTCAGCTCCAACTAACAGCCAGACTGGGTTTGTATTTCCAATAGTCATGCCTGCAAACACCTTTATAGAACCCACACATAAACAAATACACACAGCTGGCCCCACAGACCAGAACAGACACAAACTCAGCACTAACAGGAACACAAACTGTACCAACATCCTCACCCTGTTCCTCTCTGGCTGTACAGGGTGAAAATCTGCTAGTGGGAATATATATGTATACGTGTCCACCATATGGCTCTCCTCAGTGAGCATCTGGATCAGACACTCAGTCTTCCCAGTATGCCTTTCCCAGATGCTCCCTGCATCCCAGCTGTTTGCACATGGACACAGGAGGTCTGAGGCTGCAGCAACACTCAGGCTGTGGATATGGACCCACGTTCACACACACTGGGGGGACACACTAAGGCCCCCTAGGAGCCATCCTCAGACCTAGTGCACCCAGTAGCTGGCTGGTATCCCTCCCTTCTCCTGCCTGTGCCTCCTCCCTTAAGCATCTCGTGACACATTTTTGTGCAATCCCAAGATACCCTTGTCCTGCATCCCATATTGTATCCCATATCCCTAGGCAGTGACACCCCACAGTCTGGGAAGTGCTCCAGGCAACTGCTCCCCGATGGTGTCGGGAATTGTTCTTGGCCCATGGGGCTCAGGCTCCCCTGTGACAGCCTGGGGACAGTCTAGGGAGAGATCTCATTTCTCTTGCCCTTGTGTCCTGGAGCTCCTTCCTGTGTGAGGAGATGGGTCTTTCTTGGAATGGTGGTTCCTCTGGTGGCTCCTGGAGTAGCCAGGGCAGAGAATTATTTCAGTTCCCCACCTGCTGCTGTCTCTGTGTCTCTCCCTGCATGTGTGCAAATATAGATCCCATAACTTAGGAGTCATCTCTGGCAATCTCACTGATTTCTCTAATATGCCAGAAAGGCAGCATTAGGCATACACAAAGGATGCACCTCTTGGAGGAGTACTTTCCACAGAGACTGACTACTCTGCTGACTCACAGATGGTAATGTAAGGAAAAATATTTATGTGGCCATAAAATTGGCTTTTGCTGAAGGGAGGAGATTCAAATAGATAATTTAAATACAGTTACATACTTCTAGGAAATCCTCAGAATGCACTAGTAAAATATTTGTTATGGGCCTCAGAGGTTCCAAAAGGCATTCAGAAATAAATGGAAAACTCTGAGCCATCATAAATTGCCCTGTGACAAATATAACTTTTAAACTACAGTGTAATGACACTTTGGTAGCATTAAAGTAGAGCATTATGTGACACTAAGTAATTGCCACCCATTAAGTGATTAATGAAATTAAATAATACAGTGTGGCAGAATAAAGAGCTGACTTTGATTCTTGGAGGGGGAGGATACTAGCAAAATCTCTACAGAATGGGACAGGGTGATATTTGGCTTTTTGATTTAGCCATGTGATTTTATTTTGAGAAATAAGTTATTTTCTAAGTCAAACGGAGAGGCAAAATGAGGGATTATAATTTTGAGAATTTTCTAATGCGTGTTTTGGTTAATTTTAGAAATGATCAAAAGTTACAGAATTTAAAATCTGACAAGCTCTACTTATTTTCAAATGAGGAAATAGTCTCAATTTGCTTCTTTGTGAAGTGTTAGCTTATGATTCTTTCCATAAACCTACTGCAGAATTTTGTTTCCTGACATGTTTATAAAATTTAACATTTCACTGCCTCTACCTGCTTACATTTCCAAAACTTTTTTGTGGGCATCCTATATGGATCTGGTTTTAGGACAGCATTATTTATTCTCTCCTTCAAATCCGTGTCCTGTTCCCTTTTAAATCCTTCCTTTTTTATTATTCCTTTGCAGCCGTTACAAGAAGTGATAAAACATACATTTGATCTGTCATAGGGAAAGCTGTCCAGTGTAACTGCTGATGTAATTACCATCATTCACGTTCCCATATGAATACTCCTATTTGAAATAATGTGGTTATGAACAGATGGATAGTTTTACTTGTAATTATTCTTGCATATAAATGTTAAAAATGTCAAAGATAATGCATATCTTGGTCAGCAGCAGCTGTCCAAGCTCAGTTTGATTGTTGCATTGTATGTTTATAAAGTCATTCTCACACAGACACTTGTACCACTGCTTCAGACCTGAGTGTAGCATCACAGTGTGCATGTTCACCTGGTTCTTTATGCCTTCATCAAATCTGTTCTTCATCTGCCTTACAAGAGAGGAGATGAGGGGCCATTGCAAAGAAAGAGCCTGTCTCTCAGTACTTGTGCAAATGCTCAGGTTGCTGCCAGTGTCCTTGGTCACAGACATGACATGGCTGAGGTGAGGAGGTAGCTATGGAGATCTTGGAGTCCAACAGCCCACCCAGAGCAGGGTCATCTCCTGCAGGCTGCTCAGGGCTGTCCTATCACGTTTTGATAGGTATATACATTGATAAGATCCTCCTGAGCATTTTCTTCTCTAGGCTGAACTGTCCCAGCAATCTCAGTCATTCCTCATACACCAGATTGCTCAAGTTCCTTAATTATTTTTGTGGCCCTTTGCTTGACTTCCTTCATATATCCATTTCTCCTTTATACTGAGGAACCCAGATGTACTTCACATGCCGAGTTGAGTGGCAGGATCACCATCCTCAGCATGCTGGCAATGCCAATGCCTGTGAGCCTCTGCCCCTCTGCAGATATATTCCATCTCTTAGGAATTCTTGATCCTCAAAGTGGGTCCCAGCATGGCACCATCCCTACAGCCATGCAGTCACTTCATCTGATACATTCCAGGTCTCCTCTCCCCAGACCAAATCTGTAGAGAGCTAATAAAAATGTAATGATGGCCTATGTCTTCCTGACTTCCTAAAATTTTACAGCTCAGACATAGAAAATAGAATACCAAGTCTGAATAACAGTCTTCCCAAGTGGTAGTATCAATATTGGGGTATGAATATCAATTTTTTGAAGTTTAGGTACAACACATATGGCAGCAGGCTCTCAAGGCAAATTCATAATCTTCAGCCCTTAAGAAAGCCATCTGTAAACTTCTAGGGTTGGAAAATTGAAAATGTTTCCTGGCTAATGGAAACATGGAGAGAGGAAGAGAGAGGATTTGATTTCAACAGCTCTCTGTCTTACTCCTGGTGAGGATTCCCTATACCACTAGCATATTTATCTTTGTTGACACCTCTTTTAGTCAGATTCTCAGTCTTGTCTTTTCATAGGCAACAGTGAAGTTTTTCTTTTTATCAAAATGAACATGGAGAATGATCCAAAAAGAACAAGGGGAAAGCAGTAGTGTCTTCAATCACAGTTATTCACACCTTTCCATCGAAAATTTTTGATGTCTCACTTCTCAGAAAGGCTTGACTCTGGAAATTGCTCTTTCCTGTGCTGGCCAAGAGTAGAGTATCTGTTATTCCAATCCTAAATTTATGCAATTTAAGAAAAAAGTATATGCCAAGTTAACTTAAAAAAGCCCCCTACAGCTTAACCTCATAAGCCAAAAGCATGATGTCAAAATTATATCTGCAGCTTCCATCTGGATATCAGAGGTAATTTTGTTTTTTGATGGGAGAAACTGTTGCCTCCTGAGGAGCAATATTTTTGCTTCTTTTCAAGAAGAGAATGCAAAATCCAACGACCGGCAAGGCTTGGGTGTATTTTCTTACCCTGTTTGATAGTGAGATCCTAATGTTATATGTATTAAAAGTCATGCTGCAAAAGGATTGCCACATCGTTGTGTTATGATGTTTTTACTTTATTGACTTTTTGCTATTTGCTCACAAGGGATGAATACACTGAGACAAGATGAAAGCACTGAAAAAACATGCAGCTGAAGCTGACAGATGACAGCTCAGGGCTGTGACTTCCTTGGTCCAAAAAGATGGACACTTTTTCTTCTTGTGAGTTCATTTGCATCTGTGCTATACTGTAAGGATTAGTTAGATTTAAATATTAGGTGTCTGGCATCCTGATGGATCATCCTGGTAATGTCTCCCAGAAAGGGATATGTTGGCTTTTATGAACATTCAGTGGGACTCAATCCTCTGTGTTCTCCTGGAAGTACCTCTGAATGTCCTTGGTGAAGTTTGTTTAGTTTAGTGAGTTCACTCTTTCTTGTTTTTCATCACTGTAGATATTCCTTTAATCTCAATACACTTTACTTAGGAGTTGTAATTTGCCTTACATGAACCCAAATATCCTCCTGTATTGGACAAACATATCAGCTAAAGAGAGAATCTTGGTCAGCAGGATACCAACAGAGTTTAGGTGTTGAGGTTCAAAATTACAAACCTGTCAATTGTACACCAGATATATTTGAGTTCCACACTTAGATTTTCACCTTCAAAGATGCTGAGAAACTTCTTGATTATGCTTAGATGAACTTCAGCCTCCACAAAACAAGACTGAGGATTTTTTTGATAAGGGTATATGCTTTTTGGAGATTTCTGCTCCTTTTGCAAAGATTGTTTATGTATTTTTGTATCAAGTGATAAATAGAATATATTTCTTTTTAGGGGAAAAGAAATTTTATGATCTTGTTATTATATTATAATTTATGTGTTTTCTTCTCCATCCACTGAATCTTGAATTTTTTCCTATAGCTCAGACAAGTTTGGTAGGAATAACGTCTGCTTTCCAAAGGTTTTCATAGGGTAAAGGAAAGTTTTCAACCCAAGTCTGTCATCATCCAGAATTCAAAGAATCATACAAAGCTGAGTTATAAGGAACCCATCAGGATCATTGAGTTCAGCTCCTGGCTCTGCACACGATGGCCCAAGAATCATATCATGTGCCTGAGAGCATTGTTCAGATGCCTCTTGAACTCTGTCAGGCTTGGTGCTGTGACCACTTCCCTGGGGAGCCTGTTCCAGTGCTCTATCACCCTCTTGGTGAAAAACCTTTTCCTGATATCCAACCTAAACCTTGCCTGACTCAGCTTCAGGCCATTCCCTTGGGTCCTGTCACTGGTCATGTGAGTGAGGAGATTGGTACCTGCCCCTCTGCTTCCCCTCACGAGGAAATTCTAGGCTGCAACGATGTCTCCCCTCAGTCTTCTCCAGGCTGAACAAGCCAAGTGATCTCAGCCACTCCTCGTACAGCTTCCCATCAAGACCCTTCACCATGGCCCTTCTTTGGACACTCCCTAAGAGCTTAATATCTTTCTTATATTGTGGCACCCAAAAGCACTGGAGGTGAGGCTGCTCCAGTGCAGAGCAGAGCAGGACAATCCCCTCCCTTGCCCAGCTGGACATGCTGTGCCTGATGCCCTCAGGACAGGGTTGGCCCTCCTGGCTGCCAGGGCACTGCTGGCTCTGTTCAGCTCGCCATTTTTCTGCAGCACTGCTCTCTAGCCTCTCATTCCCCAGTCTGTACACACACCAGGGTTGCCCTGTTCCAGGTGCAGAATCTGGCAGTTTCCAGATACAGTTGGTGATTGCCCAGTCCTCTAATTTGCTGAGATCTCTCTGCAGGGCCTCCCTGCCTTCAAGGGAGTTGACGGCTTCTCCCAGTTTTGTGTCATTGTCAAACTTACTTAGTATTCCATGGAGTTCTGCATCCAGGTTGTTTTTGAAGATGCTGAAGAGCACAGGGGCTAGGATGGAGCCCTGCAGCATCCCACTAGTGACCAGTCTGATGTTACCTCCTTCACTATAACCCTTTGTGCCTGACCCCTGAGCCAGTTGCTCACCCATCATGTATGAATGTATGCTGGATGTCTTGTCCAGAAGGATACTGTGAGAGACAGTATCAAAAGCTTTGCTGAAGTCCAAAAGGGCTACATCTACTGGCTTTCCTAAGCCAGCTGGGTGAGTTACTCTTTTAGGTCAGGTTCAACAAGCAGGACATCCCCCTCAAGAAGCCGTGCTGGCTGTGACTAATGACTACAATAAATTGCTAACTGTTGTCTAAAATCAGTCTCTTTCAGCTTTATATTTGAAGACAAGACTGTCCTTTTCCAGGACAGCTGGGGAAGCTTCTAGTAGAGGATGCTAGCCATAGTTACCTCTGAGTCACTGAGAAGAGCAGGATGTCACAGCTTTGTCCTTGCCATTTCATGTTGTCTAACATAGTGGGTCACATCCTCGGTAGGCAGATTCATGGATGTCATTCAGAAGTTCCTAAATCTGCTTGTTTCATGCACAAGGAAAGAAGAACCAATGAACTCTGTGTTCTCTGAAAGCTGGACCACCTGGTCAGCTAAGGACACAGTGGTCAATGCTGTCGTAGTTAAGTCGCTGTTTTAGCATTCTATGTTTGTGTAGTCTTTTCTCTAAAACAGTATTTTTTAATTCAAATAAGTCTTAAAGATAGTATTTTAAATTTAAATCTTAATCAAGGAGTTATGACCTCTTTTTCTTAGGATCACCGAAAAAAATTCACATGTTTTCCTGACTGTTGTTACATGTACTTTTCAGATAATTATTGATTTTTAAACTCTTCAATGATAATTTGCACTCAGAATACTTCTAATATAAGAAGTCAGTAATACCAAATGATTCTATATATTTGTTAACAAACACAAGCATTTTATTTTGATATCAATAGAGATAGGTTTGATGTTAATGTAAAATGTTAAAATAAACTTACTTGAAGAAGCTTCTGCCACTCAGAAAATCTAAAAAAATAACAGTGTTTCAGAGTATTCCACTGTGTAACTGTGCATACTGTTTGAAGTTGGCAGAAGATTTCAAAGGGCTAATAAAAATTATATTAGATATACTTTAAATTATGATGAAGACAAGCAGAGAAGAGATGAATTTCTTAGGTCAGCTTATGAACCTTAAATCCTAGAAAAAATATTTTCTAATAAATGTGGTATTTCTTGTCAATTAATAAATGTTATATTCTAGGAAGTGTTTTTTGCTATTATTTTCTTTTTTTTTCTTTCAGGCCAAGTTGAATCAAATATATTAAATGGGAATAAAGAGAGAAAACTATTGATGTGCCCTTCAAATATCCTGTTTTCTCCCTCATGAAAGCATAAGCCAGAGCTGAGGCACCAATGAAATGAGACAAAATAAAAATTCAGCCCATCTCCTCACAGCCTTTATCTCTCTGTTCTTCCACATGCAGAGGAAGCCCACTTTACCACCCTATCTGCAAATAATTTGTAGGGAGATAATTTTAGAGGCTCATATAAATCATGAAAGCAGTGTCTTCAAAAACAGTGTTTGCAAAGGCACCGGGAACACACCCAACTGAGAGCAATTACCTACAGGCGTGCCATGGGCTTTGTTTTTTCAAACCTTTCCACAGTAAGTGATACCGCGAAGTGAATTAATCTCTCTTTTGTCTTCCAGTAAGTATCAATTAGTGTAAAATAAGGTCCTCTGTCTTCCAGCTCATAATTGTTGCTTCTTGCTTGATTTGTCTGTTCTGATAATTGATAACTCAAATGATCTTGAAGCCTTTGTGTGCATTCTTGCTATGTACAGTGTGCCTTGCTTCTTTCAGAATGGAAGGCTGCCTGTTTTTGTAAGACAGCACTACACTTTAAGTCTTGCACATAACAGATGTTAGACAAGTAGGGCTAGAGGCTAAGCAAAGGCAAACAACAGGAAAGGAAAAGGCACACTGGAAAGCTTGAATTCCATAAAGAGTTTGATGTCAAACTGGCTTCTCATAACACCAGGTGCAGTCCTAGAAATCCCTGCAAATAGTGACAGAGGCTGAACCTCATTTTGTGTTATTGAGTAGTAGGAAAAATCACCTTGAGTTCTTCAAGTTCAAGACAACAGTTTAACTACAAAATGTCATTTTGACCAAAAGGTTTAGATCTTTGATCACAGAGTCACAACTCCTTTCTAAAATGTAAAGTCCAAACTTCTATTGGCTGCCATGTGTCACTAGATGCTAAGTATTTTGTATTTACAGTGTGCACTGGAATAGGCATTGAAATTCACCTCAGGAAGCAAAGCTTCTTAATTGCTGAACTGGGAATTATCATTGTCCCTTTAATCTGACTAAGTAAATAGTTAATTATCCACAACTAAATGGAGCAGCTTCCAAAAAGAGAGATCTTTCATGTCCTCTTTTCCCCCAGTCTCCCCTGAACTATCATCTGCTGCTTAAGCACTCCGCTAAAACTTGTGCTTAGGTCCTTTTGATCTCATGAGAGATGAGAGCTCAGGTGTTCCATTTTCTTTGCAGGATGTCTTGTTCTTGAGGTACATGTTAGGACACACAAGAGAGAAGGTGTAGGAGCAGCTGCAGCAGCAGTGATTGATGAAGTCATGATGGTGGTCACCCAGCAGTGTCTGTGATTTCGAATCGAGGGAGGCAGCTTCCTCAGGTACTTGGTAAAGGAACTCATGTCCAAAGGATAAGTTCTGATTTTGGTGCTCAAATTCACTTTAACACTTGTAAACACTTGCTTTAAAGAAACCTTGGGGTTTGAACACAACCCACACAGTGTTCTGTAGATGACTGTTGTGAGATAATGACATTGTCTAAATAGAGTATCTTAAGCAGGATGCTGGTGTAATCTCAGTCTAGATTTATGACAGAAAGCAGAGCCCTACTCTTTCTCAGGTTGTTTACTTGCATTCGTCCTTGTCATACCTTTGACAAATGTTTGAGTTTGCATCTTACAAGTGTTGCATCTATATAAAACACAAAAGAAAGACACTTATAGTTCTCCACTTATGTTTTCCCAAGTGTCCTGGTTTTAGATGGGATAGGGAATTCATTTTCTTCTTAGTAGCTGGCACAGTCTTGTGTTTTGGATTTAGTACAAGGATACTGTTGATAATACACTAACATTTTGTTTGTTGCTAAGTATTGCTTACCCTAAATCAGAGACTTCTTAGGTCTCATGCTCTGACAGTGAGGGGAGCACAAGAAGGAGGGAGGGAGCATGGCCAGGAGAGCTGACCCAAATGGTCTAAATGGACATTCCATACTATAGAACATCATTTTCTGTATATGAACTGGGAGGAGTTGATTGGGAGGGGATAATCACTGCTTGGAGATGGGCAGAGCATTCATGAGTGAGTTGTGAGCACTGTATTGCCCATCACTTCATTTTCCTGTGTTGTGTTCCTCTCTCTCTTTCTCCTTTATTATTGCTATTTTTCAGTTTGTTTCAATTATTAAACTGTTCTTGTCTTGATCCAGAAATGTATACTTTTTTCCAATTATCCTCCCATTCCTGCAGGGGTAGGGAGTGAGTGAGTGGCTCTGTGGTACTTAGTTGCCAGCTGGGGTTAAACCATGGCACTCAGAAAGCAGAACTGTCTTGGGATGATGCTTTTTTCACCTGTGGCTTGCCGGTTCATGGGCTGAGAAAAGGGTGAACTATTGTAGCCTTGTTCCCACACTAATCCATGTTGAACAATGAGCCTGTTGAAGGAAGACATGGAAGAAAGGCAAAGAGTTTTTGTCGTTAATTTTTCTTGGAGAAGCATATCTGCTCAACTTATTTCTTTGCAGCAAGTACAAGAGACAACATATGAAGAGGCAATAATCTTGGTGCCACATGGCCTAGGATTTCACTGGAACATGTGATGTGTTATTGTATTCCGAGTGCCGTATTTGTATTGTGAATATGTGCAAGCATGCAGAGACTTTGCTCAGTGAGTTATTAAACCTCTTTATCAAATGCACAACAGAATCAGCAAGCTACACAAATTAGATGTCTGAGTCATAGTTTTCACATTTGCATAGGAGGGATAATAGTACTACTTACGACAAGATGGAAGGTTGCAAGTATGTCTCATATTTATTTATGTATTTTTAAGAAACACAAAGTCTAAAAACTTGAAATAAACTTTTATTTCTGATTTTTCTGATTTATGCTCTCTCTTCCTTCCTCTTCTATTTTCTTTTTAGTTGCGAGTAGTCTGCAGTTACTAAAAAGAGAACATAGGAGATGATTCATTTCCAAATAACCACAATAGGAGAAAGAAATCAACTTGAAGTGAAGCTTTAACACTTATCTGTATAATAAGCACTTCCAGTTTCTCATCAATTAGTGATTGCAAAAACTAATTTGCAGTAGGATATGACATATAGGAAAATGACCTTTAATTTGTCACTAAGATTCTGAATGCAAACTGGCACTAGAAAGGTGTCCTGTTAGGATACAATGACATTTGAAGTGATGGGAAAAAATAGTCCTTGCACCCCTCACCCCATTAGATTGTGGAAATTAATGTTTATTGAAATTTCTATAATTTCAAACTAGTTTAGAATATATTTTCTATCTTTGATTTCTCTCTTCTATGAAATATCTGTACTCTATTAGGTTAAGATCTCTTGTAACCTCTGATGTGTGACTTTGTTGTCTTTGCCTGCAAGAATAAGCAGAGTGAAGAAGCATGTGCATTTTTTGCCTGAGGTATATGGGAGCACATATGGGGAATGCAATGGAAAGTTGTGTGATGGATGACTGTAAACATGGATACTGTAGTTGCACAATTATCTTTTAATGTTTTATGTATTTGAAGTGCTTGAAATGATAGAGCAGTAGTATCTTTGGTAGCCTTATTCTTTTCTGGTTTGGATATGCCACCCTTAGCATCACGTTCAAAACTCCTTTCTGGATGCCATTATCATTTTGTACCATAAATCATTTAACCATAAAGAAAATGAATAATTTGTCTTTGATATTACTGGAGTAAGTAAGGTATAATTCTGCAGAAATCAGTGTAGCTTCACAGGGCCACAGGAGCTTGAGGAGACTTGTTGGTTCTTGTTACCCAGGGGAACAGAATCTGTCTGCTCTCTTGATTTACTTAGAATGCAAGTTCTGGGAGGTGGGAAAGATCTTCCTTTTGGTATAAGTAAATGTGTAGAGAGCCAGGGAAAAGAATCATGGAAAAGGAGGTCACATGGAAAATAAGGAGGTAATTGGTAACAGTCAACATGGCTTCACTAAAGGCAAATCGTGCCTGACAAATTTGGTGGCCTCCTACTGTGTGAAGTTACAGCAGGGGTAGAAGAGAAAGGCCCAGCTGATATAATCTACCTGGATTTGTGCAAAGCATTTGACGTTGTCCCATGACATCTTTGTCTCTAAACTGGAGAGACATGGATTTGATAGAGCAACTATTTGGTGGGTAAGAAATTGGCTGGATGGTCACAGCCAGGGAGTTGCAGTCCACGTCTCAATGTTCAAGTGGAAAATGGTGACACGTGGCATTCCTCAGGGATTGGTATTGGAGCCAGCACTTTTTAACGTCTTTGTCAACAATGTGGACGGTGGGATCGAATGCACTCTCAGCAAGTTTGCCAATGACATGGAACTGTGTGTTGCATTCATCACACTGGAGGGAAGGGATGGCATCTGGAGGAACCTTGGCAGGTTTGAGAGGTGGGTCTGTGCAATCTTCATGAAGTTCTACCAGGTGAAGTGTAAGGTCCTGCACCTGGGTGGGGGTAATCCCAAGCTAAGTTCAGACTGGGTCTAGAAAGGATCAAGACTAGACCTGAGCACAAGGACTTGGGGAGGTTTGTCAAAAAACTCAACATGCACTTGCATCCCAGGAAGCCAGCCATGTCCTGTGCTGCTTCTAAAGCAGCATGGCCAGCAGGGCAAGAGAGGTGGCTCTCCCCCTCTACTTGCTCTTGTGAGAGAGTGCCCACCTGGAGTGATGCATACAGCTCTGGGGTCCCCAAATCCCCAACACAAGAAAGACCTTGACCTGTTGGAATGAGTCCAGAGGAGGATCATGAAGGTGATCAGAGGGCTGGAGTACCTCTCCTATAAAAAAAGGCTGAGAGGATTGAGGTTGTTCAACTTAGAGAAAAGAAGGCTCTGAGGAGACCTCATAACAACATTCCAGTATCTAAAGGGGACATATAAGAGAGATGGAAAGGGACTTTGCACAAGAACATGTTGTGATATGACAAGGGGCAATGACCTTTAGCTGAAGCAGGGTTGGTTTAGGCTAGATGGAAGGATGAAATTCTTTACCATAAGGTGAAGCACTGGAACAAGTTGTCCAGAGAAGTTGTGGATGCCCTATCCCTTCAAGTGTTCAACTCCAGGCTGGATGGGGCTTTGAATAAACTGATTTCGTGGAAGGTGTCCCTTCCCTGAAGGTGAGAGGGTTGGAATTAGATAATCTTTAAGGTGCCTTCCAATCCTAACCATTCTGTGAGTCTGTGAGCCTGTGTTTCCAGAGCCTTTCACAGAATTGGCCTGCCTGGCCACACCACTTCATGCTGTACCCATAACATGACCCATAGTGGGAGGCTGTACAATAGCCATAGTTGATGGCATAGCTGCTGTACAGGGATAGCAAATGATGCAGGAAATGGAGGAGAGAAGCAACACATGTTGCTTTTTTGGCAGAATTTACTGCAGAGGTACTTCAAAAAGAGCTTGGGGCACTTGTATTTCTAAACAGTCAGCTGTGCTAATAGAAGAGAATAGTAAATTTCTGACTTGTATTTTCATTAATGCTTCAATGAATCTGAAGCAAAAGGAATTTTTAGTCTTCTGGAATAAACTGCTACTGAATTCCCTTTGCTTTATTTCAAAGTAATATGCTGACATTTCTCACTTCCTGCTGAAGTGTTTATATACTGTCAGATAATTTCTTGGTTCTCTCTTGAAGCTAGTACAGTTTACTGAGGAGCTGAAGCCTTCATTACATCTTTTATGTGTCTCAGAAGGGTATTAGGAAGTTCAATTAACATTTGAGAAGTGTTCTGTAAGCCTCAGATGACATGTACAGTGGAAGCATACAAAATGGGTATTATCCATTAAAGGCATGATTTTTGCAGTGTATCTATCTTTCATCAAGTTACTCCTAGGTAGAAGTGATCTCTTCTTGGTTAGAAGACCACTTGAACTTGTGCTGCAGTACTGGCAAATATAGCAATAGGGGGTGTGAGATTTTGCTGCTCACTGAAATCACAATTGAAGGGAAAGTGACAAATTATTGTTCAAGACTTCATTTATAAAAAAATCTTTACAGTTCTCAGTCCTACATCTTGTAAGGACTTATGAAGTCATTGTGAAAATAAGCACAAAGGAAAGGAAGTCTAGGAGGCAGGAACCACGATCCTGCTATTGTGAGTGTTTCACCTGCCAGGCAATGACTTCCTTTGCAGTCCCCACGCCACTTTTAAGCAGTGTAGTTCCAACATGAATTCGGAGTTCAGATTGTCCTTGTAAGTTTGTGCCTTGATATGGCAGACTGTGGGAGTATGGGTTGCCAAAACCTTGACATTTCATTAGCCCTAGAATGAATCATTTGTGCCGCAGAAGTGCTGAAGTCAGTCTGCCCCTCTTTGAATAAATATAGGTTTTCCATATTCGAGTATTGTGAAACTGGTTTCAGAGCATCCCAGAATTCATTCTTTCCAATAGCAAACTTGGTCACTCAGGAAGCCCTCCAGATGGGGGTCCCTAAATGCAAGTGCCCAGGACAGCATCGGACGCTCAAATGCTGAGTGGGGTTAGGGCATTAGCACAAAATAACGTGTAGGCAAAGACATAGGGTCCTTCAGCTGTAATACAGAAGATGCAATTGCAGATAAGAATGTCTCTAATAAATAACTCAGCAATTCCATGGGCTTATTTCTTCCCTTGCAGGTCCTTCTAGGAAAACTTTCCTTTGTTCATGGGTATCATAAGAATGCAGCAACTTCTGGTATCACTTTTCTTATGGCATTTGCTGTTATTCCAGTGCATACATAATGGAATTCCCTTTCTGCCAGGAACTGAAGAAAGAGTTCCGGTTCTGTAGGATGTAGAACAGAGCTACAGTGGGGAGAAGAAGTAGTGGCAGAGTGGGAAGTGCATTGAGTCATGTCTAAGAGGCATTTCTCCCTCCCGGGGAAGCCTCTGTCTTTCTGTTTCCTGTGTCCATGCTGGCCTTCAAAATCCCTAACACAGGTGCCTCTGTTAAGTGCTCAAGTAAAATGAATCTAGTCTTTGATTTCATAAATTTCCAGGAGATAAGTTGCCTGTGAGAACATGTCATGACCTATACCCTGAGATAAGTAGAAATTTTTGCTGACTAAAGCCACGGAGTGTATTCATCAGCTTATCTGTATCTATTTCTTTCCCTTCATGGCATTGTAACAAAAAGGAACATCTTTTTTCTCTATTGGGTGTAAATTGAGGTAGGTTGCTTCCAGACTACAGTGCATGCACAAAGGTATGGTATCCTGAACTGGGGCTGGGCACATTCCCTGCTGGGTGCCTTGTCAGACAGCTCCTTGCTCATAGATCTGTCAGAATGTATTCAGATCCCAAATCATACCCTCCCTGCAGTGAGTATCCACAAGAGCACCTGCCTGTTCTGACAGGGGCACTTCAGAGGTGCCAGGGCTGGTTCCTCACTTGTTACACATTAATTGATACTTACAAATTTTCCTCACTGCTTTTTTTGTGGTTTTCTATAGGCAACACTAGCAAATAGACCAAGGTATATCAATCACCATATCTGTTGTCAGGTGTTAGTGGATGATGTGTCTTCTCACCATAAATATCTTTCTATTTTTAACTACTGATTGGAACTTTTGTTAGTATAGAAAAATACGAATAGAGTAGCTTTATGCAAGAGCAGAGACTAATTTTTAAAAGAGTGAAGGCTAATCTTGTCCCAATGTGCTATTAAAAATATCCAATATATTCTATTTAGAGTGTTCTTTCCATCTAATAGATATTTGCATGTCAGAGGCAATGAGAGATGATTACCAGATGTTTCCAGTCATCTTAGGAAACAGATTTGTCCCCTGAAGGCTGGAAGCCTTTTGCCTTTTTTCAAAGAGGCTCATTTGTAATCTCAGAATGGTGTTTAAGGATGTACAGGTATTATCAATGTTCACTTTATGTGATCTTTAATAAAAAGATGGATCTATATTTCTATTTTGGCCTTAACTCCCACCTCCTCCAAACTTTGAGACTTATTTCTAGTATTAAGAATAGAAGAAAGGGGAAAGAAAGGAGGGGAAAAGAGAAAACAGCCTACCCGTGGAGAGACATATTATTTATTCAGCATGTGTCTTCCTTTGTATGGTCCTCCAGATAGAAAAAAAGACCAACTCCCTTTCCTTCCTCAGAAATGTCTCTCTAGAAGGACACTGTAAATGTAGTCAGAAGTCTACAATTCCAGATTGAAAGTTTGGAGGCACCAAAAAATAAATGCCCCTTATTATATGTCTACATACCTGATATAACTTATTTATGTCTCAAACATCTCCACAAATGGAGAGTGCAGGCTGCCTTCTCTGCCTTCTCAGTCTGGCCATAACATTAATTTAGAATACCTTGTCCTTAGGTCTAAGCAAGGTTTGGATGTCGTTTAGAAGTCCAGAAGCTAAAGAGCAATTCACTTTAAAATTGTTTAATAGTGAAAATTTCAATAATTTACTTTTATGTGGATCTTTTCCTGTCTCCTTTAAAAGTTCCTTGTTCCAGCCTAAATTTCTCAAGCCCACACAGAATCTCTGTCTGACATACACAGAGTAGAAATTCATGCCTTCAGAGAAGCTTACAGTTCTTTAAAAATTACTTTAATTTCAGCTGTATACGAAATCTGACATTTTAAAATTTGCCAAGAAAGAATATCTAGAAAAAAATAATTTCACATGGAGCAAAGCTTTAATTTCAAAATGCTATTTTTTTCATCTATGATTTATTTTTATTAGTCTCATCTGCTCTAATTGAAATTTTAAAATGAAAAGTTGAAGCAAAATTAGTTTACAGCACAGTCATGGTGCTCTGTGAAATGTTTTAGCAATCCCAGAATCTCTAGTTCAGATACCAAGACCTTTTGTCTCTTTCTGCCGTTCCCTACCATAAGATTCACAGTGTTCTTCTCTGCATGGAACGATCTTCTAACTCAGCACCTTGTACTGGGACTTGCTGTTGTATCTCCTATAATATTCAAAGGGTCGTCCTATAATATTCAAAGGGTTGGAATGACATTAATCAACAAAATAAAATAAATATTCAAGTTCTGATGTTCTCCAGTGCAGGCACCAGGGCATATCTTATCCTCTGGCTTTCAGACGTTAATGCCTTCTCTGTGTCCCAAAGCAGCAGAATATTTAAGTGTGCATTAACAGCTAAAAAATCCCAAAACAAGACCAAAAAAAAAAAAAAAAAAAAAAAAAAAGCTTTGCAAAATGTGGGCCACTGAAATTAAAGATATCCTTTAAGTTGTTCACCTGGTCTCCTGCTGAGTCTTCAGAAAGTCTTGGACACCATGTGGTGTCCAGAGACAGTACATGAATCTTGTCCTTAGGGTTTATATAAAGTGAATCTCAGCATCAGTTTCACTGAACTCGGTTTTAAGCAGATGCTGAAGTTAAGATACCACCTAGTGACATGTTTCTGCAGAACTCAGACCACTGCAGGGCTGTGTTTACTTGAAAAAGCCAGAATACTATTTATGATTCACAGAACCACATACAGAGTAGGAATATAAAGATGTCAGCCTAAATCCCAACTTTGTTAGTCTCAGTAGCTGGTGCTGTCTGTAACACAATAGTAGCAGGACCAGCATGTAGTAGTGCTTCCTCATATTTTCTTCTGGTTTCCATAAGTTTTCACTTAGGCACTTCCCAAGACAGGAAGGATATCATTGCATTTGCTAAGACATGAACTTCCCTTCCCTTCCCTTCCCTTCCCTTCCCTTCCCTTCCCTTCCCTTCCCTTCCCTTCCCTTCCTTCCTTCCTCTTCCCTTCCCTTCCCTTCCCTTCCCTTCCCTTCCCTTCCCTTCCCTCCTTCCCTTCCCTTCCCTTCCCTTCCCTTCCCTTCCCGGAAGACTTTCTGTTAGGAATCCCATAATAATGAGCTATAATAATGCATTAGGAACTGTCAGTGAGCCTTCCCTGGCGTCTATTTGTAACCTTGGCTTTTTTCATAGACAAGTATGGTACGTTAATGCTATTTTCTACTGTCTGAGAGCCACCTACACCCATCTTTATCCTCACACATTCTTCAGAAATCCACTGTCAGCTGTAAATAACAACAAAATCGGATTGAAGGCATTTTGTATTTAGCCCTGTCTTGTCTAAAATACATTGATACCCATCTGTACTTAATGTAGTATTTTCAAATGTCAGTGTCTCTTCCTCTACCCATGCATCATGACTGCCAGTAGGCAATGCAGTTAAGGATAGAGTTCAATTATTTCCAGAGATATGGTACTATAATATTAGGTATGCAGATATTTTCTACAATGATTCATATTCCTTCTTTTATGATTATCTACTCTTTTTGGGCTCTGTTTGCCATCCACTATGTCTGCACTCTTAACAGTGACTTGCTGATCTCTAATTTGTTTTCTGATTAATCTGAGTTTCCTGACTGCTGGCATGCAAACAAACACCCCCATTATCCATTATCTAGTTTGCCTCAGCATACAATGCACATACATCTAAAACCATCTGTGTGAATAGTTTTTTCAAAGGAAATACATTTTTCCTATTCATAATTTCTGCAGTAAGGGAAGTAGTTATGTTGGTTTGCTAAAGAATCAGCTACTCTTTGCTCAGCATTGTCCTTTACCATGTCAGAACTGAGTGAATTTGCTCAGCATGTCCTCATCTGCTGTTGCATTAGGACAACTCCTGGGAAAAGGCATGAAAAGCCAGAGAGACTTGGGATTGTAAAAATATTTTTGTCAAAGAAAACAGTGTGCAAAAACAGAAAAGCAAGATCTCCTTTTCTGTTTTCTTTTTTTGAAGAAGACTTAACACTTTCTTTTTCTCTTTTTCTTTTTTTCTTTTTCTTTTTCCTTTTCTTTTTCTTTTTCCCTATCCCACAGGTTAAGGAAATCTGGGTTTGAACTTCTGGTCTTACCTAGTTTGGTTTCTCCTCAGGAAGAAAATGCTGTTTACTGCATGAGCAAAAACCCAGTGATGGATTAATTTTTAGTGTTATTTGAATTGCTCCCTGGATTGGAGGAAAAAAATCGAATCTGTGGGCATGTTTTGTGAATGTTAAGCAAGCTGTGACCTTAGTTTATGAATTCCTGATTTGCAATTCAGCCGCAGAGGTATTCATGCATTCACCTCCTATTTAAATTACATGCTTTAGGTTAATTAAATCAGGACTAGATCTATAAACACCCAAGATACACAGTTCTTTATGTAGCTGTATTCTTTATGCATTTAAACCAACTCTTCTAGCAAGCCAGTGGCACTTACTGTCAGATAATATAGGAAATAATACATGATAACCACTGGGGACAGAATAATATGTAAGTAGCACTGCAGCATTTATGAGTAACTCAAGTGGTTTGTGTCAGCATAGCTCTAGTTAAGTTGAAAATCAGATGACTGGAAAACTGACACGAGAAAAAGAGGTGAGCTAAGGATTTCCACTGGCAGAAAGATAGTGGAATTTGCTTGACTGCAAAGGCTGCATTCTACTTATATTTTATCTTATTTTGCTAAAATGGTATCCAATTGCCTATTGTACGTTAAAATGATTTTATATTAGTGAATAAGGTAATAAAAGAATAGCCCTTTGCAAAGGTAATATGCCTTTGGCACTGAATTCATATATATGCTGAGTTTCCCCAGAAACTTTCAATCTTTTTCTGATCTCAGGAAAAGTTTTCACAGAGTGATAGAATATTTGAAGGTGGAAGGGACCCACAAGGATCACCAAAATCCAGCTCCTGGCCCTGCACAGGATTACCCCAGGACTCACACCATAAGAAGGAAAAGAAAAAGAAGACTCAATAGGCAGACTTGTGCTGCTGAAAGTTCAGTCCTTCCACAGATTTCAGGCCAAGGCTTTTTTGAGAACAGGATGGACCTGGTTCTGATACCTGGGGAAGGAATTGCCACATGGGACAAAATTTGAGAAGATTTCCATTCACCTGAACATGGTGACACCTGCAATGTCCTCACTGGTACATGACAGAAAAGTGCTCATAGCACGCCCCCACCCTTATGAAATTTTAAACAATGAGCTAAAAATATATGTCATATGTCTGGCAGTGTTTAAACAAACATAAGAAATGAATCAATGTTTTTCTTATGTGCAAGAAATTTCCTTGGAGATCAAAAAGCTCTCTGCAGATTAGCTGTATGTGGATATTGACCATTAATGGATTATTTGAGGGCTAGTTAGGCTTTCTGTTGATATAATGTTATGCCACTTTTTGGCAAAGTAATTGTAAAAGAAGAATGAAGTGCTAAATCCTAGGTAAGTGCAAAGAAACCTGGTTTGTGACAAGCAAAATGCAATGAATTCAACAGTTACCATTTGTTTAATATACCATCAATTAAAGAGCAAAAGAAGGTCATCTTATGCTTGATTTCTGTAGAACATCTGCACAGTGTTTTTGATGGTTATGAAATATTGAAGGAGAAATATTGAAGAAGACATCCACACTGCTATAGCTAGCTGTTGTGCATGACTGAGGTAGTATTGTATGGGGGTATATGTTTTATAGAAATTCCAAGTTATGGCAAGGTCTGAGAAAGAAGTGTGGTCATCTGATTTAAGACTTAGTGTTGGACTTTGGCACTGACTCTAAGTTCATTTCAGTAATCCCCACTGACAACTGCCAGAGACTATTAAATTAAACAATTTGTATCCAATTGCCATCTGTGAGCTGCTAGCAGCTTTTCTCTCATCTGAGGCACTGTATCTGACAGTGCAGCATTCCCATTTTACTGTAAAATAAAGGAATACATATGAGATGTCACTGAAGGTGCTCCTCCACCTGTCTAGATTGAGGAGTTTGATCTTGTGAGCAATTTCAGAACATGCTGGCCAGGTTGCAGGTGACACTGTAAGAGACCACTGCTTTCTTTCCAAGTAGGTTCCCCCTTGCTAAGCAAGAGCTCCCTGGTTACAACACATATGCAGAGTTCTGCCTCTCCTGACATCACTTTCCATTTCCCTCTGAAAAAAGGATCAGTATTTTCCTTCTCCAAAGATTGTACCTTTGGTGTTGTTGTTGTTACAGTTGCGGCATTGCTCATAGGAGTTCAGAGTAGCTGTGAAAAAAAAGGTGTAAAAAAAAAAAAAGGTCTGGTCTTTAGCTATGTGTTTTGGCTGTCCACCTGGGAGATAAAAACATGGGACTCCTTTTTAAACAATCACTTTTGTCAAGCAGTCTTTGACTAGAGAGCACAAATGGTCTGTAAACCTGAGTCTCCTCACTTTAATCTGGATGCTCAAACTACTAAACTGTGAAGCCATGCTTGCTAATATTCTATCTTGGCTGCCAATTCATCGTTAATATTCTTTTCCCAGAGGTTACATTCACTAAGCAATTTGTAAACAACAGCAAATCAGATAAAAAGGCAAAAGCTGCCTTCCAGAGTAATAACAACAAACAATAAAAAAGACCCAGACTTGCCTATACTATCTAGATAAGATCACTTTCAAAGTGAGAATTTCCACCATACAATGAGTTCTTTTATTGAGGTGTTCTGAGAGGAACATAATTACTACCCAAGTAACTGTAGACAGGCTGATAGCTGTGATACATCAAAGGGAATCAAAACTTCAGCCTTGTTGAAGTGATATATTATTACACACAATATTGTACTGTAGTCTATGGAAAAAATATTTGCTAACCTTACTTTAGATTAACTATATGTTAACTGTAGAAAATATGTTAATATTGTTGGAATGATGAAGTTCTTTCTCAACATTTCGTCTAAACACCTCACAAAGATCTATATTTAAGACACTGTGTCAACATAAGGTGAGCAATAGTTGCTGCCCATTGAAAGCCAAAGGTAATTAAGATCTATAGAAAGTGAGAGATGAATACACAGGGAAATTAATTTACATCACAGAATTTTAAGGCTGGAATGAGCCTTGGGAACATATTTCATTCTTCCCCAGTCCTAAGACAGAACTAAATATGCAAACTTCTAGCAAATGATTGTATATTCCCTCAACACTGGGAGGAGATTTCTGCTTCAAACAACCAGGTTCTGGAAACATTTTCCAAGAGCAGTAAAGGGATTGAAATGCTAAATAATGTCAGGATTGGAGTCTGACCAAACTTGGCCAGGTCTGTGAAAGGGATCTGTGGTATAACAGCTGGTACTAGGAGGAGACTGGAACTGATCTCTGGAAAAAAGTCTGTATCTGCTCTACATTCTTAGAAGGACCTGGGTATTCTGCCAGGAATATTATTTAATTTTATTCTGGTTCACACAGGCCAAAACTCTAGCTAAACTGTGCATTTGTTTGCAGAGTAGATTCAAGCAAGATGTTGCAGTGCAAGTTAGCAGGGAACACACCTGGGCTCAGTCTTAGCTGCTCCTGCCCTTGGACAGGAATACAGGGAGGAAAACAGACAGAGAAACACAGACTAGAAGAGAGACAGGGAGGGGATGGAGCCATTGTCTAGGGCAGACAAGCTTCTTCTGTAGGGGATTGATTAAAAGCATGAGTGTGAATCCAGCTTCCTCAATCCCCAAAAACTCTATCCCACTCCCTCACCAACAGCCAGTCTGACCTTCCAGGAGCCTGGCACAGGAGAAGGAGGTATCCAGCTTATGACCATTGCTTGCTGCTCTGTTGCTTTAGGGAAATCCTTACATCACCTCTGCTGAGCCATTGCTTCCTCCTGTAAGCAATCACCATCAGAGTTGGAAGAGTGTCCCCATCTAGCTGACCCAGCTGTCCTGATGGCTTGGTGCCACCAGAAAGGGCCCCGACCCCCTTTTTCCCTTTTCTCCATGGGCCATACCAAGTCCTGATGGCATATGACTACCTCTCAAGTGCTGCCAAAATTATGTTAGATTGAATCTTCTAGAAATTATGACCCTACTTTTCTCCCTTCTTCCCTGGAAATGACTTCTAAAATGTGAGGAAATCCTGCATGGTTCTGTTAGGGCTGAAATCTGGGGCTTATTAGCAGGTGTCTAATCATACTAGATGCTAGTTCTTGTTGAACTTAAACTGCAATCAGATTTCCTGATATGCCACATCTCCAAATTAGATATTGTCTTACATTTCACAAGGGTGAAATAAAGATGTTTTCAGAATAAAACTGTCAAAGAATGTTAGCTTTATTAGCAGTTACAAAAATGAAAAGAAAGCTGTCTTGAGTGTATGCAAGACAAAACTTGGTGAATGCAGATAAAAGGACAGTTTTTAGCCAATGACAGCCTTAGATCAAGAAACTGAAACAGATAAGTGATAAACATACAGAAAACATCAGGTTCCTTGGTATTAAGAAAACATTAATTTTATCTTGCATAAACAAGCAGATCTGAAGAAAGTAAAATATTAAAGAAAGACTGATAAATGCTGAAAATAATGTAATATAATGTATTTTGTGTAGATTTACTTTGTAGTATTCAATTTATCTTTACAAAGTTGTACCTCAGTTTACATCAAATTCTATCACCAAATAAGAGTGCTTAGAGTAGATTCATGAACTTTTGATTCATACACAGGAAAAAACTTAAATTAAGTAGACCTCAGGTTGGAAACATAGCTAAACAGTTTTAGTTATAATATGTTTAAATATATTTACAAGCTATTGTAATTAACTCATCTGAAACCAGAAATAAAAAAACTGAGAGGATGCATTATTAGATAAGCAAATCTAGAAATTATAAGTTATAAAAATATATGTTTGGGTGAGCTAGGAATTGTAGTATTCCCTCTTAAAACCTTTCCAAATCCTCACCTGATTCAAAGGCTGCAATTATTTTCACTAAGTACTTCAGAGGTTGCCTTCAATTTTTCTTCATTCATCACTAATTAAATTAACTTCCTTGGAAGAAACCTTCACTTTCCTCCTATGACATTGTGCAAAACCTACAAGACTGCATTTGGGTAACTTTAATGTTTGTTGATATAAATTAATTAACACTATACTAATTTTTAAATATCATATTGTTTTATCCACTCCTGGATGGTCTTGCTGTAAGAGAAGGCAAGAAATGTTGGTAGGGATCTGGAGAAGATGATGGGAAAATATGGGGTTTGTAGCCCCAACTTATTTTGTGAACTCATTCTCCCAGTTTGCAAAGAAGGGTTTTAGCTCTGTATTCAAGGCAGGAAGGATAAGAACTGTCAGCTGTGATGGAAAGCAGAAGTGTGTTTATACCCTGTGGTGGGGTGCCAGAGGAAAGGGCTGCATCCTGTTTGCTTTAAACAAGCTTGCTTGGGTGCAGGAGCGCTGCAGCCATGGGAGCAGTGCAGGTCAATTACTGTGCTATTTCCTTCTTACCTCTGGCCTGGGAGGATAGCCTTAGGTCCTGCCAGTGATATTCCCAGCAGCATTCCCACAGCAGCATCTGAAGTTGGCTGGGAATCCAGAGGGGCTTTCACATTATTGTCTCGTAATGGGAAGATAGCTGGCACCCCTTGAAAATAATTTACATGGCAGAAATGAATGCAAAGAGACAAGCTGGTGTTTTTCCTTTGAGCTTCCAGTGGAGGTGGTGCTTAGGAACTTAATGCAGACCTTTCAAAGTGTTATCTTCTGTCAATGCTTCTTCTTACCTTCAATACATCTCATTTTGTTGTTATCCCAACAGGATAACTGGCCAGGATTCCACTGGCCTATGTGGGTTTGGGGACACTAGAAATGTCAAACACTAGAAATGGTCAAAGATGAGCATAAGTTTTGCCATGTCTCAAGATGAGTCACTTTTCATTCAAATAAAGTGTTTTGAAAATAGATAAATAGCAACATTAAAAAAAAAAAATCTGGATGTAATTGACATTCCAATGAATTTAGCACAGCTAATGGCAATTCTGACAGTGTTGTGGTTTTTATCTTGTGCCCCCATGAGTTGTTAGGGCCGGTGACACTCCCCCATTCCAGCTTTTGAGCAACATGATTAAGCCAAACATGTATCTTATTACTTAACTCATTGCAATAATTGGTTCATTGTGAGCCACAAAGTTTGTAGTGTTGGATCCCCAGCTGTCACAGCTCAGCATCTTCAGGTAATATTGGTTAAAAAGGACAGTCTTACGACAACTGTTAAAATCGTAGCTATGAGAAATCAACTAATGTTGTCATGTGAACCAGCAAGATCACAATTGCTAGTTACAGGTCACAGGCCCTGTGCTAATTTTGGAATGTGAGGTGCAATACTTTTAGTGTATAAAATGCCTCAAACAGGTATATGGGTCAGAAGCTGATCTACTTTTGATTCATTCGCCTCTCAGAAGGAAGCACTGGAAAACACTTAAACTTTAAAAGTGACGCTGGAAAACATGCTCAGTGAAAGGGTGGCTATAGCAAAGTGAGGGAAGGCAATGCCTGCTGAGAGATAAACTCATTGTTTCAGAAGATCCTGGCTACCCCTCTGAATATGTGACTCTGGTGAGTTTCTAACTGTGTGGGATTTTAGACCTTGGAAAGCAGGGCACTGGCCAAATGATGAACATCATGAAGTAACATAACAATTTTTAACTAAGGAGTTCCATAAATATTCTTCTTTTTGGCTGTAGAAAACCGTCTGTGCTTAAGATGGCTGTCTAGAAAATGGAGTATTTTAAAGAAAATTGTCCCATGATCAAGGAGAGCTGTCAAAACCACTTGGCAAAAAACAACACAAAGTAATTAATGCTAGAGATATTTATGTGTTATTGCTAAGGAGACAAAAAACGTCATGCTGAGTATATTTGAGAGTCTAGCACAAGTTGCCACAGAAATTTAGTGAGACAGAGGGGTGGGATGTAAAAAGCTTATAAATTGGGCTCTGAACTTGTATTTCCCTGTCATTCAGAACAGAATAAATGTTCCTCTCATTTTTGGTCAATCAGGTCCACTCTAAAACAAAGCTCTTTTAAAGAATTTTATGAGTTTTTGGGTCTTATTTCTAGGATGATGTGGCCAATCATCTCCATTGCCCTTAAACTTCACCACCTCAAGGGCTATACTTGTTGGGATTTACTGTCACACATTTTTTTCCTAGAAAGCCACCTAATGAGTGGAGGCAAAGAAGAAACTACAGATCAGGATTCTTTTATTGCCTTATCTACAACTTTCTATGTGCAGAATCAAAATCTCTCCCAAGATTCCCGCCTGTTTGTGTATAATTTTTCTGTAACCTACTACCTTCTTCTTCCTTCTGACTTTGCTCTCTAGCTTCAGAAAGATCTGAATTGAGCCCGAGGAGTCTAGTCAGACTCATGGTAACGATTGAGCAGTAGGATGAGCTGCAGGTCTCCTGCAAGGAGCGGCTGGCAGAGCCAGTCAAGAGTTTCTTAGTGGTCGGAGCTGTGATGTCGGTGCTTAGACCCATCTCAAGGGGATGCCAGCAGCTCCCAGCGTGTTTTGGACAGGGAGCGGCAAGGTGGAGAAGGGACCTTTCCGTTTCCCCTTTGCCATTTAACTCCCGGTCTTCGTTTTGCTTGAAAAAGAAATCACAAAAGGAGCGACAGAGGTGACAGCTATGGCCTTATCCCTACTGTCTCCTTTGCCTAAGGAGGGAGACAACAGAGCAGACAACGAATTTCATTCCAAGGTGTTTTTCCTCCAGTAAAAATCAGAAAGAAGGAGAGGAAAAGCAGCTGTACCGCTTGATTTTCTCGCCCGACCTGTAAATACCAGTGTCATGTTTGCTTACTGGAGCACTTTGTCCAGACACAGCCAGCGCCACCGGCCCCGAGGAAGCGCCGGCGGCTGCGGGGATGCGGGGGCGGGGTGCCGCTGGTCCCGCCCCGGGGAGGGCGGCAGGACGCGGATGGAGCCGGCCCGGGAGGGCTCCGTCCGGACCCCCGGGTGCCACTCCAGCCCCCGGGTGCCGTTCCAGCCCTCAGATGCCATTCTGGCCCTGCAGTTGCCATTCCCGACCCAACAGGTGGCAATCGCCGCCCGGCTCCGCTCGCCCGCCTGCCCCGAGCCGGTGCGCAGAGCGCTCTGCCTGCCGAAATGTTCCGCATCCAGCACAGCCGGCGCTGAGAATGCGGCTTCCTCTGCACGAGATGCAGCCTTTCAGGCTTCAGGAATTTTCCTGGACCTGGTGTCGTTCTCTGCTCCATGTCATAAATCTGAAGTAAGCAGGCGTAAATTAAGGCGAAAGCCAGGATGCTATCTCAAAGACATTTACCTGGAGTCACGCTGAAGTCCTGGGGCCTTTCTAGGTATTAGTCGGATGCAGGATTTGCCTATCTTATTCTGTTTTCATTTCCATATTTGTTCCTGAGGTATGAAAAAATAAATAATCTCAGAAAATGATAGGGTGTGTGTGTGGAGAACAGTGCTGTTAGTGAAACTAAGAGTTCATGCATTGCCATGGAAACATTCACATCCTAGCAACAGCTTATTGATAGCAAGATGACATGGAAAGACAAGAGCTGATGCCTTTGACTCATGGGAAAACAAGCTATCCTGATTTTCTACTTCTCTACCTTCTTTTCCAGGAGTGTATAGTGGTTTAACATAAAAATCCCTAATGGACGTTTCTTTTCATAATTGCTCATGGTTTTGTGTTACGTTACTTGTTAAGAAAAGTTCTTACAGTTGAATTATTTTAGTTGTCTATCTGACAAAAAAAAAAAAAATACAGCAAAGAAGCACAAGGCAATACATTTTTCCCCCCCTTAGAAATGTAGCAAGATGTTTTTAGCTTAACTGAAAACATGTAGAAGGTCAGTTCAATGTTTTTTGTCCATCTCTGCATTTCCCAGAACATTTTCTATGGCTGAAATAATTAAAATGTCATTTGCTGGGATGCAGGGTGGAATCATTTGTACAGTCTGCATTCCTCATGATGCCCAGGGATGTGCTGGGAGGTACTGAAAATCTTCTTGTGCCTTTGGGTTTGGGTGGGCAGAGCAGGACTTAGGTGCATTTGCTGAGGAAGTGCATTCCCTTTATTTTCCTGATACACTGCGGTACAAGAAGCTTCCTGCCAGTGAAGAGAGAATACCACAGCAGTCACTGTGTGTGGAAGGAGATATCTTTGAGAGCAAGGACCAGACTGCTCTTAGCACTATTATTATTCTGTTAAGTACAATAACATTGTGGAGTCCCAGCTGTAAAGCAGGATGGAAGTTCCACACAGATGCAGGAGGTGTTTTTACCTAGGAACCTACAATTAGTTTGTTTGCCAATGTGATTTTTCATTGCTAAGTTATTCATTGTTAAGGAGAAAATCCAACAATTCCTTTATTTATTGTGTGTGTGGTGGATGTATGTTTGTAGGAAATGTTTCTGTCAATGTAGGCATTCCAATAACCATCTTGGAAATCAAGAAATGTATGATGTTGTTTTGTACATAGCATTACTGAAGTGTAAACATTTGTTTAAAAGCTTTGCTGAACTGGATCTATACAAAGGACTCCCTGAACATTACATTTATTGTGAGATTAATGGTGAATCATAATATTTTCACAGCTAATAAATACTATGTTTCACAAATGTGACCCTTTACCTGTACATGAATTAAAAATGAAGCTAATGAAATATCCCAAGAGAAATTAGTAATGTTTACAAACCCTGAGTTTATAAACCCTGCTTATTTACCTACCTTTCATGATTAAAAAAAAAAAAATAGACTTTTGTGCATTTTTTGTTCCTTCAGAAATATTTTCTCCTTGGAAAATCATCAAGGACTTCTTGGGTGATCAACAAGGCAGGTTTATGTTTTGATACTACTTTTATGTTAGGTTTACAATAAATGAAGAAACTAGTGCTGTGGAGCCATTGTGGGAGCAGTCGGGAATGTGTGAAGGAGAGGAAGAATACAATAATGCCAGCAATATAACTGGGGATTTTCATGCCTGCTGCTTAGGCACGGGATTTCTAAAGACAGAAAGAGAGAGAGAGAAGCAGCATGTAGAAAAGAATGATGACAATTAAAGCAGGGCACAGACAGACCTCTACTATGGTCATTGTTTTCATCCTATGCAAACAGCACTTGAGCTAACTTGATTCCTCCTGTTCTGACCTGGAGTTCCTTCAGTGCCAACTGTGTTGCAGCATTTCCAGAGCAGGATTGACATGAATTACAAGGCAGAGGACTCTGATCAGCTCCTTACTTGCTTCCCAATAGTAAGCCATAAATCAGAAGTAATCCTGAGAGCAGGCAGTATACTTGCCAGGCTCTTCTCAATTGGCACTGACTTTTGCATGGTCTCTCTGGGGCCCCTAGATATCGTTTCAGTTCCAGGTTTGAGAAAGGTGGAAGACAGAAGTGAGGATTGACCTAAAGGACTATAGTGGAGCCTTCTGCATTTCCTCAGTGCTTGCAAAGCAACATTCACTGTGAATGGTGGACCAGGCTCTGCCATGATTTTTACTTACTCATTCTTGTCTTTGAAATTCCTTTTCCCATTCCCTGTTCTTTGATGAATTCTCCTTAGAGGCAAGAAGGCCATGCTAAAGGCCTGTCAGGGTTAAAGGCAGCTGTGCCTATGTTTGTGTGAGTCTGTATAACAGCACGTCATCAGGTAGCTTAGATGAAAACACATTTTCCCTCCACTGAACCCTTTTACAGATTTGAAAAGATATATGTTTTGGAAAGGAACAGGCAGGCAGGGAATAGCTGCATTTTTGCTTCTTTGTCTCCAAAGCAGAATGAGGAAACAGTTCTGCATGTTGATGTTTGTGATTTCTCCCTCTTTACTGAACAATAATATGAAGAAGTTCAGTTCAAGGAACTTGAATTGAAATTCAATTTTCAAGAAATGTGATCAATAGTATTAACTTTCTTGCAGGGGCTGGCTGAATATTAACTTTTTTGATAGAAGTAATTTTTGAATTCTAATAATTCACATTAATTCAGGGCCTGTGGTACATAACTAATGCTTCTGCTCTCCTGATTTCTCTTGATTGACTTCTTGGGACTGATTTGGGAAAGTGTGCTTTTCCTTTCTTTCAGTTAAAGGTGTGTTACCTGTTAAGAGAAGATTGATTAGTCACCATTAGCACCTGGAAATGCCTTTATTTTTATCACTTCAAGCAAATATGTCTACAGCTAGAGTCATAATTATGTGCATTACTGAGACACTTTTTTGCTATTCTTTCATTATATTTTGACAGAAAAGAAATGTCAAGGGAGTAGCACTTGCTTTTTAGCTTTGAAACATTTACATCTGTTGTACATATTTGTCTCCTCTTTGTCACACTATCCTTTCAAATCTTCCTTTTGCTGTCTTGTAGTTAGTGTCTTGCCACTGTTTTGTGAATTAATGTCAAGGTTTTATACAAAGATTTTATGAAGAACAGCTGCAGATTGTCTTCTCTGAAGCTGCAAACCATTTTTGTTCAGTTGCAAAGCCATGAAACCCACTGGAGCTTTAATGATTTATAGCAACAACTGAGCTGGTCAATCTCTAAGATTTCACCCCTGGCTAACATTTTTCAAGTCAGACACCAGTGGACTCTCTATCCCATGAAGTAAAAGGCATTAGTAAGGGTTACACGTGACTTCAGGATTAGTGTATTTTAAGTCTGTTTTTCTGGTGTTTACTCTGATATGTATCAAACAACTGGGAAGAGAAGATAAAACCTGGGAATGCCAGAAAGTAATTATGAATTTTTGCAATGTAAGAGACGTAAAATAGACATTTCTCTCTATTTGGCTTATTTTTTTGGTGCAACAACCGAGGACCAATCTCATCTGCAAGTATTTGCAAATGGCTGAGATACAAAGCAAAATTTAGTCTGGGCTTGTACCAGTTTTTTAATTAAGGAAGAGTTTGTCCCATCATTAGCAGTAATTTCCATATTCAAAGATGTTTTTCTAAGAGGAAAGCTCACTGTTACAAAACATCCCAAGCTAGTGAAAAGAACTCAGTTGTAAGGGGATATACAAACTGTCACTGGACTTATGACAGTAAACAACATCTAAGTAGCTGTCAGTGAATCCCAATTGTAAGAATTAAATCATGTGTGGCACTGTTTCATCTAAGCTGTACTGAGAAGCTGATGGGAAGAACTCCATGTACCATGCCATTTCCTTGAGGTGTTGTGTTACTTGTAATTGAGAGATCCTCTGAGGGAATGACATGCCATCCCTAAGTGATGCTGGATGTCACATTTCCCATAAAGTTAAAACTGAACCATAGCCCCATTGGGATGTTAGGCGACACTGTATTGCTTTGAAGAATTGTCATACAAGGCACAAACTTCAGGATCCAGCTTGTTTGTTGTCCTTATAGGTGCTGCTGTGCCTTTTAGAAGGAAGCAGACATTCTTCAGAGATTTCTGTATGCATAAACATTTCTTTTTTCCCTAATGTAGGGAATGCAATTCAGTCTGACCACTGAATTGCTGCTAGTTCTTCTTTTCTAACTTCTCTTCTTTCTAGCGTACAATTTGGAGCAACACTTCAGAAAGGTGTTGCTCCAACCTACCATCCCCATTCCTAAAGGGCTTAAGATTATGACATCTGCAATAAATAAAAATTTAACAGAACCCAAACTGAATGAAAACATGCCACACACTCTATTAACAATTTCTTTGTTCCCTCAAGTTGAATTCTTTCACATTTTCTTAGGCTCTTTCCACTTGACCTGGAAAAATAGCTGTAATGACAGGCTATTTAAATAAGGCTCTTTTTCTCTTTGCAGTATGCCTTCTAAAATGGCCATTTGCTTGGCTATGCTAACAGCTGAATATTTAGTTTTAATGTAGGGCCCACCACTGAAATCGGCTCAACCAAGTTCATTTGGTTCAGCCAAGGTTGCACATTTACTTCATGGTGCATTGGACCATTTCTCTGCAACATGTACTTTTGAAAATTGCATCTCAGGAATGGAGATTCCAGGCAAGGTTCTTGGCAGTGGCAGAGAGAACATTCCTGAACTGAAAGCAAAGCATGATTAAAAAGGGGTATGGAGAGAAATTGAAGACAATTTTCTCTCCTGCTGTTTTTTTTTTTTTTTTTTCCCTTACTTTTCATTTTATAGAAAAAACCTAACTAACATTTCATGACACCCATTACAGGGTTTCTTAAGCTTCAGTTTTCCTTCTTTCCTTCTTTCCCCTGGTATTATTACCTCAGCCAAGCAGGCTCAGTGTTGTCCAGAAGTTGTTTTCCTCATCCTCACTTTTTCCTACCTTCTTTCAGGGGAGATGCATTGGGTCTGTGAGCAACTTCAGAAGGGTTGTAAGATGTTTGAGGCAACAGGAAGGCTCAAATACATGGAGTAACCTTATACCTAGCAAGAAGGTATAAAAGAGAGTGTGGCATGTGAAGGACTGACTACACAGAAGTCCTGGCATCAGAAAAGAGAACAGGGTCAAAGAGGGTGGGGAAGACCTTGTGCATGGCAATATGGCAAATGGAAATGCAGAACAACAGAGTTGAAGATGAGCTGTTTTGGAGGAGAGTGAAGAGTGGTGAGACAGAAGGAGAGGATGGGAGTCAGATGGCACACAGGGAGCTGAAGGAATAAAATGAAGGAAAGCAGTAAGCCCCCATTTAAGCAACACTTGCACAAATTTCAGAAGCTGCAACAAGTGTGATCTTCTAGCACTGGGACACAAATGACATCTGACTACTGAGGTTCCAGAAGGTACAAAGGCTAACTGATTATAATCAAGTTTCCAAGTAGTTCTTTTGAGCACTGTCTTTTAAATACACTAAAGTATCCAAAGACATGTATCTAAATTTCTTTTCTACAACCACTTTATGGTCTTGAAATTCAGTTGCTTTTCACCTTAACAGGAAGAGAACATGCAAGGAATGAGAAAACATAGGAAGTCAATCAGCATGAAAGTCTGAGCAAATGCTCAGTGAACAGATATTTTTACGCTTGGTGAGCAGACATTCTGCTTGTGGTTCTTGAGTAAAACCTTTTTCATGCTTGTCATGACTAGTGAAAAAATAGAAAGAAAACTTAGATTTTTTTTTTTAATGTCTTTGGGATATCTGAGAAAGTGCAATGGTTTGATTCATTGTTATATAACGCCTGGCTATTTAGAATACCAATTAGATATGTTTAAACTTAAGTAGATGAGAATAGATGCAGCATTTTTTATGATAGGTTATCGTGATACTTTTATTCTAAGTTGCCATTTAAGCTTTTGTTGAATTGAAGTTTGAGATTTCTCCTATGAATCAACCCTCATTTTGATAAATCATTTAAATAAATGAAGTGATTATCAGTTTTTAGTGTGAAGAAGAACATTCAAATGTTGTAGAATGTGAGACCACAGAATGAAAATAGAAAGGAAGATTTGTGTTACGTTTACTTCAATATGAATTTCTGAGTTATTTTGGAAGAGGGATCAGAATTTAATGTGTAATTGAAATATACTCTTGAACTTTACACAGACTCATAAAGCAAGAAATCACTGTCTTTGTTCTATGTGCAATGCAAATGCAGTTGATGATCTTGTTTTCCTCTTGGACTTTGCTAAGTATCTATATGAAACCAGGGGAAGAAAAACAGATGTTAGTGAAACCACTTGCAGGGACTAAGAATCCTTGATCTAATCCACATAACCTCAAAACTGTAGTTTTTCCATACATGTATTTATGAATATTTGGGGAAGGGAGAGTGTATTCCTGTTGCAGTTTATGTAACTTGAGAGAATAATTTTTCAACTACAGTAATTTTATATTTTCCATATACTGTTCAACCTGCAACCCTGAAAAAGTTCAGTGCAACCAAATAAGTCAAAGCTGTTTTTTTCCCAAGATTTTAAAGGAAAAGTGATGTGGACATTAGATTCCAGATATTATCTTTATTGTTTAAGTATATGTGCACTTTAAAATATGAAGGAAAAATGCAGGCTTCAATATATGGTATGATGGTTAGGAGGAGCATTTTTCTTAGTTCAGATATGTAAGCTCAAATTCAGTATTTTCCTCTGTAATAATGAGTCATTTGGTTTGTGGTTTAGGTTTGGGTCATTGTGGTAAGGGACCAAAGTGCGAAATATGGATTCCTGTCCTCACAGGGATTTCGTCCTCACAGCTTCTCCATATCTAGTCCATCATTCTGCAGCTATTAGATAGTGAGATTAACTCAAGGCAGAAAACACTGCCACCCTGCAGAAGGAAACACAGGGGTTTAATGCTCCTTAGATTGTGTTTAATGGTCCTTAGATAAAGGAGAAACAAAACCACAAATTGTTAAGCATCATGCAGAAATTTATAGAAATTTTATAGAGTTTTATGGAAAGATCTGAATCAAATTTCACATTTTTCACTTCTGGGGGCACCTTATGTTCCATATGAGCAAAGGTCATTTTGTCTACAAAATCTTCTTGTTAACATCATTTGTCCCGAGTCCTGTGAATTTGGTACTGGGGATTTCTGTTTATTTGAATTATTGCTTGTACTTAACATAGCTGGCCAGAGATGGTGCTGAGTGCTCGGATATTGCAGAGTGAAATGCAGTGGCAACTTGAACAGAAGTGATTTGGGGCATTAATCATAGCTATACTCAGCTGCCATGAGTTGCGACTTTGAGTGAATTTAAAATTAGAGAAAAGTGTCCTGCTTGTCATAGTTAACAAAACAGCAGAAAATAAAATGATTTTAGAAAATGAGAAAATGGTTGGGAAGATGTAACACAGGGAAGAAGATTTGTCTGTTTGTTGTATTTGCTGATATTTTATTTTTCAGTTAAATAAAGGTGGAAAAATTCCTGGAAGCGAATTTATCTAGATTTATCAGATAGGTAGTAGAAATGGAATAAGCTAGATTTACTAGTATCACCTGTGGGTTGCAGCTAATTTTTGGCTGTCTTGTCTTATTGCTCTCTTATTTCATCTCTGTCCTTTATTCCAGTATGAAAGTCTGTGCAATAGTGAGGCACTTAGACCACATGAAGAGTTGCACTGTAAGTGAAAGTCAAACACTGGAACCCTGTCCTTTGTGATGGGTTTTTATCCAAAATCAACCCTATTGTAGTCAGTGCCAGGGTTCACTAGGGTAAGGATCTCTAAGAGTTTCTGAGATGAGGCTGGAGAGTTAGCCTGCTTTGTCAGGTATACTGTTTTTTTCTAGCTCCTTCTTACATTTTTTATCTAATAATAATTTTTTTAATTTATTTCAGTATAACCAGCATGTCAATACAAAGAACAAACAAAACCAGATGATAAGTCCTGTTCACACACTGATTTTTCCAATTTTTATTCTGTGTTTGCTGCTGCTAGCAGGTGGGTCAAGCCTTTCTGGTGCTGGACCTAGGATGTTCAACTAATTCACCAGTAACATGGGCATGTTGGGTGCAGCTGGAGGGTGTTCCAATAGATCAGAAAGTCCTTGTCCCCACTGAGCTCTTCATCTGTGGCCCTGATTTGCTCCAGGATGTCCTTCCTGCAGGGACAAGCATAAAAACCTGGAACTATGTTACGTCCTGGTCCCCTGTCTGTCCAGACAAGGGATTCTCCTGAGCAGCCAGGATGCCCACACATGCCTGTGTGAAAGCCAACTTGCCATGGAAAGCAGTGCACAGGGAGCATGATGTGTATCTGAGTTTAGTCCTGACAAAACCTTGGCTTGCTGCTCAGTCCCATGGTGTAATATTACCTGAGCACAACTTACAAGGCTTGTGCATCCCAAATTCTTACCACAAATTCATGTTCTTTCATGTCTGTCCTGCCCTAACTGAAGGATCCATTCCTTTTGACCTTTTTACCAGACTACAAGAGTAATACTTTTTTTTTTTTAAATTAAAAAAGATTAATTAGATTTAAATCTAAAAGTTTAGAGTCATGTTTGCTTCTTCAGTTTACCTTCCTTTTCCTGTAGAGAGAATGATCTCCCTATGGGCAGAGCTTTCCAGGTTTGTGGGGTTTTTTTTCTTTTTCTTTCCTTCAGTGCAACATCAAAATTTATCCTTTCCTATCTCCTGCCATCCTGTGGCTTGGGATGCTGGTCTTGTGGAAGTATGCTCCTACATCGAGTGCTCAGGTACTTTGACTCTTGGACCACAAGGGCAGTTTTCCCTAACCAAAGGGTCTGGACTGCTGTTGAGTCATAGAGTCACACAGGACTGTCAGGAGATGTTGGGTGTTGCTGCAGCCAGAAATAAAGGGAATTTTTTTCTCACTCTCACCTCCAGGATATTTAATTTGAAGAATGTGGGCGGTTTCTTGCTACTTAAACAATGGATGGGTATGTGGGAGTAGGATTAAGAAAGGAGGTCACTGGCTGTGGAAGTGGTGGACATATCAGCACAAATTGTATTTACCTCAGTTGTCAACAGCTGATACAGCAGCCAACAGGGGCTTCTCTCACATTGTAACAAAGATTTTTGTGGATTGTTCCTACTGAGCACTCTTTGGTTTGGTGCTGGGGATATTCCAAAAGTGATGTCTGTACGTGTTTTTTGGGAATAGCAGACAGAAGCATTGATTCAGGAAATCTTAAATGCTACAACATACTTTTATGAACTCAAAGAGCAGATGGTGCTGTCATTAATACATGATCTTGACTTTAGTGCAGGGAAAAGCAAAAAGAAAAGATGGAAACTGGGGAGAAAACACCCCCAGATTACCTACCTGTTCTTAACTGCTGGTGAGGAATTGACCAATATTCATAAACAAATTATGAGTTAATTTAGGTTACTAAAAATAAGCAATACAAAAGCAGAAAAAAATGTTTTAATCTTTTATTTAATGAAGAGTGGTGTTTGCTTTACTTGAAGTGGGCTTTGTCTGTGAAAATCTTTGAGAATCATTTTCCTAATTAATAAGGCAGGGTTCATATAAGGGAAATGAAACTGCTTCCTACACTTTCTATCTGTGAATATTTTGACTGAGGGAAAGCCTATTCCATTTTTGAGAAAATGACAATTTTAAAGCTCTGTAGAACATTAAAAAGGATTAAAAAGCTTTGTGGAGCCTTAAAATCTTCTTCCACCAACCCCTTGCCCATGCACATTACTTGTTAAAAATACAGAAAATGAATTAAAATAAGACCTATTCTAACTCGGAGATCCACATCAGGGGGACCTTAAATTGGGGAATATTGGCTCTATTCACAGTGTCTAGAAGAGCAGAGATTAGTATGCATTTCAGTGCTGAACCATTTACTTCACCTAGTAAAATGAATCATAATTGGACAGATGAGTGGAAAACATGATAATGAAGTGCCTGATTTGATCACACTCTTTCTGTTGTGTATTTTGTCCTGCACACCATGTACACACAAATAGCAAGTTAGGAGGGGGTAATTAGGGCCTAGAGGGTCGTGTTTTGTGGGTACAATGTAGAAAGCTCTTTGGTGCTAATGAGTAATACAAATAATTTCCTCCTTTGCCAGATAAATTTAGACACCTTTTAAATCCAAGTTTGCATTCCTTGACAGGCATAGTGCTTGGCAACAGATAAATAGTGCATGAATCACTCACGTTATTTTGACACGTGTGAGGCAGATTAGGATATGGAGGGAAAATTTCTATGAATTAATATATTTGGTGCTCTATTACATTCAAGTAATAGTTAGAAAGACCTTCCATCTGTCTTAGAGAATGAATTAAAACCCTGCTCTGAGAACTTCTGGTGTAGCTGACCTCCATAAATTCACTATTTTCAATGTCCAAGAGAAATTGGAATATACCACAGACAAAGTAATAGTGGACTGTGTCACCTGTCTCTGTTTGATAAACTTTCATTACTTTACGAAAATTTTGTACTGAGCTGGCAGACAAACCTTCTAGCTGTTTGTTGATAGCTCTGTCACTTGTCAAATCTTCCCTGAGGAGTGTTTTCTCCACTGCTTATTCTGTTGATTGTGTCTCTGACCTTTTGTCAGTGCAGAATATCATCTGACACTTGGAACACCTTCCTGTGTAGCAGTCATCAGCCTTATTAACTTGTCTGCTTTTTAAAATCTCAAAATATATCCTTTTCCTTTGATGAAATTTGTCTCAGAAAGCACATGGATTAGATTCCTAGGTAGAATCTTGAGCTCAGCTGGCACCACTGCCCTCCTTCATGCCCAAAGTGTATTTTGCCCGTACATTTTCTTACACACCCACCTCTAGCCCATTTCAGTGCAAGGTGAATTGTTTGGAAGGCACCAGAAAAGGCTCTTGGTTGACCAATAGCTTCATTTTCTCCATGTGGTCTTGGGAAAACCGACAGAACCCTGACGTGTCCTTACTTTAAGAGCCCATAGTACAGCTGCAGGAGTCATCCTGTTAACACGGATTTTTCCAAAAGGCTGCGAAAGGCATATGGGAGGATAAAACTTTATTGTTGTGCTGACTACAGATGCACAAGGCTGCACAGTTTTGTATTACTGTGAAAAGCGTTCAGGACTCAGGTGTGTAGAACAAATTGTTTCGGGGCAGTTGTGTGGCTTTTCCCAGAGGACAGGAGGTACAGGTCAGCTCAGCAGTCGTGCTGCAACTTCACACCCTTGTTTACCTCAGCACTATGTGAGCGTGCCTGAGAGCACCTCCAAGGCATCTGAATTTGGTCATTTCCAGGGAAAATGGATTCATTCAGTGTCATATGCACAGAAATTAAGTGGAGTTCTTTTTTTTTAAATGGAAGCTGGTTTAGACATTTAAATTAAATTTAAATTCCATTTAAATTGCTGCTTCTGTTTTAAATTTTGTTTGGTTAAACTGACTTAGGTAGCCATAAATAATAAGTATACTATTAAACTCTTTTATTATGCAATGTCAGAATCTGAAGTCAAAGCAATATTGGCCTCCACAGCTGTGGATGGATATTCTGCCTCCAGAACAAAACAGTAATGATTCCTCACGTGGCTTGAAGAGTATTTGTGTCAGTAAGATATGTTTTAACATCTTTTGCATAAGCAGACCTTTTGAACAAAAGTGTTTGAAAAACAGTGTTTCAGTCTGGAGAAGAAATAATAACATGTTGTACAAAGCAGTATGATGCTTTAAAAACTGTATAAGAAGCTGAAAGGAAGCTGCATTTTTATATTAAAAAAAATAATTTCTGAGTGGAATTAAAATCCAATTAGCTGCAAAATAAAAAATAAACCAGAAAAAACATACTATTATCTTTTGCCCATGAGCCAGTTCCCAGAAAACTCACTGAACTCTCTCTTATGTTATACTGTGAACTGAAGAGATTAAAACAAGAACTGAAAGGAAAGGCTGTCATTACAGATGAACTAAATAAGTGTCTGTCTCTCTATTTTCCATTAGAGATGGTGGCTTTATCTCTTCTCCCTTCTCCCTCTTCTACCCTTAAAATATAAACCACATTTTGTGCAAGATTGTACAAAATTTAAAATTATCATGTTAAATACAGAACATTGTTCTTGATTTATATTTAAAGTTCTCTGCTTCTCCTTCATTTCTGAAATAGAGCTTCTGCCTTCAACAACTTTTTTCTTTTTCAACAATAACAGCTGGTAGAAAAAGGGATGTTATTGCTTTTCACAAACTTTGTCACACTTCTAATATTTAAAATGTTTTGAAAATTAGTTTTGTCTTTCTTTGGCACTCTGTATAATAGACCTAACACTTTCCTGGTTGAATGTCCAAAACTAATCTGAATCCTTTCCTTTTCCGTCTTGAAGAAATATGTTTGTTTACTAGCATACCCAACCTTTTGAGACTGGAATCTTGAGAAAGAAAGATTGGATTTTTGATGGACCCAATATGATTTTTAGAATAAGGAGGGCATGATAAGCAAGGATACAAACTGTCTATGCTCTATGGTAAACTTTAAGCCTCATATATTGGCAGTGCAATTGTACCCAGTTGACTTTCATTTCTCAAAAGCCATTTCTTATCTGTGTTATGTTTGTTTCTTGGGGTTTTTTTTAATCTCTCTGGAGCCCTTCTAGCATCACCTGAGCTTGACAACAGTGGCATCCCAAGAAAGGTGTGTGCCACCCCTGGAGGATGTGATGTCTGACATATGAGCAATGTCTCATATAAAATCTGACATATGAGCAATGTCTCATATAAAATCTCCCGTGAGGAAAGTATGTCCCTTACTGTCCTGCCATCAAATGCACCTGAACTTGCATGGCACAAATACCTCCCATGGACCCCATTTCTTGGAGCTTATTCACACATCACACTCACCTGTGTGGGTTCCTGTTCCTCTGGGCGAAGGTGCAGCTGGGGAAGGTGCAGGATATCTATCTGCACTTTCTTTGGAAGAACATACACCTGTATTTTTCTTCCTTGTCTAACTTTCATTCCCATTTTCAAAAATACAGCTAGTTACAGTTTAAGGGAATAAATGAAATGAAAAGTTTGGGTAGAAGGGATTGTTTTTATGTATAGTAGGAGAGGAAGTAGCGGCAAACACCTCCCAGGACAAACGTGTTTCTAGTATCTGTACCAGAGAATTTGAGGTGAAACACAGCAAAAGGCTCATTAAAAGTCTTGGATAAATGGTACGAAATCGCTTATGCCCTGAAAGTGGGGAAAAATGTGAGGTTCTTAAACCACCCTGGATTTTTTGTTAGATTTTTGGTTTGCCCGTGTATGTGGCATGGATTTCTTTGGCCCAATGAAAGGAGGAATCCTAATGATTTAGTTGAGTAACCTGTCCTACAGCAAGTCTGTGCTTAGAGCTGGTGAAGAAGAAGTGGAATTACCAGGCATCAGATATAAAGAGCATCCTGATGCAGTTTGCATGTATAAGCCCAGTTTTCAGGAGTATTTATGCAGCATGTAGTACAGGGATCGCTGCAGGCAGAAGGAAATTGCATGTACAAGTTAATCACAGTTTACATTACTGGGAAGATGAATGAACTCTCATAATTTGTGAAATGTTTTTTCTTTAAGTCTTCAGCATCACTAGGATCAGTAAGGTTTGTCATATGAATTTAATTAACCCGGAAATCTAAATATATCACTTGGGTTAGGAAACAATTATTGGGAACAACTCTACTTCATCACTTATGCATAAGTGCCCTGAGAGAAGGAGCAGAGGGGCTCTGAATCTCAAGTGGCTATAATTGCTCTATCTACTTTGACATGAACTTTCCACAAGCACTCAGTTTCTGGAATTTTAAGTTGCCTTGTCTTAAAAATGAGCATACCAAGGATCATAATAGTAAAATTCAGCAAAAATTCCTAGTGGTGATAGACTATCTTATTCCAGAGGAACACATTAGGACTCAGACTAACATTTTCTTTGAGATTTTCTGCAGTTCTGTCCCTCAAATGTCTCTCAGCAAATCAATAATTTTCTTTAAAGAAAATAAGTCTCTCCCTAGAGAGCCTAGAAATGAGTGAATCATCTCCCTAGAGATGAGTGAAAAAGTCTTTCCAAAGTGTGGCAATCCTGGTTTTATTAAGCTTTTGATCTTTGTGATTTCAAAGTTTTTCTCTTTGGGCTTACATGATTCTGAGGTAGACAGCTTGGTGAAAATTATAAGATGAAATTTGCAGACTATGATAAGCATACATTGCACATCTGCTGATGAAAGCTTTCTGCAAACACCATTAAACACTCTGGCATATACTGCTCAGCAGAAGGGAGTGGTGAGCTCTCATCCCTGCTGTATGAAAGTAGGCAATAGCACTGCATGAGTCTCTATTCATGCCAAGTGGATTTGCTTGTTAGAGAGGATATTTGTGCTCTCACTATGGCTATTAAAAGGAAGGCCATAACCACTTGCAGTTACAGAAGCTCTAGTATTATTTGCTGGAAAGACCAGAATGCTGTTTCCAGTGTGTGCTCCAAATTTCAAAGTAAAGAGTTCTCGGCTGCATGGCTGAAGTTTTGTGAAGTCAGGAAAATTTGACAACAGGCACAGGCAAACTCAACAAAAAATAATTTATTCAGTTTACAGACATAGGCAAACATTATCCCCCCACTCCACTGTTAATTATGTCTTTATCTGCAATATCACTCTGCAGTGTAGCATACTGAAGTCACTTTTAAAAGTTTCCTTGCAGCAATTCCTGAACATGAAATCAGATTAAAGGCCTTTCAGTGTAAACAAGAAAGGAATGAAAAAAGTGTGACTAATCAGAAGGATTGAAATGACCCTTTATTAAAAAGCAGTACAGAACAGGTACTTTAATTGTCAATTCTAAATGGACATGCTGACTGTCAAATTATATATATTACATATGTAGGGACAAAAGGGAAGCAGAAAAAGAGGAACTGAAAAATAACATTGCTTTACACTTTCTAGATTAAGTTGTGTTATGAAAGAATGTTGCATCCCAGCATAATCTTAATTCAAAGTCCTCTTTAACACCTCAGAATTTCCCTATATTAGTGCCTCATCTTCAGCTAGAGGGATTCCTTAAAATAAACCAGGTAATAATCTGATTTTAATGACTCAGATATAGAACATCTTGCCTCTGAAAATTACTTAGACCTTGGAAATACCAGCAACTTTATATAAATGGTCAGTGCAGCCTGTACTGAAAATGCGAATATATCCTTGGGTATCTAAATAGGTAAGAAATGAGGTGATTTTTATGCTGGGACTGGAATACTGAGTATAACCCTTCTATCATCATCATAAAAGGACTTGGAAAATCTAGAGGGAAGGCAGGGAAAAAAACCCTCTGATAGTGGAGAGTTCTGTCTGCTAAAGGCAGTGAAACGCGATTTCTTCTTTGGGGTGTGTAAATATTTTCACTAAAGAAGATATGGGGATCTAAAATGCTACTTACTATGGCCTACAAAGGCACACTGTGGCAACTCATGGCTGGAGTCTGCAACTTGAAAAACTGAGAACAGAACTTGAGCAGAATGAGAAATCCATTTTTGACTGTGGCAATGTTCAGCTGCTAAAGCAAATGAGTGAGGGGAGCACAAAAGACACGTTGGTATACAATACGATTTCTGAGGAAAGCTGATGGACAACTGGACATCAACTTTATGCACAATAATTAAAATAAGTAAAAGGAAAATGACTGTAAAGAAATATAGGATGTGTGCTTCCTAGCTCATGCTTGCTTTGAAATATAGATTCTTAAACCCTAAGCTGCTTATGGAAATATTGTCCTTTGCTGCAAACTGATTCATTGTTTATTATAATTTGGTCATTCTTGTTTCTTTATCAACATAAATATTATTGTGAGCAATACAGATCCCATAAAGCATTTTTGCATTGTGAGGCATTAATCTGAACTTTACAAAACTCAAGAGAAAAATTGTTATCAGTAAAGAAGTAGATTTTTCTGTTCCCTTCATAGGGAAGTCAGTTTGTTAATAACAGAAACTCATTTAACAATGATGAAAAAGCATTAAGCAGCTGAAAAACTGCTGCAGGTCAGAGCTGTATGGCAGTTAACAATAAATCAGTTATTACTTTCCCCTCCAGTAGTTTTAGACAAAGCAATAACTTGAACCAAATTAAAAGTCTTTCAGGTGTCCATGAGAAGAAAAGATACAACCACTCTCATTCATCATTTTTGCCCAGTAAGGACTGCAGGAAGTGAAGTAACTACCCTGAAGTTCCTGGGGATAAGGGAAAGTGCTCATATGCTCCCATGGACATAGGTAGGAGAGAGCATCTCCCCACCCTGCTGACCATCCTCTCCATTGCCACTGACTTCACTGACAGCAGGTTTTATTCCAGGCATTCTCTGAAATCTTAGTGCTGAAGACCAAGTGTGGATTACCACGGGCTTATTTTTTCTAAGTGTGATTAGCTGTCTGGTAGGCAGGATGTAAAATGTTACACCAAGCTGTTTTGATCCAGTTTTGTCCTGGTGCTGAGAGGTTTGGCTGGGATTTGTGGCAGTTATCCTAGAAGCTGAAGCAATAGAGTTTCATGCACTCACTAGATTCCAAACAAAATAATTATTTTGTTGGGGGGTTTAAAAATTTTTTTTTGTGGTTTGCTTTGTTTTGTTTTGTTTTGTTTTGTTTGGTTGGTTTTTCTTATTTGTTTGGTACTTTTTAAAAGCAGAAAATCCACCCCCAAACAACCCAGAAGTACAGATTACTATACAGATTAGACAGTGGTTAAATGTCCTGCAGATCTTATAAAGTAGATTAGCAACTGGTCTTTTTTCAGCAAGATGACAAGGAGTAAAACTTTGCTGGTGGTTTTCTTAGTTTGCAGCAAAGAACTTGGGTCCATAATGCCAACAAGTTATGGAATGGAAGGAAGGAAGCCACTTAATCATTGCCAATGTGTCTCTTTATTATGCAGCATGTAGAAAGCATCTGTGAATTTTCTCATCATTGCCTTTGAAATTACCTGTTATAAAGTAAGCTGCACAATTACTTCTTAAGGTGATGAAGTGCTCAAGAGCTCTCATTATTCCTGGAAAATGTATCTTAAGAGTCTTCAGTCTTCCAGAAGGTTTTTTCCTATCTCGCACAATTACTTTATTAGAAGATCAATTAGCATTTATCAGCTGTGTCTTGTCATGATACTTTCAAAACTCATCTATTTAATGTCTAATGGCCACCACTACGTCACCTTAGTGAAAGTACATGGGTCATGGCAGTAGTAGACACCAAATGTAGTATGGTGCAAGTACCATTATATGGTATTATTATGTAAATAAGCACTGTATAGTGCCTTTCAAATGCACTTCAAAAGAAGTTGGAGGAAAAGCTGATAGACTTGAGAAGAAAGTACAGGAATATGAGGCAGGAGATTGAAATGTGGTGCTCTCGACATACTCATATGTCAGTGTCTCGCAAATGCACTGTCAGGTTGTCTAGGTGATGTTCTAGAGAAAAAGAACAGGGAAGTAAGAGTGCTGTATCTCAAGTAAGTGTGATTATTTTGAGAAGATTGCTCTCTGATTCTAAGAGGATTTTCAGAGAAAGCTTATTGAAGAATTTCATAGTGAAAGCTCTCCACAAAGTAATTCTGTACAAAGTGCAAGGGACAGAATGCCTCTAAGCATGATTTTGTAGGGCATTTTGTCCCCAAAGTGAAAGTTAGCTGAGTGTAGTGTCATATTTCAAACTATATCCAGAAGAATCTAATTAATTGAAGTTAGTGTTTTGACAGCATATGTTTGAATATTCAGCAATTATTTTTAACCAGACCCACTGAAGAGCTGAAGTGAAAAGCCAATTATATTTTAGTAATACACGACCACTCTTACCCAGCTACTTCCTTTAGTTAGTATTTGAGAGCTGAACTAATCTTGTGCTAGCTGTATGCTTTTGACATTTTGCAGTGTTTGACAAGAAAGTGCTGAAACTTTAAAGCTGAGAGGGGTCAAGGTGAACCACAGTGTGTGTTTATGTAGTTATAAATTATAAGAAACCATTTCCAGAAGGAGAACAGAATTGGATATGTGCTTTACTGGTTTTCCATAAGGTGGAGAAAACCCATGATAACTATTAGTGCCTCAGCAACCACCTGTTGGGAATCAAAGAATGGTTTGGTTTGGAAGGTACCTTAAACATCATCTAGTTCTAACTACCCTGCCCATGGACAGGGACACCTTTCACTGCGCCAGGTTACTCCAAGCCCCATCCAACCTGGCCTGAAACATTTCCAGGCATGGAGAATCCACAACTTCTCTGGACAATGTGTTCCAGTGCCTCACCGCCCTCATTATCGAAAAATTCCTTCCTTAAATCTAATTTAAATCTACCCTCTTTCAGTGTAGAGTCATTACCCCCTGTCTTGTCACCATATGCCCTACTAAAAAGGCTCTTTCCATCTTTCTTCTAAGCTCCTTTTATGAGTGAATTACAATAAGGTGCCCACAGAGCCTTCTCTTCTCCAGGCTGAACAACCCTAACTCTCTCAACTTTTCTTCATTAGGCAAGGCATTTCAGCTCCCTGATCATTTTTGTGGCACTTGTCCAGACTTGCTCTAACAGGTTCATGATTTTCTTGAACCGGCTGTCAGTCAGTACTAAAAATATGGGCAATTAAAATTATTACTGTTTTATAAAATTATACTTTTGTCATTATAACGCCAAACATTTTTAAAAAATGTTGATGTTAATTATAGCAATAGGTGGGTAGCTCCTGGAATGCCAAATGTTTTCTATATTCAGCTTCCCTCTCTCTGTCCACAGATTTGAAGCAATAAATATTAGCGGACAAAATATTTTATGGGTTTTTTGCAATGTTCTGTGGTCCTTAGGCTAGTGTTCTGAAAAACACAGCACCAAAATATAGGCATGCAAAAGTTGTGCTGTCACTCTGAGTAAGTAACAGCAGCAAATGGAATGGTGCTTATGACTTAGAAGAATTCATCTTTACATATAATACATCCATATTCTGACTATTAATAAAATGCTTTGTATTAACATTAAAATATTACTGAAATTGTTTTTACAGTGTCATTTAGCTTACTGGAAATGGTATTTCATATATGCCACCAGTTTAGTGCTGAGGTTTGCCCATTGTGATAATTCTGTATGTGTGTTGGTTGAGATCTGAAGTTTTATTTTAAAAAGACTTGGCCTTTGCTTCAGCAAAAGGGTTTGTTTGAGAAAGAAGGAGAATTTTTGTTAATGCTATCTAATAATTTTCCCTAATTTAATTAATCTACAAGGCATGCATCTTCAGTGTTTTCTTATTAATAGAAACTTTTTTTAAAAAATGATAGATTTTGTTTGGCATTGTCTTTGAAGGACAAATTAACAAGACTAGATGCTATTATATTTTTTTTTCTTCTAGTTAAAAGCGAATTCAACAAAATATCTTCTGGTTTTGCTTCCACCTTTCAATGGAATCCCTATTTCCACTGTAAGTCTTCCTGCTGGATGATAGTGCAAAGTATAATAATAAAATTGAAGAATCATGATAGTCTTGAAAACTCTGAAGTCTCTGAGCTGCTCGTTTTTAATGAGAACCGTTACATCCTAACACAATTCCTCAACAGTTCAGATTAACCTTTCAGATAACAAAACTCGTTGTGGAGGAGAGCTGAATTTCGTGTATAAATCTGTAATTCTTCTCTGAGACTCTGCTGTCAGGTTCAGTGCAAATGAACAGGGCTGACAGGAGTCAGCAAGAGCTCTGCCAAATGTAAATGTGGCATTACAATAGCCAAGGAAGCTCTTGGATGGTGTTTAAATACCACTCTAATTTTGGGACAAGGCAGTGAAAAGCATTTGAATTCATCCCAAGTATTATGGTTGCACACCTGTGTAGTTTTTTTTCTGAGGGCAGGCTGGAACATCTTAATCATTTTATTTTGCTCAAAATCATCTTTATACAAAAGTTATGCAGACAAATGGCATCTCTGTCTGATCTGGAAACTGTGCCCAGGTGGCACCCCTCCAACCTGTGGCCACTGTCTGGGCAGAGTAGCCAGCCTATTAAAAGAACTTGCAAATGGTATTTTCTCATGTTCCTCCTTCTTGCTCCTGGTGATTTCCCACTGTAGCAAAGAACTAAATAATAAAAGAATTGAGAGAAGAAAGGAGGCCCTTCAATGACCTAATGCTTCCTCTAGACTGTACCTCTCTTCACAAGTGCCTCCTCTCCTGCTGACACTAGTGACTCCAGCCTCAGTTTCCTCTTTCCTGAAAGGAGGACAATGTAAAGAACAAGTTGCTGGGAAGATTTTCTCCCCAAGAGTGCTGGGGGCACTCTGATCTCTCTGTTGAGCTGAGTGATACTGCTTTAAATCAGACCATCTGTGTTCCTTCTTCATCTCAGTTTTCTTAGGGCCATTTGAGGATGCTTGCTGGGGCCATCTCTGTGGTGATACTGTGAGGTGAGGCACGCTGCCTGTGCCTCCCTCTGCTGTCTTGAGGCAGATACAAGTGCCCAAGAGCTCAGCAGGCTACTCTGTAGACACTCAGAAGACTTTACTAGTCCACAAATGGTCGCTGAACACCTCTTTCTGATTCCCAGCACTTCCCAGGACACCTCTTCACCCTGCTGTGTGCCCCAACCAGAAACAGTTTGAGAGGGGCAGGCACTCAATGTACCATTGTATGCAGAATGATGGTAGAACTCCAAGAATCAGGCAATTGGTTCTCACCAGTGATTGGCACTGAAAGCATCTCAAAATAGGCTCTTTATAGGAGACAACAGTTTGAATGGAGACTATAAGATTTTAAGTACTGAGCAGTCTTTGCCTTTCTAGGACATTTAGGGATGTATTGGCAGCAGCAATAAGGTACGAGAGGGATCTGTCCTAGTGCCTCACTCCACTGCTCCAACCTGGTAGGGCCAAGTATTTTTTTGCTTTGTATTTTCTGTCCATCTTTCAATTTAGGAGTTACCTGGGGCATGGATTCATTTTCTGAAAGGCAGCCAAGAGGTCTGCAGCACTTCAGGCAGGCAGTGTCCAATGTAACATAACAAAACACCCTCCTCCATCTTCTCACCATGACCAAAAAAACCCCAGAAGTTAAGATGGCTCTCACAACTGCTGGAGCATTGTCAGAGGAGTCCTGATCACATAAAAAGGCCATCTTGAGAAAGAATTTTTTCACTTTTCTGCCTCTTGGACTGGATTCTGGGTACAACTTGACTCACTGGCTTTAAGCACTTCCAAATTTATTTTAGCAAGCAGTTTTGACAATGACAATTGCTGTCTTCTGTGCAGATTTGATATGAGCAATAATATGCACAGCAACATCTGAAAACAAAGTAAGATTTATAACAGCTGCCAGAGCAGAAATTCCACAGGCTTCACTGCAACTCATGTGTCTTTTCTGTTGGCAGTTTTGCTGTCTCTGGATGTGTGCATCAGAAGCAATTTCATGACTATAGCATCTGCAGCATGATTGCAAATGGGAAATATTCACCTTTATTATGCTTTCTTTCTCATTAACTAATCATGGCATAAAGCCATTCCTATTACAGGTAGAATTTCATTTTTTCAAGTTTTGAAATTTGAGAGATGTGATTGACTGTTGAGGAAGAATTTTCTAACTCATTTAATTTGCCTCGAGGAAAGAAAAAAGAAAAGAGGAAAAAGAAAATCTGCATATTTCTAGCTATCTCCTGTAGAAATGTCTTCTATCCTTCTGTTTTCATATTTATCTTTTCGAAATAAATGTTTTAAAATTTTGAAAACACAGAGGCTTGAAATTACTTGGCCAGGGAATACTCTGCAAGCTCTCTTCATGCCTCTGGTCAGTAAACTCTCTCATGCAGGGAGGGGAGCTCCAAACTCTCTGAGTCTGCCTTGTGGCCTGAAGTTGTTGGACTTTGCAAGTAACTGCAAAATTTTGTACAACTGAAAATATTTTGAGATTATTTTTCCCTCTGTATTTCCACCTCATGGGAAGACACAGAATAGTTGAAATTTTAGCCTTTTGAGACCAGAAATTCTGTTTCAGTGCATTTGTCATTTAGTGATGTATAGAAAGCTTTTGAAAGCATGGAAATGTTTCTTCTGAGGTGGTCATAATATCTCTGAAATAATTTATTTTTAAGTTAAAATCTTCATGCTAAACTAGAATATTTAAATTTTAAAAAAATTTAAAAAAGAACGATTCTGTTCTGTTGTTTCTGATCTTTGATTTAAACTAGACATTTTGTTTCTCAATTGTATCTTTAATCTGTACTGGAAATGGAGTGATTTCTGCAGCTATTTTCTGTGGCTTTATGTGTTGTGAAAATCCAATTTCTTTGGTGAGAGAATCATAAATGCCACTGTAGTTGCACTTTAAAATGCCAAAGAATTAAATTATGGGGAAAGATGAAACATTTTACTGTATATACTGTATTCTGAAGTTTGGTGAATGTGCTCATGAGTTCAAAAAGATAATGGAGATGTTTCTAAAACAGTAGTGTGGAAATCCTTCTCTAAATACCTATTATTTTAGCCTATATGTCCCTTGAAAACATGCTGAAAGACAATATAAATCACAAGTTTTCTTCCTTAGTGGAGAGTACTTTTGACCTCAGTTTTTCCTGGCCTCTCTATGCACAGAAAAGAACACTGCAAAAACCAGTTGTTTTTTTTCATCCTTTCAGTGAAATGTCTACTTTAGTTCCAGTTTCTCCAAGCATTTCTTTATGCAAGGTAGCACCTTATCTCATCAGGAATCCTGCAGAAACAGTGCAATTTCTGGTAACTCGTTGGATTCTAAAGAACAGAAGTTTGTTGTAGCTCCTGTACCCCACACGGATTTTTGTCCATCCATAGTAGCCCTTTGTTGATTTAAAGCTGTAAATTGAATGATTCTTCCCAGTGTGAAGGCAAATGGTGCTGAATAGCTCATGTCCATGTCCTCTGAACTGTTATCACCCAAACTGGTTGATCACATCAAAATGTCCTTTGGGAGTTGGCCTCAACCAGTGTTCATACCCAAGCAGGTCTCAGAATCCTGTGGGTGAATATTAGCTAAAGCTGAAATTTAGCTATAGCTAAAAGCATATAAAGGTCTGGTAATTTTACAGCAGGGATAGTGGAGTTCCACTGCCCTGGAATATTCTCTGGCATGAATTCAGGTGGTGGTTTGGGTGTGGGGCATGGGATCTGCCCTAAAGCATATGATAGATGGTAGTACCTTTGGGTTTGGGAGGAAACACACAAGTGCTTTTCAAATCTTCTTGTGAATAGCACTTGCATGGCTGCAGATGGCAGGGCTAGCAGAGATGTCATTTTATTTCATTTGCAGTAAAAGTGTGTGTCCTGTTCTGCACAGCTGGGAGTGAAGTCCTGGCCAGCACATGATGAATGCTCACATTGACCTGCTCTCACCTCCAGCCTCAAACAACTACACTGGCCCCTGTGTAATAGGATACAAGTTTCTGCACAGATCCATTTGAGTTTTTGATACAGAGTGGAGATTTACCTGTGGGGAGAAGGGAGAGGTGGATAGGGTCTACTTTGAGCTAAAGACCTTCTGGATGCAGTCTGACCTGGGAGTGTGTATGTCATGCCTCATTCATGAACTAGCTGGAGGTGTTAAGCTGCTTCTTTCCGCCTCTAGTTTAGGCTGCCCCCTTTTTCTTTCTTTTTTTTTTTTTTTTTCCTTTCTTTTTTTTTTTAACATCTCTTTTGCTTCTTTTACATCTCTTCTTTTGCTATCTTACCCAACATTTTGTGGCAATTCTTTCATGATAACATCTTTTATTTAAGATTGATAATTTTTATTTTATGATCTTTCACTGGCCCCAGATAAATAACTTGGCTGGCATTTACTCCTTCTGTCATTCTGATGTTCATGGCATGGTTATTTTTGCTGAAGGCTGCTCATTTAAGCAATCACAGATTAATCAGGTGGAATTAATCATCAGGGAAGGCTGGACAAACAATGATGGGCAAAAGAACCTTACTAACCTACTCAATGGAAATGGACAACTCAGCTGCTCGCTGAGACCATCCAATGGGTGGGAGAAAGATTGACCCTGGAGTGAAATCCAGTGAGGTCCGATGGTGGGAATGGACAAAACTGGGGAAAGAGAGGGCGTAAGGTGGACTGAGGAGAAACAAAAATAGAAAAAAAGAAGGAAAAGGGTAAGAAGTGGTTAACTGAGTAAAGGTCAGGCAGCTTGTCTGAGAGAACCCTGAACTTGATGGATGCAGTCTGTTCTCTTTTAGTTAAATCTGATTTCTAACTGCCTTCTGTGGCTGTGCTCTCTGCTCCAAGTGTGTATGTGTGAATGCTGGCAAACCTTAGCCCACGCAGGCTGGTGAACATGAGAGTGCCCAGCAGCAGGAATGAGCCTTGAACCTCAGGGGCTCGTGGGTGCAGGTGCCAACAACTGGAGCATGTCAGGAGCACTGGGGTCGGCTCCCAGAGAGACTGGGGAGGCTAAAAGCAGCAGTGGCTCATATACTGTGTGTGCCACGTGGCACTAGCAGACAGATTCCAGTGCTGATGAGCAGGAGAGAAGGACCAGGACTGGGCCACCTGTGCTCTTCTTGTTCACCTGAGGGCTGTGTGAGACTGTGCTTTCTCTCTGTGTCCCACCTGTGTGGCTGCAGGGGTGGGCAGTGTGCATGCACGTGTGCAGCTCTCAGGAGTGCCTTGGTGCTCAGCCTCTCTTCTGCCTGCACTCGGAGAGGGAACAGCAGCAGCCCCACATCCATGGGGCTGAGACAGGAGGACAGTCCCTGGCTCCCACTGCCCATCAGGTTCGGCTAACTCTAACACAGATGATGTTTTCCTCTTGCCAAATCCACGAGCACTGTTAAATCCTGTGGATTCCTTCCCACATTAGTAAGTTAACTTTTGTCAGTTATGACTGCTAACCCACTTTTCTCTGCCACTCTCTGTGCAGGGGACTCAGTGATCCATGACTTTCCAACTGCCCTGCTGAGGTGTCTAATAATGCCTTTCAAATAGTTATCTGCTGAATTTTCTGCCTGTTTTGTCTTACTGCTCATATTTTTTTTTTCTTTTAAGAAAACTGCTGCTGCTAAGCATATGAGTAAATGAATACATTTATTAAGAAAAAGAAAGAAGAAGCAAGCTTCTACTGAGGCACTTGGGGTAAAATCTGCAACATTTTCCTGGAACTTATATTTTTATGTATTTACTTATTAGGATTTTAAATTTTTTTTTTTTTTTCAATTTCTCATACAAGTTCCTTAGTATCCTGGAGGTACTGTTGTACTTTTGAACTGAATACTGCAATGAAAAGAGAGAACATTTTAAGTCTTACTTGAAGACTACTTTTTAGCTTTTGAACAGCTGGGCTCCTTCCCAGCTACTCAAAAGCCAAAATCTGGCTCCCCATGAACAGTAGTGTTCACATATCATCACAAATAAATTTATTAGATTGCCTTTGATAGAACAGCAATTTCTGAAATGTAAAGTTAGCATCTAACAGGAATATCTAGCGTCTTTAATAAAAGGTGAACTCTACAAACACATCAGCCTTCATGAATAGATTTTTTCACAGAGAGAGCATGACATAAAGATGAAAAATATGTAAGTTGTGACTAAGTGAAAAAATGTTTTGGATGTGTTCAGGGCAAACTTACCTGGGATGAGAACTTTTTTCATTCTTGACCATTTAACCCAGATTCTATATATTCATAAGGAAATGTGAGATTGTTCAGTGAATACACTGAAAATGTGGGGTCAGATGAATAAAGCAAAGCATATCAGACTTCTGTGTAAAATTCTCAGTCACATATATAAAAAAAAATATTTTCTTCCTGGAAGATAAATTGCAGCATTTTGGTCCAGTGATTAGTTCCAGTGACTAGAGAAAAGCAGTTCCACCAATTTGGATTGTAACATCCTAAAGGGAATGAACAGAAGGGCTTGAAGTCCTGCTGGATCTGTGGGAGAATAAATAATTGCAGGACTCTGGGGCTGCACAACAGGAATGTAATTGAATGCATCAACTTATCTCAGAAAGGATGATGAGAGTCCTTAAGAAGATAATGTCTTTCAGATACACCTGTCAGAATTTCTAGAACAGTAATATTGCCCCTGGCTGGCTGTGATTTGCTCTTTATGGATAAAGTTATATATATGCATTCTGCTGACTCTTTTAACTGGTTTCAACATTTCTGCCTTTGTATTTTATAAAATTCACCATGAATGAAGCTATCAAAGTCAGAATCAAAAGCAGTTAGCTAAGATGCTCCAATTCAGCATGTTCATAAATCAGCTTGGTGTGCTTTGCTGCTGATACTGTGACCCACACTTTTTTACCTCTTCTGCTTAGGCTTATGGATACATTTTGATTATTATTTGACAGTGGTTAGTAACTTAAATTTATGTTCCCTGAACCTCTTATTCCATATGAATAATTTCAGTTCCATATGAATAATTCAATTCCACACTGAGTAATTTAATTGGAAAAATAAACAGGATGAAAAAAAGATGGAAGAAAAAGGTTGAAAATGAGAAAGGCAGGCAAAGGAGGGATCGGAAGGAGCACAAACTAAGAAGTGGAGAGAGAAAACTAAAACTGGAGAAAAGAAAGGTGAAGAAAGTCAAGATAAGATTCCTTAATTAGAGAAAAAGAAAGATTTGGTCCAAGCAGAGCCAGTGAAATAGAATCAGAGAGTCCAGGAAAACCCTTGAGAAAAGTCTGAAAAGGGACAGAAAACCTAAAACCCCCCACATTTAAAGCAACTTCCATGTGAAAGCTGTAAATGTAAGATTTTGCATAAATTAATCTGAGAGACTTCTAAAACCAAAAGGCCTGGTCTGATAAACTTGATAATCCCTTAAATATAAATTGACGTTTTTCCTGAATGGGTTCCTTGTTTAATAATTTTATGAAAAAAAAAAAAAAAAAAAAAAAAAATCTTCATTTAAAATGTTCATAGCAGAAGCTCCCATAAAAATCTTGGCAGATTTTTTCACAGGGTTATTACACTTATTTTTACATCTCTTTCAGCCTCCAGTGATCTAACTTCATCTCAAAGATCTATCTTTCAGAATGAAGAGCCCTCTGTCAGATTTCTGTCCTTATGAGGTACTGAAGCGTAGATGAAGTAATTTCTACGATAATAAAATGTTTCAAGGTTTCTGAATCTTGATATAAGGCATGTTTTAGGTTGTATTTCATGACTCCCTTCTTGTCTCCACTTTTCTCCTGCCTGTTTTTTAATACCCTTCTCCAAATGGACACAGTAGTCTGGTCGCAGGCAGGGATGACAATTTCTTGAGGTTTTTGCTGAGTGTCTCCCAGCTTACACACCTAAAGACAGATAGCATTAAGCTTTTGGGAAAGGATTTAGGTGGAGACCAAATGCTGCTGAAGACAGCACTGAGTCTCTAGGATTTGGGTTACAAGCTTGAGGCAAGTGTGGCTATTGACCAAGCAATTTGAGAGAGAGGCAGTTCATGTTCATTTTCATGTGCACCTGTATACAATGCTGCCTTCTCCATCCTTTACCTAGATAATAATTTTGAAGTATCAGTGCTTGTCCTAGCAGTATGGCATTGGGACTTTACCCCTGAATTAGATGCCTTGAGCATTGGGCATTTTCACTTGAGCGTTCCTTTTTGTTGGTGTCAGGCTGATGGGTAATCAACAGCACAGTATGGCATCGACACTATTCTCTTTGTCAACAACCTCTGGACTTCAGAATCGATTAGTCAAATTAGTTTGACCATAACTTTCTTTTTTCCCCCCATAAGCTGTTGCAAATCTTTAACAGTAGCTTTCCTTCTATGCATTTAGCTGGTCTGGTTTCAGCCATTCCATGAATTTTTGTCAGAATTGTCTGATATTAATCTGAAAGACATAAAAGTGAGCCACATTAGCCTAGTTAGCTTCTAAAATGGATGCCACAATTGTCACATACCTCCAGTGCTCTGGATTCTCCAGAAGGCTTGGACACCTACTGAAGATCCATGTTCCTGGCTCAGAAATCTCACTGACTGCCACTGCAAAGAGTCTTATATGGTGTCTCATGCCCTGTCTTAGTCATCATTGCTTTTGTATCCTACTGAGTTATTATTAAATTACTGCCTTTGTCTTGTAGTATTTGTGACAAATATTTCTGCCTTTCATTTAAATGCCAGTTTATGATTTCTATTTGTGTAGCCATTATCATCAACTGAATCTCATTCACTCAAATATAAATGTCTTTTGTTTTCTTTAGCTTCATTTGCCTGAGAATTTCTTTTCAGCTTTTTTTGTGTGTGTGTGTGAGTTCACTACAGCTGCGAGATTTCAATAGTTCTAATTTTAATTCACAGTTAAGTAGATTAAGCAAACTGTTACCTTTTACATTCTGCATACGTTCATTTCCTGTTAGCCACCATTATCCTCTTTCTTCATACCAAAATAAATCCTTCACTTAAATATGATTTTGCTGCAAAGATGTGTATTGTATTTGGTAGCAAGATTATTTTTATAACTCCCTTGTTATTCTCTTTATAGAGTATCCAGAGCTGATGTTTCAGCTGCATTTAATAGAAAATTAAGGATGGAAAATTGTTGAGGTTTGTGAGATAAACAGCAAAACCCCCAGTGCCCATGAAAACAAAACTATGGACTAAACATCCTATTGCACAATGAAGTCATGGGCTAATTTCAGGACAGAAAAATAAGAAGGAATAAGGAAATTTTGCATAGAAACCTTGCAGATGGAAATGTACAAACATGTCCTGGGGGCTGAACAAAGGTTCTTGGGCTCACATGAAGATGGGCTTAGGTGTGTGTGTTGTCCCTGACTGAATATAGGAGTTATTCTTGTCTACCCACCCTTAAAAACACTGTGGTGCCAGGCTTGAAATAAAACAAAATGTGTGTTTTGAAGCTAGCATGGAAAGGGTAGGGGCAAGGGGGACAAGCTACACTCTGCTCATTGCAGCCAGTTTGCTCCTCATCTGCAGGAGGGAGAAGTTGCTTTGTGTGTTGCTTTTGGCTACAAGAAGAGTTGAAGGCAAGTCACTTGGAGCACGAGGTGCTCATTTGCACTCAGCAGGATAGGGGTATGCTTTTGCTGGCATAAGCAAGGCAAACCCGAGGCAATTCTTAACTTCTGTTGTGAGATATACTGAATGAAATGCGTCAGGAATTTTGAGGTTTTCTTCTCTTTCTAACATCGGCATCAGAATCTGCTAATGTCCTTACCTATTGTTTTAAAGAGAAAACTTGTTGGTGCTTCTATTAATTTTCTATTTATTTTATTTGTGGTTTTGACAAAAAACCCAAAAGCCACAAGACCAACCACAAATCAAGAGGTACATTATAAATGTAAGGTTCCTACGACTTGATATTGCTTAACTACAAAGTAATATTCCCACTAGTGAATGTCACAGGCAATTACAGAATGTAATTGTAGGTACAGCTGAAGGTTCACTCTGCAGGAAGCATGAGATACGCTTCATCCCCTCCCTAAAATTCCAGAACAACTTTTCAGTGGCAGACTGAGATAGACTGACCAGGCCTTCATGTCTGTGCAGCAATTTCCTCCTACACAAGTTGAGGCCTCAGGTCTCCCAGAAACAACCCTGGTGTTAACTATTTTTTCTTGGCAGGTTTGTCTAAAAAGTGAGATCAATAGACTACAGTAAGCAAGTTTCATCCTTGGATAGATATGCAGCAAACATAAGTGTACAGCACTCCAAGTTCTCATGGACATTAAAATGCTGATAGAATAGATAAGATGACACTGTAGGTCATCCAGCTTTGATAAATAAGCAGAACACCCTTGAATGATGATAGCTGTTGGCCAGGCCAAGGTAGTCAGTTGTGGTCTGACTGCCAGAAGTTCAGCAATCGTTCACTTGATGAGAATGCCTTGGTCATCAGATGAGGCTGATTAGGCAATCATTGACAAGGTTATAAAAGAGCCCCTGCTTTAGTAAACCCATCATCTGGAACTGCAGGAGGAGAACAGCAGATCTGATGCAGAGGCTGCAATTAACTTTTACCTGGTGAAGTGTCTTCCGAGTGGGTGGAAAAGTCAGAGGTGTGTTTAGCTTCTGTTTTGCTATTTAGTTTTTCTGTCTCTCTTAAGGAAAGAATAGCTTTTCATAAATTCTACACAAAACATGTTTGTGTGATTTGCTTTACCTCCTGTCTCTGAGGACATAACCTATGAACTTACACTCCCTTGAAATTCAAACTATGGATTCCCAAGCATTAGGGCTGGACGCTTATGACCCCTGGGCCTTTGGAGATCAGGCAGGAAGAGCACCTCACCTGTGCAAGCTCAGACACGTTCACATGATTGTAAGGTCTGACTCCTCTAAATAAAAAATATAAAATTTCGGCTGCTCCTTGCCTATGGTCAAACTCCCACCACTGTCTTCTGTCTCATTAGGTAAGGAGGATCAAAAAGGATCATTGGGATTTAGGCTTATTTGACTTCATTATGAAAATGCACTTACTTTTTAATTGAAATGAGTACTTGGTTTTAGTTCCATTTTTCACAGTCAGATGGCTATAATATAAGGTCTCTTTCAGCTGGAAGCCAGGAAGTGTTTCCCTGAAGTGAGGGTGGTTGCAGTAGTTTAAATTTGTGGAAACTGAATTGTGTTAGCCCAGATTCGACTTCCTATGAACATCACTGAGAGCTAGTATTAAAGTTCAGTTTATACTACTACAAGAATAGCCCTTGTGACTATCCCTGAATTAAACACTCTGCTGAAAGCATACCAGTAACTCAGCAGGCTTGGATGAGTAAAGCCAAAAATACAGCAGCAGCTGTCCCATTGATCAGCTTGTACTTATTCAAAACTGTGCAGATCAGAAATTTTGTACAGAAACAGCCATTTCCTAATTCATTCGGAATTACATGGAGGAGTTGGGTAAATTTTGAAATGCATACTTAAAAATGAGCCTCTGTGTCCCCAGAGTGCAGCATTCCTGGTAAGTAATTAATCAAAGATTAAGTTCTACATCTTGAAAATATGACAATTTTGCAGGAGCCAACCATTATACGTATCCTTCCCAGGAGAAATAGTTTGTGCCATTAGTTTAAGGGGTCACTGTTTTGAATTCAGATCATGGTATGTGTTCTGGGATCAGCATCTTTTCTAACCTTACTATGCAATTACCTTCTTGACTCCCACACAAGGAAAAATAAGTTACATTTTTGAGCAGAGGCTTGGAGCAAAATTTGTGAGATCTCAGGATTGACGTATAGTCCTGTTATTTATTACCAATATATTTTGCATTAATTTTTCTTTGCACAGGGATTTTTGTCAGTCACTGGGAATTTTGTTCCTTCTGCTTACTGATCACAACTGCTTCTTGCATATAACTTCTTTTGGAACATCTATTTCAAAAAACATTCTTTATCTATCCAAAGTAACTATTTTCTTAGCTATTAGTCCATAGTGTTTATTACTTTGTCCATTGCTTCTGCTCTGTCTTTATTTCTCCTGAAGAATCATCTTGGCTCCTGCTTGAAAGGGGAGGGCAGAATGGCCAACTACAGTATTTTTGCTTTCATTTATTTGGTCAGAATTTCCTCTTAAGCTTTTTTTTTCTTCTTTTGTCTGCCCTATAAATATCAGTTGTTACAGGGAAGGTACAGGCTGTGTGGAGTTGAGGACATGAACATGTGTTCAGTGGCCTCCAATAAATGACCAGGACTTTACCACAGGGGCTATAGGAACAGCCCAGTGCCCATTAGTAATGCCTGTGGTCTCAGGCTTGTGCACTTCTCCAATTTTCTTTTTTTTTTTTTTTTTTTTTTTTTAAGTCTCTGATAAAAACACAAAAGAAAAGCCATTATTTTGATAGTTCTGCTGCTTTATTTTTTTTTTTTTCAGACAGCTGTCCCTTAACCCAAAATGTTTTTGCATGAGCTTGTAAATCTTTCTCTGCCAACAGAACCCACAGCTGGTTAGTAAATTGAGGGGCAGATCTCATTGAAGTCAGCAGGGCTGTGTTATTCAGCAGCACAAATGACTATAAACACACCCAGTGTTACATACAAACACTCCTCAGGCTTTACTTACTCTTTTTTTGTTTCAAAAGATTAAGTCTGTTCCCAGCTCAGCTAAATCCTACTCCTTTTAAAACCCTCAAGCATCCGAAGGATAAATAGCTTTTAGTTCTGTTAACTCAAGGGTGATGATCAGCTCCTTCAAAGACTATGTGTGACAATGCAGAAAATGTCTTTATTGTGTCAATTCCAAAGTTATCTGCTTGCCTGGAAAATAAAAAAAAAAAAAAAAAAAAAAAAATCCTCCAAATGTCTTAAGAAATGAAAAAATACTTTGGGTAAAAGAGGATAAATGATGGATTTAGAGTACAGTAAGGTCAGAGTTTAGTCAGTAGGGCTGTTGTAGTGTCTGAAGCCTTAAAGCTACGATGTCCAATATTGGTGCAATATATGCACTGCAATTATATATGAAATAAAAATATGTGCAGCGTTATAAGATAAATTTTCCACTTTGCTGTTAGTGAGCAGGTAAGCTTACTAAAAATAAAAATAAAGACATAAAAAATCTGTTTATAATAGTTTCTGGGATCTATATACATTTCTTAGCTTTTAACCTGAAAGACTGTGTTTTCTTATTGGATTTTTTTATAAAGGATTTTGAAGAATGAAGCATGTTTATATCACAACAGAAGACGGCCATAAAGAAAGAGGCAATTTGATTAAATGACAGAAAAGGTTCCTGTGCAATCAGAAGACTTGATCTTATTTATATGAAATACTTGGTTTATGTTGACTTTAACTTTTTCAGTCTTTTCTGACTAATTGATGTTAGCAGGTATTTATCTTTGCCCATCAAAGGCATTATTCAAAAATAACTTTATTTTCTCTCTGCAAACCTCCTTCTGTCTTATCCAGAATTACCCCATTATGCTGCCATTGACTTGGAAATATTTCTTGCTCTGCATTGTTCATTTATTTCTTAAGTCCATTTCCTTTTCTTTATTACGACTGGTTTGGGTTTTTTTTGGTGCTGTTCCTTCAGTATTTCTGCCTTTCTTCATTTGCTTCAGCTTCCTCAGCTGATGATTTCAGTGACCAGTCCTGGAATCAAACCGTCAAAACTTCTTTTGCTCTCTGGCAAGAAATTTATTTTTCTATTTGTTTGAAATTTCTTGAATAAGTCTAATTGAATTCACTGGTTTCCCTCGAATGCATTTCTTTGATGTGTTCTTCATCCCTAGTTTAAGTAAGGTTTTCTACAGCAGTGTTGTGTAGAGCCTGTATGGTGCAATATGTTATGTGGAGCCTGGCTGTGGAACCAGGAAACATCAAACTTCTTAGGGTTTGTTTGAAACTGTTCCAGCTGCACGTGGCAGATTCAGGACTGGGGAAGGGACAGCATGTGCTGAGTCCTTTTGCTGCCTCTGCACAGCAAATGTGTGCACTGGCATCTTCTTCAGGCTTGTTGCAGAGGTACAGAACTGCTCCAAAGGCAGCTGTCCTTTCAAAAGAAAGAAATGGTGCCCATTTCTTTCAGAATGTTGTAAAAATTGAAACACTTCCTAGGAACCAGAAGCCAAGGTAAAGTATTTTCCCCTGGAAAATTCAAACCCCATTTCTTTTGCAATCAGGACAGCAAGGTATCTGTTGGCACGGATGAGAACAGAATCTATTTTTCCTTTGTAAGTCTTCTGGAACCATGACATAGTTTGAGACAGAGGGAACAAGGTAAAGGAAGACTGTCTGCATCACACACTCCTCTGGGAGAGGAGACTTCCAGATGTGAGTCCCTGCTCAGATTAAAATGTCTATCTATTTATCCATTGTCTGAGAAATTAAATTCCCCAACTATTGAGGATTAAAAATGTTGGCTTTCATTTATGCTTTGATTTTTCACTGTTATGGCTAACTGCATAGGAACATTCAATCCCTGTATTATCCACAGTACCCAGAGGGAGAAATTGCAATTACTTGAATCCTGTCAGTGAGTGCTTTTGACACAGTGGTTGCCATAATGTAGCAAGCAGACTAGACAGGAGACCTGTAGAATTCAACTTAAGCACAACAAAGGCAGAAGACAGTTTTGAGCAACAATAGTTACTCTGAGGCTTGCACGTCCTTTGTAGGATACCCTTGCCCACAGTCCTCTGTATGCAGACTGCAGATCTGTGGGACTATGGGCAGGTGTTTTTTTTTTTCTGTGGAAATGAAGGTACAAGAGGGAGAATTATTATGCAGTGGGATTTTTCCCAGCTGTGGGATGAGGGAGAGTCAGGAAAGCATCCAGACCCCTGATGCTGGGATGTACCCAACGGTCAGAGCGATAAATGAAGGAGGTAATAGAGGGCTATATCTGTGACATGCTGTATTCAGTTAAAGAAACCCTTAATTTTAAATAAAATGTAAATCTCAACTCATTTGTGTACTCAACTTCTCATTTTCTAATGGCAATTGTTTGGAGAGACACAACTTGTTCTGGTCTGCCCTGACCCACTGGCCGTGTCTATAATTTCTCAGAGGAATTTGAATCAGTATGGGCCTGGGATGTTGCACTCCCTGTGCATTTCCCTTTTACAGACCTTGCTGTGAATAAGCACACATCTGGGCAGGCAGTGGACAAATATTTCCACATTCAATATAACAACATTCCATAAGCCTGTTTTCCCTGTTTAAAGGAGTGGTGCATGTTTCCAGATTACTGAAAAGCCTTGTTTTCTCTGTGGATGTGCAAAATAGATTCATTTGTAACTTTTCTTCCCACAAAATACCAGTACATACCTAAGCCTCTCTGCTCACTGTTAAGCTTGTGTTTGGTGACTTGCTCTCATCCCTCATTGTCCCTGTGAGAAGTAGAAATCTAAATAGCAGTTTGTTTCTTGTGCTCTCCTTGTACTCTCCTACCCTCAGCACCCCAATATCTCTGCTGTCATTCACATCACCTCACTTTGCACTTTGTCAGGATAAAGATACAAAACTGCACATTGAACGCAGTTTTTGGGGAAGGAGAAATGGTAAAAAAGAAAAAAATCAAACTGAGCTGCTCTTATTCTGTCACTAGAAAAAGTTTATGGGAAAAAAAGGCAAAAGTAAGTGCATAACAGGTTTGTTTCCAAGATCCACTCACACTGAAGTTTTTTTGAGCCTTAGAGAAAGAGCTCTCTAACATGTCTTGAGTTGCAGCTGTAATCACAACTATAAATAACTGTTTGGAAATCAATTCCAGGAAACTCTCACATATTTGGAGAGAAAGAAAAATGCTCTTTTGCATTTTTATCTTGCATGGGAGTAAAACTGAAATAAGAACAAGCAAGAAATTTATAATACTTCAACATGTTGGTCTGAAAATGTCTAAGTACAGGGGGCTGCTGTGTCAGCCAAAAGAAATTCTGCTTCCATAAACAAGACAAATCAATAAATGCCAAACTGAAGATAAATTAAAAAAGCATTCTCACAAGGATCTCCAAGTTTCCAGTGGAGATGGATGCTTGTAATGTGTGATTCTGCACTAAGAACAATGAAAAAAATCAAGGGTCATAAAGCAAGTGAGCAGATGTTCTGCAGTACCAAAGAGAAGAGATGAAGGGTTTTTAGAATTTGGGTTCTGAGTGAAGTCAGAAAAGAGCTCCTGGCAATGGTGCATATCAATACTGAAGGGAGAGCTTCAGACGGTGTCTTAAAGATCACAGCTCTTTTCAGGGAGGAAGAAAGGGTGGTGTTTTGAGACATGTAATTTCATTCACTGAGAAACTCATCCCTTTAAAGTTTCTCCTCTTAATAAGAAGCATTTATTAATAAATATCATTGGAACAGTTAATTTCTGGTGCCTCAACTGTTTATAAAGGAGGGAAAAAAAAAGAAAATATGTGCATGATGCTGATTTCTGTAAATAAGGCACTTTTGGCAGGTATGAGGACTGGCACACAGGCTTATGTTTGGTGTGTTGTCTTTAAGTGAAATGATGAAGTAGGACATGCATGCAGTTGTAAACAGTATGAGATTCCTATCTGATGAGCAATGCAATGTGTATGGATTCATTTCCTATAAACACTTTTCACAGCTGCTTCATCTGGGTTTTTTATAAATTAATCAGATTTTATATAAAGACTGTAGGTGTCAGGTACTATCTGTTCTTGTCTAAAGAGATATCAGTTAAGAGGTCTGGATCCCCCCAAAAAAAGGAAATTGAAAACCAGATGAAGTTTTTTATCATAGCTGCAATCAAAAAAGAACAGCTTTTCTCTGGTATTATGTGGTCACCTTAACCTGCTATTCAAGTTGGCAGCATACACAGGGCCTGTATGTGCCCCCTTCTCTCTTTTAGTCACAGATACCTGTCTTCTGGGCAGCCAGCAATGAAGATAAAGCCAGACTCTTGAAGGTTTGTATTTGAAGAACAAGAGGCAGTGGATGCAAACTTGGATATTGGATTTTTTATCTCCCCTTTGCCCAAGAATAGGATGCTCCACCCTCAGGTCTTTTCAATATGCAGCTGTAGAGTATCTTGTGCAACATGCTTTTATTAGACTACATGTTTTTACCTATACCCACTATGAGTAGAAGATTGGACTGAATTGAAGGAGGTTCACTTACAATGGGCACAGTTCTGTAATTGCTAATAAAGAGTTAACTATGAGAAAGTTACAATAATTTATCTGAATAAAGTGATGGACCTCCTTATTTTAAACATTCTCTAACATCTGAAAAAATGTCCTGTTTATTAATGTACTAAAGATTTCCTTTGTAAATAGCAAGTACTTAATTTTATTACAGTGCAACTTTCTGTTGTAACAAAAGAGTCAGTGACAGTTCTCTGGAACGGTGAAAAGTAATTAAAACATTTGTTTTTCTGGTTAAAGAATCTGAAAGTCACTGTAATGACTAACAAATGACTGCTGTCTAGCTCTGCACTGCTGTACTGAAAGTTGTAAAATAACAAGAATATGAGGACAAGTGCCAGCAGGATACTGGAAGAGTATAATTGCTTGATGCAGAAGCATTGTCTTAAAAGTTCAGTTTCTTATAGGTTCAGTCAGTTTCTGAACTCATGTAAAACTTTAGCATTCACAGTTTCCTCGAGTGAAGAATTTACAGCTTATTGCACAGGGAATCACCTCTCTGGTTGTTTTGGGCACAGTAAAAGAAACTTCACTAAATGCCATCTGGTTTTGGTACTATTTTCTTGTGGGTGACTATTTACCTTTCCCCTAACATGTGGTTCTGCAAGTCTCTCTTTTATCAGCCATCTTTGTTCCAAGCTAAGTTGTTCTAGGCTATTCTTTATATAAATGTCCATATACAAGTGTGTGATGTCTTGGGAAAGATGGTGACCACAGCTGTGGGCTGGTATTGATGTCTACTCAACAACAAAAGACTGATTTGAGTAGGCTGAATTCCCCGAAGTCAGTAACTGCCAATAGATTTGTATTATTTTTTGAAGCCTGGCAGGAGATATTCTCCAGGCCATGAGCCTCCTAATCTATTGAATTGTGGGAGTTCCTCTGTGTAAATGAAATCTACCATCTCTGAGGAATCATTAAATATTTCATATGCTGCCTTCACGGTGGTGGTCTTTGCTCCACAGCACAAAACAGACTTCCTGGTAAACTAAACAAATGCTTGTTTATCATGAATTAAAGAATCAGAGTGAAAAAATAATACATAGATTGGAAAAAAATCAAAGTAAACAAAATAAAGCTTTACTCCATGATTGCAAATATGCATCCTTTCTAGCATTTTTAATGTCTCTGTCAAAGTGTTTATCTCATTTCCTCCTCTCTTTGATCTTTTTTTTGTTGTTTTTTTTTTCCCTTGCCCCCTTGATAAAACTTTCCCCACCTTTTTCCTGTGTGGTACCTTAAATTCTATATCCCACTACTTGTGCAATGGGTAGGGTTTACATCTCAACTAAGTCTTGGGTCTCTTAATACCACCCCAGTACTGTCTCATTTGTTACAGCAGGGACAGTTTTTCTAAACATGGTTCTTTTGCAGCAGCCCTGCTTAGGAATTTTGACTCCAGATTAGAATTTTTCTCCTCCTATCCCTGCATGTTGAATGCAAGCAGCTAAGACATACTAATGAGTGTTGTAGGTAAAGGGCATGCCAAATCTGTGATCCATTACAGCTTTTGACAAGCATTACTGCTTATACTGCAGTAAGCTGAAATGTGAAGCCCTATGAGTCCTGAAATAAACAAGTTTCTGAAAAATTTTTTCTTGGATAAAAATAAAACTCTGTAACAGTAGAGCATATAGAACTCATGTGCCTTTCTCTTAGATAATGATTTTTATTTTTCAGGATTGGATATGTTATTAAAAGGAATGTCCTTTGGCAGATAATGGTAAAATCTGGACTGTTTTTTTTGTTTTGTTTTGTGAGGTTTTATTTTTTGATTTAGTTGGTTGGTTTGGGGTTGGCTCTTTCTTTTCTCTTTAAGAGCAGAGGAAATATAATTTCTTTTGTTGGCTCAAGTTCAACAAGGGAGTGACACAGGACAAGATGGATGAGGGAGCAGTAAGGAGATTCATAGGTGTTTATTTCTAGGTCAGTTACTTGAGTCTGATCCAGGTCAATATCACCTGAACTTTCTTGCAAATTGGTAGCTGTTTAGTTAAACATGAAATGGTTTGACATTGCCTCTACTACATTGTCATTTCTTTACCTTCCTTAATTTTTGAAGCTGGAATTGTGGACATTGCCAAAAATAAAAGAAACTGCTGGTATAAGTTTTCTGCAGTTAAATGGATGCCAATGTTTTATCACAGAAGCAATTCTCCCAGCAAGTACTATCTGCAAGACCCAGCCTGCAGCCAAGGTCCTAACATCCCTGCAGAGATGGGGATTTTTTAATTGCTTGGGTAAACAACTTCTAACTGCAGGATGAGACACCATTTGATGTGAACTTTTTATTTTTATTTGGAAAGTGGATCTATAAGAACCTTAGCAGCTGCAAGTGTATTCTCCATGCAGGTGCCCTTTGTACCACCATTCCATGTGAACTCTCTAGAGGCACAAATCCCAGTCACAAAGCTCTGTCCCTCTTTTCATAGCACAAAGCCTAGCTTTTCTCAGGGTCTTCTTTCCAAAGTGTTTTCAAGACTTCAAGGTATCCAGGTGTTCTTTCTCTGGGCAGGGTTTCCTTGAAACCCTATTTGCATTCGTCAAAGGGTTACCAAGGTGTGTTTGGAAGGAAATTTCACTTCACTGGAAAATTTCTGGCCAGATGTTCTCCCAACAATCTCTGTTTCCAAAGCTGCCTGTATGAAACTCTAATCTCTCTGAAAGCGAACAACTCAAATGATGGATGAATACAAAAGGGTGGAACTAATATGGTGCATGCTGATCTTCTTGGCTTAAACACTAGTCCTTGACATATCACATCCTCTAGCCATCATCTGATAACTGCCTATTTTTGCTGGCTGTTTCAATTGTGAGCTCTTTCAGGCATAGATGTCTTGCTGCATTTTTCACACTCAGCACTTTTAAAAACTTTAATAATTGCCCTTGTTACTTCCATGGAATTCTTGTGACTGAAAGGAGAGAAGATTTGTGCTCCAACTCTGGTGGCACTCTGTGCCTTTCATCCAGTCACATCCTATTTTCTCAGCCCTTAGGTAGAATAGATTGCAAGAGAGGTAAGATAATATATATAACGAATGATGAATATATAATGTTTTCCTGATCTGATACAGAAGAACATTTTCTGTAAGGCTTTACTCAGGTATAATTTAAATTTGTTGAGTTCCCCAAAATTACTGTTTACTTTCCAGAGTAGATGCAATTTGCTCACATCTATGTGATTGAGTTCTTTCTATGTACCAAAATTGAAAAAAAAAATTAAAAATTAAAATACCAGGAGATTATCAGTTTAGAAATGTTCAGTTCTGGTAGTGGACAAAATGGTGCTGGTCTTTTCTAGTATTTCTAAAGATCCAGAACTGACATATTTTACCTCACTGACATCTTTTACTGCAGCTCAACCATGGTGATTTTATTAGGTTTGTATGTAATTTACCAAGTGTTTGTCCTTCCACAGGGCAGGCTATGAAAGCAAACTCTGGCTTTGTGCTCATTCCTCAGTTCACAGGTAATGAGTAGTAGTGAAGTGCAAATCGTTTCTCAGAGGGAATTTAGAGTGAATTAAATGCTTTTGGTGGAGGGGAAACAGGGATAAAGGTCTATTAAAGGTGATTTCGTGCATGCACTGAGAAAAATAACTTTTGTTCTCCATTTTGGTTTAATTTCTTCAAGACCAGAAAAGCTCAAAAATATTCTACTTAGCAAACAGGAGAAATCTAGACACAGCAGAAATCTAAAATATGAAAGAAGACTGTAATAAGTCAGAAACCTCTGCATTAAAAAAGTGGTTTATAATTTGAAAAATGTGTATGAACTTCCAAAGCCCCAAAGGGCAGCACTGTGTGGATCAGGGTCACAGATACAAGAGGACCTGCCTGTGATGGGGACCATCACTGGGCACATAGGCTTGTATGGTTTATCTTCCCCAAGCTATTTCAGATTTCTAGACTGCATAGTTGAACTTTTAAGAAAGTGATGGCCAATTCTAGTTGCCTGAGATCTGACAGAGTATTTCAACGCTGCTTCAGTACAGCATGCAGAACAATTTGCAATTCCCCACAAGTTCCTCCATTAAGAGAGGTGAGATGCACTTTAGTGCTGCTGCCAAGCTTTCTGATCAACTTTGTACAAATGAAAGGAGAAAGGAGGGTGATGCCCTAGTTGGAGTGAAGACCTTCTGGCATTATTCAAGGTCTTGGTTTCTGTTTCAGGACAAAAGCTGCTTGGAAGGGTGTGTTGGCCAGTGACCGGCTACACCACCACTGCATCTCAAACATGGGCTGGCCTGCCCAAACCCCGTGGGCTAAACTTTATAGAAAGATGTTGAATCTGATAAAACATCAGATATTCACTTGTCACTTCTGCTCTGGAGTGACTTACATAATTTTGTTAAAAGGTAGAGCAAAAAGAATCACACTTCCTGGAAAAAATGGTGAAAATGCAAAAGAGGGCAATCTGAGTGTTCACCTTCTATTTTTTCTTGAAAGTATGAGCTGCAAATGTTTCTAAATTTGCATATGTCTTAAGCCAATATCAGAATATTGTCTTGTAGAATGCTCGACTAATTTATATAACATAGGACATAAACAGAGGCCAGAAATCTAATAAGTTGTTCTCTTCCACCCTCTGTAGGTAATGCAGGATATTTTTTGGATTTAGTATAAACTTCAACCGGCATATATGTTCAAACACTTATTGGAAGCATCAAACTTTGACCTTCTTATTGATAAACACTTTGGTTTATAGTCTTACTGAAGTGAAGGACTTCACAGTGTAAATGTGATCAGAGTACTTCTCAGTAATTTCAGTGAAATAAAAGTCAAGTCAGAAGAATAGATGCATTAAACAAAAATTTCATGTATTTGTCCTCATTTTCTCATTAGCCACTGGCTGTAATTTACTGTAATAGCATATTTTATTTTCTTCCAGAAGAAGATATGCATATGTTTTGAAGAATAAGGGAAATTTATGTTTTGCAGAGGTATGTTGTTAGAGTCAAAGACAAATGCTTCAAATTATTAGGCCTTGGCTCTTCTCACTTAATGAATAAACCATAAAAACAAGATGAGAAAGAATAACTCAGTCTGCTGAAAATTGGATCCTTGTAAAACAAAAAAAAAAAAAAAAAAAAAAAAAAAAAAAAAAAAAAAAAAAAAAATGCCATTGTGCATTAGGCGCTGATCTTCCTTGAATATGAGTTTTTGCATTTATCAAACTAGCAATAACATACCAGGGCATAAGGAAGATGTATTCCTCACATTATTAATGGGTAATGGTGTAGTGTAGATAATGAATACTGTTCTGCAAAATAAATTCAGTAATTATTTTAATGAGTTGTTGAAAATTTTTAATTGCATGAATCTACTGTGTGTCTTCTGTTGTGGCTGTCGTGAAGCATTCACCTTCAGAAGAAAGACTGTAGGAAACCTTCAAACAGACAACCAATTATATTTTCAGGAGAAATTATTACTTATTTCACACCTAAAGCCTGAAGCAAATAGCTAATGAATATGGGAGCCCACTGGTGGGATACATGGGTTCTCAAGACTGTGAGTAAATACTGATGAGTAAAGTACTGAGAGGAGCAAAAAGGCTTATTATTGGGAATAAAAATAAAAAGGATGATATCTTAGATGAAAATATGTAGTCCAGGCTGCAGCTGGGCAAGGCTTTCTCTTGCCAGGGAGTACAGCTTTGTGTGTTGCTCCCACCAGCCATTCCAGCATGCTGAGCACTCTGGGGCCACTCCAGTGGCCAGCCAGCAGCTGGCTTTGTCTGTTAAATTTTTGCCTTTTTTTTAAGTTTGAGTAATCACTGTCCAAACGTTAACCAAAACTCCCATATGCCTGCTGAACTTGATATTTTGCATTGGTTAGTCTCTGGTTCTCAGCACAATGACAGATCAGTTCGACTTCTAGATATAACCTGCTAACTAGTATTTCAGAAGTCATCCTGTATCTATTTCAGCCTGTTAAATGAATAATTTTTATTAATTTAAAAATTGTAGTTTACTTATTTTGTCTCGTAAATCTAGAAAATACTTTGAACTTTCCAGTTTACTATTGTATCCCTCTCAACAAGAAGCAGGAAAGAAACTTTTATATTGACTTTTATATATTGATCTTTTCCTGTTGTTTATCTGCTGCTTACCATTAGTTTAAGAAAATTAATATAATTTTGCTTGTATGAAATTGTTTTTCGGGTTCTTCAATATTTACAGAAATTAAGTAAGTTTCCTATTACTTTTAAACAGGAGGAAATATCCATCTTCTATAGCCATAAGAAATGAAAACCTATGAGAATAAATATCCCTGGATACAGCAGGTAAAAACAGGGCTTATGGTTTCTGGTTTTCACTGTTGTGTTTTATGTACCAGCACTCCAGCTTGCTTAAATCATTTTTATGTATATTCAGACATTTTAGTGCTCTACACTGTCTATGCATTTGAAAATGCAAACACTGTCAGATGGGCCCAAAAGGAAAGTAAAGGCATTGCTCCACTGACTTTCGAGCTGGGATTTAAGTCCCAGAGATGATGAAAGAGCTTTACTGTCTTATACGAAGAATGCAATACTTTTGAACAACAGGAAAGCTGAAAAAGCTCTCTGCTGTGGAGCTGGGAGGCAGGACATAAACAAGCTTGGTGAGCACTGGTTAAGGTCTGTGATAATGGGCACAGTGAACCATGTCAATGTTACTGGTTGGTGATGTTACTTGTTTACATGTTTTCACAAATTCAGCACTGAAACAAAAGATGCCTGTCCCAAAGGGTGCACTCTGGGGAAAGCAGAAGGACAGAGGGAGGATCCTCTAATTAAATACAGCTTGTACTTAAGGGAAATGGAGATGACCAGCTGGATTTTAAAGAGGGACTTGAATTACCCTTTAGGAAAACTCAGTTTGGTGGATACTAGTGAATGAAATAGCTGTGCAAAAAGTGTGAATTCTGCCACAAAGACTGAGTTTTGACTGAAACATGTAGAACCTAAAAAGTGCTTCTATGTTGCTTACAAATGAGATGAAGAACATTTGCTGAGACAAAATTATAAACTTTTAATTGAATTAGACAATAATGTACAAGGTGATTTGGCAAATGTTGGATAATCCTTGATTTTCATGTGTACTGCAAAATGCATGGAGAACACAGTCATGGTACTGTCTTAAAAAGAGTTTGCACAAATTTAATGTTAATAATATATTATTCTTATTTACCAGCTGATTATTACAAGAGTGAAAGAAATATGAAGGAAAGCTCTATAAATTCATATAACTTTGTTTTTAAGATTTTATAAGATTATATGAAGAATCAAATTAACTGGTGATTGAATTAAATAGAATGGTTTGTTTGTGATCTCTGTTTTCTTCCACTGGGAAAGTCTGTGAATTTTAATTGGCCTATAAATTTTTTTCTTTGATTAAAACATATATTAGAGTGAGTATATAATTTTGTGTCATTTCCTTTCCTCATGAAAAATTGCTATAGGAATACTTAAGGTCAGACTAATTGTGGTTTTAAGCAATGATTTATTTTCTTGATTATATTTTCATATGTCTAATAATTTTGCAAGTTGAATTTTAAAATATCTTAATTTCTGTAGCTGAATTTATTGACTAAACAATTTAGAGTAGCATTATGTTGGCTACTAATTAAAAAATACCTGGAAGCACTCTGCCACAGCTTGCTTATTTGGGACTCCTTTTATTCATTGCAAAAATATTGATTATGAACTGAAGGAGATGTGAAGAGGCACGTGCTGAGCTCTTCCCCCTAGGATCCATGGTAGGATGAATGAGAATGGTTCAATGTGGTTCCAGGTGGGGTTGGTTTAGAGTGGACATTATGAAGCATTTCTTCACCAAGAGAATGGCCATGTGCTGGAACAGGCTTCCTAAAGAGGTGGTGATGGCTGAAGAGGCTACTTTGAACAGAGGCTAGACAGTGTTAAAGGAGTAAAGCAGGTATTTATTAAAAGGCCTTCAAAGGATACCCCTTGGGCAGTACAAGAGTGTGGCCAAGGTGCACCCAAGAAGGACCCAAGGTGGATGACCAGCCAGGAGTTTTCACAGTTTTATAGTTTTGGTCTGTTTACATATTGGGGTTAATTGTCCAATTACAGCTTCAGATTATGAAGTCCCATCCTCCCAGATTGCTCTCCTCAATTTGCTGTTTATGCTTTTTGGGCCTGAATCTGCAATGGTCTCCTTGGTTCTCAGGCTGGAAAAGGATTGTTTTGTCTAACTGAACTGTGAGGAGAGCTTGTTAACACTTTATATGAAGTTCAGAGTTACATACTAATGCAGTACAGAGTCTGGAAAATATGAAAGCTAAGAATTAAGACACCAATGGTAGATGCCCCAGTCCTGTCAAAGTTTAAGAGGTGTTTGCACAATGCCCTTTATAATGTGCTTTGGCTTACGGTCAGCGCTGAAGTGGTTGGGAAACCTATTTTATTCTGATAAAGGTAAATGGAAAGGTGAAATAGCTGGGATTCAGTGAAAGGATCCCACCTTTAGTTTAGACTTAATAGTCAGAAGGGCTTTGTTTTTATGACAATCTAGGTAGTTTGATCAAATTTTTAAAAACTGAGTCTTTAGACCTATGTACTAAGTCTTATGTACAGAGTTGTATCTGTCCATGTTACTCAATATGAACAGATATCATACCTAGATTCAGAAATTCTGTAAAAGAATAAAAACATGTTATTTTTTGGCTGCTCAAACAGAGAGTTATTTGCACTAAAATCACAATTACTATTCTGTGTAGAAAGGCTTCTTACACTTTTCAGGCAACATGAGAAAAAGTACAGGTTCTCTATAACTTCCATAAGTTTTGGTGGGGTTTTTTTTGGTTGGTTGGTTGGTTTTGGTGGGGTTTTTTTGTTTGTTTGTTTTTGTTTGTTTGTTTTTTGTTGTTGTTGTTTGTTTTGTTTTGGGTGTTTTTTGTGTTTTGTTTTGTTTTGTTTTGTTTGTTTTTTAATTTGGTGTGCATTTTTCCTTTTCTTCCTTGTGAAGAAGCTTCCAGGGACAAAAATAACTCAAACCAACCAAACCAAAACCCCCAAAATTTTTTCTTACAATGTCAACATGTATTGATCCTTCCTGAAATCTATCCCTGGTAGCAGTGTGTCATATACTCTCTCTTATTGCTTTCTTACTTCGTCCTTATCTTCAATCTGTCCTAGTAGAACTGTACCAGGTAGTTCTGTGGTCATTATTTTGCCGTGTAACGGAGCACATAATTACAGGTTTTCTTGCAGGATTTACTGTGTAAGTTAATTACAGCTACAGCCTTGCCTGGGGCTAGATGGATCAATGCAATAAGCTTTATCCACTGGGGTTTTATTCGGACATCTTTCTTAGTTTGTCAACAGTTTCAAATATGAGAATATCTCATTAACGGTAGGTTATGTGGACTGTTTCCACCCTTACTGAATGAATATGGCATAAAGCAGGCCTGGGTTACAAGCTGGAATTCTCTATCATCCTGAAAATACAGCTAAAAGGAAGATATTTCACAAATAAATTTTGGTGGTTGCTGGTAAGCGAGTTCACACATTAAAGCTCTCAGTAAGGCTTCAACATTGCCTCCACTCCTCAATGTAATCACATCTTTGCCATTTTGCATTTTAGCTTCTCAGGGAGATGCACCCAGGAGAAACACTGCTAACTGTCACCGTGATGTACAGAGGGAACACAGTAACACACACAACAGGTGTTCAGGCAGAGAAGAACAAAGGAAGTCTCCATTTATTGTTGACCTCGTATATATAAGTTTCTGGACAGTGCCCAGAGATTGGACAGAGAAGTTCCCACCTCTCCATCTTCACTGGTCACTTGAGAAGTCCATCAGGTGATATCTTTTACAAAGGAATGCAAACATGATTCTTGTTTATCTTACAATTCATGAGAACTGACTCTATTATACTAAAACAAATCAGAAGGCTGATTTTTAAAGACAACAGCTAACTCTATTCTAAAGCCAGCACAGCATTTCTCCTGGTCAGGAGCATTGGCCATTGTATCAGAGCTGCAGGGGCAGAGAAGCAGAGAGTCTCCTGCTCAGCTGTGTTTAGAGTTAGCTTTGCTTTGGGGCAGACTGGGAGGCTGACTGCCCCTGTGCCTTCAGGTCTGCTCTCTGCGAGGGACTGAGGTGCTGAGATCCCATACTGTGTGCAAACTGCTGTCCATCCCAAATCCACGGTGGTGTGCAGCTGGCCAGGCCAGGAGTGCTGCCTCCTGGCAGGACTGAGGGGATGCACCAGCTCTGCTGCTTCTTCCAGAGCTTCTTGGCTTGTGCTGCCTGCAGCATTTCTGCACTTCATTAAATCTTCTCCTGAAGGTTACAACTGGAGAAAGTTTGAAGTGGAGTAGCAATAGTCTAGCTTGAGTTTTGCTAAGTTGTTAATATTGCACAACTTTGTCTGAGTTCAGAGAGATTGTATATGTACTTAAACTTTTAGGTGTTATATTTAATTTAGCTTTTCTTTTACAAGTCAGCAAAAGCTAAAAGAAAAATGAAAGGAAAGGTTGGTCACCATCGACAAGGGCATGTTTACATATTTTTGTTCCTGAACAAAAATAAACAAAGCATTGCTAATGAAAGCTAAACAAGCTCTTGCCACAAATAAAATTAAGACATTGGAAAAAATATTATTCTGGAAATTTACACTGTGATAATAGAAGATTGATGGTGAACTAGAATTGTCCAAGTCCTCTAGCAGCTGTTAAGCATACTATCATGCACAATTTGCTTTCCTCAAGTGTTTGAGTAAGTGGTTTAAGGTGCCCATGAGACAAACTAGTTCTACATGTGTCCAGCCAGTCTAAAAAGGAAAACCTTTAATGGAAAGGTATTTCATCATGCAAAGGTCATCCATCACATAACTAGAACAAGATTTATATTATTCATATTCATGTTTGATGTTTTTCTAGCCAACTGCCTTGCTAAGATGGTCTGATGGCATGACATAATCACTTTTTGAAATAGTTTTTGAATCATTTTTTACATCCATTTCTTTAGCTGTAAGATTTTTTTTTTAGGAAAATATTCATAATATTTATTCAAATGAAAACTACTTGTGTGGAGCACGGTGGAAAGGACTTGAATCTCTATCCTAAAACATGGAAGTAGAGAGGTTACGAAAGGGGTCAAGAAGGAAAATTCAAAATTTCAGAGTGAGTTTGCAGACCTGATCACTTCCAAAGGACCAACAGATTCATGAGCTTTGTTTCCCAGAGATGTTTATCATAAACCTAATGTGAAGGGAATATTTCTCAGAAAAACAAAACAGGCATGCAGCTCCCCTATTTCCTTGTTTTTTTTTTTTTTTTTTTTTCAGTTGTACTGTTTATTTTGAAACCAGAAAGCAAGTCAAGGCTGGGTGAAATCACTGGATCCAGGTGCAATGAGGCTGGAGGTGATAGTAACAGAAAATCACAGTGGATGGCAATTTGCCTTAGGGGGCCTCAGTTGCCCGAGTCATGGGTGGGCTGAATTTTCATGAAAATTAATGGAAATTTCTGATCCAAACCTCAGAGCTGTAATTTTTAAAAGTATCTCAATATTTGCTTCTGCAGACTTTTTCTAGCCAGTGGGCTTCCTTTTCTACCTGCTGGTAGCTGATGGTGTGCTGAGGCTGGTTATGCCTTCCCTGCAGGTCAGTTGTATTTCAAAATTGAGGCACAGATTGTGCATTCAACCCAGCAGGGTACATTTTCAGCAAGCTAACTGCCACCATTCAGGCACACAGCAAAAGCAAGGAGTCACTTTTGCTATGTGGTGCCATTTGGCAGGAGTTAAAATACAGCTTTTGAGAATGTTGACAGCTGCTTAGAGATTATTTGTTATTTTGCAGAACTATGATTGTATGAAGTTACACAAACCCTAATTCTCAGAGAGATGCACCCTTAGCTGGGTAGCAGTTTCTAAAGTGTCCATGACCCAGTGGCTTCAAGCAGTCTTAAATCATCCACGTGTTTTTGAAAATACAACCATACCATGCCTAAATATAACTTTAGGAGTTTAAATTAACTCCCAGTTTTTTAAGCATCTGCCTTCACTCCTTTAAGCCTTGTCTTAGACTACTTTTTCTTTTAGCTGGAAAGTGTAGACCTGTAGGGCTAGAAGGTTCTTCCCCTAGATACCCTCTGGGATTCACAGGGGGAATTGTGCATTCGTTTGTACTCAGCAGTTTCTTTAATGCTTTAGTGTTAATTAGTCAATATCTGCTAACTCAGCTTTAATATGTACATTCTCAATGGCTTTTTTAGTCATTTAAAAAAACCAGGAGCCACATCACTTGGGAGCCTGCTATGCAGAAGGAGCACAGGAATGGAGGATGGGAGGGAACACTGTGTCAGTAGCTCAAGTCACCTGCCAGCACCTCCTAAAATCCCCCTGAAAATTTTCAGGCTCTACCTTAGAGCCCAGATAGATTTTCTTGTTCTTATTCATTCTATTAGGAAGCTGTTACACAATGGTTATTTTTGTAAAGTTATCCTTTTAATTGCCACTTGGAAATTATTTATGGTCAGTTGTTCAGCTGGCAGTACTGTAAAAAAAACTGTGCACATTTGCAGTGGTATTGATTGCTATTTTAAACAATTTTTTTTCCTGTCTGGTTTGTACCTGGACATGTTTACAGAGTAATTAAATGTTTCTGCTTTATGAGACTGAACAAGGTTCTTCTCCAGTTATTCTATAGCTTATTCCTAGGCTTATGGATTGATTTTATGCCTGTTCTTGGAATGCATAAGATATGGTTTTAAGTACATAGGAATGTAAAGAGTTTAGGACCCAAGCTGTCTGGACAGCTGTGGTGCTGCCTAACTGTTGGACTCTCATGGGAAGAAGGGAATCAGTCACTGCTTTTCTAAAGAGAGAAAGGCAGCAGTTTTTTGAATTTCAAAAAACCCCAAAAAACAGTGTGTAAAATAATGGTTTTGAATACTGATTTCTCATAGATGTGAGAGTATAGACAGCTAAATGGACAAGGGATCACAGCAGTGAATTTTGGGCACATTCATTCCTCCATTCATCATTTTGTATTGATTGATACAAACATCCCACTGCTTAGCTGGCTGGAATTCAGAATCACATCCAGCTCCCTGTCTGTCAATGAGCAGAGAGTTTACTGCAGCCTTGTGAATTTGATTTATGGAGTTGGTCATCCAATTTTGTCATTGTATCAGATATCAAAATGCATGAATTCCTGTTTGGGAATCACCTTCTTGTGTGGTGCCTGCCCTAGGTTATTTAGCCCATCTTGGTGAAGGCTACTTTAACATGCTTCTTACTGTCTGTGTGTTAGCATTTGAAGAATCTTTTTATGTTACTTTTTTCTTTCCTCTTACTGCTTTTACATTTCTCATCTACATGGCATAATTGGTGAAGAATAGCATTTATTATTTTGAAAGATTTCTATTACTCTGTTTCCCAGAATACTCCCTCAAGGGACAATCCATTTAGTTCACTCTGTAGCCTTGTTTACAGACTGAAAGTGGAAAATGATAAATTAATTTGAAGAGAGGCAAGGAATTTAGCTTTTGAATTTTATTATTTAATTGTATGCCCTGCTCAAATTGCTCTGTTCAGTGAGAAAATTCTCTCTCTAAACTTGTGATAATGATGTTCAGGAGTTGTGAGACTAATGACTATCTAAGAATTGGCTGAGAAATTGCAAATACAAAGGACTATACAAAATTACCAGAAGTTACTTCTCTGGGATAATTATGGTTCAAATTTGTTTTGTTACAGAATCTATTCATATACTTGCTGTCATTTATTTCCTTAGTGTTCTGGGCCTTGCTTATGATGAAATTTGAACATGTTTAGAAAATTTGTACCTATTTAGAAAAACACAGACTAATTTCTCCCATGGAAAGCACTAAGGCAGTCTTCTGCAATGCTGCCCCTGCTGGACCATGAAGTACTTGTAACTCCACGGTTAAACAAATATCTGCTTCTCCATAAAGCAGTTTATTCTAGAACTATTGAAGTTTCTCTTTCTTCTATAATGTCAGTTTCAGTATTATGGATGGGAATTACATTAAGACTAAAAGGCATATGTGGCAAACATATACTAGAGTGCATGAAAAGGCTTGGAAGGGTCTATTATTAGAGTAACAGGCTGTATACATTCATAAGGTAAAACATAATCACTCAGGGGTTACATCAATGCAGTTCAGTGCAGAATTCGTCTGATGACTGCTTTGAGTCTAAGTGCAAATTTATGAACCTTCACAAGGCATTGCAGTGAAGGAGAGGTTAATTAAATGGAAATGAGACAATAGCATGGGAAGATGAGAAACCTTGATTGCTGTTTGTCGCTGGTACACTTAGTTGTCTGTAAGTTGTTTAAAAGTAATAAAAATAATGAACCATTACCATAAAAGTGAATCTCATTGAGGCGGTGCTACCAATGGAAATGGACAATCTTGGTAGCACCAAAAGTCATCAAAACCTGCAAGAGACCATAACAGGAGAATTGATATGTTAGCAGAAAAAAAATTAATTTACTTCATCTAGGATCACAATTTTTTTCTGTGGCAAGGTTCTACACAGAACTGTTGAACAGCACTTTGTAAAGTTAAAGCTGTTCCTTTCCTACAACAGTCTGAAAGGTCATCGTGGACTACCCATGTCTGAGCTGAGAGGCTTCACTGGGACCCAGAGAAAATTCACAGAATCTAAACTAAATGAGAATATCTTGATTCATCCTTACCACTTCGGAGAGCTCAATTCACAGGCACGACTACTCTCTGCAGGTAAATCAGAAGGCTTTTACTGGTTTCTGTTTTCACCAAGACAGCTAGAAGCATCCCTGGGTGAGACTCTCTACAGCACATGAACATAATGATGTGCTTCCAGATGGGTGCCAGCATTGCTTCAAGGCACTGCATTGTGCTGTGGTGGGTCTACCAGCTCAGTCCATTTCCTGTTCTGTATTCTACTTTGGTGCCCATCTTTGTGACATACTATGTTGACTTTTATTTTTCTGCTGTCTTCAAGCAGCAGTAAAAGAAAGAGGAAAACATTAAAAATTTTACATAGATTTAGTCAATGTAAAACCTATAAATCAATTATTTCCTAGAAAGGTAGGAATTAGAGATAAGGTGGGTTCTGTGTAGAGTCCAGAATCCCAGATTTAACCCTAATCTCTCTTGTCCAGCTTTGTCACTTCATTAAAATTATTCTTCCTCCTGTGAAATGCTGACATGACTCAGTGTAGACTCTAGTAGAAAGCCCTGTGGTATAGAGAGGAGGGGAAGACAGTATGTTCAGAATTAAAATCCTGGAGATCACCTATAACTTGGCTAAGAAATTTTAAATGTCATCATGTTGTGGTGTTGTTGTAAACTCCCTGCCTGCTTCCCAAATCCAAGATCAGTTTTAATCTGCTACTCCTAGTATTAAGGGTCACTTTATGTGTTAAAGAGTTATGTGATCTGACCTTATCCCTGGTTTAAAAGACTGGTTGGTCTTTTAATCAAAATAGTATTCAGCTCCCCATGTTCAGCATTTTCACTTTATTAATCTTTTCTGCTGCCTCTAGAGCCTGGTATGCTCTTTGTTATGCATCTGAGGGCACAGAATATTTGAAATGAATGCAGTAATGCTCTGGTGGAGATCGTCATTTTAAACATTGCCTCTTAGCATAACTTAATTTCATGCTGCTTTTGCACCCTACCGTCAAATCTGCTTAATACCTGTACTTTAATTTTGCTCACATTTTTCTCCTAAATAGGTTTCTGCCAAATGTACTCTTGCCATTAAATTGGTAATGCATGGTGTAATCATTGCTTCTAAAAAGCAGTAAGAAAGATTTGTTTCTGAAAGGGGTTATTATTTCCACTTTGGATACATTAACTTATATAGGCCATTAATATAAATTTCAAGGAACCAGGGATTATAAAATGTATGGAAAATTATATGGACTTAAAAAAATTTTTTTTTCACTATTATTATTATTGTTTTATCCTGGTCACTGTGTACTTTGACCTGAAGCTTATGGGAGCATTGGAATAATTAAACGTGTCCAGATCAAGGCTTTCCTACCTTTATATGCCATGTTAGGGGCCCACAGCACGTTCTCAGGGAGGAGTAAAAGAGCAGGACAAAGATCTCACTAGGTTTCCCAGATATAAGCTTAAAGGTTTCAGGACACCTGGAGTTTAAATATTTGTATTGGGGGCCCTGGGCAACCTGATCTAGTAGGTGGCATTGCTGCTCATGGCAGGGGAATTGGAAATTGATGATCTTTAAGGTACATTCTCATCCAAACTATTCCATAACTATTATTTTGCTTTGTTTTGGTGTGTTTAAGCTATTTATTTGTCTCTACATTTTTCTGTGATATCCTTGTTACTATTAACCATGGACTTTTGAGGTCTGTGCAGTTTATGGCAATGTTCTACAGAATTGACTATCCCATGGTGTGAAAAAGTCTCTTTTCTTTTGATTGTGTTCAACTGTTTCCTGATCATTGAAGAGGCTCCTAATTTTTCTTTTGATACTCTCTCCAAGCTGAGATTTCATGAGCTTCTGTCCCATATTTTTTCCCTTCTGCTTTTAGTAACTCAAGACTTCTGTGAGTTCATTGTCTTTAATGGAAAAAACCCTAATAATTTACACTGGAAGGATGCTGAGGAGCAGAAGACGTGGATGAAATATGTACTGTGCAATATCATAGCAGTCAAATTGGTTCAAACAATGAGCTACATGTTTTATTTTCCATTATATATTTATTCTTTTATTTATCCACAGGTTTGGCTGACCTCTGGATCTGTGGTGGGCTGTGAGAAATAGCACAGTTGGCATGGCTTTTGTAATCTCTTTGTCAATCTCTCCATTTCATTTATCAGGTTCATAGTGTCGTTAGATAAACAATTCTGATCAACAGTTGTTAGTAATTTCTGAGATGCCTTCTTTTGAAGATTTTGCAGAAATTTTTAAATGCGTGAATTTTTGCATTGGACTTATCTGTGGGATTGAGTTTAGATAGAAAAAATGCCACTTAGGTAGCAGAATGACAAAAGTGTATATGCACTTTTGAAAATCAAATGAATGTGTGTTTCAGCAGTACAGGGACATCCACCAGAAAATGCATTTTTGTACTCTGAGTTTATTTGATTAGGGCTAAAATCGACCCAGTTAGAGTGATAAGAATTTACTTCACTAAAGTGGGCTTAATTCACTGCTTTTACTAGAAAGAAAGTGTTTTGTTGTGATTGTTGCAATTTTGGTGACAGCTTTTGCTTGTGATAACCTCACCAAAGTTGGGATAACACAAAACCCAGCCAATCTGCATCCATCCAGCTCAATACACTGCAGGTAAACTGTGGTTGCACCATCTCCTGATGAAAAATGGAATGGAAACATGCCAATTTATTCCTAGATTCATACATTAATCTTCTGGCTGAGCAAAATATTAACAATTTAATGGCACATCAAGATAAAAAAGTCTTTATAGCCTTAACTTTCCAACAGCTCTTCCAGAGGCAAGGTATATTTTTCCCCAGGAAAGAAGGTGTTTGCAAGTTTCTGAAGTGCCTGTGTGTTTCTGCTAACTTTCCCTCAAAGATTTAACGCCTTGCAGCTCTTTTTTTTGGGTGTTCTTTTTTTTTTTTTTTTTTTTTTTTTTTTGCACAGTATTTTTCAGTCTTTCAATATTCTGCAACTTATGTAATCAATCCTAATTAACCAGCACAGCTTGAATGTTAAATTATGACTGTCTGCTCTAAAATATTTATGAGATACCTTGCTGCAGAAGGGGAAACCCATTTTTGAAATGCTGTTGGCTGCAGACATCCTGGATTCAGCTTTTCAGCCGGGTGTTAATATCACAGAAGAGCTCTATACCACTACAAAAAACAAAAATAACCCAGACAAAAATTCTGTATGCACAGGTAGTGCCTAAGAACAGATAAGAAGTGCTGTTAAATTAATATATAGCTTTCTGTGAGCTAATAATTTGGTTTTACTATAAAAAAAATTGCCGACAGTCTATAAAATTCTACACTGGAAGGAGAAGGGACATTATCAGCTAAATGTTTGTTCAATTTCTGTCAAACAAACCAATTCAGCCTATTTCAATTTAACTTTACCGCTGAGTAAAGTTAAATAATAAACTAGTTTTGGCTTATTGCAGAGCTGTTTGAAATAGGTCTTTGAAATCTGCAGATAGAGGGTAAGCATTCCACACATTTTCGTTATACATTACTTGTATTCTGAAATTCAAGATATTTCATATTTATTGCAACAAATGTCACAGTGAAGCAATTATCGAAAGTATAATCGACAATATAGTTCAGAAATATTTACGGTAACAGATGTTCATGCATATGCTGTTTATTTTCATAAAGAGAAAAACAGTACTGCAGTTCAAGTGCTTTTATGATATTGATTTCCAAGGTAGTGAGGTGGTTGCATGAACACACAGACAAGTGTACAGATGGTAAATGAGCCATCAGTCCATGCTTCATTTGTTCATAGGTGGGATTCCCTTCTGAGAGTGGCTGTTTTCCTGTGTCTTTAAAGAGAGCCTAGGGTGGGTGACTGAGATGTAGGCATGTCCCTGTAGGTACCAGCACAATGTCATCTCTGCCATCTATTCAGTTTATATCATTAGAGTCTCTTCCCCTTGAAGTCTTTTACCTCTGAAAGTCAAAGATACCTGACTTCTGCCATGGTTTTCACAATAAATTCAACTCTTCTCTCTGCACCCCAGAGGATACAATTTTGTCTCCAGGATGTTTTTCATTCTCCCTGTTGAAACTAACATTTTTTCCACTCTTCAATATTTTTTGGTATTGTTTTTATTGTTGTAATTGTTTAGAGATGTATATATTATATATGGTCAGCAAACTATTTGATCTCAGGCCCATATCAGCAGTTTTATATTAGTAGATAATGTTTTACCTAGCCATTTCTGGATAAAATTCTAGAGGGATTTGAAATCTAACAACTGTCTCTTGTTGAGGCATGGATTTTTAATGAAAGATAGGAATGGTAGACTTGTTCATAAGACCAAGTACCCAAATTTTTGATTTGCATAAAATCTAGAGTGTTTTGATTCTATTATTTTTAGTTTTATTTTTTTTCCTTTGTATTGAACTGTCTTTCAGAGTTGCTTCAAACACTGGTTGCTCTTGCAGCACGAATGTACTAATTTGATTAATTTTCCTTGCATATCTGTGAGCTCCCTAACACGTCTCTCTACTCCAAATATTTGCAGCTTCCTGCTTCAGGGCACTGTAACTTTTGCCTGTGTCTTTGGGGTTTTTTGGGGTGTTGTTTGTTTGTTTGGTTTTTTGTTAGTTTTTTTTTTCCCTCGATTAGATGTAGCATAACTTTGCAATTGGCCGTTTTAAAAGTGAAAAATCTGTGAATTTCCCCGGAACTTTAAAGGCACAGGCATGCAGGAAACTTGATCACAGTAGTGTCTATCATTGCTGGTCATACTGCCCTCCCAGGCTATAATCCACAGGTTTTTAATATCTAGAAAGCAACTTGTCTTTCTCTGTGTGACTTGTAAAGATTAACATCTCTAGAGATTGTAATGTGGGGGCATATCCTAAGCATATCAACTACTATAAGAACTTGTATTTTAAAGACAAAAAAACCCCAGTGAAAACATTGTGAAAGAATTGCTTTTTCCATAATGGAGGTGCTATCTCTTGGTATGGTACCACTTGGATGTTACTGTGTGAACTACTACTGATGTGCTACAGCTGATTAATAGAAATTCAATCTCCTGCTTTCAAGTAAATGAAAAATTACCTAATGCTTTCTTTTAATGCTCTCTCCTTACTTGGAAGCTGAACAAGGCTCAGGAAGAGATATTTCATATTCCAAGATTAAATACATAAATACATAAATGTAACACCTAATAGGTATTTTAGATGTTGAAAGTCATTGGCATGTAAATACAGCTACTCTAGTGCATTTCCAGCTGATTAATTATTAATGGCATCTCTGGGTGGCAGTCCTGTGTTCATAACATTACTTTTCTAGGAGATTAAAAAATGCCTCATTTCTGTTTTTGAGGCAGTAGAAATGCTAACCAAGGGGCTGAGTCAAGGAAAAGGTTGTCTCTATTTCCCATAACTGCCTCCTTTGTAGAATGAGCAGGCATTAGGACTGGTAGTAGCATTAGGTCTCTTGCTTGAAAGAATGCTGTCCCCCACGTTCTGGTGCAGATGACCATGGGCTGGATGGCCCTTGCTTGCCTTCCCCACAGCACCCTGCCCTGCACATGGCATTTTTTTGCTCAGAGCTGGCCTTCACTGGCACCAGGGTAAATTCACTGTCAAAGTGCATGACCTCAGGGTAGGAGTTAACTGGGTGCTAACATCCTCCCTGATATATACAATATATTACCTGGCTATACAGTAATTCATTGCTGAAATTAAAGACAGCAGGGAATAAAAAAATTATAAGATTAATCTCCTGGTAAAAAAAAGTATTCACAGGTAGTGTATCAAAATGTGGACTCCTACCTCTAGCCAGTTCTGTCCTGCCTCTTCCCTGTTCTGCTTGTAAGGTGCAAGAGGATTTTTTCTTCATTGAACACAAACATGTCAGTGTTAACTTCCCTTTCCATCTCTCTTATTGGCAGTCCCAGTCTTAAACATAGAGCTTTTGATAAATGGAGTCTATAAATATTCATGGGAAGTGAATATAAAAAAAACAAGCAAACATTTTTTAATGTCAATTTTTAGTATCTTTATATAGCTCTTCTCTTTATTTAGAAATAGTTCTGTTATACTAGCCAGGAACTAGCTGAAGCAATCTGCAGTTTATTTCAAATAAATATCAAGTACTAATCATTCAGCTGTCTTCCTTGTGGTCCTGCACCAGCTGGAAGAAACTAAGCTGTTTATTTTAACATAATTCTATTTATATTACACTTGCAATTTTGAATTTTCTACATAATAATCTGTCCATTTTCGAAACAATGTTGCAGGTCTACATGTTATGCATATGGTCTCCTGCAAACAAGTGAGGTTTTAAATTATAATTGCTTCTTGAGAACAGCTAAGAAAATTTAAATAAAAATTAAGAGAATGTAATATGGTATGTTTGAAGTTGTTTTCTGGCTCAGTTTCTCCACAATCCTTCTGAATATTTTGTAGATCGAAAGAACAATTACAGTATAGAGGTATTATTACTTTTCTGTAGTGATATGTTACCTTTGTCTGTTTTTTAAAAAGTATAAAACAAAAACCTGTGAATGTCTTAAAATGGGCAGTACATCTGTAACAGATGCAAAACATGGGCTGCTCTCATGTTTTCCCTGCCTGAAGAAAAGGTTGAAAGGTCTGTTTCCTCTGGAGCCTCACAGGCCAGTTTCCCTGTGTGTGCCACAGGTTATAGATGTTGTTGCCATTATGGCTATAATAATCTTGTAGATGGCAACTTAATTTGAGCCAGGACCAAAGCAGAATTTTAGCTCAGAGAGATATTGTGGCGGGAATTTTAATAATAAAAGTAAAGCAATTAAGTCTTCAGACACATTCTCTGTGTTTTACCCCTACAACCCATGGTTTATCTCTACTGCCCTCTCCCTCACAGTAAATCTCCAGAACTTTTCTTTCTTCTTGCCAGAATTTAAGGTCACTTTCACAGAATTTGTGTTCATCGTTAGGAGAGGAAAAATTGTAGAGGTGAATTATGAGAAAAGATTTATGAAGCAAAATCAAAAGCAGCTTGGAGCTAGTTTTTTATAAACTTCTTCTAGCCAAAGCTTGTTATCTTTCTTTTCCTCTTTCTCTCTGTGCCAAGGGAAAGTTTATATAAACTTCGGCCTTTTCTGTGTTATTTAGGAGTCTCTGCATGAGATGAAAAGTCAAGGGTGCTTCACCAAACCTCTGTCTCTTGAGTCTTCATGAAGAGAAGATTTCTGTCTTTAGTCTTGCCCCATGTCAGTGGGCCAAACACTACAAATGGGTTCATCACAGCGATGCAGAAGAGACACAGCTCAATTTGTTGGTGATTTTGTGCACAAGGGTGCAGTTTAGACTACTGTTAATACTTTTTTTGTTCCTACTCCCACTAACATTTATGAACACAAAGACATGTAATAAGCAAGATTAAATCCTGAAGTGTTCTTTCCTAGACTGGCTGCTTAGAAGCTCAGTTTTTACTTGCTGCTCAGTGGCAAAACTTAGTACTTCTTAGGATCCTTCAAGCAGGAAGAAATCATTTAAAAGCACTGAGGAAATTTATGATGAGTTAAATATATAGGGTTATTTTTTCACATTCCTCAAAATTCTGTATGTGATCTAACTTGTAGCATCTCTCATAGACTGTGGTATTTGAATAGTGCAATCAATGAAACCCCAAAATAAATAGTTGAAAGAATCAACCCCAGAAATAAAAGACCTGAATCTGCAACATCTGTAGGGTTTAACTGCTGACCACAGTCCTTGGACTGACATAATTTTAGGAAGGAAAAAAGCTGGTTTTATGACATTTTCAATGTGTTGATTAAATAATAAACCCAAAATACAGCCTGCCAGATTTCTAGACATGACAATGTTTTAATAATAGTATTGTTACATGAATACGAAATCAGAAGTGTGCTGAATGTGCCCATCAGCTTACCAGTATGGTAGGGTGGTACTTGTTTTGGTTAACGAATATTTAGATTTTTGTGAGAAACAAAGTTGGTATATAAAACACCTGATGTTTCAATAGCTTGTGTAAATAGTCTAGAATCCTGTTCTTTACCTTTTCAGATCCTCTGGAACAAAATCCTTTCAGTTTTTCACGATATCAAATGGTGTATGTCTACAGCAGTGGCAACCCACATCAATTTCGTGCATTTCTGTCAGCCTACAGATGACACTCATTATTTTCTGTTCCCAGCTTGTCAGTTGTCCTTCCTGTCCTCGTTATATTCTGGGATGGCAGGACTAGGTCAGCACTGAAGTTAAATAGTTTGGGGAGTTATATTGTCGCCGTGGTTTATTTCTGAGAATGAGAGTATTCTTACTAACTGGGTAATCCCTGGAGGAAGCAACCTCCTTCTGCAAGTGTTGCACTGGCACATCCAGTGGAGGGGCCCTTCCCAAAAGAGCCCGGGAGTGCTGGTGGATGCTGTGCTGGTGGATGCTGTGCTGGTGGATGCTGTGCTGGAGCACCAGCAAGGGGCTCGTGTGGCAGAGAAGGCCACTGGTGTCCTGGGCTGCTCTCTCCAGGAGAGAGGCCAGCGGGGTGAGGGAGGGGACACATCCCCTCTGCCTGCCCGCCCCGGGCAGGCTGCCGCTGCTTCTGGGCTTCACACAAAAAAAAAAAAAAAAATAAAAGGGAAAACCAAACCAAACATAATAAAAGAAAATAATAGTGTGTGAGTTTAATAAAAGCCAGTGGGAGTAGCTACTTAGGGGAGCTGCCAGTACACTCTGAGGAAGAAAAACATTGAAACAAAGACCTTTAGAATAAGAAATTTAAAAAAATCAGTGACAGGGTGAAATTACTATTTTTCTCAAGGAATTACAGTTCTCCTTAAGCTATAAAATGCCTTTCAGCTCTTTGATTATTTTTGATACATAAAGTACAATAATGAGGTTAACCCTGCAACTTCTGTTTTAGCTTGTTGTATAGATTTTTGAGCATCAGAAATTAATAATGATCAACCTCTTGCCTTTTTAAAATGTGTGTTTCTTATTAAAAACAAAACACCCAAGAGTTTATAGTTAAAATTACTTTGATACTTGAAAATGCATTTAATTGAGTCCTGAACATACTGTGTTGCTATCAACACTTAGAAACTCTGAAGCCCATGAATATATTAGAGGGGTTTGAAATTTAATATTCATTTGTGGCTATTGAATCAAGAATATGAGAGATAGTATATGAAAATTTTTATATGGTTATCAAAGTCAGAACAGCATGATCATTTCACTTCAGTATGCTAGAGGCTGGAAAAGTGAATATTTTCTCTTCCAGCAGGAAAGCATTTGGGCAGGGTGTGAATGCAGTGCTCTCCAAACCTAATAATATTCTGCATTCTTACACCTCCAAGGGATAATGGCAGCTTCAGTTATTTGCCTGGATCATAATCAGATGAATGAGAGTAACTGCAAAGCTTTTAAATTAAGGTAGTCTATTAAGGAATGCATTTTGTATGCTGTTGCTATGAGAATGTCTGTGAAATTCCATGGCATACTGCAAATAAACTTTTTTATCTCTTCCCCAACTGTGCTATCTTAAAGCCTGCCATGGTATTTACAAAAGAGATAACCCCCCCCCCCCAAAAAAAAAACAAAACAAAAAAAACCCAAAAAACGTTGTAGAGGGCAAATTCAAATTTAAGGTAATGATATAATATATACATTTATAAAATGAGAAATAATTTTTCTTACACAATTTCTGCCCACAATCTTTCCTTACGCTTGTATTTTCTCTGCAGCTCATCTTTCTGCTTCTATTGAGGCTGCATTTTTTCTGTACAAAAATTGGTTTATATTATTTTATGCCTTTTATACATTAAATGTACTGTTGCTTTAATTACCTTCCTTTTCTTGCTACTTTCTAGAAATGTGCTTCAAACTCTACAATATGAAATACCTCTTCAATCAGAAAAGCTAATTTTTGAGGATAACTATGATGGCACTTCTCTCTCTCAGAAAAGTCCTCACACTTCTTCTTCAAGATTGATGGAAAATCCACAAAATAAAAGTTGTAAAATTAAGAGAATCTTCCTAAAAGCATTAGACAAATGGTGCATTTGATAAACAAACACAAAAATATTATTTGTTCACTCACTTTTGGAAGTCAGTAGAGATTTGATTTGATTGTGTGAAACATGGTATGAGTAGGATTCATAAATTTCATTAATGCTGCCATCTGTATGAAAGTATCTCTGCAGACATTAAAAAGCTGTTGTCAGCTGCCCTAAAAGGCCTGAGATTCATTCTCCTGGGAGAAAAAAAGTTGTCAGACCATGATAAAGGTAGTAGGCAATCAGTTAAAGGCAGTAACCCTGACTAATAGGAGACTCATAGTCGATTTTTAACCAGCTTGTTTCCTGGAGCCATTTCCAGCTTTCTACAGGAACAGAATAGTGTTTAAGAGCAAACTGCTGATGCTCAGATGAAGATGTAGATGTTAAAATGAGACTTGGAGCAGCAAATGATTTCATGGACTAGATCACTGCCTTTTTCAGAAACTGCATCATGCTGATCTACAGATGGTTAACAGGCAGTAAGGGCCAATATTTTAACTGACTGAGCTAAATTAAAATCCAGGTGGAAGTTTATTGCATTGCCTTAACGTTTATAACAGTTCAAATTCACACAGAGAAGATTGATTCATTTTTATGTAGATATTATTTTAAGAGCTTGATCTTTCAAGCAGAGAACACTTTTATGTGAAAGCAGTGATCTAAGGAATGGGGATTTCCCATTATTATAATAGTGACTCAGGAAATGTTAGAAAATGTAATTGATTTCTTTCTTCTAAGCATTAAAATTTCAGCCACGGCTGGAAGAAAAGTAAAGTTGACAGTGTTGAAACTTAGCAGTGCCTGCATGTATAGTATAGGAAAAAGGTCAAAGACTTAAAGATGGAATAAATTTCGACAAAAAACTTACAAACAGTTCTGGGATGACTCAGCCTCCTGTTTTTGTCAAAAACATTTAGTGAACGTTCCCCCAAAAGATCCAGCATTGATTGCCTTTTTTCTGATAACCACATTCTTGCACTAGTAATTTTGATCAGATGCAGTGATGAGGAAGACCCTGTTAGAGAAGAGAGTGTTAGAGAATGCCTGACCTGTCCCCACAAGATGTGATGTGCATGGAGGTCCAGCACAGTGCTTTCAAAAGAGCTTCTCAGCAGCTACATTTGACTTGGCTTTCTTATTGTCGAATGACACTCATCATTTTTATTATAATTATTACCGAAAGTAAATGAAGGATCACCCAAGTGAAAAGCCACTGACTGTGAAGTAAGGATTGACTAAGGATTAGTGGGACATATCCCCACTATTGACTAGGGACAATAACCACCACAACCATTTAGCATTTGGTTAATTGGCTGAAATGCTCCCTGTCTGCTTGTTACTGCTGTGGAGGAAAGTTAACTATAATTTAAGCAGTATATTTCTATAATAATCTGTTACTGGTTCTTTCATATGGAAGCTCCCTGGGCTTGTTATTGTTATGAACACTCCCGACTGATGTCCTTGTGAGTCTGCCCCTCAAAAACAATCACAAGCCACAAGAGTAAAATATATAATTAGATATATGGTGTGTCAGATTTTTGTCAGAGACTCTTGTTCAAACCCTGTCTTTTAAACATCCTTGAGTATCTTTAGAAACTGGTCAGTAGTGTAATTCCTGAATGTAAGTGCAATCTTGCTTTTTAATTCTGAGGCTTAAATTTAAAAAAAAAGTAAAAAATTGGTTATTGCTATGTCCTTGTGGAAGGGCCCTACTTCAGTTCTGAAATGCATATGTGACCTTTGTAAGGAGGCAACCAGCAGGGAATTAGGGGGGAAGACAACTCTTCTGAAATGAATCAATATTCCATGAACACCTATACTATGAAATGCAGGTCTGCAAGGGCTTGAATGACCAAAGGTAGCACAGCAGCTAGCAGCATCATATGCTAACTCAATCTTCTTACACTGTTCTCTCTCTCTCCTACCTTTCATTTCCTCTTTCCTTAAGTAGTGTTTTTTTCTTGTACTTTGTGTAAAACTGCATTGTTCAGAAGGGAAGATGTCCACTCCAGGCCCTTTCCTCAAGCATATCACTGCTTCTGTTCTTAGCAATCACACGCTTTTTGTGTCTCAAGTCATCTCCTGCCCTTTGAAAACAGCATACAGAAAATAGGCGAAGTGAGATATGCAGAAATTTCTGAAAATGAAATTGTATTCTCCATGAAAAGGAGTATCCCATTAATAAAACTGCTTTTAATCATTCCTTGGGTCCCCCTCCAAGACAATGACAGCAGTGATTTCTTGCTGCAGGATTCAGTATGCTTAGTTAGGAGTGCTCTGAGTCTCCCTGTACTGGGCATGGACATGCTCCTCTCCATCCTTTGTGGCACACAATGTTGCAATCTTTTCAACTTCACTTTTAATTTCAGAATCTCTGAAATTTGGCTCCTGGTGGAGGATTTCTTGGACTAAAAGAGAGAAAGGGGGCTTGAGAGACCAGCTGGCCCCACCCACCAGCACCTGCAGTCCTGTGCCTGACATGAAATAATAGACAGCGTGCAGTGCAAAAGGAAGAGCGGAGTTCACAGAGAAAACCATTTGTTAAAGTTATAAATTCTTCCTACAGTAGGTACTTTCTCTCCCTGAAGACTCCACAGTTCAGGCTCTTAGGACTTCTCCAATTTCCAAAGGGAAAAATGCCATGGTGTAGGAAATTCGCAGTAAATTCAGAAGTTCTCTTAACAGAAGTATAATGGTAATGCCCTGTCGTTGCAATTTTTGTCCATCCCCACTCATGAATTTTTGCTTTGATTACTTATAATTAGTCCCAAATCATTCATTTTTGGCTAGATTTTATCCTACTCTCTGAGTTTCAGAATATTTACAACCAACAAAAAGTTGTTCATACTATATTATGGTGGTTGTTCATGAGCTCACCTAATGTGGGGATTCAGGAGTGCTTCTCTCGCTTGTAAACCAGTCTGACTTGTAAACCAGAGGGAGCCCAGCTCGGAGCTGTGTCCCAAAGCACATGAGTGTTTCACGTTAAGTTTCAGAGCTGTGCATGGGCTGAAGCATTGTCTAGGGAGATACTTTTCCTCCCTTCAGGAAACACAGAGATGCAAGTGTAAAGGAGATATTTGGCTCAGGATATCTGATTAAATTTAGACTAGAGAGACTTCCAGAGAGGAAAGGATGAAATTTGGAATATGTTGTAGTTAGTGTAACTAAAATATGCATGTTGGAAAGTGAAGTTCTTTCAAAATGAAGAGAAAATACTTCATTTTAAAAATGCTAAAATAGAAACTGAGGTACTATTACAAATTTTTCATCACCCGTGTTATTTTTATATATGTGAAAATAAGTGAAATATCTATACAATAATTAATATCTAAATTATCTATGTAATACCTTCATATATATTATCCTTTACCAGATTTTTAAAATGAGTTGACTTAAATCTGTATGTGCTATCCAGTGGTATGTGCCTTCATCAAAACTCATACTTTCTTCAGCCAGCTGTGAACAAGCAGCATGAGGTACAGATAAAAGTTTAATGTCAATTTATGGCTGTGTCTCATATTTGATTGTCACTGGTCATTCACTCAGCATTCCTGTAAGAATCATGGGAAACATTGAAAGTGTGGGCAGAAGAAAAGGTTTTCTTTTATATATACTGAGTGGAAAAGGAGTGGATGAAAGAAGTGGAGAAGGTAGAGGAATCAAAGGATAACATGGGATAAAATAAAAAGTCAAAGGACACTGTAAAAAAAAGAACAAGGGAATTAACTGAGGTTTGGTTGACATGGTCCAAGCAGTTAGGCTGCCAGTGAACATTTGAGATGTGAAAGATACCAGGAACTCCCTGGTGGGATAATCATGATGTAGCTGCTTTGAACATGTGTATCCCCAGGAACTGACAGATCCCTGAGAGGATACCAAACAGACAGATCTGTTAATAAGGATGTCTGGATGGTCCATGAGGACACTTGTTGCACTATCTGGCAGAGATGTATAAGCATCTGTGATGCTCTAAATATCTCAGTTGTTTTCTCCAGGATTTGAACTCTGCTATTTCCTACAACAACTGAGCTACAAAGTGCTGCTGCTGGGCAGCACCTTCTCAAATGGCTTTGAATTGGAGAAATAGAGGTAACTAATAAAGAATGAGTAATCAGTGATATCTCTAAACTAGTCTTAGAAGCATGCAGTCATGGAGCCTTCACAGCCATTCGAATGATCTATTCTGATGCTTCAAAAATCAGTACCAGTACTGTGCCATATTATCCCCCTAAAATTTTCTCCTTTAGGCTAAATTACCTATGCTGATCCAAACACTCTTCATGTGTATCCATGTTCTCACCACTTTTCTCTTCACTATCATGGGTTTGCTTTATTTTCCTAAAGAATCCAGTAACACATCTGCAAAATTGTAGGTGATACTTCTAAGTGCCTGGGAGAATTATTTCATTTGTCTTGTTTCAGTATCTCTCTTAACTTCCTCAAATGAGTTTTACCTTTTACTCAATGGCTAAATGACATTTTTCACTTCTGTACAGTTTACAATTCACCTCAATTACCAGATTTTTTTTAATGTTTTACTACATATGATCTGTTAACCCATCCTGTATTTTCATATTTTATTCTTCCTGCTCAATTTGTAAAGAAAATCTTCTAACACAACTTTCTCATGCTGCTTTCTAAATAAAAAAAGTTTCCATGTATCTTTTCCTATTTTAATTTAATTACTTTTACCAGGGAAGCTTATTGTACTCTTCACCTTCATGTAATCTATAAATTATATATATATATATATGCATATTTATAGATGCATATTTATGTGTGTGTGTGCGCTCTATTCCAATGTCTTAATTTAAATGAAAATACTGAACTAAATTGTATCCAGAATGGAATCTGCAGATCCCCATTTAGCATCCTTCTGCCTGAAGGAGAGCCATTGATAAATATTTATTTTGGTACAATTGATCACTTGATCACTCACCTTTCATCTGTATTGTATTTCACTAAACTGCTTGTGAAAATGTCGTGTCCCACTTCATTTAAAGTCATGTGACAGTTAGAGTTTCTTCTCTAATCACAAGCCACACTTCTCCATGTTAGAAGCAAACTGTTTTAAAGGAAATGTTTTTCAGAGATCCATACTAATTGCCATTGTTTTCTTCCATATACTCATTTTTCTTCATTTAAAATGCAGACACTGTCTTGACCCCTTTTGTCCTCTGGTAATTCTATTTCCTTTATGAATTCACAAGTGTAATGACCATAAGAGTAATTTGAATAATTTTAAAGCTACTTAGAAAGAAACTAATCAAGACAGAACAATTTAATAAAATATATATTTATTTCAAATTTGCTGATGTGCTCTTTCCCAATTGTTCTATGAGACTTTGTGCCTTTGATACTAATACTAAATTGTGCTGCTCCACTGAATTGTAAATGACCCATTAAAGAAAATGGAAAAATGTCCTTAACACTTTGGCACACCATCATCTGTAGTTAGTTCTCCATCTCTTCTGTATTAATATCCCTAAATTATTAACTTATTTTTGTATTTTAACACATTCTGCTTCTCATGTTCTTTATTTTTTCTTTCAGGTCATATTTTAGTGGCCTGCTGTCTATAAAATCTACTTTTTTGTACCAGACTCATAAACTACCCTAATTTCCACTTTTATAGTATTCCCTTTCTGTAGCTAAAGTCATAGTTCAGCCAGAGTCTCCATTTTTTCTGCACTGGGACAGCTTGTACCTGTCATGTCATTTATTTCCTGGAGGAAATGTCACCCCTTCTTTAAGGTTTTTTTCTTTTAAGACTTCTCTAGGACTTCTCCCATGAGATCTTATGCAAAAAATTCTAATTCACACTTAAAAAAAATTTGGTATGTTTTGTGTTCTTTATATCCTTTCTCTTAACCAGGCACTTTTTCAGTTCACAGTCACCCTTACCGAAGCTGCATTCTGCCCTGACCTTCTTCTCTGCTGGTAAGACTCAAAGCCAAAGGAACTGCCCTTGTTGTTCAGGGCTTTCACATTTTACTATCAAAGTATTTTGAGTGAATCTCAAAAATTAGGCAGACATTTTGGTCTGTCATTTGCCTTTTCTTAATGTTTTTTAATGCTCAATCCTGTGCTTTAGACGATTCATTGAGGTTTTCAGGAAAAATAGCCCAACCAACCAAAAGAAAAACCCATTCAAATGATGCTTTTGGGAAACTGATCTATATATAGATCCATTTGAATGGTGTTCTTTCCCCATTTTTCACCATGTATGCAGGTTTAATTCTTAGCTTTCATCCTTCATATATAGTGTTTGCATGTTTAATATGTGAGAGAATCCTATATCTCTTATTCATTCCCTAGGCAGCCCTTCTTGGAAAATCCATTATTATTCCAAGAACAGCTATGTATGCTGCTATATCCACTAAATCAGAGTTTTCCTCATCTTTTTTATTGCCCATACTCCTTGCAATGCTACAGAGACAGCTAAGATGTTTGGCAAATAAATTAGTGCTCTTGAATGACATACTGCCCCAGTCCAATGCACCAGATGCCATTGTTACATGAGCTATAATCATCCATAGCATGGGGGAATTGCAGCATTGCAGGCTGTGTATCTTCATAAGGTGAGGAAATGCTGCTGCTGTTATAGTCAGGATTTGTTCTTGCTGTTAGGCTTTTTCTGAAGAGAAATTAGAGCAGATTAGCTTCTCTTTCTTGTCTTAGAAAGGGTGCCCAAGGTGATGAGTGCTCTTGAAGTAACATGGTGATTTTGCTGGAATCAAGAATCTTGGGGTTTCTCCATGCCTTTCCCTATATATAATTAAAGAACTTCTGCTTATAAGTGAGCTGCACACAGAGGTCCCATCTCTCTTCTGTAAGTGCCTCCTATACTCAAGGTGTTCTGGTTCAGTTCACCACTCAATTCCTCTTCAGTCACATACTTTGGCTTGTGTTCCTGTCCTATATACTTCAGTAGTAGTTGAACATGTGCTTAGAACAAATCAGGGAGACATCTGACTCAATAAAGAGGGTTTGCAGCCTTATTTCAGTCATGTGCTATTCAGAAATCAGTCGGGTTTAAATTATTCATTTTGTTTTTGATAATTTCTCTGTTGACTCTTTCTGTGAGGGCAGCAGCCTGTTTCATAGCCTGCACACAGTGAGCTTTTTTTTTACTAAAGCTGTACAAGATTTCTGATTTCCTTGTCAGGCCATAGCATGCTCACCTATACACAGGACACTTGTGAAGCACAGCAGTGCTTGACTCAATAGCATGTACTCACTGTCCCACCCTGGTCCCTCTCTCTGGTTACTGCTCTCTGTAATCATACCCATATACCTTATCCATAAACTACCAGCTAGTCAAGTGCACATGTACCTTACAATTTTGAGGTATATATTTTTATGACTTTTATTGCTTGATAATTGAAAACAGATAATTGAAATGAACCTGTTTAGATGGTGACTAAACCACTAAAAATCTTTATGTATTTGGAAACAACAACAACAAAACCAAAAGTGTACTTGTTCCAAAGTTACTCTCCAATAGGAATGTATTGCCATAGCAACATGTGGGCAATGTGGATTAAGAGACATTTCTATTTAACCTCCAGATTGAATTATTGAATCCCCTAAATCAAGAATTTTAGCCAGAGCTGGAAATTAACATAGTTATGTGATTTTGTAAACTTTTATCTCCACAGGATGACAGTTACACAAAATGAAACAATTTTTTTCAAAATTACAGTTTTGCAATGCTATTTATTAAGTCCAATGTAAGGAAAAGATGCTTCAATGGAATGAATTCTTGTTTATGTAAAAAGCCACAAAACCCAGGTTGTTTATTGTACAGCTTGAGGCAAAGTTAGATATTCAGTACTGTTTCAGCATGAGTAAAGAAACCAATGAAAATGATCCCCAGCACATGGGGATGTTCTTGATGTTTCATTTCTTTGTTTTAGTTTTGCTCTTGGAAGTCTAATATTGTACTACACAGTACAAAATTTAAATTCAATAACATGTGGAGGTTTTCTAAAAAATGCAATATGCACTATCTGTCCATGGTTTTGACTGATATTTATTAAGAATTCTCAATGTTGTTCTTTCAGATAGCCACAGATAGCTGAAACTGCATTGCAAATGCATTATGGTGTACATTCTTGTTCACTTTCTTCAATTTCATGTTGTTTGGTCATTGTGAACAGGTGGTGGCTGGAGAATTGATGAGGACTTGATGACCATCAAGGACTGGATGACTTCTTCAACACTACTGCACAAAGTGATAAAAGGAAATGACAGGAGGAAACAAAGAGCTGGTTTGTATTCAGAAGCACATCTGAGGATGCTATCTTTCCATACACAATGGTTAAACACATTCACTGAATTTTATTGCATTTAAAATGCTGAAGAAACTCAAAAAACATATTTATCATTTTCTAGGTTGAATTTAAATCCTTGAAATCAGATTGAATGTTTTAATAAAAGTAAGATTCTTCATCTATATATCAATTTATCAGTTTAAATGATCATAATTTTGTCATCCTGAAAAGATTATGGCTGAGAAATTAAGGTGTGGTCTCAGATTATTAATTTCATTGCAGGAACTTTCACAGAATATCCCAGGTAACTGAATATCACAAAATATGCTGAGCTGGAAGGGACCCACAAGGATCATTAACTCCATTCATGTCATATCCCTGAGAAAGTCTGGGTTACTACTTAATGTATCACATCAAATTGCTGAATACACAATGCATTGCCTTTATTTTTAATAGAACTTTCAACATCAAAAGAGGTAATGACCAGTGTAAGATAAATTGATACTGTGTGTGCTGAGCAAAAATACTGGTGGTGTTGTCTCTTCTCTACTCTGTGTGTCATAGGTGTAATTGCTGTTCAAGCTAATGAGAATGACATCCAAACACTTCCTATTAGTTTGCAGAACACATTTTTCTTAGAAGCCAGGTTTTTATACCTGTCCTCTTCATGGCATCCACTGGAAGTCTGTATTTTCATAAGTAGTGTCACAAGCAGCAAATTTTAGGTTATGTACTTTTCTAAATAATGATTTCCAGTGTTTAAAAGAGCTTACAAATTGGGAATTAAAGAATGGTGACAAACTTGCTGGTCATATTTTAAACTCCTAGTGCATTTGTAAATATATGCATTATTTTCAGAAAGCTATTATTCCCCCTCATGGAGTTGTCAAAATCACAAAACCTATTTTGTCTTCAAAGTGCAAGTAAAATGGTGCAAAACCTTGACTTATGACTCTAGGAGCTCAGCAAATGAGTCAGATATTTATGCTTGTACAAATTACTCTGAGCATTGATTTTACAGCCTGAATAAAACTTCTACTCAGTCCTCTTGGATCCCTTTAACATCCTGTGATACACTGGAGACTACAAGTCCATTTTTCATCAATAATTTAGTTCAGGTATTAGAATGTTCCACTTAATCAAAGGAATAGTTTGTTTTTTCTGAATAATGTTACTGCCACATACTCTGTCACAGTTTGCTTCATTTGATGAAAAATGGCTTGAATCTTATATATTTTGATGAGCACAGAAATAAATTTACTGCTATATGTATAATATATTGAAATAAAACCCCCTAACTTCTTGAGTCTTGGAGGTTAAATGCATGTTTAAGACTGAGAAAACATCATCGTTGTTAAGCTATGTTATGTTTCACTTGATAACCAAAAGGAAAAAATATAAGCCCATGCTTTTAGTTGCAAGCTCACGGCTTGTTGATATACTGAATAGGTCAAGAGAAATTACAAATGGCTAGCAAAAGTTATCTCAATGTGTGAAATGGCTAATATATAATTCAAACCAATATGAGAGAGTTAATCTTCCTCTGTTTAAGTACTCTTATTACTCTTATTCTGTATTACATGCATTCATGGCATCATAGAACATTTGACAGAAAAGGAACTTTGGAGTTTCAACTACTCTGTCATGTTGCAAGGCATTAACATTGCCTTTTGTTTCTGGTAGTTTGCCTAACATGCTTTTAAAGATCTGCTGTGCTTATTACTCCACAAAGCCCATCACTTCTTTATTCAAATATTATATCACTGGCACAATTAGAAAGGTTTCTCTTATGTTTTTCTTTGCTATTTCAGACTACATTCAAGCTGCACAGTGAAAACAGATAACTTTATTCCTGTTTGCAGCAGATATTTATCTTTACTGAGATTTTGTGTTCACTCAAGGTCTCCTTCTCTTGCTTAGATTTACCTGCTCCTTCCTTCAGTCATTGTCCCTAGCTCATATTTAGAAGCTCCAGATCACTCTCGTTGCTCTCTTCTAGGCACTCTCCAAATGGTGAATGTTTTTAAAGTGCAGAACATGGTTCTCAAGCTGAGACCTTACCAATATTAAACCAAGTGAAAGGGTATTGCTTCATGAAATTGTAAATTACACTTCTCTTTACACTCTGAAACAATATTTACCTTTCTTGCTAGGTCATTATTGATGTGTTTAACTTGTGGTCAGAAATTACCAAGATCCTTTGCCTTTGCAATGTTTGCAATGTTCCTTTTATTTGTGTTGCTGACTGTACCTGCAAAGATACTTTACTTGCACCTAGCAAATAGCAGAGTATTTAGGTTACTTTTTAACTTCCTTATGAGCAAATTACCCTCTAATATACCTCCCATGTTTTCAAAAATTAAGTCATCTGCTAAAGCAGTAATTTATTCTTTAGGATGTAATGAAATTGTTGAAGATTTTGGAGTGAACCTGTACAAACTCAATTGATCTGTGCTTCAATTTTGCTAAAGAGTTATATATATGATCATTTTTCAACATAACTATGGAACCTGTATCCTTTCTGTAGTTATGGAATTGATTGCATATTATCCTAGCTTGATACTGGAATAATAAGGATTGGGCCAAAGGTATGAAAGGAAAAATATACTACATTCTTTTTACTCCTTTCAAAGTAGCTTTTCTGTTGACAAAAATCATCAGGTTTATCAAGCAATTTCTTTTTGTCCTCTCTCTGGATTTTTAGACCTCCAGTTTTATTTTGGTTAGTGACAGTAATTCTCTTTCATTATTTGTATTTTTCTCTGAGTTTAAGTAAATTGGCTGATTTGTAGTTCTTATCTACTTTTGTCCTATTTTTTTTTTTTTTTTTTTTTCAATGCAAAGTTCCCTTTGTTATCTTCTTGTTTGTTACCTCACCTTTCTTCCATTATGTTGATGGTAACTTTGAACAGCTCTGAGATTAGTTCACTTCTCCTTTAATTTTCCTGATATTGCACCCAGAGAATCTGAAACATTTCACTTCCATCTGAAATCTCCAACCTGTGTTTATTTACCCTAAGCCAAAAATTCTCTTTAAGGAACTATCTAAAGTTTATTTTCAATCTTCCATTTTTCATGACACATTTTTATAGATTTTCTTCCATGTTAGGTAATTTTTTCCCTAGTACATGTAAATATTTCTTGATATCCTAAATACCACCTCTGAGATGGACATCAGTTTGTCCTTAGCCTGTTTGATTTGTCTCTGTATGTACACAGTATTTATCTGTAAGTTTTATGTAACCTATTCTACTTTCCACTTTCTGTATTCAACCTTGAGGTTGAAATAGTGGGAGAAGAGACCTACAAGTAAAACTAAATGTTCTCTCTCCTTGGTATGTCCTCTTTGTAAGGGGATCCTTCAGGTTATTAATAAAATATCTCACATTTATATCACCTTGTAGTTGTGACAAAACTTAGGCCTTTCTCATGAGTTTTCATTACTCTTACAACTCCTACACTTTGTAATTGAGTGGAGACCTTTTCATGTCATGTATTTCTTCCCTTATTGACTTCTCCATCTCCTGTGGAGATTTGGTGATCTTTTGTGTTACACTGTGTGAATAATGTCATGAAGCTGCTGCTACGCCAATCAGATAAAACTTTCAGAATCTGATCTTTTCTAATCTTCCCCTCTCATTCACCTTCTATTTATTTTTATATGTCTACAAACTTTTAAAATTTTAGCAGATTGACACACTATCCGTTTGATTCTGCCTTGAAACTTTTACAATTAATCTAAGATCTTACCTCTACTTTTAATAATCTGTGCTGGATCAACATGATCATAGATAGTATTTCTGTGAAATGCAGCATGCTGGTACAAAATTTAGGCTTATTAGCCTGGTCAATATAATGAAATCTCTGTGATCCTCTGATAAAAAATTCATTGCATCACTTTATGCAACACACTTGTCTGAAAGTGAACTTGACTCGGGGTGAACTCTCCTAGCTTAGTTGATTGTCTTCTTGCGGCTAGGCTTGGATTTTAACCATTTACATATACAACCAGCCTGAAATTTCCATAAGTAAATGGGAAGGTATAACAAGCACCAGTTAACTTCTTAGAAATTTTAAGTAAAACAAAGGTCAGAATTTATTTTCTGGTAAGTACACACAGGAGAAGCCTCTCTAAAAATGTCCTTGAACACAAAAAGCCTTTGCTCATCGTGAATCAAAACTAATTAGTTTTATAACTTCCAGTTTGATTGAGAACAATGTCATTTTTTCCCAGGAGCTTCGGTAATATTTTTTTCTTTCTCTCTAAGCCTAACAATGTTAATGTTGCACTTATTGTTTCTTAATTTTACTCTCATCTTTACAACACTGACTAATCACCCAAATTCTATCTGCTACTGTGCCAGAGCCTCCTGAGTAATAAGAATGCCAATGCTTGATGAGTGGCTGCCAGATAAAGCTCATGTTGTTTCAGAAGAAGCTGTGCCAACTGTAATACAAAAAGTAATGAGTAAAGACAGCAAAAGAATATAAAAAATACATTAACTTTTGGTTATTGAAACTGTGCATGTTCAACTAAATCAAATGTTTAAGAGGTAATGCATACTAATTTTATTTACAATTAAATGAGACAGGAACTAAAAGAATGCTATTTTTATAAATATAAAGCACTCTGTTGGGAACTTTAGTGATTAAGTCTTCTACATATAGCAGGGTTTCTATTTATAAGAGATGAGTTGGTAATAAAGCCTCATTTCTGACTGAAAGAAAATATATATAATTTAGAAAGACAAAGGCAATAAATAAAAAAGTAGAGATGGAATTGCAGTGTCTACATGCTCTTTTTTAAGAGTGTCATGGTTAAGCAGAAAGAACTGTGGTTCAGGGAGAAGATCGGAGTACGTTCTAAAAAACAAAAGTTCCTTGGAGGGAGGAGGGATATGAAGAGGGCCTACTTCATCTTCTGTATATGGGCAGAAGATTGCTTCATTCACAGGAGGTTATGAATGCCTTTATTTGACAGCCTTGCATAGAATTAAAGAGCCTTCCTAATTCAGTGTATTTGCCTTTGTTAGAGAAGATGCATGCACTGGAGGCACATTGATCATCCTGTGCATAAAGGTCACTTAATTTAGGACATCTGAACATGTACATAAGGACACATCTCCTGTTTTGACAGACTTGAGAATGGGTAGCAAAAAGAAGGAATGGAGAATGATAGCTATGAAAGAAAAAGTTACTTTTGAAAGGTGTCCTTTAGACTCTTACTTTATTCATCACACATGGGGGCTAATCAGTGTCCTTTTAATAGATGCTGTCCTGTCAGCAGAGAAAGGGAAGAGAGGGAGGTTTCTGCCATGAACAGAGTTGCAATTCAAAAGCAGCAAAGTTTACTATGGGAAGGCTTCTCTGGAGTCCATGTATGTGTTCAGCCAGAGGAACTGGCAACATTTGTTTTGAAAATGTGTTACGATATTTTCTCAGTTGAATTTTTAAATCATTGGACTTTTTAAAATCAGGTGAAGCTTCTGCACTTGTATGAATCAGATCCAGATCTATTTTTTAAGAGTGTGGAAAAGTTCCAGAGGCAGTATCTGCTTAACCTTTCATGTGCTTTTGTGGAAAAGGATAGTTGTTTTTTTTCATTGCCCAATGTGCTAAGTATTATAAATTTAAATATTATAAAAATTTATTATGAATTTAGGTTGCCTAATCCTACCTTTCTTCAGATTTGCCACACTGACATATTACTAGGTAGTTGGGGCAAGTGCTATGTTGGACAGACCAATAAAATGCTGTGGAGCATGTGGCAATAGTCACAAATGTCCATCATTAGCTGTTTTATTACTACATTGAAACATTTGACTTGTTTTTCTGCAAGGATAAAATCTCATCTAGGCTTAACAGAGGTTTTATATAAGTGCTTCTGGGGTCAAGTGTGTGTCATGATAAAGTTCAGAAGCTCTATGAAGTCATCTATTTTCCATCAATCAGTTTGACAGCACTCAGCTCCCTCCACTAACACTTTTCCTTTAGAGTCTCTGCACATATTATTAAATGCTCTCTTTATTTTCCTCTCTCCTGGAGAGAGGAAAATAACTCTTAGGAATAGGAAATAACTTTTCCCATCTTTTCAATATGTGTTAAAAGTGCAGGATAGAGGGTACTACCACATTTTGCAAGCAAACCCTTTTGCTTGCAGGTTTTGTTATTACCATTGTGGAAACTTTCATAGGTCATGTACCTGTAATAGCAGTGAAGCCTACTATCCTTGTGTTGCACATCCTGTGTACCCTCTAGTCCAACACAAGGATGGCAAAAGGGGCCCTCAGGGGAGACCTTCACTTAGTGAGGGTCCCCTTTGTGCATGTGCTCATGCTCATGACACATCCTGGTTCGTTTATTATTGTACAAAAATGTCCTTATAGGCCTTGGAACTAAGGTACAAGTTGAAGTGAACATCAGAGTATTTTCTATCCTCCTCGTTAAAGACAGCTTTCACAGTGGTAAGAGGTTACCAGCTGGAGCCCTTAAAATCGATTTAAATCTATTTATAAATACATTTTCAAATTGTCTTGAAAAGCAGAAGAAGGGTGGCATGACCTCATTTGTAGGTAATACAGCCTTTTTTCAGATAGTCCATCTGAAGCAGATAATGAAGAGGGGCATAAGTTTTTTAAATCACTATCTGATAAAATAGCAGATCAATGATGAAAAATGCAGAGATGATGGAACACATCCTGTAGTAGCATATCTATCTGTCTATGAATATACACACACACATTACATCCAAAGCATGGGATCCCAATTTCACAAATTTTGTGATCTGTATTCTGTTCTAGTATTGCAGCTATTAGGAGAAATATCAAATGTTTCTAATTTTTAAGTCAACTATATTATTTCCAAATAACCCAGTCCTTTCATAGATTGATTATAGCTTCTAATTATTAAAATTAAAAATAAATTGATTTGATTGTTGTGGCAAGACCAATATTATTTATTTTGATGAAAAAGGTCAGACTTCATTTTTCTCGGCCTAACAGACAGAGTAAAATTGCTATCTAATTTACTGCTAACCAGTACTGACATAATGTTATAAATCTCTTTATATTCATTCTTTCTGTAAACTTTCAGGACTCTGAATGTTACAGAATTTTCTTCTTATTTTCTTCTCTAGCTCTATGATATTTGAACCAATGGAAATATTTTCTTTAGATGAAAATCAAAAAAGATCTCATGGTTTTCTCCTCTCTGCTGCATTCTCTTGAGGACAAAGCTACTAAAGTCACTGAGTTAGGATACTGTTAGCAGATCCTGAGTAAACTAGAACTGAAGTTCAGTTTCAGCTGATTGTCTACAGCTCTGCTATTACTTTGGATCACACTCTCAAGGAAACCACTGAATATGCTTCTTACAGTAGATAAGGTCTATGTAAGGCATCATGCCATGATGTGTTTTTAAAGTCATTTCAGTGGTTACACCTGTTGCTCTGAACAAGATTTAGCTGTTGCAGCCACACAAGTGCTATCTGCTGTCATCTGGTAGAGGTACCAGATGGAAATCTGAGTATCAGGAATGAAACTTGGTGGTACAGCTCTGTCATAATTGCCAGTGGAATGTGTCCCTGCTGCTCTTAGCAGTTTCTTACTGCATTTGTTTTACAGTACAGGATAAAGTTTACTCTGTCAACAAGCAAATGTATTTGAGTGATTTTTATTTAGGATGAAATCTCTTGTTTCTGTCAGAGCACATATGACAGGGTCTCCAGTGTGTGATAAAATGGAACTTGACAATTTGCTTTTGGAAATCATTAAATTATATTTTGCTGATTAATCCTCCTGTCTGTCAGTATAGAATACCTTCTCATTTTCTATTTAATTGTGTGTTAATAAAGCAAGAAGATTTTTATAACATCATTTATGTCACTTCGATAATTTGTATTCAATAGTACCATTTTTTAGAATTCAATCAAAATTTAGCATTTGTTGGTCCCAGTCTTCCATTTATTCTCAGTCTACTGCACTTTCTTTGTTCTATGGGAACCTTCTTCATTAATCTAAATGTACTGTGTGTTATGTTGTGCTGTTCCTTTAAAATGTCAGTAACATTCATGAGAGGAAAAGAGAAAAAAGTTATAGAGATATGGGGAGAAGGGTAAGTAGACAGCAGCCTTTCAAAATATTTATTCATAAAAGTATTTTGCCTGAAAGAATGCAAATAATCTCTTGCTGTGATTCTATATTTTACTTTTTACTAATGTCTCTCCATAATCCTTATTGATGAAGCACCTCTTAGAAGGTAGGAAATAGGCATTGGAAGATGAACTGGATAAGCCAGAGCATCACTGTTACAGATTTGTATTACCTAAAGTGTCTTGTCAGAGGGAGTGAAAAATAAAATAATTTTTATTCAATCCCAGGAACCCATAAAATTATTAATATTTAAAATATTAAAATACAGGACTGAATGGAATTTTAATTTAAGATTATCGTAGATGCAGATTCTCACATGAATGGTTTCTATCCACTTAGGTGCCAGGAAGCAAAAAATCTCACTGCAAATCTCTGTGGTGAATCAGTGTTAGACCATGGCCAGAAATACTTCTGATAATCTCGAATGCAGTGATTAATGTACAACTCAAGAGGTGACATTTTAGATAAGAGAGATTTTAAGATAAGAGCTTTTTTAGTATATCAGTACCTTTTGGCTCAGATGATGGTGATTGATTCCATTCTCCTGGAATACTTCCAGCTATCACAAGTGAGTGCCTGGTTCTTTCAAGAGAAATGCTGAAATAAATCTAAATAAAGTATCCTGCTGAAAAAAGGGAATCTCTATTTCAGATGGGACATAGTGTCTTTAAAGAAAAAGAGATCATCTTGACCACTGATTTCTTGTTTCATGAACTACGTAGTCTGAAATTGTAATGGATTTCATTGACATTGCAGTGCACTATTTTACAACCCTGAATTCTAACCATCTGAGGGGATAGAAGTATGTAAAAGAAACTGGCCATGTGTATGCAATGTAGAATGCAGAAAATCAGAAATTAGAAAGTTAAAAAAAGGTTACTGTAACTGCAGAGAAAATAAGTGGTCATTGTGTCCCTGCTGAATTCACATGAGAAAATTATCTTTGAAAGGAGATGTCCTGCCCGGAGGAAATGCAGATGATGTTATAATTACAGAAATACACAAAAAGTGCACAATATCAGTGTATAATCTTGCTAATCAAGGTTATGATTACTATGGCCCTAGAAGCTGCAGCATAACATCTAAGAGAAAGAATGAAGGATACTGGTGAGGTTCATAATGAGCATTGGATAAGATTGGATGAATTTTCAGATATTTTAGATGTCCTGTATGCAGTTCTGTTACCAGAATCCACAGCCAGCAGGCATTTCTATGGCATTAGTCAAAGATCTACACAAAGTAAACAGAGAAGGTCTAAGAGATATCATTAAAGTTTGATGATGAAATGCAGAAATTCCTTGGGTTTGACCCATGCAGCTAAGCTAGGCAGAATTCAATTATCTAAGATAGAAAATATTATGAGTTTGCTGGAGAAGGAAGAACAGTTTGATAATGAGCTGAGCTTCCTGTATCCACTTCCATCACTATTACCAATTCTGTACATGTTGTATAAACCCATATTTTCTACATTTCAGTATTTGTGTTAGGAGATTGTTCTGTCTATTCTGTGTAGACTGGAGGATGTAAGAAGAATGATTTATTTCAATGTGCTGCAAAAATATGATATTGTCCACAAATGTTTGTCTATCCATGTCTTTCTTGTACGACATAAGTTAAAAAATACACCCTCTAAAAGATGATGAGAAAAAAATAGGTATATGAAGTATAAGAATTGTTCATATATTTATGTGTATATGGCAAGAAATGGTGTTATATGCATAAATAACAACATAAACACATAGAATAGATACAAACACATATTACAAATATAGTATGTAATATGTCCAGTCCATCTGGTTCCCTGTGTCTTGTATTTGCATCAAGAGTTGAAAATATGGGCATATGTTCCTCTTCAAGTGGATAGTTGGTGTAGCTTGTAAACACAGATTTCCACACATTTCTACAGCTTTCAACAGAAAAGGACTCAGAGAAAAGGAGTCCCTTTCAACAGAAAGGGCTCAGAGCTGTAGAAATGTGTGGAAATCCATAAGGCCTGTTCTTACAGTATGACACTGCCCCAGTTACAAGGTTTTACTTCAAAATTGTATTCTGAAAAGAAAAAAAAATTACTCTTTAGCCATTTAAGCAGATAGATCCTGGACTGAAAAGAAATGAAATAATATTTATGACATTCTTTATGACATGCTTTATAAATGTTGTCATCCAATTCCCACTCTGTTCCTTGGACCATTTGCTTGTGTCTCCCAAATGTCAGGTCATAAAAGATTTGCTGAATGGTGCAAAAATGGTGAAAGACCAGTCAGTTCCTTGAGGGATATTTTCATTTTGTCTTCCTTCCTTCTTCTACTTATTCCAGACCAGCAGCAAATTAGCTCTCAATGGCAGAGAACATCAGGAAGGAGGAGAAATATATCCAAAGCAAAATCCTATGAATTCTTTCAGGGAACAGGCAAGCCAACATGCCTGCTGAAATACAGGAAGGGAGAAAATGAGTTGAAAACATACAAAGAAACAGTAAATGTTTCAATTTTCCCTAGAATCAGTGTGTGGGGTCATGCCTTAATGGGCAGCTATAGTGGAGGCAGAGAAGAAAAATAGTGACATACCAGTAAATCATGTCAAGGATTTCCCTAGGGCTGTTTTAGCATTGAATGCTATCAACTTGACCCTATTTTCTGTAACAAAGTTTGGCTGGTACAGTAAGTTTCAAACTCCAACACATGTGGAATTATGTGCTCTGCTGGGTTTTGTATGGACTGCAGAGACCACAGAGGGCCTTGATAAACATGGGGTATTGAGACAGCTGGGGAGATACCAGCAGTACAATTTCAAGAGCCAAGACACAAGGTATGGCTGAATCAGCTGTGCAGTATTTGCTGGATTTAGGATGATAGAAGATTCAGCGATCACTGGATATGTACTGATACTCTTGATTCCCTCTCATGATCTCATCATGCCTTCAAATCTCTAACTCACAGGCCTCATGGCATTTCCTAAAATTACATGTAGAGAAGTCAGTGGACTGGTTTAGATCTTAAGTGTTAAAACTCAGAACTTTTCCAGTTCACATAACAATATATGTTCATGAAGTTGGAAGGCAGATCCCATTATCTTCTGAAACCATTGGAATGTTGGCTCTTAGAGGCTTATAGGTCTAGTCAGGTGGCCATGACCACTATGGCTGAATGACAGCTATGGTTTAAAATAGCTGCACTCCAGATGTTTATTACAGCCTGTCTCAAATCAGCTGATACAAAAAAATCCTGGTGGTCCTGCTTTGAGTTATACCCACTGTATAAAAAATATTGAAGATACCTGTCAATATAGGCAGAAGGAGCAAAAATATCAGACTTCATATTTTAAAGCACGTAATCGTAGAGTTAAAGTTAATGTAAATCAAGAGTCCCTCATAAGCTGCCCTGTGGGCACACAGTAAGCAAAGTATGAGTTAGGTGTCTGAGCCCACCCTGCCTAGGTCCCCATGACCTTGGTTTTGGCTGGATGTTGTCCCTGAAAATAAACCTTCTAATTTGTTTTAGTATAGTAAAGTCAGTTCTCATGAATTGTAAGATAAACAAGAATCATGTTTGCATTCCTTTGTAAAAGATATCACCTGATGGACTTCTCAAGTGACCAGTGGAGATGGAGAGGTGGGAACTTCTCTGTCCAATCTCTGATCACTGTCCAGAAACTTATATATACAAGGTCAACAATAAACTAGAATCTTCTTCCTTTCTTCTTCTCTACCTGAACACCTGTTGTGTGCGTTACTGTGTGTTTCTATCTATGTCACAGTAACAGCTGACTTCTTTATTTTCAGCTTTATTTTGATGTGAGTCAGCTGTTGGTTCGAGGTCACTGGGATGATGTATGCCTTTTGGCAGGGAAATGTCAGGGGGGCATGGTCAGTGCAGAAGTAGGCAACACACCTGATGACAGCTGCCTGCCTGGCAGTGCTTCCACATCAAGGCATCCCGACTTGCTGCTTACTATCCCAGGCAATTAACCTTCTTACTGTATGAAAACTTCATGCTCACAAGAGATGAGTGTTACAGAAACTTAGCAAAAACTGGTATTTCATAAGGACATGGTAAACCAACACATAATACAGGAAGAAGCCTGTGACACTAATCACAAATATGATTAGCTGCCTAAAATATTTCCCCAAGGATACTTCAAAATGTTTGTTTGCAGCATCACATGGCTGGATATATTTTTCTTCAGCACATGACTGATCACTAGCACTCAGAATATGGAAATATCCCATTCCCCATCAGTCTTGTCTTTTCTGCCTATGTGCTTCTGTGTGGTGCTTGGTTTATCCTGCAGTTATATGTGAGCCATTTATTACCTGCAGTGTAATTTCAGAACCTGGGTATTCACTATCCATTTCCTTTTTAATTCTGCTCATTTTCTGAATTAAGTTGAAGCTTAGCCCCATTCTTCCTACTGGATTAAGGCTTTTATAGTAACAACCTCCCAGCTGAGTAGCAGTGCCATGCAGACAGCTAGCTGCCTTTTAAATCCATCATTTCCCATTCTTCACCCAAACACTGTAATGGCAAAAGATTCACCTTGTGTCATACTTTTTCTGATTATTTTTCCACAGCATTTGCAATTATACACGCTGCCACAAATTTTTGCTTAGTGATTGAAGACTCAGGAGTTACTTGCTTAGCTTTTTGTTGAATTACGTTTCAGTTGCTGAGCTGCACATTATGGGTGGTGTGTTATTTCACTAATGTCAAACAGGTCATGACTGAAACACTTTCTAAAATCATTCTGTAAAGTAGCCTTTAATCAGATGGGCTTTTTTCTAGAAGGCAGTAGATATTCTGAATTCCCAATAATTACTGTCTATTAAATCCCAACAGTACACTTCCAGCTGAATTCTGTCAACCATGACACTCATCTGGGAAAGTGCTTCATGTCACTTAATAAGGAGAATGTCTTTCTGAAAAATACAGTTGCTTCAGCCCTATCTGTATCTTTGTGCCCTCTGATGCCCATGTTACCATTCCAGATGTATTTTTCCAAGTAGGAAATGAAGGTTATCAGTGTATTTACTCTAAACTTCAGAAAATATCCTCCCAAATATTCTATGTTTTACTGTGTCTATTTCCCTCTCTCCTCTAAACAGCATTTTTCAGTATATAAAGTGTTTGCAACCTTGATTTTCACAGTCAATTTAAGATCTCAATACTAAAAAATGCTCTATTTTTTATCATTCCTGCTTCATTTTTGTTAACTTACTATATAAAATTAAAAATATTGCTTAAGTAACTGCAGCAACTAGAGCAAAACAGTGATTTTCTCTCAGGTGAATAAACTTGACCAAAATCCATCTACCAATAGGTATGTGCATGAAGTGTGTTAGGTTTCAGAAGAGCCCAGGCAGTATTGGGCAATATTCAGTTACCTCATGAGAAACACTAGGCAAAGATATGTTTTTATTAAAAGTTCATGAAGAAGAGCCTGTTTCACATTCCAGCAGTGGTGTAGACTTCTGAGTGTTTAAATTCTCAGCTGCTGATGCTGAAAATTCAAGGGAAGATAAACATTACAGTGGAAAAATAGCCATCCTAATTGAGGATATTTTGTGGCTTGAAACATCATTATGCTTGAAATGTGTTGCTAAGCTGTCCTTATTTAGCCAGAATCCAACCCCAAATACCAGCTGTGCAAACTTATTAACACATCCTTTAGTTTATGGTGACTCATTACACAGGAGCAACATATGAACAATTACCCTTGCCATTCTGTTCAGTTTAATTATGTGAGACTTGATGAGACTAGTTGTTGCAAATGAGAACACAGGGACAGCAGGAATCTAAAACCATGAGAGAAATGTGTACATATTCATATAACGTCTACATATGACTTTGCTGAATGGTAAGAATATTTCCATAGTGTTTTGCTTATGTATTTCCTACTCTGCCTAACTGACAGTGTAATTTATGCTACCAGACTGTGGAAGCCATTTCATTGCAGTGTACAGCATACCCTTTGAGTTAAACTTACATTAAATTGTGGATTGTCAAGGTAACCACAAGTGATACAACCATTTCTTTTCAAGAGATGACTAAGAGCGTAGGCAAGCTATGCCTACAGTGTCAGTCAGACTAATTACAAGAACTCACTGCAGGGTTTACCATGACAGGGTAGGACAATTAAACCTCTGATCATGCTTTCAGAAACAGATAATTCAGATAATTCCTGACACTTCAGTTGAAGGCAAAAATTTCTTTATTCTACCTGATCAGTTCAGCAGTGGTATGCAAAGACCCTGAAAATGAAATGTCAGGAGGGCTTAGCCCTTCATGGAGAAAACTCAGCATGATTGTTAGCTTCTGAATCTTTAGCCCATATTTTTGCCAGATCACCCAAATATATTTTTTGTCCAGGTTACTTTCAACTCCTGGCCAGTTAAATGAGAATTCAATGGGCTCTTATGTCATGTTTTGGGGGGTTAGGAGGAATCAGGCTTCATTCTTTACTACCTAGCACTATTTAAAATAATTCAAATCTGTCTGAAAGCTTTGATGAGAACTCTCCAATATATCAGTATTTTTTCCTCTATTTTTACATGTACTGTGTTCTGTATTGACAGTAGGATGATGAAGAATTATGTCCTTCAGTTCTAACGCACAGGTAATTTAATGGTATGTGGGTAATTCTTACTGCAGACCAATTATTTATAAATGAGTAAGCATTCAGATGAAATTTCTATTGGTTTAATAGGATACATTCATAGAAATGGAATTGTATTTTTGTGGTATTTTTCTGGGCATCTGGAGACTTAAGTTCATTGCCCCATTCCTTCCAGAAATGAAATAATCCATTTGGGATACCTTTGGGTACCCTATAGCTTTTGAACTGTTCAAAAACTTTTTAATTACTTTGAGGAGTCTCTATTAGTAAGACATGGATGACTAATCAGCCAATACATCAGAAAGAAGTGAGTTTTTCAGCATGCCTCAAATAGTGAGTTTTCTCCTCCATGCCTCAAATAGAGTGGTAAAATAGGGTAAAGATCAACAATAATGTTCCAGTATAAAGATAAATATATCTTTATATATAAAGATATATACAGAGATAAAACAAAAAATGAGCAATGCTTTGTAATGAAAATCTTTACATGTGCTTCAAATCACATCATTACTTCTGCTCACTGCATTCCTTTCCCTCTATGACTCATCCTGTTGTTGCACTTTGCAAAAGTTTGCTTTCAATTAAGGTGTACATTGCTATATAAATTCTTTATCCATACTAAGTCAGTGTGCTCCCTTAATTATATCTGATCCTACATCACTGCAGTAAAGCAGAAGCATTACATGTAGGACAGTTCTAAGTCTTCAAGCCTAAGGAAATCTTTATATTGGATACTATAGCTTACTACTATACAAACTTTACACCATACTGATGAAATAATTCAATTAAAGCCTCTTTCTGTCACCTCCTTAAATTCCAGCATAAGCAGAAGTCTGTATCCATTTTAGCTCAAAACTCAGGAAATGATTGCTGTGATACTTGAGGCAGCACATTTAGTAAGAAGGCTTACATAAATCTGACAGCCTTCTAGGCATTAGAGCTGTCTGTCCTTTCATTTAGGGTCAACTAAATCCCATTAAATTGCTAATCAGACAGTCAAAGAACTTGTGTTAAAATCTCTGTGCTGATGCAAAAGAAATTACAGTCACGGAAATATCTGAAACAAATTCAGCACTAGTTAGTGGGCAAGATGGCTTCCACTGGAATAAAATGAAAAATTAAAGCATTCCATTAAAAATGACACCATAATGCACAGAGAGAAAAAAAATTCACAGACAGTCTAATTTTGCCATCTCCTAACTTCTGTGATTCTGTTAGCAATTAATCTCCAAACAAATGTTTGTCTGTTTATTCCCTTGATCTGCAATTGGCCCTCTGTTTCCTGTGCAGAGCAAAGACAATGTGCAAGTACTTCCTAAAATATACAAAGACATGGATGGCTTATATTGGTATAACACAAGCAAGCAAACAAAAATTTAAAACCCAGCAGAAACACTAAAGGATCAATTAATTTTCATTTGCATGGAATTTACTTGTAAAAATAAGTTAGGGTGCCAAGTGCTTGCTTGTTGGGCACTAAAGAGATTTGCAGTGGCCATAAAAACAAGTGTGGGCCAACCAATTAAACATGGCAGAATTGTTTCCACAAGATATGGAAGTGCCGACTACTAACATACTTAATAGTGTATTCATTAGATATTTATGAGTACTTGTGAAAGTTTCTTTCATTTCTGATAAGAATGTGTTGCTACATGTTTCTCACATTATTTTTCTTTATTGTTATTTCAGTTTTCTGCCTTGAATATATAAGAATAAAACCTCGGGTCTTTATCTGCCTCTACAAACCTTTGTTTTTGCATTTAGTTTTTCTGTCTCTTTTACTTCTACTTAAATTTTTTTTCTTGCTTCTTATACAATGTTTAACTTCTTTGGTGTCACATATGATGTAGATAAAATGTGATAATAAGTATGATTATTCTGTGAGTGGTGGAAATGATGAAGCCTGACTTCCTTTGGTCAGAATTATTGCTGTTTATGGAGCTGCTAATGCCACATAAGGTTTTCATGCTGCTGGAGTGCTCATACTAGCTCTTTCTTATATGGCTCTTCAATGTCTATAATAAAATTCATACCATGCTCTTTTTTTTCCAGGGCACTAATAGGGTCATTCATCCAGCCTATTTTCATGACATTTGTAGGTTGTTTATACCTTTCAAGCCACTGTTCATCTGTCAAATCAGCTGGAATTGTCCAAAAGGTGTTAAATGGAAAATGTGGATAGAAAGAGAATTATGTTTACATATAAAAACACATGAAAAGTACTATTCCATAAATCTCAATGCTTTTGATAACTGGGCAAAAAATGCAATCTAAGTCAAGATAGGGAGCAGAGTTTCCAGAGGTATCAGCTTTAAAGAAACATAGTGAAAAATGAAAATGGGTTGATCGTCTGTCTAAACATAAGAATCAGATATTATTTTAGAAACTCAAGCATATTCTATCCACCCTCCAGCAGCCTTTTCCTAAGTGTCTTATGTAGCATCTGTTTACAACTTCCCTCACAGCTGTCTTTGATGGCCAGGTCATTTGAAATAAAAATAAATGCCTATGTTTGGGCAACTGAACCACTCTCTTAGAATTCTGTTTCTTCAAGGCAATGAATATCTTCGTAGAGATAACAGTGCCTCTCTAACTGTGACTGTTATGGAAATCACAGCAGTAGTAGTTAACATAACTTTTTCTCTCATCATCCCAACAGGGACATTGCATTTGAGGCTTCTGGAAACAAGTATTTACAGATTTTATAAACCCAGGCAGTTAAAATAGCTGATTCTGTTAATATCAATTTTCTGTCCCCTTCTGCAGTTCTTAATTTCTTCCCTTTCCATGAAGGCTTTCCTCCAAAACTTAGAGGACATTAGTACAAGAAAAATTGCAAATTCTATCCCTTAGGCTGAAAGTGAATAGTGTCACCATATAGGATATTTCCTTATTTATTATCTCTTTAGGTTTCAAGCAACATGACTGGAGAGAAGGGACATTAATCAAGTAGTCACCCTCCACTTTTCCCTCTTTTCCCTCAGGTTTGTAAATCACACCACTATTGACATAATGAAAGTCTTATTGTAAGCTAAGAACTTTCTTAGGAGGTCTCCAAGGATGAGGTGTGTGGAGAGCCTCTTTGCTAACTCTCTCTATTTAAGTTTCACCTAAAATTAAAAAAAAAAATAAAAATAAAATAAATCGAAAATTGCAGGCATTCAGATGGAAATGGAGGCATCTTTTTCAGAAACAAAAGAAACCCAAACAAAACAAAGCAATAAAACAAGCTGTCCTTCCTCTTGAAATGGTTCTCCTGTGGGGAAGAAGATTTCTGAAGATCACTGAGTAAGAGCTGTAAGAACAATAACAAAATGAGTGTGACTTTCCAGGTTAAGAGGGTCATCCCTGTGATCATCACCATAGATACACTCTGGATAAAATTTGTAATCCATAAAATTCATCAAAGGCATAGAACTCAGCACTTCTACTTGCTGTCTCAGTGAAGAGCTTTAGCCTGACATACTCAGTTCTTGATAGAAGTCTGTGTTGAAGCCAGCTGACATTGGCTCCATCAGTTATGGGGGAAGATTCTAGCAGCTTCTCAGAGAAGACATCTCTATATCCCTTGGTACAAAAACCTCACCAAGTAAACCAAATACAGCTGTGGAGGACACAGACCTGCCTTGAGTGCATCATTAAAGAGGCAGTTATTGTATAAATTTTTCTGAAGCAAACTCAGACTTGACCCTTACAACTGTTTCTGGCCTTGTTGTTGCATCAGTGATATCCAGTGATGCTCTTCAGTGCTCCTGTATCCATTTATATTTGGCTGTCAATGAAGAGCTTTTTTCTTCATGAAAACCACTGTAATTACATATTTGAAAGCTGTAATCCTTACAGCCATTTTCTCCTACTCACTTGCTTTCATTCAATTTTTCAGGTTTGGTGATAATATCTTTTCTGTTGATATTTGAACATATTACCTCATTATTTTTTACTGATGCTTAAAGAACTTCTTTGATGTACACTCCCAACCAATGGGGCTTCCAATTGTAACAAGAGGCTGAAAGTTCATGAGAGTTTGTTCATCTGCTCTTATGTTTGAAAGATCATGGTGACCAAGGGAGACAGCTGAGAACTGCAAAAAAGCAAACCATCACTTTCTTCACAAAGGACAAGACAGAAGATCTGTGAAGTTACAAGACAGTTAGTTTCACCTCGACCCTCAGGAAGGTTATGAAGCAAATGAGCCTGGAAAACATTTGCAAATACATGAAAATTAGGAAAGAAAATGGGCATAGTCAGCATAGATTGATGAAGACTATAGCAACGTAACCAACCTGAAAACCTTCTATGATAAGATGACTGTCTTGTGGGTGTGAGAACATGGGCTACTCCTTATATTGACTTTAGCAAGGCTTTTTTGTCTCCTGTAACAACCTCATTGACAAACTGACAAGTTACTGACTTGGAGTGGAGAATGAGGTGGACTAAAAATTGCAGCTGCACTTGGTTGTTATAACTTGGTTGTTATATGACACAAGTCCAGCTGGAGACAAGGAACTACTGGTGTGCTGCAAGGCTTGGCTCTGAAACCAATACTGGTTAGCATCTTTGTTAATGTCCTGGTGAGGGGACAGAGAGTATCCACAGCAAATTTGCAAGTGATACAAAATTGGAAGGCTGTAAGTTGGTGTATTAATTTGGAGCATATTACAGAGGCAGTAACAGGCAGGGTATATTTTCTCTGCAGCAAACATGATTATTTGAACAGCTCTCATAAAGGGTATGCATATAGGCAACAGCCAAAGGAAGAAAAAGATCAATACAAGTTCAATACGGTCACTTAATCAAGTACTTGAAGAATTTTACTACTGGTATTGGCAATTTGAGCTTTGGGGCTAACACTGAGGAGCCCTAAGGACAGAATTACATCCCATAATGGCTGTATGTAATTGCTACAGAGGCATTTCGGACTAAATATCTGGAATGTTTAAGATTCACAAAGGATTTTTTGGTATGTCATTTGCATGTATTTGACTGCATCAGAAATGGTTCTTAAAACTGGAATGAGCAGGTTGTCTAAGATAATTTTCTCAGTGCCTCTTGAAAATGCTCTTGGGGAGAGAGCAGGGAAATTATATTTCAGAGCAAATCAGAAGTTCAGCAGTGGCTGTACACATGCTGGGCATAAAGCCTTTACTCAAACAGTTGCACTTGTACTTTCAATGAATATAGAAAAGAAAAATAGAAATAAGGCTGTTCTGAGAAACTCAGATTTCCATTTGCAGACTACATAGCCCTGCTGTTTTCAAATAGTAATTTTAAGTGGTTGTTTTGCACGAGGACATATAGGCTTGTTATGACTACAGTAAAAAGTCACTTAAGCTCTATAAAGCTCTTTAAATATTATGTATTAGAGGTAGCACTGTAAAGAGAGAGAGAGAGAGAGAGAGAGAGAGAGAAAGAAAAAGAAAGAAAGAAAGAAAGAAAGAAAGAAAGAAAAAGAAAGAAAGAAAGAAAGAAAGAAAGAAGAAAGAAAGAAAGAAAAAGAAAGAAAGAAAGAAAGAAAGAAGAAAGAAAGAAAAAAGAAAGAAAGAAAGAAAGAAAGAAAGAAAGAAAGAAAGAAGAAAGAAAAAGAAAGAAAGAAAGAAAGAAAGAAAGAAAGAAAGAAAGAAAGAAAGAAAGAAAAAAGAATACAGATAATCTAACACCCTTTAAATGCTAAAATCCTTAGTTGTGTAGCTTTCAATGGAACTCTGATGAATGCTGTGTACACACTGTCCAGACCCTGCCCATGGGAAGAGTGACCCCCTTTACTGTAGGAACTTCTTGAATGAGAATAACTGCATTCATGATTTCTGCTGTCAGGCAGAAAGGATGCTCACATAATGTTTTACTGCACTTCTGGATAAGGTCAGGAAGAGGAAGGTGTTGCAATTGCTGGTGCCCAGCAAGGGCAGTCTGTGGCAATAAGCCAGGTGGTGTGATCCTTCAGCCAGGGGTTTTGTGGAGCTCAACCCAGGTGTGAAGGCATGGCACAGGACTGGGTGTGCTCAGATGTCACCAACTCTTCCATGTCTGGTTGTGTCCCAGTTTGGATCATAGCAGTGCTAGCTTTTAAATATTCATCATAATTTATGCAAAAATCATTTAGAAGACTTATCATACTGATTTTGCTTTGTTTCATTTTGCTGAACCAGTTTTACTATGTCGTGTTGTATGGTATGTAAATTTCCCCAGCTATTCCTTTTTCCTTTAAAAGGATTAGCTATTCTTTCCTAATAAGATGTGTTTATGCACATAGATTTACATTCAATATTTTTAGTTGAATTTTAAAAATGCATAACTTTCAAAAGCAATAGGTAGAAAAATAAAATATCAAGTGCTCCAAAATGTACTTGATTTCAGTATTATGTTGACATAACATGGAAAGTTGCACGAATTGCAGGCTATAATAAACTCTTTTATTTTTCAAGTTGTGACATTAATTTAATTTTAGTGTTCTATTTCTATTGTGTTATTTTCTATTATGTTCTATATTTTCATATTGTAAATATGTGGTCTTATCCTGCTATTGAGCAACTGCAAACCTCCCCCCCCCCAAAACCCCAAAAAATATTAATAGGAAAAGAAATCATGGTTCCCAAAAAAAAAAAAAAAAAAAAAAAGAGATTCTTAGTCATTTTGAAGCCTGGAAATGCAGCACTTCTGAGGTAAACTTTCCAAGATGTTTTGTACTTCCCATATGAAATATGCATGAAAGAATGAAAAAGCACCCTCAGCCAAGATGAATTAGGTTGTCACTACTAATTGCAGTAGACACATTAGTTCTTTGCTGCACAAAGAAAAATCATTCCAGCATAAAGTCAGAGGCTTCTAATGGAAATCAGTTCAGGTAACTTCACTTTTGTCTTTTTTGAAGATTTTTCTTAAAAGTGGAAAGAGTAACAAACAAAGAGGTCTAAGCAGGCAATGGAGAGATCCCTGGGCAGTGGTGAAGATGACTTTTTAAAACACCTCTATTCTGAACACAGGACAAAGCAAGGAAAGCTTGTGCAAGTCCAAGCTAGAGACGCCAAAAGTGGGGCAAATGAGAATTTCAATTGTCACAGTTGGGCTTTTTTGCCACTGTAAGACTATGCTGTAAAACCTGAACTGTGTTTAAAATTGGTTTAAAATAGAGACCTTTCAGAGGCTAAGGGAACATGCCAGTTACTGCAATAATGGAAGGGCTCAAGCTGTGTTAAACAAGGAGAAAGCACAAGATTTTATTTGCTATGAAGGTGATTGCAGAAGTGGTGAAAACAGATAAAAAGCAAAAACTCTCAGTAGTAAAGCTGTTGGTGTGTCTTGAGCAGGAAGTGGTATACTGGTGGTTTACAAATAAAAGTCACTATGAATAGTTGAGAGTTTACTTTGGGTCAGAGTGTAGATTTGTGGAGCACTTGTCAGTTTTTGAGGCTGCAACTTGCTTCAAAAAATTACTGTCTTGTGCAGGAGATAGTGGTGGAAATATCTGTGTTTGGCTTAGTCTTTGCTTTTTCATGTTGCCTGAGACTCAGCAAAGCAACTGGTTGGTGAAATATTGAAGGCCTTAATTACACTATGGTGCTTTGGTATTATTTTCCTACCTCTCCTGTCCTGATTTTTAAGGGCTGAAAGGTTCTTATCTGTCAAGATGTTGTCTTGACTGCAGCAGTTAATCAGTTTTGCAGCAGACTGTCAGCCTCCAAAAAGGGAATGTAGATGCTGGTAGAGAGGATGCCGGTGACTGAGTTCAATCAAGCATCTCACAGTGGACGCCTTAGTACTGAGAGCTTCAACAGAGTACCATTTTGCCTCATTTATGCACATGAACAGACTCCTGGATTGAATGGCCCTGCCCATTTTTCACAGTATCTTTGCTGGCAGGTGGATGGTGCTGTATTGTAAGGCCTTATGACAGCAAAGGAAAGAGCATCAAGGAGTGGTGCAAGAGTTTTCTTTTCACTTCAGTTAGGGAAACTTAATCTCAGTGGGATTGATTATTTGCCATGTTTTGTTCCGGGTTTTTTTTTTCTTTTTTTTTTTTTAATCCAGGGACCATATCTCCTTCAGAAAGCTGGGGCTCATGAAAAAGTTTTATTTATAAAGCCATAGTTAAAGATGATGGTTTACAAAGTTCAACCAAATCAAAACTTCCACAAGAAGGTGCCTCAAAAAGAGGCAATCATAACATTGATTTTTCAAGCTTCTGCAGTTATTATGCTTTAAACAAGCACTTTCTTGCATGTACAGGAAGCCTGGAGATGTGTGGCACATCAACATTAAAAAGAGCCAACAAAGCTGACTGCTTGTGAGGGTAAAATAAAATACTAGAGTTTCTAGTACTAGTACTAGAGTATTAGTATTCTTTGGATCCCCAGTAAGATGAATAATTCATTCTTTGCTTTTAAAGATGTACTTTGTGGACAATAAAAGAATCCCCTTGAAACCAATCCTTTCATCATCTGAAGTATGTTTTTTCATTGATACATCAGAACAAGAGGAGCTGCCGTGGTTAAGAGATTGCACCTTTGTCATATCTAAGGAAGGAGCAAAAGCAAGTTACTGTTCTTTCTGTCTTTCTCCAAGCTAGAAGTTTCTATTTTCAGTATAATGTGAAGAAAGCTGTTTCTTTCAGCTTACAAAATAGACATCTTTGGTGTATAAATCAAATTAAGTAACTTATGGCATCCCAATTTCTCCTAGAAGAAGGTAATGACTGTGAGAAGAAAGCTCATTATTAATCACCTAAAAGAATGTGAAAGAATGGCTTTCTGAGTGGAGAACCAAAGAGAAACTTCAGAGATCTGAGCCAATTTGAAGTCCAGCATTTTTTTATCTATGGCTGTGTCTCCATTGGCAAGTGTAAGGGAAAGTGTGGAGCAAACGGTGGCAAGGACTGGGTTTGATTTTATGTTGGATTCTTTTATTTCTTCTCTGATTGTGCTTCCATCCCCTATTTTATTTCTAGTCACATATCGTGGGCTAACAGTGCATTAGCAGTTGGAGAGCATTAGTTGTGCTCTTGGAACAAATCTTACCATTTAGTCTCACCCAAAAGAAATGCAGTTCATGCAGTTCATGCACTCCATGACTCACTTCATGAAGAGATTTAACAAAAAATAGTAATGCCAGTGTGGACCCATTGGCTTCTGCAGAGAGGAGTCACTTCTTTCCCCTCCATAGAGTAGGTCCTACACAGGTTAATCCTTCCCACCACTGCAACAACCACAGTAATGAGCAATGGCGGCAGAAACCAAGTGTGATAGTTCAGTCTGGAAGAACCAGTGTCCTCTCTTCAAGGCTGGTGTGCAGGTCCTTGTTCCCAGCCTACTGCCTTAGGCAGTTGCCTCCTTATCTTATTTTTCAAGCAAAGGCTGCCCATGTAATTGACTTATTTTTGTCACTCAGAGTAAATAACTGGCATTCTTAAATCAGTACTGCTGTGGTTGAACTGATAGAAGATGTAATAATCCATATAATTTATGTATTTTATATCATTTTGTGAGGGTTTGCCTATCTTCCCTGGAATTATAAAATCAACAGCCTTGCAGGGATTGTCATGTAAGGTCCAAAGGGCAAAATCCATCCTTTCATAGATGTGGCAATTCCCTGTTTTATTAGAAACTCCAGTCATCATTTTCACCTTCAAACAGATTCTTATGGTTTACAGTGCTCAAATGTATCAATATTGATTCTACAGACTCCAAATTTTTTAAACTTCACAGAAAAAATATTGAGTGACTGGGTTTTTATTTAATATTCACTTGGATCAAATACTTCATTAAAATATTTGATCAACATTCCAGTTACGATTTAAGTTTAAATTTCCGTGTACCTCCAAACTTTCAAGTTCTTTCAAGTTCTCCAGACATGTAAGTTTATGACATTGAAAGCTTGATGAAACAATATTTTTTTAGTATAACTGAAGCATAAGTTGATGCTTTAAAAATGGAGTTGAATTTAAGAATCAATGTCTAGTAAACTGCAGTTCAGAGAGTTTCATAAATACCCTGTTTAATAATATGAATAATTTCTTTGGAGTTGTGTCTATATTTTGCAGTAGCAAAGAAAAATGAGGTACATATTGTGTTTTTATGGGGTTTATAACCATAAAACTTCTACAGGAGATCTTAGAAGTTGATTTTATTTGTCAGCTAGAGAATGGAGTCTCTTGAAGTCTTCTACAAGCATCCATTTTGTGGTTTTATTGAACAAATCATTTTGAGATGTTAGGTCCAAAGAAGTGGTTTGTAAAGGACTGAAAAAAAAAATTTCTTCAGACATTCTGAAGTAGTCACCACCCTTTAAAAGAGTCTCTAATTGTTTATTTCTCACTCCTCTAGGAAACAAAGCAAAGGAAAAAAAAAGAAAAAAATATGCTTCCCTTCATACTTTTCTATCCATAGATAGAGGTTGAGGATACGGTGTATTGTTTATTTTGAATCTGAACGAAATTTCATCTGATACCCCTTGTTCACTGCAAGGTACAGAATTTAGTCAAGCCAATCATTATTTTATGCACCCTTACATATGTGTGTTCACATTTTACAACCTTGTGTAGAACAATAGAGAGCTGGAGGCTGGAAGGAAATCCTGCTTGTTGAATACAAATTCTTTGTCTAAGCTTACTGTCCTTTCACTGACTCACTATTAAAAGGATTTTTCCTCTCAAATATTTATAATTTTGCTGTTTTTCCATTTAGCTTTTTAGGCAAGAATGGCAAAAGGCCAAAAAGGGACTATAATAGCCATAACTGTAAACAGGACTACAAGCCTTGCCTCATATTCCACTGTATTGGTTGCTCAAAAAATACCAGACTGAAATAGTAAAATTCTTGTAACAAATCATTAACTTTGTTTGCATTTGCCAGGACTATTTTTCATGATTAATCAGCCCAAAACAATTAGCAGCTAATTGTTTTAAAATGAGTCACTTCACCAATTCTCTTTCCAGATACAGAACTGAAGAAATGATGAAGGGTAGTGATCAACACTAATGCATTTCACAAATGATATACAGCCTGATTAAATCACTTCTTGTGGTTAGCTGGTATTCACTTCTGCTGCGTGCTATGGTTTGTCCTGAACTCATCATAACCTCTTTTTGAGCAGGAACATGCTGGAAGGTAAGCAGACCTGAAAATGTAGGAGTATGGCATCTGGATGAAGATTTCCTGTGTCCCAGCAAAGGCTGTGGCTGAGTGGATGATTTCACTGCACTTCAGGAGTGAGAACTTATGGCTCTGATGTGCAGAACCATCATTTACCTTGCTATGCAAGCAGCCCATTGTTTATGTGTGAACGTGTTCTGGAAAATGACACGGTCTTGTTCAGAGAACAGGATGTCTCTCCAGAAATACTGAAGCAGATATCGGATCATTAACTGTATTAAATTTAAACTTCATAAACGCATAAAAGAAGAGCATGAAGTGTTTTCAAATCTACTTGTCAATAATGAACTTCACAACAGTGCAACCATGGTTTTCATTAACTAAATAGTTTGGGTTTTGTGCTGTTAAGCAAAAAAAAAAAAAATGGCATGAAGGCCTGGAAATAAACAAGGCAGGGAAGAAGAAAGGAGTACTGGAGGTGAAACAGAGATAAGAAATCACAGTACAAAGAAAGAAGGGGAATAATAGAAAGCAAGGAAAAAGAGACAAGTAATATAATGAAATAATACCAAAAATACATTTTCATTAATATACAAATTTTCTGTAAGCATTTATAAACGCAAAATATTTTTTATTATTATTATTATTTTTTACAATCTAAACCAATATACTGAATATGCAGTAAAAGACTGAATGAAATAAGTTGCAATGTAAGATCCAATGTAAGGAAAATAACTTTGGAAATATTATAAATAAAACAATTTGTAAACAATATTACAAATAAAATATTAAAAAATGTCAAAATGCATAGTGTAACAGTTAAGAAAGCAGAGCCATGGGTTTTGTGCTTCAGTGGTTTTCAGAGACCTAAAAATAATTCTGATTTTTTTGAAGCAAGATTTTGGGGGTTCTCACCTGGGTGGAAATTGTGGTAGAATTGGAGAAAGAAGAAAATTCTTGGATATTAAACACTTCTAAAAGTGTAAATATTTTCATAATTCAAAAAAAAAAAATCAATAATTAGTGTCAGTCAAATAAAACTGAAAAGAAATAAAAGTGGAAGAGCTGAAGTTCTCATTTGTATTTGTATTTGAATTGATTTGTTGGGCAACACTGAAGGGGTCCCTTACAGAGCCAGGAAGGGCAGTGGGTGCTGGGGGCTGCGTAATCCTTGCCAGAGCATGGAGCCTGCCTGCACTCAGACAGCTTTAGTAGCTAATGCTAGCCCCAGGTTTCCAGAAGAGCCTTGCAGGGACCACTACAGCAAGCCAGGAGCTTCATGGGTATGTTTTAATCCAAGTCACAACAGCACCAGAGAGCCTGGAAATCCAGGGACTTGGTAATGCAGAGGGCAATCTTTCAACCACAGATGTGAAAACCGCATCTCAAAATTAATACTTTAAAATCAGACAGATGGTGTGGGCTGAAATTAATGTCTTTTTCAGGCTCTCCATTATGTCTGTTCATCACTACATTGGCAGGAGTTGTTCAGCAGCACTGCAGTTCCCACCTGAAGCTGCATCACCAGCCTGGGGAGCTGCTCCTCTTGCACAGTGGGCTCTCTCTCTGCTGATGCTTTACAGCCTCATCCTTCCAGTGTTGCTTTTTTCTTCCTCTTTAGGGTTGCAGCTTGCTGTTTTGTCAGTCATCCCCACATACCCCTACTTTCATTTATTCAGGATGTTTTGACTATTAGCTAGTGTTTCAGGACTCTGCTTTTAACCCTCCTCCCTTTTGTGCATTTGGTCTTCTGGGAAAATAACAAGAAATAATAATAATTGTACTCATAATAATGAGCAAAATGTGTCCTTCAGAGATCTCCAAATTGATGCTTTTCTTTTATTCCTTCATTTCTTCTTCCTACACAACTTGAGCAGAACATCTGATCATCTATTTAATTTCTAAGAGTGATAGTATATTTTATAAATCCCACAGCATGAGAAGAATAACTTGTAAATGCCTTGTATCATTCCACACACATTGATTCACTATTGGGTCTTCTGGGATACATTGTAGAATAACAACATAAATTATAGTCTTCCAGTGTTAAGTACTTTTTCTAAATAATCTCTTCTCTGCTCTGCTCTTCTCTGCATTTTCCAAGTTTTAGAGCTGAATGTTATAAAACCGGAAAAAAAGAAAATTTTTTTGCCATATCTAAATCTTACATGCAAGCACTATGTTTTTAAAGTGAGGCATAAGCTCTAATTGAAAAAAACAAATGAAAATTCTTATTTAAAAAAAAAAAACCAAACAACTTTCCACATTATTGATTTCCAGAAGCTGGAGAGTACACTTCATAAAGGGCCATTTGTTGTGTTGAATATTTTTTGTGCATTTCCCAGGAGAATTAACAACCAGCATCTGTTACAGATATGAGACTATTAAAGGTACCTTGAAACTGGTACTTCAGTCTTCTCCCACTCCAATAGTAATCAATCTTTTTAATGAACTGCTGTGTTAATTGGCTGAAACTTCAACTGGAATAACATTTGTAAAACACACTGTGACCTTATACCAAATGAAGAGTTAGCTTTTTGACTTATATTTTATCACCAAATTAAAGAGTTCCCTAAATCACTGTTTATTTGACCCCACTTGAACCTCATAATAAAAAGGCCACTTACAGTGGCACTGTCCCATGTGGCATCCTTCTCTGGAGAGAGACATGGATTTGAAGAGTGGACCTCCCAATGGATAAGGAACTGACTGGATAGTCACACTCAGAGTTGCTGTCGATGGCTTGATGCCCAAGTGAGGGCCAGTGAGGAGTGGTGTTCCTTGGCCTGCCACTTTACAACATCTTTGTGGGTGACATGGACAGTTGACATGCACCTTCCAGAACCTAAAATGTACAAGAAACCCAGAGAGGTACTTTGTAAAAGCATGTAGTGATAGGACAAGGAGAGAAGGGTTTAAACTAAAAGAGTAGGTTTAGATTAGGTATTAGAAGGAAATTCTTTACTTTGGGGGTGGTAAGAAACAGGCTGTCTGGAGAAGCAGGAGATGCCCCATCCCTTGAAGCATTCCAAGTTGGATGGGGCTTTGAGACACCTGGTCTAGTGAAAGCTATTCCTGCCCAATGCAGTGGGGATTGATAGTAGATGATTCATAAGGTCCCTTCCAACCCAAACCATTCTATGATTCTCTGATTTCTGTGAGATGAAAACATGGGAAAACAGACCAAGAAAGAGTGGTTCAGTAATTGGGACACATAACTGAACTTGATTGGAACAGCACCAGCACTTTTATACCTTTATAGTTGCCTGTGATTTAGACGTTGCTATTTCGTACAAGAAGGCAGATGATGTTTGCTAATATGTTATTTTCTCTGCTCAGTGGATGTTTGCAGGTCAACATGGTCTGACAGATTTTTCTGTGTCCTTTTACTCCCCGCTTTCACAAGTTTAGAGAGAGAAAATTAATGTTCCATCATTGTCATATGACGCCTGGGGCTGCAGTCCCCAAAGTAGTGTGGATCTTGCATAAAACTGGGAAAACAGTCAGTATACTGGGGAAAGAACCAGACTCTGATGTGAAGAAGGTGGAGGTTTTCATGTCTCCCATGGCTAGTTGTTCCAGGAAAAGAGCAGGACATTTTGCTAAAATAAAGAAAAGCAGTGATTTTTCTTCATCAAGCCCCAAATTTCTGCTAACAGAGAAAACCGCTAACCCCTCCCAGAATGTCTGTCACTGAGCACACTGAATATGCCAGCCTGCCTGAACTCAGCTGACAGGTTTCTACTTATTTATCTTCTTCATTTTCTTCTTAATAGCCGTTGTCATCCACATGAAAAGAGCATTGTAAACCTGCTCTTGACAGAATTTTTCCCCCCTTCTGTTAAATCTGAAATGAAAGTGGGGGTTATATGACCCCAACACAGTTATTAAACCAGGACTAGAGAGAGAAGCAACATCAATCTTCAAAAGAAGTTTTGATAGGGAATGGATGACTGCTGCATAAGAATAATACCTCCTGATAAAAAACCTGAGGAGTTTGTGCATAGCTGAAAGCTGTTTGTAGCTGCTTTTTAAGCACATCTGGAGCCAATGTTTAGCAGGAAACATGCACATGGCAATCATAATAGCCCACATTAATATAAATTAACATAAATAGCCCATCAACCAGCCTGGCTAGCATTGGGCATATAAGAAGAAGAGATGATTGCCCTTCAGAAATGCAGGGGTCTCTTGTGGTAGCTGCTCTGCAGCAAAGTACAGAGAGCAATCGTTGTTTTCATAATGCTAACAAATTCTTCCCAAGACTTATTATGCCAATAGGCAAGTCCAAATCTAGAAGTACTTTCAACCCTGAACAGAATAATATGACATAAATGACAGCTGAGTTTCTAACATTCAGTCAAGTTTATAATATTAAAATATGCCCTGATTGTTTGGTATTTGTGAAAAGATGAATATCAAGTCTTCATTAACCTGTGTTTACAAGCTTTTGTTGCTTGATATAAATATAAGAAGTCAATTTGAACATTTCTGACCTTTCATGTTCCTGGCGTTACATCCCATGAATGACTTCTATGCTTGGTCACTGACATTTTATCATTTTTATAGTACTTGATTCTATCTTACAAAGTATCATTATATCAACTTTCTCTACAAACCTATAAGGAAACAGATAAAAGAAAATATTTTTTATATTTAAATTATATTCTGCATATATTTAAAAAAATATAGCTCAGAGTAATAATTCTTTAACTAAAATAAATTACTTTTTTTTAATAAAGATGTTTCAATTTTTGAAACTTGTCTCTACAGAGATGATAATAATACCATCTGTCCTCTGGTTTGTGAGAGACAATAAAAAGATAATTTAATTGAAGTTGGTCCACAGATTTATACAGCAGAAGTAATTTCAGAAGAAATTAGACCTAGGATTCTTTTTTCAGGGAAAAACATTAATTTCATCAGAAAATATCACGTTATGAAAACAGTACTTGTAAAGAGAAAAAACCCTCTTGCAAACTTTTCACATCAATATTTTGACAGGGCTTCATCTTCTAACCACCTGTATTGTATTTTATTTAAATGTAAACTAATTATGCTTGATTCATATTGAATTGTAGTGGAAATCTTTAAAAGTAAAAACCAAAATAATGGTTTAAAATTGCCTGAAAAAAATTATTTTGACATAATTTCTCTTTCATTTAACTTGATTTTGACCTAGAATGATTTTTAACATGAATAGATAAAAGATACTAGTTGTATCCGAAGAATTATCATAAGCATTGGGAGAACACTCTCCAAAGAATAATGAATGTTCTGCTATATTAAAATGGATGATTACATAAAGAATCAGGTTGAAATACTAACTACTTTCTTCTTTGTTAGTAAAAGTGTACCTTCATGATGTGCGTTTCTTATTGTCAAATGAAGACGCCTGTGTGAAGTATAAAATAAAAATGTCTGTTTAAATGTAGGTTCTCTTTGCTGAGAATCTAAGGCAACTACATATGAAATTATTTACTGGGGCAAGACAAAATTGGGAAAATTGGAGTATGCCTTAGATAATTTTTAATAATCTTCAGTAGACATCATAAAAGCAACTCAGTAATCTACTTACTCCTTTGCATCTCTGATTTAATTTCCCTCTGAAGCAAGGTTCTGGGCAGTGAAGACTAAAGAGCAGCTGTAGGGTTCTATGGAACTGAGGATACCATTCCAAATAAATCTGTTAAAAACATTATGAAAAATAAAACTCTCTCTAAAATTCTCCCTAATGTCTTTGTGAGGTGAATGTGAAAGGTGTGAAAAGACTGTGGGATATTACTGAAATTTTTTTCTCAAATGGCTTACAAGGGTTAATATAATGTTAAATTCTTTCTTGTTTACTGTCAGTGTAAGAGGTGACAGAAGAGAACTATTGTCAGTATTTGCCTTTAGAAAAGGCCTCATGTAAGTGCCTAGAAGGACATACTAGAAATCGACTAATTTTTATCATGAACAAAGTTGAATACTCATCAGCACACTCTTTGACCAATAATTCTGTGAGTCGATGCTATTCTTACAAGATCCTATTCAAAGGAAACTTTGAAGCAAATTACTTGAGAAGGGTTAAGTGTGTGCATACATATGTGCACACGGAGAAGAGACACTTTTGAAACCTGCACATATACTTTTCCATAAGAAATCATACACTACACAACATTCCTAAAAATAATAACTGTGTACCTCAACTTTTCAGACAACAAAGTTTACTGAAATAGATTGCAGAATGGGACTTGGAAACAGTCTCCTAATTTCTAACTATGTGGTATGCTACTAGGGGAACTATGTTAAAAGATTACTGTTATACGCTCCTGTTTGCCTCCAGATAATTCTCCCCTGTTTTTAATCCTCCATTTGTGTCTACAATATATTCAAACCCTAAATGGCACTCTCATATCTGATATTCCTTCTGTATTTTGTGAGGAAATAACTTCCAGCAGTGGACTGCAGAGTAGGTTGACTCTCTGGCACAAATGCCTGTAGGACTGTGCCTTGAAAATTCTAAGCTCCTGGTCTTCACCTGCTCTGCACCACAGGCAATCTGTTCGTTGTTGTACAGAAGGAAAATGCAAAGCTTTTAGCATCTTAGCTATGTTCTTCAGGAAAAAAGTACAATATAATATTATTAGTATAATGCATATCCTTTCATCTCAACTGACCTCCACTGAATTAAAATTCTTGTTCTGGCTGCTTTTATCCCAGTCATTTTTTCTCTCCCATTTACTGTGTCCTTGAGTTACTTTCCTGTCTGTGACATATTGGGCTAAATGAATTGTTTTGTGCAAAGAAAAAAAATAGTAGATTTTCATGCAGCAAATGCTGCTGCCACTTAGAATGCATAAAAAAGAATAAAACAGGCAGAAAATTTTTATTGGAGAAGAATCTGGTTTTATCCCAGTAAATTAATTTTTCGTGTTTCACTGATTATTCAAAAATAAAAGAGATGGAAAAATGTCTGAATTATACAATGGCATCACTTAAAATAATGAGCACAACTGATAAAAAACCTTCTCTGTTCCATTCATATATGGTAAATGCAAAAAAATGAGAAGCTCAACTTTTGTCTGAACTCTTAGAAATATCATCAAATTCATTGGAATTGTTAAATTGAGCTTCATGATCACTTTGGATTCACTCTGGATGTATAAATGACCTGCCTCATAAATATAGAGTAACTCACTCCTGACTTCATCACACACATCACATCTCTCAATTCAAAAGCCGTCACTGCAGAAGCACTCACTGTGATTTTTGCATTTTATTTGGCTTTATAATAAAGACTGAAAGTCTTTCCTGAGGCAATTTCTTGATGATTGCTAGATGAGTAATTATTAAAGCAAGAATACTGTCAGTATTGGTATGTAGCCAAGGGGATCCTTACCTGATGAAGGAAGACAGCATATGAGAGAAGTCATCTTTCTTGTAAAGATATTCTAGCAGATAAATAGTATTTAAAGTTCTAAATACGTTTTTAGCAGCTTTTCTCATCAGAGATTATTGAACAAATCAAGATGCTGTAGGAGAACATAATAATTTTGGTAGGATCGTAATTTATGAAATGTTTTGAAGGAACATCAAAAGGTCAAGTTTATCAAAAAAAGATGTTGTTAGAAGAACTTCAAAGCAATCTATGCTTTTCAATGTATGTGTAACTGATTCAAAGGATGTAGATAGAGAAAGGAATAAACTTACTGTTAGTATTTAAGAATATTACAAATAAATCTGTCTTTGAATGAGAGAAGACCCTGCTGAGTAAGCTGACAATGAAATCATAAAAGTGATCAAGTACACTAGAAAATACTGTAAATGAGAGAAATCAGTCCTAACTAAACATTAAACACTAATAGCACTAAAATAATTGTTCTACCAAGGAAGGGCTGATCAGGGCAGACAGTTAAGTGACAATGTCAAAAGAACACTGAGTTAATGCTAAAGAAACAGCACAAAAAGTAATATGAATTATTAGAGACTAACCAATAATGTCAAAATATTATTGTAATTGTGAATACCTAGAATCCAACTGAATATACTTTCTATTCTCTGTCTAAAGGAGGCTATGGCAAATTAGAAAAAGTACAAAGTAGGACAACAAGAAAATAATTCCTGAACTTCTGAGGGGACTAGTTTTATTAATCACAGAATCAGTAGGTTGGAAGAGACATTCAAGGTCCTGGAGTCCAACCCATGCCCTAACACCTCAACCAAACCATGGCACCAAGTGTCACATCCAATCTTTTTTAAAACACATCCAGGGATGGTGGCTCTACCACCAATTCCCTCAGCAGACCATTCCAGTACTTTATCACTCTTTCCATAAAAAACTTTTTCCTAATATCCAACCTATACTTCCCTTGGTGCAGCTTGAGACTGTGCCCTCTGGTTCTGTCATTACTGCCTGGAGAAAGAGACCAACCCCACCTGACTGCATCCACCTTCAGGAAGCAGTAGGGAGTGATGGTCACCCCTGAGTCTCCTTTTCTCCAGGCTAAACACCCCCAGCTCCCTCAACACCCCCAGCTCCCTCAGCTGTTCCTCACAGGGCTTGTGTTCCCAGCCCCTCCCCAGCCTCAGTGCCTCCTCTGGATGCATTCCAGCGTCTCCACGTCCTGAACTGAACTGAGGGGCCCAGAACTGGACACAGCAGCCAGGGAGTGGCCTCCCCAGTGCTGAGTACATGGGCAGAATGAGCTCCCTGCTCCTGCTGGCCACACTATTCCTGATCCAGGCCAGGGGCCGTTGGCCTTCTTGGCCAGCAGGGCACAGAGCTGGCTCCTGTTCAGCTGCTGCCACCAGCACCCCCAGGGCCCTTTCCCCCGGGCACTGTCCAGCCACACTGTCCCCAGCCTAGGGCACTGCAGGGGTTATTGTGGGCAAAAGGCAGGACCAGCACTTGGATTTATTAAACCTCATCCTATTGGGCTCTGCCCATCCATCCAACCATTCCAGGTCTCTGCAGAGCCCTCCTACCTTCCAACAGATTGACACACACTCCCAGCTTAGTGTCATCTGCAAATTTACTAATGACAATACCCTCATCCTTGTCATCAATGAGAATACTGAACAGGACTGTCCCCAGCACAGACCCTGGGGACACCCCTGGTGCCTGCCCCCAGCTGGATGCAGCCCCGCTCACCATCACTCTCTGGGCCCGGCCATCCAGCCAGTTCCTGACCCAGCAGAGAGTGCTCCTGTCCAATTCATGGCCTGCCAGCTTTCCCAGGAGTGTGCTGTGGGACACAGTGTCAGAGGCCTTGCTGAAGTCCAAATAGACAACATCCACAGCCTTTTCCACATCGACCAGGCAGGTCATCTGGTCATAAAAGGAGATCAGGTTGGTCAAACATGACCTGCTCCTCCTGAACCCATGCTGGCTGGGTCTGATACCCTGGCCATCCTGTAAGTGCTGTCTGATGACACTCAATATAAACTACTCCATTACTTAACCTTTTTTCTCTTTGTGACTTTTGAGGACAGTCTAACTTGCCTACAATTATCAGGATCCTCCTTCCCACCCCTTTTGTGAATGGGTGTCACATTGTCCATCTTCCAGTCATCTGGAACCTCCCCAGTGAACCAGGACTGTTGGTAAAAGAAGGTGTTAAGCACCTCCACCTTCTCCTCACCTGCAGTTACTAAATTCCCTCCTGCATCCAGTAAAGAACAAAGGCTGGCCTTATCCTTCCTTTGCCTTAATATATTTGTAAAGACATGTTTTATTATCCTTTACAAGAGTTGCTAAATTGTTTGAGTTGAGCTTTGGTATCTCTAATTTTTTTCCCTGCATGCCCTTGTAACCCTTAAATACTTCCTGAGAGACCCAATCCTCCTTCCAAAGAGGATAGATACATCCTCTTTTTATTCCTAAATTCCTTCAAAGCTTCGTTGCCCATCCAGGCTGGATGTTGCATCATTGACTTGTCTTTTGGCATGCAGGGACAGTCTGCTCCCGTGCCCTCAAGATCTCTGCTTTGAAGCACGCCCACCTTTCCTGGACTCCTTTGTTTTTAAGGGATGCTTCCCAAGCAACTCTCTGAATAAGTCTCCTAAATAGGCCAAAGTCTGCTCTCTGGAAGTCCAATGAAAAAGCCTTATTGATGTTCCTCCTGATTTCATCAAATATCAAGAATTCTATAATTTCATGATCACTGTGCCCCAAGCAGCCTCCAACCACTACATCTCCCACCAGCCCATGTCTATTTGAAAACAAGGGGTTCTAACACAGTGTCTCCCAGGTGGGCTTACTAACCAGCTGTGACAAAAAGCTGTCCTCCACACACTCTAGGAACTTCCTGGACTCTTCATACTGGTAAGAGACTGCACATCTCAAGATGGAAACAACAGGAGACTTTAAAACAAGAAGAGGACACTGAGGAGGTAATGGGAATTCTTCTGCACTGTTCATCAAAATGCAAAAAGTGAGGGGTACCACAGCAGGTTTACAGGGAATGGCAGCAAACACTGGTACATATAGTCTACATAGCTCTTGCTTCGGAACTTTTTAGTAGATCAATGTATAAAGAAATACAAAGAAAATTGAAGCCATTTCATGGAGCATAATATGTCTGTATTTCAATGGTCTGGATAGACTTTCCACAGCAGAAATCTTTGCTTCCTACTGGTCTTCAATCTTATACTTTCTACAGGCATCCACTTTGCTGTTGACAATAATAAGCCTATGACTGATTTCTTGTTTTGGGCAGGACGTTTTCTTCTCCTGCATGCTGTCATTAAAGGCAGCAAAAAATTCAAATCAGGAAAGTAGCCTGGGGGAAAAGGCCCTGGGGGTGCTGGTCAGCAGCAGCTGGACAGGAGCCAGCTGTGCCAGGGGGCCGAGGAGGCCAATGGCATCCTGGCCTGGATCAGCAATGGTGTGGCCAGCAGGAGCAGGGCAGGGATTGTCCCCCTGTGCTGGGCACTGCTGAGGCTGCCCCTCCAGTGCTGTGTCCAGTGCTGGGACCCTCACTACAGGAGGACACTGAGGGGCTGGGGCAGGTGCAGAGAAGGGCAGCAGAGCTGGTGAAGGGTCTGGAGAGTGAGTCCTATGGGGAGCAGCCAAGTGGGTTGGAGTTGCTTGGCCTGAAGAAAAGGAAGCTCACGAGGGACCTTATCACCCTTTACAACTGCCTGAAAGGAGGGTGTAGCCAGGTGGGGGGGAGCCTCTTCTCCCAAAGAACAAGTAACAAGGCAAGAGGAAATGGCCTCTTGTGCTAGGGGAGGTTCAGGCTTGACATCAGAAGGAATTTCTTCACTAAAAGGGTTTTTGAGCACTGGATTAAGATGCCCAGGAATATGGTGAAGTCACCATCCCTGGAGATGTTCAAGAAACAACTGGATGTAGCACTTAGTGCCATGGTCTATTTGATCATGTCAGAGGTTGCTCTCGAAGGATGATCTCAGAAGTCTTTTCCAAAATAAATGATTCTGTGATTCTGTATTATTAGAGGACACATCTTAGCCAGTAAATTTTGCTAGCTAAAAGGTCTCAGAAATAGAAATATAAAGCTCATTCTCCATTAATTAGCACATAATTTAACATTTAAGAAATTATTTGATATTTAAATTACATCATCTGACCTGCACTGTCCTTATCTTAGCTTGTCTTGTCTTCAATGACTTGTCTTCAATGTCGTATACAATTTTTGCAAGAACTGCCAGAATATTTACCCAGATAGTGTAGGACACAATAAAAATCTATATTGTAATGTGACCCAAAGATTTGGGCTCACTTACTAGGAAACTGCTCAGAGTTGGCTGACAAGAACTGAAACTTTTACTGACTTACTGCTTGGTAGACCAAGTATCATAATAGGCAATGGAACAATCATCTAGGAAAAGTATTCAGAAGCCAGAAAAAAATAGACTTTAGAATATCCTGTCAGCACTAGTTGAAAAAATACTGGAATTTCCCATAGCACCAGAAACAAATTTGGACTGGTACATTAGAAGTCAGACTGCTCTGCGTTTAGGACTCAATCAGTTTGTTAAATCACATTTTAGATACAAGTCTCCATATGCCAGTCAGTTGTCACTAATAATTTGGCCAGCATGAAACATCTTGATTGTATTGCAGAAGGGAGACTGGAAACTAATTGAAGTGGAAAAAGATATTCCTTTCATTGGGGAAATAAAGAAGAAAGAAATATTAGATTTTGTGATGTCATTCTCTGGGCTTCCAATTTTAATAAAACAGATGGTCTATAAACAATCAGATTTGAAACGTAGCTCGAAGATTAGACTTCTGCCAGCTTCTCAAAAAATTAAGGTTAACAACAATGTTAAATTAGCCACACTCTGAAACCTTGCCATAAACCAGAATTATATTATATTTTATTAAGGAAAGTAGTAAAGTAGAAATAAAATAAATTAGAGAAGTAAAACCTGATACTTATCATGTAGTAAAACTATTTTTGAGAAGCAGTTCCTAATATCCTATAAAACTATAAAACTCATTGTCCATGCCTAACACCAATAAAGATTCACACAAGTCATCAGCCTGTAATTTTCTGCTGGGTGCCTGGGAGCATGTGTGCCATTCCAGAAGCACCCAGGACTTCTACTGAACTGTCAAGGTTTGAGCTCAGCATGCTCTAAGGTGTGCCATGCTAGCAGGGAAATGACACTGGTTCCCAAGAGAACAGGGACTCCCCTTGGGGGCAGGAGCCACTAAAAGCTGCTACAGACATGCTACCGCAAGAAAAAAAGACCTTCCAGGTTTTAGACATCAAAAGAATGTTTGGGCTGACATGCATTGACCCATAACTTCATAGGATTTAGAGGCGGAGGGAGAATGAAATTGATCTACTGCACAAAGTCCTAAACCCCACTGAAATCAGTCTTTTGTTATTTATTTGAGCATGTATTACACTCAAAATATTGTTTATGGGTAAAGTAGAAATACACATGTATATACAAAGTCTATAATGTACTGCTACTATAGTAACACTCCTGTAGTGGAAATCTTCAGAATCTAATAAATATTAGTCAAGATTCTGGATAGTAGAGAAAAAAAACAATAATAATACAGCTAGAATTTTTATATACACTCAAGCTGCCAGAAACTGGAGTAATTTTCTGGGAGGAATGTAATGTTTATTCTAATAGTTTCTTTATTTTTCTGATATTTTACTTTTACTTTTCTTTAATCTTCCTAGATTCATTTTTATGTGTTTACTACCACATTTTAAGCCTTTTTTCTTATTTGTTTGATCTGCTCTCTATGTTGCAGCTCTATGGTCTATATTTGATGCATTTTATACATGTTAGATACTATTTTTTTTTCTCTTTGTGTGATATTTTAAACTAGTTTTGGAAAGTTCTATTTTTTTTTTTTTTTTTTTACAGAGTATGAGTGATATATTTATAGCCATGGGATTTCCATTACCAAGCATGTCTCCCCATGTCTGTGCCACATCCTGTGGCTTCACTACTCAATTACCCTGCTGTTGTGTCAGACATATATTTCTCTACTTAACATCATCATGTCAGAGTTATAAATCTCTCATTCTACTTATAAAAAACTGCTGCTTGCTACTATCTATGTAAAACTGGTTGTGACACACAAGGACAATAAAACCACAATAAATTAGACATAAACATCATGTCAATTACAGAAATGTTGTCATGGCTAAAACAAGTGTGACAAATCCGCAAGCAGTGAAGAAAAGTTTGAACTGAGCACCTCTCTCAAGCCTCAGTCCTGAGACCATAGAAATTCATTACAAAGCTCGTGGCCTGTTACTGGTAATGGCAATATCCTATTATGGGGCTGTGTGGTTCCACGGGGCTGAGATACAACCCACTTTGTAGAAATCATGGTCTAAGCAGAGTGAGATTTGTTTCCATGCAACTTTAGTGGACACTGCAATTTGATATGGTTTTTATTTCATGGTTTAATTAGCTATAGAAACTACTGCATAGAAAAGAGGTTTTACATGCAAATTAAATTTCTTTTTGGGAAATGTAACAGCTCTGCAGGATTTGACAGGTAGCAGAATTCGTGCAGCATTAGTGCAGAGGGGAGAAAGGAATGGACAGGGCTCTTTCAATGCTATCACTTGCAGGTGACCAGTGAGAGAGCCTAGGCTCTGCAGTGGCAACCCCTGAGGATACAGCAGTTCTCCTAAATCTGCAGCAACATGGAATTAGCACTGGTCATCACTATATTATCACAACAGGTGCAAAGATAGAGGACTCAACCTCAGTCCAAAATCAGCCAAATTAATTTACTCTGTCAGTGCTCAGACCATTTCTTGATCAAATTGACATGAAGGCTTTTATTAGCTTCAGGTGAGTTGGGAAAGTTCCCACATTGACAATTGTAGGGATTTGGCAGCAGTCGTTACAGTATTTACATTTTGCACTAGCACAAAATAAAATTATCAACAGTTATTACTTTTCCATAGTTGTAAAACTAAATCACAGAATAAGTAGATCTTACAGGATTTTTAGTAGTAAGTGGTGTGTAGAACAAGCCTGAAAATATTTTTAAAACTTGAAAATAAAAATCTGACAGAAAAAACATTTATAATGCCACAAGATCCTGAGATACTGGCATAGAAGTAGGAAAAAGTATTTTTATTTTAATACAAAATAAAGAAATAATAAAGGACACATCACCATCTGCTTTATGTCTTTATTGCTCAGTTAATGCTAAGAAAGTAATGTGGCTCAAGAGATGCTCTAAAAGTCCAAACGAAACTTTATGTACAAATATTCTATACTATTCCCTAATTATTTCTATTCCTTTTTAAGTATTCTCAAAATTCATTTCTATCATAGTAAATTTTCAATTTTTTTTTTTTTATTTCATACTTTCATCTTTAATAACTACTCTTTTTCCAGTGGATCAGAATTCCTATGCAACTGTAAATCATAATTAAAATATGTTGCAGTAAACAAAATCAGTCCACCTGGGTGTTCCTGTTCTCTTCAAAGTCCTTCATATGTACAGCAAATTAATCTTTAATTGTCTTTCATTGCTTCATTGGCATTGAGTGATCTTTATTATTTTGTGAGTTGTTTCCTAGTACGTATTCTATTCCTTGCTGGATGAAAGTTTGGTGAGGTGAGTAGAAATACAGACCTCATTCCTGCTGTCTGACTAACGCTGACATGAATGAAGAAAGTAGCCTGTGGAATAAATATTGCTGAAATACAGATATATCCCAGCAGAACTATGCCTATACATAAGATTGCATCATCTTCACATTGGTTTCTACCAGAGGAATTATGTGAAGGAAGCCCTGGAGTTTAAACCTTTCCCTGTTGAAGTAGGAGCAGATAATAGCTGGAGTTTCTGATCTGCTGGGTGTCCTGGTTCCAGCCAGGGCAGGGTTAATTTTTTGCAGCAGTCAGGACGATCTTGGCCAGGCCCTGGAAGTTTTTCTGTACCACCTCAGGTCATTGCAAAGTGCAAGGGACTCTCCTCCAGGGAGGATGGAATCCTTCCAGTCGAGTTAGTGGGGTGGAGGGAGTGGCTGGTAATGTGGGTTCTGAGCAATCACATGTGAATTGTTTGCCTATCTTGTACACTTTGGAATTGATATTGTAGCTGTTATTGTTCATTTTCTTATCTCATTGCTATTTCCAGTAAATTGTGGTTGTCTCGGTCTGTTATCTTTACCTTTTGTGTCTCCAGTTCTCTTCTCCAGCCAGCTGCTGGGTGAGGATGAGGAGAGAGCAAGCAAGCCGTGCACAATTTCAGTGGAGCCCTAAACTGAGGGATACCATTCCTAAACCATAACTCTGGAGTATGTGTTTGCACTGCACCTCTCAGATGTTGCCTAAAAATCTTTGAACTGCAGAGGCTCCTTGGCTGCTGTAGTTCTGTCAGAGAAGTATTTTGAGCCTTACCAAGGAAAGGGTTGAGGTACTTTCAGACAACAGCCTGAGTATCCTTTTTTTCTCTTGAAGTTATCTCTGCAAAGACAGATGGGACCAAGTGGCAAGGATGATGGAAATAGGAAGCCCTGGGAGACTGAAGACACAGAAAATCTCAGCAGAGCAGACGTTCAATCTCTGAACTGTTATGCAAAGCAGCACAGTTTGAGTTTAAAGTGCACAGGGCCTACTTCTGGAAGAAAAACAAATCACTTTGGCCAGGAGCAAGATCATTCTTCATTAAAGAATGGTGATAGTAATTTTTGAAAGAGACAAAGGGAACTAGCTGTCCTGTCAGCAATGGTACGAAACCAAGACCCTGATAAGATAAGTTTCCTTCTCAGCACTTCTCATAAACTAATAAAGCACTGACTTTCAAGTACTCAAAAAATTAAAGAAAGAAAATTTAATTTGATCTTTTTGCTCTTTGTTGCAGGAATTTGACCATTTGCTCTGAGAGCAGAAGGATTGTTGAGATGCCTCTGTATACCAGCTCCTATTGTCTGTTTAGGAGAGATGTGAACCTGAGATGAGATTTTGTGGTACATTTTTATTCACATCTCTGAGTTTGACATGCTCTTAAGCTCTGGTCTCTCAAATTTTACCCTATCTTCAGGATACATTTATAATTCCTAGCCACTTACTTTAGGAAAAAAAATCTACCTGAAATACAATAAAAAGTGTTTTAGAGCATTTTAAGACTTATTTTTTGAAACATTTCAAAGTGACTAAAATCCAGCCTAATCAAAGCCTGTCCTGCCAGGAGAAGCAGTCCAATTGATTCACTGTGTTTTCCAGGTAGGCTTTAGGATTCAAAACAGTGATATGCCAAATAATTTTTAAATCATGTGTTTCTCTTTTCAGAGTCACTTGAAGCTGTGGCACACAGCAATTCAAAAGTGCACAGCCCATTATTTTTCAAAAAAATAGCCCCAAAGTGCTGTGTCTCAAATGGAAATGATTTGGCCATTTTTAAAGCTCTACTTTTAGTGCAAGGAATGGAACATGGAATTGGGATTGCTTCATATGCCACAAACCATTCTGTTTGATGATAAGTCCTCCCTAAATTTCTTCTAATATTTTTTCTAAAAGAGAAAGGCTGTGGAAGTTAAATCCCAGATTACCCCCACCAGTGCAAAAACCTACAATACCATCTTGCAGCTCTTTGTTTCTAAAAATAAGTTATGTTGCTGGAAAAGAACAGGAAGCTGCATTTTTATGAAAACATTCTTAAATCTTACCCTTTGGAATGCAACTAGGTTCTCTCTAGAATAAAGAAGAATCTTATTTTCTCCTGTATATACATGGTCTGTGGCACTTCTAGTGACTTTTACTCCATGTCTTTCTCAACTGATAGAGTGAGACTAGCTGGCCAGGGTTTTGATGTGAATCTGCCTCTCCTACCACAGTTTTTAGAGAAAGTCTAAAGGCCTTTAACTACAAAAGGCCAAATTATATTACATGAGCAACAGAACATTTTTCACATAGCAAAAGCTCAAAGTAAGGAAGGTAAAATGGAAATTAAAGTTATTAAACTTCATGCCATGGAAAATACTGTTAAATATCCCATCCCAGAACACAGTACATGTCCTTGCCTCCAGGGAATTATACAGAAGCTCCCACATGGCAGCAAACTGCTACCTAGGGAATTTCTTTCACACTGTCATCCTTCCCAGTCCCTGAGATTGAGCTTACATAGACACGTCAAGCAACTCTTGGAAATATTCCTGACCTCTGTAAGCTGCTGATTTGCATAGCAAAGCTTTCAGACCAGTCACTGTCTGTGCTTGGTGTCAATCAAGGCCATCCCCAAAATACCCTGAAGTACCCTGGTGTACTTCCAGAGTATTTCAACTGAAGACCATTCCCAAAAGATGCACTGGACCCAGTCACCACATTCAGAAGGTCAGAGGGTCTCATAGTGCAGACAAGGGCTGCTTCATTCCAGCTGAATGAGGTGCCAGAGAATGGTATGGCAAACCAACATAGGCTTCATCTCCCCAGAGACTCTGAAGTCTCTACAGAGCCTCTAAGCCTTAGCCACCACACAGGTGCTGTTGGATCTGCCCATCACACTTTGTGGCTCCCTCCCCTCATGAGCAGCTTCCAGGGAAATCTCTATCTCCAGTCATGGTGCTTACAGCACAGTCAGTACTTTTTAAAACTGACCTCTCAAAGTAGTGGACAAAAATAAGCAATTGCTGCATTTTTATTTATATATAAAATCGACGTGGATAATGAGCAGTGTGGGTCAATTCTGTAACAGAGAATCTCTGTGATGCATAGTTCACTTACCCAGACTAACAGTGGGTGTTTATTATGCATAAATGAGCATTTTCTCTCAGGTTTGGTAGACATTTTATGAAGAAGGAGAGAAGAAAGAAACACTGCTGTATCAGACGTGATTTGCCCACTGAGTCATCTTCACGGTCACCATAACCAAGAAGAAGCCTGACATTCATTGTGCTCAGGTCTGCCATTACCTCTATCTACAGCAATTTCAGAACTGAGACATCTGGCTTAAATCAATCTTTAGATATTATGAGATATTTGTGTGAAACTTATTGACCTGTAGTATATAGAAGGTCAGACTAGATGATATGTTGCTCTTGTCTGTCTCTTCCTTCAGCAAAGCTGACACTTCCAATAATGTTTTGTTCAAAATATGTTAGATGCACTGATGAAATTCCCTTGTGGTGTAACTTGTCAAGGACCTCTCCAGGCCAACCCACAGTTATATGATTATCAAAATCAAGCATCTACTTAAAAAAGATATTCAGTTAAGTGAGAGTCACAAACAAATGAAAACACAAATGCACCTCACTTCTCAAATCAGCTACGCACTGAGAAAACGAGACAACCCTTTTCCTAGGCTCTGGAATTGTGAAAAACTAAAAAGAGAGAAAGGCCCATAATGAAGAATTCAGTATAAGAGATGGAATCTTCCTGTACTTTAAAACATTTGTATAGGTGTTTTATATTAATTTGTTTCTTCTTTTTCCTTTTTTATGCAGTCATCTCTGGTGTTCAATGAACAATCAACAAGTTTTCATCAAAAAGGAACATTTAGAAAAAATGAAACCCTTTAACAAAAATTTAAACGTGGGAAATTGTGCGGCAACTATAGCAGAGCGTGGGTATACACTGCACTTTAAAGAAGAGGAATTATGCAGGTATAAGGAGAAAACAAGATGAAATGCTGACAGAACTGACTAGAAAGAAATCTCTTCCAAAGGCGATGCATCCATTCTTCAGGGCAATGGATGTTAATCCTATTTTGAAGTGGTCTTGCTTCTTCTTTCTTTTGTCTGTACTCTTGTTTCAGGTTAATGGCTCTCTATAGCGAGAACAAAGTACAGCCTGTTTTCTTGCATTTAGTCTAGGTTTTCAACCAAACAATAAAAATAAAAGAGTAGGCTTTGCACATTGTGTTGCAGAGAATAGGGAAGAATCTTCTTGTGGTAGAATTTGACCTTAAAAAGGAAACAAACCAGAAAGTCAGGCAGGAATGAAATGAGAAAAAAGAGGGAAGTAAAAAGTCAGAAAGGGACAAAAGGAAAGAAAGTATGAAACCAAATTTTTAAGTGTGAGAAATTTATATTTCTGCAAAAGAATTGAAGCAGCTACAGTAAAGAGAGAGGAAGATATAAATTTAATTAGTGACATAAAAGAATCAATTTTTCAGGCATTTGGCATACTGAAAGAGCAGAATTTGAAACAATATATTTTCTTCACCTACAGCAAATCTTGAAACCTTGAAACCAGCTGAAAAACATATGAAGATGTTTAGACAGGTCTGCAAATAGTACCAGAGAAGCCATATGAATTCAGACTGAGAGACTGGGTTGCACTTGGGGACATGTTTTACAGGACATATTTTTAACAGCTTTGGAAATTGGATGATTGTAAAAAAAAAAATAAAAATAGTAAGCTCTAAAAGCCTTGGTAAAAAGGATCCTGTGTTTTGGAGAGAAGCCAGAACAAACTTTTGGAAAGGTTAAAATTGGTGAGAGAAATCCCCACACCAATTGTGGGAGCTCTACAACAGGAGCAGCTATCTGTAGCATCCACTCTGCTGCTTCTGCTAACAGCATGTCTGGAGAGGGATTAACAATAGTGGGGAATGGGATACATGGTGCAGGTGCCCCAAGTGCTCAAATGCGCTGACCAATGGTGTTAGGAAAGGAGGAACTTTGGCATAAGGAAGGTTTTCAGGTCTTCTCTAGGAAGGCTGCAGCCAATTTAGCAGTCAGTGTTTTTTTTTTTTTTTTTGCATTACTGCCTGAGAAAGAGGCCTTGCAGGAGTATGAAGGTGAAAGAAGCCTCTTTGAACAGAAACACAGATTTTCAGGAGAATAAAATAATGAGTGAGATGAAGCAGGCGACAGGAAGAGCAGGCTGAGTCATACAGTACTTAGAGACTTATATACACAGTTATCCATACACCCACTGAGGCTGGCTTGGTAAAACTCCTACCACTCTTGACTCCTTTTATATCCACCAGTGATCAAATCTTCCTGACTTAAAGTGTCTTTCCTTTATTGAATTCTAGGGGGTTTCTTTTGTTATGAATCTCTCACTGGGAACTCTCTGAGGTACTTAATCTTTGAATATTTCAAAATGGAGAAAAAAACCCAAGAAAACAAGATTTTATTGCAACACAGGAGAGAAGATATAACTTTCATACCATCCAAATATAAAGAATAATTTTGGACTCTGTGGAATTAGATGCAGAGAAAAAGCCATGAAGTAGGAGATAGAGTAAAAGTAGAAAGGGCATGAACCCAATCTAGAATTAATCTAATTTTATACAGGGGACATGACCATAGCAGTTACTTTAGAAAACAAGTTATAGATTTTTATCAAGTTTATAGATTTATATCTGTTTAATACCCATAAAATTAGAATATATAACTAGGAACAAAAAGGCCTAAGGTTAATGACTTTTCTGGTTGACTCATGATTTTGACTGAACTTCATATCTGAAAACCCAGGACTACAAACAGTTTGTAAGTTACGGTAGCTACAAGAACTAATCAAGTGTAAGCGGAAAGAAATCGATGTATTAGCTTCAAAAATTGATGTGTAAGGTGTTTCTATTCTTAAAATTAGTGAAATTATGCCTATCTCACAGAAGAGTGGCACTGTGTGTTGTCTCCAGAGGACGCTTGTCAAACACCAGCACTGCTGCTAAAACAGAAAGTTCTGGCTACTCCTGGTAATATCCCCTAGAGGCAAACAGCAGTGGATAATCAGAATTATTTAATTTTTTTTTTTGCATTGCTACTGTTACTGGTTCATTAAAATGTATATGTCTGCATGTGCATTCTTCCATAATGAGAATTTTTCTGCCTGTATTTCCATGCCCACTTAAATTTAAAAACTTACACTATCATTCCTCTGAAATTATAAAGATGAACAGATTTTGAGCTCACTGCAGAGATTCTTCATAAATGGTTTTTTAGCACTCTGTGCGTAAAAAGATCTTGATTTTGAACAGCCTAGTGGGGTTATTTGTACTTATTTGAACTGAAATATGCTACTGAATCAGAATATCAGAATAATGTAGAAAGATAAAAAATGTACAAGGCCAGGGAGGATGAAGCATAATTTCTGATATTTCACTGAGCTTTGCAATCAAGAAAGATACAGTTTTTATTCCATTATGTCTACAGAAGTATCAGTCAGAGTTTTTCCTGCAGAGTATTGACTTTTTAGTCGATATACTAAATTTATACTCACCCAGCGAAACAAAATTTAGCAACTGCATATCATCCGATTGACTTTTGCAACTTGAATTCTGATTCCTAAGGCTAAAACAGTAGATTAGAAAGTAGTCTAAGTAGTGAACAGCTGTATCTTCTGAATCATTCTGATTTACCAGAACCAGAACCAGGGACTTTTAAAAAGTCCTGTACAAAATTTTGCTTTAAATTCCATACATTTCCAACATGTTTGAAACAAACAACATGAGGAAATAATATATATCTGCTTTGATTTAAATATTCATTAATCATGTGAAAGAAAAGTGGTTAACTGTATTTTACAAATGGTATTTAAATATCGAAATTTTGATACCAAGTAGTCCTAAAATCTAATAATATGAAATGTTGTTGCTACCATTTTTCTCACATGAAGAGATATAGAAAACATTCACCAAGTCTTTTGAAAAGCAAAAAGGACTACAGTGAAACCATAAGAGACATAAGAAACCATAATTATCCATCTGTGGAATTTTAAACTTTTATTTTGTGGCAAATTTATTCAAAAATTAGTGCTGGTGAGTTTACTTCAATGTCCATTGGTCTGATTTTCTGGTCAGCTTTATGATTAATGAAGTGAATTGGCATTTTGTAATTAATTTTGATAACTCAAACTGTCAATCAAGACAAAGGGTTGCTTTTGTTATTGACTATTTTCCCTTACTTTATATATCTCTCTCCCAGTTATAAATGTGTTTATCTTTCCTGGTAATTTCACAAGCCAAAATAACCTGCAAAAAATTAGTGATTTAATCAGTTATTGAATGTACTGAACTAAAGCCACATTCCAAGCTTGCTACATTCACTGAATGTTGTCATGAAAGGTGTCATATACAGCCTTTTGACACTGCAACTCACAGGATTCTGGTGAAATTACGGTAATCCAGATTGGGGCATAAAATTTACGTTGGTCTTCAACACAGAAAATAAATGAAGAATCCAGGTTTTATTGCCCTGTCATTGTTGAAAAATAATTTCAATAACCACCAAGAAATTTTCATTATACTGAAATCATACCACTTCAGTCTAACTCTGTCTAATAGTACACTTCAATTACACTAATCCCAAATAAAAGGACAGAGATAGTTCTGATGGTTAGGGAAGAATAACAGGATATCCTTTGTCTTGTTTTTTTTTCTGACTTTTATCCTCTGATCCTGCTTACATTGCTTAATATTTCTCGTACAGATTTGGAATGTCAGAACTGCAAAGGAGAACTACTAATGCACTCAATTTTCTTTGCTGGAGTTTGAGTGGGAGAAATACAATGCATGTTGTCTACATATGACTTTATAGCTGTGCAAATCCAATACAAATATCCCAGTGCCTATCAATTTGCTATTCAGAAAGCATATATTAAATGTTTTTAGAGAAGGAAATAGATATGGAACCATGTCTGGTTTTTGATTTTCTTTCTAATTGCTTGCTAGCAAATTATATGGAATGATTTTTTTTTTTTTTTTTTCCCAATTTAGTCTCTATTGTGATGATTCTAACCGTGTTTTACATTATTGTGGCATTTCAACATTTGGAATTATCCATTTAAAAAAGAAGAAAAAATAAAAATAAAAGCAAAAATATTATCTTTGGTACAAAGAATTTACAAGCTAAATCAAGGTGATGAAAAAGAAAAATAATGAGTGTTTGGAAATACTGAGAAAACAGTGACTAGTTAACTTTTTAAAGTCTTAGGATGCTGCTGGGTGGATACATGATTTATACAAATATCTTGGACACTTGCTCAAGTTTCATAATGGGTTATAGAAGAGTGAATCTATGGATGTCAGAGATTTAACTCCTGATAGTTGAACAAGCATTTTCCTGCTGATTAGTGTGGTGAAATTAAGAAACACTTGCTGTCATTATCCAGGTAATTTTGATAATTCACTTTAGACAAAATGTGTAAGTATATCTTTATTATGGTGAGACATTCCAGACATTACTCTTCTCACAAGGCAGTCAGCCAGTGGGAAGTCATCGTGAACTCTGCTACATTGATAATTTCTGCTTTTATTATTTTTCATAAAATTAACTGGTTAATTCTGAGCATAATAATCTGAAACTTGTGGGATTCTGAAGAATACTTTGATTCTAGAATTATTTTCTGAATTATTTTCCTTTCAAAATTTCCTGCTGTTCTAGATATGGTCTGTAATGTACAATCAAAAATTCACCAAATGTTAATTTTAAAAAGAATTATGTGAGTTCTTTAGAAAGCAGCCTCTTTTTGTTTTGCTATTCTTCCCAAGATATAATAGTCTTTATCATTTTGTAGCATTTTACTGGACAAAACCAAGAGCAGGTTTTTGCTCCCGTGCTAAAAATAATCCTGGGGCTGAAGTGCAAATGCAAAACACAATGGTGTCTTTGGATGTTTTCTGAAGATGTAAAGATTTTAATCTTGTTCCTGTTTTGAGAACATTATTCCAATCTTAATGTAGGTGCAACGAAGATTCAAGATTTTGATTGCTATTGAAAAGATGTATGGTCCAGAACATTTCCTCAAGGATCTTTCCAAGAATTCTGTTCACAAGGAATAATTTATGACTCTGGAGATAGTCTTCTATCTGTCTGTCTGCTAAAGCAAAGAGAAGTCAGAATTACCAAGCATTTGCTTTTTACTGTTGTTTTCATTTTCACAAAATATAGAATCATAGAATCATTAAAAGACTGTTGAGTCCAACCATTGACCCAGCACTGCCAGGTACACACCTAAACCATGTCTCTAAGTGCCACATCTGCATATTCATTGAACACTTCCAGGGATGCTGATTCCACCATTTCCTGAGCCTGTTCCAATTCTTGACATTCCTTTCAGTGAAGAAATTTTTCTTAATATCCAATTTAAATTTCCTCTGGCACACCTTGAGGCTGCTTCCTCTTGTCCTATCACTTCTTACATGGGAGAAGAGGCTGCCCCCACCTGGCTACAGCCACCTTTCAGAGAGCTTTAGAGAGTGGTAAGTTTTCCTCTGAGTCACCTTTTCTACAGACTAAACAACCCCGTCTTTCTCAGCTTCTCCACATGGGACTTGCTCTCTAAAGTCTTCACCAGATCCATTGTTCTTCCCTGGACATTGATGACCTTCTTGTAGTGAGGGAGCCAAAACCGAGCACAGGATTCAACATGCAGCCTCACCAGTGCCAAGCAGAGGGAAATGATCACTGCCCTGGTCCTGCTGGCCACACCATTGCCAATGCAGGCCAGGATGCCACTCACCTCATTGGCCACCTGGGCACATTGCTGGTTCAGTCCCACATCCTTTCCTGCTGAGCGGCTTTCCAGCCATTCTGCTCCAAGCTTGTAACATTTTACATCTTCAGTTCTTTCAACCAGGTTGCATTGTGGCCAAAAAAATATGTTCTTTATGAGTCATTTGGATGAGTGACAGCTGCAATGTCCAAAGTGATGGAACCACAGACAGCACAGAATGGCTGAAGTCAGAGGGATCCTGGAGATTGCCCAGACTAAACATGGCACCAACCACAGCTGCCTGCAGCAGGTTGGTCACCTCTGTTGTATTCAATTTGGCTTACAGCTCTTGAGGAAAGCCCGCTCTGCACACATCATCTCAAGCCAAAACTAAAATATTCATGGAGGAATAACTTGGCACCTCACCTTTCTCATACACTGGAGCTGCCCTCTGATGAAATATTTTGTCTCTTTTAATTAAACAATTGCTTAAATTAATTAAACAACTGGCTTAAAACAATTTCATTTTAAAAGTTCTCTTCCTCATAGGGAACTCTGTTTTTCCTCTGAGAAATGGACGACAGGAAAAGCTGCGTGTTCTCTACAGAAAAAAAAAAGGTGAATCCTTACTTTTTATTAAATACACTCAGTTATTCTCACTCCTATGCAAGTATTAATTGTGTCTGTGCTGAAGATTGCCCTGATTACTGTGAGAATCTGGTCTTTTGATTCTGGGAATGAATTATTAGTGAAGATAATTGGTTTTTACTTTGTGGTTGTTTGACTATGAGAATGGATGGATTGAACTTCAAAGCCAGGTTATATTCTCTGTTCTGCTTGGTAGGAAACCAATTTCAGTCAGAAAAGATAAGCAGTGAAGTCTTTTGGTGTCTTGTCACTCCCATGTCTGTTGCAGATGCACTAATAATCTGCTACTTGTTGAGGAAAATATGAGCTGCATTAAAGAGAAACAGTCTTTTTGTTTTGTAGGTAACTGATACTTGGCCATATGTGAATGCCTTGAACAACATTAAATTGACTCATATACAAGAAAAAATATTAAAAGAAGAATAAAGTGCAGGAAATATTTGCAATTCTGAAACTAATGAATACGCAAAATATATAAAAGATCATATTGTTCAGAAATGAGAACCTTGTTCTTTCGTTATCAAATTTTTACGCTCTTGACAGCTGCACGAGTCAAGGCTGACAACACAGACATGGTGTAGCTCTTCAAAATGCATCTTGCATGGTTCCACCTGGAGCATCCTCTTCTTAGTAACATCTGCTGCACTCCCAAATGGATCCCCATGTGCAATGTGTGCATCCACCTAGGAGACAATGAGGCACTGGTGACTAGCAACATTCCTGCAAGCTCAAACCCTGAAAATTCCTTCACAAGATGGGTATGTGACTATAGAAATACATACTTGGTATGTCATGTTTCTAAATAAAAAAAAATGAATGAATGAATGAATGAATGAATGAATGAATGAATGAAAGAAAGAAAGAAAGAAAGAAAGAAAGAAAGAAAGAAAAAGAAAAGAAAGAAAGAAAGAAAAGAAAGAAGAAAGAAGAAAACCCAAACCAAACAGCACCCCCCACCACAAATTAAATAAAAATCCTCCAAACCCGCAGCATCAGAGACATAATAATGGGAAAAATATATTTTCAAATTTTTTTTAACAAAAACTTACTTACTTTGTATAAAGCAGCAGATTACGTACTGAAATCTGAAGAGTTGAGTTTTAAGAGCAGAACAGTTTTGGAAAGAATGATAAGAAAGGTGAATCTGTCTTTTATCCCTGAGTGGAAGCTCAAAGAAGTAAGAAAAGAATTCCAGCAGATACTAATTACTAACTCAGGAAAACAAAGTGAAATCCCTTAGCTCCCTCAAGATCCCTGAAGTCCCTCTTTGCTTCCAGAAGAAAAGTGTGCCATGCTCAGCTGAGACCTGTCCATTTCTTATCTGTACAAATATTGAGGCAGTAGAAAATGGAATTTTCTCTTGTTTTAGGGGAGTTTAGCCACAGAAAAACCATGGTGGAATTAATTTCCCTAGTTTTAACCAACTAATGGATATCTAGACTAAGCTGGTTTTAAAGCCTTTTTTTTTTTTATTCTCAGTGATGAATAGAGAAGGGATGCTTTCCCCAATACAGAAGTGTCATTACCCATAGAACATAACTATACAATGAACCTGATTTTCAGTGATTTATCATCTTTTTACTTTGATTGTTTTGCTGTCTTTCTTATAGGTTTTTTTGAATTTTTTTTGTTGTTATGCATATTGTAAAAGGTACAAATGGTAGGATTAGGAAAAATACATACCAATTCAAAAAGCCTACTAAAATTTAAAAAAAACCCACATTAGTTTAATCGAGCAATCTCAATAATGTTCATTGCTTAGGACTTGCATTCAAATCGATGAAAATGTATGTTCATAAACCTAGAAAAAAATCTATGAGGTCTAATTATAGGCAGCCTAATTGCTTCTAGCAAGAGCACACTGAAAAAATTTCAAAGCTTTTCCTATGACTGCAGGAATTTATTCAAAAATTTCATTACAATTTGTTAAAACAGAAAGGAAAGCTTTCAGTATTTCTTGTATTAAGAGGCATTTATAATTAATAGCATGTTTTGTTTCTTGGGCATAATTTATCATAGCAATTTTTATATATGTGAATTATAATACAAAATATGTGTGCACTGTCATATTTATCACCACATTTTAATGTACTATGCATTATGTACTATTCACTGTAATATTTTAAAAAAAGGTTTATAGAACCATTATCTTGTGAAGAGTGTGTAGTTTTCAGAGCTATATTTTTCAAGGATACATGAAGTTTACCTGTTGCTTGTATGCATACAACTAATGATGTTTTCAGTAATAATGATTATAATGATGCTGCTGCTGATATTAATAATAATAATAATTTGTGAGAAGAAAAACTTCCTGAAAGCTTATCAGTTTTAACTAGATAAATTATAGACCTTAATAGATCAGTTGCTTTGTATAGAAACCTAGTTCCTCTTGTATATTGAGGCAAACAAATCACTAGGGTAATACACAATTTTCTCAAACATTAATTGCTGTAGCTAAAGTGGACCCAGAACTTTGACCATGTAAAGGTTTCCTGTTAGTCAACAAAAAACATTTTATTTTTGAAGTACAAATACAAGATATCACATGAAAGGTTAATATTGGGTTTTATGAAAGAAAACACCATTATGGATTAATTAAAGGATTAATCCCTCACTCTTCTTTCCCCTTTGCCCACTTCCCTATGGAAGGAAAAAATACATTTTGTCAGTGAGAAACAAATAGGCCAAAAGGCAGAGACTAACACAAGAATAAAAATATTCATACAGGATTTTGTTTTCTACATTGTTGTAGGATAGAAGTAATATTTAAGTTTGGAAATTTTACTTGATTCCTTTATTCTTTATATTTAATTCTATAGGCCATGCTAAATAGAATTTATAATCTATTTATTTTTAAGAACCAAGGCATATCTGCAAAAATACGGAATACATGTTTACACTGTTAGTTATCTAAATATTTGCAGGAATATGCCTAAGGTAATTTTTTACTTTATAAATGGTTTTGAGTCTACTAATTCTGTTTTATCATCTGTTTAATCAGTTTTTGGAAGCTATCTCTTGTTAAGTAAGTCAAATCAATTTAATCAAAAAGTTATTTTCATAAGATGCTCTGTAAATCAGGCAGATGATAGATGTAATCCGACTTTGGTTACACTTGTGAGACTCTTGGCAAAATTCATGCAAATATATGAAGACACAGTCTAGAGGTCCACATTCATTTTAATGCTCCTTCTTAGAGTCAGTAGAGGAAAAAAACCTTGAAAGCAACCCACAACATCTTAAGAAAATTATTCAGAACTGACCAAAGGAGTTGTGCATTTAAAACCTGCTCTCTGCCAACAATAAAGGCAACATGAAGTGAATAAATATCGGCACTGAAGATGTTGAAATTGGAACATGATGAATTGCACTATGCTTCAAATTATATTTTTGTAAGGGAATTTGCAACTCAGCCCAAGCTGAAGAACTTTTAAGGTGTGGTAACTGGGTAGAGAAAAAGGAGTACAGAGACTACTGAGTTGTGCTGTAAGTGTAATTATTACTAGTTTTCTGTTAAATTTGATTTATTGATGTTCTGTATATATTTATCATCAAGGGTCTTTTTCATCAAGGCATTTTCTATACTGACTGTATGATGAGCTAATGGATGTTCCTTGCATTTGCAAAAGGCACCAACTTTGGAGAAAGGCACTGACAGAATTTGAAGTCATCTTAGCAAATTCAAAAGTGGGCTGAAAAAACATATTGCATTCAAAAGGACAAATGTGAAGTTCTACACTTTGGTAACAAAGCACACACAACACATGAACTGGACAACAAGTTGGGCAGCTCTTCATAATTAGAGCTCTTGGTGACACAAATGAGAAGCTCAAGGTGAATCTAAAAAGGTGATACTCTTGCAAGCACAATTCTGTAATATTTAAAAACATCTCTTATTTTATTTAGGGAAATAACCTCTCTACTTCATTGGGATGGGTTCATCTAGGGTAGCATGCAGTCTGGAGCAGTTCTGGAAAGCCTTTCCAGGAGGGGCATAGACTGGCTGAAGACAGTGTGGGAGAGAAAAAAAGATCATAATCTGGAAAATATGGTCTGTGAAGGCAGACTGAATGGGCACCATGTTTAGGCACTTATTTATGGAACTTCACCTATCTCTCTTGAGTTCTTAGGACACCTGCTAAAGGCATGAAGATTGATTTTGTGTTTTCCAGAGACACTTTTTTTAATAAAAAAGTTTACCATCTATGAAAGTTTCCTATTGAAGCAACTTTAACTTCTGCTTTTTCTGCAATTTGCAGATTATTTTTGAGCAAAATATCTAGCAAACAATATAAATGGAGGGTCCAGTTCTTGACAAATTCCTTTTGATGGATAAACTGTGCTGGTGTTAACCTGCTCTTCGATAGAAAATTTTGAGCTTACTCTTACACCGAAGAATTTTCTGCAGACACCATTAATTTATCTTTAGAGGTGAACAGAATGCTTCCTTATGGCCACAATGTTTCTGTGATTTGAAGACTGAAAAATAAAACCCAACATGAACTATAGCTGTAAATCTTTGAAAATTGACAGAGAAATGATAAGGTGATAAAGCATGTCAGCATGTACCAATATTCACTCCATGGGTCCAGCTACCATCTCTATTTGCTTTTATGATGAAAAATATTTCAGTTTGCAAAATATCACATGGTCATAATCAGGTGCCCTAAGTCACATTCCCTGCTGTTGGTGAACAGCTGGGTGCTAACTGAAAAACTGAATAAGCAGCAGCACTTGTTTAATTTTTACTCTACCCTATAAAATTTAAGTACTTCAGAGAATTTAGAAACAGAGGTAGTCGATATAATTCTAATTTTGAAAATGCACCATAAAATGCAGCATATGTTTTGGTGAAATTTTTTGTAAAAACACTTTTTTGTTTGTTTGTTTGTTTGTGGGTTTATTTTGTTTTGGTTTTGTTTTCATTTGATTTGGTTTGACTAGCTCTGGACTGCAGGGGATAGATAATGACATGGTTATTTATGCTTAAACAGGACTTTTTTCCTTAAATAATTTTATTTTTTCATGAGCTGCAAGGTTTTTTCATAAGAGTAATTGAAGGAATTTTCAAAAAGCCAAAGGGAATAATTGGATTACGTAATTTAAGAACTATTTTATTAGCAATCAGAATGCAATGTTACAATATGCTGCTACAATTGTATTTACAGCTATTGAAATTATAAAGTGCTTAGAGGGAAAACCATTAAGATAACAGCAATTAGTTTGTTCCAAATGGAAATGGATACAGGGAATTTTTTTGATGGGTTTGTGCTGGACAGCTTGTCTTCCAATAAACCAAACCACCTATTTTCCTCCCAATACTCCAGGTAATATGAGGAAAGTAAAGTCCAGCACATTAAGTTTCTGGTGTCTGCAACTTTTCTTTGGAAATGTAGCCCAATGAGGATATGGTAAAAGTCTCTTTTTATGTCTGCCTCAATTTGTTGGAGAATTTTGAATGGCTTTAAAGGGAATTCCTCAGCCTGAAAAGTCCTTTTCATCTATTCTCATGGCTTTATAATTATTTTTTCTCCCATTCCTATATGACAGGGCTCCTAACATTACTGCTGTTGCTAGAGCAAATAAGAAATTCTGAGGTCAGGTGGCATCTTTCAGTAAGTTCAGCTGTGTGTCACTGGTGCTGATGTGTGTCTTTTAGCAGTTAGTCATCTTGAGTAGAAAAATTATGGTTTCTTCTCCAATAGATATGAAGAAGAAATCCATAGAATCTCACCATGGGAAGCATTTCTAGACTGGTAGGCACAGCTGTTTCCCCAGAAAATCATCCAGCTGTATCTGGTTGATGCCAGAAAAGGCATTTCTAGGCACATGTCTTTCTCCACAGCCAATAGCTACACAAACCAACACAGTCACACAAGTGATCCTTAGGTCAGGAGCAGATCTCTCAAGACTTTCCTGGTAAGGAATGAAACAAAGTGAAACACTGTCAGGACACATCCCTAGACAGCAGGGATGTTTCCTTCTGTTTTCACCCACTTTACCTATTGCACACTGAATATCTTTTGTCCTCTCACTCCTAACTCATTCAACAAATCTAGGTCCTTGCTCAGTTTTGAATTTCCAGGAAAAAAAAAAAAGACTTGGCACCAAAAAATCACTACAATATTTAGGCAACTTGCTTTCCACAGCACAGCAGTTATCTGGAAAGACAAATGAATCATTCTGAACGTCCTCCCCTTCTTCTCACAGCTTTATAAGCTGATGCCACGTGGTGTGGGATATCCCTTTGGTCATTTGAGGTCAGCTGTCCAGGCTGTGTCTTCTCCCAGCTCCTTGTGCACCCCCAGCCTGCCTGCTGGTTGGGGTGGGATGAGAAGCCAAAAAGGCCTTTATGTTGTAAGCACTGCTCAACAATAATGAAAATATCCCTGTGTTATCAACACTGACTTCAGCACAAAAATCCAAAACATAGCCTTATACCGACTACTGTGAAGAAAATTAATGCTATCCTAGCCACAGCCAGCACAGACAAATGAAATAATAATTGTATTATCATCTGTCTTTAGACACATTAAAAATTTTCTCCTAAAACAAAAGACATTGAGACTATTTTATCAAAGTAAAGGAAGCCAAATTAACCTAATCACAAAACAGTTCCTGTTACCGTTTTCCTGAATTTAGGCACACGATATTGTTATTTTAAGGTATTCTTATTTTAATGTGGCATGCCACCCTTAGAGTTGACACTCTAGGGAAAAAAAAAGCTCTAATATTCAAGTCATTAAAAACCAAGATATTTAATGCTTAACATCCATTGGTTTTAAATCAATCCATGGGTGTTCAAAATTTCATTGAAAGGGAGTTAGTCACTACAGGATCTGTCTCTTCCAGAAGCAGAAAAGGAGAGAAGTGGCAGTTAAGGGAGAAGAGGAATGTTCAATTTGAACATTTCATCAAGAAATACATGCATAATTGTGCTGCATAAAATTCAGAGTAGATGCAGAATAACACTAATTTTCATGTCAGGTACAGTGGAAATCTCAGTGTGATTAATAAAAGAGAGGGATAGAAAAGGAGAATAAAATTGCTTGGCAGTTTCATATGTAAGAAAGAGATTATTTTTCATATGTTATATTTTTTTAAAATCTTAATTTTAAACACCATAAAAACGAAATGGAGAAAGACCGATAATATAAACAGTTGCCTCAATGAAAATAAGGTTTTAAGGAAAAAGCTTGAAGTCTGAGTAATCTGAATTTAGAGCCTTTGAAAACTACACTTTGCAGCAATTTTCACACCAATAATTTTAACAATTGCACATTAGCATTTTGAAAGAATGGAAGATGTAAGTGAGACACATACAGTGTGGTGATTGAGACATCTGAAGGTGAGAAGAAGCAGGGTTCATTCTAGGATTAACCCAGCAGGCAGTAAAGGGCAGAAGACCTCTGCCTCACGCTCTGCTTCTAGTGGTTCTGTAGACCAGGTGATATCTGCGTGCTCACAGCTGTGGTGCCCTGGACACAGCCTGAAGCAAAGAGAGCAGAGCTCCTTCTTCCTCTGACAGCTTCAGGGGATGAGACACGCCTGCAAGTCCTCTTCAGGCAATGCATTGCCTCACAGGCCACTCCTTTTCCTTTGGATGGCACTGTCTCACCACCTTGAAGATGTTTTTGGGACTGTGGGCAGGCACACATACCAAAGACAGCCCTTCAGTCTCCAGCACTCCCCTTTTCTGCACTAAAATGTTTAGAACATTGTCGTAATGTTTTCCCCAAGAAGAATAAAGGTCACAATTCAGGTTCAGTTCTACTTAATTTTCCACTCTTGTTTCCTTTTTGAGAACTATGATCCTTAGAAAAATCCATCAGTCTTGGCATTCCTTCCATGCTGGAGAGCATTTGGAAAGGTCACTTCCTGGATGAGATGGTAAGTCTTTGTACTAAATGTAGTATTTTTTGAGTTTTTCCTAATATAAGTGAATAACTTTGGGATAAAAAAAAAAAAATTCTTTGAAAATTATTATTGGATTTTTAAAGTAGAAAGATATAATTTACAAAACAAGGAGTTAAATTTAAAATATGAGGAGATCAGATGATAACTTTAATGATCCCTTGTGAAAATAACATTTGTGAATACATTTTTTTCCTTGAGGACAAGGTACACCGACTGATTCTCAATATTGTTACAGTGTTATTCTTTTTCTGTACGTTTTATGTTTTTCCACATCTATTTTCTAGATTGTCAGATTATTTGTGGGATTCTCCAAGACCATCATGGTTCTTCCTGATACTTGTATTAACTTGGTTTTCTGGGGACTTTGATTTGTTCTTTTGATGCCAGTGCTTAGAAATGGGATGAGTCAACTATAATATATTTAAATATTGGAAGGAAAGAATAAGACTGATGTTTTGATATTTCATGAGCTAGCCAAGATATGTTTTCAAATAATGACCCTTTTGTTATACTGCGTGTGCCCTTGTGTGTGAACTCTCAAAATTCTCAAAACATAAATAAGGCACCTTCAAAGATTTCTGTCCCAGTCTCTTTCTCCATTAAATCAATTATTTGTCCCAAATCTTCTGTTCTTTAATATTTTCTGCCTGAATTCTTTTATGAATAACTATGGTGCTAACTCAAAAAAAGGGGTTTGTTTTCTGAGGTATTGCAAGCCAGATTTTGTTTGTTGGTGTCTTCAACCATTACAGACTGTTTCTTTTAGCTTTCTCTACATTTTTTCCCAAGAGTAGTTTACAGCATGTTCCCTCTTGGGTTCCAGTGTGGATTACACTGATTTGGAACTGCCTTCTCCTGGAAGGATTTATCCCAGAAGAGAACAGCTATAAATTCCAACCATAAGCTATCAAGAACTAAAGCAACAAAAGTCAGAGACAGAATTTCCAGCAGCCTCCTCCAAGAGTCTCAGCTTTTGTTACCCTTCAATCTTATGTTACTGTGTCAGTCTTGCAGCCATCAAGATTGTCAGTCCACAGAAAAACCTTCCTGTTTATCTCTGCTGATTTTATGGAACTTTTCAATTCTTCTGTAAATCTTTTATTTACCCAAGTGGGTAAATAAGTGACAAAGTATTATTAACTCTAGCACATCCTAAATTTTGTTTAGATGTTTTTTTGACCATTCTAAGGTATTCAGCAAGCTTCTGCCAAACAGATTGGGACATCCCTGTTGAGTGTTCACCTGTTTTCAGGACATATTGGAGACAATTGTTTTCCAAAGGACAAATATGCTAGATTGTGTAATTTTCTCCAAATATGTCAAGACACAAAGGCTTTTTTGTGTCTGACAGGGTTCTTCTAGACATTAATCATCATTCTAATCAGACTGTCCAACACTTCCCAGCCCACAGACAGCTGTGGCAAATGGCACAGCTAGTGCCTAGGCAAATCCCTCCAAACCATTTTAATGCAACAGAAGTAATTAATTCTCTTAGCATGGCTGGATCTGTCTACACTTAGAACTAATCAACCTAATTGTCATGTTAAGAGAATTAATCCCTTTTGATGAAGGAAAAAAAAGCATCTGGGTTGGTAATTTGGGAAAAAACATAACCTGTTAGGTAAAAAATACTCTGGGACAGAGTTGAATAAAGCTTATAATAAACCCCAAAAGAATTTAAAGCAAATAAAAATGTTATGAGTTGTTTTAAATACTAAAGCAAATTATCAAAAGATATTAAAATTATCCTACTTATGCCATTTAAACTACAAGAAAATGTGTTTCTTTCAAATTTATGAGTCCACAGTTCTTCATTTGAAACAATTCAGGGTGTTCAGTATCAAATGAGCAAAGATTCAAATCCCATCTAAAGGCAGTGCCCAGTGAATACTCCCTGTAAATGAAACAATACCTGAGAGCTCAGTTCTGAGGTATGTAGCATTCCCTCAAAGCCATCATTACACTTTGGTACAGCCAAATGCAGTGATGAAAGCTGAGCAGGCCCAGAAGATGGGAAAGTGTTTTTTTAAAAGAAGGACATCCTCCTGGGACTGTGCAGTAGATCACTAAGACATATAGCACTGTGTTTTTTGCTATCAGGCAGGGCAAAATTTTACCCCAGCACATTCACAAAGATCTTGGGAGGAAGTGTTTTTAGATTGCCTGCAGCCTACACAATAAATAATATATTTATTATATTAATATAATATATTATTATATTAATATTATAATATATTTATACTGCTGAATGAAAAGGGAGGGATGGCAGACTCAAGCAGTGTCTTGCTGACTGTTCAAATTCTCTACGCACTTTGGGACCAACTGCCACTGTGGGTGCATGGGCCTGAGTCAGAGCAAATATCCTACTCAAGAATCCACTGCCAAGACATGATCCAAACAGGCTCTTTCCACACTCTTCCACCTTCAGAATTTGTACCCATTAACACCCAGATTCATCTACAGGACAAGCATCATCGAAACTCGTGTCCCAGGTTCATGTTTGGAACCATGACAAGCTACTCACATTATCTCAGAAGCTCTAGATTACCAAAACTGCCCTAAAAAATGACAGTATATTGGGCCTAGGTGGGTGATATGTAGAACCAATGGGAAATTCAGTGCTGGTCAGTTTGTGCCTCTTGCCTTCAAGGGCAAAGAGTGATCCCTGGCTCTTTTTATATAGTAAAATAAATACAGCCATAATTATTTTGCTTCTTTTTCAGAAGTTTGCACATCTGATACCTTTTTCTGTTCAGAACCACTTTTAAGAACCTCAGCTTTTACTCATCTTTCATAGAAGAGTGAATGTAAGGGAAAGATACACACCTGATAATCTTGCTGCACTAAAATAAGACATTAAAAATTCTGGTAAAATATTGCACTTGACAGCTTTGTATTTCCATACTTATTAAACTTTGTATTCAAAATTCCACTGTCAGGTTTCTGGCAGTCCTGCCCCACACTCATCTGAAAGCTAAGAGACTTCTCAAGAGGATTTCAGGAAAATGGATATCAGGGAACAAAATGCCAGCCATGGATAAGAGTGCAGAGTCCACAAATTCAGGAATAAATTGGTCACATAGAAGAATAAAGAGACAGTATTTTTTGTGACTAAACACTGAAAGGCATTAAAATTTTTGAATTGTTTTCTTTTTCATTATAAACCACTAGAAAAGAGATTAAACATACTTTTGATGTTACATTCTTTCCCCCTAAATTTTGTACCACTCTCCTTCATTGCAAAATCAAAATCGTTGAAAAAGAAAGTGAAGATGAGAGGAAAGATAAAAGAGATAAATGAAGAAAATCATGCAAATACCCTAAGAATAAAATGTAAGAATTGCTGCAGGAATTTCATGTTCCTTCACACCTCACAGTTTAGACATGTCCTTTTATTTCCTTCTTCTGACCAAATCACAGCATCAACCCAGACCACAGGTTGGAGGGAAAAAAAAACCGAAACAAAAACAAACCCTGCTTGGTAATAGAGCAAAGATTTCAGAAATCCCATCTCTAAACCAAACTCAAGTACATATATCAGAAAAGAGAAAGAAGAATTTATTTTGTTATCTCCCCACTAACTGACTATACCACTTTCATACTATTGAAAAGTCTTCATGTTGGAGACACCATCAGTAATACAAGAACATATTAAGACATCACTGACTATGAGGCAAGAAGACAAAATGAGGCTGCTAGAAAATAAAGGAAAAGCTGAAGGAATAGTCATGGTATGCTATTAACTCCAGCCTTATCTCTTCAGGCTACAATATGCTAAATTTCTCTGATGTCAGGAAGTATTTTTTTTCTCCTTTGCCTTTGCATTTCAAATCATCTATGTCTGGTACACTTCATTATTTCCTTTAATTGCAATTATAGTTTTTAAAAACCTTGTTTGCATACCTTCTTGTTTGCTGACTTTAATAGTTTGAGATTTCATAAATTGGAGAGAAAGAGAAAAAACACGTAGATAATATATATGAATATATATGTCTAATGAAAGGAAAATCATTATGTTCACTTAAACAGAATTTAGTAAGACACGATTTAGATGGAGCAAATGACACGAGAATGCACTACATTCATTTTGAAGCAGCAGTCATCCAAACTGTCATAATAGGCAAGCCACATAGAATAAATTAACAAACATCAAATACAGCTCTCCTCACATCAAACCATTGGCTGAATTAACATCAGGCTACTGCAGGAAGGACAAGAATCATCCAGCTGGCTCTTGAATTATACAAAGACACATTATCACCTCATTATGACTGTGAAGTAATAACTGAGAAGAGCTAATTTCTAGTGACGATACATAAATATTCAAATTTCATTTGTATGTCCCTAAAATAGTGATGAGTAAGAAGTAGGAGAGATTGGACTCTATTAAAAAATATTAAAAAGAAGAAAATTTAAATTTACTTCTTGAAATTGACTTGAAGTACATATTATATGCTCTGTAAAATAAAATAATAAATATTTTCACCTCCATAGAGTAGTGTTTTACCTAAAATTCTGTTAAAGAGAGAACAGAGAGGGACTACTCATGAACGTCTGCTCAAGCGAAACAATCTTTGTTCTAATATTCTTTAGGACTAAATTTATTCACACAACATGAATCATGATTTTTGATCTGGAGACTCTTGTAAGAGAAAATGTCAGAAATGTTTTTCAAGCCTCAGCTTTCATTGGTATTTGTGTTCCTAGTCTTAATCTTTTCCAAACGTAGTGAAACAGAGAGCAGAAATAACACAACGTAAATTAAGTACCACACATCATAAATAAAAAATTACTATGTACACATTTAAAAAGTGATCTGTGCAAGCGGCACTACATGGATGAATGCCAGGCTAAGCTCTACAGGCACAAACCATACCTTGAATCAAGATGATAAACAAATGTATCACCAAGGCTTTATCACTAATTATTTGTGACTGTAAAATGTGATTTTGTTTGTCAAGATAACTGCTGTGAATCATTTGCTTGCTCTGACTGGAATAACATGATCAAGGCATTAATGCTTAAGACAGTATTTTCTGAAGTCAATGGAATTATGTCACCAAAGAATGTGGGGATTTGGTCCATGTGACACTTTGTTGAAATTTTACCAGAATTTCTAAATTTGTGCCCTCAGTTTGTGTAAATTGATTGAATCTTTAGGACTGTGCTGCGGCACAAGGCTACATGTTCTTTTTCTCATACAAATTAAAACTTATCAAGAAAAAAAAATCAAATCCGTATGAAGTCCATGGATCAAGCTATAGCTCTAAATGCATAAATCTATAAAGTGGTCTGTGTGCCTGTCCATTTGAAGGCAATAAAAAACCCTGGTGGTTCACACTCCTGGCGTTGTCTTGAGTCAGAGCTGTAGCTGAGCTCTGAATGTTCTGATATTCACCCAGGGTGTAACACAGTAGGGGCCATTTTGAAGGTAGAGAAGAAATCAAGCACGGACAAGGATCATCCTTTGTGAGGTCTGTCTGACAAAATCTTCATGTCCACTGGTGGAGACTATGGTGGTGTACCAGAATTGGGCAGGTACAAGTGTTTCCTGACTTTCATACAGCCCAGTGTGCAGCACAGGGCAGCAGTGATGCAGCAATGCTGAGTGTTCATCCCTGGCTTAGGGACATTGCAGAGCGGGGTAAGCGCTGTCACAATTAGCTGCTCAGCCATTGGAAGATGACTTCTGATGTCAGAAGGTGTTCCCTTCCTATTGCCAATGGCAAAACACCAAGAGGGCATGACATGGAGAAAGTGCAGCCCCTTCAGATCAAAATACATCCCCAATGTCCCAGTATGGGGCAAGGTTGGAAGGCAGTGATATTTCCTGTCAGACCAAAAGTTTTTATATGACTTAGATTGATGACATAGTGCTTAGACCAATTTCTGTGGGAAACTCAAACATTTTGTTTTGACTTGCTCTCTTTCTGATGCACCTTTGAATGTGAACAGGGGGCTTAGCACAAGCCCTACTTATAGTAAATGATGTAGATCAGAAATAAAATTACTGCATTTTTCAGTTTCCCTGGTACTCTGGGAACAGCTCAGCCTTTCATTGTCTAAACTTATTTTTCAGTCATGTGAGAGAAATAGAACAGTGTAAGTGAGAGCTAAGATGATTTTACCCACATTCCTTGAGGGAGTTGAAGAAGACAGGCACTGAAACACACCCAATGGTCCAGCTCTCATTTTGTTGAAACATTGCAGGCTAAGTCTGTCTGAAGTGGCATGTCATTCCTCTTGACTCATCAGAGGATACTGTCAGTCTTTGGTAGAAACAAAGAGAGTTAAAACACAGTATGTGTTAAGAGCAAACAGGCCAACTTCACAATTAACATGAAGCCTAGCAGAGTCTGTCATTGGTAAAGTGCACATATAATGATTAAAAATGGAAAAAGTTTTGATTCAAACTTCTGAATTGAAAATTAGAGTTAACTTTTCATGTCAAGATTTTTTCCCTTCACCAAAGTGCAATAAAAATACCTATTGAAACATGATAACATACAAAACCTCATCTGTTCATTGATTACACCTTTCCTATGAAGGACAGATAGTTGTACTGATTTGTTTTGGGATAGCCACAGACATAGAATATTCTACTGCAAATGATCTCTACATCAGTTTATATAATTTTTACCCCATAGTTCCAGCAGTCAGTGATGTGTAGAATTGCCTAGAAGTTTCATATGGAAATATTTTCTAAGTATAGATTTTGTATAATGCAAGACTCATTTACATACAATATGGATATAGGGCCTTACATTTAATAGTAATACAGGACATGAATGGGCTTGCTAATTAAATTTATTATAAATCGATTTTCTAATATAAATCTGCTAAGTTTCAAAATGTGTAAATTCAACCTCTGTTATTACATGTTTATTTACTCACTTTATTTTTATTAATTTACTGGATTGAAAAATCTCTGAGCCGTTCAATGGCAGAGATGAGAATAAAAAATTCCCAAAACTTGTCATTTATAGTATTGCACTGAGGTCTTTTATAATGATAAAAGCATCATAATTTTTCTCAAAACAAATAATTAATATATATGGTAAATTTTATGAGAGCAGAACCCAATTACTTTTTCCTCTAAAAAAACCTCTTGAAACTTTCACACATAACTTTGGTATCAAATTTCTCTTTTCCCTCTACTTTATGTCTTCCTGACCTTACCAACTCTGTCTGCCATTTGTAACTTCCAAATTTCCAATTTACAAAGGTGTGTCCCAACTATATAAAAGTAATGGAAGAATTTTCTAGGAAAGGCTTGTATATTTTTCAAGATCATTAAAAGTCTATTCATTAATTGGATCAAATTCATGTTTTGGAGCTGTTGTCTATATGTATAAAGGCACTTGCATTCATTTAAAATACTATGACCGTATGTGAATCCCAGTATGTAAAACTACCCAACTGAACAAAAACATTTTTGAAAGAAAATTGGAAATTTTTATTGGATATTCTAAGACTCGTATCTACCTGCACATGTAATATATTTATATACAATGCTTTCCCTTTTTTTAAAAAGAGGCCCTTTATTTCAGCTCATTTTGATTCCATATTAAATATAAACACCACCTGATTCATTGATACTTGGAGATGATGTGCATCAACAACTCGCAGCCCAGAAGGCCAAATGTGCCCTGGGCTGCATCAAAAGCAGAGTGGCCAGCAGGGTGAGGGAGGTCATTCTGCCCCTTTGCTCTCAAGAGACCCCATTTAGAGTGCTCCATCCAACGCTGGGGTCCCCAGCATCAGAGGCATGTGGACCTGTTAGAATGAGTCCAGAGGAGGATCACTAAGCTAATCAGAGGGCTGGAGTACCTCTCGTTTGAAGACAGGCTGAGACAGTTGAAGTTGTTCAGCCTGGTACAGAAAAGGTTCTGGGCAGGCCTTCCAGGACCAGAAGAGAGCCTACAAAAGAGCTGGAGAGGGACTTCTTACAAAAGAATGTTCAGGACAAGGGCAAACAGTTTCAAACTGAAAGAGAGCAGGTTTACACTGCATCCTAGGAAGAAATTCTTGACGGTGACAGTGATGAGTCTCTGGAACAGGCTGCCCAGAGACACAGGGGATGCCCCATCCCTGAAGTGTTCCAGGTTGGGTGAAGCCCTGAGAAACCTGGTCTAGTGGAAGGTGACCCTGCCCAACATAGCAGGGATGGAACTAGATGATCTTTAAGGTCACAAACCTTAGCCCAAACCATTCTATCATTCTATGATTCTAGGTAAACATCATCTCCCAAAGAAACACACAAGGCAACTTCTCCTTTCCACTGCCCCACGATGTCTCCTCTTCAGTCTATTTTGCTTGGCTTAGACCATTAAAGGATTTGCTGACCAGAAAGAGGCACAAGTGCCAGTGCAATTTACACATCACTGTGGGTATACCAAACCTCCATACAATCATCTGAGACATAGAGGTAACAGTTTCTACTAGGTTTTGTATATACTGTGTACTTCATTTATGTCTTAAAGTTACTTTGAGTTCCATAGCTGGTAAATTATAACATGAAAGTAAGTATAAATTTGTGACAGTAGTTTTTGGAGTAATAGTCCCTCAAATCCCATGATAGCTCTCAACTGCTGTTTTAAATTAAAAAGAAGTACATAGATAGATGTATTTTTCCTCACTTTGAATGTCCTCCCACATGTTCTTTCCTTTTAAAAGCACACTAGTTTGTTTTTTTAACTCTATTGTGAGGAAGACATTAGGTGTTCTATCTATAGCAGTGGTAATTTTTTTGAGGGCAATTATATTATAGTGCAGTTCTTTTACATATATTTCATGGCTCATATTTGTAAAAAGAGAAATATAAATCAAAATAATCTCTTAAATATTCACCTATAGTCTTAGCCGATTAGGTTCTTTCTTTCTCACATTTACTTTTAAAGACAGGAAACACATTTAAGAGTTTTTTTTCTTTTGGCTAAACTAATTCCTCTTCTTTGCAAAGTTTGTCTTGGAATTATCAACAAACTTCTAATTAATTTAAAAATTGGCTTATTATTGTGAATACAAGTAGTAATGTAAATTATATATACAATGAGTTTCAAACACTGCATGTCCATAAACTAATTTTAAAGTCTTCAGGAAATTTTCCTGACATATGCCAATATCAAGTAAACCAGTAAAGAGCAACAGATCAGGTAAAGCATATAAATTTCCACAGTTGGCAGCATATGGATACCTAAGTATTGCTACATGATCTGAAAAATAAGCACCTGGAGGAGTGAGGCCATTTTTATAAAAACCAAACCAAACCAAACCAAACCAAACCAAAACTGCAAACAAACATAAAGCCACTAACAAAAGGAAGAAAAAAAACCTAACAAAACCAAAAACTCAACCAAAATACGAAAACCCTACAGCATAACTGCTAAATGTCACCACAAAAAAAAGAAAGTTAAAGTCAAGTCAAGTCCTCCTCCAGGACACACCATAGGAACACTCATCCAATAACCATTTTTTCTTCTCTGAGGAACGTGTGGCTCTGTTTCCAAAGAGTATTTATGTGATTTTGATGGCTGTTCACAAGAACCCCAGTGGTTTTTGTTTTTTTTTGCTCTATGCACAAGGAATACGTTCTTGGTATACTGGTGTGAGCAAAGTTCTTGCCCTGGAGTCACAGTACATGTATCCAGTGTCATAAGCACTTCCACATTCCTGAGTTACCCATTAATACACAGTTCACAGTAAAAAAAAAAAAAAAAAAAAAAAAAAAAAAAAAAAAAAAAAGAAAAAAGTCCTAATTGGAAATGCTTTTGCTTTTTCATGCATAATAGCAACACAAAAAGTTCATAGCTACTAATCAAAACTGCAGTTTGTAAGGGGCTTAGGTTTGGCCAAAAAGACAAATTTCCATTAAGTCTGCACAAGCCGTATAATTCTAGAGGTTTTTCTGCCTAATTTCAATTCCTGCTCCAAAGAGTAATCTTTTCAACTGGACAAAACCAAAAAAAAAAAACCCATATAAACCACACAAAACAAAACAAAAAACCCCAAAAAAGCAAACCAAACAAACTAACTAAACCCAAAAATACACACGCATGCACAAACCAACCCCAAACAAACCACCAACACCCAAGAAACCCCAAAACAAAACAAAGCAACAACAAAAAACCCTAAAGAGATGAAATTTTAAAATGGAGATACCCCTTTTCGATCTTCCTTCTGAAGAATATTGGTTGAAATTACTGCCATCAGCACTACTTTATGATAATTACCAATTCATGCTGAGACAGCCTTCTGGTATAGCATATTTCAGTACAAATGGTTCCATTTTAGAAAATACCTATCCCACTGAAAACAGGATCTTTCTCAACTAATGAGTGAGAAATGAGACTAGGCAGTGCTAGCTGCCCTGCCAATAATACAATCAAGTGTACTACAACTTAAAGAACTCTAGAAATGCAAATTTGCTTTACTGAGGTAAATTACATAAACTCATAATTCTCTTGCTGTATTGCAGTGGTGTATTGTAATGTTCCTCAGAACTTGCTGTAGTGTCTCCCTCTATCAAAATGGGTTTAAGAAAGAATTTGGTTTGAAATAGCTTTAAAAGAGTTACTCTTTTGAGGAATATGTTAGAACCAGGAACAACAGATTAGTTGTTCCTGGTTCTAACATATTAGACAAATTAGTCTACTCCTTTAATTTGAAGTAATTCTATTTCTCTTCAGGTTTCCTGCCTGCTATTGGACACTTGACACAGCTCAGACAATGTACTCCTTCCAACCAGGCTTTTTGTAGGAGCAGTTCTAAAAAGATCATGATCTTCATAAAGAAATTTATGATTTTCACTATAAAAAGATTTTAAGATTAGAAATTTAGCTATTCAGAAAATGAGACAAAAACGTTCTTCCAAAACATAAACACTTTGACAACATTTTTTTATTACTTTAGTATACTTTTAGTATACTTTTTATTACTTTAGTATACTACTTTTATTACATTAAATATATTGAAATGCTATCAGAAGAGTAATGGCATGAGGGATGATGATTGATACTATCATCACTAACTTGGATTCCCTGGTCTGCTTTGCTACCAGACCTCTTGTGTCAACTCTGAGCCCAATCTAGAGAAGAAAAATAATTAAAAAAATTAGGAAAACAGTCTTTTTTCACAATAGTGGAACAGTAGTAAAGAACAAAAAGAACTTAAGAGACTGGGATTTTAAAAAAAAGACAGTTTTGCACTCTTCAGTGTACTATAGTAGAATGTGGTCAGTCTTTCAGCAACTCATGACGAGAGAAGTGGAGGTTATTTGCTAATTTGAATTATTCAGCGTGTCATAGGGAAATACAATTATTAACTTCCCTCATGTCTCCCTGTGGCATAATCAGATCAGCCTCTTTGCCTCTGTTGTTTTACAGAACCATGTCCCAGTGGTGCTTCTCTCGACTTTCTTGTAAAGCAGCATCTGACTGAGAGGCAAACACTCCTCATGTTTTTTCCTCCAGTGGCAGCCCTACATAATTTTGGCTGAAATCCGTGGAAAAATTCCCGCTTATTTCAACAGGATCAGGGTTCATCCTGGTTGAAACATCAAAATTTATTTCAGAGCACAAAGGAGCTGAAGAGATAGTGGCAGATGGTGGGGATGAGCCTGCCTAATCCCAGTTTGGTGCTTTTATGAGGAATATTGCATAATGTAAGGGTTTCAGCATAATTTAAAGTGGAATTCTTATGAAATACATGAAGGAAACTTGCAATTGCTGTTATTTTTTATGCTATCTATGAAACATCTGTGTATGATTTTTACCCCAACATGTTAACTTATTTATGAGGAAGCATATTTCATAAAACTTCTCAGTAGTGAATGCTAGTGAATGCAAAATTAGGGCTGGGCTTCTTTTACTGTACAACAAGTTTCTTGAGTGCCTGGAGTTAGATAGCTATAAAAATGATACAGGTATAAATCTCACAGGCTGAGGTCAGGCAGGACTTCTTGCATGCTTGTGAGCTGTCAGGAAGGATCATCTTTCAAAATGTGTTGTCCTATTTCTCTCTGCTGTCATATTTTTGCAGCTCTCATGGTCCCGGAAACAGGAAAAAAAAAATTCTATGAACCTGTGGCAGTTTAAAAGGTTTTTCCTTTTTTGTCAGGAAGGAAGAGTCCTTTCTTCCTGAGTCTGGCTGGAGAAGTGTCCTGCAGCACAAGTCTCTGGAGTGGGGAGTGCTGTACACCTTAAATATGTCTAAAGGAGCTTCCCACAAAAAAGAGGATTGTCCAAAGAATTTAGATGAAAGCAAGGTGTCTTCTGGAGCACCCTCTGAGCAGGCAAAGTGGGTGGGGAGATCCCACTGATGCAGAGCACAAGGTTTGCAGCTGACCAAGCTGGCACTGGCAGTTTCTGAGGCTGCTCAGTGCTGGAGATGGGCATGCAAGAAAGAGCAGCCGAGGGGGCTTGGGGGCTCCTGAGACATTTTTGAAGATTTGGCTCAAGTAATTCAAATCCAGTAGTGTGTCATGACATCTAAGACATTTAAAAGCAGAGTTTAAATCTGATACAGACACTTAGCCCTGTGTCCAAGTGTCTTTGGTGGTCAACACCACCGGGGCATTTCAGAAAAGCTAAGATGAGAACAGCATGAGCAAGAGTGGGATCCTGGTTACAAGCTCTTTCCTCAGGGAATACAGTGTCTCAAGCACTCCTCGGGAGACCACTGCAGCTGGACTCATACAGATAAGCTTACACCCATTTTAAGGATATTTTTGCAGAGTCCATGTGATCATCAATACAGTATTTAAAACTAATGGTTCCTAGGCTGTGTCTGAAGTATTGAGCATAGAATTAGCATAACCAGGCATTCAGCCGATATGAAAATATACGAAAATTTCCATTTCCATTTCATTTCAGCTGAAGATTAGCAAGATTAGTGGCAAAATTTGCACTTCTCACTGTTGTTTACTGATGTCTGTGACTGCTGGGCAATGCAGTAACACATCTGCTGAAGAAATGGAAACATTCAAGTGCCATCAACTTTGTGAGCAATGCCATATGGGTTATATTTACTCAACTGGCTTATACTCAGCTTGTCATTACTGGAAAGCATTTTGCACAGGACTTGATATAAAGGTCACTCAGACTCACTGGATTTTAAAGGTAATAAGGAAAACAACTTTGTATGAATAAATCATAATAATTCTGTGTGTGCAATCAGATACATTTTTTCTAGTTACCAATGATAGTATTTTGTAAGCATGAATAAAGATGCTGATACCACTCCATGCAGAGGAAAGGTAGAGATTTCCAGCACCATAATACCCCTGAGTGCATTATGACATGAAAACTATTTGTGCCTGCAATTGATTACTCAGGCTTTAGCCCAAAGGAAGTGACATTTCATTGGTCTGCATGCTAAACACAACAGGCATTATTCACACTTCTTCAAAGGAACAAACACAAAACTGGCTTCTAGAAAAAAATGTCTTTGAGATGACTTGTGAATTCTGTTAGTAGCTTGTGTTATAGACACTGCTCATCATTCTGATAATCAGTTTTGACAGGACATTTTGAATTAGGAAAAAAGAGATAAACATGCAATTTAGTGAATGGTGGGAATTTAGTTAATACACTTGGAAAAAAAACTGACTAGTTCTTTTAAGATGTGCAGTATCAGAATAAAAGCTCACAGGAAGGCTGCAAAACATTATGTCTAAAAGACAGAAAAAAATCACTTAAGTGTATGTCACATTGTGGTAAAATACATAATCAAAGTAATGCATTATTTAGTGATTTTTTTAGACTACATTTCTGAAAGAATAAATACAAGAAGTTATTTGGGTGGGGGGTTTTTTTGTTTCTTTTGAGGCTGAAAGGACTTGTATTTAGAACACAAAAACATGTTCTGTAACAACATGAAGAAAAAAAATACAGGCGAAATGAATTTAAAACCCCCTATCTCAACCATAAAAACTCAAAGGTAAAATCTACTAAAAATTACACAGAAATTTATTAGAAATATATGTATTTGGTGAGAGTGTGTTGTGTCTGAAGAAAGAAAGAGAATGATTTTATGCTTGAAACAACAGTCCAAGACTTGCTTCATTTCTCCCAGATATTCTGAAAGTGTTTTGGCTTTATAAGAAACACTTGGCATGAGAATCAATTGACCATGCAATGTATCTTGTGCCTTTTGAATGCCGTGGCATATCTCAGCTGCTCTGAATCATCTAGCAGTTCTAACTCCTGTTATAGATTTCTCCCCTCCTCTCCAAGGATGGATCTGATGCCCAGCTCTGACACAGCAGCCTGGGTTGCAAAGGAGCTGTAGCAAGGTAAGAGCTGTAATGAGGATAGAACCATTGAGATGGGAGTATCCATAGCTCAAGCAGACAGATGCACTCATCTACTGAGCACTGACAGGAAGTAAACAAGGTGAAAAATGGAAAAAATCTATTTATTTACCTGATTATAGTCTTGGCAATATTAATAAGAGAACCCATAAGGAAAGTCATCTCAGTCTATAAACTAATGAATTCTGTGATGACAAGGACCAAATCTGCTGTTTTAAGATAAAAACATGAGCTTGGAAAATGCAGCAGGGGAACAGAGTTTGCAGCCCTCTAGAGTGTACACATAAAGGTCTGGTTCATGACTCAAAACCCGTGCACATTCTTCACAGCAGTTTATTTATTTATGAAAATAATGCACCATGCAATGAATCCAAAGAAGCTTTCCTAAATACCACTCTTCATAGATTTCACTTGGGTAAAGCCAGTGCCAAACACGGGATATTTTCTTCATTTGACCTTTACAGCAGAAAATTTTAAGGCACTGTCTGTGATTCACATGTAATAGCAGAAACAGCCAGAATTTGATGGGAATTTCTAAACTTTTAAATTTAATTTCTAAACTAATTTTCCAACTATAACATGTAGCCCACATACATAACTAATAGAGAGGACAGGTTTGGAATCTTATTAAATCAGTATGATTGGGACATATGCAGCATAGTCAGCCTGCATCTCGAGATCTCAGCTGATTGGTGCACACCCTGTCGAGCCCTCAGTGGACAGTCTTGAGGAATTGCCTGCCAGGTGTGAACAGCAACTTGATGTCTTGCGACCTGGGTTCACCTAAATTGAAAATTTACGAGAAAGGTATTAAAGGTAGGAAAGAAAAATGAAAAATTATTAATATAGCAGCTTTTAGATAGCTAAACAAATGCAATTATTTCCATAAAAGACCATAACTACAGATTAGAAGACATACTGTAAGACATATAATTACCAATAAGAATAGAACAGCTATTTTAAAATTAGGAATTTTATGTCAGATATAGTTGTCAAGGTTTCTAACACAATAACATTGCTTTTAGAACTGTTTGCACCAGTAAAAAAAAATCACATCAAAAGAAAGGCCACATAAATATGTTAAGAGCGTTAATAAACCCAGACCTGTTAGAAATCACATTGCATTTTATTTATCATACTTAAAATTCCAAGTGCTTTCATATTCCATTATCTGCCAACATTATTATAAATCAGTCTGAATACTCTAGTCAGTAGACAAATTTTCTTAAGGTGGAAAAGATATGTTTAGGGCTTTTTTTCTACTGATATTCATATTAATTTAAAATTATGGTCTTTCAACCTAATTATTTGGGGTAATTTTCTGTATTTCTATGTTTTCTTGTCTGGCAAATACTTTACGTGATTGCCTTCCACAGATTCAACTAGAGTTTTGTATTTAATGATAAGAAAAGGACATTCTGTCAAATGTATTTGATGTGGATGTTACCATTTCTGTTGCTGAAGGATTTTTAGTTTAGGGATTCTTGGTTGAGAGTCCCTTCTGCCTTTACACACCATCTGTAAGATAAGACCAAGAGATTTAGATACCTTACTGAGATTAAAATATACAGGATCATCCCAGACAGACCAGACTTCATTGACCAGTCCTATCTCCATTTCTTGTGTATTCAGCTATTTGTGGATCTGCATGGTACCTCTTCATGTGCTTTGTCTCTGGGCATTTCAATAGAACTGTCCTTTCTGTGTCCTGAGTGCATTTTAGCTTCAAGTGCTGCTCCAGTTTTAGCATGCATTTATGAGTTTATAATTGCCAACAGGATCCAAACTGCCCTTTCTATAAGCTCTCATTTTGCCTTTAGCAAGCCCAGAAGTCTCTTTCTTGTTCAATCCCAGTTTTTTCATAAAAGATAGCTGCCTTCCCTTCCCCTTCATTTTCAGTTGCCCAGATAAATTTTGGATTAGTAATCTAAATAAACAGGCAAAAATTCAAAACAAAATATTTGTGATTTTGGTATCTTTTTAGCATTTCTTTTTTTAAGTATCTACAGTTGTGGAAACCTAACAGTTATAGGAAATGTATATCATTGCCCCCTTCCCTTTTTTTATTTTTTCTTCCCTTCACTGAAAGAAGGCAATCAGTTCTCTAGGTTTTCTGATGCATCTTGACAGAGTGCTAATGGAAGAAAATAAAGAGGAATAATGTTTGGAGCTTCCAGAGAAGGAAGCATCTCTTTGGAAATTCTAACAGGACATAGGGACCAAAAGGATTTCTTCACCAAAGATAACTGTGTAGCTAAATAGAGCAGCTAAAGGGGAGGAGTTGTTGTCACCAGCTCCATTCTCAGAAAACTTGGAAGAGCTGCTGCGTAATTGTTTCTGAGACCACAACGCTGAAAACATACAACAAACCATATTAAATACCTATTACTGCTCACTCAGCATCATATATCAGATTAGTAAAAAATACTTCATTTATGTGATCATTGTGTCCCTCACTCAGAAATCCATCTGTATCTACTGTTAAAAAGAGAGACCTTAACACCAGCCCCAGAACAGCTTCTGCATTTCAGAGAACCAGGAGAGAAGCACAGCTGAGTACCTCATCAGGATAAGTATGAGCATATTTCATGAAGCACAATTCAGTGGGTAGCCTGGTCACACAGTACTCATGAAACCTGAACACAAAGCAAATAATAGAAAGTTCAGATGCTGTCTATTTCAATGTTACTTAAGAAAAGAAATTGAACATTTCATGAAAAAACAAAGCTAAACCAGAAAACTTCTTATCAATTTCTTCCAGAAACGCTGTGGCATCATATCACTTATATAAATATTTATCTAGTGACATTTTAATCTGCCAAAATAAATCTATTTGATCAGCCTTGAATAAATAACCCCATGGAGGTTTTGTGTTGGTTTGGTTTTTTGGTTTTTAATAGTTCCTTCCTGATCCTAAACTGTGTTATCAAAATGACTTTGAGTGTCTAATCAGACACATCAGTCAAGCACCTTCAAGCACTGTGCCACCCCAAGTATGGATACCCTCACTCAACAGCCAGCTGCAGTCAATTGCAAGTCCTTCAAAAGAAAAGATGCATGTGTAGAGGAAGAGGAGAATTTACAAGTCAAATTATGGCCCTGACTCTTACAGCTGATCAGCTGAAGCCCTGAAGAATGAGATCTGATTATAATCACAGTCCTAATGTAAAGCTGAAGTGTTACGAGGGCATGCTGAGGGCAATGAAATCTATCCTGCTCTATTTGGGCTTAACAGATGAAAAAAGAAGCAGGATGACTCAATCTCCATGTCTTTTTGGATGCAGGCAGAAGAATGCCTCCTCAAAGTGTGGTTAAAGAATAACTGAAAAAAATGTGGGCTTGCTTTACTTAAAGTACTGTTTTAAAATAAACATCTTTTTGGATATGGAAAAAGAGATAGGAATTTAATGTTAATTACATGAACATTTCTTTTGCTTTTTACCCTCTCCTTTAATTGGGAATGGGGACAGAGTAACAGAGTGAAAGGAAGAGGCATATCCAGAAAAATTCTATGAACTTGAGTTTGAAATACTTGATATTTAAAAACAGGCTTGTACTTTCAATTCTGGCTTTTATTGTTGCATTAACACTGCATATTTGAGTTACTGATTCTCTGTGACTCTGCTTCTGACTTTGTTTTTACTTTTATTGAGATGCCTGTTTTTACTTTTATTGAGCTCTCCCACCAGCACAGGAAAAAAGGAAGATTTTCTTTGAACTAATTATTTAGTAGTAAATTATCATTTATGTTACTCTAGCCAGAGACATTAGGTCTAGACCAGCAACAGAAATTGTTAGCATTAAACTGAGGCACAACCTATAAATTAGCCCTGCTGCAGAAAGTTTGCAGTCCAGTCACGAGACAAGAGACAGGCAGCAGCAGATGAATAACTGAGGCAGTTATTGCTCATGCAGTTCATTGTGCAGAGAGCACTGCTTATCTGCTGTCAACAGTTCCTTAGGTATCCTGGCAGAAGGCATTTTCCATGTGTTTCAAGGCTACTTGCCATTGGAACTAAGGAGTGTTCAGAAGAACGTAATGGAGGACAGATTTAAACAGAATGCAGTGTTTGGGGGAGGGGTGTCCCTTTAAATGTATTTTTTATAAAATGGTGTTCTTTTTTACCCCTCTCCTTTGAATAATATTTATGCCAGTATTTATAATAATGGGAGATTATATAATTTTTGAAAACCCCAACCAGAGATATATATGTTCTTCTTTTCATTTCACTGATGGCATATTTATTTATTTATTTTTGTCAGCATTTTGCCTGTCTGCTGTTCAGAATGTGCCAGGTGGATTTCAGTACCAGCTGAAAAGCCATCTTTTGAAATTATTTATCCGGGAAAATGTACTACTAAACACAGTGAGGCATAACAGCAGTCAATCAGCCACCTACAGGGCTAAATTTATACCAAAACTATTAGGAACTGAGAGGAACCATTAGGAACCTAATAGCTTTTGCACTCTGCTATGTGACTTCAGGTGAGGTGGAACTGAGAACAGTTACAAATTTGTAAATGTACAAGTAGTATTAGGTCAAACATTGTGCCTGAACAGCACTGTCTTCCTTCAAGACATGTCTTAATGCAGCCTGGATATCCCAGTGTGTTGCTAAAAGAGTGATCAATTCCTGCAAGCTGTCTGAATCCTTCACCATACACGGCTTGTTTGTTTGAGCTTCAAAAACACACCTTAGGAGAAACTCTCTCAAAAGGAGGGTTAAAAACATGAAATAAAGACATAGAATTTCCTGGTAATCTGTCAGTAGCTTAGTTAAAAAAGGATTTTTTCTTACTTGAAACTTCTTGAAAATAGTAAAACAATTCTACTGCAAAGCCCAGGTAGAGTCTGTCTACACAATAATTATAGAGTATTTTCAAAATCATGACACCCATTTTAAAACAAGTGTCCTAAGAAAAATCAATGTGTTTATTTGATCATTTGGGTTCTATCAACCATCCAGAGTGGTCCTATTTCCTATGTTTATTTCTGAAGCCAAATTGAAGCAAATGAACCATCTAGGTTTTACTGCACAAATTACTGGCAGGTATTGATAGTTTGTCCAACTTTTCCTTCAGGTAATCTGGACACCGATTTGGAGATAAAAAGATATACAGAAGTTCTAGATGTCCTGTAGCAAAGCCTAACCCACAGAAAGCAGTAATTTGGGCAGGAGCAATCAGTAACTCACCTTGGATAAATCATCCTATTCAGAAAGCTGCTTTTCACTGCTGTGCTCAGGAACATCAGGCAATATGTCTGCGGTCTTCTACAAAAAGCCCTAGAAAATGCCAGTAATGGAGGTGCTGTAAGAACTGGTGAATCACTGACAGAGAGAAGATGTTTCTTATTTGTGCTCCCACTCCCAGTACCAACGAGACCTAAGAGAGAAGTGGACATAAAAAGTTGTGCATTCGCTTTCACTAAACCACTGGATTTTTATAGATTTTTTTCTTTTTGGAAGTTTCACCATGATGTTGCAGATGTGGATCTGTCTATAGCTTTGGCCTGTCTATGCTGCTTTAGGGAAGGTGCAGAGTGGGTTCTGCTGCCCTCTTTATCTGTGTCTGCTCCTCACATTGAAGACTTTTGTAAATCATTTGTCATTCCCTCTACTGTAAGAAAAGAGGAGGTTTGCTATCTCAAGCTTTTAAAACCTTTATGCATACTCACTATGCCATGGTGTTTGCCCAACTTTGGTGTGCTGCTTGAGGAAGTGCAGTTGGTCTGGTACATTAAGTTTTAGAAATATTTTCCTAAGAAAGAGGACCATGAAAGTTAGTAGATATTGCTGTGTGCACATGATGCTTCAGTCAAGAAATCTTTTTTAACAGATGCCTCATGGATAAGTCTTCAAATTTACTAGGCCACTGTACTACCAAATAAGATTCCTGACTGGGAAAAACTTGAGAAAGTCCTATTCCTTTATACTTTTACAGTTAAAACTGAAAGTTGTCTGGAGCATAAAAAGATTCATAATACAAATAATGTGTAAAGAATAGGCTCACTATCAGTGCAGCACACTTGTTGAGAAGAGTTTCCTTTCAGAACTGTGAAATACAAAGAATGCAAGTTTTCTTTCCTGATTTTGTTTTCAAATCTTTGAATGCAGAGAGTTGCTGCGTTGTAACATTTATTTAATAGAGATTGCTTCTACTTGGGGGAAGTAAGAACAAAGTACATCCAGTAATAAAATAGATTCAGGCAATTTCACCAGTTATCTGTCAAATTTGAGCATGAATAATATTTGGGGACTCAATAAAAAGAATGGTGCTTTGGTCGACTGACTTTGCAGAAAGTATAATGTCATTAAGCTGACCTTTTCACTGAATAACTGAATATTGTATCAGATATGTTGTATCACATTAAAATATTACATAAAATATTAATATTGAAAAAGAATCAAGATTGTGAGATGTAAGATATCAAATAACAAACATCTGTAAAATGTTTAGTTTCAGCCTTTGTACACATTTCAGATAATCAGTTCAGTTGGTAAGCTGACACCCCACAGGCATGTGGCAGAGCACACCTGCAGAGGAGCTGCCTCATCTGTGGGAAACCTGCTGCTGGTGATATCCTCACCTAATGATAGCAGAGAATTGCTTAAAAAACAGAGCAGTTTTTCTAGGAAGATGAAGCTTCATGTCAGGATGAAATACTTCAATTCTAGCCTAGACTGTATAGCTTGTAAACCTCTACAGCTATTGCACATTTGCAGATTTGGGGACCAGAATAGGTTTTAGCGATTCTTCAAAAGTCCATGTCTGTGGTCCTCTAAGAATTTGCTATTTAATCCTTAGATGTTTACAGTGGAATGGTTTTATAGCTCGAAAAATATTGATGGAGAGAAAAAGACCATAAGAACAAGAGAAGAATTGAACTGCTGTAGTAAATAAGGCATGAGAACACAAGCTGATGACAGGATAAAGCAGAACAATGAAAGGCAGTTTTGTCACTCACAAACTGAAGTCCTAAATATGCAAACCTGATTGATCATGGTGGAGCCTAATCTATAATTCCGATAATGTAATATATTAAATATAACTATTTCAGATAGTCATATTTAAAAAGCTCCCAAACAATTGTTCACTTAATGTTGATTTCTTATTACTTTTTGAGGGTTTTTTCGTGTGTCAGAGCACATTCAACCCATCAATAAAATCTGTTAGTGTGGTGCAAAACAGTTCTTAGATTCTTAATTTGAGAGAAAAATGAGGAAAATATTTTTTTAAAAAATCCTTTAAAGAAAAGATCTAGAACAGGAGATAACCCTTGTTCCATTGAATATATTTCTGTTTTTCCAGGAAAGCTAATTATGAGGGTTCAAAATTTGTCTGAACACTTCCCCCCAAGTGTGACTGTTAGTCGCGTTACAAAACATGACAATTAAAAAAATTTATAACAAAGTTACAAAAATTTTCTCTTCAGATCTCAAATACAGAACTGCATTTAATCTAACCACACAATCACAGTTCCATTTTACTTGTCAACACTAAGTTGCTGCCAGTAAAAGAGTCATCAGCATCATCTCATGAAGACTTCAGAGGTGACCTCCTAGTAAATATTTTCCATTTTAGAAGGTATACTGACAGTATAGCCTCTTTTATCAAAGTTATCACTGCTGCTATTCAGATTATGAAATTATCATGCCAGGGGCATACTATCCTTTACTCAGATGGTAATATTTTTCCATGCTGCTTAGAAATTAATTCAGTTACTTCTCTTTGTACAGCTGTAGGTTTTACATGTTGGTGCATGTGGACATCTCACTGCCCATTAAACTTCTTTTGCAGCAGTCTTGAATGCCAAACCCACAGATCTGTCTTTCTTGGAATGTGAACAACCCCATAAAGCCCTGGGATTTTTGTGGGTTTCCTTATTCTGTTGTCAGTTGTTTGGGGATTTTATTTTGTTTTGTTTGGTAATTTTTAAAAATTTTAATACAGACAGCAGATGTTCTTCTGTGACAAATAATTGATGTTTAAGTGATAACAGAGTGCCTGAGTGTGGGAAAAAAAATCATTTAGCAAAATATAGCTGTGGCAGCGACTAGCACACTATTTATCATCATCTAGTCAAATGAGGCATTTAATTTTGAGCAACTTCACAGTATAATATGTCAAGATACTGGCAAGGCAAAATTACATTCTATGATTTTCTTACTACCAGTCAAGTGACTAATTATAAATGCCCCACAAATTCTGGTTTAGAGTGATTCCACCTGAAACTGTAGCCCCTAATCCTTAAACTGAGAGACCCCTTAAACATCATAAATGCTGCTGTACTTCCTTGAAAACTATTGCATTTTCTTGAAAATGAGTTGAGATTGTTATTAAAACCTTTTTCACTTCAGAATAACTGTTACACCCAATAAAATAAGGTGTTTTCAGTTTCTTCTAGCCAAGCTGTCCTCAAATATCAAATGCATACACAAACAATCATACTTTCTGTTATTACATGCACATATGTGCAAAAACAATTTAAAAGTTACATTCAGTCCTTGATACTCTATCTTTAAATGTGTCCCTTATAATTTCAAAACAAAACAGAAAGGCAGCCATAAGAAGCATGGGCTCTTACTCAAAAGCCCATATATTTTCCACCCCTCCAGGAAAACATTTTGGATGAACCCTCCAACTTGAAATTAGCTCATCTTAGCCAGATGAGGTTATGCACTACCATCAGAGTGTGTATCATATGCTGTTCACCACTTAGAAAAGATTCTTGCAAATACATCACTATTAGATAAAATAGAATACAAATGCAAGACAGAAGTTTATAATAAATTAAAGCCAAAGATGAATTTTGGCATCTATATGAGAGGAGAAAAGAGAAGACAGTGGGACACTGTACAGATTCACAACAGCGTGCAGATTCTAAAAGCAAGTATAGAGCTTTGGTGTCAGATCTGGCTCCTGGTTATTTAATATAGAAATTTAAGTCTGCAATTATTCTGCTCCGCAGTACAGAGTCAGCAAAATCAGTAAAAGTTAATACATGTAAATTTTACAGATACATAAGCTCAGTAAAACCCTACGAAAAAGTTGAAGATTCAGTACAGCAATTTGGCTCTCTGTGTTTTCCTTTTAATTTATGTTTACCTAATACATCCTTGACTAGTGAAAAATACGAAGGGTTTGCTTATTAAACAAAAAGAACCTCTAGTGGTTTGAAAAATTTTATCTTCTGGGTTATTTTCTTTTTTTTCTTCAGTTAATGGCAAATTTTGTAATCTGAAAGATAAGCCTGTCAGCCATCTTAGTCAATTTAAAAAAGCAATAAGACAGAAGAAAAATGTACGTATACACTGAGAAAATGTACTGCATCTTATTAAGAAACAAACAAACAAACAAAAAAATCAATGGAAAGTTCTTGTTAATCTTGTATTTTTATTAAATGATTAGTTTTAGACGATTAAATAATTATCTTCAAATAGAATAATTCAAATAAATTAGATTGTGAAACCTAAATGTGAATTATTTTCTGTGTGTTTTTAATTTTTACAAAAATGGCAAAGAGTGAATTTTCTTTCTATCTAATATATCCATTAGAATTCCTTTCAGCAGATTTTATCAAATTACTTTTGAAATTACTTTTGAAAGGCAAATGCAAAACTAATTAGACTGATGTGTTATGCAATGGTACTGCACCCATAGAGGAACTACAAAACATCTGGAATTAAAAGGGTAAGATCACACAAGTAACTCTGGCCGGTTCGATTTCCATGATAAAGAAATATTTAGTGGTTTTGTATTGAGGCAATGTAAAAATCACATTATGACAGATCGAGAAAGGTTATTAAGGCAAGGTGAAAGAAAACTCTTTAAATTTTAAAGTAGGAACAAAGTAACTGATTAAAAAACTATTTCTTTTCACAAACATAAAAGGAGATTTTGTTAGTATATTTAGCTGAGCTTTTGGAAGTCTAATGCTGATGGAGAACATTGGTAATTTCACTCTTATGAAACAAATGTATACTTATTGGAGAGCCGGTCAACTAAATACATGATACCTAAATTGCAAACATTTGGACCTATTTGAACAGCCAAGAACTCAGTGCAAGTTCTGTTCATTAGCCCAAAGCTGAAATGGCAGCACACAATTTCATTTTAAAAGAGATCTTATCTGATGATGAGAAAAAGCTCTGGTATGGAAAGAAACCACTTTGTGCTGTTGTCGAAATGAAGATTAAACAGTCGACACATGAGTAGCTTAAAAAATCCTTGCTATTGGGAAAGGGCATTTTCATGTTCAGTTCTAGTATCAAATTAAATTTACTTTCATAAAGCTTATACAAAGTTTTCCAGCCACTGCTGGCATCTCTACTGAAAGTGACATGCTACAAGCAATTAATGTTGCAATCTATATTTGAAAAGGGACCTTGACAAACAAATTACTCTTTAAAACTTTTAATTGATTTTTAGTACTTTAGTAACAAGCTGAGTGCAAATCACTGAAAGAATATTTTCCAATCATGTAAATAGGTGCATGATTCATTCTGCAAATAAAACTGTGGTAAATGGGAAAGACTGACTTTCATTATTTTCTATTCAAGTAATTAAGCAATTCCATACAGTTAAACAAGGCAAACACTTGGAAAAAGTTTTATAGACAGTGAACAGTCAAAATCATTTCTAGAAATCAGTAAATTTGTAATTCCCTTAAACCCCTAAAGATAACATAGCCGTAAATAATGACAAAATACTGTTCTTATAATATTCAATATAATGAAAAAATACAGAAAAAAACATAGCCTTTTCGATGACCACTAAATTCAACAGAAATATTCCACATGATTTGAATAAGTTTGGATCAATCCATGACATTGTTTTCTCTTCCCTTTTATCTATGTTTGCTATGTCATAGCTCAAATGGAACTCCATCTACATCTTACTATTTACCCCAATGTGGCACAATAAGCCTGCAGTGCAGAGAGACTCTGTTCCAACTGTTTTCAGTCCACAATGTCAAACCACAGACACGATTTTAGAGGTGTCCACATGCTTGGGTAACTTTAGGAGTGAAGCTTTCTTCTGGGCAATATGGTGGCTTAAGAAATTTCTCTTCACAGTGAGGAAATCATAAGACAACTGGGTGAGCAATTTTCAATTTACAACTGGTTATATTCAAAATCTAGTGGGACACACTGTGAGCAGTCTGCTGTAGGTGATGACCCCCAGGTTGTGCAAGAGGCTGGATTAGATAACCTTCAGGGGTCTCTTCCCACTACAGTTATTTTTCAATTCCAAGTTTATCACCAGAGGTTTCTAACTGTGCTCTGATTAGTAACAAAAAAAATTACAGTAAATATTAAAGAAAGATTCTCTTGGACATTAAGAAGAATCTTCTGTCCTTATGCAACAAAGGACATTATTGCAAAGACGTTCCAGGGCTTGCAGTTAAAATAATGAATGGACTTAATCAGTTTGAAGTATAAGTTTCTTTAGTAAGAGTATTCAAAGCTTTAAAAATTTTAGAGATCTTGATAATTTTTGAATAGACTTCTGGATATTATATAATCCATCATACCTGAGTCTGTCAGCTTTGCCTTGATTTATGTATGTCAAAAATACTTCTGTGTGCAATAGGAATTCTCTCAGGAACTAAAATTACAGTCACCATTAATCAGCAAGCACTGCCTCAGGTACTAAATAAACAATAAAACTGTCTAGATGAAAAATTGAAAAAAAATGCATTTTGATTTTTGTCACAATAATCTTGAGGAATGTCTCTATCTCTTCATCTATGACCTACCAAAAAACCAACATACTTTTAGAAATCACATTTTTTGAATAAACCATTTTCTTATATAGACATTTGTAGAGTCATTTTTATTTGGTGTGAAGATGGTCTATGTGATTTGTGGTGAGTTTTTGGGAACCAGCAAGTGAGTCCATACTTTGTCATGTGTGGCAAGCTGGATTCATAAATATATAAAAAAAATAAATTTAGGGATAGAGAGGGAGAATAGACAAGACAGATTTAAAATTATAGGGTAGAAAGTGGAGAAGAAAGCAGAGAGCAGAAGACAGACAGGAAATGGAGTGGGTTTTAAGAGGCCAGAGACAGAGAAGGATCAATATTTCCAATGTATAGCTAAAAGAAAGTTGAACAAAGTCTGTCAGTAAGCACATGATGAAGTATTTTTCTGACAAGATACCCTCCTGTTGGTAGTCAATAAAAATGCAGAATATCTCACTTGTGAGAAGGTCACTTTGATATTCATAATAGCACAAGAAAATCTGTGCATGGCAAAACACTCTGTGACTAACAATGCTTTTTCTAAAGGCATCTTAGACAGTTATGTATCTGCACTACTCTTAGCTGTAATAAGAGAGTAGCTGTATTCAAAGAACACATCTTGACATTTATAAAAATAAAAAGATTGAAAGCAAGTAGAGGTTTTGTTTGTTTTTGGGTTTTTTTTTTTTTTTAACGACATTGAAACTCCTTCATGATTATTTAGTGAGAGAAATTAAAGATCATTAAAAGGTCATAAGAACTTGGATGGTCTGAAAACTAGGGGAGCACAAATTGATGAAGAGCCTTGGAGGAAAATATTTTATAATTAATGTACTAACAAATGACATTCTACTTGAATCAAAGGCACTGATAGAGATGAGGAAGCATAAATTGTATTTCATTTTATTTTGAAAAAATCTCTGTATAGAAAAGAAAAAATCTGTCATGAATCCTCAAGTAATTTTACGGTAATGTAAATAGGTGGTATGAATAGAATCTCAGCTTTCATTTTGTTACAAAAAGCGACATTTCTCAAATAATAGATCAACACATCAGAAAACCTTCATCCCCTTTAGTCACCCACAAATTACAGAATATAAATAAATATAAAAAACAAATGATAATTTCATCGGTCTTTCCCTGCGTAAACCATCTTTGTATAAATATATTTTGATTGTAGATACAAAGGTGTTTTGACATTTTATTCTCTACAATTTAATTCAGGTTCATTTAATACAAAAGGGAATTTATGGAATTTAGTGATTCACAGTCCTTTCTGCTTTATTGAAGCATTCTTCACTCAGAGCCAAGGGAAATATATTTCTAATTCAGAACCTAGAAGTTTTAGTTCTAAGCACCGGGAGTTGCTGAAAGTATAAAATCCTTTAAATTAAATATTGTTAACAGAATGAATAAGTTAAAACTTATTGATTCAGGTCGGTTGAGATATTTTATTGAAATAAATATGTGTTAAGTCCAAATTTATAAAAATGTTAGATCAAGAATGCATCAAAAGCCTACAATATAACTTTTTAAATATTTTTGCCAGTGGATTTCCCAAGAAAGTGTGAGACATGAAGAAACTTTTCTAAGTCTGTAACAAGTTAGGGAGCAGGGCTTCCTCATGGAAAGAGTTTTTTAAACTTTCAAATCAAGACCTTCTCAAACATTTTCCTTTCATTTTTCTTTAACAAAAATCTCAACACTTCTCCATAAATGTCAGCTCACATCTTTGTAAAAACAAAAAGCAAAGAAGATAAGAAGAGCAAATGATTGAATTACTAGATTCTTTGCTCTCCATAAATGTGTCTAGCTCCTTTTTGAACCAGAAAATATTTCCTCTTTCCATGAACTCCTGTGGCAGCATGCTTCAGATGTTCATGACCTGCTCTGTAAAATCATATTTTTGTTTCAGAATGACTACCCAACAGTTTTAACAATTGTCTCGAAGTTCCAGAACTAAAAAAATGATAACAGTTCCACTGTCATCTTACACAGTATCTTCATGGCTCTTTACATCTCTTACCATGTATCTCTTCAGGGCTTTCCTCGGTAAATTAAAAAACCTCGGGTCTCTCCTCATAAGGGACATTCTCATGCTCTATTCCTTACATCTAATTGTGCTTCCCTGTAGCATCTCTAGCTCTTAAATATGTTTCCTGAGATGCATAGACTAAAACCAAATATGACACCAAGATGATGATGCAAGAAAATTTTATGTGGCAGGAAAAATGAATCCTCCATCTGTTTTTCAGTACCCTACCTGAAGATGGGCAACATTGTCACTGATATTTTAGATTCTGATGCAGGTTGACTTGTTAATTTCTGAAAAGTGTTGATGGCTTGAAGACCTGAGCTGTCATTATTAGCTCCAAATTAGACGTTACAGGATGTTTTGTATTATTTTTTCTTAGATATATTGATTTCATTTTTCCATACTGAAATTGTTTCACCTTTTGCCCACTCAGGTTTCTGAGGTTCTTCTGAATTCCTTCTGTAACAGAGCAGCAATGAGCTATCAAATATAGTTAAGAATACTCTGAAGGAGATGGATCTTTATTTCCTTCTTTCACATAATTTTGTAAGAAGATATGCAAGCCAGCTCCTTGCAGAACATGCAGCTCTAATTGATTCTTAGTGGACAAAAGACCTTTATAGACAGGCTAATAATGACTAAGGAAGGAAAAATAAAGAATAGGCTAAAACAGGACTTTAGAAAATTGGCAAAAGAACATTTCTCAGACTATGTTCAATACAGTAGTTCAGTGCTGTGAAAAGTAATAAAGTATCTCAGTCTGTATGGGTTCAATTTTTTAAGGAATCGTGAAATAGGTTTCCACTACTATGCAGTTTTTTACTGGAAAACACCTACATAAAGAGTGAGAAAAAAGGACCTGAACAGCTAATCCATAAAAATTGATTTTCTCATTCACTTACTCAAGAAAAGAAGAGATGAGAGAAGGAAAAACGAGGAAAGGGAAAGGGAAAGGGAGAGGGAAATGAGGGAAGTTTCCAGTCAGAAAAGTTTCCTGGAACAAGCTCATTTTCATTTTCATCATCCCTCTGCTTTCAACACCTTGACTGACTTTTGTCTCCAATATAATTCACTATAAGTCTTGTTTCTACAGAGGAGTCTAATATTACTCTGTAATTTCAGGTACTCAGTTTGAAAGAGGGTTTACAATGCAACATACTGTTGCATGTGCTTATCATGATATCTAAGTGCCAATTCATTTTTTGTGTTATATTTAGCCTATCAAATTTTCTGCTAGCTGAAATGCTCTTGATCTCTGTAAATAAACTGTTGGCTTTATTCATGCACCACTAGTGAAAATTTCTTCAAAGTGTGTTAAACTGAGCATGGCTTGAAAACTCCAATCCCTGATGGACTGAAACTGATCTCTCCAGAGACTAAAACTCATTTTGCTAAATCATTTTTGCAGAAATGACTGACTCCTATGAAGTGCTTTGCTTTTGCCTGACATTGATAAGACATGCATTAATTCAAAGGACTCCTGCTCCCTAGATAAGAAATTGTTATCTCTGTTTTTCAGATGGAGAAACTGAAAAGGTGAAGAGGCTTCCTAAGGCCACAGGGTAAGGTAAGGATAGAGCTGGTGCTTCAACTCACCAGTGTCTGCCTTCTAGTCTAGAATTATAAATATCAAATATCCTTCATAGGTAGCATATAGTTAGGAGATACATTTTGCTCACAGAGAAATAAAAAAAATAAATACAGAATTTTATACTAGTCAGTTACTGTCCAACATTTTGAGCAGATTTTCCAAGTGTGGGAGAAGAAGCAGAAGGGGAATTTTCATCTTCCTGGCAGTATATAGTAAACCAGACTTTTTTCATGACTGCAGACTTAGTTCCATTACAGAGTTCAGCTTTGAAGGAAACTTTCTTCCTGACTTCTTCTCATTCATATTCAAAGATTTTCTTTCTTGCAGTTCTCAAGTGTGAACTTACACATTATTAAGAAGTATCAGATTAACAACCATGGAGAGGAAAGTTTCTTATTTATATCTAGACTAGATACCGTGCAGCTTTTTCAAAGGGTGGTTGGTTGATTATAGATGTAAAAATGACCCAGGTCAAGAAGCCAAGTGGTGATGGAAAGACTGTCCTGTACATCACAAGGCTGCTAGCCAGCAAATATTCAGACTTCCTTCTCAGTGTCAAAGTGTGATACCAAGGATTATTTCCCTAGTAATAATTATGTTTAAAATTTTAATTTTTTTTTTTCAGGAAACTCATGAAAGGGCAGAATTTAACTGAATTACCTAGAACCTACTCGGTGCAGAATATGAGGAACTGCAAGAGCCTTTAGGCAATGCTGCTTTCATGGTAACAAGGCTTACTGTCACACCAGAGCCAACCCAAATTCCCCTCAGGAAGATCCTTAATCATTGCTAATATTTATACCAATTATCAATTATTACAGTATATTATATAATTTCTACTGTAATATGGTGACCTACTGTTTGTTTAGATCCAATTAGTTCCAACATTCTGAGAATGAAGCAAAGGGAATAAACATGACCCATAGGAAAAGAACACTTCCAAAATGAGTGCAAAGTGGCAACATTTGCCATCACTGGAACCAGTCACAAATTAGAAGACTGTATTTTAAGAAGAATGTTAAAGCCAGCCATAAGAACAGAGGGAAGAACTCGGAGAAGTAAGAAAAATTTTGTTCCTCATCAGCTTTTGATCAATACAAAATGAATACCTGGCTATAGCACTTTTTGTGAGAGTCATATTTTGGTATATACAGGAAAAATAGACAATGGAAAAACTTGTCATTCATAGATGCAGGCTATTAAAAGACCATATTGAAAGAGAGAAAAACAATTACATGCAAGGATGCTCATGCTTTGGCAGAAATCTTGTAAATATTGAAGTGCTGCATACAATTTAACAAGTATTGAAACAGAGGCTGGACAGGGTTTTTTTCCTTTCTTTTGGCCACCTGAGGAGGGTTTGTCATTTGAAGAATGTAAAAGAACTGACTTTACAGAAAGGCATGTTCATATTTTAATTAGGGAGTCTAAAAATCCAGGACTTTTCTTAAACTACCTTTTGTAACTGATACAAAATATGCCAACATTGGTCTTTGTAGAGTATTATACAAGCTCTCTGCATGCACACCACTTCACAAATGCAGGCTGACACATCTCCAGAGCCACAGATTACTCTTTTCCTCTAAAAAATTTTCCTAAGGTTGAAATCATTATGGTCAAAGTCCAGCCACTGCACTGCACCAACTCTTTCCAGAGAAGCAAGTCAGAGACAGAAGAATCTGCTGCTTTAGTGGCCCCACTGCAGCCTCACTGAGCCCTGGTTCCAGGCAGGCAGCACAGGCTCCCCTGGCATGCTCTGTGCCCTGACTCACTGGGTGGATGCAGAGGTGCATGGGGGCTGACACGCCACACCACTCCTCAGCATCCTCAGCATCCAGAGATACCATGCAAGAGTTTGGAAGAATCCAAAATCAAGGCTAGTAATGAAAGAGTAGATATAGTGGAAGTGTGCAGGAGATAATAATTCAGATTCCAAAAACTGCACCACAGGAAATTGTCTCTGTTGCTGAGTTATAGCCATATTTTTTATTAGTTTCTCATTAAGCACTTTTCTGTGACCATGAGTGAGGCTTGGTCTTGCCTAGTCTGTGGTAGGTAATGAGATATTCATTTATAGCAACAGAGGCTATTAAGAAAGAAAAATAAATTGCTGAAAGTCTAAACTGCAGTGACCTACATGGAGTACACTAGGCACCTACAGTCAGAGTGGATTTATGGCCTTTGACAACAGCTTTCTCCTGGTTTTCAACACATGGCATGTTATTCCTAAATATAGCTTAAAATTATTCACAGTCTTACTGTTCATGTCTAAAGTACTAAGTATTTTTTCCCATTATTGATTAAACCCATTTATTTTTTTCTTTTTCCAAGCCACAGCATATGTGTACATTCATATCCTCTATTTAAGGGCACTTCCTCTTCCTGATGAAAATCAGTTGTGTTCTTGCACCACTATTCTCAACAGATAGAAATTCAGCCACCCTTAAGAGATGCCATTGAAATCAGAATTCAGCATGAACAGAATTGCTTTTGTTTTAAGCAGATGCTGTTACATGGAGCACATTGTGTTCTCCATAGGGTATTCCACACAGTTTTTGCAGGATATTATAAAACAAACTGACAGTGATTAACGCTAATAAAGAGAGCTACACAATTACCTGCATGCAATCACTGAATATCTCCTTGTTAAACCTGACGTGCTGTTGCCACAACATTTCTGCTCAGGTTGCTGACACTGGAAGTCTTTTGCACACCTTGAACATTTAGTTAATGCTATCTAGGTCAGTTAAAAGCAATATTTGATCTTTGATTAAGATATAAATTGTGAAAGACATAATTCATATCAAGGCAAATCAGAATATTTTCTGTACATACTACATAACATGTTCTAATAACATTAACATTTAATCTGCTTCATCAGAGGCATGAAGCTCAGAATTAATTATTCTACTTAACTTAGTGTAAAGGACCTTAAGATCAGAGAATACAGCAAAAATCAGAATTATACTTAATATCAATAGCAAATATCAGGCTGTGTTTGATGCATATCTTGGGGGGTTTTAGTACTCCAATTCCAAATTATTTTGGTATTGCCACAGGTGGATAATTAGTCTTCTCTATCACTGAATTTGATTCTTAAGAAAATCAGTCAAGAAACAATTAAAATAAAAAGGAAAAGTGCATAATCATGATAATAGGATGACAATAATAATAATAATAATAATAATAATAATAGTAATAAGTACCAACATGATAAAGGATTCATTTTTTTATGTATTGTCTCATTTAACTGGTGTGCAAAACTGTTGAATTAATGTGTTAACACTACTAAAACTTCGCCAATTCTAAAATTTATATTATGTAAATAAATGGTCCTGTCACCTAAAATACCAGTTTTAGGTGACATACTTATATGTTGGGTAAGCTAGATATGTGTTGGGTTAGCTTTTGCATTCTTTGCTACTGCAATGTCTTTGAAGAAGCACAACAGCTTATTCAACACCTCATAACCTCCGAGAATGACTTTGTTTAATAATTTTAATAAAAAAGAACAAAAAAATTAACAATAGTTGGTACTCCTTTAATAGATTTCTGGTTTTTTCTTTTATTTAAAAGTAGTGTTACTGCTTTCCTGGTTTGGTTTTACATTAATTTCTTAAAATCTTCCTGTGTTTGCTTCCTTTTTTGTTCTTTATTTTCAAGGTAACACTGAATTGTTTTAATGAAATCTGTAAGACACCTTCATAAATATTTTCTGCTGACATAATGCCAACAAACATAGTATCTCACTGGGGAATCATCAGATATCTTCAAGTAACCTGGAACATTACAAATGTTAGGATGGTTTGCTTTTGGCCATGCAGCTGAATTTTTGGGGGTTTATTAACTATTTAGAAAGAATAAAACACCTCTAGTAGACATGGGCTAATATTCCTGTGACTATGCTGTAAGCTGTGCTACACAGATAAGCACTAGGAACATCTAAAAAATAAATTCAGCACAAAGAGTTTTTGCTCTACATACTACATTGTCACTCTCTGAATGTCAACACAATTTCTACTACCTTATCAGTAATTAACTTATACACTGTTCATCTTTGTTATCAACTTTCATCCTTATTTTCCTTTTACTAGAAATTCATTACTCTCATTTTAGTGGTAAAGGAATCATTCATTGTTAAGTTCAGCCAAGCAAATCTTCCTTTCTTAAAATAAAACATGAAAGTGCCTCAGAAGAACTTACTGGTATCATAGCCCCACAGAAAAAACATCATCAAATCATCTTCATGATCATTGGAGTTTGACTAGACAGTAATCCTTAATCCTTTCTAGACATTCAGAAGATGTCTGCTGCACTAAAGGGTTTTCTGTAGACATTTCACATGAGTACATAGCGTGTGGGTTTTGTAGCATACTAAGGATGTGCACTTATTCAATCATCAGGATGTCCTCAGCCCAGGGGCAATTATATGCCGAGTTAGAGCTTTCTCATGGCTTGAGCATGTCCTGCAATGAAGAGGTTTGTTATGTAAACATTGACTGTTCATCCTGGTTTAATGCTATAGGAACTTCATTCATTACAAACAGAAGGTGGTGTAAATCAGAATTGGAAGATAACATTTCCTTGAACCCTATGTTCTCAGGCCCAGAATTAACCATCTGTCAAAGGATTTGGAGTAGATCAGGGGACATATTTTGCTTGAAGCACTGAAGAATTGATGACAAGAAACCTGCATTCCTTCCTACAGAAAGGATGGTAGAAACTACTGAGATCACATTTATCTTGCCACAGGGCTGTTTCTCCTCTTCTTCAGAAGCAGCTGGCTGGACAAAAAAACATATACTGGTATTTTTTGCCTTCAACTGAATCTTATCTGAAGAAATGGAATAGTAAAGGCCAGTATAGAGAAAATGCAGTTGGGGTAAGTCAAGATGGGAAGACAACCTCAAGTCAATTTTAATTATAGCTCTGGAGAACAGTTGAGCCAGCTTTCCAATATATTTATTAAAATTAAATTTTACCTCCAAACCAATAACTTTCGTGATATTCTTATATCCAGGTGAACCACTCAGTATAAAAATCAGATAAGGAAGATTCTCAAGAAGATCAAACAAAAAATGTTTGCAGATTTCATGTATTTCTAGTCTTATGTTATGTACTATTGTCTAGGAAAGACTGAGCTGTGATGTGGAAATACACTTTCTGTCCTTTGTTACTTTCCAGACTATTTACTCTGAACAGCCAGTGCCAAAAGCATAATTAGCCTTACTTGAAAAGTGGTAGCTACAATGGCAGCTGTCCACGTGTATAATCAAAATGTTTTTTAAGGGAAAATAAAAGACTGATAAAATAGTCCAAAAGTGTTTTAGAAAAATAATAGCATTCTTATATATTATACACCACCAGTAAACTCAAAAAAATGGAAAATATGAGGCTATGACTTTGAGGAACTGTTTATGCTGTTAAGTATCTAAATATCAAATATTATTATCTTGCAGTCATTGAATTTAGGATTTCTATTATTTCAGAGTTTGTCAGATTTACTTCAATGGAGATCTCAGATCAATAGGCAATTCAGTTCTTTTAATATACTTCCCTTTGTATTTAACATATTTTATTTTATTGTCTAAGGTTTTTTTAAACCCTCAAATTATATAGCATAGTGTGTAGTATAAAAAAAATGGACCTATTTGCAATATTTTGATACTGATTCATCAAATACCAGTTCAAATTAAAAAAGAAAAAAACAACCAAATAACCCAACAAGTAGACCTCCATTATTAGAACATCAAATTGCACAGACTTATATCACGTACTTTCAGGAGGTTTTGTTCAGTCTCCCTTCTCTGTCCCAAATGTGTGAGCAGCATATAATGGAGTATTAAACATGTTTAACATGAATATTAAACATGTTTGCAGGAGGAAGAGTGGTTAACTAGACAAATTAAAATGATGAGTTAACTAAAATATTCATAGAATGATTCAGAACTAGTGTGAAAAAATGGGTACAGTCTACATATTGGGCTGGAGTAAGATATGATCATAAATGGTTCTAAAAGGTAGCAACATTTGCTCATTTGACATTCAGTACAAATGACACAGTTTGGCAGTGCAATAAAGCAGATTTTGGGACTCCTTCTGCCATATCAAATACATTGCAGTCACAACAGCTGGTGCTGGCTCAAAGTCACTCAAGGGCCAGCAGATCAGTTCTTATGATTAAACTTTCTGAAACGTCAAGTAACATCTATCCAAAACAATGAATCTTCATCAGATCAGGTTTCATATGTCATCCTAATACCATATAAAACCATCAAAAATGTTTATTTGTGTGCTTTAATATGCACCAGTGCAGTCACATGTTCACAACTGGTTTGGATCTCGTTGGCTCTATGATATCTGTAACTACCCATGTGCCATGTTACAGGTGTGGAACATGAGGGTTTGATAATTTAGAAAATTAACCCACTGCTATGAAGAAGACAAAAAATGATGCTAGTTTTTCAGTATTGTTTCCTGGTTTCATAGTCAGTCCTTTCAGTGTGTTACTTATTTTTTCTTGACTCCACTGCTTGTCCTGACTTGTACAAATCCTGTACACTAGAATGCAACGTCAGTTCAAGATCTGAATAAAGACATTCTCTGCAGTTATAGCTCATCATTCTGAACATGAATTTGGTCCAAAAGGTCACAAAATCAGTGTATAATAAATAGCCAGTGCTGTTTGAACAAGATTTATTTTTATAAAAAATAAATAAATAAAAAATAATAAAAGCAGTAGAATGAAATAAAAGTTCCTGCATCTCTTGGTCTTGTAATTATAAATGCCAAACTATTATTACAGACTTATCATATGTCCTTGAACCTATAGTACAGACAAAAAAATAAATCATTCTAATCTGTTCTTTTACTTCAAGTATTTGAACTGATTGAGAGAGAAAAAACTGATATTTCAGATTGGAAAGTTGATAACTGTGGAAATGGATAACGAATATCTTAAAACTTGAAGGTTCAGTGACATGACATCTACCTTTTGGGTCCAGTGATGGTCAGACTAATATGGGTGCTGTCCTAATCTAAATTCCCCTCTGTCAGACTAATCTTGTTAAATCCACCAAAGGAAATATTTTAGCATACACCTTTAATAATAGAAATAACCGCATCTGAATTTTAAAACAGCAGATCTTCACAAAGCAAATTGCACAATGTGCCATAGTTGCCCTTCAATTACTGGTGTCATTTCTGTCTGTGACCAGTTTACCAGCTGTGTTACCAAAAATTGATATGCCATAATTTAGCACTGAAGTACCATGGTAACCACTATGCCCTGTCTGCTGTTTCCCTGGTCACAGAGTCTAGCAGTCCTACAAATACTAATTTTCTCTTGTACTCCATTATATTTTTGCTCTTTCCATATTAATTAATTTCATGTGTGTTTTTTCTTCTGGAGACAATGTTTTCCCTGCTTAAGTATAAGATTATATAATCAGCAGGAATATCATTAGTTTACTGTGTGCTGTGTTTAGACTAAATCCACTTCAGAGCCACTTTAATAATTTTAATTATCCCCTTCAGAATGGACAATTTTAGTTGTTAGTTCCTATAAAAACCTTAAAAAAAATAAAAAAAAACCCTCAGTTTTTCAGATATAGGCTATCATGTATTATTAATCTAATATGCTGGTAGTCTGTTTTAATGAGAAATTTCTGGAGAAAAAGAGGAGTTGAAGTTTCCCAACACACAAGTAGCAGGTGACAAGTTGGACAAAAAAGGATGCAAATAATCCCCAAAAAGTAGGATTTAGTATAACTCTTGATCTTCTTTACTGTTTCATAATGCATGTCTTTTCCCATTAGCTCTTTTGTTTTTTCCTGGGAAACAGTGTTTTCTTTTCATTTAGACAGCCTTAATGAGAGAAATCCACAGACAAAACTACAGAGACAGAAAAGAGGTGACAAAATTGATTGCCTAAGTGGAACAAAAGTAAACAACCTTTGTTTCCTAAGTTCTTAGTTTTTTTCTACTTATCTCTTTTTTCCAGGCTTTGTATAAAACAAATACCACCCTGAATTCTGGCTAAGTCATAGTAGAATGGCAGAGATAAAAAATCATGGGGATAGCCAGAGTTGAAGGAGGCCTCTAAATAACAGGATAATTATAGCTAAAGCAGAGCAGAAAGCTATGAAGCATTAAGCCAGGAAATGCAGAAGAAGAAGATACAGAGAAAGCCCATAAATTTTTACCTGCTAAGATGAGAACATTTTGCTGGTGAAAAACCTGTCTTGTATTAGAAACTGAACCTTAATCTCCTGTGGTCACAAGCTTTACTCTTCTCTTTCCAATCAGATCTTGCCATCATCCCAATGATACAGATGAAAAAAATTAGCTAAATGTTACCTGCACACAGAACCAAAGAATTATTTATTTTGGGAAAGGTCTCTGAGATTGAGTTAAACATTTGAACAAACTTGTCAACTAGACCATGTGACTAAGCACCACATCCAGGCTCACCTTAAAAATCTCTGGGGATGGTGCCTCCATCACCTCCCTGGGCAGCACTTCCAATGTCTAATCACTCCTTCTGGGAAGAATTTATTTTTAAGGTCTAACCTGAAGCTCTCCTAGCAGAGATTAAGACTGTGTCCTCTTTCCCTGTTTGTGGTTCCCTGGGAGAAGAGGCTGATCCCCATCGGGCTACAGCCTCCTCTCAGGCAGTTGCAGGGAGTAATAGAATCTCCCCCCAGCCTCCTGTTCTCTGGGCTAAACACCCCCAGCTCCCCCAGATGCTTCTCATAAGCTGTGTTTCCAGACCCTTGCACAGCTCTGCTGCCCTTCCCTGGACACACCCCAGCACCTCAGTGTCCTTCCTGAACTGAGAGGCATAAAACAAGGTACTTGAGACGAGGCATCACCAGTGCCCAGCACAGTGGAAGAGCCACTTCCCTGCTCCTGCTGGCCACACCATTGCTGACCCAGGCCAGGATGCCACTGGCCTTCCTGGGCACCTGAGCACACACTGGCTCATGTTCAGTTCTTGCCAACCAGGACCCCCAGGTCTTTTTCCACTGGTCCACTTTCCAACCACTCTGCCCAAATCTGTAGTGCTGCCTGGGGCTGTTGTGGCCAAAGTTCAGGACCCAGAACTTGGTTCAGAACCCAGAACTCCTCATGCTACTGATGTCTGTTCAGCAATCCAGCCTGTCCATGTCCCTCAGCAGAGCCTTCCTACCCTCCAGCTGGTTGGCATTCCCAACCTGGTGTCATCTGCAAATTTGCTAATGGTAGCCTCGATCCTTTCACCCAGATTGTCAAATTTATCAAACAGGACTGGGCCCACACTGATCCTTGGTGGACACCACTGTGATGGGTGCCAACACAGACAGGAAAAAGTTGAAATGTCTGCATACAATACACAGATGCTCTTCCCCTTTTTATCTATTTAAAAGAAATAGATTTTGTCCCATTTATTTATTTGTGTGGGGGCCCAAGAAAAAAGAAATCTAGGTGATTTTATTAATTCAGGCTTATGTGGTCTAATTCTCCATAACAGGCTGTTTATATTCCTTGAACCCTCAATTCCTCAAACAGTAAGACTCAGTGTGAAATTAGAGAAAATATAAGTACAAAGGAGATGCCTGAGGCTATTCTCACCTATACTAGCATTTCCTTTGGCTCACTGTACAGGGATTGAGCCTATTTGCAGTTGTAGCTTGACAGGACTTGGGACTGAAAGAGGGAAGAGGGGAAACCTAAACTGAGCACAATGTGAAAGAAGAGAACAGAAATTACAAATTTAGTTAGAGGACCCACAAAGAGCAAGGGAGAAAGAGATGGAAAATAAGTGCAATTCTTCATGTCTTCTGTAATAGACAGAGACATTCTTCTTCAAGATTGTGTTGGGTCTATTATACTATCAGAAAGTTTTCTTTCTCCTGAAAATAAAAGCAAAGAAGAAACTTTTAATCAGTACCTTCAGTCTGCATCAATTTAAATCATATTCCGGAAAGTACTTAAGGCAAGTGAAACAATTCAGGTGAAAAGTTTCCTATTTAATCATGGGCATTTGAACAACAAATAGCTTGCAATTACCTTGGTAGAAGCTGAATCAGCTTAGCAACAAATGATGAATTTTTAACTATTCTTACCCAGACTTTTACTAAATTAGACAGAGGGACACAAGGACAACCCTGATAACATCAAATATTACAAATGCAGCATAATAATACTATGAATATTTATTTTTTTTTCTGAGATGCTTCTCTTTAACACACACACACACACACACACACACACACACACACACACACACACACACACAGTTTCCATGCCCAAAGCAGGTTGCTGAGAGAAATGTTCTCTGCTGAGTTAACTGCATTCTTCTGAAGGCAATTACTTCATGGTCTGTGTACAACTTAATCTGTCTAACAGAACTGTTTTGCTTCATTTCCACCAGTGTAAATTTTCAGAAATAAGTCACCAGCAAACAGTTAATCACATAAATATTAATTCCTTACAACTGGATTGATAATTTTCCTTTTTATTCAGTGGGCAAATCCATGGCTCTGTGGAGACCCTTGACAAACTGTTCCTTTTCCCAGCTCTCAGACCCAGTCCTAAAGACTACTTGATTGTTTCCATTGAAATTCCACTTCAGTTAGTGCAAGGCTTTTCTGAAACCTCCTTTTTCAATCATTAGAAATATTCTTGCCAGTTTGTTTCAGGACCTGCTGGATTTCTGTGTCTGTGTTGTCTCTCAATTCTTGTCTTCCCCCTTTGGTGCTTGCCCAGAGTTGCTCTCAGTATACTTTTTATCAGGTTACACAGGCCACATTATTGGTCTCTTCTCCCCTGACCATTTTAGTAAATTTTCTCTGCACCAGTTTAAATTCAAATTGTTTTATGTCAACATGGCTAAGTAGCACTGCAAAGAGCATTTTTGATTATATTTTCCCAACAGCCTTCACGGCAGTAAATATTTTTCACTACAGTTTTAGTGTGAGCAGCCATAAAGATGACTTAGTTAAAAAGGGAAAATTACTGAACAGAAGAAAATGGCTCCTGGAAAATATTGTCAGAGAAATTGCCTGCCAAAGTGGGGGCTGGATGGCTGGGAACTTGACCTGTGAACCAGAAATGCCCTTTAAAAGTGCAACTTTGAAGTATAGATGAAGTATCAAGAATCCAGAGACATCCTGAGCTACCAGGAATAAGCATAAACCCAAGAAACTCTAAGGGCAATTAATCATCTGAAAAAGTAGAAACAGCTTGGGAAAATAAAATTAGTCTGGAAGAACTGTAAGCATAACTTAATCATTTAATTGTTGGCCGTTACAAATGAAAAATTGAAATTAGCAACATGTGTTGAGCGGTTGAAGTGGTGTTGTCCTACGCTGTCTTACATCTCTAGGCTATAAAAAGAACTGAATTTTTAGCCAAAATAGAGGTTTTTTTCTCTGAGTTTTCTCTGGTTTTCTATGTCACACATACTTTTATTTTTCTAAGCCAGTTGAATTTCACATGAATTCTCTGCCAGACCTTAGGCTCTCACTGAGCATGTCCAGATGACTCTGGACTCTGTGACACAGACTGTCTTTGAAGAGACACTCTGTTACCTCTTTGTGCCCCCTTTGGTCCCACTTTGGTGTCAGTTTTGGTCTGTCCTCACACTTCTGCAATGGTTGGATCAAACTTTGGGACTGGTTTGTCCCCTGCTTTAGGATGATTTCACTCCTGAAATCTGTCTAATTTGCTTGATACCCCCATTATATATATCCATGTAAGTAACCTATCATGAGCATATCTCTTCTAATACTGTTATTATAAAATGCCAACATTGGTCTTTGTATTGTTGTTATGACAAGTTTCTTCACTAATAAGTTTGTTGCAACCTGTAATAAACCTACTTGTTTTCTGTAATTATATTAGTTGTTAATCTAGGATTGGTTGTTGCTTTTATTGACCACTGCCAGGCTTGATTAATATTGATTAATCACTAATTGTTGATAGTAATTTTTAATATCTTGATATATTTAGGTATATTTTTTTTTATTTTTCTAAGGTGTAATTTCTAGTGATGATTTCTAGTTATGGCTTTGAAATACTTTGCAACAAAATAGAGAAATTTAGATGATAAAAGTTTCCAAGCCTTTGTGTATTATGAAATTCAATGAACTCAAGGTTGTGATCTCTACACACCCACATTTTTGGATAATATTTTTAGTCATAATAGCTCCACATCATATACCCATACATGCTACATGACTTTTTTTTTGTCTGTTTATTGTGTCTTTATCTACTCTTGGTAAAAAAAGAAAGAAATGTTTCAATAAAAACTCACAAATCTAAGTGGTGAAGCTAATCAGTCAAGCTCCTCTTTAAACTCCAGTGAATTTTGTGGCCTAAAACTTTTATTCAACCTGTAATTGGCAAGCTGTGCATTTCAGAGTTAGAGCTTAATAAGTCTCTCCATTCTTCTCTGTTTGCTCTTGCAAACAGTAATTAAGTGCAATTATGTGGAAAAAATGTTGATTAAAAAATGTGTATTTGCAAACCTGAGTTTGATTGGACCTACATTACATTTAAAATATAGCTTTTACAATCCTTTTATTTTCCAAACCCACCACAAAATTGCAGTGCATGCTATTTTGTACAGTGTAACAAACCCCAGGGTAGCTGTAAGAAGAAATGTTCTGTTCTCCTCTGCAGTCATGTTCATCTTTGAAGTACATTTTTAATAGAGGGGTTCAAAAATTACTGCATGCATTGCATAGAGAAATTAGCTTGCATGTTGAAAGGATAAAATGATGCAACTATGAAGTCATAATTTTCCATGTGAATTCTTTGTCTCACCTTAGTTATTCTGTTTCAGATGTCATTTACTCAGAAATTTTCTGTGCCAGTGGGACAAAATTTGTTCTACAACATATTTTTCTCTGTAGAAAATTACCTATGCTTTATCTTTTCAGTAAAAATACAAAATTTCGGTATGGATTTAAGTCTATGTTCCACTATCTTACACCAAAAATTCCTCAAAACCAAAAAAATCCAAGGAACCTCCTATCTAAACTGTAGCATATTTAAGAAAACCTCTTATGTATGATGTTTATAAAGTTTATGTTTTGTTGCTACAGCAGAAATAACTCAGAAGATAAAATGACAGTAATCTCATGTTTAGGTGAAATATGAAATCCATACACAATTAAACCTAATGGGCTTTGTCTACTCCCTTGATGTCACCTTTGAATTCTTGACAAAGTAGCGATGGTAAAAAGTGCAAATATCCAGAACTGATTTCTTTGTAGCTTCTCTGTACTTTTATGACCTTTAAGGAATTGAAAATAAAACTTTCATAAAACTTTTCTGTTCTATATCAAAAATGTGAAATAACCATGAACCATGTCTTTCCATGTGAAATTAAATCCATTTCAAGACGGAAATAGTAAGTTTGGTTTTCCTCTAGGGTAATATTTTAACATTAGCAGTTCAAATTTTTTTCTCAAATTAAAAAAGACAACTTACTCTCTTTGAGGAAAGAAGAAAAAGAAACTTATTAAAACTGAACTGAAACATTTTACAGATTCTAGATACAATTCTACATACAATAAATGAAATTATTCAGATTAAAGATATGGAAGTTCAGGAAAAAAGCCAAAACACTGGAAAGTTAATAGCAGAACCCTATTTATTCATGTTTGTATAACATTTCAACAAGTTATTGTTTGTTGCTGTAAGCTATCTTTTCAGTACCAATAGATGAGTCTACACAGTTCAGCCCAATGTTGTTAAAAAAAGTCCATTGAAAATTAGCTTGTGATAAGAATTTTCAAACACCTCTAATTTCTTCTGTTTTTGCACAGAAAAGGTTTCTGCCTTTCATTCAGCTTATACCACACTTCTTTCTTGACTCTATTACCCTTCTTCAGTTGGAAGTAACCCAATACAGGAAACAAAACATCATTTAAATAACATATTCTTAAATCTGAAAACTATTAAGCTAAAAACATAATCTCTGGGAAACACAACAAATTGTGCAAAACATCACAAATTGTCTCACTTAGCAGTTTTAATCTACAAATGAGAAAATGTTACCCATTGCAATTCTGCACTTGCTTCCCTTATTTTCAAAACACAGTATATTGACCACAAATACAAAATAAGAGTCCATGAATTATGTTAGATATGACAAATGATTTTTTAAGATTATTATAAGACCACATATATGGTGAGAAAAGGTGAATTTTTATGCACATTTTTCTGTCTTGAAGCACAGCTTTGATATCTGACACAAAGAAATCTCTGCGAAAGCATGTGGACACTAATGTCTGAGCAAAGAAGATTATTATGTGTGGAGATCTTTAAATGCTAAACGACCCACGGTATTAAAAGCATTTAAAGCATTAACTACCAATGATAAAGATAGATCAGTTAGAGAACATTGAAGAAATGGGTGTAGAACCAAATGCATCTATGTTGAATCTGATCAATGTCACTGGAAGGTTGCTCTCTACATTTTTTTCTAAAAGCCATGTAAACCAGAGGAGAGTCAAGAAGACTGGGAAAAGACAAATATCAGGTCCAGTTTCCAACAGTAATTTGGGATTAATTCTAATTTTTAAGAGGGCCTTGCCTTGACGTTGGAAACTGGACTTTGTGATTCCCAAAGAATCCTTCTGACCTGAAGCATATCAGTATTTTGATAAATCTTGTGGTCAGATTTTGAGACAATAATTTATATGGGCATGCAGCTTGAGACAGAGGGAATTTGAAGCAGCACTTGTATAAAACAAGAGAGCATGTGTAATATTAGAATATTATCAAAGAAATTGCCTGCATTATGGATAAAAGGGTGAATCAGTGCTAGAATGATTTGTGTGTGGGACTGTGGTTAGCAATAAAGTGATTTCCTCGCTTTCTTTGTAATAGTTACAGATCTATTTGTTTTGTGCTAAAATAGAAGTTAATCTACATGGCCTTATGTAACTCTGAATGCTGGATTTGCACTTTGTTGACATGATTTATAAGTGTTTGATTATAACCACAGCTAGCTGGTGGAGAGAAGCATTTCCTGAGTAAAATGTCATCACTTCACCTTTGTGCTTTGAGGTAAGAAATAGGCTCAATCTATTTAAGTTCTTTGACAGCAAACACTATCAGATGTTTTTCCCTGAGGGGCTCATTATCTCAAGTGGCAGATTTTGCCACTAACAGCACACTCAAAAAGGGTTTGAGAAGCCAAGCTAAGGTAAAATCAGCTCTGCATAATGAGCAATCTTGCAGGATATGTACAAGATCGTTTTCAGACCTGCGTGCGTGAATACTTGTGAGTCAACCGTGAATTACAGTGGCAGCAAAAAGAAAGGTGAAAGCAATTAATTTTTGCCAGTTCTTGTAGATCAGCTTTTTCTTTGCTGTTTATCATTACAGTACCTGAGGCATAATGACATGTCAGAGGCAGAGGTTGCTGATGGAACGAGAACTAGTCTGGCATGGAACAGCTACCTGCCTAGTTAAGGTCAGAGACCAGTGTAAAGACCCTGACAGAGCAGGAGAGGTGACTTATTGAAAAGTCTGGGGAAAGCTCATCAGTGGAGAACTGATCTTTGAGTGATACAGGTTTACTTTACCCATGTTTGAGGAGCAGCCAATATGCAAGTAAAAGCATTCACAGAATTCTAGTCATGTACTATGAAAAAAAAAAGCAGGGTATGAATGGCTTTTATGTGAGAAACTCAGGTGTGAATGTGTCACAGGAAGAGAAGGGTTACAACTCATTTTGTATTTAGGGAGAGTGGTGTCATTGTTATTCTATTTCCTCTTCTATCAAGTCCCAACAAGGAAGCCTGTCCAATGGTAAACTCAGGGCTGCTATCCTGCTCCCCTGAGATAAATATATCAGCAAATATCACCCTTTCTCTGTTTGCAAAGGTCTCAATCACTTTCACTTTGACTTTTAAATCACTTTAAATTCTCTGTAATAAATAAAAAACATTTAGAGTGCAAGCAAATCATTTGTGTATGCATTTCACATTTTCTTTTGTTTCTTAAGGAAAAATATGTTTTAGAAAAACAAATCTACTTGCTAAGTAACTTGCTAAAAGAGAAACTGTGAGAGCATATCTCAGCAATATTCTCCATTCAGTTTAATTCATCAGTATTGGCTAAATACCATAATGTACTGTTTGATGATACTGCTACTGCAAAATGCAGCAGCATAATAATTCTATTCTCTGCTATGCTATATTCTGCCAGTTACCAAGAAATTGAAGAATAGCAATGAAATGGTCAACTACATCGTGTCAACTGCAGGAAATTATTACTTAGATCGGACAGTGAGCTATCCTAAACTCTTAGAAAGAATTAATCTAGAGAATTTATTGAAATCTATATATGATAGTTGCCTTAACTGGAACATATGCTTAAACCAGGATAATGTGAGTGATATAAGTTAATATGACTATCACTATAAGAAGATATGGAGAGACAGTGTATTTTATACCTAAAATGATGATGAAACTTCTTTCCTTCCAAGAAATGCAAATGAGGCGAGCATTACAAAATTATTTTGAGCCTTACTCTATAGAATCCAGCTTAAGCAATCAGCTGAATCTATTTCAACCCCTTTGAACCCTTTTGATTAGGGTAAGTGAAACATAATCAAGTAGCACTGCTGTCAAAATACCTGTAGAAATCTGGCAAGCAAACAATGCAACTAGTTGGTTGGACTGATTAAGACAACATTTTATAAATAGCATCAAGTTGCAAAAAAAATCTGAAGGTTTTGGTTAACAGAATGAAAATTTGCCAACAAATGTTCAGGCCCTTGGAAATGACTGTATTCCAGCAACAATTTGATATATTGTCCATAAACATTATTTAGGGTTCAGCCGAGTTAAACATGCTCTGTCTGATATTGCTGGGAACTGGGAAGAGTCAGGAACTTCTTATGTAAATATAGGAAGAAAAATCTCTTCTAGAGAAAAAAAAAATTTCTTCCATTACAGTAAAGTACTTGTGATGAGATGGGTGCTGATTACTTCATTTAATGTGGCAGAGAAAGGCAATTGAATGCTGCAGCTAAGAGGCTGATACAGAGACCAACAGAGGCTGATTTTAAAAGAAACCTGTGCTCCTCTTCAAAGTCAAAGTTCAGAATTTACAGCTCAGGTAAAATACCTGCATTAAAGAGCTTTCAGTCTGAGATTCAACTCCTTCAAAGAGAAACTGTAAAGAAATAAGCTGATAGTAACTTATTTGTCCTGTGTAGTTCAAACGGAAAAGTAATGCTAACTCTGACTAACACAATATTTGTATACAGAAATTCCTAAACCTCTTTCATCACACAGGTCTTAGACAAGTGTATTCAGTCTCAGAACAAACTGAAATAATCTGAAATACCATTTCTTATTCAGAATAAAGGAATTTTCCCATGAAGAAAACTGCAGTTGCCAAACTTTTTTATCTTTCAAGGTAGGCTGTTACTGCGTATGGCAGAAAATGCAGAAAGCAAGGACATATTTATTGACAGAAGATGCTCCTGAAGGCTTGTTTGGGTTTTTTACTATGTATATATATATATATATATATATATATATATATATATAATTTATTATATATATACTATAAAAGTATAGTTCTTTGAAAATCCATATTCTTCTTACAAGGTGTTTGAGCCACCACAATGACAAGGATAGGAGTTTAGACCACGGGGCACCACCAGCCTTGATTGTCCCTGCCCTTCCCCTCAAGACTCCTGCTGGGGAGCCACTGGCCTTGACAATTCTCTGACAGTTCATCCTGTCAGATGCAGCAGACATGAATTTCCCTCCTTCTCAAAGAAAGACAGGAGTGGTAGAAACCTGCCCACAGAGGATGTTCAGAGATCTGATGGAAAGTCATGCTCTGGAAATCGTATTCCTGTATTGTGCACTGCTGAAATGATTTAAAGAGGAAATCCAGTCACAGCTTTGTTTATGTTAGGAAAAGATAAAATCAGTTAAAGAGTAGGAATTCTTGGGTTTTGTAACAATTTTATTCTAAATTGCCTCAAGAAATTGTGGCTGAACTAGATGATGCTAAAAAATTTTTTTTTTCTGTGAAGGTTTTGAAAAACCTGAGCATGTCAAAGCTATTTTTGTAGCCTTAAACTATTTCAGGCATTTTCTTGTATCTCTAGTTTCTTCTGTTTTCAAAGAGAATGTGTTTCTGATTTTTCTTCAGCTTATACCATGCTTCCTTCTTGACTCTATTACCCTTCTTCAGTTGCATGAACAAGAGCAAGGCCATCCTTACAGTATCCCAACAGAGGAAACCAATACTATGGGGCTATTTGACTATTGAAGAAGTATTTCCATTCCTCACCTTGCTTAGTGATCAGTGTTGCTGCATGCACAGGATCTTCAAAGGAATCACAAGAAGGACCTGGGGTTTTTTTTTTGCAACATTAATAAATCACTGCAGTAACCATCAATCATGAACAGTGTCTATGTCAGAAAATTCAGATTTATCTACATTTTTTTGACCTGAAAAAAAAAAATATAAGCTTTGTCTCATGTTTCAAAACTAAAGTGTCTGTCTGCAAATCCTAGTTTGGGATTCAGGTAATTACCTTGCTAAAGGGCATTTGAAAACTGCATGTGTGAGGATCCAAACATCAATACTTTAGGTTCTCTGACATTATCACATGTCATTAAAACATGTCCATCTGTGAAAGATGATATTTGAATAACAAATCAGCTGCCCAAACAGATGTCTGGAGCCATCTGAGAAACAAGTGATAAATTCTAGAGTTTAAAATTACACTGGGCAGGCACATTATCAGTTTTGATGTAGTTGATGTAATTTATTAGGCACTATGTAATATAGCTAGTAAAACTGAAGTGTAGGAAAGTGGAATGGAATATAAATATTATTTAATACTTCCTTGAAATACTAGGATTCAGTTCTCTCTCCATCAGTATGAAATACATTTTGCTCAGTACATGACCATTCTAAATTTTTTTTCAGTAGATAACCTTCCTTATCATAAATGGTAATGAATCAATCTTGTTTAAATTTCAAGATGCAGTAGTTTTAAAATGTGGATATATTATGATAAGGATATAAATGTATTTTTTTTAAAGTTCAAGAGGCCTAAAAATATCACTTCTCTCTTTAAACTACAGTATTATTGATTTTTGCCCTTAAAAGCAAGACAGTTTGCCCGTAGTGTTCTAATTAAATTGGAAATTTACTCTCCAAACTACCTTTCAACAATAATAAAATTATTTAAAACCAAATTTAAAGAAAAATCTTGGGACAAACTTCATATTTTCCTGACAATATACAAGATCATTACATTATTTTCATCGTTGCCACTAAAACATATTATTGAAAATACACTCAGTTTAACATGTATATAAATAATGCTTTACAGACCAATACTGCTACTACTACTAGTCTTCAAAGTGTTAACTACATAAAGATTATAATTTACACTCCTGATCTTACATCATTATATTATCATTGAAAATAGCTTATTGGCAAACCCCACCCCCCCCCCCCCCCAACAACAACTAGGGAATAAAATGGCAAAGCTTAGATTCTTACCTTCTGAATTAAGGTCCTAACATGAGTTTTGTAAGACAACAGAGGAACACTTGAGAACAGAGTCAGCAGGAAAGGCAATCCAGGCCTTTCATGAGTTATTTGTCCTTCTTAAATGCTTTGCTTAACTGACTACAATTGGGTAGGAAAACAAGACTGAAGAACTAAGAAGCAAAGACATGTATGCCCTTCCTTTGAACAGAACAGTCCATTTAGGAAAGCAGAATTATTCATGATTCAGTGTGAGGTTCCATGAAACTTCTGGAAAATCAAGCTGCATTTACAAGACGCTCTCCTTGCTAGTCAGCATTTTCCAGGATGATATTAGATATAATTGACATACACTATTCCAGGTGTAAGAAGTCTCTAAAGGTAATAAGTTAGAAATAGCTGATTCTAAATTTATCATCTTTATTCTAAATTTAACTTGCAATTGTTTTAAAATTTTCTATTTTTGTATGGTTACTCATAACTAGTCCTCATCAAGTCATATGCTGGAAACAGCAAGAATTTTAAAATTAAATAAATCAGTGGGCTATTTCTGTGTCTTTTATATCTAACTCTTCTCTTGATTAATGAATCCTCTCCTCACTCACTTAAATAGTAAAAACCCTGTTATTTTAATTTTCACTTTCTCTGACAGCACTGAAACTACTCATAAGCTTTTATTTTATGCAAATCAGCATTTTACTATGAATATTTGGACCATTTCTGTCAAAGGCAGGATCAAAAGATAGAAAGGAGCATAAAATGCTTCTTAAAAACTAGGACATTGCTAAAAATGTTGAAAGATCAATTAATGATGGCAATTATTTTTCTAAGGATGTATTCAAGAAAAGTAGAGTATACATTCACTTACTGTGAGGCAGAGATGAAAGTTATCTCTTCAATGATATCTTAATTTTAATACATTTCAAAGTGAAGTATTAAATGTTTGTGAGCCCACACCAATCCATAGACACAGAAATCAGCTGAGTCCTCAGAAAATTTTAATTTATTCAAACCTCTTCATTTACTATTAGGTCTTAAGTTTAATACATAATCCTACTTCTCTAAGAATATATCAGAAGTTGACTGGATGTGTTCAAATTTTAAGCAAAATCTAATTTCGCAGAAAGTCATAGGTGACACATTTTTTTCTATTCTTTGGATGAACATAAAATATATTTCCACAAAAAAAAAAAAAAAAAAAAACCCAAAAAAAACCCCAAAAAAAACCATGCAATCTTAAAACATGGTTTTCTGGGAACATTTCATTTTTATGCAAGACAGGTAGCATTAATCATTCAGAATCCTCAAAAATGCATCACTATAAAAAGATATTTAGAAACAGAGGACATAATGACTGCACATGAATGTCTTTGCAGTTACCCAGTATTCTTCCAGGTACAATGATCAGCAGACATTCAGGCAAGAGGAGAAAAAATTAAACCAAAATAAAAGACAAAAAACCCAGCAGTTTTTTGGTTGCTTCAGAATTTTATTTTTAAAAAATAGCAAATATAGTAGTTATTATGAATATAACTGAATGATTTCGCATCAATGCCTTCAAATGCATTTTGCAACAGGTGATGCAGGAAGAAAATATTTGCCTCTATAAAGTTAGACGATTGTATGTGTGTTTGTCAGAATATTGTGTCTCTAAGCAAACATTGTATGTCTAGTGTTTTGTTGCCCTCTTGGCTGTTTCTAAAGAGCATTTACACATTTTGATTTTGTACACAGGCTGAAAAAGTCAGTCATTCCTGCATTTTCTCTTCTGTGGTTGTACTCTTCAAGATTACTCTTATGAGCTTAAATCTATACTGAGCTCTCTCTCTTCCTTTCATTCAAGTATCTATTTTTATAATTTCTGACTTCTGATGTCCCAGGTGGCACCCAAAGTGGCTACTCTCCCAGTAAACCTAGCTCAGTTCCCCAAGGGCTGCTCATGGCCACAAAGCTGCATCCCAGAGCAGCAGTGCAGCCCGGGAAGCAGTGGAGCTCACACTCATGGAGGGGAGAGCTGGCTCTGCCACCACAGGCAAACACCTGAGCTGCAAGGCAGAGCCAGGCATCCCTGAACCACCACCTCTTTTCCCGAAATTATGTGGTTCCTCTTCCTTCCATGGTAGCCAGAGGTTTCCTGGGTCCTGCTGCAGGGGAAGTACATGGTGATTGGTAGCAATTTTGCTGTAATGCAGTAATGACATTCCCCTTGGAAGCTGTGAATTTTAGAGACCTCTAGAAGTTATCCTTCTTCCTACCATGTAAAAGAAGTATTGACACTGTTACCAAATTCTTAGAACAATGAAGAATTATCAGAAATGGGTACAGCATTCAAAACCTTTCTGATATCGTATTAAACTTTAAAATAGAAATAATTTTTGGTATTTCAAATACTTTTAAGATACAATCCTTAATCTAGTCCAGCCACATTTGATAATCACAAGTCTGATAAGACAGAATAGCGTCTAAAGAATAAAAGTATTCTTTAAAACAAATAAGCATGAACACATTTTCCTTTTGAAGGTATCTGGTTCAGCCACAGCACTTTGGAATTATAATTTAATAATTTTTATTGAAGAAAACTACTTACCTACCCACAAGATTAAGAAAGAATCAAGTCATAGAACAAAATCGCTTGAGCAGTCTTTATATCTCATTTCAGTTTTACAGAAAAGATTAGAAGTAAATGTTTGGGGAATACGGTCCTCCATTTTAACTTCATTTATAACAGAGAACACTAGAGGAACTGGGTTCAGTTACCTCAGGTCTGTGTTTGCAGGCAGTTTACATTGCAGAACATTGCACTATTGATGAGTTAAGGCTATCAGTCTGTTACATTTTATTAAGTCAATAAAACCAAAAGCAGATAAATCCCAAAGAGATAGTCTTGGGTTCTCAAAAGATTATCTCAGTTCATTTTACTTCATGAAACAGAAAATATTCATCCAGAAAGCCTTGTGCCTTTGGACTATGACAAGAATGCCTCAATGACCAAATACAAGGTCACTGTGGTAGCACTAAACTTGTGACCTTGTACATGTGATTCTCTTGGAGTGAGTAAAATACAGAGCCACAAAGATGATCCAAAAGCTGAAGCACACTTCCTATGAAGACAGGCTGAGAGAGTTGGGATTGCTCAGCCTGGAGAAGAGAAGGCTTCAGTGGGACCTTATGGCACCTTCCAGTACCTAAATGGGGCTATGAGAGAGTTAGAGAGGGACTTTTTACGGGACTTTTTGCTAGGGCATGTAGTGATATGATGAGGAGCAATGGCTTTAAACTGAAAGAAGGAAGATTTAGATGAAAATTGGGGAGAAATTCTTTACAGTGGGGATGGTGAAGCATTGGAACAGGTTGCCCAGAGAACTTCAAATGCCCCATCCCTGGAAGTGTTCAAGGCCAGGTTGGATGGGTCTTTGAGCAACCTCTTACAGTGGAAGGTCCCTTGACCATGTCAGGGGGTTGGAACTAGAAGATCTTTAAAGCCCCTTACAACCCAAACCATTCTATCTTTCTATGATTTTCTTGGCATGGAAGGGTCTAAAACTGAGGGTGGTTCAATCCCACACTGCTATGTGGGAAGTATGAGAAAAGTGTGTCTCTGAGAAAATCTGGGGAGTATGACATGCTAAAATTTAGCTTGGGCTTACTCTTTCCAGCATTTGCTGCTGTCTTGTCCTCACTGAGAATAACAGAATCATCATAGAAAAGGTGTAATGGAATGTGGAGAGGGAATGAACATCACTCTTGAAACACTTTACATTTCCAAAGAATGTAGGCTAAAAGGTGAAAGATGTTGAAAGAGGCCCCTGGAATCTGGCATCCAGACCATGCAGAAACATGCACACAAAAGAATAAAGGATTTATTATTAATGTCTAACTTTAAAATAATAGGGTTTTGTGCCACAGTTCATCCCTACTGTGTGTATATGTGTCAATACTTCAGGCAAGCTTTGCTTTCACTCAGAGTACTGTGGTGTGTCACTAACATAGACACCACCTTCCACTGAGGTGTTCACACACATATATTTTGCTTCAAGTCTTGCTCATTTGTATGGGACCAATGTAGCCTGCTGCCCAGAAACCCTCTTGACTTAACAAAGTCACTGTAGAGCATACAGAAACTGCAGACTTCATTGTATGGCTGCAGCAGCAACTGTGAGATGTCTCTGGTGAACTCAATACAGCCATTCTGGATACATATTTGTTTGAGAAAGTGGATATAATCAAGGATTTCTTAAAGTCCTTGTTACTGTGACTGTTCCAGGTATCATCAGCTAGAAATCCTGGGACAGACAGATGATGTCAAATGTGGTGAGAAAGTCTTTTGGATGTTGATTAGAATGAACAGGATCATCTGCCAGGGGTTAATTACATTGGTTTCACTCCTGTTGGGTGAAATTGGAGAAGTCTATACTTTTGTGCAAGAGCAAGTCCATTGTCCTGTGAATCCTTCTAACTCCCAGCTCCCAATAGTCAGTGGCTAATAAATTTGGAATGAAGAAGTCCATCATGGGAAAATTCTTGGCTGAGGTCTCCAGAACCATTTTCCAAGTATGATTTAAAAACCTCTTGCAGGCTCTTTTAGAAAATAGAAATGGACGTGATCAATAAACTTATACAATGTTTCACCCTCCAGTGTTTCCCAAAATGTTTAAAGATAAATGACAATGTACATATTTTCATGCAGTAACCATCTAATTGCTGCACTCTGGGCATCATAAATCTTACGGTAAGGCTAAGAATTCCTCCTTTGAAAACACACAAATATGTTAGAAGAAAAAAAAAAGTGTCAGTGCTATGCTAGGATTATTAATTATTGCATGGAAAAAAAGAGTTAAAATGGATAATAAAATAGAAAGGACATATTGTAGAAAAGCTTTGCTCCACAGACAGCTATCCATGAAGACGGAAAATCCATCTTTTGTACTGCCAGATTTTTATTTCTATTCAAATTCATTTGGCTTCAAACTCCAACTATATGTTCCTTGACAGAATGAACTACCTTTAAGAACTTTATAATTTCTCCCTGTGAAGAAAGAAATAAACTGTAATTGTCTCATTAGTCTTATTTTTGACAATCTAAATAAAACTCATTAATATTCTGCATAACAATTTTTTAAGCTATTTCTTCTATTCTTCTTTTCAATGTCCTTTTAAAAATGTGGACAATCACGTCGAATACACCATTGCAGAATTAATCTCATCAGCACAATAAGCACAAGTCATGCATACTTTTGACCAAAACTGTCCTCCTGGCTTTGCAGAAAAGAATCACTTTAAGTTTTTTTTTTTTTTTTTTTCATCTGAAGCTTAAGTGGCTTATATTTTACGAACCCAGAATTCTCATCAGAACCACTATTTTCCAGTTTCTCTTTTTTACATTGTTATGATTTATGTTTCTGATTCTTAACTTTGCATTTTGTGGAACTAAACCAGTCAGAGCTTTCCAAGTGGAAAATGATAAAACGATCTGTGTAAATGACTCACCACAATTATGATTCAGGTTCTAGTAAATTTGTGTTACTAATAATGATAATTCTGCAGGAATTTCATACAAATCCTTCTCTTCATCCTGCTAGTAGGCTTATTCTTTATATTCCAGGAACACCATCCTTTCACTTTACTCTTTAAGACTTCTAGGTTAATCTTTTTTTTTTTTTTTTTTTTTTTCATATCCTTATTTTAACTCTTGACTCCTTTACAGTGGGGAACTGTGAATTACTGAAAAATCAAGTGCTGAAAGATAGGGAAAAGTACAATGTTTAATGAAAACAAGATTAAGACAGTGCCCATTCTCGTAAATAGGGTGGGGTTGGCATTGAAGGGCAGACATTTGAATTCTAGCTGAGTTTATTACAACAGCAGATAGCACCAAAAGGAAGCTTAAAAGTAGAAGACTACTTTTGAAGCAACTAAAGGAAACACTTGGGGATGAGAGGCTAGTAAACAGTATTTGATGGTTCAGGAATTCACTGAGACAATATATCCCTCCACTTCATAAAACAGCCCAATTATATGTTTGTCCTAGTCATCAGTGTGGTCAGCCATGTAGATACACAGCCATTAAGTCTTATTGGAAAGCCATTTGGCATGGTTCCTTGTTGGTGTGATGAGTTCTGATTACACCCACACTACAACTGCAACACCATTTCCAGCCACGTGTACCCTTTCTGCAGGTTCATCACACAAAACGGACTTCATGCTGTGGAGCAAAAGGTAAAAAATGTACTAAAGCAACCATGGGGCTAATTTATTTTACAAATTCTTCATTTTTGTTCCTTTTTTCATTCTTTTTAAGCCTTCAGCTCACTGCAAGGCAATTCCTATTCCTAAAGGCATTGCCTTCCTAATTGCAATTCCTAAAGGCAATTTTCCAGAAGTATCATTACTTTGTGTTCAGAGCTGGTAAGTTTTTAAGTTGAAAACAGACCCCAGTGCTGAAGAAATACAAGTTTTAGATCAGCAACTGAATCAAGTATTTGGACCAAAAAAAGTAGCTACTAGCTTACAAGTAAAATCAAATAGATGTGTAATGAAATAGAAAGAGGGTTGAAACCCTCTACACTTCCCCTCTACATCCTATTTGCATTTCATGTAAGACCAAACTGATAAAGCAAGAGACATGGGTCCCTTCAGTTCCACTCTTGACAGGGAAACATCCACCTGTAGTACCAAACTGAGGCACAAAAAGAACCACAAATTTTGACAATATTTTACTGGATTGGGTTCCAGTAAAATGCATAGACAGAATAAAGTAGATGTCTTCTCTTATTTTGAAATCTCTCCTAGTGAAAATTTCTTTCAATTACTTGACTAACCCAGAGGACTTCGTGCTCAGAGAAGTGATGTTTGCTCAGTGGACATCCTTAGCAGAGTTTACTCAACCACATGAACTATATGTTCCTTCTAATTTAAGGCATGTGTTTGCTGCACTATGAACACTGGGGACCTGAATGACAGTATCAGATGCCAGCAAGTATCCTGAGGTGTCTCTCAGAGACAGTCTTAGCAGTGCATCTCAGAATGCTCCAATAAATATTTAAAATATTAAGAGATGGTGTGATTTCATACTGCTGAACCTGTTGAAATTTAATTTTTTAACAGTTTTACTCTCATTACAGTGATTCAGACACATGAGTCGAAATTGCAGAGGCATAGCTTCAGATACACTCTCCTCTGAACTCTTTGTGTCCCTGCATGCAAATAACTGAAGCAGCATAGGGCGTATTTCCTCTCTTATAGTCTCTCTGGTTACAGGAAGCAGTCAAAAATTAGAGAGCAGCAACAAGCCCCTCTCCCTTCTATAAATACAGCATTGACAGCCAGACATCATTTTTCACGGAGATCAGACAAAAATAGAAAAAAATCAAAGTTCTTAAGAGGTAACTTATGTAGCAAGGTCTATACCCCAGCAACCAACCAGAGCACTCAATAAAATAATATCTAATACAAGCATGTAAAATGTAAAAAAAAATATATAAAAATCTGAACCTTCAACATGAGACGTGATATGTAGCAAAATTCTCTAGGTCTAATTCCTCAGTTCACATATATAGGGAGATATTGTCAATTTACTGGGTTGATCTGGTGTCAGTCTTTTGGTTTTCAAGAAGCTTGCCCCTTGCCTTTGATGCCTCTTCAGAGGTCTCACTTCTTTTTATTTTTTATTCTGCAGAAGGCAAACCTTGGAGTTCTTTCAGCAAGCAGTCAGAAAGAACACCCACAAATCAGAGGAGTTTTGAAGCAGAGGACAGAACATGAAGATGAGGTCAAGCATTCCAAGTGACTCTTCCAAAAAATTGAATGGTGGCTTAGAACTGTTATTACAAGGGATTCACTAAATCAATCATGTTTTGTGGGTGCTGCTAATCATTCCTACACACACAAAACCATAGAAGTACACACGGACAAGTTGGAATGCATCCTTAGAAAGCAGTACTGACTTAGAGGTAGAGTTTGGTATGCCATAGGGTGTTGTATTTATCTTGTTTCGTTGGCTCATTATTAATGATTTTAATGTTGATGATTTGTTCTGGTGTTCCCCCATATTTACCCCCAAGTGGTTTATCCCTGAAAGCTGATTCCTCCCCTAAGCTACCCTTTATGGCTATCCTCTCTCTTTGTTCTAGTCTTTTCCCTATCGATCATTGTTACCCTGCCCCTTGTTCTGGCTCCTTCTATGTCAATCTCTCCTTAAACCTATTCCTTAGCTGTTCCTCCCCCTGGGCGTTTCTGGGCATTTCCAAAACTTCGACACCCTATTGGCCCATGTGACCTATTCCCCTCCCATGTGTTTCCTTTTTGGATTGTACTCTGTAAACCCCGCCTGTTGTCCATCTCCTCATTCCTCCCCTAAAGATTCCATATTGGCTGTTCACTTGTGCCCACCCATTGAGTTGATACTGTATCCAAAACTGCGCCCAGCAGTGCTTGGGGCTCTTCTGTTCCTGATCTCTTCAGCTCCAATAAACCTTTCCTGCTGGAGCCTCACAAGAGGGAGTCTTGTGCTTCTCCTGATCCCTGACACTGGCTGGTGATTCTGCACCGTTGAGCAAGTGGCTCGAAAGGTTCAGCCCTAGGTTAAACCTGTACCGAGGCTGTTCCCCACACCTGGTGTGGCACTGGTGTCTTCCTTGAGCTAGCCTGAGCTCCAGTGGCTGTGTCAATAAGGGAGCTCTACCATTCAGAAAAAGCACCTGGGACAGAAAAGGATGGGCAAACAGAAAACAATTTTGCAGAAAAGCACCTAAGATACTGATGAAGTTAGGGATGAGTCAGAAATGTAGCCTTGCAATGAAGAATGTTCATTTCATGTTGGACTTATGAAAGAAATTTTAGGCAGCAGCTCAAGCGAAATTACTAGTCCATAACATTCATTACTAGTCTATTCCATTCAGTATCTGTACAACTTCATCTGGAACCTTGTGACCAGTTTTGGCCTTCCTCATACTAGAGCAAGTTAAAGGAAGGCCACCAAGATTAGATGCATATCATGTACAAGCAGACACAGAGACTACTCTGGTTTACACTTTTAGGAGCAATCTAAGAGCAATTGGGCTCCAAACAAGTCTCAGAGAAATGTTTTAGATGATAATGGTGAAAATACGACAGGAATTAGAGGAAACTTGAAACAATGGAAAATCAGTAGGTATTTTTTTCACACCTTGAAAATGGCTCTAGCCTTGCAAGTCGTCCTTTATTGGATCAGATTGTCCCCAGACCTCCAAACTATTCTATTGTACCTATATTTCTCCCAAATTTATTCCATTATTTGCTTCTGTTAAAAAGAAGTATTTTATATTTTGGATGTTATTTCTGATGCTACAACAAAAAACTCACCTAATTTTTTTATATTTTTATCCTTCATTATAGATAGGTGCTGTATCATAGAAGAGCTGTATTTTTATTGAGAACAAACAAGCTCTGATTATTGACATTGAAAAGTTTTCAAAACACAGAAAAACAAAAGACATTTGCCCAAAGCACATGGCTAGAATGACAAACCTGGATTTTAGGAATTTGGCACACGGGAGAGTGAATATTTCCTAGAACTAGAATAGGTAACAATTGATTTTTTTTCTGAAAATTAGAATAAAAGTTCCTTTTAATGGAAAAATGGAACTACCAAATAGCTTCTTGGAAAATATTACCAGAATATGACTGGATGATTTGTAGGGTACACAGTCAGAGGTAGTTCAGAGTGAAAATAGTGTATAGAATGCTGTACCCTTTTCTAGACAACAGTTCAGCCAACTCTGGAACTCTAAATGGGTGCCTCAAAGCATCTTTTGTTCAGAGGTAAAAGACTTAGAACCTAAGTTTTAAGTTCTGCTTAGGAAATAGTAGATCAGGACTTAACACCAGAGCCTTGGCACCCCCTAAGAGTCATGTGAATATAAAATACAGGTAATGCTAAAAATAAGAGTAATAATATCTCTTGATTATCTTTACTCATGTGAATGTCAGATTGGCCAGTAACTTCTTTCAGTCTTTTCTCACAGGCTGTAACTTAACAGCAGGAAAATATCTTCCATTTCTACCCTCTTTCCCCTTCTAAGCCCTAGAATCATTAAAGGCAAAGAATAAACCACCAATGAAGTTGCATTCACCAACATGATGCACCCAGAAAATTCCCCACCTGAATTCTTGCCACCTTACAGTTTTATGTTTGAGATAGAAAGGGATGATAAATGGATTAGTCACAGAAGGATATTTTGGGCTGTCTGAATAGGCTTAAAAGTTGATGCCTGAATACAAAATTCATGGTTGATATTTCCAATGTCCAGACCTCTGTCATTCAATGACTGTATAAATCATCAGGATTTTTACATATATAGTTTGAAGAAAGCAACTTATTGGTGACAAGAAACTTTGAAATACTGTGGAAGATTAACCAATCCCTGCTGCAGGATAGAGTAATTAAATTCTAGTGCTAAGACTGTAAAAGGAAGGGTTGTAACACATTTTGCTAAAAGTATCCTAGTGATTTTTTCATAAATATAATGGCAAAACTGGGGTGGAGTGGTGGGATTTAATTCCCTCTTCCTAAGAGAAATACAGTTAATAAAAGGGGTATTTTTCTTCAGCACTGTTCACAGAAGGTTTTTTTCTATCATGTTGTGCATAAAAAATTCAGGGTTTTTTTCTTCATATATTCAAGTAATTTAAAAAAAAATAAATAGTAAAAATATGTACTCTGTTCAAAGTACATTTCAGAAACTTCTACAAATTTTATGCAGTTGGAAAAATCCCTTAATGGCAAAAGGGATCTTCCTTTCTATCATATGTAGGGTTCAAAGCAGGAATTTTTATAGAAAGAAGCATATCCACTATTGTGAGAATTTTATTCCTCAATACATGAGTATTAGTATTTTGCTTCTATAAAATCAAACATTCATACGGAATTAAAAAAATGACATTAACATAAAATGAATTTCCAAATAAAGGACTACATTTCCACAGTATTCAGGAACCCAGGACATGCATTCTGTTATCTGCTTATTTTTGATCTCTACGTCGGTGGGATAAAGCCATTTATCTCCACACAGGCAGACTCTCACCCTAGCACTGGAGAACCTTCCAAAATGTGACACACAAACAGATGTGGCAGAAGTGTCCTTTACAAACTTCTTATTTCATAAACAATTTTCCTGTGAAACCACCTGAACCAATTCTCAGCTCTGTCCAGCCAGGGTGCTGGACAATCCCTACAAGAAGGCAGCAAGTCAGATCAGCAAGAAACATCTCAGCACCTGTGGCTACCACTCCATGCTCTTTCTCCCAAGCTCATGATCCAGCCAGCTGTGTCTGAGGTGGTGTCAGTGGAAGATCTGCCTGTGAGCCTTCTGCTGCTGCTGCTGGGCTTCATTTCTGCAGCCTGGGGACTGAAGCAGTGCCTGTCTGGCCCTGCTAATGGTGTATTATTTCCCTATGTTTTCTATCCTCAAGCTGAGTGCCTATCAACCCACACTGTGCTGATTATCACTCCTAAATCACAAATCACCAGGAACCCATTTTACCATTAACTCCATGCATTATTAGGCTCAGACCTTCTGCATGCTCAATATACTGGGAGCTGGTGGCAAAGTTACCAGTGTAGTAAGCAAATTCAAAAGGACTTGAATTTTATTGTCTCAGAGCAAAAACCTTGCTAAGAGGAATTAAGTGGAATCAGCCTGTCAGAACAGCGGCTTCCCCTCTCTTTGTACATCCCAGTCTGTATCGGAACCTGAGCATACTAAGCTCAAATCAACTGCTGGAGCATGTGCCTAAAATATGAGTGATGTTGCATCTGTTTAATTCTGTCTCCCTTTATGCTCTCTGGACTTGATTGATTTGGAATAATTGTGGTAGCTGACCTCATTCCTGTATACCTCATTCTCATTCCTGTTGCCTTTGAAATAAAGCAAATCGATAAAGGTCTTAGTTCCTTGAAATCCCACCAGGACCAGGATTTACCATGAAGTTGTAAAAGTGTAATTGACTAGTTCAAATTTCAATAGCTTTGCAGCAATAAGATTTCATATAATCCCAAATAATCTTCTTAGAATGAAGGCTGGGATTTCTTATGAAATTTGGAAAAAGTACTTATTTTGTGTTTAAATTCATTAACATCCCTCTCCTCATCAGACTCATAAACATTCAGGTCAATCAAAATATTTCATTCAGACAGGTTTTTTATTTTTCTGTTGGTTTCTGAATACTTTTGTTAAAATCTCCATTTTAATTACTTGTTTACTGTAATGCTAAAGTCCTTGATGGATTAAAAACTATACAGATTTTTCTATTTTTTCAAAAAGAGAATTAGAAAATACCACTACTTCAAGAAAAAATCAGTTTGAAAAGTTCCTACTCAGCTTTTTCTTTTGATATCACACTGTAATTTCCCTACTTGTTTAGCATGGTAAAAATAAGGCATTTTCTTCCAAGTATGGATAAATGCTCTGCTACAAGTTTAAAAATTACAATCTGATATTATTTTTGTTCTCAAAGTCCTGACACAATAAATATTTTAATGACATAAGATATTCTGGTATTAATACAATTATCATATATTTACAGAATTATTAATTTCCAAATTTATTTTTAACCAACTAGGTAATACATGAGAAGCACATAGAGGGAAAAAAATATAACTTTAAAAACATATCTTTTCAAGAAACAAGTATTTCCAGCTTTGCTTCCTCACCTTGGTTTTAATGGCTAGAAATCTGTTAAATCTTTACATTTTTATAGCAAAATTAGAGGCACTTTTATTTTTTAGGAAAAGTGACTGAAAAGTTAACAGAATTAACAAAGTAATTTGAGCAGGAAGTGTTTCTTTGAAGATGAAGACACGTCTTCTTGTTAAATTACTTTTTTCTTGTAGGCATTTTCAAATATTTAGTTATTTTTATTTAAAACTTTTCTGACCGATATTTTCCTCCTGCTCTTTTGGTTTCGTTGGTTAGAAAGTAAGACTGGTTGCCATCCATTCATGTTCTCAGATCTAAAGATTTTCTGCAGTGAGGTTGTTACAAGCCCATCAGTCTGCCCCTCCAGATGAGCCTGGCTTACAGATACTGCCCATCTCACCCACCATGACTGCACTGGCTTCTTTAATAGGGATCTCTGTCATAAGCTGATGCCTCTAGTGTCAAAGACATTCAATTATTGTGACAATAATTTAATGAAGTGGCATTTTGAGATCCCCAAAGGGGTGGCTTACAGTAAATACAATATATTTGCAAGCATAAAATTAATTATTGTCGTACAATAAAATGGGGAATGTAATACAAGAAGAGATTGTTGACTTTTGTTCGCCCATTTCAGAAAATTAAGATTTTGTGGTCAGTTTCTGCATGCTTATTCTGAGTAGAAACTGCCTCATTATTTCATTCTGATAATGTGGTAAACTGTGCATTACAGAGGTAAAATACCATTTCGTGAGGATAGGAGTCACTGAAATATTTTCAGACAAACATTTGGATCACACGACTATAAGCAGCCATTTATCAACTGCCATTGATAAAATAAGTAACAATTTCCAAAGGAGTCAGCAATTAAGTTTCAGATTGCCATTAGCAGAATATTAACAGATGAAATTTTGGTGCATAGTCTGACGTGTCATGTTTTTTAAAGGTACCCTTCATACTTAGCAATTTCATCATATCAAACTTTAAAAAGCCCAGAGAAATCCATAATAAATGAAGGGAACATATTTTAAGCAATTGTGTTATAGCACAAAATTACCGTTAAACCTAATCAACACCTGGAAGCCTCCAGAAACAGTTGAGGTCACTTGGTCTGTTCAGCCTGATGAAGAGGAGGCTGAGGGGAGACCTCAAAACTGTTTAGAACTTCCCTGTGAGGGGAAGGGGAGGGGCAGGCACTGATCTCTTCCCTGGGGTGCCCAGTGACAGGACCCTGAAGGTGTGCCAAGGAGGTTTAGGCTGGTATTAGAAAAAGGTTCTTCACCCAGAAAATGGCTGAGCACTGGAATAGTCTCTCCCCAGGGAAGTTGTTACAGCACCAGCCTGACAGAGTTCAAGAAGTGCTTGGACAATGCTCACAGGCACATGGGGGCTCGTGGGGATGGTGCTGTGCAGGGCCAGGAGCTGGACTTTGATGATCCTGATAGGTTCCTTTCAACTGTCAGAGGCAGGAAGGGAATTTCCTAAGATACATTTCCACATGGCAAAACTTAGAGTGTATAAAAAAGTCCAGTTATGAAAAGCCTGAACAAAACAAACTTATTTAAAATAAGAGACTGCAGCATTTCTATGTAATTTTGTGAGTGATTAAATTCAGGGACTAATTATGTTACTTCTTTGCAATTCCAGTTGCATCCCTCATTAAAGTCTGGATTATTCCTAGCTATTAATTGAACAGGAATGAGATTAAAGACCTCCAGATGTCCCTTTCACTGTTTCAGGCAGACAGAGTTGTGTTGTTTTTCCCCCTGAAGTGCCTGTGCTTCACAGAGATTGTCTGTTCCTCACTGAGTTCTTGCAGCCTTGAAGAGCTAACAAACTGCAGCTCCAAATTGTTCAGCCTATTAGTTTTCTCTGTTTGTTAAAAGTCAAGGAGCAATAAACTGTACCCCAGTAAAATGCAGCAGTGCCATCATGCTAAACTTCAGCACTCAGAACTAAAATCCTGGCCTGTCACTGAGATCATGGGACTCATACAAACAGCTGAGTCAGGAATGTTTTCTTTGCTAACTCATACCTTGCTCTCTCTGATTCACATGCCTGTAACAGAGTGAATAAATCAGTGTTTAATAGTTGACCTGGGTGCTCTGTAGTATACAGGTTATCCCAGATGCACAGAATTGTATGAGATGAAAAAGAAATTAAAATTTTCTTCTTGTTCCATGTCCCTTGCCATGGTCAGGGTCACCTTTCACTAGACCAGGTTGTTAAAATCCCCATTCAGCTGGAACTTGAACACTGTCTTCCCTGCCTTTTCCTCCCTGTTTTTCTTTATCTCATGCCTCACTGGGAGGGGACAGGAGCAAATAATGGGGAGAGTACTTCTTACTTTATCAAGACTTTGCTCTTATGGAAAAGGAGGAATGCTTCTGCAAGTTCTTGTAAGCTAAGGAAAAAGCACAATCTATCATGGTGATACAAACTTTCACGGGTTTCAGACTTTTTAAAACACATTAATACCCTCTGATTTTCCAGTGGCACATTCCACTATTCTGTCTCCTTGGAAAATTCATTTATACTTGAAAAAAAAATTATTTTGCTGAAACTATTCCCATTTATAGATTTTGTCTTTCTCAGTTAAAAGCAACTGCACAAATCCTTTCCATTCTCCATATCATCTGTTTGGCAATCAGGAGACCAGATATCAAAGTATTTATTAAATACAAAGAGACTTCCAGAATGATTAGTAAATTACAGGATTTCTAAAATTTAAAAACACAGAGAGAAGCTGCCATCATTCTGGCTTCTTATAATTTTGTGCATTGATAATTACAAGTTAAAGCTTTCTGCCTTTATTTCAGTGTCTACTCTTCTGGCTAGGAATTATTTTAGATACCCAAGCCATAATTAATAAGCTATATGCACTTTCTCCCTATGCAAACATTCTAAAATTGGCGAGAAGAAAAATATTTCTTTGAACCCTAGGAATCATGAAAAAAAAAAAAATCACATACTTTTCAGTAATCACTATAGAAGATTGTATTGGGGGAATTGGTTAGGAAGAACAGTGCCTGGGATTTAACATAATTCTTCAGTACAGGTGTCCTTACCCCTAGTAAGGAGCAGACCCATAACTTCATCTTCAGCGTCCCCCCATGTAAATTATATGAAGCTGACACCTCTCAGCACTGAATTTCCCAACTTGTTCTAATGCTCCTGGCAGGAAAGAGATGAGGGAAGAGTCAGAGTGTATAAGCAAGTACACATGGGCCTTGGGTTTGTATGTCAGCTACCATGGAAACCAGGAAATGAATTTCTAAATAATAGCAAAATTAAACACAGGAGCATTTAACAAGCCATGTGAGTTACTCTATTTCATTCTTTATTTTATAAATAGAGATTCAGTGCCTTGTTAATGAAAATTTACATTCTATTGCAAACATGATTCATTGGTTTCAACTGCTGATTTGTATTTCATTTGTTCAGTATTAAGTTACAAGTCGTTTTCAAAGAAGCAAAGATTTGTATGTGTTTAACAATTTAATAAATTTGTGTTTATTTTAATTCAATTGATGTCACTGTCACTGATGATAAACTGGTTTATAACAGAAAAAAATTGAGTTAATTCCAGGATATTTCACCAGTCTTTCTTGCCCATGTCATGTAATCAGTAAATGCAGGACCTCAGAATATGTTAGCCATGGAAAGAAGTTAAACTTACTGTTTTTCAACTGTGAATACAAAGGATCATAGCTTTCCCCCATTTCTCTTGTATAGAATCCTATTAGAATAACAGTGACAACAGATAAAACAGTAGAAAAAATAATGTGGGAGGCATGCAGCACATGATCATGCTAATCAAGATCAATTTTGGTCAATAAGTCCTTGTAAAGCTTAGTAATATAATCAGGGCTGGCAAAAATAGTAATATAATCCTAATAGAGATTTTTTAGACTCTTGACTTAGAACTAAATCATACACTAATAGGAATAATATCAACAAAATGGGTGTAAATATTAGATTTGTTTATCAAACATGGAAAAGCTGTCATCTGTTGTGGAATATCTAACAGGATTTCACACAGGTTTATGGCCTAAATTCTCTAAAATAAATTTAAAACTAATTGAAAGAAGATATATGTAAGCTTGCAGATTATGCGGCTTGAGGGAACATCTAAGAAGGCTAAAATGTCCATAAATATATGATAAATATTAATAATAATATAAATCCAATGTGAAACAACCAAATACAAATCATGAACGTAAAGAATGAAAAAATATAGCTTGTATGTATTTTATTGGATACTATCCTTGAATGGGAGAACTGAGTCTCATTCCTCAGTTCATTTGAGACGGTGAGAATTAACTATGCCGAAAGTAATTTTGACAACCCTGATTTTTCCCAGACTAAATTCCAGAGGGTAAGTGCTGATTATGCTTCACTGCAACACAGAACACAGTGACTTTATGCTCTTAGAGCCACACTCTTTTGTTCCTGAGATACAGATGAAAAGCAGAAAGTGTACTTTCTGGCTTCGGCACAAACACAAGTATTCACTAAGACTTCCTGTTTAATTATGTTTATTTTAGTACTCAGGCACATTTTTGTTTGTCTTTCCTGCCATCAAAATCAACATGGACATGTCTTAACAAGTGAGAAGTAAATAAACCTGAGCAGAAGTAATCGGTCTACAATAGCAAATCAATGCTGATTTAGTCTCATTTTGGAGCTGTGCACTCTTTCTTCCAGAATTTTAATTCTATTAGTAAATTTCTGTGTACCCAGTTAAATTCCAGCATGGTTTGGTTACCTCTATACTGCAGTGCAGTGATCAGAATAACCACACTAAGAAGAAAATGTTAATTGAAAAATCAGTGATGGCTGTTTTAACTAGGATCATGTTTCATGCACGTTTCTAGGTGAACATAATGGTTTTAGACATCTCACTATCAGTAGCCTCTGCAAACCATTGTCTTTCATAATTCTGAAACAGGGCTCCTGGTTTATCAAAAAGTCACCAAGTGTCTGAAATCAACTGGAAGGGATATGTTTTGAGGCTATGTAGACTTAATTAAGCATAAATTCATACAATTATTTTTGTCTCATTAAGTAGTAACTGTGGCACCATTAAATGCTGCAAAGACTCATTTAAGAATCTCCTAAAACTCCCAGACCTTAAGAAAACTAAAGGCATAGCCCTGTGACTGTGGTGCCCAAAGCAATTGGCCCTTTGAAATACTGCTGACCTTTAAGCTTGGTTTTGAAGACAAGCTACCTAGATCTGTACTTAGTAACCTATACCAATAGAAAAGCAGCAAAAAGGGACACACTGGGGCTTCTTTGACCTCTGAAATGTTTTTCAAGGCACCCAACACTGCTAAAGCTTGATGTTTCCTACTGATAAACAGAGTAAAAGAAAATAGACATAGTTTTTAATATGGGATCTGGGCTGAAATTTCACAGAATGATTTATAAGAGAATAAGTGTTCTACATTAAAATAAGATTTCATATTTAATATATGACTAGATGGAAATGCTGAGAAGGCACAGAATTTTATCTGCATCAGAGAGGGTATATGAAAGCCTTATAACAGCTTGTGTCAAATTTCAGTATAACACTTTTCAGGGTATGTCTTGATCAGGATAAGCAGAAGTGATATTGAATGAGCAAAATATTAAAGAGTTTCTATAATTCATTTTTTTTCCATAAAAGTATACAAGATTGAGTTCTAGACAAAAGAATAATAACAACAACAACAACAACAACAAAAGAAATATTTATTTTCTTTTGAGTCTATTTTTAATAAAAGCACATTGACTTTTCATTTTGAAATTGCTTATAGATTTCATTTTGGTTTGTTTCTTTGAAAACACTAGGAATCAAAGGAACATATGATTTATGATCAAAGAAACATTTTATTTTCTCAGAGCTCTCATATAGAAAGCTATTGTTAGGATGAGATAGCTGGATCTATTTCCAGTAGCTATATGTAAGGAGTCAGCTGAATAAAGAGAAGATTTTCCTCCTCTTATATTTTCTCTCTTATTTTTAGTTTTTTCTCTTATATTTCTAACTCATTGTCCTTGAACAGAAGTATAGCAGAACATTCATGAGAATAAACAGTGCCTCTGACAAGCAATGCATGAAACAAAAATAAATGTCTAGAACTCTATCAAATGCTTTGAAAAGGGAATGTTTAGTCTTCACTTGCTCAAAATATTAAAGAGTTAAAGATATGTGTGGATTAATTTGTTGTCCCTGAAAATCAGCCTTCTGATTTGTTTTAGTATAATGGAGTCAGTTCTCACGAATTGTGAGATAAACAAGAATCATGTTTGCATTCCTTTTGTAAAAGATATCACCTGATGGACTTCTCAAGTGACCAGTGAAGATGGAGAGGTGGGAACTTCTCTGTCCAGTCTCTGATCACTGTTCAGAAACTTATATATACGAGGTAAACAATAAACTAGAAACTTCCTTTCTTCTTCTCTGCCTGAACACCTGTTGTGTGTGTTGCTGTGTGTTTCTATCTGCGTCACAGTAACATTAATTACCTTGATATTCAGATGCTAAATACCTGTCATAAATTAGGAAATCAGACTAATTATATCTGTCTCTAATTCTCTGTTTTTATTAAGATTAGGTTGCGAGGCTTTACCCTGAATACTGCCATTGCTCAGGTAGAGCAGAGAGTTGCTGGAGTGCTAACTTCTCCCATGATCTTGCCTCTGGCAGTGTCCAGCACTGACAAATTAAGGGCTGGTATCTTAGCCCTGCAAGCTGTAAACTGATTTCCCAATAGCAAGACAATTCTCTACTGCATATCTCCAGTGTATTTAAATTCATTTTATGCAATTCAGTTTTATCTGACAAATTGGTGACTACAATTTATAACTTCAAATATTCCATTGTAATTTCTGTAGAGCAGCTTTTTGGATTGGGGATGGGCCAGGATTTTTTTTCTCACAGTTGTCTTAGATGTATAACATCCTTTGTATTGCAGACCTTGATTATTTTCTATACTGCTCTTTCTCAACTGTATAAATAAGAAATAACTAATTCATGCTCATTGAGAAGGGAAGGTAATCCCTGTGGCACAGATCACATGGTGATGAACGCATCAGGTTCTTTCCTGAGCTGCAAGACTTCTGCTTTCTTTAGATGTAAAGACTCTGTTATCTTCCAGCCCCTCTAAAAGCGAACTGAAAAAATTCTCTGGGCTACTATCTTATAAATTCCAACATGTCATTTGATAAGATCAACAATTTCTGTGCTTCTGGGAGAATAGCTGGTGAATTGTTATGTTCTCTGGTAAGATATTATCGTTTTAATTATATTTTGTGGGAATAAGTAAAGGAATCCAAGATTTCCTCCTGACGGAAAGAAAAATGGGCTGCACAAGTTCTAATGTATCACCAAACTCTTGAAATGGGAGTTGTAAACTGCAGAGGATCACTTTTTAAAGTGATCTTAAACAGGAATTAATCTCTGACAAAGATCAAGGCAACTAAGGTCATGTCTTTCACAAACAGATTGTCTGTAAACCAGCAATTAATTACCTGGGCAATTACCCAGATCGATGCATTAATTGTGCACTTTGACTTACTTTCAGAGGCCACTTCTACCTAGGAAGTTTGTATAGAGCTTATACCATGCCAGTGTCATGCTTTTCTCAACAGAGTTCATGCTGCTGACCTACCAAGGAAATTGTAATTCCCAGACACTAAGACCCATCGAGAAGTTGTTGAGCTAAACACTGAAAAACCCCAGTACTGCTTTAACTGCAGTGCCCCTCCTATGGATCTGAAATTGTTCTCCTGTATTGGGGCCAGTCACTGCTTGGTCCTGAAGAATGCACCAGACTGGACAAACTGTCCACCATTCATTCTGCCACTCAGAGAATTTTGCAGCCCTAGAGAAGACTGAAGAATTATCTAAGCCCTGTAACACCTTTATATTGTTGGTATCTGATTTTTCTATTAAATATATGTAAACTGTCCTGAGATGTTGTCGTAGTTTGGAAAAAATGAGTTTTTTTGAACTTCAGTGGTCAAACCAATGAGTGCTCAGGTTTAAAGACTGGCACCTGGTGTGGCCACTGAGGACAAGGATCCGCCTCTGAGAACACAAGGGGTTCAAAGCAGAGGGCTCCCCGGAAAGCTCTCTCTTGGTTCCGGTCCCTGAGGACGGAGGGATCTCCCCTGCCCAGCTGGGCGGGGAGGGGAAGCCATGCGGCCTGGGCGAGGTAGGCTGGAGCCTTGGGTACAGAGGGGAGAGGAAAAATCCTGTAGGATGGAAGGGTGGAGAGAGTACAAGAACCTTGAGAGGCATCAGGCAGCCTTCTTTTCCCTTCCCCCCCCCCCCCCCCCCCCCCCCCCCCGGAGAGAGAGACTGAGGAACCGTGTCTGTGATCTGTGTCACCTTGAAATTTGATATCAACAACTAGACAGCACGGCCGAAGGAGTATGGGGGGGTGGCGCGAGAAGAGTGCCCAGCAGCAAAGATACCGTGAGAGTTCTGGGGAAACAAAGCCCAAGATTTTTAACCCTTTTCGTAAATGATGGAAACTTTATAAATGCTAATCCTCCTGAATTTGAAGAAGAAAGATAAAAAGAACTAAGCAAAGATGATGAAAGTTTGTGCAAGTGGAAGATTGTCAGAGAATGCTGAAAAGAATCCTAGGTGGGAGGAGATGATGGAGTGGCTTTGGCTGGACTCTTTTGTATAGCCATGGACGGACTCACTTCTTTTCTGTAACACAGAGACTGCATCTGGGGAGAGGCGTTGGCTTGGAGCCAAGAGTGGACAGTAGTGTGAACAGAGATGAGAGGAAGAGCGCTATTCTCAAGGCCCCTCGGCCCCAGGGGGTAATATTGGGGGGACTAGTGTCCCAAAATTGAGAAGCTGTCGTTTCTTGGAACTAACCAAAGCATCTTTAAAAAAGAAAAACCTTAGAAACAGCTCTGGTCCATGCACAGTGGTGAGAGCACTGGACATGGAGGAAGAGGCCACGATGTGGTCAAGAAGGACTCCTATCTCTCCTCAACGAACTGAGTACTGATTATCGGAAGGGTGGTAATAGACTAAAGATTAATTATCTAAAAGGTGGTAACGTGATGGGGAATTTTCAGTTTGTTTTGTTAGGTTGAGAACTGGGGGGGGGGGGGGAGGAAGAGTGTTTTTTAAAGTTTCCATGTTCTTCTGTATGTGTCTTCTTTGCCTATTATAAGTAATAAAGTTTTTTCTTTTGCTTTCTAAATTAGAAACTGTCTTGCTCTGTCTTTGGTCACATCTCACAGCAGATACCAGGGACAGTATATCGTTATAGGGGCACTGGCCTTGTGCCAACGTCAAACCTTTGACAGATGTAAACTGTCCAGTGGACATCTTTACCCAATTCCATGCCTTTCTCATTCTAGGAAAGGCATAATCTAGGTCTATCCTAGATTTTTTTTTTCTGTTCTTTCAATGGAAGTCTGATCACACTAAGTGCTACTTCAGGCATTTCCACATTGTGAATATTCTAAAACCAAGGTTTGTTTTCTTGTTTGACCCTATTTTTCCTCAGTTTCTGGACACTGTCATACTACTGTTCTCAAAAAAACTGTCTGGCAAATTGTCATTCACTGTAGGATCCAAGAACTAAATTTTCCTTTTTGTAGGAGTCCCTTTCATCCCTAAAACTGAGTATGAGAACCTGCACCAAACTTTCTTGCCCAATTAACAGATGCATGCAGGGAGACTGTTGTCACTGTGGGTGATGATCCCTTTGTGCCAAAATAGAGAATGGTGACCTTTTACTGATGATTTGTCATCCAGTGAGCCGGAGGTTTTATTAATTTCCAATAAAAATGTAATTTTCTTGCAGAAGAATCACAGAATCACTGAATGGATGGAATTGGAAGGGCCCTCTGGAGTTCATCTAGTTCAACCTCCCTGCTCAAGTAGGTTCACCTGTAGCAGGTTGCACAGAATTGGTTTCAGGTGGATTTTGAATATCTCCAGAGGAGAATCCACATTTCTGTGCAGCTGGTTCCACTGCTTGGTCACCCTAAAAGTAAAAAAACTTTTACCTCATATTCAGATGGAACTTCCTGTGTTTATTTTTGTGTCTTATTTTTGGGAGCCACTGAAAAGGGGTGGTCAGCATCCTTTTGACATCTCCCCTTAAGATATTTGTCTGCATTGCTAAGATCCCTCTCAGTCATCTCTTCTCAAGGCTAAACAGGCCCAGGTCCCTCAGTCTGTCCCAAGAATAGAGATTCTCCAGTCCCTCAATCATCTTTTTCCCCTCTGCTGGACCCACCCCAGGAACTCCCTGTCTCTGTTGTGCTGAGGAGCCCAGAACTGGACAACTGGACACAGCTCTCCAGACGAGGCCTCACCAGGGCTGAGCAGAGGAACAGGATCACCTCCCTCCACCTGCTGGCAATGTTCTTCCTAAAGCACTCCAGGATGCCATTGGCCTCCTTGGCCACACACTGCTGGCTCATGGACAGCTTGCTGTCCACCAGGACCCTCAGCTCCTTCCCTGCAGAGCTGCTTCCCAGCAGGTCAACCCTTAATCTGTACTGGTGCCAGGTGTTATTCCACTTAGATGTAGGACCCTGGAATTGCTTCTGCTGAGCTTTGTCAGGTTCTTCTCTTCCAAACTCTCCAGCCCATTCAGGTCTCCCCACATGGCAGCACAGCCTTTTCTATCTATATCAGCCACTCCCCCCAGCAAACTTGTGGAGAGTAGGCCCTTGTCCATTCATCCATGCCATTCATTAGTAAATTGAACAAGACTGGACTTTGCACTGACCCCCCTGGGGAATGATGATAGACCTCCAGTTAGATTCAGCACTGCTGATCAGAACCCTGTGAGCTCTGCCATTCAGCCAGCCCTCAACCCCTGTCACTGTCAACTCATCAAACTCACACCATGTTGAAAATCAGCAGGCAGTGCTGCCTTACATCTCAATGAAAGACATTTTTTGACAGAAACATTAGGTCTGGCAGAGTTCTGTCTGCATGAAAGTCGCTCCTGAAAATTACCCGGAAATCTCCGTGCAACCTTGCTTGCCTGAGATGACTGAAAGGATGTAATTTATAGTGGTTGAATGCCCACGTGAAAGTGGTTCAGCTGATCCACAATGACAGCAATACCATATGAACATGTTCCTTCAGTATCACTCAGAATTTTATTAAAATAAAGTGAACATAACTAGAAGTGTGATTGTACTGAATAAAAGACAAAATGGGTAACATAATTCCTGTAAGGAGTATTAAATTTTTTAAAAATGGGAAATACTGCAAAAATCTAATTAATTAATAATGACCAGCATAAGAGTTTACAGGTACCCAAGGCATTGTCTGGATTCTCAAAGTAAACACATGAGTGAATACAATGCATGAAAAGGTCTATACAATATGCTTAAAGGTAGATATTGAAATAAGAAATGATGTTTTTCAGAAAGTACTTTGTCTACCTAAAGGGAAATAAGAGGATGATTAAGAATCTTTTCCAGGTTATTTGCATAAGATGAATAAAACAGGCCAGAAGAGATTGCAAGGATCAATTTTCTAAACTCATAAAAAGTAATAATAGCATATTTTTAAATTCTTATGTGTCGGGAAGCCTGGCTTTAAGTGAGAGAGGTAAATTTTCAATTTTGACATAAAGAGACCATTCAGCGGTGATAAGCAGAAAGCAGAAAACCAAAATAGCTCTTTGGATCAGTACTCCCTGTTGAAGAACTAAAGGATCTTTCCAGACCAAAGCTAGTTCTTATTGAGAGTGAGTCAAAAGTACTATCTGAAACATGTCTCATTAGAAAAGGCTTTAGAACACACTGGCAAAGAGAACAGCAACAAACTGCCAAGACTAAATCATATTTGCCTAAAAGCTCCAATAAAATCTAATACAAAATTGCCATTTTATGATCTGTGCTATCTAACCTCTTTGTCATATATATATATATATATATATATTATATATATATATATATATATATATTATATATATTATATATATATACATACATATATACATATCAGCATGTGAGCAATAGAAGTCAGAAAATATAATGTCATATTCTATAAAAGACCTCATAAGAAACTGTACTTGAGTAAGTTTGATTTACAGACCAAATAGACTTCTTTAAATGATGGGAAATAAGATAATTAATGAATGAAACCATGAAAATAGAGCAGAGGGAGATGGTTTTCTTGTTTCTCACTTGTGTCTCTAATATAAAATTATTTGGAATTTGCATACATGCTGGAAAATAGGATCCATTCAACACCATAGACTTCCAAAATCCTTTTCCAAAACTTTTTAAGAAAACAAGGTCGGCAAAGGATAAGAAAAACTATTTAAATTAATTCAAATCAATAGATTTCTGATGCGGCTTTTCTCTTCTCACTTTCTCTTTAAAGAAGATTTTGTAAATTGTAAGATTAAGAAAGGCACCAAAAAATGAACAAAACATAACTTGGTATCTACAAATGAAGAGGTCTCTAGAGCTTTCTGGAAAAGCAACAACTGTGAGGTATAGGAGTGCTGTATGAAGTCCTGAATGGATAGAAAGTGAGTAATGTGTATTAAGTGAAAGCATTTGACAATTTTAAACAAGATGAATATTTCTTTGCATAATGCATTAACAGACGTTATTAGGAGTAGCAGATGTCAAAATGATAGATGGGATTAAAAAGGAGCTAGTAAATTAATGAAAGGAGGTTTTTAATATTATAAATTCTGTCTTCTAGTTAATGGATTGTCAGACACTAGGAAAACACTAGAGAAACAAATAAAAAAAAATAGCTTCATCCCTTCAGCGTCTCCTAGAAGCATGTTAGTATCAAAGACAGGATATTATGCAAGATGTGGTCAGAGACAGTGAAGACATTTTGATATCTAGTTCTACAATGAACTCACAAAACAGGGCAAGAAAATCCATAGTATTCTGTGGGACAGGTTATTTTGAGAGCTCTTTCTGTAGGCAAAATAACCTTGGTACTCAAAGACACACCGTCAGGGTAACAACTTCTCTATTCTTCATCATTTCCTATTTTGACACAAAAAAAGCAACATAACTCATGGCAAATATTGCTAGAACTGGGAGAATCAGGAAAAACTCATCTCTGACGTTACTCAATGAAGAAGACTTTCAATTTCTTTGTATCTCCATTTACAGACCTGTGGACCTTTAGATAAGTAATTTTCAGAAAATGGTTTTGAAGTAACCTTTTTTTTTTAAGAACAAACATGGGCAGCTGTATTGAAAATACTATAAAATTACTCAAAGCACTCAGCCACACAAAATATTTGAACCTGACGTATTACAGTCATGTAATAAAAATTACTAAAAATATTTAACAACCACCAATCCTTGTTACTGTGAGCTGAGGGAAACATATGCTTAGTTATGATAGCTATGATGTTCTAAATCTATATTAAATGCAAGAAAATAATAGTATCTTCAAGTGGTCTGTTGACTTTCGTGTTCCTGTGCTTTTTGAGTGTTCCCTTGCAGTGTCTGTACAGCAATCCAATTTCAAGAAGCTGAACCCAGTTCTGGGCTTTGACTTTGAGTCCTGGCTCTCAACTTAGAAGCTTTTGAAAAGTTATGCTTCTCATTTATATTGGAAAAGGTGGGGAAAAGGGATAAGATTTCCTCAGCTTCTTCCTCAACATGTTTTATGCTATAATTCTAAAAATTTTCACACTTCTCCAGCTTAAGCAAATTCTGCCCTGCTGGAACTGCTTATAATTTCACCAAAACACATACCTATTGAACAGACTATACATTAAAAAGACTAAATAATAAATCCTGAACACCAAATATGAGGAACACTTTCTAATGAATTATATGAAATTAATTCATAAATGCATTTCCCTAAGAAATTCATGAACAAAGAATTTTCAGGAGGACTTTACTCAACAGTTATACGTTTTGAATATGACTTCATTTCATGATAAGTCCTCTTGAGGGGTAAGACATGACTAATACTAGTCATAGTATCAGTTCAGTCACATTTTATGAGTAGATGAAAAGAATATGATTAGAACAACATGAAAAATTTACAGGTCAAATACATTCTTTGCTCCCAGCCAGGTTGCAAAATACCCAAGCGGCAGTATTCAGTTGCAGAACAGCTGTCATAAAAAGAGCTAATCAGTAAATGCTGCTGGCCTTCCTTCTAGGTATTTCTTAGCTTTTTGTTTTAAAAAAGAGCCCCCTAAACCAGAAATTTTGTGTCTAGCTTGTTCTTGAATGTTTTGTTTAAATATAGTTCAGATAATATTTAGACAGCAGATACTTTCCACAAGCAATGCTGTGGTCAAAAACAATTTCCCAAGAAATATTATGATGCAATCCTTCAACTGGCCAGACTTATAGAACTTTCCCTTGAAGGTCTCAGGCAAAATTAGATTTCCAAATGTCATACAGAGTAGGAACATCAGTGTCCATTTTCCGCTTCACAAAATAGGCCAAACAAAATTCCCAGGAAAAGGAACTCAGAGCCTCTGGTATAAGAGATCTGCCAAGGATGTCTGCCAAAAAACCAGATGCCCTGCCTGGGAAACAGATATAATTAACAGTACTTGCCAGTATTTTCTGCTTTATTTTCTTTCCACCTAACAGTGAAAAGTGAGATTATAAATATTTGCTTGTGTTAGAACAGAAACTTTTTAAATGGCTATAAAAATATTTGGAACACAATGTTTTCTTAAAAGAAAAATCTTAGCAGAAATATATTTTAAAATTCATGTAAATGGCAAAATACTCAGATTAAAATATTTTGCTAGCATCACTATACATTTCCAGCTAATTAGCTTTCCTATACAGCTAAAACTGTGGAGCATGGTGTCAAGGACATTCATATTAACAATTAACAAATCCTTTCTGATTCATATAGACAGCTGCCATAAGAACAAAGATGTTTGTGTTTTCAAAACCTTCTGACCAAACCTCTTCCAAAACTTCAAGAAGTACACTTATTTGACTTTTATCCACCAAAATCTGACTTGCTAAGCAGGGTGATTTAATGTAGGGCAGGGTCTGTTATATATAAACCTTCCACATTGGACATTTGCTCTGAGACAAGCCCTGTGTAGACATATACTATGTACATTTCTATCCTAGGGAGAAATTGTTTTACTAGAAAATATGTCTCCATAAAGAATACAGAAACCAGTAATATCAACAGTGTGTATATTTCCTTTGATACCAGTTTCTTGCATTGCAAATCAAATGCCATTCAAATTAAGAGCCAAAATAATTATTGCAAGCATGTAAATAGAAATTCCTCACTAAGTCCAATGTGATAAATTCATGCCACTGCTTTAATAGAAAATACAATTTTGCAGGCAACCCAGTTAATGTTACCATAACAACACACAGAATAATTTGTGCTATAAATTCAAATGTAAAAAATCAGAAATAAATCCTTCAAGTTTTTGGAAGTCCTGTATTTACTATGGTTGCCATACTTTCTCCCCACATGCAGTCAAAACACTTTGGTATTTTCCCTCTTAAATCCAGTAAAGAAATTTCTCCTTAAAGAAAGACAGTCCAATTTCTAATCCAGAAAAAAATGCCAAAATTTTTTTTCATCCTTAGTATATTCTTTAACATTGTCAGTAAGTAAAGAAATAGTCCATACTTAGTGGAAAAAAATAATCTATCTCACATAAATTGTTTCTTGTCCTTGGAAAAGTGTAAGTTCCATTTTGTTTTAGAAAGCCTGAGAAACAGGAGTGGTTAATTAAGAAGTGAAACCAGGTCCAGTGAAACTGCCAAGAACACAATAATCTTTTATTCCAAAGTTTGTATAGGCTATGTTTTCTTAAGCAAATCATGTAAATTACTGGAACATGTCTGATAGCCTGTGTATATGAGCTTGCTGGATATATCAAAATTCTCCCTTAAAGTCTTGCATCCATCATACACATTTTATGGGAGGGGAGAGTGCAGCAGGAGTGGGGGTGTCTCATCACCTTGCTGCCTGCAAGGAAGCACAGCCCCTGGCTTCCTCAAAATCCCTGTGCAACACAAAACCGTATGCAGTTATACTTCTGCCTTTAATCTAGCTCCTTTTATTCTTACAAACAGTAATTAATAAGTAGCACCTCTTCCAGGAGCCTTCAGCACCTCACCAAGGGTGTGTTGGCTTTCACCCCACTCAGACTTTCAAAGAGGCTTTACTCCAATTTGAAGCCAGCAGGCTCAACATTTAGTGCTTGTTTGTCTTGCTGGGCAGCAGGACCCCTGGCAGAAGGTTTCCAGTCCCTACACTGTCGGCACAAGAGCAGCTCATCAATCTGGGTGTAAGGCACTTGGAGAAGTCTGTCTGGTATGTGCCTGAGGGCTTAGGGTACATAGCAGCCTCTGCACAATCTGCTTGTGTCTGAGTAGTGACAGATGCTTTCACTGATTTCTTCATCAGCACCCCTTCATCCTTACACAAAGCACAAACACCTTACCTTGCTCTTCTGTTATGTAAAAACAGTACTAAAGACCACAGCAGCAATGGTCTTACAGGGGATGGTTAAAGCAGTGGCCAGGGAAAAAAAGGAGAAAGAGCTTTCGAATAAAATAATTGCTAACAATCTCTACATGATGAAAAATTTTGCACTCCATTGGAGACTCAGCTTGAGAAAGATCCCTCAGGATTCGTTTTAAGAACAGCAGTTACCAAGATGTAACCTCTGGCAAGCTGGAGGGTTTTTTCCCTTTTATTTATTTTTTTTTTTTAATTTCAGTAATTATAGACATTTTTCTTAATCACAAAGTGATTACTAAATTAATAAACTCTTTGAAGAAAACACGGTGTTATGAGCAACAGTATGACTGAGCATTTAAGAAGAGCTGATCTTCTGAAAGTAAAGCAATATAATAATCAGTAAAAACATCTGTTACCACTCAGCCATGGATGAATTATGAGTTTATTTGGGAATGGGTATATTCTTTGAAACTGAAAGACATCCACACAAGACACAGACTACACACAAAAACAAACTAAGTGGGAATTTAATAAGAAAGTATTACTGTTAAATTCTGCAGATTTACAAGTCAAGAACGTTCCTTTGCTTAAGTTCCTGGGCAAAGGACTGCAGAATAATTGCTATTGCTGAGAGAAATACTGCCCAATGGCACGGAGAATACTCTAGAAAAGCCACATTTAAATGTGAAAACAAACAAAAAAGATTTGTCATCATTTCGACAGTTTTCAAAAGCATTATTGTATTGTAACTGAAGAATCATAACACTCTTTTATTTATAATTTTTATATATATATATATTTTACTAGAGAGCTACCTAGTAGAAATTTTCCAACTGTTACTCCAAAATGTTGTTCTCTCAGTTCAAGTACTGAAAAATTTACTGCCCATTTTAAAGAAAGACTTCACAAATATCTCAAATTACAGCTTCAAATACTCTCTCTGATTTCTAAGGTAAACTTTTGGCAGTAGTTAAAGAATTGTCTGTTAGACATGCCTCTAAACTAAATAATCCCAACAAAGTCACTCTTTGCCACTGAGGTAAAAGCATGTCCCTGTGACTTAATCTAAGACCTTCGAACCGCCTTGACTTGAGGCAGGTTTACTTTTAGATAGGCCTTATGTAGTTCTAATTTCAACAGAAAAGTCCTAGTTGAAGTAAATCAAAGTAATAACATGGACCATTATAGCAATTTTACTGTACAAGATATTGACTTCCTGCATTAGAAGACTTTTCTTGGCATGGTTGGTTTTTCCAGCCTGGATGAAGCCCATCTTTGACCCACAACCTCACTTTCCAATCTGCTCTGTTTCTTTTATATTGGACATGGTGAAGCAGTTTAGTAGGGCAAGCCATCGTGTTTAAGCAGCTTTAAATTCTCTCTCCTAATAGACATACTTTGAGGAGGTTCTCGGATTTATACACAGGAAAGGTCATAACTTTTAGCATTTCTACTAATATTCCTCGTTTGTTGGTCACTGATAGAATAGTGTGGAAATCCTTTAGGCTGTGTACTGCCTGTTTTTTGCTTCAAAACTAGTCATCCCCCTGACAAAGACACTATCTCTTTTGCAAACTGGAATGAGTAGATGAAAGACAATCACAGTTTTGGGGCATTTTGGGGGTAATCTGCTCACCAAAGGTATTGGCAGATTCCAGAATATTCACTGCATTCAGCCCTTTGCCATGAACAGTTTCATTCTCCAGTGTAGTACATCCCTAACAGATTCTGGACTTAAGAGAGAAGAGCAAAAACTCAAATGTTTCAAGGGTTCTGACAGACTCAGGGTATCCACATTCCTCTCTTTTTCTATGTGAATGTTATTCAGGGAAAGTTCAAAGATAAAATTTGAACTGCTAAACCAGAATTTCTTCTGGAAGAAACCTTAATGTCCACTGAGGAGAAACTGCCACTTAGTTTCAGTGTTGAGTTTAAAATCAAGATTTTCCCACATTTTAATTTTGCTAGTTTTACATTATTTTATTTTTTTTCCCCTCAGTGTCACAAAGTCTATGCATGCTACTTCAAGAGAAAATTAACTCTTTCAAAAAGCATTAATGCCTACGTACAAAACAGTACTAGTTTGTTTCTTTTATTGTCCTTTTTAAGTTTATAGAATAATAGAATAATTTATGTTGGAGCAAACATACAAAATCATCCAGTTCAACCATTAACCCAGCATCTCTGCATTCATCACTAAATTCCTGGGGCTCAGTAAGGAACCTGGGTGCTGCACAGGATTCAGCAGGCAGAGAGGCCCACCAAAAAAAGAGCTAAAGAAACACTGTAGGAATAATTTTTTCATAATTGATGAAGTATTGCTGAGACATTTTTAATAGAACAGCTTTTAATATTAGTAAGTATTTAGGTTCCTCATAACTGTCCTCATCAAAAATAGGATGTTATAAGAATAAATCGAAATCCTAATAATTTATTTCAAGTGTGTACTTGCTTTCAAATGTATGCTGGATGAACTGATGAATTTTTGATCAAATAAATTCCACCATCTAAATTATTTTCAGCATAATTTTTACTGGAAAGTTCCTCTTGAGTATAAGAAATTTCTGTTAATTGTCTTCATTAGCACAACATAATTTCAACTGCAAAACTTTCACTTCTCACCAAAAGTTTTAATAAGCTGCTTGCAATTTCAGTGGAACTGGGGTAATTAATCATGTGTAATGATCAATATTTCATATCAACAGAAATACAAAAAAAATATATATTTCATGATGTGTCAATAATGTAAAGAAATTAATTAACAGCTATCTTTATTAAATTGTGCTAAGAAGTCAAGTATTCCTTAAAATATTTTATTGATTTGAATACAGCAACAGTGTAAACATTAAAAACCAAAGGTTTTTTTGGAGTATAGCATGAGGGTTGTCTAGAATTTTGGTGTTCAGCTTACTGTAAAAAGATTGCTGTCATAAGGGCCAGGATTCAATAATACCAGCTGCTAATGTGGCAAAGAGCAGGGTAAAAAGTCAATCTCATGTTGCTTGTGACTGCAAAACTTCTTTGGCAAGAAAAATATCTGCTGTTTTCCAGCTGGTAGAGTCCAACAGACATTGCTTTGCCCTGGACTGTTGATTTATGAGACAATAATTTAATGACATAGCAGCCTTATACTCTGCAACAGCACTGCCTGCTGTTTCACTTCATTCTGTGCACAATGGAAGTTAAAGAGCTGTAATGACACAATTAAAGGCTATATTTTATTTTCTATCAGAAAAAAAAAACAAGCGTAGTTTTCATTATTACAGCAGCACAATGGTTTTATTGCTATACACTGTGAATAACACCTCCAGTGGATATTTGAAATAGACCTACTGCTTGGGGATTTGAAAACTAACCTATATAATATCCTGAGATTCAGCTGCGGTGTTAGGTGCCTTGCATGTCTCTTGCATTCCTTTGGAGAACATATATAGGGCATTTAGAGAGTTGAGGCCTGATCCTTCAAAGGTAGAACCATACAGTTGCCTTGGAAGATCTTATGCACATGAGAATATTTGTTCTATGCTTAAAATGTGACAGTACACAACTTTAAGGCTCAAAGTTTTGTACACATTTTAAAATTATGCTATTTTACTTGCAGTACATTAAGAAGATCCCATGTGAATAAATGTAGTTTAGGTTAGCCTAGGGAAAAATATTCTGCCTTATAACTAGAAACAGACACTTCATTGAAAGATAGAAATATATAAACTTGATAGATATAGAAATATATAAACTAGATAAATATATAAACTTGATTTTCAAAGATTTTTTTTTCTTTTCAAGCAGAAAAGAATACCGGTCATTAACACCTGGAGAATCTTTTCAGAAGATTCCAGTGTGTTAATGCTCACAGACAGTTGTTCACCTATACCTTATCCTGGTATTTTTCAAACTGCATACAGCACTTCCATGGAACTACTGTTTATATTAGAAACCTTATTAATTTCTTTTTTTTTAACCAGACAGATTATATAATGAACTTGTTACTTTTCTCCTAAGTGCTTGTTTTGATCTGTAGAGAGACATTTTGACACAGTCTACTTTTGAGAACTCATTGTAGAACTCATCGTTCCACCGCAGAATGATAATAGCATAATAGCACAGTGTCAGGAAGTGAGCTTTTCAACCTCTAGTCATGCTTCTGTCATTCCACTTTGACCTATTTTATTCAGATTAAGTTATTTTAAGTACATACTTACAGGAGAGAAGAAAAATATAACAAATGTTTCACAATGCATGTTGTCTTGTACAGCATTGTTGTGCTGTATACTTCTTCCTCTTTTCATTGTTAATTATATGTGTTTTAGTTCTTTGTGGTATGACTTCTTGGTCCACCACAATGCTGAGATTTTAATGTGAGACCTAATTACAGAACTTCATTTGTGCCAGCCAACATGTACTATTACTTCATTATGTACTTACCTACATTTATTTTCATTTCCTCAATGCTTTAAAGGTTCATCCATTGTCTAGCCCTAACAGCCATGCATCTGATTCTCTTAAAATCCTTTCTTGCCTCCAACATTTTTCACAGCTTTGTCCCGTCACTTGCCCAGTGTTGTAGTTTGAAAAAAATGAGTTTTTGAACTTCAGTGGTCAAACCAATGAGTGCTCAGGTTTAAAGACTGGCACCTGGTGTGGCCACTGAGGACAAGGATCCGCCTCTGAGAACACAAGGGGTTAAAAGCAGAGGGCTCCCCGGAAAGCTCTCTCTTGGTTCCGGTCCCTGAGGACGGAGGGATCTCCCCTGCCCAGCGGCTGGCTGGGCGGGGGAGGGGAAGCCATGCGGCCTGGGCGAGGTAGGCTGGAGCCTTGGGTACAGAGGGGGAGAGGAAAATCCTGCAAGATGGAAGGGTGGAGAGGGTACAAGAACCTTGAGAGGCATCAAGCAGCCTTCTTTCCCCCCCCCACCCCCCGGAGAGAGAGAGAGAGACTGAGAGACCGTGTCTGTGATCTCCGTCACCTTGAAATTGGATATCAGTAACTGGGCAGCACGACCGAAGGAGTATGGGGGGGGTGGCGCGAGAAGAGTGCCCAGCAGCAAAGATACCGTGAGAGTTCTGGGGAAACAAAACCCAAGATTTTAACCCTTTTCGTAGATGATGGAAACTATAAATACTAATCCTCCTGAATTTGAAGAAGAAAGATAGAGAGAACTAAGCAAAGATGATGAAAGTTTGTGCAAGTGGAAGATTGTCAGAGAATGCTGAAAAGAATCCTAGGTGGGAGGAGATGATGGAGTGGCTTTGGCTGGACTGTTCTTATAGCCATGGATGGACTCATTTCTTTTCTGTAACACAGAGACTGCATCTGGGGAGAGGCATTGGCTTGGAGCCAAGAGTGGACAGTAGTGTGAACAGAGATGAGAGGAAGAGCTCTGTTCTCAAGGCCCCTCGGCCGGGGTAATATTGGGGGGGACTGGTGTCCCAAAATTTGAGAAGCTGTCGTTTCTTGGAACTAACCAAAGCATCTTTAAAAAGAGAAACCCTAGAAGCAGCTCTGGTCCATGCACAGTGGTGAGAGCACTGGACATGGAGGAAGAGACCACGATGTGGTGCAAGGAAGACTCCTATCTCTCCTTGATGGACTGAGTACTGATTATCGAAAGGGTGGTAATAGATTAAGGATTAATTATCTAAAGAGTGGTAACGTAATTGAGAATTTTTAGTTTGTTTTATTGTGTTGAGAACTGGTGGTGGGGTGGAAGGAAGAGTGTTTTTTAAAGTTTTCATGTTCTTCTGTATGTGTCTTCTTTGCATATTATAAGTAATAAAGTTCTTTAACTTTCTAAATTAGAAACTGTTTTGCTCTGTTTTTGGTCACATCTCACAGCAAATACCAGGGACAGTATATCCTCATAAGGGCACTAGCCTTGTGCCAACGTCAAACCTATGACATTTTCTCTCTCTCTCCGGGGGGGGGGGAGGGGAAAGAAGGCTGCTTGATGCCTCTCAAGGTTCTTGTACTCTCTCCACCCTTCCATCTTGCAGGATTTTTCTCTCCCCCTCTGTACCCAAGGCTCCAGCCTACCTCACCCAGGCCCATGGCTTCCCCTCCCCGCCCAGCCAGCCGCTGGGCAGGGGAGATCCCTCCGTCCTCCGGGACCGGAACCAAGAGAGAGCTTTCCGGGGAGCCCTCTGCTTTAACCCCTTGTGTTCTCAGAGGCGGATCCTTGTCCTCAGTGGCCACACCAGGTGCCAGTCTTTAAACCTGAGCACTCATTGGTTTGACCACTGAAGTTCAAAAAACTCATTTTTTTCAAACTACGACACCCAGTAATGTCTTTTTTCAGTCTTAAGGACTAAAATATCTACTTACCATAGTGAGTTAAAAAATTCATTACTTGTAAGGAGTATAGGCTTCCACATTTTTTAACACTGCATAAATAATGTCACTGTCTCAGTAAAATAGCCCCAGGAGGGAGTTTTTCAAGAGACTTTGGAAGTATCATACATGTCACCTAACACCTATAACCACCTATAAAATAACCTATCATGTTGAAAATATAATTTAGCATTCAAAAGTGAGTTTTATCTGTGCATGCTACTCTTTTTATCTTTGCTTATTTTCTTAAATTTTTGTCTTCTGAAGTTGTATAACTGTCATATCTTTAGTTGTGTGTTGGAATAAAAACTTGTAACATCAGAAAATCTGGTGGAATCCTTTTAATATGTAATATTCTGGGGAGAAGTTTAGATACATAAATCAGATTTGGTTTCAACAGGCTTCTAGCAGGTGTTACTACTTGTTTATTACAGTTTAGTGTTTAGTGTGTGAAATTTAATTTCCTTCTTGGACACATTCTTGTCTCTCTAACTACCTGCAAGAAGAAACATTGAGATAGCTATGACATTTTCTCACATTTTTCTTGATTATAATACCCTGCAGAAATAAATAATTTAGGAATAAATTTTTGTATGTTTTTATGGTTGCTGAGGGTTTGACTCCAGTCAGTATTTCCCTTGGATATTTATACTCACAGACTTTTTCTAAAGTTCTGGTGTGGATAATGCTTCTCAGAACTGCTCTTTCTTCTGCAGTTCTGATGCTAAGGGGGTTTTATTTTAAGCACAATAAAACAAGGGTTCACAGTCATATGTGAAATTATTCCTATTCTTAGAATTATACTTCTTAGAAAACAGCATCCTAGTGTTGGATAGTGTGATTACTGTCAGATTTGGAAGACTATTGGCTGAGATTTATTTTTTATATTATGAGTACTCAATATTCAACAGTTTAATGAAGCTTAAGTGATTTCTTTTGTTAACAGCATTCCCCGAACAGGGTAAAAATCAGTAATAGTTAATACAGGAAAATGTCTTTGAATAAACCAAACAAGTTATAAACTCCCTAAATTACTCAGAGTCAATACTCAAAAGAAAAATCAACTTTTATTAAGTTAGGAAAAGATGAATAGGGGAATGATATAATGTCATTTTTGGGAACAGCTATGAAAAGGCATCTCACTAATATGTATATTCATTACTAACTACATGACTCACAATAAACTCAACCTACTCGAGCCCCTTGCTTGCTCTAACTTCATTAACATAGCAGAATTGAATTCTGTGTACTTTACCTTAAAGCAAACAAGTCTTTCTCTTCATGTAAATGAAGCATATGTTTGGAACTCCTGTCTGAACTGCAACTTTGCAATATGCCACCTATGAAAACACATCAACTCGTTTGACTTGCAGCCTTACTCCCTACAACCTTTGCTTCCTAGCATTTCTTACCCTATTGCTTAGTTAATAGAGGTAATTCACCTTTCCTATTTATTCTTCATAAAAGGTTCATTTTTGTTTTCCTGAATAAACAACAGTTTGTCACTGCCTCCTTGATTTTCATCAAAACTTCTAGAGAACAGCAACCAAATGATTCCTTCACAAACAATATTTTATCACGGAGCTCAGTTTGTAGTGACAGACGCTGCACCACCCTGAGTGACAACTAAAATAAAAAAAAAAGGTCCCTGAAGAAAAAATGTTGACATTTTATCTTTCCATATGCCAATATGTGCTCTTTCCATCACAGAGTAAGTTTAAACCCATTTACTTTGTTACACCATCATTGTATTGAATTCTAAGTGAAGACACTCATATTTTCAAAGGGATTTACATCATTAGAGTCACTCATTTCACTAGGGAAAGTGTTCTCATCCACTTAAAAAATGACATTTGGGTGACATTTAAACTTACTGAGTCAATAGAACAGATTTTCTTTTTCTTTTCCTGAGAACAGAACTTCAAAATGAGCTAACTGAAAGAAAAAGAAAGAAAAAAAGAAAAAGAAGAATAGACTTTGTCCAGTCCAGTTGCAAAAATTCTGCTAATTTTACCATGGAAAATGCATAAGATTTTTCTATCTTCATAAAAATTTAGCTAGTGAGACTTCTATCAATTTCAACCTGACTTAACAGGGTAATATAGTACTGACACATTAACACCAACAACTTTGAGTGGTAACACGGCAAAGCACACAAAGATCTCAGGTTATCTGACATAATACCTAACACACTTTTTAGTGAGACTGACAGACAAACTGTTTGCTAGATGGTAGTGGGACATAAGTGGCTCAAAAACTTTCAGACACTATCCTAGGAGGTCAGGATTTAGCATCTGTGATCATCTTCTGAATTAAATCCTAGCCAGCTGCCTTCTGGGTGCTCAGGTTCACACTTCCAAAAACTTCTGCTTAACATTTCAAGCACTTAACCAGTTAAATTATTTGAACAATAACGGCTTTTTGCACATACTCATGGGTCTGACACTTTAAGCACTAGGTTGACTTTGCTCAATAGGGAAAAGCCACCCACTGCCTTCTTTCTGTGATGGTAATCCCACTGGGACTCTTGCAGCACCCTGGGCCAGATGAAATCTCATGGAGCAGGGCTCTCCTTCCTGCCCTACCCTCTATCAGACCTATGACACTGGAGGTCTACCTCATCCTCTCTCCTAGGAAGGACAAAAAGCTTTAGCTCCAGCTTTCTCAGGAGAGTTTAAACCAGAGGGTGCCTTGACATTGTTCTGCAGCTTTTCTTTTAGACAAATTTTATTTGATTTTGTTCTTGAAGTGCAAATCCTCAGCCCATTGGTCATGGCATACTTTGTAGAGAAAAAGCCTTGTTCAGTTAAAAAGCTCAAGAAACATAAACACCAATATCAGTGCTGTCTTCGTCTTTTTCAAGAAGAAATTACAAAGGAAACGTACAGAGCACTAAATTAGGATCTCATTGCACACAGAAGGAACACAGGTATTTTTAAATAGAAAAGAAACTGTAAGGTCCACTAGAAAAGAGGATTATAAAGTATATGTTTTCACTTTAAAACATTTTATTTCAGTTTTGTTCTATTCGATATTTGTAAAAGGAAGAAAAATAAACAACACAATCTCCTTACAATTCTACCATATTTTCAAGCTTCAAACTAGCAATTAGGGACAAAAAGCTGAAGAGCATGGACAGGACTGAATGACTTATTCATTGACAGGCAATGTCCTCGTTAAAAGACATGTCAAGAAGTCAAAATTATATTCAAAAACTCTGATCTCTTTTTTAAATTTTTCTTTCCCTAGAGCTGGGTAAAAATTAGTGACAGAGAAGAGAAAGAATGTGGCAGGCCTGGAGAGGTTGAAAGTGCAGCTGAAATCTTTGTCCTATTCTGGCCTAAGTGAGAAAAACAAGAGCAAGATAAGAACCAAACCTGATTATAACTCCAAAGAAAAAGCAGGAGCCTTGTTGGGTAATAATCTTTCACAGAATCACAGAATTGGTAATCACAGAATTGTCAGGGCTGGAACATACCTCTAGGGATTATCCAGTCCAACCCCCTGCCAAAACAGGGTCACCTACAGCAAGAGACCCAGGAATGTATTCAGGTGGGTTTTGAATGTCTCCAGAGAGGGACACTCCACAACCTTCCTGAGCAGTGTGCTCTCATGTAAAGAAATTTTTCCTTATGTTTAGGTAGAACTTCTTGTAGTTAGTTCATGGCCATTGCCTCTTGTCAGTGGGCATCATTGCAAACAGTCTGGCACCACACTCTTGGCACCTGCCTTTGGGATATTTGTATTCATTAGCTTTCCATACTTCATCAAAAGAGTAAATCATTTTGCCAACAAGCAAAATCATTGATAGATGAGGATGCCAGATGGTGCATTAAACAAAAAAAAAGAAGCTTTAATGTCATCAACAAAAAATGGTAAAAATAAAAACTTCATCTGGTAACACCATTGGTATTGCATAAATAGTGGGCAATGGAAATTTAACATTTTTAAGGCATTTGGGAACACTTACAGCTGTCTTCAAGTATATCCCCACGGGTATGCCTAAGCCCATAATAGAGTTTGCTTCTTCACACATAACTGATTTCTGAAGGACCAAAGCCTCTGTACAGAAGATTAAGTTATAATCCTAATTCAATGAATATTTATTTTTCCTGAGTTTTGCAATGGAGAAAAGAAATCTGCTTTATTGGGTTGAGTATTGAGAAATTAATGTACTTCCATGTGAGACACAAGCAGAACAGAGCCCTAGAAATAAAGTTAACTAAATAACCTCTACCTCAAAGTATTAATCAAAAATTTTAATAGCATCTATCCATCAGGGAAAAGGACCACAATCATCCAAAGATAACCTTTAATCATTGCTTATAGTTAGTTACTTAGAAAGACCCCTAATCTCAAATCTAAACCTCTTATTTTTGCAATGCCTTTTACAGTCCTCTCGTTACATATAATTAGATACCCTTTGTTTTCTCTGTAACAAAATTTTGGAAATTAGAAAAGTTTGTTTCCTTTCCTGGATTAACTCTTCTGGCTTTTTTATGTCACACATTTTAAAATTTGTATTTTAGTTTTATCTAAAAATATCTTCATTAGGCAGATTATGGAATTCACTACTATGATCTCTAGTGGGCAATAAGTGACAATGAAAAAACAAAAGTACTGAAGAAGCAGGAAACTAAGCACAGAAACAGATGATTGAACGGTTGAGCAGAAGTCCCTGGACCTTGTCCAAAACAAAAAGTAATTTTGAAGTCTATCAAGAAACACACAGATTGATGACCTAATTCTGAAGCATCTTGATAAATGACAGAAAAACAACAACAACAAAAACAAACATAACAGAGTGCAGCTGCTACCTAGAGGTGTAGTTTTGTCTAGAAAAAGAAATTTGAGATGAAGTCAGCAGAGAGGACTTTGATCTTGTAAGAGTTTGCTGACTCGCAGCTAGAGGAAAAAATTATATAAAATATAACAGTACAAAGTATAGGATCATGGCTATAAGAATTATTAGCAATGTAAGTTCTGGCCTTGCTTTCTGGAATTAGATGAATATTAAGTCCTGGGTGACTTGAACAGCCGTCAAAAAGAAATGTGATCATGGGATGTCTCATTGAAATATGTCTAGAAGCAACTGCTAAACATTAGTGCCATTGTATAGAGATATTGTAACCCTGCAGCTGCTTGGGGTTATACAGTACAGCAGCACAGTCCCTGTGGGTGGGCAGTTCCTCAGGTACAGCAGCCAAGCGTAGAACTAATCATTCCTACTGCAAGATGCCTTAGTTCCCCCATATGCCTTATGCACCAATGTTAAGCAACCTCCCAACTTCCTGAGCACATTCCCCTTTTTAAATAGTTTAAATTTTTTTACTTCTAAGGAGCAGATATTTTGATGTTTCTCCAGCTTCTCCTCCCCAACAGCAGGGACCAGAGAGGGATGAACAGCTACATTTGTATATTGGAAATATCTTCTTCATTCAAAATTCAATATGTAGGAGAATATGCTGTGACTGAAAGTGTTGGGAAGGTATGTTCAGGTGTAGGATTGTGTCCTTAGCCTGAACAACCAAATTACATCCATAAATACATGTATTTATTTCTCAGGAGATCTATAGAAGTTAATCTGTAAGTAAATTTTAATATATCCGTTAACCTTTTTACTATAAAGTTAAATAGCATCCTTTCTTTCCTTTGTTATTTGATTTGAAATGAAAAAAAATATTAGATATGTGATCTGCAAATTCAGTCTTTTTTACATAAAATACAGGGTGGATTTATGCACTAATGATAAGGTAATTAAGAAATATGGAAAAAACTTGGTCAAAAACTCAGTTTCTTTGAGTCAGATGAAAAAAAAAATAAAGCAACAACTAGATGAGTTTGGGCCTTGCAGGGTAAACATTCTGCAAAAATAATTGCTCTCTTTCAAGTGGAGCTAAAAACAAGGCAGGCAGTAATGTCCATAGTAATTATCAGTGGGTTAGTCATCTGCAAACACCTCTGGCAATCAGAGTTGAAGTTCCTAAGAAACAGTTTGAAGCTCCCTTGGCTCCCTCCTTTGAGCAGGGGAAGCAGATGCTCCAATTGCTCAAACATCTTGGGAGATGCACTAATAAGTAGATAGGGGCTACTGAAGTTTCCAGTACTAGAAAAAAAATGATGGGGACAACTTTATCATCCCTAAGGATGAACCTGGCAGCTTCGTTTATTCACTCCCAGGCACTACCTGGGAGCAATTCAGCACAGAACCCCTTCCTGTCTCTACCTGGATACACAGGGCTGTTCCCAGCCATGGCCCTGCCTGCCTTCCAAAGGACACATGATTTGGCCTGTATTAAGCTTAGTTTGAGTTCAATGACCCTTTAAACCAAGCCCCTTAAAGATCCTTCTCTGGAGTATTATGTATTCTTGTCTAGAGTTAAAAGTGATTCTTTGTGACAGATTGATAAAACGTTTATACTAAGTTGATTACACTCATCTCAGTGCCAAATCCTTACCTCATACAACAGCCAAAATTATTTACATATAAAGTGCATTCCAGCTTCAGCTGCAGAGCACCAGAAGGCTTGGTATACAAAACAAAGGATGAGAAGACTCATAAATCACAGGAAAATAAACCTCTGGGAAATCATTACTATTTAACCATATGTTGTCTTCTTTTTATTTTTTTTTTTTTCTGCTAGCGATGATAAATCCTATACACACAAAAGACAACCATTTAAATATTTTAACTGATTCTTAATTTATTGTCATGATGAGGACTAAAGCTTAAACAGCTGATAGAACAGATCAAATCTTTACTTACAGGTTTTACAGTAGAATCAAAACTTACAACATGGACTGATCCTTTCAAAGCACTTAATGTGTAAAAATAAAATCAAAATAAAGATTTCATTTAAATTTTATTTTGTTACATGCTCACTTGAATTTACATATACATTTACATGTAAAATGACATATTCTAAAAGATCCATATGAGGATTTTTCAGAAAAGCTATTCCACAGGAAATATTGGCTTCTCACTTTGTTTTGAAATGGCTCACAGAATAAAACTTTCACAAGCCCCTCAGCTACCACTGCGTCTAGCTGTAGGAAACAATAATCACAGCACTTTTCAAACTGCTGGTTAACCATTTATGGAAGTGAAGGGGTTTGAAATGTTCAATAAATGCTTTTTACACAATTCACGTGTTTCATAATCTCTACGAAACATCTCCATTCAGCTGAAGGATGTTGTTGAAGACAGCAGCACTGGCCACTTGTGATAAGACTGTTTTCTGGAAACCTTGACACTACAGGTTCTAAGACTACTGCAGCACCCACTTGAGTAGCAGACCAACTGATTCCTCTGTTAGATGTGAATACCTGAGTTCGCCTTTGCAAAGGATATGTTTTTAAGGTACATCACTGGTGCTTTTGTTTTTGTTTCTGAGTAACAAAATATAAATCTCCAATAGCTGCTTGTCATATAATGGGCACTTGAGGTTGTTAAGTCCACTGTGAGTGCATCTTCCTGTAAACATCCACACCTTACAGTGGATAATTAGAATGATAAGAGCAAGTAACAGACCTTCTCAGGGGGCCTGCATCTCCACTGTTCCTGGAAAGCCTTTCTGCTCACATCCTAGCTTTCCCACAGTTCTCCAAGCCTAACCATTGTTATTAGAGAATGAAAAGAACATTTACCTGAAACTGGAATAATCAGTGTTGTTTTGAAGACATTAAATGATTTTTAGCCAAAAAATTTGCCAACTTTCTTAACTTCTTTCATATATAGCTTTGAAAACGTATTTGCTTGTTTAGGGGTAGAGAAGGTAGCCCTCATTTTATATAGAAAAATAATTTTCCCCCCAATGTTCAAAATTGATATGTGTTCTGAGTTTCATGATAAAGCGTAGCCTAGCAAGGAAAAAAAAAAAAAAAACAACAAAAAATACCCCAAAAACCAACCAACCAAAAACCCCAAACAAAACCCAAACACTTAAAAAAGTTTTTAATCTACAATATAGGGCATAAAACCATCCAAAACAATTCCTATAGCAGTTTTCTCTGAGATGAATACAACAAAAGAAAGCGATTACCTTTGTACTCTCCTGCAAGGTACAGAAAATCATCTTTGTCAGTACTGTGCTCAGGAACAAGTTCAGTGTGGTCAGAAAATGCCAACTCCTGATGTGTCCTGAGCAGGGGTGGCCTTCTGTGCATGGGTGCCACCAGAGTGTGCCTGCTGCAGATATCCAGAGAACTCACTGAACCCAGCAATAATCATTATCTATTAGATCATTGAGATACTAATTTAGAGTCCAGCCCTGGAAAGTGTTTCAAATGACATCACTGATGACCATAGGAACAGTTCTTAGATTTTAGGAATACAAAGACCTAAATTTGAAATACTAAACCTGGATCTTCATCTGAGTTTAATTACATTATGCACCAAAAGTTCATACAGTTCATTTTCATATATTTTTTCACTGTATGTAGAGAGTGCTAAGACTGCATGAAAATTCCATCTGTTTTCTCCAACAGTTTTCCCTCAGACTGTTAATGTTTCCATGGATGAAATATGTTAATATCTTCTCTGTCATTCACATGAAAACAAGTATTTTCATGAAATCAAAGAATCATAAAATTGCCTGGGTTGGAAAAGGGCCTTAAACATCATCCTACTCTGGCCTGCCTCTCATGGACTGGAGCACTTTCCACCAGACAATGGAATCTCTAGACCAGGTTGACCCAGAGCTCCACCCAGCCTGAGCTGGAACACTTCCAGGGATGGGACACTTCTTTGGGCAGCATGGGCCCATGCCTCACTACCCTAACAGTGAAGAACTTCTTCTTACTGTGTAGTCCAAACCTACTCTCTTTCAGTTTGAAGCCGATCTTGCCCTGTTACTACGTAACCTTTTAAAATGTCCTTCTCCAGGTCTCCTGTTGCTTCCTTCCACGTACTGGAAGGGTGCAATTTGGTCACCCCTAAGTCTTTACTTCTCCAGGCTGATCAATTCCAAGCCTCTCAACCTTTTCTTATCTATTCAGCCATCTTGGTGACCCTCCTCTGGACTCCAACAGGTTGAGATCCTTCCTGTGCTGAGGATCTCAGAGCTGGATACAACACTCCAGGTGGGGTCCTTTTTTTTTCTAATGTGGGGGGGTATGTGTGGTTATTTAGAGCTACTTTGTAAAATGATTTTTAAAGGTGAAAAATCACATGATTGAATTATTTTCAGCAGTATATTCAACTCTCTAGTCTGGCATTAAGCAGCGGTAAATAAAGATTAAAATAACCTAAGAAGTTTCTTTTATATACAAAATCATTAAGCATATGTATTTTACATCTACAGAAAAAGTAGGTTGTGTCTATCTTGAGAGAATAAGCTCAGTAATCCTTCTGTTTGAAGATAATGAACTTCAAAGCAATGCAAGGTTTTTATATTCCCAGCTATTTTAAAAAGGACAGAAATTCTCGTGCAATTTTAAGTGAACCAAAGATCTCAAACAAGTTACTAGCTCCGGTCATGGCATTAAATAGCTGAGACAAATTTTGAGTAAAATACTCCTTAAGTTATCTTTTAAAAAAAGTTTTTTAATTTAAATTTATGAGGGACTTTTACTATTATTATTCCTTCTAATTTATTTTTTCTGAGTAAAAATACACTTCATTTTCTTTGTTCAGGATGAAGTGTAGACCACAGCAAAATGTTGCACAGTTTTAGCCAATGTAGCACACGTATGGTCAATCTCTATATTTATAGCAAAACACAATAGAGTTTATGGATTTCCCATACCTATTAGCAAGGTAAATCAAAATTCTTAAATCCTTTCTTTGCATCTCCTGAAAAAACTCTTCCTTCAGGAAAGTACTGCTCTTCCATACCATCTAACTCAATATTACAGTCTCCTATTACAATGATATTGTTCTTTTTACAAACAGATTTTGACACAATACAAATACCTGAGAATAAACGTGTGAATTCTCAAAGTTCCCTCCTGTCTTCTACAGTCAAAAGATGCTGTCAAGCATTATCATGGGCACAGCGATTTCTTTTTTGTGCTCATGATATTTTCTTAAGATTCTGAAATTATTATGACTAGTAAATGTTCTTTATTAGCATTTGAGCACTCACCACATGCTACTGTGTAAGAATAACTTGAATGCTCTGTGGTTTTTGCTGACTTGGTGCATGTGTGTCTCTCAGATGTTATTGATGTGGAATGCTCTTGTACACAATGTGATAAATTAAATAAACAACAATCAGATCCCAGATCATTGGTTCAGATTCTATGTATCTTTTTTCAATATGTGCAAGAATTCATACACGAACCAGGATATAACCCCCCTGAAATAGACCAAGAATTATATCTGGTAAAATCTGATGTTCTACTGCAGCTGCACTAACAGCACAATATCATTAAAGTGCTTGTATTGCAAAATCTCTGTATTTTAACAGGTTTTATTAGTAATGTTCTTATGTATGTTACTGATTGCCAGAGAAAAAATAAGTTTATAAGGAATACAATATATTTTGAAATAAAAATATTGCACTGAACTTTTTTTGGTACTTGCTGTCACTGGACATCCATCTGTATGCTGTTGTATGAGAGAACAGCATTTGAATTTCCTTCTCTTAACTGCCAGGCACTGTAGAAGAAAGGAGCTAGCTTAGCATTGTGTGCTGCCTCCCTAGTGCTGCCCTGTGAAATCAGCTCTTTTGAAAATCAATTGCTAGTTAAGGCCTATTGACATAACTCTAACCAGCACTATCAAAATGCACAGTAGAAATGCTGAAGGGCTTGGAGCTCCATGGTGCAGCAGGTTTTAACTTGCAATTGCTTCTTTTATGTTACCACAGTGCCTTGCTTTCATTGCTATGGAAGTTGCCTCGCCACAAAGCAGACACCTCAATTATACTTGAAACCAATACCTCAATATGCACATGGGAAGAGGATAATTAGGCTCCACTGTGTAACAGGTGAGGTAAGGCTAGGATATAGCACATATACTGGATGGTGTATTTTATTTTCTGTGTTAAAACAGCATGGCATTTCAAAGGCAGATGGAAGTTAAGTATCTGTCCTACAGGGCCTCGACAAGAGGCAAGTCCTCACCAGCCTGCCATGACTCTCATATTCTAATCTCTCCCAGTCTAACTGTGTTAGTGTAATGATGTTTCCTTTATCCATGTCAATGCAACTAATAAGATTTCTATTTGCACCATGATGTTACAAATCTAGATTCTTCCCAGAAATGGCCTTCTGACAGAAGGAATGCAGGTGTTGCCTCATTTGAGATAAAGGCACATAACAGTAGGCAACTGCAATTTTAAAAAAACCCAAACAAACCATAGTAAAAAAATCTCACCCAGCACCCCAATATTCCCTCTCTGTAAAGATTCCAAATGCGACTATAATTGAAACTGACTCCTTGAAATGGGTACAATTTCTCAAAAATCACAGTAAAACAAATACATCCCTGTGCTTTTTCAGGATCATATTCATTCTTCATTGGGTCCTGCTCTACAACAGGGCAAGTGCCTGCCCACTGGTGTGTTTGAGACTCCACCATCACAACCTTGAAACATGGCTCAAAGCTACAGTTTGTTTTCTCATATGTGAGAACAGCCATCTGTCACATTTATCCTTTACAAAACTTCCCCACTCTCTACTTTAACCAGGAAAGACACTTTTCTATCCCATAATGTCATGATCCTTGTACCACGAAGCTCAATCTGCCACTGATCAGCTTCTCTGCTTGTAAAACAGATGAGCTTAATTTGCCTTACTCTTTTCCCTAGGACAGAATTTATCATCCTCAGGCAGTGGTCTTCTGAGAGCTGAAAACACAATTACTTTAGTCTAAAACGTCCCTCTAAGATTTGTTCATGAAGGATAGAAGCAAAAAAACCTTTGTAGGTTGGTTGTGTTGAGTTTGATACTCTAAAACTCTTAAGTAAAATTAACCAAATTAACTCCCTAGTTTTGAGCTTAGTAAATGACAATAAAGTGTCCAGGTTGTTGGTTGAGAAGTGCTAGTGGGTTTTTTCTGGCTATCTCCAAATGGAGGTACAGGCCAGCACTGATTGAATAAACACCCTGCATAAGCATCATGGAAAGAAGAAGTTCTGTTAGAGAAAGGACACTTGATTAGGAAAATATAGAGTTACAGAGGTACACTATTTGTTGAGGAATTGGGTACCAAGGAGTTTTTAGTGAACAAAAGTGGAAAAAAAATGTGAAAGATTAAGAAAGGGTAAAGGTAGCTGCTGACTTGTCACTTGCCTCAATGTGTTGAGAACTAAGTCCTGTGAAAACCCAAGGACTGCACATAACTGTGTTCACAATATTAAAAAATCCATGCAGAAAAACTGGGAGAAAACATACCCGTGCTACACATGCTTGAGAAATAAATGAGTTGTGAAAGACCCCAACTCTGTTTGAGATCAGTGTGCTAAGCTTTGTGCCTGTCAGACACATTGGCACAGAAAGAATAAGCTGAAGTATCTAATGAAGGACAACTCTGAAAAAATAACATAGAAGACAAATGGACCCATAATCTACTCATGAACTCTCCACCTCTGTGTACCACTTGTATGAAGGCTTGTTTACCTACTACTATTCTTAACTCACCTAGTTAGCTTCTTTTCTACAATCTGAAGCATGAAATCAGTCTGCCTATGAAAGTTCTTAGATAAAACCTATTAAAATGTAATAAATGGAATGTCTCTGTATATGGGAGAGTTGTCTATGTTTGTAGACAAAACATAATGGAAAAAATGTTGCTAGGTGTTTTGTGGTGCTTTACAACAAAACACAATGATGGAGTGTAGGGAAGACAGCAGTCTACTCGTCTACATTGCAAGCCTCTCAGATTTTTGTAGACACAAATGAAAGAGGAATTGGTGTTTAATTTTTAGGGTCAAGAGGTAGGACTTAGGGAAGTGTCATGTGGTAAGGGCAGTTACCTAAAGCTACCAAGTTCTAAACGTTTTGTAATTTGAATAGCTCTTCAAGAAACTAGAAAAGCCTGTGTAGACTGCACTTCATATATACATATCTTTTATCCAGCTGTCACACTTTTTATCTGTGCAATAAAAGGTCCACCTGGAGCTCTATTACATTTTTAATCATACTACTAAAGCAAAAATTCTACACTAAATAAATATTTCTTTGTAACAGTGTCCAAATCACTATCCCAGTCAATCATGTTTCGAACATGTGCCTCCACATTTTCTCTATCCAGTGCTTGAAGCACTTTTCCGTAACTTCTGTCATAAAAAATACAACTCATTTCTTTACATAAGCCATCATTAGGCATTATGTATTTTAGCCTTAAATTGACTAGATTGTTTCTTATTAACTCCAAGTGTATCTTAATTCAGTATCATAAAGCCAAAAATCTCTTTCTGAATATTACCACACATAAAACTGACATGAAAAATGGCAAAAAGTAGTAATTCTGAGACAAGGAACTCTGACAGCTTAATGATCAGAGTGAGTAACTAGGGAGGACCTCTCTTCATCCCCAAGGCTGCAAAACCCATAATGTGTTCCAGTCCCAGATTTGCTTGTGAATTATTTTAGTATTTCTGAATCACTTTTCAACAAAATATGAGGAAAAAAAGAATCTAAGTTGAAACCCAATGCTTCTATAGTTCTGTGGAAGATTTGGGTCTGGTGTGCCTTACCAGACATCAGTTCATAACATGCAGAAACACAGTATAATTAAAATTCTCCTTTAAGTGAAGTGGCTAGAGGTAACTCTGGCAGTTGGATTCCCAATACCATCTTTGAACATGAAATTAAACACTTCAAAACTGCAGTTCAGTCAGGATAAAAACGGGAATAGCAGGCTTTACTTTGCAATGCCTCTTTTCTTTAAGTTAAGGGATCCTGAGAGAAAGGATTTGCAGTCAGCCACACCAAACAACACTAAGACAGAGTGTATGTCATATCATACCAGAAGTTTGCTGAAAACCTTGAAATGCTAAGCAGAGATCCTGAGCCCTGCTTTGGCTTTGACAGCACTATTAAACAGTAAGAAGCATTTCACAAGTGCTATGTGGAAAACTGGGACCATTTTGTCATCAAGAGTGTTCCTGAGAATTTTGGATTTGTGTCAGTTTTTAGGGTTTAACTATTCTTAACATGTTTGTTTCATAAAGGACTTTCTTCATATTTTTGTATAACCTGAGATGTTTTCTGATGCATCAAGGAGCTGGTATAGTTTGCTTAGCCATGGCTTTATTTATCCTTTATTCTGTTTTCTGCAGACAATCCCTTGGCAATTGTTTTGCGATGTTTTAATGACTTATAATTGTCATCTATAAATCAATCAGCTGCTCATTCAGTGTTCTTGAATTCCTTCCTAAGTACATTTTTGGCAGCCAACTACCCAGTATTTTCAAACAACCACCCTCTCAGTTCCTTTTTGCCAAATCTGTCCAGTTTAGTTGCTTTATTCACTTGGCCTCACCATTTCTTTTCTTCAGAAACCAGTTAGGGTCATATGTAATGCCTTTATAAATTAAGCAGTTTTGTTTTCTTCACAAACCTGGCAGACCATCAATTTCTCTTCCTGCTCCTTTGGAGAAAGAAATTCAGTTCCTTACTTTCTGTAGCTGTCCTTCAGTTTTCCTCCTCCTGTATGACTGTATTTCTCCTTTAATACAATTTGTTCTGGAATAGAACGAATACTTGATAGATCTGGAATAGAGCTAGTACTCAATATAATCCTTTTCAGCTAAACACTGAAGACATTTTTAAATGGTAAAATAGATGAATACTTCCTGATTCTCACAATTTTTTTGGAAATCAGATCCTGCTGTCCAGCAAACACCTTGAACTGCTGCACTGGGTGCCTCAAGATTCTACATGAAAGACAGGTTTTTATCTTTTATTTGAGTTTCATCAGAAAAATACCCTATTAGAGTTTTATATGGTTCATCATCTGACCATGAAATCAGAATTTCATCACTGAAACAAAGGCATGTGTCTGATAGAACCCTGATTTCATAGAATCACAGAACCATTTGGATTGAAAGGGACCTTGAAGATCATCTAGTTCCAACAGCCCTGCCTGTGGCAGGGACACCTTCCACTAGACCAGGTTGTTCAAAGTCCAGGGCGGGTCTCACCAGAGCACAACAAAGGAGCAGGATCCCTTCCCTCACCCTGCTGGCCACACTGCTTTTGATGCAGCCCAGGTAAAGGTTGGCTCTCTGGGCTGCAAGTGCACATTGTTGGGTCTTGCTGAACTTCTCCTCCACCAATACCCCTGATGCCTTAAGTTTTATCTTCTATATTTTTCAGATTCTGTGCTGTTTTAGTGTGTAGTTCTGCGTTTCATATTAAGTGCTACTAAGCTCTCAGAGTTGGTAGATAAAACTATTCCTTTTCTAGCTTGGGACCAAGGACAACCAATACAAAAGGGCTCTTCAAGCTCAGGAGCATAAACAACAGTGAAGAGAGAAAAACAAGGAGGATGGAGCTTCATAACCTGAAGCTGTAATTGGACAATTAACTCCAATATGCTAATGGACCAGAACTTACAAAAGTGTGAGACCTCATGATGGGTTGTCCATTTTGTGACCATTTTGGGGTTCATCTTGGGTATGGCCCAGCCAGGCTCTTGCACTGCCCAGGGTATATCTGTTGAAGCCTTTTAAAGAATACTTGCTTTATCCTTCTGCTCTATCTAGTCTCTATTCCAGGTCAGCCTTCTGAGGCATCACCCCAAGTCCTTCTCCTCAGGGCTGCTCTCAATCCATCTCTGCCCAGTCTGTATCTGTTGGGATTGCCCTGACCCAGGTGCAGGACCTTGCACTCGGCCTTGTTGAACTCCATGAGGTCCCCACAGTGCCCCCCCTCCAGCCTGCCCAGGTCCCTGTGGATGCCATCCCTTCCCTCCGTGTGTGGACTGCCCCGCACGGCGTTGTGTCATCGGAATCAAGGGAATGCCCTTGATCAAAGTGTAGTGATGCTTTGTCACTCACAAAGTACCAATCCTTGCTAAATGCTGGAGACATTGGGATTTTTATGGCTGTAGTTTTGCTGTATTTCTTTCTCATTTCAAGTTTTACTATGGCTTCAGGGATGAAAAGTTGCTAGGTCTCATGTTGATACTTCTCTCTTTTGTGACTTCACATAAAACCTGTTTGAGGGAGTATTTTAAATGTAACACACAAAAATATATCATAATATTAACATTTTCTGCTGATCAGGATTCCAGGCTTACCCAGCTCTAGTTCAGGTCTTGTATAACAGATCAATTTATGCCTTAGGTAGAGCAAAAGTGAGTCTGTTTTGATGATGAGAGTTTTTCCAATTTATAAACAGTTTATGCACATGCTGCACTTAAGCTTGTCACGTTCCAATGAATGAGAGGAGGTGCAGCATGACACATACATGTTACACAAGAATTACACAGAGCTGTGCTGCTCAGAACTGACCAGATTTTCATGGAATGAAGGACAGAACACAAATCACTTGTAGCAACATGGCAAAGATGTTTCTAGAGGGATAAGTGAAATTACCATTAATTTTCAAGGTCAGTTCTAAAATTACTATATTGATGTGCTTCACATTAAGAGAACACAAGTAATAGTAACAGAATATTTCTGTTACTGCATTTATAGTAATAGAATATTTCTTTCAAGATAATCCTTAATTCCTTGCTGAATGCATCTATCTTAATTCTGGTATCAGGTACAATGCATTTAAAAACTTGGATTTAAGGAAGTTATTTCTGATTTCTGCGGCGATACAGAAATTTTGACTCAGAGCTCAGGAATATTACCAGTTTGCAAATACACTGTGCCTAATGAAGCAAGAGGCCACAATTGTTCTCAACACCCTGCTAAATACAGATTAATCCATTTGCCAGTTGCTGAACAACATCCACGCACCTGATGGGATAGCATGGCACCTTTCCAACTCCACAAAGAAGTGCAGTGGGAGAGTTATGAAAAAATGTATGTAGTGCCTAGTGCAAGTTGATCAGAAATGAGGATTAAATTAACCCTGCCTCAGATAATCAATATGCTGCAAAAAAAAAATGAATTGAAAATCTATTTGTTAGAGATAGATATAGAATGAAAAGTAGGGCAGAAATTCTTAATGGGTTTCACACAAACCAGTATAATACAGGGCAACTGAATAAAAGGAGCAAACCTTGAGATAAAATCAGAACTAATACCCACTCCAAGAAATCAACCTCATTTTTAACCTCACTGTGGAACTTTTCAAAGAGTGTATTTCCTGCCTTGAATATTTGGTCAGTAAGAGCAACACTTTTGCAGGGATTGCACAGCATTTTTGACACACTATATATATATATCGCATGGCAATAAGAGAGTTTTATAAGCTCAGAGTCCCTTTAGAGACAGCTAATTTAGTTCCAGTAGCTCACAGAAAGCTCAGAAACAGTAAGTCACCCATTTCTTCAGACCTTCTCTTGTTTTCTTAACTTTACAGCCTCCTGGTGATATTTTCAAAAGCAAGACCTCTGGATGTTATATTTGTAAGCTGTCAAAAATCAGACAAAATATCTACTTTAGATCTAGCTTACTTGGAGGCAGAGTTGCCTCAACCACAGCCACAGAAATCTCAGCCACAACACAGCTTCCTGGGTTGGTCCCTCAGCACCTGATGAATCCTGTGTTCCTGAGGCTTTCTTACTAGAGGTAATGAGCTAGGAAATGTAAAGCTTGTCAATGTCAGAACAAATTGCAGTTATTTGTCTGCTTTGAATCCAGACTAAATGGAAGACTTTAGTTTTGAGGATGATGTGGGCTTGGAGTCCCTTTGGAACAAATTTCCAGCTTTGCTTGCCATTTTTCTCCTGCATTCCAATTTAACTTGAATTTCTGCTTAGGGTTCCAGTGTCTGTATTTGCATAATTTTGTAATACAGATCTGGGTGAAATTCTTATTCACGACCAAAAGAATAAAAAACATAATATACCACATCAATCTGAAGAATGATAGAGAAGATGACCCCAAAGAATTCATAACATGGAAACTAAATATTTTCCCCTGCTGCATATGACATTACCTTGGTAAACACAGACACACATATCTCTGGATTCTCCTTCCTATTGACACTCTCAAGAATGCTTTTGTTTTAATTATTGAGATAGATTATGCTGTAAAGATAAAAGAATATCAAATTTGTAACTCTCTAAATCCCACGATCTGGGACACAAATCTGATAACACAACAATAATTTTTAGGACATTTCTTCTCTTCATGTGACCACTGCACAGGTGAAATCTGTGACTTACAGGCGGCACTGATGTAATCCTGTAGTCAGCGTTAGTGTTATGGAGCAATTGCACAGTGACTCTGAGTGCAAGTAGTCACAGACAGGGAATGCTTCTGAAATCTTGGCTCTCACTCATGCACTAATGCCTGCTATCCCATCTGGATGAAGGACATGGACATGGACATTGCTGCTTACAGTGCACCTTGTATCTAGAGAGTATTCACTGAAAAATGTTCAAGAAGCAAAAGGCAGACTGTGAATGGCATAAACCCAGAGGAGGGTGTGGGATTGGCTTTTTGGACTTTGTTTTTTGGGAGAGGTTTTAAGGTTTTGTAGGGAAGGGTTGTTTCTCTGGGGTTTTTTATATTATTTTTATTTTCTTTGGTGATTGTTTTTAATCCTTTCCCCCTTTGGACCATATTCTTGTAAATATTGTGCACTGATTTTGTTTTTAATAAGAAAAAAAAAAAGGTGCCTGGTTTCTTTGCAAGGAAGCAGAAATACAACCCAAAGAGAGAAAAGTAATTTTCCATAGTCACTATCTCTCACGTCTGAGTATTATGATCTGCATTCCTCATGAGAAAATAGGCTTCATTACATATTTGCAACCTGTCGCTGTGGGCGAGTGACAAACGACACGAACTTTTTTTATGAAAACTTCATCTGACTCTGTTTTATTGAAACAATTGTTTTCCTTATATACTTTCTAGAACAGACCACTCTCATTAGTTAGAAGAGCCCTAGAACTCTTCATCCCATTGGCCCAAACCGAAGGACACAGAGAACGTCCGACCCACAAGTAGGAACTCAAAACATTACTCTTGTTATAACAACATTTACAATGTTTATGTCAAACCTGTAAGAACCAGGTCTTCCTAGACCAAAACATCACGAAGACACTGAGTTCAGAAACTCAGAAACCTCAGGCCTAGAAAACTAAACTACAGCAACCCATCTATATACACGTAAACTGAATGTACATCTGAGCTGCATCATGTACTACTACAACGCACCTATGCTGATTGCAGCACTGGAGGGCAAAGAAATAGAGTAAAAATAAAATAATTAATGAGACAGAGTTGAAGAGAATTAGAGAGAGAAGGGGAAAATATTATTCTGTGCTTAGTCCCTGTGGAAAAAATAATCTGTCAGCATATAACTCTTTGCAGCAATGCTATGCTTGTGTCTTGCATCACTGAAGATGACCCATTTGTAAGACAATAATATTGACTTTTAAACTTCTTAATATAGAAGTGAACTTGCAGTTTTAGAAGCACAGAGTTTAGGTTCTGGAGAAGGACCTCTCTTCATCAAGTCTCTGAATTTTTTGAAGACAGTGGCAAGCCCCTTGCTGCTTCCAATTTTTGTCATCTACTAGAGAAAAAGTAACAACTAGAAACACCTGACTTCTATACACCTCTAGTAGAGTTCCTCGTCCATATGCTGTTAAAAAAACCCTAAAATTTAGAGATATCTTCCTAAGATAAATAGGTCTAAGAATACAGACTGTGTTTTGGCAAGCTAACTCAGTCTGCAAAACCTGCCTGGATTCTCTGCTTAAAACAGAAGTTGGACCTGCCTTGGGACAGTGAGTTCTTTGGAAAGCTGCTTCTGTTGCTTCTCCCTGCAGTCACACAGCAATGAGACATGCCCACAGCAGTGGGAGAAATATTTCAAAGGATGATTTGGGTCAGCTCAACCAGCTAAAGCAGGATACTCATGACTATGATCAGTCAAGGTTTTGAACAACATCAATAGCTTTGAATCCCTCTGTTTATACAGCTGCCTGCTGAAGTAGTTTTCTCTGACTCTACAAACAGATTATACCTCTGACAGAAATAAAATATTCAAATCTTTGGGTTTTTTAGTTCCTACATGACTGCCAGCTTAAATTTTACATTTACCCTAAGACTCAATACAAATGCCATAAAATTAATTATCTGATTTGGATATAGTTATTCTTCAATATATATAAGATTTTTTAGTTCTAGTTCTGATCAGATTTCACATAAAACAGCATCCTTTGAGTCTGTAATGAATGGCAGCTACTATGAGACTACAGTGAGTATTTACAGAGCTGGAGTTGTCTATATTTGTTATGTGTAAGAAATGGGTTTCAATCTCTTTAAAATCAATGTGAGTCTTTAAAAAGACTTCCAGTAGCGGGCTTAGGTCAGAGGCTTCAGTAAAGTGACATTTGATTAAGCTAGAAATGTCAAGCTATCAAAGCTTGGAAGAAACTGGATTAAGGAGGTGAGAGAGACCACCAGTCCAGTTTCTGTATACAGCTGGCTATGCATCCAGGAGTTTGGATTAAAACTTGGAATTCTGTGTGTATGAGAGTTAACAGTAGAAAGTCAGGTGCAGGAAACAGTTAAGAATGCAAGGTCTGTGCTTAAATTTAAGAATATGCATGTTCCTATTTTGACTTTGATAACTAGATTAGCATTTTGGCACTCTGAAACTTTGAGGTTTGGTAAGTGGCACCATGTTGGAAATACCATTAATGGGCCATGATGTAATATGACATAAAATCCAAGAGAAGGGGGTATTTGCTTTTTGTACTTGTACCCATCAGCACAATTTTTGCTTTTTACAGTTGAGTTCTCCTTTTCAGAATGTGACATATTTTGAAAAATAGTGCATGATAGTCTGCAAGAGACAGAAATGGTGATGGGATAGGACAGGATTGCACAAAGGCTAAAGTGTTGCTTTACACCCAATGTCATATTATAGACACGCTGCTCTTCACATATAAAATGAATTTTAAAAATAATTTTTGAGCAGATAAAATAGTTTCTTATGAGAGTTGTATGTTAGTTTTGTGAGGAGTTTTGTTTTTGGGTTTCTTTTAACTTAACACCAAAACCAATCTGAACCTAATTTTTTATTGTTCTGGTGAACAACTGCTTATCTAACAAAAGTGGTAAGAAGACAGAAATAAATATCTGGTGTGTTTTTTTGATGCCTAACAATCTAAAGCAAGGGCAGACATCCACAGTGAAATTTTTCTCTGTAGTACTGACCATTTTGTGACCAGATGCTTAGCCCTTAAAACACTAAACTGAGACAAGTGACACCAGGAGCTTTTTCCTGCTTTACTACATGCATCCCACTTAGACTCTATATTCTAGAGAATAAACCAAACAATGATTTTTAGCCAAGTGCATACCTTTGTTCTTGTATCACTGCACATGTGAGATACTGAAAATAAGGAGCTTAATAAGGCAAAACTGGAGTGAGGTTAAACCCCTGAAGGAACAAGAGAGAAAGGGTAGGGAAGTCAAATCTCTCAACATCAGAGGAAAGAAGCAATGTAGGAGACCTACAGAATTATCATATCTGCTCCCAAGAATTGGCTAGTCAGGGCAAGAGTGCAATCCATTGCCCCCAGCATAGCATGAAACATGAAGAACTCTGAGTCCTGGGAAGACAGGATTGCTGGGCATCAGCCAAGACATATATTCTCAGCTCTGAGTTCCCCAAGGGGAGGGAGCAGACCAGGGAGCAATGTGTCACCAGGCTCTTCCTATAGTGCTGCTGTCTGGAAAGCAGCTCTTATGGAAATCTTCACACCTGGAGACAACCTTCATCAATGGACAAGATGTCTATTTTTTCTATGTGGTAAAGTTGCTGATCTGTATTTAGACTAGGCTTTGATACACTAAATCATATTCATCTTGTAATATCTAAGTTCTAGAAGTATGACTTTAGGAGAATGTAATTTACAGGAGCCATTCTGTTTGCTCTGAGAACCAACTGCTGCCCTGGACAGAGAGACAGGAGTTGAATATATGTCAATTTAACGCAAACCAGGAAATTTTCTGCACTTAAAATCCATCTTTCTGGCAAACTGAGTCTGAGAAGAGAATTTTTGTTTGACTACCAAAATCTTTCTGTCACACATATACTGTTAGAGGAACTTTCTACTGAAAGTAACCTGAATCCACACAATCAACTGAAATATAAATATACATTTCTGATCTAAACAGGCTTGGAAGGTGCATCTTCCCTTGAAAATTAAACTCTAAGATTTTAGTTAAAATAATGATTATAATCTGAAGGATCATGCTCCCTTGCAAAAATTTTATATATATTTATAAATTTATAAATTAATAATGATTTTGCTATACATTATTTATATAAATGCAAGGAAATATAAAGAATGTTTATTTTAAAATATGGAGTGAACTACATGCCTAAAACTATCCTGAGTTCAGTGCTTGAGGCTACATAATTTATGGAAGAGAAGAATGACTAGAGTTTATGCTTTAAATATTCCCTTGGTGTTTTCTGTATTCCAGAATGATAATTTTGGGCATTACTATTTCATTACTTATGCATATTCAGGTCATATACTACTATTATATCTCCAGATGCACTACTTCAGCTTATTCCTTAATTATACATTTTAGATAACAGCATTCAGTTTCCCCCAGGCATGGCGTTTTCACCTTATATTTTATCCACTGAGTACTACAGATTGCAAGGTGATTCATCAGTTTCTTAAGCTCAAGTTGAATTATTAATTCAGAGTCACCCAGGAATGCAATCAGCTGGTCAAAATACCAGTTATACTCTTGAACAGAATCCCATTTGAAATGTCCAAAAAAAAATCTCAGACCACTGTTTGATTAATAACTTTTTCAACCTGTACTCTCTTTACGATGATTTCATGTGGATTGCTTTTTCCCTAGGTCTCTGAAAATACTAAGAACAGTTTATATAGGGTCTGATGCTTCCCCTTCCGTGCACTAGGACAGCTATCCCTCCAAAGGAAGATCGAAGTCATGCTGATGTGATTTACCCTGAAAACTCCACACTGACTACTTCTTATCACTTCACAATCTCTATGGTTTACACCAATTCATTAATCCAATTTTTTTCATGACCTGTCTAACCTAATGTCCTCACTTAAGCTCTGTGTTTCCCTCCTGCCTGGCGACTCACCATGATTTCTTAAATTGCTTAAATTATTTCCTACAGAATTGCCTTGGCCAGGGCTAGTTTAAGCAAGGGCACACCATCATGAGCACACCTCCTCTCAAACTCTGAGTTTATGGTCACTGTGGTCACCCAAAAACCAAAACAGGATATCCAACATTTTCATCATGTTCACTTTGCCAGCACAGTGGGTAACAGGATGTTTAAGTCCCAAAGTGAATATAGCCACATAGATTGATTTTGACTGGAACCGAGGAGGTAACCATGGCAACAGGAGAAGGGAAGCACAGAGTATTGCATTGACAAACACTACATGGCCTGGCTCCCTGGCATTATTTGTCCTAACACTAGATATAGTACAGAAGTTTCTCTTCTGTGAAATCATAATCTCTGCCTATTGTTTTAATTAATTATCTGAAGAAACTTTCCAGCTAAAGCTTCTATCTGTCTCATCTTGATGCCTCACCCTCATCATGAAGTTTCTCCTTAGTTGATGGCAAGTGTTTCTGCATTTGAAAGGAGCTATGAACTCCACCACTTAAGGAAAAAAAAAACAAACAAACAACCGACCAAATAAAGCAACTAAAAAAACAAAGCTTCTAGAATCAAATTTCTTAGCTGCAGGCTTACCTTTTTCTTTTATTCTTAATTGCGCTGAAGATTGCTGGAGGAAAGCAAGAAAGAAGGGAATAGGAATGCCTCAGACAGGGGATTCTCTAGTAATTGTCCCTGGAGAAAATTCTGACTGTGCTTTACAATTAATCAGTCTAAATAAATAAATTGATACAATAGCAATCTTTTGTCGAAGGAATAATTTGTCCTTCCTAAAGTTTCAGACTGAAAAAAATCCAGTCTTGCAAACTTTATTTTTAAAAAAACAGAAGAGTAAATAACTAGCACCAAGACAGGCAATCATCTCCACTGGACTCTCCTTGATTTTCATTAAAATAAGACCCTGTCATTTACCACAGCAAATGTGTCATTGGCAACTATACCAAAATATATTAATGTCTGGTTATTTCTTGAATTTAGGGATTTGTTTTGAAACTAGTGATTCTGATAACCATTGTGTAACCATTGTGAAACCATTGAAAAGCTCCATTAATTCAATCACAATGAGGAGAAGTGGCAAAAAATACTCCTTATCACAATCAGGACTTCTGGATATCCTTTATCTTGAAATATGCTCTGTAATTGCTGCTCCTATGATACTGAGAATTCCGTGTTCTTGGATTTATAACAATACCTCCTATGATTTCAGGGCCCACATGTGGGCAATATTTATCAGCAGCAACTCTGGATATGCTCAATGGTGCTTTTTCTGTGCACAAAGATCATGGTAGGATAACGGCCAATATCATAAATATCTGTTTTCTTTAACTCAAACTAACCCTTGCTCTCAATTCATCTAATCACAGAGAACCAGAATTCAGCAGTAGTTCCTACACCCCAAGTGACTCCAACAAAAGCACTGTAGAGCCTGTAAGTAACAAAGAGATGCCCTTGTTAGAGCTTTTATCTCAGAAGCCTTTGCCACGGGGCTCCAAATCTGCATCACTGTCCATAAAGCGTCCCAAAGCAAGCCAACCACACTTATGGAAAATATATCTCTTTGGCCAATTTTTTTTTTTTTTTGTGCATAATGAGGTTATTATCATTATCTAAAATATCTGAAACCTGTCTGGTTTTAAAGCAGACATTTCTACAGTCACCCCTTAAATGGCTGTATGATATAGTTGAAGAAAAGGAACTCTTTCTCCAGCATTTATCAGACAGTACGTTCGCTGTGCAGACTCCCATCCCAACTTTTGTATTTGCTTCTTCTTGCTAATAAGGAAAAATTTTTTAAAAACCAATCTCTTTTCCATAAGGTCCCTTGGTTATTTTGCCACCTGTGTAGCAGTTGCAGTAGTGAGGAGCTTTGTGTAAACATGTAACTTTCTTCAATATATCTTTTTCATGAAAATTTTAAAGCCTCAGTGTTGTACTTTCATTAGAATTGCAATGATCAAGCACAGAATTTAAACTCAGATGGATTATTAAAAGTTACAAATCAAGAGCACATGCATTAAGGTATTCTAGTCTCTTTGAACATAGCACCAAAACGGCATCATACTACTGGATATTGAACATAAGCATGAAAGATGAAAGGTAGAGCTTAATATGTCTTTTGAATCAATATTGGTTATGAATTGTAGTTCATCAGCACTAGACAAGTGCTAAAATCTTTAGAGTGTCTGATCAATACAGATAAATATTGATCTATATTCTGTGTGCAAGAGGCAGAATTTGAAAATTTACATTAATACATAATTTGTCAAAACAGATCTTCCAAAGAGAATCAAACGTGAAACACTTTTGCTTGTAATCTTTGCTGAATTGCCTCAGGACAGCTCCTGCAAAGAATGGTTTACATATTCTTTAGCTTAAATTTCTGGAGCACCTTTTCAGCTATAACACTTGAACATTATTTTAAGTTAAACCAATGACATCCACATAAAATATAACAGCCTAGTAATTCTTTGAAAAGCAGGCAACTATCACTTTGGCCTAGGGAATTTTACAGCTCTAATATTTCATGGCTGGGAGATATGAACACATTTTTCTCATTTGCTGAAAAGTCCATGAAGAAAGGGTAAGTAAAACAAGCACATAAGAAGTGGTCTACTCTGTCTGTCTTAGCATGAGCATCACAAGTGCCAGCCTCCAAATATTTCCTGCAGAAAATTTTCAACTCCCTTCTGCTAAGATACTTTTCTTCTGGCAAGAATTCCACAGTGGCAGGTCTGACCATGGGATTTCCAGGTTTACAGTAAGCAGGAGAAGCAGCTGGAGGTCAGGGAACATATCCAAAGGCATATAAGAATGGCCATAAAGACCTAACTTTAACAGTCTAAATCACTTTTGAGGTGTCAATAGATGATTATCTATTTGCATTTCTATTCTACAACCTCAAGAGAAGTAAGGAAAGTCCGTGCAAGTCAGTGAAATGCATCAATAATGTCCCTGCATACAGGATTATGCATGCAATTATGTGTGCAGGTGGGATCATCCTTATTCATTGTGATAGGCATGAGGAATTGCCTTGTAATTGTTTTCTGAGCAGCAATCATTCATTTTCTCAGGTTATGAAATAGGCTTGAGAATGACAGATGAAAAATTTTATAAACCTGTGTTAAAATTGTACTTTTTGGCTAGTAATGCCACTAATACTCAACAAATCTCCTACTCATTATTACTTCCACACATTGCTCAAAGAAAAGGAGTATGGTCTGTATATTTTAAACTAGTAATATTCTAAAAGTTGATTTGTTGATTTTATTCCACTTGATATTCTACACTATTATTTTTTAAATTCTGTATTCTCCCATTTACAAATCAAAAAAAAAAGCAAAAAGATCTGTTTGTGCCTTTCAAAAGGGTCAGTCTAACTCCTACTTGGTTGTGTCAGCAAATTAAAATAAGAATTGTTCATCACTAAGTCTTTCTTACTGGCCACAAGAGAAACATTCAGACTGTGCTCTAGCAGCCTGAGAGGGATTGTGTTTAACAAAAGCATCTCGGTATCTCATTAAGAGCAATGAAGTTTGCAACATTGATTCAACAGACATTATTAGAAAGATTTCCTTAAATTATTAACTTCCAGCCTCAGCAAGGGCTCTAAAGAGAAAAGAATTGCAAGATAAAAGAACTGCTGAAGGGTTAAAATAAGCAGCAATTGCAAATGCAGTGAACAACATTTTGAATAAATGTCACTTTTGTATAATTTTAAAGTTCCCAATTTGATCTAATGTTCTTAGAATTGTTGGACAGGTGGTGGAACTGAAATAAATGTACTGAAATTTAGCTGCAACAGTGAGCCTCTTTCTTTGAAAGAAAGAAAAGTTTCACCTAGAGATGTTGAAGAAGACTAGTGTCTTTGAATGAAAATCTGGTGCGAAATTTTAGGCAGTCACACAGGAAAACTTTGAGCTATAAGATTGAAGAGAAAACCTCTTAAAAATTGAAATTTTGCATGAGTTTGCTCTTTTGCCTGATACTTTCCCTCATGAACCAATAGGGTCAGGCCATTCAAAAGCTTTACACATCTTTAAATTCCTTATCACTGTGTAACTACATACAGATTGCTTTTAATTAATAAATTATATTACACTATACCTCAGCTTTGTGCATGAAACAGTACAGAAAGGTCTGAAAATTGATGTGCTGATTATTAAATGACCTTTAAACCATTTCAAATATGACCTTTGTGGCAAATTTCAAGCTTCATAAGTTGTTTTATTATTGTCCACTGCCAATGGAATTTCAGCTTGTGTCATTCTCATCTGCCACAATTTCTTGATTTTGCTGTTAGAGATTCTTAATTACATGCAACAAAATTTAATTAAATTAATACTAAGACTCTGAAAGCATACACACTCCAACTCCTTGCTTGTATTTCTTATATCTATTAGTGCAGTCTCAATTTGACCACTCCATAAAAAAAAGCCATTGTTTTGAGGACATATTTGCTTTTTACAGGTATCCTGGGGTGCTTTGAATACCTTTTCATTGTTTCCCTTTGTTCATCATGCAGGCCTACTGCTTGTTTTCTGCATGCTACTTAAATACTTCTATGAATACATAATTATGAATTTAATAATTAGCTTTCCTTAGCAGACCATGCATGCAACATTTGCTCTTCAAAAATGATTTTAACCTTCCTAGGATATGATTTTGCATGACACGTTCACATATTCCTGAGGGGACTCTAGCAAAATAACACTAATACCACAAATGCACATTAAATTAGAAGGACCAATTTAAGATGCTGCAGGACTAGCTTTACAGGCAACATTTTATTTTATATGCTCAAATTGCAGCTCTCAGTGACCGTACCTGCAGGTTTTCAGATACTCTGTGAATTGGCAACATACTAGTGACCTGTCAAGACCACTTGTCATTGACATTATTTGTTCAATATCACCATCAGATTTGTGTGGCAGAAACCAGTACTGAAACCAGTTTCAGCATCTAGATGTGAAAATTAAGACATATCTGGGAACTCTGTCTCACTGAAGACAGTCCTTCCATTTCCTGCAGCACTCTTGGCAGAGTTTCACTGGACAGCAATATCTTTGGGCAGAAAGCACTGGCTCAATGTCTAAGAACTCGCTTCATGCATCCTTGGGAATTGGCATGCTAGCTTCTTCTGACTCTAGAAAGTCTGACTTTTCCTGTGTTACTTTGAAAAACATAGGAAATAACAGATAAAACTTCATTTAGCAGACTGAAATTCTGACACAAAAACTTACCATCTATAGGAGAGGGCCATTTCCATGAAACATCACTTTTAGAAGATAAACTTTTGTCTATGGGTTGTCTTCTGTCTTCTGGCAGCAAAGTAATAATGAATCTCAAAAGCAGAGATCAGTTGCTATGAGGAATTTCCTGGTTTCTTCCAGACTGTCCCTCTGCAATTTAGGGTCTTTGTGCTCTATCTAGCAGAAAAAAAAAAAAAAAAAAGAAAATTAGAAAGAATGAAAAATAGCAGAAGACCTGTAGAGAGAAATTCACTAGGAGAAATTGCAGGGACTGTACATCCCCCCAGCAAAAGGCAAGCAAAGTAAAGCTTAGTAGAAAACAACAATATTTGCCAAATCAACAGCAAAGTTCTAACCCTCAGGGTGTCACAATAAAATTTCTGCAAAAATTAAAATTGATAGAAGCAAATTATTCCTTCTTTTCAATTCCTAAAATCTTTGTTCTGAAAAACAGAGCTTTGTTCCTAGTTTCCCCAAAACATCACCTTAAAGCAGGCGTGATTTTTTTTAAAAATCTCTATATTCATTTTTATAATTCATATATTAAAATTATTTGTAGAGTAGGGTTTTTTTTCTTTGTTGATCTTGTCAGAAAGAAAGGAGTAGATTCAGCAGATTCAGCAATGCAAAGCTCTTTGTGGGCCTTAACTCATGTTGATACCTTGTAATGTTTGAAATAAAAGTATATTCTCCAGACAGAGAAGACAGAAGAAGAAAAACCACACCAGCAGAGATGTAACTCACACCCTGAATTCCAGTATGCTTTGAAAACTACTGAGGAACTTATGAGCATCTGTGTCCTGACAGCATAATGTTCCTTGGTTCACATTATGAATTAAATGCTATGCTGTTTAAGTTCTTTTTTTTTTCTCAGAAATATACTGCATTATTCATAGCAAGTTGATTATACATTTCTTTGTACATTCATTTTTCTTGGCTATTAAGTCCTGTACTTAAATTTTATACTTAAAAGATTGGGTAGTTTTGGGGTTTTTTCCCACTAGCTCTTTCTTATTTTTAACATGAAACAGAAATTATCTTGCTTCAATTAGAGATATGGATATCTTTATCACAGAGTAGTTATATTTATAACATACTGTGAAGTGCTTTCCCTTGTAGAGTAGTTGTCTGTGGCATGCTGCAGTATTACATTTACTCAGTCAAGATAATGAATTTACATTTAAAGAATGCTAAACATACAAATCACAGTATTAAATGAAGTAAAAAATATGCAGATAAATTCAATGAGTATTTTTATTTCATTAGTGATTTGTAGACTTATATTTGGCAAGAGCAGGAAAAGGGAAACACTGTTTCTGTTGAGTACGGATACCATGGAAATGTATATTATGATGTAAAAGGATATATGGAGGGGAGGAGGGGGTGGAGTGGGAACTAGATACCATCTCTTTCCATTTCCACATCCTCTCAGCTTTTGCTTTTTCATCCAGGATCTTGTCATCTGCTTCATTTATACTTCCATCTTTTCAAAATTCGGGTATTTTCTTTTCAATTTCTATTCCGGGTTCGCTGGCTCAGCCATGTCTCCAAGCATGTGGCTGTTTACCCTGACGAAGACACAGCAGTAACCACACCTCATGTGGAAGCACCTGGCACATATCAGAGATGCTCAAGGAGAGCTCCACTGTAAGCAGGTCCAGAGGCAGCTTAACCCCTCACTGAACTCTGTGTTCTGGCTCTCCCTGTGGCAAATTCCCTAAATCCTGGAAGATGGGAGCTCATGATCCTGAGAAAAAACAGGATGACGTCTGAGATGTAAACCCTCATACTCTTAAAGTCCATTTGTTTCTCTAAGCTACTTAAATCCTGCTATACATTTAAGTCAGAAATATTTCAGTGTTATTACACACTATGCTTACATAATATTTCTTGTTATGTCTCTTGTGCTTCCCCTTAGCCATTTGGAAAATATCTCATTTCTTCTCTCAGAGAGGTCCATTGGTAGATGCTACTTGCAGTTAAAATTAAATATTTGATTCACCAAAGCACTGTGAAACACATTTGAAAAGAGATTAGGCATAGATTTTCCTGTATACTCTTTTGTTGTGTTGTTGACTTAGGTTTTTTACTTTATTCTTCATGTCTTTGAAGTTATTGTTATCCTTCTGGACACAAAAACATAGTTTTATGTGAAGCTTAGCAGTTAGCTAAGAGAAAACACTGAAAACCTGTTAGCACAAAAATTATTGGTTTTGGAGTTCGATCAGATCCACTCAAATGCCACAGCCTGCTGGCTGTTCACATCTGCTCTCCTAAGTACTGTGAATCTGCTGTATTTTTTCTCTCTGTAAGTAAAACCTGATCCTTCAGCAAATTCATTCAGTTCACTTGATTTCCACTTGTAATACATCTATCCACAGCACTGTCTTGTTAATATTTATGCCTCTGCATGCAGACAGCTGATATAAATGAGTTGCTAATGGAACAGTTAGTCGTCAGATGCCAGCTTTTCAATTTAAAATGTTCACACAAGTTAAATGAGACAATAGCTGTTGTGAAATGCATGAAGTAGGATTAAATCTGTAGCTGAATACTGCCAGAAGTTCTGGTCAACTCAATATCAAAAAGTGCCAGTGGAAAAGAAGAGTACATCAAAGCTCAATAAGGATAATCAGAGGTGCAGAAATACTTCTCTACATGACAAGATTGAACAGGTTCCTCATCTGAGAAATTAAATAGATGAGGGGACATAAGATAGCAGCATGGAAAATTATAATTCTCATGAAGAAGGAAGATAAGAAATTACTATTGACCTCAAAGAGCTGAGGGAGTCAGATGATAATACAAGGTGACAGATTTAAGACAATCAGGAAGGGGTATTTTTTTATGATATGTGTAATCACACAGTAGAATTGATTTTCTCAGGTTGGTTTGGATTTGGAAAGTATAAATGGATTTGAAAGCTCAAGAAAGTCCAGGCCAAGGAAGAAGTGTTTACTAATGTTAGTTTGCGACAGCAGCAAAACTAACATTTTTTCTGGAGGCCTTCAGTATCTTTACATAGCAGTAAGATCTCAAGGGTCCACAAATAGAGATTCTGAAACATGGCAATATTTTTTGGAGTACTTTAAATAGGTACAATAAGAGAAAATTTTTGTCCATAGTGGCTAACTTACAGAGGAGTCAATGAAACAGTATCAGCATAGTTGTGAATATCTTCCACGCCCAAAGCAGAGAAATTTTTCTGTATGTGTAGGGAAGACATATGAATGAGGATGTTATGGAGACACTGACTTGCAGCTAGAAAAGACAGCTCCAGCACCTACTTTTACATGAACAAAAGATGTAGAGCAGAAGCTTCTGCCTGGACATCCTTTTCTGTCTTTTTGTGCTGCGCATATTGAACATTAAGTCTCGGGCTTCAAGTCCTTGCCTGACTGCAAAAAGGAAAAAAATCCAACTTCAGAGAAGCAAATCCTGAGTTCCAGGGACAGCTTCACTTGTGATGCAAAGTGCATTACAGCATCTTCTGAACTTCAAGAGGAGGCTGGGCAGTTCAAGTGCACATGAACTCAAAATCTTCAAACCTGTTATTTCACAATCCAGTTATATCAGCAACACTGAGTATGATGTTCTTTATTTACATATTCCTTTTTTCTAAATATATTTTAGAGTGAACACTTTAAAATTATCTGGGTCATTGCCTCAATT